>JASAUF010000467.1:9175736-10541472 GCA_030180095.1 Magnolia changhungtana | reverse complement strand
GGCGGCAATGGGGATGAGTTTACAATAGGGTGGTGGGTGTGGTGCACGAAAACGAGAGAGGAAGAGGTTAGAGGGGCAATTTTTGTGCAAAATCAGAAGTTTGGGAGAGAAAGGAAAGCTTGGGAGGATGATTTGTGAAGGGAAGGAGGGTTTCGAAGGGTTTTAATCAAAATCCCATGCATTAGGGGGCCACACTATCCATACATGCGATCGGCCCGACCGGCCCGCCCGACCGAACCCGTTAGCTGACGAGGCCTCGCCAAACCAGCGAGCCCCTCTCCGACCTCTGGAGGTTTTGGCAAGGGCTCGTCCCCTGGGTGAGGTCCTCCCCTCCCCCTTGGTCCAAAAATGTGTGAGGCCCACCCTAGGTCCCACCGAATGGCTAGTTTTGGCCCCCCGACTCTGATTCGAGTCGTTTCAGGGCCTTTTGGGTAGTTTCTGATGTACATTTGCATTTAGCGAATTCTAAAGGCTGAGATGAGGTCATTTGTGGTCTAGACCCGTCGTTTGACGGTCTAGGAGTGATCTGGGGTCACCTCATGCGATCAAAGATGCGTACGAACTCAAACAAAATGGCCGATTTCGGTGAACTTTTCCATTTGGTGAAACGGGGACACCTAGGAATGTTTCTACATTTCTTCGTACCCACCTAAGTTGAATTTGCGTCAGCGTATGTTGTGTGTCCATAACCCAGGTCCGGTTTAATCCAAATCATGCTCTGATACCAACTTGTAACGACCTGAAAATCGGGGGTCGAGTAGCAACTCAACTCCCAAGTTCCAAAACATCACTTATGCAACATATATGCTTATGATTCAATGTTGTCTGTGTTAATGCATTAATTATGAGTGGGATTATACCAAAATAGTAATTCATACTCCAGATCAGGTTGTAAAACGCAAGCGGAAGACTGAAAGATATAAATAAACGTATACAAGTTAAAAGATCACGATCGGTATCTAGAGTATGAATATAACACTGAGTCACTGTATACATGAAATATTACATATAATATTACAAAAGTCAAAAGTCTCAAAAATGGTTCAACTGTAATAAAACCCTGTAGCCCTGTCAATCCGGATAGCCTAATTGAAGCCATCGGAGAACTGCATGTAAGAGTACTCGTCCTGATCGTCGTAATAATCAGGCTCCGCCTCAGGGCTCGCGCCATCATCGAAAATCAAGACAGAGTCTGGTTGGTGTTTAAAACATCGTCCCGTATCGTGGGAGTGAGTGATCAACTCAGTGGAACAATAAGGCATAGGTTAGCATGTTATCAATTCAGTCAACCAGTAATGATAAAGCAGTAAATCACATATCCCTAAGTACTCTTGTTAATGCAAGAATGGTATGAATGTATAATGCATGCCCTCACCTACGCTCCCTCGGCGACTTCATCTCATGTTCGAGTATGACAACACTGCCTCAATGCTTGACCTGCTACGCCTGAACGCACGCATAATGCAGTGCATGCAGATGATTACCAAGTTCTTATTAATCCTTTTCATACAGCAGGATTGGAAAACTAAGGTACCTCCCTTATTTCATTTTCCAAATAATGATCCATTTTAAGGTCGTCAATCCTAGTAAATCCCATACGATGTTGCAGTTCTAGGTCGCTGCAAAGGGCTCATCACCAAATCAGTGCAGGTCTAGTTTATACTCTAGATGCTACGGAAAGGTTGTCGCCTCCACGTAGACTCAGAGTATGCTCGAGGTCACTGTAAAGGGCTCGTCACCAATCAGTGTAGGCCGACAGCTCGAATACAGTGTCTCATACCACCGTATTTGGCTCACGAGTCTGGGTTGCTCACTGGTCACTATGGGGAGGCTCTTCACCCCAGCGTAGGCCAACAGCTCAACCACGGTGTCCCATACTACCATGTCCGGCTCATGAGTCTTAGCGGATCGAGGTACCAAGGTTAAACGGGATTTCACTAGTGAGTTTGGTACCTTAGGTTCAAGCAGTAGTGTCCATACATGGTAAACATACATCGGCACATCGGGTTACTTGACGAGCTCGACCAACATAAGCATACATTGCATCGATCGACATGAAGTGCAAAGCACTTCGTGTGGCCTAACCACTGCCGACGACCAACACACGACTCGGGTTTGTCAAACACGTCCTATGTGGCGAATGAATCTCAGCCACGACTTTAAGCCTGTTACCAATTGCTTAGACTATAACATAGCACCAATCACATTCAATCCTTAACCAGAAAGCATGTATAGTAGTCTAAGCAGAGTTAACAAAGTAATTCAAACATGTTAACAAGCATATTATAAAGCACAATATAAACAGGAAATACGAACACATACATTTCATAAGTAAGCGATTAACTTAAACAACTTACATGAACGAAATCATACACATCTCTAAGGTAATTGAGAATCCTATCTCAACACCCACCTAAAGTACCATCATCTAAATACCTACTCATACAAGCATTTTCACAAACACTTAGAATACACTTATTAACATACATAACGTATGTTGACTAAAACATGTATTAGGGCAAATTCTTTCACCGAGTAGTTACTACATGTATACCTAGCATATGTACATAGTAATTAATCATGGAAAACATACTTTCATATTTTATATGTATACGGTAATTTCTACAAATATACAGAATACACTAAACACCATAATTTGCATACGTAACTGAATCGCAAAACGAACATTGCATTTTGCATGTGAAATAACACCCAGATCATGAATCTATCATTATCCGACATTGAAAGCATTGAAAACCATAACCTAAGCATCTATAATCCGCACCTTATGCCGTAAAAACGAGTAACGGACTTAGTTTAAACACCAAGTCTTTATCAACGGTAGAACGACAACCTATGGCATGAAATAGGTTAGCTATTTCATCACTTACACTAGTCGACTCTCTAGAAATGATTAGGGTTAGGATTTTTTACCCGAAAACGGAATCAGAATCGCCAGAAAAGCGATACAGTAGTGATGGATAGGCATGGAGAATAGCAGGGATCGATTCTCAGGAATGATTCCAACTTCTCTCACACTTTCTCTCTCTTTACTCTCTTCTCTCTCCTAGGGTTTTCTCAAATTCGTGTAGAGTGAATGAGAGAGGGTTTAAGGTCCTTATATAGGCCTAAAACTAATGAAAATGGCCCCAGGGCCAAGGTATACTTAAGTTATAGCTAAAGGGCATCTGTTTCAGCTCAACGAAGCATTTCCAGAGCCCCTCTTAAGCCAAAGGTCGGACTTAAGCTCACAGACTATGGATCTAGGTCGACTTAAGGTTTCATTCCAGTCAGATTTCCAGCTCGCACGTGGTGGACCAGTTTCAGTTCAACGGTCACCGGAACTCGATCAGGGTTACAAGTACACGAACATGTGTATGAAATTTTTCGTAATTTGAGGGTGTATTTGGGTCAGATTCTGACGGTCTAATTGCTTATATCAGGCCAGCAAGTGACAGGTCTCAGATTAGTTAAATTAGATTTAATTTCTAAAGAAATCCATGTTTTCTCACACACTTCACTCTGGGCTCAAGCGAATAGCCCCAGGACACAATCGAGGTTTGATTTCTGAGATGGTTGTCAAGCCCAGCAAGGTGGTCCTAATTATATAATTTCGTATTATTCAGACTTTCGACGTGCGGTCCAGATCCGATACGGAGTTTCAATGTGCTCCCGAGAGCAACTAGGTAATGAGATTGATCCTAGATTTTAGGGTAACCTAGCGTCAATGATTCTACGAGTTTTAGGTCTTGCAGATCATATTTAAAGTGCTTCAAGCAGATTTCACAGCTAATCTAGATTAGAACTTAGTTAACTTTGTCTAATTCCTAAAGGATTTGATCCTGAGTGATTTCTACCTGAGGTGGTACTCGGGTCTTTGTACGGAATTTTCCGAGACATTACATCTTTTGAGTTCTTGAAGGAATTCAAACAAGTAGCCATTGGTTTGAATCTATTTAAAATAAATGTAGAACCTTGAACCCTTATGTAACGCCCCGTACTTTCAATGCTCGGGTGTCACCATAGAAATCCAACTTAACTACACGTATGTGGAAACACGCGTAGCTTTCCTTACACATCAACATCCAGTGATCCCCAATTCATCAATCTCAACCGTCTATTATAACATTCATTTGTATATCAAGCCATCCACTCGATTGATTTTCAAAATAATCCAGAGACGTCTATTTTAGGATCTTGATCGCTTCGATAGAAGGATCAAACCATCCATTAGGTCCCCAAGTCTAACCGTTAATTTAAAATGTGACCCACTTACAAACTAAATTAATTTATCTATTTATTTATTTTATCCAAGCTCTATGAGTGTTGAGTGAATGAATGAATAGGCATGACCCACTGCAACAAGTTAGAGGAAAATAAAATAATAGAAATGTATATAAATGATAATACTAATATTATAATAATAATATTTCACTTTCTAAAAGCATGTTAGGTCACCTGTTCCCTAACTCAACCACTGATTTTCAACCAAGCAATCCCTAGGACCCTTTTAATCGCTGATATCCAGACTCGGAATTATCCGACCCTTAGATTTACGGAAACCCACCAATATGACCCAAATCAAGTGGTGAGCCCCACCTAGGCTTCGAATCATCCTGATCTATGGTCAGGGGGTCCTAATTAGACCCATGGAACCTAAGGAACGGAGTGGATTTGTCAATACCATCTTTATGGGCCCCATATTTGATGAGTGTGTATGTGAAGTTCGTGCACTCACTGTGCATAGGACCGTGAAAGCTCGGTCAGGGGGTCTGACCCGACGTTTCCAAAAGAAGGAAACTTCCTTCTTCATGTTTTCGCCTACAACGTCATCAAACAGGTTGTTTCTGTCTGATTGATTAGTGGCCCACCATATGTGGGCACATGCATGATCCGAGCCGTCCATCATGTTTGGCCCTCCATTTCAGTCCAACCCCAGTGGTTTTTACATGCTGGTGGGCCCGCACATACACACGGACTCAATCGCAAGAGAGACGGCATGTGGTAGAGTTGTGTTTTCAGCTCTCTCAAAAACCAGTCGTTTATGGTCAATGCAGGCCACCTTTAGCTTATCCAAACCGTTCATCAGGTAGAGCGTACCCGTCCTACCAAAACCATGTTGCCCGTTCGGGTCCATGCACACGTGCATCTGCTCAACCCAAGCCCAAATGGAGCCACAGGTGGCATTTCTGAAAGTAGGAATCATGGATGGCAAGATTCTTTCCTCCCCACAATCCACGTGAGCACTCATCTTCGGATCATAGTCGTCCGTCCTAGGCATTCTCAGCCGTCCATTCTAGCTGAGCGATTTAGGGCTTCCTTGGCAAATGAAAACCATGGCCGGTTTCGGCCATACCCATTATTTTAGAGGCAGTTTCGGGCAGACAAATCCTGACTGTTCAATGTCCATCCAACAATTGGTGGTGCTAGGACAAATGGATAAAAGAGAAAGGATCAAACATAGGGCATCCTCCTCCGTTATCTAGCAACCACACTCAAGGAACGGATGGTTCTTGCCAAGCTTAAACCCACCATAGAAAGCTCCTTGAAACTTGGAAAGGCAGCTTTCTCAAGCTCTCTGGCAATCATTCTAATGTTTTCCAAAGGTTAGATCGAAGAAGAGTTTGACAAATAATGATCCACCATTGGCAGTGGGCAGTGGGTCTTCTTCCTCATCATTCGCTTGTTGCCACACTGTCTTAACTCAAACCGATTTTGGTATGAGTTGGATCTCATGCCTTGATGGTCAATGTAGAGAAGAAAGAGGAAGGAAGAAGGTGGAGAGGGCAGGTGCATTACGACACCGACACTAACTGAGTAGTTCGACTTGAGGACGAGTTGGAGTTTGAATGCATGTCAAGCCAACTGGATTGAGTGGGTTTGGGTCTGCTCCAAACCTTGTTGAAGTTCCAGCAAAAGAAGAAGAAGAGAAAAGAAAAGGAGAAGGATAGAGAAGAGAGAGACGGTCGAGTGGTTGCACCCCCTGAGCCAACCCGACTCGCTACCATCCAAACTCGCTGACTCAGTAGCCTTCACCGAGTCGAGCTGCATTGGGTAAGGCCTGGTTCAGCCCAGTTCACCCTAGGAAAGGAAGGAAAGAAAGAAAAGAAAGGGAGAAAGAAAAGAGAAAGCAGGGAGTGGCTATGGGCCTTTACTAGCTGAGTCGATCGACTCGATGGACTTCCATCGAGTTGTCAAGTTCTGGTGAACGCAGCCGAATCCATTTATATCAACTTGGTAGTGAACTTCGACTCCATGCTTGGACCGCATTATTTCAACCGAATTGACCTTAGCAAAATAGATCCAAGTTGAGTGACTCACTTGGGTAGGTAAGTTGACCCAACATATTATAATACTAATTTGAGTTTAATTGAGAATTATTTCTATTATAAGGACATGAGAAATCTTAAATTTCCCACGTGCAGGATCTTCCATATAAGAGATTGACTATGGTGATTCAAATCGAATTGAAATTAGGATTGGTTAAGGGTTTGGAATCCCCCAAGTCACCCAAATAGTTACCACTCTTATTATTGGGATCATTAATATTATGCATGATTAGACATTAGTAGGTCATCCATGACTTGTTATTATAAACAAATTTCAATTATTAAATAATAATATTTTATTTATCATTCTTGAATATTTGTATTGGATTGTACTATTGATATCATCATAGCAATTACTATTGCTACATTAGCTAGTATTAATTATAACACTCATGTTAATAAATACTTTATAATTATTAAATTAACATTGAAATTAATTACACACCAACTAGGGTTCAAACCCTAAAAATCTAGCCTAGACCTAAGTAATCTAAACCATAAGTTATGATCCTAACCGTTAGTAGATTATCCATGCTACTGATTGTTATTACAAATAAAATTGCCGTTACTAAATACTAGTATTTTATTTATCAATCTTACGTACAATCATAGTAAAACATACTATTTACTACATCGCAAGGATTATTAACGTCGCATAGCTAATCTTAATCATGTCATCAAGGATAATGGTTATGTTGTGATTGTACTTCGATTAATGTTCAAATCCTAAAATTTAAGTCTAGGACTAAACCCTAGGATGAAGCCCTAACTCTATATTAAAACCCTAAACCCTAAGTAATCTAAACCCTATATCAATACCTTGAATATAAATAATAAGTTAAGTTTGGATCTAATGGTACAATTTCATAACTTATGATAGGGACCAAGTCTAAGGGCGTGTGCTCTTCCTAATAACATTGAAAGGCGAGTCGACAAATAAGGTAATGATTCTTCCCCTTGAGCTTCCCATTTTTCCATTAGTTTAAGTAATAGTTTTTATTTTAATTTCAATTGATAATTGATTTCTTCATTTTATAATCACATGTATTAATTGTTGGAATTGAATTGTTATATTACACTCTTATTATTGATCCTGCATATTTATTTCATGTTTACGGATTATTTATGGATTGCTTATGAAACTTGAACTAGTACATCAGTGGAAAACCCCCACTTATAAATGTACACCTATACTTGGGATGTAACTCGATTGAATGTGATTGAAATGAACCTGTGACTTAGTGGTAATTGAATGGTGGCTTGAATTGAATATTGATGTGGGCCTACCATCCAGGGGTTACTATGTCTAAGTGGTTTTTATCACATGGTTTTGATATCGGCCCTATGTGGCTTAGCTTTGATAATTGTCCTATGTGATTTAGTTTTGAAATTCACCCAAGTAGCTTTGTTTTGGTACTTACCCTATATGGGTTCGATGTTTTATATTGTGCAACCATGCGATGGTAAGCCCCATATACTGGATTATGATTGGCCACTAGTCAATAGGCTTCCATTAAACATCCTGAGATAGTAGTCTCATGAGCCGGGAATGGTGGTATAGGACCTATGCCTGAGCTGTCGACCTACACTGGGCTCTGAGCTCCCTGTAGTGACCTTAAAACTTATTAAACCTTCTGGTTGTAAACGGATTAAAAATGGTTGGGTTAATCATGCATTCATAGCATTCGAGCGATGACAGGTGGCTAATTCTAGATGTTGTAGCATGTGCCCAGTAGGATCTAGTTGGGGTATCATTTCGCTAGTTCTCAGACCATCAACTATTGACCCACCGTTAGTGAGTTTGGCACTACACATGTACTATGTACTTTCGCTAGTGACCAGCTACATTGCATGAGTTTTGCCCAAAAGTCAACTGGATGAGCATCCTTAGTTGATGTGCACTCATACATCCATGCATTTAATAAGACCGCATCATGTATTGTTCTGCATTCCTTGTTATGTTTTTATAACTATGCTTACCTAATGCGGCGGTGTGTAATATTGAGGGAAATTCACATAGAGTTGGCCACTCATCCATCAAATATATAACCGTACAGGTAGCACAAGTGACCTAGATGATATTCACATTCTTATTGATGAGGAGCAAACTATAACTAATAAGTGCGCATGATTGTATTTGCTAAGGATTGATCCAGGATTTTACATCCCAAGATTGTTGTAATTTATTTGTTTCATATGTAATATTATTTCATTTCGTAATTATTAATTTCAGATACATTGGTTATATAAGTCATTATGGGCAACCTTTTATATATTCTAAATGTAAATGCAAATTTTTCCTTTATGTTTACTTGTCCATTTTACTCTAATATGCTAACTCTAAAAGTCAATATATCTATATATATATATATATATATATATATATATATATATATTGCTTCTCTATAGATTAACACTCGAGTTTTTGGGAAACGAGTCATATACTCGAGTCCTAAAAAGTTGGGGCGTTCACCTTATCTATATGACTAAACATTGAACGATTTACATTCAAGAGAAGTGGTTTTACAGCTACATCAACAGATACATCTTTAAAGGAGAAGATAAGTATATATTTCTTTTGTATTTTGGTTTCATGGAGATAACCAGAAAATCTTATTTGTTGGTTTTCCTGAGATAGCCAGAAAATCTCAGTGAGGGGTTTTTTGTTTGTGATAGCCCTTTAAAATCACAACTGTATCAGGTTTTAAGATGACCCTGCGAAAACCTTATTTATAATGAAAGCCAAAATAACGTGGATAGTGATCATTGAGAGTGGAGTAGGTGTGGCTGTTTGAGAACAGTTGTTGACACACAGAACCACTATAATTCTTGGTATTATGGTGAATGCATTTTTATGTTTATGTAGTGAATGGTTGGAATCCTTTTAAGTTAAAGTGGTAAATGCTTGTAATAGTTTTAGCTTTTATTTACTCTTTTTTGTTTGAAATTTTGATTCTTACAAGTTTCGTGAAATAAGGTTGTCCTACCTAAATTTGTTTGGGTGAAAGTTGTCCTACGAACCAGTTTGAATCAACGTTTCAATACTAGTACAATTGACACCTCTGATTTATTTACTATTTCGACACTTTATTTTTTTATTTTGCATAGTCCTATTCACACACCCCCTCCCCCCACCGTCCCCCCAGGACTGGTTAAGCTCTCCTTTTCACACTATTACTCGGCCAGATATTGCATATGCCATCCAAACTCTCAGTCGATTCATGAGTAAACCATGAAGTCCTCACTAAGATGTGGCACTTCACATCCAACGTTTTCTAAAATGTACTGTTGGTCAAGGTTACTTATGTCTTCTTCCAGTTCCATCTGAAAGGATATTATGATTCTAATTGGGCCAGTTGTCCCATGATATGCCGTTCCTTCACCAACAACTACACTTTCCTTGGCGACTTTCCTATCTCATGCTAAACTAAGAAGCAATCAACTAACTCTCACTCCTCGGCCAAAGATGCATTTCCCTCCATGGCTGCTACTAATTGTGAAATCTCGTGTATTCAAATTATCTTCTTTTTTTTACCTTCATGTTCATAATATTCACCCAACCCTCTTGTTCTGTGACAATTAGGTTATTCTTTATATTTCCGCCAATCCAATATTTTATGAACAGATGAAACATATTGAGCTCAATTGTCACCTTGTTTGCAAAAAGATTTAATCAAGGTTACTTAAGACTTCTTATGTTCCATCCCAACTTCAACTTGCGGATTTGTTTACCTAACCTCTAGGCAACGACTCATTTCCCTGCTAAGCTTCAAGTTGGGCATTTTTAATGCTCAATCTCCAACTTGAGGGGGAGTATTAGTTGTGTAAATTAATTTGTACATACATGTTAATCTCTTGTGATTACATTGTAGGCTCCATGATTAGCAAATGTAAAGATGAACCTTCCCCCAAATATTCTCTAATTTTCCTGTAAGAGGACTTCTCCTCTTCTAATATAATATAAGATAGAAAATTCCTAAGGGCATGTTTGGCCCGCGGAATTTGGAGGGATTAAGAGGGATATTATTGTAAAATCCCTCCTATCCCTATTTCATCTTTGTTTGGATGGCGATGGATAGCAGATGTGATGTTCCATCCAGGGGGTTTTAGGACGATATGGAGGGATTGCGAAATCCCTCCTTGGAATCGTCGCTGGGTCTTTCTCCCTCATCGAGCCCATCCCGGTGTCCTCCTCAGTCCATCATACGGACTGAGGGATGGATGGATCACATCCGGAGCTACTCGTTGCTACATGTCTAGTCGTAAAAGGGAGAGAGAGCGAAGTAATCGAAGACGAGGTTGCGATCAAGAGAGTACAATTGCAGCCACAGCTGGTCCTTAAAGCAAATTCTGGTCATGTCTGTTCCCGGCGGTAGAGGCATCGCCAGTTTCCCATCGAAGCTTGGATTTCCAGCAGCCAGATTTGGTGGGGGAAGCAGCGTTGCCGCCATTTTCTCTCTCTTGTGAGAAATTGAAAATTCTGGAGAAGCTCCGGTCGAGGGGAAATGTATATCTTAGAGTTGGAGTGGAGAAAGTTCAATAGTATACTCTGGTCCTTCTAGATTGTACAAACGGGACCATGTTTCGGTGATCCAGACCGTTGGTAGGATGCGACCTAGGGTGGATGCACCATGGCCTAAAACTAACTTCTATTAGACAATCCTAGCCTCTGAATTTTTGGATCGCCGATGGCGGATCCAGATTCACTGAAAATAAGCCCAATAGTTGTGGCTGGGATCTTCCAACTTGAGAGATTTTTTAGGGTCATGGGCCATCCACTGCGGGGCGCGATGGACCAATGACTGGATAGCGGAAACTTGTGCCCCACTTGTACACGCTTTAGCACCAGACTTGTGAGCCGTCCAAATTTAGAAGGTGAAATTAGGTTGTTTAGATTGCGGAACGAATGATGAGGCCATATATCCATGATGTGTCTTACATGAAGAACAACATGGATACACGGTTTAGCCAGGTTATATATGCGATGTGATCCATTGATTTGGACGGTCCAGATACCGCGATCTTCACGTGGTGCGCCACTTCATTTCTGGACCTGCTACATGCGCATATGATTATAATGTCCCATAATGACAATGTTGTGGTCCACTGGATATCTAGACATCAGGATTTTTTATGTAAGACGCCAAGTCCTCCTTGCATCAGTTATATTGGATGGCTTGGATGAGACTATTTCAGTTTGTGCAGTCCATTGGAGACCCTTTAAAAAGTATCATAGACTGTATACACCGTACCTTGCATGTGGATGGAATTTTATCCAACCGAATATCAATCCTAGGATTTTTATACAAATATTCAAACGGGCAGTACGTTTTCACCCATTGGATTCATACCATTCCATGCCACATCCAAACAAACTCACTCCAGTAATCCTAGATCCGCAAAACTAACCAAACAACCTTATGTAATTACCCCGGGATATAGCAATACCATGGATCTTAAACCAATCCACTGACATCACCATCATTATCTTATAATTGATCCCATCCCTCCTAATCCGTTCAATCCGGCCGACCAAACAGGCCCTAATATTACAACCTTCAACTGAACCCAACCATCCTAATTTGACCCTAGCATAGTGTCGTAGTGTCTTATCACAGATGGACGCCTCCAGGAAGCGCGTAGCATCTTATCACAGATGGACGCCTCCTAGAACCGCGTAGCGTCTTATCACAGATGAAAACCTCCTGGGGTACCTTCCCTAGATTGTAGCCAGTAGGACAATTTTCAGTTGAACGTATACTGCTTCAGTACTCTTCTGAACCGTCAATTATGAGTAGGAACATACATAAAAGGTTATGTTAGTGGCATCCCTGATATTTCATGGACATAGTCAACTGGTGTGAGAGGGACAGAACACGCCATTGGTCCGGATTACTGATCCATGAGGCCCTTGTTCTGTGCTATGCAAAAGCATAGCAGGAGACAGCAGAGGGGTCAATATATTAAAATTTGCACATCTTGAATGGACGTTGCTGATATCTAGTGGTTGGTTAGGATGAAAGATATTCAAATAGTATATATATATATATATATATATATATATATATATATATATATATATATATATATATATATATATATATATCAATATATTAAAATTTGCACATCTTGAATGGACGTTGCTGATATCTAGTGGTTGGTTAGGATGAAAGATATTCAAATAGTATATATATATATATATATATATATATATATATATATATATATATATATATATATATATATATATATATATAAAAGAGAAATGCTCACACATAACTAGTTGGACCATTCGAACTCGTCCAGATAGCTGTGCATTAAATTACATAAATATCTCTTTTTATCTATATGTAATGCCTAACTATAAACAGCCATTTGACATCAAGTGTTACATGGGTATGTTGGGAATACGTGTCAAAGATCTTGCTCATTTATCAAACATAGCCCACTAATTAAATTTTATCTACCAAAAATTTATAAATGAACTTTATAGTTGAATCCACAATGTAAGTTTAAACTAAATTATTGGAATGGGTTTTTAACAGCCACTTTTCTTGTATAAAAATATTATGTACTATTGATAAGAAATATATATTTTTAATACCTTTCATATAGTACAATGAACTTCATTTGATTAACGGATTGGATTTCTTACCCATCTGATACATTATCCAAACCCATCACACGTGCACACCTTACATGGTTATCTCACCTTTATTTTTTTGAAACAAACCTGTTCCTCTTTCCTCTCTCCACATTTAATACTCTTTCTCCTGCCACGGACAGACGTAAATTGCCTCTTAACCTTCTGCCACTTCCGGCCATAGGAAGCTAGTGGGCCCACTATGATATTTGTGATAAATCTATTCAGTCCATCAGTTTTTCTACATCGTGTTAGGACTTGGGTCCAAAAATAAGACAAATCCAAAACTCTAGTAGCCACACAATAGGAAAAACTGCATATTGAATTGAAAATACAAAAATATTAGCATGATCCAAAACTTTTGTGGCCCGTCCTACCATGATCTGGTATAACATTTGATAGTCTTATGTGCATCGGTACTCTTCCGAAGTGTTTTCAAAGGGGAGTGGATTAGATGTTACCTTCACAATGGGGCCCACCTTGATAAACGTGTTATACATCCACCCTGTCCATCAGTTTTTATTGATCATTTTAGGACTTGTTCTCATTATTTAATTCTCAGTGTAAAAAAACTACTTAGGTACCACCTATGGCCCACTGCAATGTTTATTTTCCATCTAACCTTTTGATAAGGTCAGATAGACCTGGATGAAGATAAAATACAAAGATCAACTTAATCTAAAACTTTACAGCCCAAAGAAAGTTTTTAATGGTCAATCACCATTGTTTCTAGTAGTGTAGTCCACTTTAGCTTCAAATCTTCTTAAGTTTCGGCATCATGATGGACAGCATGGATATACATTACATTCATCAAGGTGGGTCCCATACGGTCAAGGTAACACCCACTCACATATTACCCAGCGACACCTAATTCACTCTCATTTAGAAAGAAGCGTAAAAGAGGGTGCGATTGGGTATTACCTCACCGGACCTATCTAAGAAGAATGGTCATGTCAAAGGCTCTCTGGGCCCAACGTATTCTATATATTTTATCAACACCGTTCATCTATTTTGACAGATCGTTTTATCCCATGATCCAAAAGAAAAAACAAAAAAAAAAAAAAGTAGATTGGATGCTCAATTAGACCACATCACATGAAGTAGTGGGGATTGAACTCTAACTATTGAAAACTTCCTAAGACCCACCGCCATGTTTATTTGTCATCCGACCTGTTCATAAGGTCACATAGACTTGTAAGAAGGGAAAACATAAATATCAGCTTGATCTAAAATTTTCGTGGCCCCCAACAGGTTCTCAACGGTAGGCTATAAATATCTACTACTCATGTGGTGTGGTCCACTTAATCCTTTGATATGCCTCATTTTCGAGCCCATGTCCTAATATAATCTAGAAAAACTGATGGATGGGATAGATTTATCACAAACGTCATAGTGGGCTCCACCTAGCTTCCTATAGTATAGGGGTAGAGATGACATTAACTAAGAAGAGATAAGGAGGAAGAGTCTTTTTGGGGTAGAAAATAGGATGAGGAGACGAGCATTACACATGTGATGTATTTGATTAATGCATCACATGTGTACATCTAGTCCTTTAATTAGGTAAGGTTCTTTGTAAGCATGTGAATGACGTAAAGTATTATTTCTATAATCAATAGCATGATATATTTATACTAGAAAAGTAAGTTGTTATTGAAATTTAATTTTCATATATGTATTCAATGATGAAGTTTATTTACTAATTTTTTGTAAATAAAATTTAATTAGTATATTATATGTGATGAATGGTGTTGATCTTTACCACATATTCTTGTTGTACCTGTATAAGACTTGATGTTACATACGCTCTCATGAGTGGGCATTGTATGTAAATAAAGAAAAATATTCATGTAATTCAATGCACAGCTAGTGGACCAATTTCAATGGGCCAACTAGTTGTGTGTGAGCATTTCTCATATATATATATATATATATATATATATATATATATATATATATATATATAATAACGCAGAGGTATGTCCATTGATCAGATAAATCATCCAGTCAATCTGATTTTGGGGCATTGGATGGTTCATCTTGAGTTAAATGTGCCACGTGTACAATTACCCGTGAATGTGTATGAACCTTCACAACCAGCCAGAGCATCTAATAAGTCTTAGAAATTTATGCTGCCAACCAGACTGCGTCCTGGAAAGCGCTATGCGTGCATGTGTAAACTCACAGTTCAAAGCAGCGATGTACTTGAAATGATAATTCTGCCTTTCCCACTGTAAGTCCGTGGCTGCATGGCCGTGCTTGTACAAATGCACCTGAACTTTTTTATTGACGCTAGATGGAGATGCAATCCACATCATCGATTGTGATTCATCACAAAACACACACACACACACACACACATATATATATAGCGGCGCATAAAGACAATATTTATAAATAGGTGGCTGATGACATAGAGATACATGTAAACGTATGGACCATAGTGCACGATTCCTGTAATATTTCTCAACCATCTATTTATAGGCCATTGCACTAAGAACTAACATCTTTCAATTTGGAGACAGGACTGACCAGATAAACGGTTTGGATCACGTAACCATGGGCCTCAATCTCACGAAATGGTGCATTAGGTGACCATTCACGTTCACAATCTTCTGATGCATCCGGACGTTTTCTTTTTGTTGATAACCGATGCACCAGGACGTTGAAATTTCACAAGTCTAAATGTCCAATGACCTATATGAGAAAAATTTTCATATTCTGGGAGAGCTTGATTCATGATTGACAGTACTTAAAAATTACTTTAAAATTGCATATCTAGCAAACAAATAAATTAAATCATCAAACTGTCCAATTCCTAGTTTAGATGTATCATGAAGAAAAAATAGAGCTTATTTCATTATCTGACTATTGACTTGATGTACATTTATTGGACGGTTATATCTGAAAAATGTCCAAAGCTCCTATTTCCCAAAAAAGAAAAGGCCAAGAGTGATTTTGGGGCTGTGAGTTAGCAACAATAGGTTCCATAATTATTGCTTAACTTTGAGTTAATGCATGCTACAATCTACAATTTCCAAGTGCACGTGTATCAAGGATCATACTCCAACAGAGTATCAAATAACTCTCAAATAACCAAGAGAACTGTAAATGCCACCTTTTACCCAGCGTCTTTTCCAAACGCTCCCAAACTTATTTTCCCAGTCTAAACCTTTCATGTACGGACAGACTAATTGAGGACAAAAATCTCACTTAGTCTGTCCGTACATGAGAGGTTTAGATTGCGAACGTAAGTTTGAGATGGTGCATAAAAGAGGTTGGGTAAAAGGTAGCTTCGTACGTGAGAGGTTTGGACTGCGAACGTAAGTTTGAGATGGTTTATAAAAGACGTTAGGTATAAGGTAGCGTTTACAGTGGTTAATTTTTCAAAAAGCCAACGAGAAAATCTTTGATACTTTGGTAGAGTGTGATGGATGATATGCAGGAATTTAGAAATTTATTATAAATTGCATTTGAGGCAATGGGTAATTCAAATTGGATTGTACAAATTCGATGCATGTTAAGAAAAAACTACACTTATTTGGTCATATGACTATTAGATGAAAGCACATTTATCGGACGGTTAGCAATGAAAATATCCAACGGTCTATTTCAACAAGGAACTGTCCATGAATCAGTGGGTTCCACGATTTAGCCGGTTTAACTTGAATTAATGTGTTTCACGTGTAAGATTTCTACATGCCTGCGTATCAAGCGTCATACCCGGCCTGAGTATCATATAACCTCTGTTAAAAGAAGCCGTGTGGTAAATGGTTTGCTACATTGCGTCTCGACATATCATTATAAGATACGTCGCGACCACGGCCCTTGAATCTGGGGTCATGTCCATTCGGAAAAGTAAATAGGAAAGCTTTCGTGTTAGAATATCTCAACCCTTGATTATTTGACATTTTTACTTTGAATATGGGCTCAACCCTTACCGTTGTTTGTGAACCATTAATCAAATTTTCGGATCTTACAAGCTTAAAAGCTTTCCAAGAACCATGACCAGCTGTGTATTGTCTGATCAACGGTTTGGATTAATGAACATGATCCCAGATTCAGTGGACATAGACCAGATCTATCTTAACCCGTGGTAAATGCATGAGAAAGAGTCAAAAGTTAAATCTCTCCCCCTTTCGGACCGAAATTGCACGCAGCCCGTAAAACTCACTCTCTGTGGGTCCACCGTGACGTGTTTATAATACCTACTCCGTACATCAGGTGCGGCCCTTGAAATTAAGCCGTTGTACCAAAAAAATCAGCCCGACTCATAAGCTAGGTGAGCCATACAAGAAGATGGTGAATGGATGCCAACAGTAGGGGTTTTTTTATAGGGCCACCAGTGTATAATCATCATCGAATCCGTTCATCAGGTTTTTCTCACGACAATAAATAGCACCCCCAAAAATCAGCCTGACCCAAAACTTAAGTTCATACACTGCTCAAACTTAGATAGTGGTGTGGTCCACCTGAGCTTTAGATCAGGCCGTTTTTTTATCTCAGACTTGAATATGAGGATTTCGAACCTGATGAACGGAGTGGATGTCAAACAAAAAATACAGTGGACCCACAGATTTCCGGTCCCTCCCTCCCTCTCTACCCACCTGTCTTGTAGTGTGGAATTTAAGTTATAGCATTTTACTCATTTGCATTTCCAGCCAAGGAGTAGGTGACTGACTGCTTCTCTGCTTTCACGGATTGGGTGGAAGGTTCATTGCATACAACAAGATCTCATTTTCTTCACAATGGAATATTGCCTGCTTCTTCCTTTTGCCAGCTTCTTTTCTTTCTTTCATTTTCATAATTCTCATCATGACCCCGCACCTAGCATCCTACTGTGCACCGCCATCTTCACCGTACACGTGGTATGCATGTATAGTAATCAGAACCCTTCATCTAGTGGGGTATTATGGAGATGGGCTCCAGTCCAAAATTTGTGCGGACCCACTAATCCTAGCAATTCAATCTTCCATTGTTTTCCGCTTGAAATTAGCCCACTCCATTTTTTAACTGTCCGTGTACAAGCCATCAAATAGGATGCCCAAGATTGCATCACCAGAATGAATTTTAGGCTGTGGCCCATCTGATCTAACGGTTGGAATCACAGCTGTTGCCATTGAAACAACTCATGTATGGTCATCAGGAACCTTGTTCGGGTGCATACCCTAAAACTTTAAGGAAGCGGATTTCCTGTACCCCTTTTGTCAGAAGCTGTGTGCAGCCCACAAAGATGCTTATGACAAATCGACTCCGTCCATCAGTTTTGCGAGACAACAATAGGACAGGAATATAAAAATGAGTCGGAATCCTCTGTTATCGGGTCAACAGGATTTTCCTGTTACCCTAGTGGTTTGGCGTCCGAAGCTTTTTTTTATTTTTTTTTATTTTTTCAGTGAGTGTTGAAGTGGACCAATGATTTTTAGGGTATTAGTAATTCTTCATGTGGGCTATGCAACATGAAACATAAGGGATTGGATGTACACCATTGGAAACTTTGTGGAGGCCACAGAATTTTGAATCAGGATGATATTTGTACTTACAGTTTATCTGAGTGGTAATAACCCTATGAACGGTTTGGATGGCGTATAAACAGTTTAACTGCCCATGTGCAAGCCATCAAAGGGTGGCCAAGATAGCATGACCAGGATGAATTTGAGGCCATGGCCCATCTGATCAAACGGTTGGAATCACAATACACTGTTTCCATGTAAACAACTCATATACGGTAGTCAGGACACTTGATCAGGGGCAACACACCGATAAGCTGTACCCTAAAACTCTAGCCATTCTTTTCCCTATCCAACGTGGCCCGATGATCTTTTCTCACACCTCATTCGTAACTGTCCATTTACAAGCGAACAAACGGCTCAGATCAATGTCCACGGTGCCATGTACATAAAGGGAGTCCCCAACTCGTGTGCTGTCGTTACAGTTTCATTCACCTCACTTTACTAAAAAAGAGGACTGAGTATGCAATTAATACACCTTATATAGTATCCATGCAGTTAATATATTTCCGATATTTGATACGTCTGAATTTATTCATAGGTACGATTAGTAACACCGGAAGTTGTGGTGATACCAGGTTTCTGTGGGTACTAAGTCAAATGTATATCCGATCCACCCTGTCTATCACGTTATTCCCCTCATCTTCACCGTAGAAACCAAGAATCATTATGATAAAAAACTTAGGTGGGTCACAATATAGTTAATACTGTACGATGATGCCTAAGACTTCTAAATTCACGTGATGTGTCCCACCTGGGTTTTCGAATATCTCGATCTGTAAATATTTAGTCGTGCTAGTGATACGCGTCTGATGAATGGATTAGATGCCATATAAATAACATAGTGGGCCCTACAAATAGTAGAGAAGATGTTATAGGTTGGGCCACCCCTCCCAACTATTCCTTGTGGTGTGGCTCGCCTGAGTTACCTTCGACATGAATTTTGGTCCATGGGCTAACATTGGAGGGTGCATGCAATGAACGGGGTGGATCTGATACGTAATTGACCTGGGCGGCATAGCAGCCGGTACCACCACAAGTACCATATGAACGCACCTCATTAACTCAAAGTCTATGGAACGCTGGAACCTTTCAAACGGTAGCATTGAGTAGAAAGGGGTCTCTCTCTCCCTCTCTCTCTCTCTCTCTCTCTCTCAGAGAAATGGCTCCAAATCAGTGGTTTGCTGTGTTTCTGATGGTTGTTCTCTGGGGGTCAGGCATTTTGCTCTTCCCTTATTTTATGCAGCCGGAACCACCGGAGATAATAGTGGTGATAGTAGCCATGGTTCCTTTTGCAAGCCTGGTGTACTTTTGCTGCCTTGGAGTTCGTTGGTAGCCCGCGGGACACCAATAGGAAGCCTTGAAGATCCATGGTGATGGAGGAATCTCTCTCTCTCTCTCTCTCTCTCTCTCTCTCTCTCTCTCTCTCTCTCTCTCTCCTGCTTTCTTCTTCTTGTGTGTTTCTTGTAAAAAGAGAGATGATTTGAGTCTTTGGTTCGTTAGAGTTAGGTGCGAAGTAAGGGTGTTTTGTTGTAAAGAGAGATTGCGAGCTCTCTCTCTCTCTCTCTCTCTCTCTCTCTCTCTCTCTCTCTCTCTCTCTCTCTCTCTCTCTCTCTCTCTCTCTCCCTCCCTCTCTCCTCTCCCTCCCTCCCTCCCTCCCCCCCTCCCTCCCTCTCTCTCTCTCTCTCTCTCTCTCTCTCTCTCTCTCTCTCTCTCTCTCTCTCTCTCTCTCTCTCTCTCCTGCTTTCTTCTTCTTGTGTGTTTCTTGTAAAAAGAGAGATGATTTGAGTCTTTGGTTCGTTAGAGTTAGGTGCGAAGTAAGGGTGTTTTGTTGTAAAGAGAGATTGCGAGCTCTCTCTCTCTCTCTCTCTCTCTCTCTCTCTCTCTCTCTCTCTCTCTCTCTCTCTCCTCTCCCTCCCTCCCTCCCTCCCTCCCTCCTCCCTCCCTCCCTCCCTCCTCCTCTCTCTCTCTCTCTCTCTCTCTCTCTCTCTCTCTCTCTCTCTCTCTCTCTCTCTCTCTCTACAAAAAAAAAAAAAAAAAAAAAATTTGGATGAGCCAATGCTCATCTTTGAAGCTCACTCTCTTTCGATCCCTAACTAAACCAATTACATTACCAATCTCCTTGATTATTTTTGTATAAAATCTTTCATTCTCTAGTGTTGTGTGATGGATGATACATGGCCACTTAATGATTAGCTAGAAATTGAATGCTTGGAGTATATGTAATTCGGATTAGGTTGTCCAGATTATGGGTCACAGTTTATTTGATGATGATCCTAAAATCAGGTTTTTTTTTACTATCTGACTATTCGGATTGGTGGACAACTATTGGACAATTAAAAATGGAAAATATCCACTGGTCTCATTTCAACAAACTAAGTGTCCACCAATCAGAGGTTGGGATTGTTCCACGAATTTGATTTTAGGAATCTGAGTGCCTGCATATCAAGTTTACTACGCAGCCAGAGTATAAATAACTCTCCTTATTCTCTTTACCTGGTTTGTTACTTTCTTTGTTCTTGAGCGAGCTTGCTAAGCTCGCAACGCGTATGTATAGAGCCCTGTCGATCCACAGACAAACAAACGTGCTAATCACGTGAATGGGATCTGTGCTCTCCATCAGGTGGGCCAAACTTCATTTTTTTTAAAAAATCTTTTGGCTTAAAATCTGTCCATTTAACTCTACTTAATGGCCTGCAAAGCACAAAAACAAATGGACGGATCGCAAATTTGTTTTCTTTTAGCCGTCCGTTTCTTTCGTTCACCATCGGAGTTAAAAGACCTAACATTTTAGGCCATGAGATCTAAACAGTGTGCCCCACCTGATGGAAAGCTTTAGATATTGTACACGTTTATATACCACCTGAATGGATGGTATATAAACATGAAGGAAGTTTCAACGGTAGGCATTTCCCAACCCACTTTTTCCTCTCTTGCAGCCCACGGAGTGCATTTCTCACAAACAGGACAGTGAGCCCCACCTAGCCCACGGAGTTCCAGCGATCCGCATCCAGCACAGTTACACGCTCATGAGAGAAGTTAGTGAACGTTTGTTGTAGACATTTATTATGGTTAAAATTTCAGGAAACTGATACTTACACCCTTGTTTTTTTATGGGCCCTTTTTTCTCCACGAGAATGGATTCGGTGCTTCTACATCTATCACTATCCGTTGGAATTTGCAGGTGAAATTACAACCGTTGGATGTAGCCTCTCGGGAGTTTCGACACCCGGTCAAGGGTTGAGTATTGAAATCCCACTACAGGGTGAGTGTACGGGGGTGTGTGTGCGTGCGTAAAAAAATAAAAAAAATAAAATAAAATAAAACCGTTGGATGTAGCCATGTAAGCCGGTTGCCAAGCCAAAGATAACGTGGAAAATGGAAAAATAAACCCACAAATTCAAATTTCTTTTTTTTTTTTTTTTTTTTTTCTCTCTCTCTCTCATTTGTGGGTAGGGCTGCAATACGAAGAAAAGTAAGCATCTCTATAGGGCTTCACTTTTGTGGGACCACTTTAGGATCTAGAACGTTGATATGGTTAGCTCCATAGTGGACAGGCCATGACTAAGAAATCTCCTATATTTAAATATGTGAACCGCTGCATAGAGAAAATCAGGGTAGATCTAAGGCTAGGATTCTCACATCTTCCATATTTTTCTGGATCCTGTTTTGTCAATGGTTGGCCCCCTTGAACCCTTGACAATCAAAACCGTTCAAAACTAGTGCACCGTTGGATCAAGGACATCTTTAAAGAATCAAAATCAAAGTTGAACATGAATCGAGCTAGCTCGCGAAACTCGCCCGAATTGACTCGGTTAAGCTCGATTCGACTTGACTTGCAAAATGCTTCGAGTCAAGCCGAGCACCTAAACCTATAACTCGAAGAAAAAAATCAAGTCCAGTTCGAGCTTGGTCAAACTCAAATCGACTCAACTAGAAACTAAGCCAGAACTCGACTTGCTCGAATGTTTTATATATATATATATATATATAAAAACCAAGACACACCCCCCCCCCCCCCCACACACACACACACACACACTTTCTCTCTTCCATTTTGCTTTTACTCTACATGAGTGCGAGCGCAGTACGAGCGGCAGACCAGCAGGGACCCTACTCGACCGACCCCACCACCTAGCAAGCAGCAACGAGCAATCCCACCCCTCTCTCTCTCTCTCATTTATTTCTCCTTCAATCCTCTTTTCAAGGTATGTAACATCTATGGTTGTGCTTGGGTTGGGTTAGGGTTAGGTCAGGGTAGGGTTGTGTCAGGTTGGGTTAGGATTGGGTCTGGGTCTGATTGGGTCAAGGTTGGGTTAGGGTTAGGTCAGGGTAGGGTTGCGTCAGGTTGGGTTAGGATTGGGTCTGGGTCTGATTGGGTCAAGGTTGGGTCAGGGTTGGGTTGCGTTGGGGTCGAGGTCGGGGTCGGATTGGGTCAGGGTTGGGTTGTGTTGGGTTGGGTCAGGATCCGATTGGGTCATGACTGGGTTATGTCGAGTTGGGCCAGGGTTGGGTCAAGGTCAAATTAAGTCATGGTTGAGTTGTGTTGGGTTGGGTCAAGGTTGGGTTGCGTCGGGTTAGATTAAGGTTGGATTAAGTCAAATCATATATTACTTGAACTTGAATCTTGATTACTTGAATTTAAATTTTAGAATTACTTGAATTTGATTCTTGGTTATTTGATTTCTAAAATTACTTGAATTTGATTCTTAATTATTTGATTTCTAGAATTACTTGAATTTGATTTTTTTTAATTTGAAATACCTTAAATTGTTAAATTTTAAACTTATGTAAACTTGAATTTGATTTATACTTAATTCAAGTATTCAACTATGAATCATATATTTAATTCAAGTATTCAACTACAAATCATATATTAAATATATGATTTGTAATAATATGCTTCAATTAAACACCAATCAATTAAATTTAAAGTGACCCCACTTAACACACTTGACAAATGATTTTAATAATCTACCTACATGTTTAAGAATTTATATACAATAAATTGTATTCAAATCAATTATTTGTTTGATATTCTTTATATATATATATATATATATATATATATATATATATATATATATATATATATATTCTTAAATTGTCCAAGTTGGACAATTTGGTGCATCAACCCAATTTATTCTCTGAATATATGGTTCTCAACTGATTAACTGCCTCCCCTCTGTGAATAACAAATAATAGTGACAACACTAAAAAATAGAGAATTTTTACATATATTTAGAGAATTATGGGGAGATGTTGCCGAATTTTTGACTCACATGTAGACTTTGTGAGTAGATTATATGATATATAACTGAATGGAATAAATAAAAGACATTAAAAAATGCCTACTTATAAATCACATATTACAATGACACCTTCCAACTTCAAATATCTTACTCATATTTTCTTATTTTCATATTTAAAGATGGTCAATAATGAAGTCCCGACTACCCCTGGAGCTGGTGCATCTATTATATTCCCTTGAGTTGTTGATGTCTAACGAGACAAGAAAAACTTAAATCCAGATATGTCTAATAAAGGAAAGAAAAGATTAACAGTTTGGGATAATTTTAAAGAGGTTGAGGTAAAAGAGGGAGTGAACCATGTTACCGAGGTTAAATGTAATCATTGCAAGTTAACATTCACAAAGCATTTTAAGGAGTCAACTTTACATTATCATAAACATAGTATTAATTATACTAAGAGCCTAAAAATCTCACGTTCAGGCCAACAAGTGCTCTCATTTGCCTCATTTGGAGGAAGCGACTCTGACACGCAAGTTGCTCTCATCACTCATAAATTTGAAAAAGATAAATTGAAAAAGTAGTTTACAAAAATAGTTATTGTTAAGGAGAAACCATTTAGATTTATAGAGAGCAGAGTTTTTAGCGAATGTAACAAATACTTGAATCCTAAATTTGAGAAGTGCTCGCGGGTCACGTAAAAAGAGAATGCATGAAAATATATATGAATAACAAGATAAAGATGAAATCCCTTTTGTCATCAGTCTCAGTCTCACGTATAAGTCTTACTTCAGACTTATGGATGTCGTCCAACCAAAAGAAATGGTACATATCACTAACTGCACACTCTGTGTGGATACATATTGGAATATATGTAAGAAAATTTTAAACTTTCGTCACCATCCTCCCCTCATATCAGTTTGGTTATTTTAGACTGCATATACAATTGTCTTTAGGAGTAGGACATCGAAAGTAAGATTTCTCTAATCATGCTAGATAATACATCTACAAATGATGTTGTGATTTCTTTTTTGTTGAGCCAATTCAAGACAGTAGGGAATCTTTATTTTGAAAAAAAAGTTTTCTACGTTAGATGTTGTGCTCACATTTTAAATATGATTTTGCAAGATGGACTAAAAATAATCAATTAAACGATTGAAAACATAAGAGAGCGTGAAGTATATAAGGGGATCACCATCAAGACTTAGTATCTTGAATGATATACTTCAACATTTGCATGTTGGATCACAAAAAATATTTAAGTTAGGTGTGTGCACCCTTTGGAATTTAGCATATGAAATATTAGATGCGGCAGTCAAGTTAAAAATTTACATTCCTAGAATTTGTGGTCAGTAACAAAGCATGTACTTGGTTACTTAATAAAAATAATTAGAGAAGAGCTGAAAATGTTCATAATTTTCTTTGAGTTTACTATAACTATACGAAGTTATTTTTTAAAAATAAATATCAAATGGTAAATCTATTTCTTCAAAAGCTTTGGAAGATTAAGGATACTCTTCAAAAAAGTGTCACAATAGATCCATCTTATATTCAGAATATGGCACTAAGCATGCAAGTAAATTTTGAAAAGTACTAGAGCGAATGTCATATGTTAATGGCTTTAGTTATTGTCTTTGATCCTTGCTGCAAAGTGGGATTAGTTAGTTAGGTTTATAAGAAAATTTATTTGTTTGATAAGGCAGAAGTTAAGACATCAAGTGTTCATGTGTCGGTTGAAGATTGTATTCTTCTTATGTAGTTAATTATACAATAAGACAGGACACACAACTTATATATGAATGTGGTTTATAATTCATCTGTAGGTGGTGACAATTTTCGCGATGATTACTTCTCAGCCTTAGAACAAAATGAAGTGAATCAACAAACAAACGAGTCATAAGTAGATGTATATCTGCAAGAAGTCAGTTGTGAAGGTATCCAACTAAGACTTTGACATTTTAGATTGGTGGAAGACTAAAGCTCATAAAGGAAATTACTCTACCATTAATGACACGAGATATTTTATCAATTCTAATCACAACAATATCATCAGAGTCTCTATTTAGCACCGTTAGTAGGGTGGTGAACAAGTATAAAACCTCTCTTGCACCTAAAATAATTGAAGCGCTTATTTATACACAAGATTGGTTGCATTCAGTTTAGGATGGTAGTTCATCTGATGAAGATAACGAAACTGAGAATCTAGACAACTGCACATTCATCTGTTTAAAGTTTAAATGCGGTTTTTAATTTTTTGCATATCTTGTTCTTGTAATTGTTATGATTCATATTTTATTATGTAAGACTTTAATTTCTATTATTTTTGGAGTTACTTGACATTGACATTTAAATTTTGAATGTATTATAATTTATTTCTATAAATTATGTTGGCTTCATAACATCGCCTAAAAATGTAATTCTCTATTAACAAAAGTCCTTGTATAGAAATGTCATCTGATGACCCATCCGCCGACATTTGGGATTACAATACCCAAGTCTACCACCCAATATTTGGAAGAATAAAGATTAAATGTTGTTTGCGTGAAGACAAATTCGTAATAAAAATTAAAAAATTTAAAAAAAAAAAAAAAAAAAAAAAAAAAAAAAAAAAAAACCCACTAAGAATACACTTATCTGGTTGGGGAGAAGACACAAAGTCATGTCTCGATGCCTTGCAAAAAGTATGAATTTTATCCTAAGCTCTCTTGGACTCAAATAAGAAAAAGTACACCCACTCCACACCAAATTCAACTAGCTACAAAAATATATTAACAAACCTATTATAATAGATGAAGATTCATAAATAGAGAGAGGGCAACGAATTAGTAGGAATAAATAAGAGAAGAATGTCAAATTAAAAGTTCTGCAAGAAGAACAATTAATTTTGCCTTGAAGATAAGTAGAGAAGAGGCAAAGGCATCTAGATATCGATGTCCTCCAAGACAACATGATGTCGAGGCAGGGCCAAGAAGAGCCATAAAATATCAAAGTTTCTCTCTAGGTTCTCATTCTATAAGATTATGGGAACTACATATAGATCAACTCATAAAGATAGATTGAAAAAGTTAGTTAAATCTATATAGGAACATGATGGTGAAGTTTCACCATCTTCTGATTCATAAGAAGTAAACAATAATTACCTAAGAGAATATAACACCTCTGGATTTGCAAACATATTTCCTATCGTCGATGAAACTAAAAGTGCATCAAGTGGGTAGGACAACGAAAGCGATGTTAATGGATTGGGTTCAGATGAAGGTGATAACTCTCTTATCTATCGTCTGGTAAGGCACTCCTCATATGGACCATATTAACAAGTTGTTGATAAATGTTGAGTGGGTTTAAGGTTTTTTAGTAACAAACATTATCATGTTGTTACTTATTAACTTGTAATAACTTGATATGCACTATCACTATACCTACTTCGGTTCTAATAATCTTGATTTTCTCATCTTAATGATTTTATAATAATTTTTAAAATTGTATTAAAAAATTTATATAACTCGACTCGAACAGCTCGCTTGACCCGACTCGATCTCAGCTCGACTCAGCTTGAACCAGTGAACTGAGGCAAGCTAGAGGGGTGAGCTCGAAGACCAAGTCGAGCTGAGCTTGAGCTTGGGTCTTGTAACACCCCATACTTTTCAATAGTCGAGTGTTACCATGTAACCTAACATAGTATAAATACTGACCTAGCTTTTGTGAATGTTCACCATTGATCTATCCTAAGTCTGACTATTCTGAGGAATCTCCACCCATGGATCAAGCCATCCATCTGATAGTTTCTAAGATGGGCCGTCACATCATTAAGGCCACCATGCATTAGGCACACAATACTTAACTTAATCAATCCATTAGAGTTTGAAAAAAATTATTAAAATTCCATTAGATTAAATCAAGAACCCTTAAGACACCCCGATGTTTGGGTCCAGGACCGATTAGCCTATGGAAGTAAAAATCAGTCATTGAATTCGAGATCAGTCAATAGATTGAGACCTTACATCATCTAATCAGGTGTCTAATTGAAAAAATCAGCTAGTAGGTCCATCAAGATACGTTAAATGATGTTTGCACCATTGATGATCTATTCTGAAACAATTTAACCATTTGAGTTCATGATTGTTCATTCACTTGAGATGCAAGGTCATCTGATTATAGAAATAGCGGCAAATTTTCCTCTAATTGATCAATACAATTAGACAATTACTCAACAACTTAAAATAATTCAGCCATTAGACTTTAGAAACCGTCCATAAAATCCTAAGATCAATTGTTGGATTAGATTTATGAACCTATTTAACCACATGATTGGCCATCTAACCATCCATCCTGGGCCATGAAGCATCCAAATAAGCCGAACAAATTCCTAAGACTCCTTTGACCGTTGATGTTCAAATTGGAATTAATTTGACCATCGAATCGACGTAACCGACACCTAAAGATTGTAATTCAACCAATACAGCCTATCTAAGCTTTCAATTTGCTACATCTCCAGTCAGGTGACCCAGTTGGGCCCAAGGAGTCTCATGAATGGAGTAGATTTCTCAAAACATCACGGTAGGCCCCAAAATAGTGGTGTGTGTGCACGAGAGCATGTTCACTCGCAACACACGAGTTCAGGCTGCTCGATCAAACGAGTGTTGACCCAATAAATCCTCCCTTTCTTCATTTTTTTTTCGCCAATGGAAGTTTAAACCGACAATGTATGTGTCGTTGATCATGGGCCCACCTCCATTGCTAAGACGAAATATTTGAACCATCTATCATGTTCGGACCAGGGATCTAACCAAACCCAGGTTTTTCCTGCACCGTAAAACACGAGTGCATGTGCACAATTTCTGGTGCAAACAGGTCACGTACGTGGTTTCCAAAAACAAAAACTTTTCATTGCTGCCAGGCTGGATAATCACATGTGAGATTCTCCCTCAATCCTAACCCTCAGTGCAAGACAATCCTAGTCATCCATTCTTATCCATACTTTAGGGCTTCCATTGCAACGAAAGAGCTGCCGCAACTCCAATATTCGAACTCACAGACATTTGTGGACTGGCGTCCAAAACATGGACCCCACAGGGTTCAGTGGACCTATCCACACCGTCCAAACATCGTCGATCATAAGAACAACCATCTGTACATAGATGACCTGCCATTAACGGCTGGGTCATCTTCCCCGTTCATTTGGAAAACCCACCACCTGATGATGAGACCCATTCACCAATCAGAACCTCTCGTTTAGTGGGCTAATATTCCAGAAATTCATCCATACGGTCCAATCACAACCATGCTATTAGAATACAAGCATATCATCTCAGATATTGTTGAGTTATGTGATTACATCTGTAACTAATCCCGGATTAGTTACATTCGAACTATTTAGGACAAGATTAGTAGCGCCTATTAAAGGCTGCATTTTTAGGACAACCCTTCTAAAATTAGAAAACCTAAGAGAGAAAAGAGAGACGCTGCCTTGCTGCATTAGGTAGACTCGGTCGAGCCGCGAGTCGAGTCAATCACGTCTGGGTCAAGCTTGAATTGAGTCCAGCCTCTATACGATTGGGTTAGAGGAAGAAAAGGAGAAAGAAGAAGAAAGAGCAGAAAAGAAGATGATGGAGAAGGAAGCACGAAGAAATTAGAAGAAGAAAATGAGTGAAGAGAGGGGGGGCGTGTGCATCCCTGTGGCATCATTCGTGCCACACTGGGTCGACTCAGCTCGACTGGAACCGGGTCAGGTCGGCTGAGGGATGCGTGGTTGGATGTCTTCGAGTAGAGGAAAGAAAGAGAGGAGAAGACAAGAGAGAGAGAGAGAGAGCAGCTTGCGGCGCTGAGTTCATGTCGCACCGACTCATTCGAGTCGTGGCCCAAGTTGTAGCAGAGCTAGAAGAAGCAGAAGTTGAAGAAAGAAAGAGAAGCTAGAGGAGAAGAATGAGAGAAGAGAGGGCGAGGGCGAGTCGGATTACGGGCTGCTGACGAGTTTAGGAGCGTAACTCGCTGCCCAGTTGAGGCTCGCTGACTCAGTCGTCCTTCATCGAGTTTAGCTGAGTTGAGTTGGGTCAAACTCTAACGTCCATGGCAAGACTTCTAGAAGAAAAAGGAGGGAAGAGATTAAAGGGAGTCGCTGACCGGCACTCTCTTAACATGTTGAGCCGACTCGATAACGATCGTGTCTGCTTTATAATGAGTTGTCTCATCTGCAAATCGGAGTCGGCGGTGCGCAGCACCTAGGAAAAGTTTTCCACGTACTAACTGATTGAGCTGGTTAGATTGCAACCGAGTTTTCAAGTTGAGTTGACTCAATTGGCAAGTAAAATCTTAAATTTGGGTGCTGATTTTATTCCACTTTAAGATGAGCTAGATGGAGATTTTATGTGAGAATATAGGATTGGTAAGCATCTTTTATGTCATCTTCATTGGATTCAAGTTTAAATCTAGGTTAGGGTCAATTGTGGTTAAATTCTAAATGGATAAGAGAATTTGACATCCAAAACTCAACCTCTTAATCCACCTTGACTTAGTAGTAGAATTAGGTTGAGTCAACTGAAGAAGTTGAGATGAGTCAATTCTTAAAGTCTCCTCTAGATTTTTTTAAAGTGCCCTTGATTTAGGTTAATTAGTTTTAAAATCATGATTTTAATGTGGAATGTTTAATCCCATCTCCAGATTTGTTGTCTTATGATTTTCATTTGGGCTAGGTTACACCTCCCGAACCACGTAAGCAGAATCCCCAATCCATGATGAGGATCACCCTTCAAGCTTTTTTATATCATGATAGTTAACTTTGTTTATTTTTCTATGTTCACTTATCTTAGTGATTGCTTAATTTAAATATACAGTAGAACAGATAATAGATGATAGTTTCTATTTGAGTTATTATTCTTAAATAATTGATCGTTGGATTTACATTCAAATATCTGAACATGTAGTGAGTCTCGAATATCCCATCTTATATGTGTAAATGTTGAGTGTAAAATGTTGTATATTTTTTTCTATTTATACCTTGGTTTTATAAACATGATAGTGCTTAATCGATTTTATTATACATGTTTTCATGTGCGAGGTGATTTCGAGAGCTTAAGGTGAAATCGATGCCAAAAGGAAGATATATGCTCAAAAGATTACTAAATGAAGATTTAGAGATTTGGAAGTCATTAATGAAGAATTTTCATGCCAAAAATCTAAGAAAACCAAGTGAGGAATGAAGAGAATCAAATATTTAAAGTAAAGAAAATGAATCCTGAAATTGCCCTGAAAACAAACATATTCCTGAAATTGTCCTGAAAAAACATAATCTGAAGCTCCGAGTTTACTTTGGAAAACTACCCAAAGTGCGTAAATTCGAGACGGTTTAAACTCTGAGTTTATTTTGAAAAACTGCACAGAGTGCATAAATATTTGAGGCGGTTTCTAGATTTTTCCAACTCAGTGTAAAAGTTGGAGTTCCATAACTGTAAATAGGACTCCCTAAGATGCTCCAAAGCATCTTGTAAGGTTTGGAAAAGTCTTAAAAAGCATACACAGGGGTGGAGTAGCCACCAAAGAGTTTTTTTTTCTTCCCTAGTTTATTTTCCATGATTTGTTTAAGAGATTTGGTTTCAATCATGTCTATGGTTGGCTAAACCTCTTAGCTAGGGCTAAGAGGTGAAGCTTGTAGCATGTTTGGATATTTATTTTTCTTTAATTCTTGTTCTTATTGAACTTATTGATTTCTAGTTTGATATTAAGGGAATATTTTCAGTTTTCTATGATTTATTGTGACTCAAATTACAATAGATGTCGTGATAGCTTTGGATATCTTCTTTTCCTATTTTGAAATAGTCTGTTTTGAGATAGTGAGATTGGTAAATCTCATTGTTCACCATTGTCTCCAAGGCACAGTAGGGTGATGGAATCCCTTCCAATCATCACAATTCTTCTCCATTGAGAATCAGGTCAATGAAAAGTTTATATTTGATTTAAATTGCTTTATCTTTCAATTGGATAGGTATGACTCCAATTCCAATTGTGTTCCTTGAATCAAGTAAGATAACATCTTGATAGTTACAAGTGGATTCTTGGTACCCTAGTTCTCACCTTTAAATTCATAAGTTTTAATCAACATTATTCACTATTACTCTCACTTATTCAGATTTCAATTTAGATCTTTTTCTAGATCTAGTTCTAGTTATTTTCAGAATACGTACAAGTTTAGTCCCTATGGATTCGACATCGATCTTAACGAGTTATTACTATATCGCGACCCTACACTTGGGGTTGTGAACAGTAAATGCTATTGATATTGTATGTGGCTCATTTTACCACTTACGATTACTTGATGTTGTTATTGGAAGTCCTTGAACTTGTGACCATTCTATCTAATAGATTAAATGGAAATTCTTTATTGAGAACTTACCATCTTGTGAATCATTTGTGCTTATGTGGCTTTTGGAAAGAATCCCTTTCGATCGCATCCTTGAATTGAATATTTGCCCATTATGGTTTTGATGGAATAATTGCCCCATATAGCTTTAATGGATTATTTTATACAACTTTGCAATGGTAAGTTCCACTTGTTAGACTACAATTGATCACTAGTTGAAGAACTTACCTCCAAACATCTTAATTATTAGAGTCCCATGAGCTGGGGATGGTGGTATGGGACACTATACCCGAGCTGTCGGCCTATGCTGGGTGACGAGCCCCCTCATAGTAACCTTTGAGCTTTCTTAAAATGGACCATTGAAAATTGGAATAATAATGGTTGGGTTAATCATGCATTTTACCAGGTGACGAGCCCCCGCATGCGGACTTTACTAGGTAGTCGATGTAAGACATGAGATATCTTAGGTCACTATCAGTTGTACCATAAAGTATTTTACTAGGTGATCTAAAGTTATTATTGTGTGCATTCGAACTACTATGGACTATCCTTGTCGTATGAACTTTTTCGGGTGCCTAGGCCTCCTTAGGGCATACCTTTGAATACTTTTCCGGAAGACTAATTTGCCTTGGGTGTCCTTGTTGCACGGTCTTTTCCGGGTGGCTAATTCTCCTTAGGGCGTATCTTTGAGTACTTTTCCGGGTGACTAGTTCTCCTTGAGCGACCTTTTTACTAGTTGGATGTGCATCCCCAGATCTGTGAGCATTTGCATACATTCATGCATTTAAATAAGAATTTCTTTGTAGAATTTATTCAATGTATGCGTATCTAATAAACTCTATCTTATTACTATGATGGTCATTGTGAGATATTCATTATAAACTATTCCTAAAAACTATGTTTAATTATCATGGTGCTTTGATAAATCTTGGCGGTTATACCTCACTAGAATAGTCATTGACGCTATCAAACCATATTCAGTGTGCAGGCAATGCAGATGATAGACATGTTGGTGTTCACGTGAAATAAGAGGAGCCAAATGATCTAGCGACTCTTTATTCTCAATTTCATTTGTATTTAATTTGTACTGTCATGCATTGTAGAAACTTAAGATATCGCTTTGTATAAGTTTTCGGGTAGCCACTCGAATATTTGGTTATATATATTTGGATTTCGTCTTATACTTGATTTGTTTCCGCTAATTAAATTGTTAACTCTGATTTTATTTTTTTAAATAAAAATGTACGTAAAATTTGGACTATCTTTAAAGATTAACACTCAAATTTTTGGAAAATGAGTAGTGTACTCGTATTTCGAGGACCGGGGTGTTACAGGTCATGGTGGGGTCGAGCTGAGCCAAGCTTGGCCTAGCTTGACTCGAACTCGACTCATATTCAGCTGTAATCAAAATATCCATATAAAAGATCCTTGATAAAAAACCCTATTTGAGGCCTTTGATTTATGGGGGCCCATTTCAGCCAACAAGACTATTGACGTCTTCAACCATAATCTTTTGGGTGCACGTCATGATCTTGTAGGTTGAATCCATTCGGAGCTTTTGATTTTGTCAGCCCCAGCAAGCCATTGGAATCGCAAGACCCATGTGGATGAAGCATGGCTTGAAGATTACACTGATTTCTAGGGCTTATTTCATGATCTTTCGGACTGAACCAATTTTGAGCTTTGAAATGGTCGGCCTCATCTACCCATCCAACTTGCGGACTCATATTAGGTAGTGAGCCTCCAGTACTACCGGGCACGGATTCGGTAGATCCTTGGTGTGTGAGACCCCTGAATGTGGGGCCTACCTTGATGTATGTGGCTACATCCACGCTGTCCATATGTATTGAAAATTCATTTTAGGGCATGATCCAAAAAATGAAGTAGATCCAAATTTCAGATGGACCATAGTACAGGAAATAGTAATAATTGACCGTTAAAAACTTCTTGTGGGCCACAAAAGCTTTAGATCAAGATGATATTTGTGTGATCTCTTCATATAGATCTTTGTGACCTTGTTAATAGGTTGGATGGAAAATAAACATTCCGGTGGACTTTATGAAGTTTTTAATGGTGGGGATTCAATCTCAAATGTTTTCTGTAGTGTGGTCCACCTAAGATTTTGACATGCTTCGTTTTTGGGATCATGCCCTAAAATGATCTTTGAAAATGGTTGGACGCTATGAATTTAAGGCACATGCATCACTCTAAGCCCCATAGACAGGGGTCCCACCCACCTGGGAGGATCCGGGGTCTGGCCTAATCCGCTCCCTGTGGTACCGAGGTCCGTACTGGTCTATGTTGTGGGCCCTACAATGATGTGTTATGTTTTATTAACGCCGTTCATTCATTTTTCCAGCTCATTTTAAGGCATTATTCTAAAAATGAGGCAGATCCCAGTCTCAGGTGGACCACACCACATAAAATAATGGTAATTGAACGCCTACCATTGAAAACTTATTTAGGCCCACAAAAGTTTAAGATCAAGTTGATATTTGCATTTTCCCTTCATCCCGGTCTGTACAGCCTAGTCAACAAGTTGGATGGCAAATAAACATTACAGTGAGATGGGGTCCATACAAGTGGCTCAGGTCCACTATGGCCCCTACCAGAAGATCAAAGGTAGTTTTTAACTCTCATCACCTGAGATGGATCACGGATGCATTTGGAGATCAACCGTAACGTTGATCGATGGTTATCTATTTCTACTGTTAGAAAGTAAATTTTAAAATTTTCCTATTATAATTAAAATTAGATTTTAAAAACCTTTAATTTTTATTGCATTTTATGCTAAAATTCATCACAAAGAACACCAAGAAACATACAAAGACACCTAAAACGATTCATTGGATTGATATCAAAGATTAATAGTCATATCAATAAATTTACAGGACAAACAGTCTAATTAGACCAATCTCAAAAATCAACAGTCTGGTTGGACCGATCTTGAAGTTCAAAAAAGGGTTAACATCTAAACATATAACCTATAATGGGATAAACTGTATAAAAAATAAGAAAAAAAATTTCGTATAACTGCCAACCTTTTTTTAGGCTATTTCTAGATAAAGGCTTCCTTTCAAAATAATTTAAAGCAACGCGTGTTTGCAAATACAGATAAAAAACCGCCTCTTTGACGTTGAAGGCTGGAATGATGCGTCAGTGACAGATTTTCCCCCGCACCCTTTATATTTTATGGTTATACCTCATTGTAAAGTAAGGGGTAGGCGTGGGGAAGATTCTATGGGGCCCACCTCTATATATGTGTGTGATCGACGTTGTTCATCCATTTTGTGATATCAATGTAGGCCATGAACCTAAAAATCAGGCAGATCTGAAGCGAACGTGGACCCCACCATAGGAAACGCTGGTGATGGAATGCCTAGTACCATTAAAAACATTTTAGGATAATAGAAGATCAGATCAAGCTGATTTTGTGTCCTTCCTTCGTCTATGTCAGTGTGGCCTTATCAATAGATTGGATGGCCCTGATAAACATCAGAATGGGTAATGAAGTTTTCTATGGTGAGTGTAGAAACATGTTGTAGTATAGAAGTACACCCTCATCCATAGCTCAAGTGGTAGACTCGTTTCAATGCTGAGGTCTAGCTATTGATCCCCAGCGGGGGTGGCTAACAGTGAAGTGTCAATTGACAGCGGGTGTACTAACAAGCTAATAATAATTTTAAAAAATAAAAAATATTGAGGCATAGAAGTAAGATGATGACACAGTTTGGCTAGTGACCCAACACTAGCCAGCTAGCTAGTGTCAAATCTCTTTGGGCCCATCATGATCTATGCGTTTTATCAACGTCATTCATCCATTTTTGTGGTTCATTTTAGAGCATGAGCCCAAAAATAAAGAGATTCAAATCTCAGGTGAACCACACCACATGAAAACAGTATTGATTGAATGTCTACCATTGAAAACTTTTTAGAGCTCATTGTATTATTCATTTACCATCTAACACGTTGATAAGGTCACACCGATGTGGATGAAGAGAAAACACAATTCACTACAAGAAAACCGCCGACAAAGCCTTTGCCCGCAATCAGGTAACAGCCGGTAAAGCCTCAGTTAGTAAAGGCTTTACCAACGGTCGGGACCTTTACTGACGGTTGTACTGGCTGCCACTAAATCGTCGGTTTTTTATTAAAACACTATTAAAAGCTACGGATAAAATCTGTAGCTAAATATAGCTATGGTTGTAGTCCGTAGCATAACCGTAGCTATAGTTTTCAAAACATAGAGCTACTGGTAGCCATAGCAAATCTTTTTTGTCAGCAAGAAAAAAAAAAAAAAAGACAAAAAAAAAAAAAAAAAAAGGCGACACTCATGTATCGTAGTTTGTTTTTTTTTTTTACACTCTGAATGTTATCATCCTTGCTCAGGCCTTCTCTTTCACTGGAAATGTTATCAAATGATGCAATGTGGTCTTGGACAACTATGCTCGGACCTGAATCCCGGGAGCAGATCAAACTGGTGCGCTTGAGGCTGAAATTCCTCTCATTGCCCTTGTGTAGAAAAGGTCGCAGTGGCCAAGGAAGGACCGCCACCAGGCGCAATGAATAAGGTTGGTCATGGGCTTGATGAGCATTGAATCCGTTGAAGCGTAGCAAATCTGCCTGACCTGCAGCCCACAAAATGAGAGAAGACCAAAGGACTAAGAAAGGGAAATGGAAATCAATTAATATATTGAAATGAATAATCATATAAATAGAGTTTAAGGAATTAAACATTCGACATATAAATCCATGTTTCTAAAGTTACTTAATCAAGCCTACATTTACAAGATATGAAATATTAATGATAAAACAAGCAAATGATACGTGTGACATCATCACAAAAGAGGAGTCAATAAATAGACTATTCTCAAAATTTTCTGAAATTGTTGCTGTAAAAGTTCCCTATGATTCAGAAAATGGTAGGTTCTGGTAATATTCTCCCATTGAATTAGGTGTGAAATATTCCTTTTCACTATCTATTTGAAGGTTACCAATCAGATAAAGCTTCCACCCTCATTCTCGTTGGAAAGATAGAGCGCTTTATTAAAGCTAAGTTAATACAACCATTTAGAACAACCAGCAGTTGTTGAGGGTCAAATATTGCATATTAGACCCCATTTATTACATAGATTTACGAACATAATACCAAATAACGCCTCATTTTAATCGTGTTTGTACTGCCAGGTGTATTTACGTGCGAGGACTGAAAAAAATGCTAAAAGCATGGAGTTAATGCTCTTGCATCACCAAGGCATTGGATGGGACTCCAGGGGACCAAGATCAATGGCAGAGATCCAAGAAAACCAAGAAACTGAAGCTCAAGTGGCCTGGAAGTCAACCAGAATGCAAGATCACAGGGTTTCCACCATCCGTTTGGCTCGAAACTTCATACATGGCATAAGGCTATAAATTAACCGTACACGTCAAAAATCAGCCATTAGATCACTGTGGAAGAGGCCCAATAGCCAGATCAGTCCACAAATTGTTAAACCAGGGCCCACCTACAATTTGGATATACCTTAAATTCGGTCCCCATGGTTAAAATGAGATGGAAAAATGGATGGATGGGGAGGATTCTCAAAAATATCACAGTGGACCCCACATGCACACATGCGTGTACATAATACACTTTCTCCAGCCGTGCACGGAAACAAACAGTCGGTCAAACCGACTGTTGACCGCTCCATCTTCCTTAAAAGGAAGTTTCCGTTTTTTTTGCTGCTGCGTAAAAACGGACGCTGTCCATTTTTTCGGATGCAGGTGGGCCACCATCACCTGATATTTTGATGATCCACACCGTTCAATGAGTTCGGGTGGTCAAACCGACCACACAAGGATCTGCGGTCCGATTTTGAGCAAACAATGCATATACACGAGGTTCAAACGCCGGTCGGACGGTGGAATGAAATTATCTGTGGACCACACCAAATGCAGTCAAAAACCATCCATTTTCAGCTAGTTTTTCTAGTATAATGCAATGAATAGTGTGGATTTCTCACCGTCGACGTTTATGGACCCCACTAACCATCACAGCGTCAGTCCGCGGGCTCTGTTTCCACGCATCTGGGACCCGACTGATGTGGGCCATTGTGTGATCGCGGAGATGATCGGATCGACGATCCGAACCGTCCAGTAGAAGCCCAAGGACCTTCTCACCTCAGCCTAGGTGGAGAATTTCAAGAAACTATGGAGATAAAATTTTGATCGTCCAAACAGAAGAAGGACGGTGGCTTTACAAGTTCCGTGGGCCGCGTCAGCAACAATCCAAATCAGGCCCTCTCCAACTAAATTTTTATCCTGCATCCAGTGGACGGCATGGATTTTTCAGAAAAAGAGTGGAATGGGACCCACCGATTTCACAGCGGAAGAGATCTGCGATCTGTTACAGCGTCCGGGATTCATCCAAATTTTTCGGGCAGTTGTGGCCCACCACATTTGATCAGATGGAGGATCTGATCCGTCCATCGTGTAGCCCATCCACAAATTCTCCAAGGGACGTTGTTTCTTTGAAAAGAAAGCAAAGGAAGATGGGAGTTTTTGTTGCCGTTTTCCAACTGCGAAAAAGCTTCCGTCCACAGACTTCTTACGCACTCTTCTCCACCGTCCTGGAGAGCTATAAAGAGAGAGGAGAACGAGAGAGAGGGGATCTACGGCTGGGTAGGGGACGTGGATTGGCAGAGAGAGACAGGGAGTTTTGTTTTATTTTTATTTTTATTTTTTTTTGTTTTGTTTAAAGGATTCAGCCCATTCATGTTGGGCTGAACCTCTTAGCTAGGGCTAAGAGGTGAAGCTTGTAGCATGATTGGGACATTTGCTTGGCTTTAATTCAGGTTTTGTTGAATTCTTATGGATTTTAGTTATTTATGAAGGCATATTTTTAGTTTTTAATGGTTTGTTGTGACTCAAATTGCAATGGATCTGCGATAGCTTTAAGTATGTTTTTCCTGTTATTGAGATTGTGAAATTAGTATGATCTGTTGTTCACCATTGTCCCATGGGCATGGTCGAGTAATGAAATTCTTCCTAACTTTCACAATTCTCTTGTGATTGACTGTGGGTTTGGTAAATTGTTGTTGTTTGCCATTGTCTCCTGGGCATGGTTAGGTGATGGGATCACTTCCAAATTTACGCCAATCATATTTGTTGATGATTAGATCCATGAGACATTCAAAGATCTGACAAATCTCTTCTCACCAACTGGATAGGATATGGCTCTAATTCCAGTTGTGTCCTTGAATCAATATAAGGTAACTTCCCAATTGCTACAAGTGGATCCTTAGCACCCTAGTTCCCACCTTTATTTTTTACCAGTTTTAGATACATATTTTACCATTAATCCTCAAATTCACTTGATTTAGATTTCATCTTAGGCTAGTTCTAGTTCTGGTTAATTTCAGAGTACGTAGGTTTCAGTCCCTATGGATTCGACCTCGATCTTACCGAGTTTTATTACTACATCACAACCCTGCACTTGGAGAGTAAACAAGTTTTTGGCGCCGTTGCCGGGGACTGATGGCTACGATTCTCTGAAAATAATTGGTTTTAGAATTAGATTAAGATTAGGATTGTACTAACTTTAATTTTAGATTTTTCTTTCTTAGAACTAACTTTCCTGTTTTGTAGGGTCTTTGATAGATTGTCTAAATTGGTAACTTCGTCCTAATTTCTCTACTTTTTCTATTTTTTTTATTTTTTATTTTTTTTTTTAGATTTGGTCTTATCTCTTAGATACTGACTTGGGTTGTTTTGTTTTGCAGGATCTTAACATAGGAACCTCTTATTTGGTAACACCTTTCTAACTTCTCCTCTTGCTTTCCATATTGTTGTAGGATCTTTTCTTTTATTTTTCTAGGATTAGACTCAGAGTTAGGGGTCTACCATGGAAGCATGAGTACGTGCATATGCTGAGATGGATAGGAGATATTGGGGAATGCCTGAGGGTTGTGGAATTCAACATATACCTCAAAATTTCTCTCCATCGAGAACAGACATTGAAAACCGACTAGAACGTTATATTCCATCGGTTAATAGGGTCGTATGCGATCGTAATTATGGGAATGAGGATTATTATCAAACATCATATTCTCCCATGTATGATCAGTATGACTATAACCAGTGAAACCATCAGAACTGGGAAGATGAACCAACAACATGTTGTAATAATTATTCTCTAGGATACCCTACCTTTGAGAAACAACTAGAAACGATCCAAGAGAACTCAATTCAACATAACATGGAGTGTCTTGCGGAAATTAGAAAAGCAATGGAAGCACTCAATTCGCGCCTCAAGAGGATAGAGGAAGCTCGCTCATCCCAACTACAATCCAATCCAGAAATACAATGCCAAGAAAGTGATCCTCACTTGCTTTTGACGAAATCTGGAATTTGGAATGAGGAGTTGGATTCCGTTAATGAGCATACGGTTCAATTCCCCGATGAGTCGATCTCAATGACTGTTCAAAAGAATGATGGAGATACATGGGTGTCTTTCAAATACAGTGATGATGACACACTTTCCTTACATGACACACAGGATCTCAATGATGAGGTATAGGTTAGTTTATTCGAACCTCAACCGAATTTAGAATGTGAGGAAAGCGATCCCATCCCAAGTACGCACTGCACAGAATTAGACGATGATGCGTATTGGGATGATGATCATGAATGTTCACCCCCAGTTCCCCTGGAATTAATCTCAAGTTTAGTCCAGGTCAATGATCAAGAAGTGCACGAAGTGAGTAGTCATAATGAGCTACTCCACTCACCTGACATATCTTATTTAAAAGTGGATGAGCTCCTTACAACCAATCCTTCTATCTCTTGTGAGACATGTTTGGACCACTCCCCTAAATTGAATGATGATATAATTCGGGAGATGAACGAGTTACTTGATACGACTCTGGAATTTGAAACAACCCAGTTAAGGCCACCATCTGAACTGTTGAATTTTGACGAGTCCAGACCTCTTCTGAGTAGTATCAATGAACAGAGTCCGCACATCAATACTTCGTCTACTGACCCTCTATCTGTCTGTGCAGGGCTGAAGCAAGAGAGTGTACCTACGGTTACTTTTAAAGACGATGGATTCCTTGGACAGATCATCACACACTTCAATGTGGAAAATGAGTCACCCTCAGCTGAATGTCCCAACTCTCTGGATCATTGCTTGGCACACTTTGCAAATTTAAACAATCCCATGATAAGAGACATAGTGAATGCCTTGCAAGACGATATTTCGGTAGTCATTACTGACCGAGAGAACCCTTACTCTGAAGCCCCTCCCTCCCCAGATCCTCACTATTTACCATTAAGGGAGGAGGAGCTAAAAATTGAACCGAAGTCTGATACTTCGGAATGTGTTGAGACTGCACCACTTCTTGAAAATTTTTCTCAATTTAATCTACTTGTAGTCTCTGATTCACCATGGGATACTAACTTCGAAACTTCTTCTGTCGCATGTGAATCGTATATACTCTGGATACCTCAGGCGAATCAACGATAAATTTTTGATGAGGTACATAAGTTTCTCTGGAATGTCATGCTCCAGGGCATCCAAGCCTATTGCAAAAAGGGCTTTTGGATGATCCTGTTAAGAAACCTACTGAGAAATTTATCACGATACTGGCCAGAAGAGGAACCTTGCGGCATGACTGAGTAGTTTTTCCCTGCTTTCTTAGGACTAGGGTAGTTTCCTTTATGCTGTTTTAGGATAGACAGTAAACTTAGCGCTCCTGGGAGGCAACCCAGCTTTTCATTCCATTTAATTTTCCTAGTTAGTTAGTTCAATGTTTGTGGGTAACATTACTGCAAACCCTCACGAGACTACAACTCGTCCACTAGGGGCAACCTAGGGGTTTAAAGGCTTGTTGCATGCGCTAAATGCAATCGAGAGCACCTGCGAAAGTGGTATATGTAGGAGTTTATTTTTATTTGTGTTTTACTTATGTTGGTTTCTCTCTTGCGCTGACTTACTCTCTCGCTGATATTTTTGGAAAAGTCTCTCGATTAGTTATCCAGGCACTATCTTCCCATCACTTCTCTTTTACTATTCATTGTCCCATGTGCATGGCATGCTTATATCTTTTACATTGAGGACAATGTAGATTTTAGGTTGGGGGTGGGAGATTAGGTAACCTAATCAGTGTTTTTCTTAGTCTTGAGCAAAAATTGTGAAAATTTTTAAATTTTGCTGAAATTTCTTGTGAATTCGAAGTGATTTTGACAGCCATCTTTGATTTAGAATTACAAGATAAGTGATGTTGGTAATTTGTGACTCTTAGATTCCGTTAGTTGTTAAATTTCACAGTTAAAGTCGAATTGTTAATCCATGATTAGAGGTTTTAAACATTGATTGAGCCATGATTTCACAAGACACATCTTGCTTGCACATTAAGGTTCAGTTCGATATTAAAGGATTAACTTGGTGACCACTAAGCTTGAAAGGAACCAACCTAAGAAATTGAAAGGATTGGGCGAATGGTCTTCACCATAGGTTTGCTCCCTATAGGTGTAGATTTAATTCCACACGAATAATATGAGAAAAGGGATGGGTGTACAGTCTTCACCATAGGTTTGCTCCCTATAGGTGAGGATGTAATTCCCCTCCATGGCGTTATTAAAAAAAAAAAATTATGAAAGAATGAAAGAATGAGCCGTGAGGCAAGTTTTGGTTATCATGAATTCTCTTATTGGTTACCAATGATATTCTGAAATAGAGAAGTGAATCTTAATGATGATAAGCAAGGTGACACTATGCACCCATGGAACTCGATGTTTAGAATTTTTTCTAATTTATGGATTAATGCTTAGGACTTGATTATGAGGTTTTGTCATGTACTTGAGTCCAGAAGAAAGAATGCCCAATATTCATGAATCTTAGATTTCTCGTGTCTGGATAATTTTTCAAAATATCACTCGGTTTCATAGAAATTATCCTGTAATTCTCAACTTATTTTTCGCATATTTTGCTTGGGACTAGCAAAATGCTGGTTGGGGGTTATATTGAGGGTCAAATATTGCATATTAGACCCCATTTATTACATGGATTTACGAACATAATACCAAATAACGCCTCATTTTAATCGTGTTTGTGCTGCCAGGTGTATTTACGTGCGAGGACTGAAAAGAATGCTAAAAGCATGGAGTTAATGCTCTTGCATCACCAAGGCATTGGATGGGACTCCAGGGGACCAAGATCAACAGCAGAGATCCAAGAAAACCAAGAAACTGAAGCTCAAGTGGCCTGGAAGTCAGCCAGAATGCAAGATCACAGGGTTCCAACCATCCGTTTGGCTCGAAACTTCATACATGGCATAAGGGCCATAAATTAACCGTACACGTAAAAAATCAGCCATTGGATCACTGTGGAAGAGGCCCAATAGCCAGATCAGTCCATAAATTGTTAAACCAGGGCCCACCTACAATCTGGATATACCTTAAATTTGGTTCCCATGGTTAAAATGAGATGGGAAAATGGATGGATGGGGAGGATTCTCAAAAATATCACGGTGGACCCCACATGTACACATGCGTGTACATAATACACTTTCTCTAGCCGTGCATGGAAACAAACAGTCGGTCAAACCGACTGTTGACCGCTCCATCTTCCTTAAAAGGAAGTTTCCGTTTTTTTTTGCTGCTGCGTAAAAATGGACGCTGTCCATTTTTTCGGATGTAGGTGGGCTACCATCACCTGATATTTTGATGATCCACACCGTTCAATGAGTTCGGGTGGTCAAACCGACCACACAAGGATCTGCAGTCTGATTTTGAGCAAACAATGCATATACACGAGGTTCAAACGCCGGTCGGACGGTGGAATGAAATTATCCGTGGACCACACCAAATTCAGTCAAAAACCATCCATTTTCAGCTAGTTTTTCTAGTATAATGCAATGAATAGTGTGGATTTCTCAACCGTCGACGTTTATGGACCCCACTAACCATCACAGCGTCAGTCCGCGGGCTCTGTTTCCGCGCGTCTGGGACCCGACTGATGTGGGCCATTGTGTGATCGCGGAGATGATCAGATCAACGATCCGAACCGTCCAGTAGAAGCCCAAGGACCTTCTCACCTCAGCCTAGGTGGAGAATTTCAAGAAACCATGGAGATAAAATTTTAATCGTCCAAACAGAAGAAGGACGGTGGCTTTACAAGTTCCGTGGGCCACGTCAGCAACAATCCAAAATAGGCCCTCTCCGACTGAATTTTTATCCTGCATCCAGTGGACGGCATGGATTTTTCAGAAAAAGAGTGGAATAAGACCCACCAATTTCACAGCGGAAGAGATCCGCGATCTCTGTTACAGCGTCCAGGATTCATCCGAATTTTTCGGGCGGTTGTGGCCCACCACATTTGATCAGATGGAGGATTTGATCCATCCATCGTGTAGCCCATCCACAAATTCCCCAAGGGACGTTGTTTCTTTGAAAAGAAAGCAAAGGAAGATGGGAGTTTTCGTTGCCATTTTCCGACTGCGAAAAAGCTTCCGTCCGCAGACTTCTTACACACTCTTCTCCACCGTCCTGGAGAGCTATAAAGAGAGAGGAGAACGAGAGAGAGGGGATCTATGGCTGGGTAGGGGACGTGGATTGGCAGAGAGAGAGACAGGAAGTTTTGTTTTATTTTTATTTTTATTTTTTTGTTTTGTTTAAAGGATTCAGCCCATTCATGTTGGGCTGAACCTCTTAGCTAGGGCTAAGAGGTGAAGCTTGTAGCATGATTGGGACGTTTGCTTGGCTTTAATTCAGGTTTTGTTGAATTCTTATGGATTTTAGTTATTTATGAAGGCATATTTTTAGTTTTTAATAGTTTGTTGTGACTCAAATTACAATGGATCTGCGATAGCTTTAAGTATGTTTTTCCTATTATTGAGATTGTGAAATTAGTATGACCTGTTGTTCACCATTGTCCCATGGGCATGGTCGAGTGATGGAATTCTTCCTAACTTTCACAATTCTCCTGTGATTGACTGTGGGTTTGGTAAATTGCTGTTGTTTGCCATTGTCTCCTGGGCATGGTTAGGTGATGGGATCACTTCCAAATTTACGCCAATCATATTTGTTGATGATTAGATCCATGAGACATTCAGAGATCTGACAAATCTCTTCTCACCAACTGGATAAGATATGGTTCTAATTCCAATTGTGTCCTTGAATCAATATAAGGTAACTTCCCAATTGCTACAAGTAGATCCTTAGCACCCTAGTTCCCACCTTATTTTTCACCAGTTTTAGATACATATTTTACCATTAATTCTCAAATTCACTTGATTTAGATTTCATCTTAGGCTAGTTCTAGTTCTGGTTAATTTCAGAGTACGTACAGGTTTCAGTCCCTGTGGATTCGACCTCGGTCTTACCAAGTTTTATTACTACAGCAGTCCTAGTCCAGTCAGCTACATTACTAGAAAAACCTCCATATTCAAACAGTGGTTTGAGTGGATATCACATGCATATTCCATGTGTTCTACCCAGAATACCAACCATCTGTTGATCAATTGGGGCTATACATATACATAGGATGCAGGCCATTCACCCAATATTTTAAAGCATATGTTCCAACGAAAAGCGACCTGCACAAAAAGCTCTCCTGATGATCCGTTCAAAGAATGAACATGCATACCACATTATCTGATCTGAGCCCAACACCGATGCATGTATCCAGTGTCTTAAGGGGTCATTTAAAAGCCTGTAAATAGGCTAAGTTTTAAATTACATGTAAATCATTTACAGGCTAAGGGGTCCCTTCCAATGCCTTTTTTACTCTGTAAATCATTTGCAGGATCAGTAATGTGATTTACATGGGTTTTCTTCTTCTTCTTCGTTTAAGCTAGGTGCGAATACATGGGCAATTTTCGGACCTCCTACGAATGTTTGAATATGGAGGTTTTCCACCAGATGCCAATTGCCTATTCCTAGGAGATTATGTTGACAGAGGGAAACAGAGCATAGAGTCAGATGAACATACACATTAAGAAGTTTATAGCTTTTATGGGATGGCAGTCATGTATCAGATTGCTGTGAAAATGGTCAAGAAGCCATCGTAGAAATACCTTTGCATCTTCGATGTCAATATCTGGCAATGCATGCAATCGCTTCACTTTCTTTCCATCGGAACTTACAACCTGCACATGAAGGGACAATGGAAATAAGATGTGTGTGTGTGTGTGTGTGTGTGAGAGAGAGAGAGAGAGAGAGAGAGAGAGAGAGAGAGAGAGCTACTGGATAATGGATTTGAAAATGCGTAGAGGCTGCATGCTAAACTTACAAGCTAAGACGAGGTCCTAAGTGCAGCCTCAACCAATGAAATGTCTTGGACAAGCTTTTTCATTTTCCTAAAAGAAGCAATAACTGCCATAGCCACTGCAACAAGAAAAGTGAAACCAATTTTAGCATGGCATAAAAATCACTTGTAAACAACTATTCAAGAAATTAAATTAAGCTCTAAAAATTACTACGTAAAATTTCCATGGACTTAGCATTATTTGACATCCTTCCAAGAACTTGATACATATAATCCCATATTAAGTATAGATTCTATAGAAATGCCAATAGAAATCAGCAATGAGAGATGCCATATGTGAAATAAATGCTAGTACATGCCTTTTAAGATCAGTAAGTGTTATGAAAATCAATACGACTTATTGCTTGCTTCCAGATTCTAATTCCCTGGTTTAAGTTAAGCCCCAACCCTTTCTACCATAACACATTGAAAGAAAAATAAGAACCCAATTCAAGTAAGAAAGAAATTCTGAATCAACTGTAGAAAAATCAGAAGATAAGAGAAACCCATGCCAGAAATATTAAGAAAACTTTTATCTAATGGAGCACATCGAAGGATGACAGATCATTCTTACTAGTGAAAACAAATTTTCAGAAGCTTAATAGAATGCCTTTTTATGATCATTTTAGTTTGGGAAATAAATCTGAATTACTCATATGGTTCTAAGAAAATGATACCAGAAAATGCCAACTGAATTAAATAGATATTCAGTATTTAAAATGAACAATTTAATGAACTAATCATCAATGAGTATCAGTAGCTAGTTGCCCACCTCTTGCTTTTATCCCAATTTTGTAGCTGGATGTTGATCCTTTAAATGCCCCCACTTAGGCCGTCTTAGTAGGCCTAGAAAGAAGTGTAGATGTCATAAAATAAATTGACAAATAAGCAAGAATCTTCTACATAATGATCACAATAATAGTAGTAAAGGAACAAATTTCGAAAGTTGAGAATCTATTAGCATTGATAGATCATGACCATCTGAAGCCATTAAAGACTAAATTGACAATGGATCTTAGTTGTTGAACACTCTTAAACAATAAAAAGAACCAAAATAGAACTTTTTTTCTTTCTTTTTCTTTTTTTGGAAAGAGAGATTTCGAAGGAGATTTACTTGCATTACTTGCATTGAAGGAGATTTCGATCCTCCAACGTCCAATGCTCCCGAGCTATCCTTATACCATTTGAACAGAGCAATTGAAGGAGATCTAGAGGCCTGTATTGAAGTTTTCCTTGAATGCCTATAAGAAAACTAGATATATATTAATACAAAGGCATGTTCTTTCAACTGGAAAGTACATTTTGGGTGTTCCTTTGACTACAAGAGGACTACTCTTTCATACAAAGCCTTGTAAGACCAAAGTCAGATATCTTTGGTATAAGATCCCGATCGAGCAGTACATTGGTGGCTTTGACGTCTCTATGAACAATTTTCAGTTTCCATTCTTCATGGAGATAAGCTAGACCTCTTGCTATACCAACAAAAATCTTGTGCCTTGTTGGCCAATCAAGCTGCAATTGATATTCTTTTGGGCCTATAAGTCATCCAGGTTTTTTTTTTTTTTTTTTTTTTTTTTTAAGGTATGGATTCGCCCCACTTGTTATGGGTCACTATGAAAATTTCAAATTGATGGAAGGATTCTAAGATTCTAAACAACAACACCTATTTTATAACCATTGCCATTGAATCGATGGTTATGGTTATCTGATCAAAGGGCTAACTCCAATGTTAGTTTTTTGCCATCTAAAAAAATGGTGGTGACTCTCTAAACAAACACAGGGTAGTTGCCTGGCAATCCAATCCATCCCAATCGTTGAACTATGAAGGGAGTATAACTGAAAATTTGCACTAAGAAGGTAATATTAACTACACGTTTCCCTTTGAATTTATATCAACACCCTTGTTGATATGTATAAATCAAATTATGCATGTCAGGATTAGTATCTTGGCCTGTAGATATGAATGCATGAGAATAGATTTTCAAAAATAGTGGGGCCAACCTGATAAAGTGTTAAGGCCTACCCAAAGTGGAGCCCCAGCAGGACAGTGCTGGGCCAAACAAGAAAATTCCATTTCTTTCAATCAAGCATCATATAGCAGATCTGAATTCTAAGAAAGGTGCTTTGATGGAAATACGAGATCTTTGAGTAGGATGCAAAAAGGTTCACTTACCTTTAAATGCTGGGCCCATTCACAGCCCAATGATAACCAATTATGCCCTGTACCTGGAGGTAAAATCCATACATCATATCTATTGACAACCATGGTGTATCTGTCTTATATCTGGATACCATATTCCAAGTGATTTTTTTCCCAGTGAAAGAATATTAGCAATGTGATTAATTGGAATATTGACTTTTTCCCCTTTCTTTCCTTTTTATTGATTTGCATTGATGCTAGACAAAGACTGTAACTTGCAAAAAGAAGAAAAGAAATAACTCAGTTTCTGAAAAATGCCTAAATGTTTGATGCTAATGGTTTTGAATTTGTTTTTATTTGAAAAGAACATCTCTAAAAAATAACTCCCAAGTCATATGATTTTCTTTATAAATTTTTCTCCTCATTACAGATCGACAATATACGTCTTTACCCAGAAAAGTTATCTAGGAACTCTGATTTTTACCATAGGGTGCACAACTTCTAGAATGATCTGGTCTCTGAATTTAAATTAGGTGACATCATTTCTATTAAAGACCATTAGGTTGCACATATATAGTAACAAGCAGAGCCTAGGATTTCAACATTGTTTTAAAAGCATACATTTTATGGAGATTGATATATATATTTTCATGGAAATCCGTCTTAAAAGTCATTTGGATCATTCAAATTTTAGGATTACGTGTGCAGTTAAAGATTTCAAAAACATACACTTAATGTTGAAATTCACACACATTTTATGAAAATTGATCATAAAACTCAAAATCAAGTCAGCAAACAAAAGGAAACAGATATAGCCTTAAATTTCAGATTCCTGCATTGTTGGAACTCCCAATTCCACTGGCAAATACGGCCCTTTTGATCATTTCTTCGCATGTACCTCAGAGCATTCAAGTAATGTCCTTGATTTCACCTTGTTTCACCGCGCTTTTAAAATCCTGTCCTATTTTGGTTTCTGTCCTGTAGAAAAAGGGTAGATGTTGAGGGGCCGCTAGACCAGACCTTTCTATCGCCAGCTTGGTCCAAATCTAAACAATGGTCTGTTCCAATCCAACCATGACATGTTTAAACAAACAAAATGATAGGAACGATCGCAACTACTCGCTCACAGTAGCACGCTTGGTAGTGCTTGCTCTGTAAAATAAAAAATAAAATGGTACTCGAACACCACAACCCATTTTGAATTTTACCAATAAACAAGAGAATTGAAGCAACAAATTAACCGGCAATATGCCCAATCCGGATGTGCGAGACTAGTTTAGGTCATATGTCACCGCAAAAACAAAACCCAAACCACTTAAATGGAGAGAAATGCCTCAAAGTTGTTCACAAAGGGGGAAAACAATCAATATCTAACGCACCTTGTCCATAGAGGTATTTTGTCGAAGAACAATATTTGCAGTTCCAATATCATGACCCCAGTAGAGAACTTCACTCCTTCCTTTGTCACTGAAATTACAACTACAATCACCCCAAACCAAAAGATAGATATTGTACTATGACTATTGATATAAATGTTGGACATTAGTATGAAACAACCAACAAGAATCCCTACACATTCTATTCAGATTTCAACCAATGGATGGTGGGTGAATTCAGTACACAATATTATGTGTATGGAAGTATCTCAATAATAACTCATGCAGTGATGATGATGATGTATGGAATTTGCACTTCAATGCCAATCAGATCTATAACTCCAAATGCCTAAAAAATTAAAAAAACTGGACTTCTCACAAAATACAATTTCTACAAGAAACCCTCCACCAAATGCTTCGACCACAACCAGATTTGCTCCAAGCCATATTCAAAACCCTAAAAATGAGTGAAGGAGGAAAGGCTAAAGGAAATCCAAACTAGATCTGCTCCAAGTTGTAGAGAGAGAGGGAGGGAAAGGGAATAGGGGTAGAGGGCGCTGAGAGAGAGAGAGAGAGAGAGAGGGAATGGAGGTGGAGGGCGCTGGAAGAGAGATGATATAAGAAACGAACGCTCGTTTTTTAGCTTTTTCTAGCGGCTGCTTTTAATTAGTGCAAAGAGTTCTCCTAACACCGCACTTTCGGGTCATTTTCTTCTATCGTCTCAGCGGCCACATAAGCCCAATGATTCTTACCTTTGCCCATGGTTCGTATTGGTCATCGACAAAAAAAAGAGTCGGCAATGGCCCACTTTCTTGTAGTGTTAGTAAGACGTAAGGCTAGGGCCATTTCCTTTTCACCAACAAAAATCGAAGGGTGATGAGGACAGAATTCACCTGATCTTGTTTGAGGTCTTGTGAAGAGATTGGTGTTGTATGTGAATGGCACGAGGGCGGTTTGGTCTTCTAGGACGAATGGAAGGGGCACATGGGCCACATAGACCTCAACGAAGGTAAAACATAAATATCTAGCCTTCTACATAGCCTTTTACATTTTTATTTTTTTTTTACACACACCATCCAACCATAACTAGCAAAAGTCCTATTTATCTTTTCTTTTTTTCCCTCTACATTACAGCGGCCTATGAGCCAATGTGAACTGCCTCTGAATGTATAGCATGCAGTAAGATAAGTGATAAACAAAAACAAACCATAATCTAATCCATTAACAATACCAGCTATGTCTTCAACATAATCACAGATGATACACTAAGTCACTAACCCAGTAGTCCATCTAGAGTCGAACTGGTTCAAGAGCTTCAATCATGACTACGTTGTTTCCCCTGATAACCTGGAGCAGCACACAGGATCTTACATCTGAATATTGAAATATATGAATCAAGAATCTGCCCATTTCCAAACTGCAAAATTATATACCTCATTCAAGCATGGCCAATTGACTGAAGTTGGTTGTAAGTGTAATATAGCTAAAAACTAAAAAGACTACTGAAAAACATCTTAAACTACTAAAAGATCAATCAGCTCTTGTAAATTATGAGCATGATAAAGATCAAACTTCTAACTTAAAACCTCATCACTAAGATGTTGCTTTGTTGAAGGCCAACACAGGAAATTTCTAAATACTTCCTCTTTTTATTTTTTTTTCTTTTTCTTTTCCTTTTTTCGCATATCTAAAAGAATGGCATTTGAAGCATCCATACTCTTATGGGACACGTATATGGAAAGCTATGAAAACAGTGCCATTTTCCCAGATTTTCAGAGCAGAATTCAAAATCTCAAAATGTATATTGAATTAAATAGTTTAAAATTCAGGTGGTGTGGGGGATCTAAGCCTTAATGTTCAGTCAGGACTTAGCCATCTCAGTCTCATTGGCTGAAGTACTTCCATTTTTGGATATCCAAACATGTCGTTGATGTCCATTTTTTGTTCTCAGATACTAAATGTGCCAAACTGAAGCAATTAAAAACTAATATGGAAATCTAACTGATTACTTTTATTATTTCAAGATTAAATCTCTAAAATTAGAGAAATTTTTTTTTTACTTAAGATCATGTTCTTCTGTATGAATTCTGATATAAACTTTAAAACACCTGAAGTGCCAACATAATTGAACAATAACAAACAAATTACACACCTGAAGTGCCAACATAATAAGCACACCTTTTGAGCCAACATGGAAAGTTCTGTGCTCGATCACAGTTATAAGATATAGATAAACAACACGGACTGATATGACCTTTGATTAATATTGGTAGCTGTGTTTGCTGAATTCAGACATATGAGCTCTTGTAGCTAGTGATGGCCAGAGGATATCACAGTTCTAAGATGTTAAAAGTTCAAAAAAATGGATTGTTAAAAGTTCTCAACAGCCATACTTATGGCTATGTCTATCGCACATAAGTAGAGTATACATAACTGGTACCAACATCTAGGTATAGCCTCATTTACAGTAAAGAAAGAAGAAAAAATGAAGCCTGCAAGAAGTTTTTCATCTTGGTAATTTTTATACCACCCAATTCATGAAGTGTGTTGTTGAGACATTTGAGCAACAACCCTTTACCCAATTAACAAATTAGGCAATTAGATGGTCCAAAAGCATGGTGTCAAACAAGGAAAAAAAGTAAATTCCACAATTCCTGAATCAGTCAATTCCACTGACAAAGTGATCTTGAGCTCCACAATCAATAAAATGGCCCATGAAATCAAACGTGTAGTCCATAGGATGGTTGGTGAAAATCAGTTAGTCATGAACCAATTTTGTAGGCCACTGACATGGATCATTCATTTTAATGACTATTGATCAAGTTAGTAGAATCATTTGATTGGAGTAATGCATGACAAATCTACTTGTTATGTAAGAACATTTTTTGTGCCTCCTGCAGTGTCCATTAAGAAGGAAAATCGAATACATAGCTCTACCAAACAATAAAAAAATTTAAGAAATTTTCAAACCTCTATAGCAGCAGGGCTAGAAATCCTATCTAGGCCACCAGGAGCAGCAAAAATTTGACGCCCCACATACACCTATCCAAAAATACCTCCCAAGCATCAACCATATTCCTTCTACCCGGCAATATGGAGGCACCAATCAAGTTGATACACATCATCCAATCATGGAAGTAGGATGCAATAGTTTAGATCTCAGAGCATGTAACTATACCTCAGAAAGAACATAAAGATAAGGTGGTTGAATGTCTGCCCTTGAGAGTTGAGACTAATAATTTACAGAATTTAGCATTCACAGAAAAATAATAGCTCCTCATAAAGAATGTCCGCTTGACAGTAGACAAACAAGTAGGTGAAGACCAACAAACTTGATCTTTGACCACCGAACTGGGTAGCTTTAACAAACTCTCCAATGTTGGATAATGAGTCCATTATGTTCCTGTTTATTCGAGAATCACCGACATCATGTTGTCCACATTTATTAATGTGAAAAAAGGAAGCGTGATACAACACAAACTCATTGTTAAGAAAATGTAAATACGACAAAATAGCAAAAAAAAAAGAAGAAGAAGAAGAAGTAAACATGAGCAAGTACCTGTGAAACTGCAAAAGCAAAACCATTGTTCAGAAAAATACCAGGGAACTCTCCTTTCTCATATATAGTTGTATCAGAATAGAGAATCAGTAGTTGGGTTTGTGCTTACATTTAGAATTGAAGGTTCCGGCAATGGACATCTGACTAGCTGATCAATGTCTAGAGGTTCAATCAGATGTTCGACTGGCTTAAAATCCACTACAACTTCAACCCTATGGGCGGCAGCAGCAGCAGCTGAAAATCCTTGGTTTCTTTACAATAAGGAGACCCAGATGCAAGACTAGCTTACACAAAAAATCTTTCCACTCCAAAACCAGATTTTTCCACTCCAAAACCACTAGTGGGATGCTCTTAGTCAATGATAATGACATACATAAGAGACTTGTGTACGGTCCACCCAAATCCTCATACTCTTGGTAGGATATTCTTAGTTAATGAATAGTGACAGACACAAGGGCTCATGTACAAGTCCACACAAGTCAGGATTGATTAAACATTGCAATAGAACCAATTGCCTAGCATTTAGATTGGAGCAGAGAATGGGAACCCAGGTTTTCCACACCGAACCACAAATGGGATATTCTTATCCCACTTCAACTTGAATAGAGCATATCAAGTGTGCTGAAAATTGGAGAATTCCAAATGGACCTTGAAAGTGCATGATTAGCTTAAATTGGTGCAAGCAGCATGAACAAGATATAACATTGAAACATATCTATGAGTATCACCAACTATGGTGTCTATAATGGCCATCAAAAAATAAACTTTCTAAAAGACTTGTCAATCAAAAGTGTAAGACCAACACAAGAATTACCTCCCCATAGAATGTCAAGTGAAATCTTGAAGTCCAAATAAACCCTCAAAGCTCTAGTTTACTCCATCCTTATTTTTGAAAACCACCCAATATTGGCCAATCTGCAAAATAGGAATTGAATCATTTTTGCAGTATGTCATATTCATGGAAGTACAATATTGTCTACTTACACCATACAAGTTAGCACCAGCCCGGAAAGTCTGTCAGAAAACATAACAGTCCCACCAACATGTCCACATGACATCTACCTTGTCCATCAGTTTTCGCCAATGAAGGTTTCAATGGTGGGTGTTCAATCTCCATTGTTTAATTTGGCATGGCCTACTTGAGTTTTGGATCCAGTCATTTTTGCGATCATATCCTAACACGAGGTGGTGAAACTGATGTACATGGGCCAACATGCATTTTACTAATAGTATCTAGTTATGGAGAAAATTAACATCATTTGTTGGAGAAATTGCAAACGTAGGTGTCAGAGGATTAATGGGCCAGTTGTTGGGCTTGAGATTAATGGGCCTAACCCATGGATCATAAGCCTAGTTCAGCCTACATCAAATGGGTACATAGTAGAGGATTGTATCGCTCTAGGAAGCCAATTATCTCTCTAGGAAACTAGTTGTCATGTATACCACTCAAGTTTCAATGGGATACAAACAGGTAATATGTGCACTGCTTAAGGTAGTACGACCATGGCCTAAGATTTACAATGGAAGGCAAGCAAGGTGTTAAAAACTGAAAGATGAGAAGTTTCATGTTTACATGACTACTCAAACAATTATGAGAGAAATTACCTCAATAATTCTGCCTTTGGGAAGACCCCCACCTAGAGCAAAATCTGACATTAAGTAGCCACTTAGAAAAGTTTCACTGCAACATAGACACAATTTATCAATGCACATCTACCTTCTTTTCCTTAAATGTATAAACAGGCAGTATTTGAACCACAGATAACAGGATTTGAACGTTGGTAATAGCATTGCAATCTAGAAACTATCAGCCCCTTATTGATAAATGTTTAGCACAAAACATGAGATCTTCAGTTCAGGATTCGGCTTCATCCAGTGTAGTTAAAAGGTAGAAGCCACAAGTGCCCTTAGATCACTCTAGCGGCTTGGATGCATCTAGATGCAACTGTCCTTTTCTTGTAAGTGGAAATTTTATTTGAAAAACAGAGAAACAACAACAACAAAACAAGGCTAAAAGATCACAGGTAACCAAGCTATAGCAAAAAAAAAAAAGGGGGGGGGGGGGAAGAAAATAGAAATAAAGCAGTAAAGCAATGCAATTTTTGCCTTATCTTCTATCAAAAATAAGAAGAATACTCCTGCTTGCCCTGTTCCTAGGAAGATTGTCCATGCTAGTGTTAGCCTCTATAGTAATTGAGTATTTAAAAGTCGATATCAGAAGCATTTAAAAGTTCTTTAAGAAAAAAAAAAAAAAAAAAAAGGAGGTATTGGTTGTACCCCTGTATGCATTTTCATTACGTGAAAGTGGATAAAAGGAAGTGTTATCACTAAAAAAAATGTCAATTGCCAAAAATTATAGGATCGTTGTCAAGCAAAGTGATCAAAATCATTATTGTATATACGTAGAGCCTAAAGATTATATCGTTGGATGCACTTTCATCATCAGTACCACTATCACCACCAACAACAACAACACTATCATCAGTCTTGCCCCACCTATTTGGGGTCCGAAAATAAAGGATACAAAATAACCCAAGAGTGATAGGATCCACAAATTGAGGCTTTGCACTGTACACTCGAATTTTCTGGCACATGGTTCGGAAATCCAGGCATTGAACTGTTTCATCACACTATAGATGGACCATGCCCCAAAAATTCCCAAGAATGAAAGATCTAACGACCGATTTTGTTAATCACATCCTACAAGATTCATTTGAGCTACTAAAAAATAGAAAAACATGTTTTAAATTTTTTTAGAAAAATATTATTTTGAAACAAGTATGAAAAAATAAAGTTTCTTTTCTCACATTTCTTAGAAATAAGATTTCTAGAGAAACAATATTTCCTTTCCCGTGCTTTTAACAAGTCCAAACAAGCCCTTAAGGTATTAAAAAAATCTTATTGAAAATAAAACACTAAAAAATATTATTTTCTTTTTTCTTTTTTCAATTTCTCTGTTTTTCCTCCTAATCAAAGAACTACACCAAAAAACGATCTCCTCCCCAGAAATTTCAAATCCCTCGATTAAAATAAAATTTAAAAAAATAAATTAATTAATATTCAAAAGATCTACATCATCAAAGCACAAATGAAAAACATCAGACAAAATTTTTAAAAAACAAAAATAAAAATTCTATGAAACGATCTCAAGATCAAAATGCACCTCAAAAAACCCCCAAAAATCATTGCAGAACACAAATGTGACTCAAAAAACCCTAGAAAACATAATGCAATTCGATGAAACCCTAACCTTACAATGCGGGAAGACGAGATCGAAAAGATTGCGTTTGCTCTTACCTTAAATCGATAAAATGGGAAGCAAGAAAGTAAAAGAAACCCTAAATCCGATGCGAACGCGATAACCAAACGGGTCCGCCTTTGAAAATGTGAGCTCGTTGAGATCTGCGAATCCAAAGGAGAGCTCTCTCCTCCAGCATTTAAAGTGAGAGAGAGAGAGAGAGATGGAAAATCGGTAGTAGGGTTTTCTGAGAGAATTGAGGGAGTGGGTCGGAGAAAAATTCCAGAGCTTTTACCTTTATCGCTACTGCCGGATTGGGAAAGGGAGAGGCTGAGTGCGAGAGAGAGAGAGAGAGAGAGAGAGAGAGAGAGAGAGAGAGAGGGAGGGTGAGGGAGCGTGAGAGATCGAGAGAGGGCGAGGGAAAGGAGAGGTGAGTGCGAGAGAGAGAGAGAGAGAGAGAGAGAGAGAGAGAGAGAGAGGTGAGGGGAGCGTGTGAGATCGAGAGAGGGAGAGGGAAAGGGAGAGGCTTTAGGGTTTGGGAGATGAGCACGCAAGAGAGAGAGAGGGATTTATGTTTTTTTTTTAATAGAAAGGGACCCTTTGCCCACAGCTGTTAAAACGGGCTATGGGCAAAGGGTTAGCCCATCAGTCAGCTATGGCCTGATTTGTTCTAGTGATTACCTGATGCAAACTTCTGCTGTCCTTAAAAAGTTTTCAACAGTAAACATCCAATCTCCACTGTTTTGTCTGGTGTGGTCGACCTGCCCTAAAATGACCTGCCAAAATAGAAAATAGATAGATAGCATGGATAAAATACATACATAATGGTGGGACCACAGAGCTTTGACACTAGCTAGCTGGCACATCATGTCTTCCTTTGCCCAAGTCTCTGGTCTTATCAACAGGTTGGATGGCCCTGATCATAAAGTCAGGGTGGGCCCTGAAAGTTTCCAGCAATGGGTATCAATATCCTCACTTCCGTTTGGTGGGGTTCACCTGCAGGTGGGATCTGCCTCATTTTTTGAATCATGTCCTAAAATGACTTGGGCTTTTCAATAGACCCGTTCGATCTGACACATATCACAGTGAGCTACGAAGTTTTCAATGATGGGTGTCAATATCCCCATTGTTTTGTCCGTAGTGGTCCATGGCCTGTAAGAACTCTATTCAGTGGGCCTCATTGATCAACGGCCTGGATTGTCATATAGTTGGACTAGATGATTGAGTAAACCAGTGGGCCCCACTTCAGGTGATGCGCTGCGCAGTCTATCTGCGTAGCTCTGCGTACTGTGGGCTGGAATGCTATAGCTGTCTTATGTAGACGGCAGTTTGAGTTGAACTGGGACACTACAATGTGGAGCGTGGGAGGGAGAGAGTTGTGATGGGTTTCAAACTCTCTCTCCACAGTCTCTATAAAAGAGAGCTGGGTCCCCAATCCTACACCACGACGGAAATTCGAGTCTCATCTAGTGTTTTGCAGAAAGGGTGTGAAGGAAAGGAAGATCCTAGCTTTATCGGTATTCTGGTATTGGTATTATTATCCGGCTCCTATGGCGTCACAGCTAGGTAAGTCATCCGACCCCTTGATCTCCATGATCTATACACAGACAGATCGGTGGGACTATTTCGCATATAGTTTATATCCCACATTTGGTATCAGAGCCATCTGTGCAAAGGCATGGATGATCAGGTTCATCTATTTCATATTCAGATTCGAATTAGAGATTTCTAATTCCAAACCCATATTGACAGCTAGGGTTTATTTCTTCCTAATTTGAAGCCTGCATTAATGATTTGGGATTTTAATCCCACATCCAAATTGGGGATTTCAGCCTCATAACCCCAAAATTCAGCAGTGATTAGGAATTTAAAATCGCTGTATTCAGCAGACAATTAGGGACTTCGTTTTCGAATCCCAAAACCTTATTGATTAGGGATTTTGGATTCGAACCCCTAAAAAAAAAAAAAAAACAGACATCCGATTAGGGATTTTCGAACCCAAATTCAGATTAGGGATTTCAGATTCGGAATCCCTAAATCCAGAAACTTTTAATTAGGGATTTCAGATTCGGAATCCCCAAATTCGCAAATTAGGGATTTCAAATTCCCAAGTCCAGATGCCAATTGGGGATTTCGGAACTCTTCTTCCCCAAATTTGGGTGTGGAAATCGCAACTCATAAGCTGCTTACCTCTATCATCAAGGACCGACACCCATTGTTCACCCTCGGATCATCTGACGATGGTCATGGCTCGCCGTTCCCTGTTTTCCCTGCTTCAGGAGCCATTGACAGTGTTTTCAGGTCCCACCTTCATTGTCAGCCACCATAGAAGCTGTTTTCGCAGCTTCTCTGTCCAATTTTTGGCGTCGGGACTGCCAAAAATCTAGGCAGGAGAGATGGCGGGCAAGGAAGAATAACTGAGATTTGATTTCCCTTTCTCCCTCTCTTCTAGCCGCGGCATTGAAGTAGGTTGCAATCGACCCGGTTCTTCCTCGCCACAGACAGGAGGTCGAGATCGATCTGTTTCTCGCTGCAGATATTAGGTCGAGAACGACCTTATATGAAATCGGGTTTTCGGACCCGATTACGAATTTTTGGATCCATCATCGGGACCTGCGAACGGGCTTATAACTTGCGGGCTTGACACTGATGGTAGGTGCATTGCACACCGTCTGGGACTTACCAAACCCAGGGTTGGCCCTGGTATTTGATCTGGGCCCACCTTTTGGACCATTCAATATTAATTAAGGTCGTATGCAAGCTCACTTCTGATCATTCACCATGAGTACTATATTTGGTTCTCTTTAGCTAAATTGATAATATATAGATCTATCCAACCACTTATGGTGTTCCCTTATATCAATCTATCATATAAGGGTTGAAAGCCAGAATTATAATGCTCATATATAATGATCATTACATGCAGAGTCTTGATTCAGTTTCATTATAGGCCCATTGCCCATCCTTGAGGAATTGATATAGACTGTTGGGACATAAAGAATAATACACATTAGTATGCATATCTCTAAGGTTACTTTAATTTCCAATAATCAATATCAATGACCTTGTGAGCCGTGTCAAGACTAATTAAGAAATAATCCATTGAGGTAGGATTATAATAGCAATCTTAAAGTCTATATTTGTAGTTTTGGATTCGATTGTGTTAGCCACCATAGTGACCTCAATCGATGAAAACTTTACAAGTACAGACTTAACATTGGGATTAAGAAGATTACATACAGTTGAGTTCACGTTTTACTGCGCACGATAACGAAAACACAGACGATTACCGTTTGGCAGACATGTAAACGGGTGAAGTAAATGGTGTTGGGAATATAAAGTTGAAAGACTCATCTCATCCATAGGTGTTGAGTGTCCCAGATTTACATGACTTACATCACTTAGCTTCGTGTTCAGGAGGATCACTAACATGTTGTCATTACCACCCACAGGAGGAATGATAATGATATAATAGATTCTCACCAGGATGAGATGGTTGGGCCCATCGTCATCTTGGATGATTCAGTTGATGCCACCCTTAGCAACTGAATTGATTCATTTAGCCTGATATTTTTGTTTACATTCACGAAGTTAATTTGTGAAATCATCAACTAATGTGAGTATATATGTATCTCTTCTATTTCAGTCTCAATTCCAACTAATACGCATCAAGTTCCTGCCCTTAATGAATCTAATTACGCTCAATGGAAGAATGTCATTGAAGTTGTACTGGGCTGTCTTCAATTAGATCTTGCCCTGATAACACCAGAACCGCCAGAACCATCTGATGATGCCACTGAAGTTGAATACATTAATCGATGGGTTGCATGGTTTAGATCAAATGATACATGCCTGAAAGTAATTAAGTATTCGATTTCTGAATCCATGAAGGGCATCATGCCTGATACAGACAATGCCAAAACTTTCCTAACTGAAATGGGAAAACGGTTCAAGAAATCTGATAAATCTGAAGTAGGCATCCTTCTGAATAAATTGACTCGTTCGTCCTACGACGGAAAAGGCAATATCTGTGAATACATTGTAGAGCAGATCGAGGTTGTTTCTAAGATCCGTGCTCTAGGGCTTGTACTCACTGATGATCAACTAGTTCATTTGATCATGAATAACCTACCTCCCCAATTCGGCACGTTCCTGGTGAACTATAACACTTTGAAGGACATGTAGACATTGGATAAACTTATCACTCAGTGTGTCCAAGAAGAAGACAGGATCAGGCAGGTGGTTAAAGTTCAAAATGTTAATATGGTGACCTCAGGTCATGGGCATGGGCAAGGGAATAAAGGTAAGAAGAAGAGGAAACAAGGTTCTAATAATGGATTCTCTAGTCCTCCATCTGGAAACCATGAGAATCAATCTGGAAATAGATCTAAACAAAAACGAGTTAAGGGCAAACCGTGCTTCTTTTGCAATAAGGCGGGTCATTTCAAGAAAGACTGCGAAGGCTTTAAGAATTGGCTCATAAAGAAAGGTAATCATTCTGTTCTTGTCTATTTTGAATCTTATCTAACTGATGTGTCAGCAGATTCCTGGTGGATAGATTCAGGAACTACTATTCACATATGCACTTCTATGCAGGAATTACTACAGGTCAGGCCACCAACTGATGCGGAGCGCTCAGTATACGTAGGCAATGGTGTCAAGGTAGACGTGGAGGCAATAGGAGTCTATAGGCTTAAGTTAAAGTCTGGTCAATTTTTGGATTTAGTAGATACATTCTGTGTGCCATCTATAAGGCGCAATTTAGTTTCAATTTCCTGTTTGGACAAGTTAGGATATTCATTCCATTTTGGAAATAAAAGTTTTGGTATTTACTTTAATTCGATTAAAGTTGGAACCGGCTCTATAGTAAACAACTTATACCAGTTAGACTAGATTGCCTTTCACGTCTATAATATTAATACCTTGCAAGAAATAAAGTGGGATCCAAGCGAAGACTAGATTATAAGAATTCCTCCATGTTGTGGCACAGGCGGCTATGCCATATATCTCGTGAGAGATTAGACAGGCTTGTACGAGAAGGAATTTTACATTCTCTAGACTTCTCTGACTACAAAGAATGCATTGATTGCATAAAAGGGAAACAGACTCGAACGAGAAAGAAAGGTGCAACTAGGAGTGTAGGTCTATTAGAGGTTATTCATACAAATATCTGTGGACCATTCCCTACAGCCTCATGGAGTGGCTACAAATATTTTATTACCTTTATAGATGACTATTCTCGCTTCAGGTACCTATACCTTATCAGTGAGAAATCAGATGCCCTGCATGCTTTTAAAATCTATAAGGCCGAAGTTGAAAATCAACTCGATAAAAGAATTAAAGTTGTCAGATCTGACTGTGGTGGTGAATACTATGGCAGATATGACGAATCAGGATGCAATCCAGGGCATTCGCTAGATACCTGCAAGATTGTGGCATTGTCGCTCAATACACTATGCATGGCACTCCAGCGTAGAATGGAGTGGCTAAGAGACGCAATCGCACTCTTATGGATATGGTGGGAAGCATGGTCTGCAATTCGACATTGCTAGAATCTCTATGGGGCAATGCGATCAAAACCACAGTTCATATACTAAACCAGGTTCCCAGCAAAGCAGTTAACAAAACTCCTTTTGAGTTGTGGAATGGGAGAAAACCAAGTCTCCGATATCTACATGTTTGGAGTTATCCTGCTGAGGCCAAAGTTTATAACCCGCATGAAAAGAAGCTTGATCCTAGAACCATAAGTTGTTTCTTCATTGGATATCTAGAAAGATCAAAAGGCTATCGATTCTACTGTCCTTCCCACTCTATTAGAATTGTTGAGACTGGGAATGCCAGATTCATTGAGGACACTGAAAACAGTGGGAGCACGAACATAAGGAATTTTGTATTTGAGGAATAAAGGACTGTGACTCCAGTCATAGTCAATCCAGATCACATGGACATTAATGATGCAGTTGATTCTGCAGTCACTGCAGAACACCACGTGGAACCTCAAATACAAACCACTGATGAGAAAAATCAAGATTGCATCGTATACTTACAGGAACACGACTTTGACATAGGGGTGGACAAGGATCCTGAATCCTTTACACAAGTCAAACAAAGTGCTGATCCTTCTCATTGGTTTGATGCCATGAAAGATGAGTTGAAATCCATACAGGACAATACAGTATGGGATCTTATAGAGTTACCTACTGGAATAAGGCCGATTGGTTCTAAATGGATATTTAAAACCAAAAGGGACTCCAAAGGTAATATCGAAAGATATAAAGCCCGACTTGTTGCCAAGGGTTTTAACCAACGTGAGGGCATTGACTTTAAGAAGACTTTCTCTCTAGTATTTAAGAAAGACTCATTCAGGATCATAATAGCTCTTATAGCTCATATGGATTTAGAGTTACATCAGATGGATGTAAAGACCGCATTTCTCAATGGGGATCTAAATGAGAATGTATACATGTTGCAACCCGAAGGTTTTGTAGCTACTGGCTCAGAACATTTGGTTTACAAACTTAAGAAGTCCATCTATAGGTTGAAACAGGCATCGCGACAGTGGTACCTTAAGTTTCATGAAGTAATTTCCTCATATGGCTTTGTAGAAAACACTGCAGATGAATACATCTACATTAAAACCAGTGAGAGTAAGTTCATTATAATGATTTTGTATGTCGATGACATTCTGTTGGCCAACAGTGATACCAGGATGTTGAACGACACCAAGAAATTCTTCTCTCATAAGTTTGAAATGAAAAACTTTGGTGAAGCTTCTTACGTCATCGGCATTGAGATTCGCCGTGATAGAACACTTGGACTGCTCAGCCTGTCACATAGAGCCTACATTAGTAGGGTACTCGAAAGATATGGCATACAAAATTGTGCTCCAGGAAAGTCGCCTATTGTAAAGGGCGACAAATTTGGTTTATTTCAGTGTCCAAAGAATGATTTGAAAAAGAATCGAATGAAAGATTTTCCGTACGCATCAGTAGTAGGGAGCATCATGTATGCTCAAGTCTGTACGCGACCAGACATTTCCTTTGTCACTGGAATGTTGGGAAGATATCTATCTAATCCAGGAATGCAACATTGGATAACTGCAAAGAAAGTGTTACGGTATCTTCAGAGAATAAAAGACTTCGGACTCACATACAGAAGATCTGATCATTTGGAGTTGATCGGATATTCAGACACAGACTTCGCAGGCTGCGTTGACACTAAGAAGTCTACTTCAGGATACATCTTCGTGATGGTGGGAAGAGCTGTGTCGTGAAAAAGCGTGAAACAATCTACCACAGCTTCATCCACTATGGAAGCTGAATTTATTGCCTATCATGAGGCATCTAATCAGGCACTATGGTTACAGAGTTTCTTCTCAGGTTTGCGGGTACTGGAGCATATCCTGAAACCATTAAGAATATGTTGCGATAATTCCGCTGCTATTTCTTTCTCTAATAACAACAAGCATTCGTCAAGGTTAAGGCACATCGACATCAAGTACCTTGTTGTAAAGGAAAGGGTTCAAAATCATCAAGTGTCCGTGGAATTCTTCGGCACTAAGTAGATGATTGCAGATCCGCTCACTAAAGGGCTCTCTATCACGCCATTTCAGGAGCATGTAACATCCATGGGAGTCATTGATCCCACAGGTGTTTTCAGTTAGTGGGAGTTGAGCGTATTTTTTATTTTCACAGATACTTAGAGATCTCATTTTATACAGTTTATTTGGATGATTTTGATATAAAGATTTATTTCTGCTTCTCTATATACATGCGCAAATTTTGAGTAAGTAGAACTACAGTCGTATCTCGTTGGAGACATGTAAAAGCTTCAGGACGTCTTAAGGATAAGCACATATCATCACACTAAAGTGTGTAATCCTTATACCACATTTCCTAGTTCGTGATCTATGTCGTTAAGATTGAAAGTACTTGTGATAGCGCTTAGTCTCACTTCGCCAAAATTAAATGTTGTGATTACTACCGCGTTTCGATATTGACTGTTTTGATGGACCAGATTGAATAGCATTACTCATACTGTCCAACTGTTTTCATTGGTTAACCATTTGGATATTTTCTTAAAAGGATTAAAACTTGTTTTCAAAGTAATTCTATATGACTATCATTGATGTTGCTCAATGAGGCCCAAGTGGGAGAATGTAAGAACTCTATTCAGTGGGCCTCACTGATCAACGGCCTGGATTGTCATACAGTTGGACTAGATGATTGAGTAGACCAGTGGGCCCCACTTCAGGTGATGCGCGCGCGATCCTATCTCACGGCCTCACATATCTTGTGGTCGGAATGCTATAGCTGTCTTACGTAGACAGCAATTTGAGTTGAACTGGGACACTACAATGTGGAGCGTAGGAGGGAGAGAGTTGTGATGGGTTTCAAACTCTCTCTCCACAGTGTCTATAAAAGAGAGCTGGGTCCCCAATCCTACACCACGGCAGAAATTCGAGTCTCATCTAGTGTTTTGCAAAAAGGGTGTGAAAGAAAGGAAGATCCTAGCTTTATCGGTATTCTGGTATTGGTATAATTATCCGGCTCCTATGGCGTCACAGCTAGGTAAGTCATCCGACCCCTTGATCTCCATGATCTATACACAGACAGATCGGTGGGACTATTCCGCATATAGTTTATATCTCACATGGCTGGCTAAGATCTACCCCATTTTTTGGTTCATGGTCTAAAATGAGCTAGCCTTTGAATATAGTAGTTCAATCTGATGCATTCATCGATGGACCACAAGAAGTTTTCAACAGCGGGCTTCAATATCCCCATTGTTTCTTCTAGAGCAGTCCACCTATGGCCAGGATCTGCCTCATTTTTTGGCTCATGGCTTAAACTGAGCTGGCCTTTTCAATCAACTAGTTTGATCTTACACGTACATTTTGGCCCTAGGAAGTTTTCAAACCTAGGCATCAATGTCCCCATTTTTGTTTTTTTGGTCCACCAGCAATTCGATTCGTCCCATATTTTTTTGGCTCGTGGCCTAAAATGATCTAATCTCTCAATTAGAGTGAAGCCCTGGTTGGCTATATATATATATATATATGTGTGTGTGTGTGTGTGTGTGTGTGTGTGTGTGTGTGTGTGTGGGAAAAGGTATAATGCGCTCGAGCTGACAATAAGCTCCCGTGAGGTCGAGCTATGTGGGCCCCACCGTGATGCGTGTCGACCATCAACACCGTGCATTTGATGAGTCCCCTTTAAATTATGGGATATCCCAAAAATCAGCCGTATACGGAACTCAGGTGGGCCATACCATCTAAAATCATGTGAAGACATGCCAAAAACATATAAAAGCACTGCTGAAACTTGGTCTAAACCCTCATCCAAGTGGGACACACATAATGGATGGGCTGGATTTTCAAACCACATCTCGGTGGGCCCAAAAAATGATTATGAATGTTTTAATGGTGCACGGCCCCTCTCAACTTCTGTATGTGGTGTGGCCCACACAAGTCACGGATTGACTTGATTTTTGAGACTAGGCCCACGATGGAATGGTGCATCTGACTGATGGGATAGATGTTCGAAACGCATCACGTTGGGGCACAAACAGCTCGACCTCATAGGACGTTCCCATCAGCTCGAGCGCATAGTACCTTTTCCATATATATATATATATATATATATATATATATATATATATATATATATATATATATATATATATATATATATAAGGCTTAGGACCGATGCAATAACTCACCGTTGATATATGGCATCAGCCATAAGAGGTGTGCGCGTTAACCAGCATGCATACTCTTTGATATACAAAGGATAAAACCATAGAAACTTAAATGCTTGTATGAATTATAATAGAAAGAATACTGTGGCGGTGGCTGGATGACAACTCCAATTCTCCTCTTGTAATTAGTGTGCACCTATGTACCTCATGTAAAGCTAAGTTTTTCTATGATGTTGGACTGACTCTCTTACATGATGTATTCTATATATAAGGAGGGCCATCGATAAAGAAAATTGTTATATTCCTTAGTATTCATTTTATGAGGATTTATTTTATGGGAGGGAGAGATAAGTTTTATATTTTATTTCTTTTATTTCTAGTGAAAAATAAAACTCCGTGTTGTTGTCCCGTGAAATGGGCATATTGTCAAACCACGTAAGTCATTTTGTCTTTATCTCTTGTTTTGGTTTGACTCTTTTAACTTTTGTTTGGTCATTTTCTTTTGTGTTTCGGCCGTGTTTACATTGATCACATGTGGATGTTTTTCCACAACAATTGATATTAGAGCCACATATTGAGAAACCTCTTAACATAAGATTGATGTTGGCGTTTGTTTTGCAATTGTGTTTCAGATGGTTGGATCGAGTTCTACCAGATTCGAAGTGTCGAAGTTCAACGGATCTAATTACACCTTGTGAAAACTGAAGATGAACGTAGTATTAGTGAATGAATGATATGCAATTGCAATTCAAGGAAAATAAAAAAAAAAAAGCCCAAAGGGATGAAAGATGAGATTTTTTAGAAGAAAAATCAATTAGCCATGGTAGAACTTCTTACTCTAACTGATTCGGTTTTGTTCAACGTGTTCAATCAAGCTACTGTAAAAGGTTTGTAAGATAATTGTGAAACCTATATGAGAAATCGATATAAAAAAGATCGTCATTTGACAGTAACTATACAACTTGAAGATAAAGAAATGGTCATCTTTGCATAACACTTTAATGGGTTCAACATCCTAATTAACATATTGGCAACAGTTGATGTGAAGATGGACAATGAAGAAAAAGTTGCACTTTTGCTATGTTCTATGCCAGATTCGTGGGGTGGTTTGATTATGAGTCTCAACAACGTCCCATATCTCACTATGGAGTTAGTCATTCCACATTGCTTATTAAAGAATCTCATAGAAAAAGCATAGAAAATATCTACAGATAATACTATGATGGTCAAAGAAAGATTTACTGAAAAAGGTACTAGTAGAGGACATCAGATGAGATCCAAGTTAAAAAGGCACAAAATAGTTAAGTGATAGAATTGCGGAAGGAAATGACACTTGCATAAAAATTGTAGACTCAAGAAAATAAATCAAGAAAATTACAAAGTGAATTTACGTGATCAAGCATCAGATTCAATGGGTTCCCAAGAAAATCTAGTCGAAAAAGGTAATTCATCCGAAAATGAGTTAGTGTTATATATAATGATTCCATGAGAGAATCTGAGTCATCAATGGATCTTATATTTAGGTGCTTCATTCTATATGACTCCATATATGAATTGTTTCTACACATATCAGTCATATGATGGTGGCATAATTTATAGTATGATGATAGCACGTGTAAAATTGTGGGGATTTGATATGTCAAAATTACTATGTTTGAAAGTATCACACATACAATTTCTTATGTGCGGCACGTACCAAACATATGGAAGATAGCTATAATTTTTTAGTGAAAAGAGTCAATTGAAAATTATAAAAGGGTCAATGGTAGTGATGAAATGCGATTTAATGGATGATTTATATCATTTAATTAGAGATACCGTGACAGACTCTGCTCCAATCCGGCATACGTGGTTAGGCCACATGAGCAAAAAATGACTAAAGGTAATTCTTGATTGAAATTTACTTCATGGTTTAAAGTTTATTAATTTAGATTTTGAGAGAATTGCTTATTTGGAAAGCTCCATATAACTCATTTTCCCTCATTCAATGTCAAAATTAAGGATATTTTAAATCTAATTCATTTTGATACTTGGGAGGCTCTAGTCGAATCCTTGAAAGGTTCGAACTATTCTATTTCCTTTATTGACAATTTCTCCCAAAAAAAAAGGTATTGGTTTACGTGAAAAGGAAAAGCGATGCTTTTTACTTGTTTTACTAAGTTTAAAGCATTCGTTCAAAATTAAAATGGAAAGAAAATTAAGTGTTTAAGAACTAATAACGAAGGAAAATATATCATTTAAGAATTTTTACAATGATCATGGCATTTAGGGGCATTATATTATCCCTAGTACTCTACAACAGAATGTAATTACAAAACATACAAACTATACACTTATGGATCATACAATGAGCATATTGAGTTTGGCTAGGCTCGAGTAGTGTTTTTAGGTGGAAGCTGTTAATACAGCTTATTACTTGGTAAATTGCTTTCCTACGACTATATTATATTGCAAAATCATTGAAGATGTATGGTCTCAAAAACGTGTTAATTATTTGTTCCTTCGTAGTTTTGGTTACGATGCTTATGTGTGAATTTTCAAAGAGCACGGAACTAAGTTGAATGTAAGGTTCAGAAAGTATATTTTTCTTAGCTATGCAAATGGAACAAGAGGATACATATTGTGGGACCCTACTGCCCATAGGTTAGTGATTGGTTGATATGTGTTTTTTTAATGAAGATTCGCTATAAAGAGACTAAAATTGTTGAACTTAGAGTCACGAGAGATAATTGAGTTGAAATCTTTAAATGATATTCAAAATCAGCCACTAATTTAGATGATCCGCAAATTGATAATATCATTAAAGATGACGTTCATGAAGAACATGCAGATAAGATATTAGGTGTTGAAACTCAAAGTGATCGATATGTAAGTGAATGATATCGTTAAAAATGAAGCTAATAAAGAGCATTCATATGAGATATCGGGTGTTGAAACTCATACTGATCAAAGTCGACCGAAGAGAGTTACAAAACCTTCTATTTTGTTTAAAAATTATGTTATGGCTTACGCTTGCATGACAGAAGAGCGCGAGTCTTGTTCACACCAAAAGGCATGTGAATCTGTGGATACTGTTGAGAAGTGGAGCCACATCTGGGGCCGCCCACTACCAGTCGAGGTTGCGTGGATTTCGTGTCGCAAGTCCTTTCGCAACTGGGATACAGAAAGGAGTTTCACGGATTTTGTGTCGCAAGTCCTTTTACAACTGGGATGTGGAAAGGAGTTTCGTGGATTTCGTGTCACAAGTCCTTTCGCAACTGGGATACAAAAGGGAAGTTGCCAAAACTATAAATTGGTGTCCCTAAGGCTATTCTAAGGTTAAGGTGAATATTGGGGAACTATTCTAAGGTGTGAAAAAAGGGTTTTCTCTGTATCTCCAAGGGAGAGGTTAGTATATTGCCTTGTAATCTTCGTTCTTCATAGTGGAAGTTTGCATCCATGGTTTTTTACCCTAGTTTGGGGTTTTTTCACGTATATCTTGTCTCGTGGTTTGTTTGGATTGCTTTGATCTATTTCTAGTTTATATTTCTTCTTATTTATCGTTTGTGGGTGAGGCCTGAGATTGGATCTAGGCTCACTGCGTTGTTGGCGTGCTGCGCAACAACTGGTACAGAGCTATTATTTTAGTTCTATTGGGAGCGATGGCAGAAGATGAGAAAACTAGAATTGAGAAGTTTGATGGTTCAAACTTTGCCTTCTGGAAGATACAAATGGAAGATTATCTGTATCAGAAGGACCTCTATATTCCTCTAGGAGGAAAAGAGAAAAAAACTAAAAAAGATGACAGATGATGAATGGTTTTTACTGGATAGGAAGGCTTTAGGAACGATCCGACTCTCTTTGTCTAAGAGCGTCGCCTTCAATATATCCAAGATAAAAACGACAAAAGAATTAATGGAAGCCCTAGTCACCATGTATGAAAAACCCTCAGCATCCAACAAGGTTCATCTTATAAAACAGCTATTCAACATGAAGATGTCAGATGGTGGGAGCATGGCTGAACATCTAAACGAGTTCAATACAGTCACGAGCCAGTTGGAATCCGTTGGCATTGTTTTTGAGGATGAGGTCAGAGCGTTATTGATCTTATCTAGTTTTCCAGACAAATGGGATGGTTTGGTGATTCTGTGAGCAATTCTTCAGGGTCGACAAAGCTGAAGTTTGATGATGTGGCCGGTCTAATTCTCAGCAAAGAATCTAGAAGAAAGACATCAGGAGTTTCAGGGGATTCAGGGAATACTCTAAATGTTGAAGGAAGAGGAAGATCGTTAAACAAAGGAGACAATAAACACGGGCGTTCTAAGTCGAGGAAGAAGTCCAAGGGACCGAAAGACAAAGATGGGTGTTGGCATTATGGCAAAAAGGGGCACATGAAACGTGATTGTAGGGTGCTTAAGAAACAAGAAGGAAGCTTTGAAGGCGGGAAAGATTTAGTGAATCTATCTAAGGAGAGTGACACAGAGGCATTGATCTTGTCTCTTGATGTGAGGAATGAGTCTTGGGTTATAGACTCAGGTGCTTCGTTTCATGCCACTTCATGTAAGGAAGTTTTGCGTAACTATGTATCAGGTGACTTCGGGAGAGTCTACCTGGGTGATGATGAGCCGTGTAGTATTGTTGGAAATGGAGACGTTCATATAATTCAGAAAGATGGAACAACATTGAAAATGAAAGATGTTAGACATGTACCGAGTTTGAGAAGGAATCTGATCTCAATAGGGCAGTTGGTCGATACCGGTTATGTGACGACATTCACCAGTGATTCCTGGAAGATCACAAAAGGTGCCTTGGTGATATCTCGAGGCAAGAAAGAAGGTACTTTGTACGTAACTTCAGAATCGTATAGTTCACTCGCAGTCGCATCAACTAGAGAGTGAATGGGCAGTTATGGCATCAGAGGTCGGACATATGAGTGAGAAAGAGATGAAAGTGCTATTGTCAAAAGGGAAACTACCGGGGCTGGAGTCTATTAACTTGAAATTCTGCGAGGACTGCGTGTATGGCAAGCAGAAGAAGGTAAGTTTCAAGAAGACGGGACGCGCTCCAAAGACGCATCTATTAGAGCTTGTACAAACTGATGTGTGGGGACCGACACAGGTATCATCTCTTGGTGGCTCAGGTTATTTTGTTTCCTTTATTGATGATACTAGTAGAAAACTGTGGATTTATTTCTTAAAACACAAATCTGATGTATTTGATGTATTTAAGAAGTGGAAAGTTTAGTAGAAAATGAGACAGGTAAAACAGTAAATGTCTCAGATCTGATAATGGGGGAGAGTATTGTGACAAAAGGTTTGAGGAGTATTGTGCAGCAAGTAGAATCAAACATCAAAAAATGATTCCAAGTACACCATTGTAGAATGGTGTGGCTGAGCGCATCAACAGGACCATCCTTGAGCGCGCTAGGAGCATGAGGTTACATGCAGGGTTGCCCAAGACATTTTGGGCAAATGCTGTGAATACCGCCGCATATCTCATCAATAGAAGTCTCTCAGTACCATTGGATGGTGGGCTACCAGAAGAAGTGTGGACTGGGAAAGAAGTGAACCTTGCACATCTCAGAGTGTTCGGTTGCACTTCATATGTTCACATTAATGCAGAGCACAAAAACAAGTTGGATACAAAGTCCAAGAGGTGCACGTTTATAGGCTACGGGCAGCATGATTTTGGCTACAGGTTTTGGGATGCAGAAAACAGAAAAATCATCAGAAGCAAGGACGTAGTCTTCAATGAAAAAGTTATGCATAAGGACAGTATGCAAGAAATTAAGGCCAAGGAAAATGGATTCGTAGAGTTGGAAGAGTTACCGGACATGGGTATTACAGCGCCACAGGATGATCATGCATAGGAGCATTATGAGACAGGGCTACAGACACCGGTATTGAGGAGGTCTACTCGGGAGAGGAGACCCACGATCCGCTACTCACCCTCCTTATATTATCTACTACTGATAGATAATGGTGAACCAGAGTATTTTGAAGAGGCATTACAGTCAGATACACGGGTTAAGTGGGAACAAGCCATGGATGAGGAGATGGACTCTCTTGAGTCTAATCGTACATGGGAGCTAGTCACTCTACCAAAGGGTAAAAAAGCTCTTCATAACAAGTGGGTTTACAGACTGAAGGAGGAGCACGATGGTTTGAAACAAAACAATGCCAGATTGGTTGTGAAAGGGTTTCAACAAAAGGCAGGTATCGATTTCACTGAAATATTTTCACCAGTAGTGAAAATGTGTACGATTCGTATGGTCTTAAGTAAAGTGGCTACAAAGGACTTACATCTAGAGCAACTAGATGTTAAGATAGCCTTTCTTCATAGGGACCTTGAAGAAGAGTTATATATGCATCAGTTGATAGAATACGTAGCACCAGGAAAGGAGAACAAGGTGTGCAGACTGAAGAAGAGTTTATATGGCCTGAAGCAGGCCCCGAGGTAGTGGTACAAGAAGTTCGATAGTTTCATGTCGGGAAACGGTTTTAGGAGATGTCATGCAGACCACTGTTGTTATTTGAACAAGTTTGATACGTCGTACATCATCCTTCTTCTGTACGTTGATGATATGCTTGTGGCAGGTTCAAGCATGAAGGACATCTCAGATATCAAAAGACAACTATCTAGAGAATTTGCCATAAAGGATATAGGAGCTGTAAAACAAATCCTAGGCATGAGGATAAAGCGTGACAGGAAAAATAAGAAACTGGTGTTGTCACAGGCAGAGTACATAGCCAAGGTACTTGATCGATTCAATATGGGAGGTGCTAAGCTAGTTAGCACTCCATTAGCCAACCACTTCAAGCTATCTAAAGAGCAAGGGGCAAAGACGCAGGAGGAATGGGATTACATGGCTAAAGTCCCATATGCGTCAGCTATAGGGAGTCTCATGTATGCTATGGTGAGCACGAGGCCAGACATTGCTCAAGCAGTGGGAGTTGTTAGCAGGTTCATGAACAATCCCGGGAAGGAACATTGGGAAGCTGTGAAGTGGATTCTTAGATACCTGGTAGGTACTAAGGATGTAGGGCTATGTTATGGTGGATCGAAAATCAAGCTACAAGGCTACGTGGATTCAGATTTGGCAGGAGATATAGATAGCAGAAGAAGCACTACAGGTTATGTCTTTACTTTGGGAAGTGCTGCAGTCAGTTGGGTCTCTCAGTTACAGAAGATAATATCTATCAGTAAGATAGAAGCAGAATATGTTGTGGCTACAGAAGCATGCAAGGAGATGGTGTGGATGCAAAGTTTTATGGAAGAGTTGGGTAAGAAGCAAGCAGATTGCAAGCTATACAGTGACTGTCAGAGTGCAATACATTTGGCTAAGAATTCAGCCTTTCATTCAAGGACTAAGCATATTGCCATCAGATATCACTTCATACGTTCGTTATTAGAAGATAGATCGATTGCTCTGGAGAAGATTCATACAAGTGAGAATCCTGCGGATATGCTGACCAAGGCGGTCACAAGGAAAAAATTTAAGCTCTGTTCAGCTTTGATTGGTCTTCAGGCTTGAAGACGGGGAGGTGGTGCACTCCAGATGAAGAAGACAAATGTTTATGGTGATGTGTCTCCAAGTGGAAGATTGTTGAGAAGTGGAGCCACATCTGGGGCCGCCCACTACCAGTCAAGGTTGCGCGAATTTTGTGTCACAAGTCCTTTTACAACTGGGATACAGAAAGGAGTTTCGTGATTTCGTGTCGCCAAGTCCTTTCGCAACTGGGATGTGGAAAGGAATTTCGCGGATTTCGTATCGCAAGTCCTTTCGCAACTGGGATGCGAAAGGGAAGTTGCCAAAACTATAAATTGGGGTCCCTAAGGCTATTCTAGGGTTAAGGTGAATATTGGAGAGCTATTCTAAGGTGTGAGAAAAGGGTTTTCTCTGTATCTCCAAGGGAGAGGTTAGTATATTGCCTTGTAATCTTCGTTCTTCATAGTGAAAGTTTGCATCCCTAGTTTTTTACCCTAGTTTGGAATTTTTCCACGTATATCTTGTCTTGTGGTTTGTTTGGATTGCTTTGATCTATTTCTAGTTTATATTTCTTCTTGTTTATCATTTGTGGGTGAGGCCTGAGATTGGATCTAGGCTCGCTGCGTTGTTGGCATGTTGCGCAACAGATACTAGCCAATGGAGAGTATCCACGGAAGAGGAGATAAAAACTATACATAAGAACAAGACTTGGAGATTGATTGAATTACCAAAAAGGTGGAAGGATAGCTATTAGTTGTAGATGGGTTTATAAGATGAAAAAAGATATTAATGAGAGATACAAAGCCCGATTAGTGGTAAAAGGATATTCGCAAAAATCAGGTATTGACTTTAATAAAATTTTCTCTCCAGTTATCTATTTAAGTACTATTCATATTCTTTTGAGTATGGTAGTATAACGCCCCGAATTTCATAACCTGAATTTAGTACTGGCTTTTTAAAATCTTGAGTGTTAACCTTTAAAATTGGTCCACATTTTACAATAATTTTTTTAAGTGAGCATTACAACAGAAGGAAAAATAAACCACACTTAAAGGGCAGTCTCAAAGATATATCTTAACATATACAAATAATGGTTGCCCAAAAGGGCTTATACAAACTAGTGACTTAAATATAAAAAATGAAACAACATAATTAAATATATATATATATATATAGGAAATCTAAAATGATCAAGAGTCGTAAGATTAACCAGCTCTTCATGCTCAACATCAATGTCAACCTGCACGTCATCTACATATCCTGCAGCAACTGAATATGTTTTGATGGGGATCAATGGCTATCCCAATGAGGTATGCCCTCCAAGATTACTAATGCATCACAATAGTTAAGAGCAATATTCAAATAAAATTCAGAAAAGTACAATATTCAACCTATACTTCACAAGTAAAATACGATAATGTACAATTCATATTTCATAAGTGAAATATAAAAGGATACCACTTGCAAATCAGAAGAAGACACAACTCACATTTTCAAATAATAATTTAAGAAACCATAATATCTAAATTATAATTCATAACTCACAAGTATAACACCAACTAACATATCCAAACAATGATTCAAGGTATATTATAAGGCGTAGATGCAGAAATCTGATTAACCCTTATTGGACCTCCAAGTACCTGCACACGAAGACAAGTGAAGAGACCATAGCTGTAGTAGGGGGACCCTCCAATGCCTAAGTCAGAATCAAGCAAACTGGATCCAGTAGAGTAGAGGTTTTAGTATCGTGTACCTTTCACTGTAGATGGGGCTTTTATTTATAGGTCACAAGTCGATTCCGTGGAGAGAAAGGCTTTTTAAATCATAGGCGTGCATTTAGTAGCTGTTTCTCAACCATTTCGCGAGATCATCAGTGATGATAAGACCAAGTGGTCAAGATCTGAAGTCATGTGGTAGGAGATCGAGGTCGACCAGCCGAGCTGATGTTTACGGTCCTGAGAAAGAGTTCCCTGAGCTAGGTCCTTTGGTGGATTATGGTCGAATGTCCCGACCGGATTATCGACCTACCCGTGAAGACCACGCCCGAGCACTGAGATTGATCTCCCTTCTTTGATGAAACATAGGTGACATCGCGGATGACCATCATGTTCATCTTATCATACGGGGCAAGAGCTCTAAAGCAATGTAACTATAATTAACAATTAAATTAAGTAAGGCAATGTAACTCTAAGGCTTCTAAGCCAATATAGGGTATAATCACATAGACTACACAAAATATGCAATCAAGGCAACTAGTCTATATAATGATAGTGAACATGTGTGTGTGGGACGTACTAACTATCAACGATTCATCTAATCATGCGTACATAATTAAGCATTCATTAGCATAATTAAACCATTGTGCAAAATGACAATCCCAAATACAAGCATGTATAGTGGTTCAGATATTTGCTTACTCCACTCTCAACAGATGTACTTAACCCATGAGTATGCCAGATTTCACTATCAGAGGTTTTTAATCAGGTTCACCTCAAACTTTTATAGCCGTACATAAGGATTCTAAAGTTTATGCCCTACACAAGAGCAAGGGTCCTACTCCCGAACCTGACAAATTAGGCTCTACTTCCGATCCAAGGTCTTACACAAAAACTCAATCATTTAGGCTCTACTCCCGAGCCAAGGTCTTACACAAGAACCCGATACGTATTCTCCCACCGGAGACTCTCACAAGAGGCTTTAGTTGGCTTTTCTTTAGGCTAACTAACAACCTTGGTCCTACGTAAGAACCACATATTTAGGCCACAAAAACCAAGGTCCTACACAAGAATCCAATCGAGTTTGGATATACAAACTCTTAGCCTCAATCCTACACAAAGAAAGAGACTAAACTTGGACTCCTACAATTAACACTTGTCGAATCGAGCTCATTTTGTAGTGCCTCTTGGGTTGATTGATCTCCACTCTCCCATACTTCAATCAGCTCCCCGATGCTCCCTTGATCGTGATGTCGCTGCTTCGCCAAAGCTTCAACTCTACGATCAATCACCTTGCATGTGATACTCGTCCAAGGTACCAAGGTGATGGCAGGTTAGTTAAATCTCCTACAACTAATGGGAAGTTGTTTCCTAGAAAATTCACCTAGATGAGTCTCCTATATGATTTGGACAATGGTTTGTCAAGATTGCTTAAGTCCAATCTCTAGGAGATGGAAGAGTTCAAGCACGTCTTCAATGTAGAAGTTAGAATCCTCATATGAGTAGAAATCTCAAGAAGATTGCTTAAAACACTATGAAATAGAGGCTAGGGATGAGGGATATGAATATGGAACCACCCTGCCTTCTGTTGCTCCAAAAACTCATCCATCGGCCCAAGAACCGAATGCCCTTTATAAATAGTTTGAGTTCTAACAATCAAAAGACGGGCATAAAATGGATCTGTTGATGTCATCGAAGGGTTACTCGATGCCATCGAACAATCCAAACTAAATATGATATTTTCTTGCTGGAGAGATTTGGACCATTACTGATGTCATTGACTGACCTTCGATGTCATCGAACATCAAATTTTGATGTCATCGAAATGGTTTCTATGCCATCAAGAAAGTCAGAGGAAAATTTAAAAACTTGCTGGACAATTCTGACTCTCAATCGATGTCATCGAAGGGACCTCAATACAATCGAGAATTTCAGACAAAAATTCAGTTTGGTTGCTGGACATCCCTGACTCTTAATCGATGTCATCAGTCAGGCCTTCAATGTCATCGAAGGTTGTTCGATGGCAGCTCGATGCCATCAAATATCATTTAGAATCTGTTGTTTTGGGCTAACTTTTACACAGCAAATTCGCACCTCTTCTAGCATTATTTATCATGTTTTTCTTCGTCTCCCATGGGTAAAGAATGATTAATTAGGTATTTATATTAGGTTAAGATCATCTAAAGGTCTATAGGTTGTTTTGGGTCAGGGGTTAGGATCACCAAAGCACCACATTTACCTGTTTTTTCTTCCTTGATGCTTCGGCTTCGTTTGTGTCTTCGGTCTTAACTTTTCAAATGCTCAACCGAGTATATGACACAATGACTCACGTGATTGACAAACTGGGTGTAAAAATAAGTGTACTAATATCGCCAACAGTTATGGTTATTGGCATCAAAGAGAAGAGAGAGGAGAGATCAAAGGTTGTGGATGCCAAATGAAAAGGGGGTGCATGAAAAATAGGGAGTCGGATACGGCTGTCATTGTTGCTACATTACCTTTCAGCACGAATGAAGAGGAAAAGAAAAAGAGGGGAAGGGAAGAAATGAAAAATATAAGAAAGAGTCTTGGCAGATGCCACCACCTCTGTGATGGCCAGTGGTGGCTATTGCCACTGTCGCTACCATTGCGCTAACAACGGCAGTGGACTGCATCTTTCCCTTTCCTCTTCTAATGATTTTTATTTATTATGCTTTTTCCTTCTTGGTTCATTTTTTCTTGTGGGTATGACAGTCAACAACAATCTCTGCCGTTGGCTGCTTATCTGAAAAACAATAAGATTTTTTTAATTTATGTTGAAAAGGATTATACACATTAATTTAAAAAATGGTATCAAATAATAAAATTTTAAATTAAGTAGCCACCTACCTCAATTTCCATTCGCACAAATTGTATCGAAGTTCCGTCATAAGTCACTTTGATGCCACTATTGAATGGCCTAGATAGGTGAGTTAGCAGTATCTGACAATATCTACACGATCTTGGGGCCTTCACATAAATTAAAATGGCTCGAGCATGTAGGTTTGCAAGATCTGACAATATCTACACTATCTTGAAACCTCTACATAAATTCGAAAATAGACGGTATATGTCTTAATGGTTTTCCTAATCATTGTAGGAGTAGAAATGATCTTATCACCCCTTTGATTATATGGTTAAAAATGTTCTACGAAATATGATTAACAGTTTAGATCATAAAGAGATGAGCCTGATGGGAAATGAGAAATTTTTCTCTCTATATATATTTTTTTCCACAAAAACTCACTTGGGTTCGGTTTAGATGAAGAAATACCTCCTTTTTCTTATAAAGAAAGAGATTGGATAAAATATGGGAGGAATTTTAATGGGGGAGGGTTTAGCCCTATCACATTCCATCTTTATCTCACATGCCCCAATCCTTCTAAATTTTCATAGAGAAAACTTGAAAAAAAGGTTTTATTGGGTGCTACTAAGGCTCACTACAAGGGATTAAGTGAGATGGAATTGCATTCGACTCCACGCAAATTTCATTGGACATTTGGAGACCACACCAAGGAATGGGATCGAGTGGACTGGAATTGCATTTGGTCCAATGCCAGATTTTTGAAATCCACTTCATCTGTAGGCCCACATTGATGCATATGTTTTACCCATGTGTTCCATCTATATGCATCCTTTACACATAACATTCGACTTGTATACGTGTGCAAGTAACCGACATCAGCTGTGAATCTGGTCCATTGATTATAATTCCATAGTCCACCAAACAAAGGTTCTGCTGAATGCCAGAGGAAGAATCTGATCTCAAACATGGGGATTAACCATGGTCAAAATACCATGATATTTCTACACATGCGATCATTATGCAATAATGATATTAATTCTATCTGATGCAATTCCATACCATTTAACCCCGCGGACCAAACAAGCCCACATCCTAGCCCTACACAATGATTGGATGACTGATTACAGCTCATTAGAAAATGCATTTTTGTACAAAGCTTCATAATGGATCCGTGTTTTCAAAGTTCCTGTCCTCTTCTAACTGTTGGTCTGAAGGTACAAATGAGAGACAATGAAAAAAAAAAAGCCATTCTCCGGATAAATAAGCAATTCATGGTAGCAGAAAGATCTTTAGGGCCATCAGCCGTCCATGGTTCATTACATCAGATTGACGGTCTGGATCACCAAGACATGGCCCCATGAGCAAAGTTATAAAGAGTATGCAGCAACAAGAAAGAGAGTAGGATTTCAAAAGATAGCCGGGCTGCTCCTGGGCCAGGCCCAACTAAATTTTCTCGGGCTCGAGTTGGGCCTGCTATGCTAGGCCACGACCGACTCGGCCCTTGGACCAAATAGCATCGTAAAGGTGAGGCCTAGCCAGGCCCAGCCCATCATACCAGGTGGGGCGCAGAAATACTGCGCCAACCGTGCATCAGGCAGGACCAACGGTGTAGATGACTTCACCAATAATCAAGCGACCAGAAAGACCACACGTGTTTGAAAACAATGGACGGTTGAAAAATGTTTAATTGTCCACATCCAATGTTCATGAAAGTGCACTCCCCTCAGACCTCACAACCCAAAATGGGGTCTCTACATATCTAAACAATGTAATGCCATGCCACATCTAACATACCACAAGCATAAGTGATCATCATTGGCCCACACGTGTACAAAATAAATGAACGGTTAAGAGAGAAAAGAAAGAAAATCACTTGATCCTCAGCGTAGATTCCATACATATAAAATCCACCTGGGCCACACGTGTACACAATGTGTGAAACATTGGCTAATGGTTCTTAACCGTTTATTTTCGTACTGTATAGATGTGGGGCCAGACAAGTTTGATCTGAGCGATGAGCCCATGAGTTGGACTAGGGCCCAATAACAAACTAGGCTCAATATGGGCTTCTATCTACATAAAGGCCCAAGATGTAGGCTTGGTCCGGCCCGGCCGGAGCTCATGCCTTAGCTTCATGGCAGGCTGGAACTGGATTGGGTTAGTACATGATTAGATTCGGCCCAGTCGAGTTGCAAACCTGATGCTATTGAAAGGTGAGTTTGCAACCCAAACAACTATGTAGGGTTGTACACGAACCAATTTAGCTCGGTTAGCTCGCTCGACTCAACTCAAAAAAGTTCAAATCGACTCAATTCGAAACTAAGTTCAAGCTGAGTCGAGTTGATTTTTTGAGGTTCAAAAATTTTCAAACTGAGTTCAAGTTTGGCCAAGCTCGACTCGACTCATATCAAACCCCAGCCCTAATCAAACTCAGATCGAACCAGTTCAGTGACTCATTTACTTTGATATTGATATTGCTCACCAAGTGTTTGACAAAATGACTCAACAAAGTGTCAGTTGGTGGCAAGAAAGGTATGTATATGAAACAAATATTTTTTTTCTTAATTTTGATGTTTCATACCAGGTATCTAATGAGATACCTGTAAAATTGTTGCTACCGTTTTACATATAATGATATTTTGAAGGTACAGTTAATGTGTTTTTGGAAATGCTATATAGGTGAACTCGGCTTGAACTTAGCTCGAATTGGCCTAAGCTGCATGCTGACCAAATCAAGCCAAGTTGGCTAGTTGGAATCGAGAACCGGGCCAAGCTGAGCCGAGTTTGAGTTGGAGTCAGCTAATGCTATCGGCTCATGTACCCCTCCACAGCTCTGCATTTTTCTAAATTTACCAACGATACGGGTGGGCATCCACGACAATCGAACCGTCCAAACTGTTAGCCCCAATATCTAACACCATGTGATTTCTCATGTTGAACTCACGAGGTTTGCTAGTTCCACACGTGTAGAGCCGTGAACATGTGAAACATGTGTGTGGAATCTGGGCTTTCCGTCGGGTTGGGAATAATGGTTAGATCTTCTGCCTCGAAAATCATACAATTCGACCCTTCAGGTGGGCCGAGACCGTACAAAGTAAATTAAAGATGATGGTTAAGTTCTTTTCTAGCCATTAATTTATTATGAAATGCTGTGGCCCATCTGAGATTTAGAAAGCATATTTTTTTATGACTAAAGATCTAAACAGTTTAGTTCATCTGATGGAAGCTCAGATCTCACACATGTATTACGTTATGGGACGTGAGCCCTTGTGTGTATGTGTACGGCTTTCACACGCGCGTGGAATTAGCAGATCTCTAACTTCTCCCCTTCCGTACGGGCCTACAAGCAGATTGTGTAGCGTGTGAGTAAACTCTATGGAGTCCACCGTGATGTGTGTGTTTTACCCACGCCGTCCATCCACTTCTCCAGATCATTTTAGATCATGAGCCAAAATTTGAAACACATCCAAATCTCAAGTAAGCCATGCCATAGGAAATAGTGGTAATTGATCACCTACGGTTGAAACCTTCCTAAGACCCGCACTGATTATTATTTGTCATCCAACCGGTTCATAAGGTAACGTGGACATAAATGATGGAAAAAAAACAAATATCAGCATGATCCAAACTTTCCTCAGCCCCAAAAGTTCTCAACAATAGATAATTAATTCCCACTATTTCGTGTAATATGGCCCACTTGAGCTTGAATATAATTCAATTTTAGAATCATGCCATAAAATGAGCAGAAAAATAAATTGACAGCATGAAAGAAACATATACATCACTGTGGGCGCGATAAGTTACCACACTATCAATGTGGTCTAAAACTTCCTTCAGCCCATTAAGGTTCTCAACTACAGGGATTTAATTCCCACTGTTTCCTGTAGTGCGGTCCACTTGTGCTTGAATATGATTCAATTTTAGAATCATGCCATAAAATAAGCAGAAAAAATAGATGGACAGCGTAAATGAAAAACATACGTCAAGGTGCATGGTGGGCGGGATAAGTTACTCACCACACTATCAAGGTCCGTAAAACTAGTGTGCGGAATCATTTTTCTCTCTATTATACATGCTACGTGTACGGTCAATAGATTACTACGGCTCTCTCTCTCGCTGAATGATTCCATCGCTGCTTCTTCCGTCAGATCTCTCTCACGTGAATCACACGCTATTGGTAAAGAGGAACGGTTCCAGCTTTTGCCACGTCTGATGAGGCTCGACCTTTCTTTTTCACAGACGCATTGCCGCCAGAAAAAATCAGACGCGAAATTCCTATCACAGGGAGCCCGTGCGACAAAAAACCTTCGTGGGCCCACGCGATGTATGCGACATCCACTCCGTCCGTCATTTTCTCTTTAAGAGATTATCCGAAAAATAAGCCAATCCAAATGTCAAGTGGGCCACACGGGGGAAACGGTGGGATAGGGAGAGCGGATTCGGTGAGACGGTAGAAACACCTAAGACGTGACCGTAGGGCCTACCTTGATGTATGTATTGTATATCCATGCCGTACATCCGCTTTGACTGCTCATTTTAAGTCATGAACCTAAAAATGAAACAGATCCAAATCTTAGGTGGACCACACCATAGGAAATAAAGGGGTTGAATATGAACACTGCAAAACTCTCAAAGATAAAATACAAATATTAACTTGATCCAAAACTTTCGTAGCTCACTAGAAAATTTTAAGGGTGTGCATCCAATAATTACTATTTCCTGCCGTGCACGAACCCAAGATGGTGAACCTGAGATTTCTATCTCAATTTCAGGCTCATGCCTTAAAATGAGCCTGAAAAATGACGCACGTCATCTATATACAATAAATACATCAAGGTGGACCCCACGATCACGGACTCACCAAAGTGAGTGTTTCCCGGACTTGCCCAATCAGCTCTCAGGAAGGTAAATCCAAAACTTCTGGTGCCCTGTAAAGCTTCAGTGTAGAGATCATTTTAGGGCATGATACAAAGAATAACACAAATCCAATGTTGGAGTGGAACCCAACACAAAAAACAGTAGAGAGAGTGACGCCCATTTGAAGGTCCACCGTGATGTTTATTTGAGATCTAACTGTTCATGCATTAACGTAAACATGAAAGAAGGGAAACACACATATCAACTTGACCAAAAACTTTTGTGGCCATTAGAACTTTTTACTGGTGGGCATCACTCTCCCACTGATTTATGTGGTAAGGTCCATTCGAGTTTTGGATCTTACTCACTACTTGGATGATGCCCTATTACGATCTCTCCAAATGGACCCGATTAGCTGCTGAAGTGATGTCACCAATTTCTATGAGCCCCATCATGATGTATGTTTTGTATCCACACCGTCCATCCATCTTGAAAAATCATATTAGGGCATGATTTAAAGAATGAGTCAAATCCAAAGCTTGAATGGACCTCACCACAGGAGACAATGGGGAGAGTGACAACCACTATTAAAAAGTCTGAAGGGCTACAAAAGTTTTCAATCAAGTTTTTTTTACACACGCACACACCCCCGCACACTCATGCCACACACACACACACCCCACACACGCATGCCGTCGGATTTCACCACCGTGGCTACTCGAACCCTTGACCCGGTGTTTTCGGTCAAGCTTATATTAGTGTTTTCTCTTCTTTCTTGCCTGCGTTAACACATGAACACGTTGGATCTCAAAAAATATATATATATATATATATATATATATATATATATATATATATATATATATATATATAAAAACTTTTTTTTTTTAACACACGTGCACACACCCCCACAAACTCGCGCCTAAGTGGAATTTCACCACCTATGGGTACTCGAAACAACCCTTGACCCGGTGTTGAAACAGAGAATCTACCACCCTAGCAAGAGTAAGGACCCCTCAAATAAATAAATAAATAAACCTTAGGAAGGTTTCAACGGTGGGCTTCACTCTCCCCACTGTTTTCTGTGGTTGGGTCCACTCTAACCTTGGATCTTCCTCATTCTTTGGATCAAACCCTAAAATGATCTCTCCAAATGTATGGACGGTGTGGATACAACAAATACATCATGGTGGGGCCATAGAACTTAATGACGTCACTTCAGCAGTGATTCTCGCTACTCGACCCGTCAGTAGCTAATCCGCGTCCAAGACTTCATTTGCAGTATCCTATCCCGGCCTTTCCCATTCTGGAGCACCTGAATTTTGGATTGGTTTTATTTTTTAGCTCACTGTCTGGCACAGATGATGCATGGTGGGATTTCATACAGATATCACAATGAGAAAATGACCACTGTAGACAAACCCTTTTACCCAGCGGTTTCTATGAAAGAATACAAACCTTAGTTACCAATCTAAACTATCACGTGCGGACAGCGACGTTGAGGACGAAACTACCCCTCCTTTTCGCTGCGAAGACGTGCGCTGACGCTCCTCGAACTGAGAGTTGTACGAACGGCTTAAAAGGATTGGGTACTCCCCCTGCCACCAGCCAATGGCAGATGGTCGGTGGTCTGTGGGCCCACCATGATGTATGCTATTCATCCATGCCGTCCATATATTTTTCCATATCATTTTATGGTATAAGACCAAAAATGAGGTATATGCAAATCTCAAGTGTACCACATTACAGGAAACAGTGTTGAATGAGCGTCGACCATTAAAAACTTTTTGGGGGCCCACTGTGATGTTCGTGAGAAATCCTCCCCGTCTAAGTTCATTCATAGGTCACAAAGACCTGGATGAAGAAGAAAAACAAATTTCATAATGATCCAAAACTTTTATAACCCCTAAAAGGGTTTCAATGGTAGACGTTCAATTCCTCGTTGCCTTTTACAGTGTGGTCTACTTGATAGTTAGATCTATCTTATTTTTAGTCTCAAGCCTGAATACGAGCTCGCCAAATAAATGGACGGTTTGGATATAACACATACCTCATAATAGGACCCACAAAAAGCAGTGGGATTAAAAAAAAAAAAAAAAAAATGGTGGTCCAGAACTGTCCAATGAGTTTTCTTCAAAAATCTTACAATTTTCGATATACCGACTATCCGTAGATATAACGAAAAAGGTGCTTTACCTTTAGCTACGGATTATAACCGTAGCCATAGCTGTAGTCTGTGTCCATCTTTAAAATTTTTTTATTTTTTTATTTTTTACATAAAAAAAATTATTCTACCTACAATTTTCTTTAATACATATTTACATAAATAAGTATATATAAGCATATAAAATTTTTTTCCCTCTTTTTTTTCATTTATTTCTTTAATCATTTAACAAGAATATCTTCTAAACCAAAATTAGTTACTTCACGTACCACATATGATTTTGAGGTAAGAGAAGCTACTTTAGCCAACCAACCTAGTTATTTTCCAAGATTCCATCAGGTCGATGGTTGAGCGAGGCAACGTAGAAATTGAGCGAGGCAACATAGAAAACGAGCGAGGGAACCTACGATTTGAGTTAGGCAACCTAGGAATTGAGCGAGGGAAGCTAGAAATTGAGCGAGGCAATGTAGAAATTGAGCGAGGAAGCTAGAAATGAGCGAGGCAAGCGTAGGAATTGAGCGAGGAAGCTAGAAATTGAGCGCCGGAAGCGTGAAATTGAGCGAGGCAGCTAAAAATTGAGCGAGGAAGGTAGAAATTGAGCGAGGAAGCTCAAAATTGAGCGAGGAAGGTAGAAATTGAGCGAGGCAACCTAGAAATTGAGCGAGGAAGGTAGAAATTGAGCGGGCAACGTAGGAATTGAGCGAGGAAGGTAGAAATGAGCGAGGAAGCTAGAAATTGAGCGAGGCAACCTAGGAGTCGAGCGAGGAAGGTAGAAATTGAGGCGAGGAAGGTAGAAATTGAGCGAGGCAGCCTAGAAATCCTAGAAATTGAGCGAGGAAGGTAGAAATTGAGCGAGGCAAGCTCGAAATTGAGCGAGGAAGCTAGAAATTGAGCGAGGAAGGTAGAAATTGAGCGAGCAACCTAGAAATTGAGCGAGGAAGGTAGAAATAAAAAAAAATGAGCGAGGCAACGTAGGAATTGAGCGAGGGAAGGTAGAAATTGAGCGAGGCAACGTAGGAATTGAGCGAGGGAAGGTAGAAATTGAGCGAGGCAACCTAGAAATTGAGCGAGGGAAGGTAGAAATTGAGCGAGGCAACGTAGAAATTGAGTGAGGGAAAGTAGGAATTGAGCGAGGGAAGGTAGAAATTGAGCGAGGGAAACTAGAAATTGAGCGAGACAATCTAGAAATTGAGCGAGGGAAGGTAGAAATTGAGCGAGGGAAGCTAGAAATTGAGTGAGGGAACCTAGGAGTTAAGCGAGGGAAGGTAGAAATTGAGCGAGGGAAGGTACAAATTGAGCGAGGGAAGCTAGAAATTGAGCGAGGCAACCTAGAAATTGAGCGAGGCAACGTAGAAATTGAGCGAGGCAACATAGAAAACGAGTGAGGGAACCTACAATTTGAGCTAGGCAACCTAGGAATTGAGCGAGGGAAGCTAGAAATTGAGCGAGGCAATGTAGAAATTGAGCGAGGGAAGCTAGAAATTGAGCGAGGCAACGTAGGAATTGAGCGAGGGAAGCTAGAAATTGAGCTAGGGAAGCCAGAAATTGAGCGAGGCAACCTAAAAATTGAGCGAGGGAAGGTAGAAATTGAGCGAGCTCGAAATTGAGCGAGGGAAGGTAGAAATTGAGCGAGGCAACCTAGAAATTGAGCGAGGGAAGGTAGAAATTGAGCGAGGCAACATAGGAATTGAGCGAGGGAAGGTAGAAATTGAGCGAGGAATGTAGAAATTGAGCGAGGCAACTAGGAAATTGAGCGAGGAAGGTGAGGAACCGAGCGAGGGAAGGTAGAAATTGAGCGAGGCAACCTGAAATTGAGCGAGGAAGGTAGAAATTGAGCGAGGCAAGAAATTGAGCGAGGTAGAAATTGAGCAAGGCGAAGGTAGAAATTGAGCGAAGCAACCCTAGAAATTGAGCGAGGAAGGTAGAAATTGAGCGAGGCAACGTAGAATTGAGCGAGGAAGGTAGAAATTGAGCGAGGCAACGTAGGAATTGAGCGAGGGAAGGTAGAAATTGAGCGAGGCAACCCAGAAATTGAGCGAGGAAGGTAGAAATTGAGCGAGGCAACGTAGAAATTGAGTGAGGGAAAGTAGGAATTGAGCGAGGGAAGGTAGAAATTGAGCGAGGAAACCAGAAATTGAGCGAGACAATCTAGAAATTGAGCGAGGGAAGGTAGAAATTGAGCGAGGGAAGCTAGAAATTGAGTGAGGGAACCTAGGAGTTGAGCGAGGGAAGGTAGAAATTGAGCGAGGGAAGGTAGAAATTGAGCGAGGGAAGCTAGAAATTGAGCGAGGCAACCTAGAAATTGAGCGAGGGAAGCTCGAAATTGAGCGAGGGAAGGTAGAAATTGAGCGAGGCAACCTAGAAATTGAGCGAGGGAAGCTAGAAATTGAGCGAGGGAAGGTAGAAATTGAGCGAGGCAACCTAGAAATTGAGCGAGGGAAGGTAGAAATTGAGCGAGGCAACGTAGGAATTGAGCGAGGGAATGTAGAAATTGAGTGAGGGAAGGTAGAAATTGAGCGAGGCAACCTAGAAATTGATCGAGGAAAAGTATGAATTGAGCGAGGGAAGGTAGAAATTGAGCGAGGGAAACTAGAAATTGAGCAAGGGAAGGTAGAAATTGAGCGAGGGAAGCTTGAAATTGAGCGAGGCAACCTAGGAGTTGAGCGAGGGAAGGTAGAAATTGAGTGAGGGTAACCTAGGAGTTGAGCGAGAGAAGCTAGAAATTGAGCGAGGGAAGCAAGAAATTGAGCGAGGGAAGGTAGAAATTGAGCGAGGCAACCTAGAAATTCAGCGAGGGAAGCTAGAAATTAAGCAAGGGAAGGTAGAAATTGAGCGAGGCAAGCTCGAAATTGAGCGAGGGAAGGTAGAAATTGAGCGAGGGAAGCTAGAAATTGAGCGAGGCAACGTAGGAATTGAGCGAGGGAAGGTAGAAATTGAGCGAGGAAAGCTCGAAATTGAGCGAGGAAGCTTCCGAAATGAGCGAGGAAGGTAGAAATTGAGCGAGGAAGCTAGAAATTGATGCGAGGCAACGTAGGAATTGAGCGAGGGAAGGCAGAAATTAAGCGAGGGAACCTAGAAATTGAGCGAGGGAAGGTAGAAATTGAGCGAGGCAACCTAGAAATTGAGCGAGGGAAGCTAGAAGTTGAGCTAGGGAAGCTAGAAATTGAGCGAGGCAACGTAGGAAGTGAGCGAGCAAAGTTAGAAATTGAGCGAGGGAAGCTAGAAATTGAGCGAGGGAAGCTAGAAACTGAGCGAGGCAACGTGGGAATTGAGCGAGGAAGCTAGAAATTGAGGCAACGAGGCAACGTAGGAAGTTAGAAATTGAGCGAGGAAGCTAGAAATTGAGCGAGGGAAGCTAGAAATTGAGCGAGGCAACGTAGGAATTGAGCGAGGGAAGCTAGAAATTGAGCGAGGGAAGCCAGAAATTGAGCGAGGGAAGCTAGAAATTGAGCGAGGCAACGTAGGAATTGAGCGAGGGAACGTAGGAATTGAGCGAGGGAAGTTATAAATTGAGCGAGGGAAGCTAGAAATTGAGCGAGGGAAGCCATAAATTGAGCGAGGGAAGCCAGAAATTAAGCGAGGGAAGCTAGAAATTGAGCGAGACAACGTAGGAATTGGCAAGGAAGCCAGAAATTGAGGAGCGAGGAAGCTAGAAATTGAGCGAGGCAACGTAGAAATTGAGCGAGGAAGCCGAAATTGAGCGAGGCAACGCAGAATCGAGTAGGAAACGAGGAATTGGCGAGAGAAGTTAGAAATTGAGCAAGGGAAGCCGAAATTGAGCTGAGCCATTTGAGGAAAGCCCAGAAATGAGCGAGAAAGCGAAATTGGCCCAATGTTTGCCAGAGAAATTGAGCGAGGAAGCCGAAATTAGCCAAAAGAGAAACCGTAAAATTGAGCAGAAATAAATTGAGGAGGAAGCTAGAAATTGAGCGAGGCAACGTGAAATTGAGCGAAGCCAGAAAGTTGTGCGAAGCTAAAATTGAGCGAGGAAGGTAAAAAATTAAGTGAAACCGAGAATTTAGCGAGGTAATTTAGGAATCGAGGAGAAATTTCCGAGCGAGGAAGCAGAATTGACAAAGGAACTTAGAAATTCAAATGGGCAACATAGATTTGAGCGAGGAAGCTTACAAATTGTGCGAGGAAGCTAAATCGAGCTTGCAACCAGATTTGAGCGAGGAACGAGGAATTGTGCGAGGAATCTATGTTGCCTCGCTCACTTTCCTCGCTCAATTTCCCTCGCTCAATTCCTACGTTGCCTCGCTCAATTTCTAGCTTGCCTCGCTCACCTCGCTTCCTCGCTCAATTTCTATGTTGCCTCGCTCAATTTCTAGCTTCCTCGCTCAATTTCTAACTTCCTCGCTCAATTTCGCTTCCTCGCTCAATTTCTACGTTACTCCGCTCAATTCTCCTAGCTTCCTCGCTCAATTCCTACGTTGCCTCGCTCAATTTCTACTCGCTCAATTTCTACGCTTGCCTCGCTCAATTTCTACCTCAGCTTTTAGGTCGCTCGCTCAATTTCTACTTCTCTCGCTCAATTTCTAGCTTCCCTCGCTAAATTTCTATGTTGCCTCGCTCAATTTCTAGCTTCCCTCGCTCAATTTCTAGCATCCCTCGCTCAATTCCTACGTTGCCTCGCTCAATTTCTAGCTTCCCTCGCTCAATTTCTGGCTTCCCTCGCTCAATTTCTACGTTGTCTCGCTCAATTTCTAGCTTCCCTCGCTCAATTTCTACCTTCCCTCGCTCAATTTCTAGGTTGCCTCGCTCAATTTCTACCTTCCCTCGCTCAATTTCTAGCTTCCCTCGCTCAATTTCTAGGTTGCCTCGCTCAATTTCTACCTTCCCTCGCTCAATTTCTAGCTTCCCTCGCTCAATTTCTACCTTCCCTCGCTCAATTTCTAGGTTGCCTCGTGATCAGGGTCAAATATTGTATATCAGACCCCGACTATTGCCCTATTTATGTACACAATAATGTTTAACAGAGTATTTTAATTGTGTTTTGTTGCAAGATGCAATCAGGAGCGTTGACTGAAAACTGACACTAAAAGTGTGGATTTGACACTCAGAATTCACCAGAGCAAGGTACGGACTCCATGGGACCAAGATCGACGATTTTACATAGCCCGAGATCCGAGAAAATCAAGAAACTGAAGCTCAAGTGGCTTGAAAGTCAGCCAGAATGCAAGATCACAGGGTTCCCACCATCCGTTCTGCTCGAAACTTTATACATGAGCTGAGGGCCATAAATTAACCGTACACGTCGAATTTCAGCTCCTGGATCCCTGTGAAAGTGGCCCAATGGATAAATCAGCCCACAGATCGTCAATCTGGGGCCCACATGGTCTCTGGATAGGCTTCATCTTCGGTCTCAACACCTTATATTATATTGGGAAAAGGATGGACGGTACAGATCTTGTACATACATCACAGTGGACCCCACATGGCAGCGCATGAGTGCACATACGGTGCACTCCCGCACCGCATCGGACCGCCTGGACGGTCAGCGCCAGCGCTGACCCGTGCTCCGTCTCCAGCTGCTTCCAGCGTCTGCGAAGCCGACCGTTGGATCGAGCTGTGGGTCCCACTCATCGTTTTAAATGATGATCCGAACCGGTAATTCGTTCCATAGGGCGACAAAAATGATCGCCTAGATGGCAGAATTTCCGATTATAACAGAAGATGGTGTTCCAACCGTTCAAACACCAAACGAACGGTCGGGTGAAATCTCAGGTGGACCTCATCAACAGAAGGCAGAAGTTGCATATTCCCAACCGAAATTTTCTCCTCCATCAATGGACGGAGTGGATCGTCGGTTTAATCAAAAGAATGGGCCCCACCATTGCTACGCAAGTCGTTTTCGCGTACGCGTAAAAAACGGCCGCTGGCCGTTTTTGCGTCGGATTGTGGGCCCCGTACGTCACCTGTACGGACGATCCGAGCCGCCCATCGTGTAGATGGGTTCGAGCACTACAAAACCATGCTGATGTTTCACTCCCATGCGTACACACGTGTGCGGTACAGAGGCCACAAACAGGCGGTCTCGTGACGTTCAAAACTGAGTTTTTTGAGATTTCTTCTGTGGGCCGCTCTAATGAATGTTCAAAACCACTCATTCTTGACTAAAATTTCGTCCTAAATCCAATGGACGGGGTGAATTTTCAAGAAAATGCCTCTGTGGGGCCCACCGATCACGGCTGCGAAAAATTGCATTCCGAGTCCTTCTACGACTCTGCCACCGACTCCAGCCATCCAGCAGCTATAAAAGGGGAGTTTTGGACGTGGGAAAGGCATTCAGAGCCAGGGAATTCGAGATCCAGAGCCAGGGAGAGAAGAGAGAGAGAAAGGAGTAGAGTTGTATTTTTTCTTTCCTTCTTTGCTTTTAATTTATTTATTTTATTTTGAGAGATCTAGTCCACCATGTCTATGTGTGGCTAAACCTCTTAGCTAGGGCTAAGAGGTGAAGCTTGTAGCGTGATGGGAGGCCTCTTTGCTTGTGCCTTTTGTTTAGACTGATCTGATTTTGATTTAATTTTATTAAGGAAATGTTTTTAGTCTTTAATGGTCTGTTGTGACTGAAATTACAATGGGTCTGCAATGGCTTTGAGCATGTTCTTCTCTTTTTATATTTATGACGTCAGGAAGCCCTGTTGTTCACCATCGTCTCCTGGGCATGGTTGGATGTCGGTACCCTTCCTAATCTTCATACATTGATTGGTTGGTAATTCGTTTAATTCTGTTGTCTGCTATGTCTCCTGGGCATGGTTTGGTGATGGAATCCATCCTAATTCATATACCTCTCATCTCTTGAAAACTATATCAACGTCAGTTCAGTTAATTTTCCTGATTTTTAACTCAGGCATAAGATCTCCCTGATCTCTACAAGTGGATCCTCTGAATCCCTAGTTTCCCTTTTCTGATTTTTCCTAAGTTTTAGATTAATATTTCATCATTATTCTTCAAATTACAATTGATTTAGATTTCATCTCATTCTAGTTCTATTTCTACTTAGTTTCAGATAACGTGTTCCAATCCCTTGGGATTCGACCTCGGTCTTACCGAGTTTATCACTACATCACAACCCTATACTTGGGGAGTGAACAAGTTTTTGGCGCCGTTGTTCTTGGGACTACTGACTACGATTTTCTCGAAATTAATTAGTTTTAGAATTAGTTTAAGATTAGGATTTTACTAATTTTAAATTTTTAATTTTGTTTTCTATTTTTCATAGAACTAACATATTTCTTATTCTGTAGGTTGTTAAGATAGAACTTCTAATTTGGTAAACTCTTTCTGATTTGCTAGATTTCCTAACTCTTTAGATTTGATTTGCTCTAGAAATTTCTTCTATTTTGAACTAACTTATTTTGTTTTATTTTGCAGGTCTTTAGCTTAGGGACTCCAATTTGGTAACTTCCTCCCAACCCTATCTTTCCTTCTAGATCTTCATTTTCTTTCTTAGGATTAGGTTTAGAATTTGATTGAGGGCTGCGAGTGTTTCATGCCCAAGTGGGCCCGTGACGACACTCGACGTCTCTTAACTGAAGGAGGGTTAGTTGAGGGGTTGACTGTCCATCGCAGGATTAGACACCGTTCGAATTCCCCCGAGTTAATTGAGGTTATGGCTGAAAATCAACCTCAAGCACTACCTCAACAGATGGATGAGGAAGTACATGATGAGAATGAGGTGCTTCAAGCACCCCCGCCTCGTACCTTACGAGATTATTTACAACCGGCGGGGGTGAGCACGCCCTCATGCATGATTTTTCTTGAAAACACAGGACATATGGACATCAAGCCAGGAGTTATCCAACTCCTTCCTAAATTCCATGGGCTTGAATCAGAAAGTCCATACTTACATTTGAAAGAGTTCGATGAGATTATAGCCACCTTATACTTTCCCAATGTATCCGAGGATACAATCAGGCTGAAAATCTTTCCTTTTTCCTTGAAAGAGAAGGCTAAGACATGGTTACATTCATCTTTGTTGCTCACGTCCTAGATCCATTGGCACATGGAATGATTTGCGAGAGGAATTCATAAAGAAATTTTTCCCACACCATAAAACGATTACCCTCAGAAAAGCAATCATGAACTTTGCCCAAAAGGAAGATGAAACATTCTACCAATGTTGGGAAAGGTTCAAGAATCTTGTCAGTTCATGCCCACAACACGGTTTTGAAATGTGGCGCATTACAAATTTCTTCTATGATGGACTGACATCTTCCATGCGCCAACTGGTCGAGACAATGTGTAATGGAGAATTCATGAATAAAGAGGTCGACGAGGTATGGGATTACCTCAATAGACTTGCCGAGAATGCACAATCATGGGACCATTACCCAAAATCAAACACCATGCCTAGGCCAACTCAATCTAAGGAGAAAGGTGGAGTATATCTCCTGAAAGAAGAGGACGATGTAAATTTTAAAGTGACTAATCTCACTCGAAGAGTCGAGGCCATGGAAGGAAAGAAGGAGAAGGTTAATGAAATTGTTTTGCGCATCTCGTGATTGCAACATTCACACAACTGAAAATTGTCCTACCATATCTGCCTTTCAAGGAGTGTTGAATGAGCAAGCTAATGCCATAAATAACTATCAAAGACCTTTCAATGGATCTACCTCCAATACATACAATCCTGGTTGGAGAAATCATCCAAATTTTAGTTGGAGGAATGGACAAACTGCTACCCCTCAAGGTTTCTTCAATCAAAATCCAAATCAGGGGAAACCTCAAGAAGAACCGTTCAAAATTCCATACAAGAGCGACTCAGCAATGCGTGGACTTACAGACTTTATGCAGAAAATAGATTCACGTATGACGGTTATAGAAAAGGGGATGCTTCCTGCACAACCGCTCCCCAATCCTAAACCGCAATACGAGATAAATGATCCCAGCTCTTCAAATCAAATGGGACACGCTAAATCCATCACCACTTTTAGGAGTGGGAAGATCATTGATAAAACCCTTCCTTAGGCCCGAAAAGCCTCAAGAACCGTAGAGGACAATAATGATGGATCTCGTGATGTCCCACAAAATTTAGAACCGGAACTTCTAGAGAAGCCGCTTGCTCCATTCCCCCAACGGTTGGTTGCACCAAAACGTCTTTCTAACTCTCGGGATATTCTCGAGGTGTTGAAACAAGTGAAAGTCAATATTCCTCTACTTGATGTCGTAAAAATGTAGATTCCTTCATATGCAAAATTTCTGAAAGACTTATGCACGACCAAAAGACTGAAAGCATTCAAAAGAAGATCTTCTTGACCGAGAAAGTGAGTGCCATCCTCAAGCAAGAGACGTGCCGAGAAATTCAAGGATCCCTAGCCCAACCATATCATGTGTAATCGGAACCATCGAATTGATCATGCACTTCTTGACTTGGGAGCGAAGGTCAATCTAATCCCTTACTCGGTATACAAACAGCTTAGATTGGGTGAGTTAAAACCTACCCTAACCACACTACAACTTGCCGATCGAATCAAGTCGTGTACCAAGAGGGATTATTGAGGATGTGTTAGTCCAAGTCGATAGATTTTACTACCCTGTAGATTTTATCATCTTGGACACCGAACCCATCAACAACATGAGCACTCAGATTCTGTCATTCTTGGTCGCCCATTCCTTGCCACATCAAATGCAATCATCAATTGCAGGAATGGTGTCATGACTATGTCTTTTGAAATTTGACATTGGAGTCAAATATCTTTTTCAATAACGGCAACAACGTGTACAGAGAGGATGATGACGATGTCCACGACATTAACATGATCGATACTTTCGTGGAAGATAGGACACCCTCTTACCTTATCCTCGATCCTCTAGAGACGTGCTTGGCCCACTCCCATGAGTTTGATGATTATATGATTAGGGAGACGTGTGCCTTGCTTGATACTGCACCGGTACTTGAAGTTAACCGGTGGAGGCCACAATTTGAAGAATTGTCACAAAATGATGTAGTGCCTCTACCGTCTAACCTCAAGGCACCGAAGCTTGACCTAAAACCTTTGCCCTCGATTTGAAATATGCCTATTTAGGTCAAGATGAGACATACTTTGGTGATCTCTCGCCCACCCGAGAAAGAACAGAGAGTATGCTCATATCTACTCTCATTGAGCATAAAGGAGCCCTAGGATGGACGATAGCGGACCTCAAGGGAATCGATCCTCGATTTGTACTCACCACATATATCTTGAGAAAAATGCAAAGACCGCTCGGCAACCACAACGTAGGCTAAATCCAAACATGAAGGAAGTGGTTAAGGTCGAGGTTCTCAAACTATTGGATGTGGGTATCATATACCCTATATCCGATAGTCAATGGGTGAGTCCAACTCATGTGGTTCCTAAGAAGTCCTAATCACCATCGTAGCCAATGCTAATAATGAACTCGTGCCAACTAGAGTCACTACTGGTTGGAGAATGTGCATTGACTACAGGAAGTTGAATACCGTCACAAGGAAGGATCACTTTCCTTTGCCCTTCATTGATCAAATCTTAGAAAGGCTAGCTGGTCATTCTTATTACTGTTTCCTTGACGGGTATTCGGGCTATAATCAGATTGAAATCGCCCCTGAGGACCAGGAAAAGACCACATTTACATGTCCCTACGGCACCTTTGCTTACCGAAGGATGCCATTTGGACTATGTAATGCCCCTGCCACCTTTCAGCGATGTATGTTGAGTATCTTTTCTGATATGGTGGGGCAATATCTAGAGGTCTTCATGGACGATTTCTCTGTCTATGGCTCATCTTTCAGCAAGTGCTTGGAAAGTCTTAAATGTGTGCTGAAAAGATGTGAAGAAAAGAACTTGGTACTTAATTGGGAAAAGTGTCATTTCATGGTTCATAAGGGGATTGTCCTTGGACATATCATCTCGTCCAAGGGAATTGAGGTAGATAAGGCAAAAATCGATCTTATCTCTAACCTACCTCCACCTAAGAACATCAGGGACGTGCGATCCTTCTTAGGACACGCAGGATTTTACAGGCGATTCATAAAGGACTTTAGTCTCCTCTCTCGTCCTTTATGTAATCTTCTTCAAAAGGATGTTCCATACGAGTGGTCCGAGCAATGCCATGAAGCTTTCACCAAGCTTAAAGGCATGTTAACCATCGCACCTATCATGCGACCACCCGACCGGAGCCTTCCTTTGAGCTTATGTGCGACGCCTCGATTATGCTCTTGGAGCGGTTCTAGGCCGAGAGAAAGATAAGAGGCCCTACGTCATCCATTACGCGAGTAGGACTTTAAATCCTCGCCCAAGTGAACTACTCGACTACAGAAAAGGAACTTTTAGCCGTAGTGTTCGCCGAGGACAAATTTAGGTCCTATCTGATCGGATCCAAGATCATTATCTATACAGATCATGCGGAACTTAAGTATCTTCTTTCTAAGAATGATTCTAAGCCCGCTTGATACGATGGATCCTTCTACTCCAAGAATTTGATTTGAAAATTAAAGATAAAAAGGAGTAGATAACGTAGTGGCCGATCACCTTTCTCGCCTTAATACCTCGATTCCCTTGAGGCGACCCATATCAATGACATGTTCCCCGATGAACAACTGTTCAGAGTCTCCCATTCACCTTGGTTCGCCGATATTGCTAATTATCTTGCTATAGGTTCCATACCGACACATTGGACTACGCAAGATAAGAAGAAATTTTTCACCGAGGTGCCCAAATTCTTCTGGGATGATCCATACTTGTTTAAATATTGCCTACACCAAATCTTGAGGAGATGTGTGCCAGACGATGAGCATCAGAGTGTCATCTCCTTTGTCACTCACAGCTGTGGTGGTCACTTTTCTCGCAAAAAAGACCACGCCAAGATTCTCATAAAGTGTGGCTTCTATTGGCCCACTATGTTCGTGGACACTCATGAGTTTTGCAAAGCTTGTGAGCGTTGTCGAAATTGGAGCATTGTCCCGTCGAAATATGATGCCCTTGAATCCCATTCTTATCATAGAGGCATTTGATTGTTTGGGGCATCGATTTCATGGGACCATTCCCCAATCTTTTGGGAATTTATATATTTTGCTTCTTCAGTAGACTATGTCACTAAATGGGTCGAAGCGATTCAGATGTCGAATAATGACCATCGCACGGTCATTAAATTCCTAAAAGAAAACATCCTTTCCCGATTTGGAACGCCTCGAGCCATTATTAGTGATGGGGCTCACACTTTTGTAATAGGCCATTCGAGAGTTTAATGAAGAAATATGGTATCTCTCATAAGGTGAGCACCCCATACCACGCACACACAAGTGGGCAAGCCGAGATTTCTAATAGGGAGATCAAACACATTTTGGAGAAAACGGTTAACCATGACCGTAAGGATTGGTTAATTCGATTGACCGATGCCTTATGGGCGCACTGCATCGCTTTTAAAACTCCTATTGAATGTCTCCTTTAGACTCGCCTCATGGGAAGGCTTGCCACTTGCCTCGTGGAGTTGGAACATAGAGCTTCAATGGGATCAAAAATCTAAATTTCAATCAACAACGCCGTTCGCTACGCAAACTTCAATTGAATGAACTTGAAAGAAATCCGAACGACGATACAAGAACTCGAGAATTTACAAGGACAGGATGAAGGCGTTTCATGACTAACATATTCTACGAAAATCATTCACGCCAGGGCAGAAAGTCCTTTGTATAATTCTCGATTACATCTCTTTCCGGTAAGCTTCGATCTCGTTGGACCGGCCCTTACATTGTTGTTACTGCATATCCTCATGGGGCCATCGAGATAAGAGATCCCGACAATGGCAAGGAGTTTAAAGTAAATGAACATCGCTTAAAGCCATTTGTCGAACAATTTGATTCAGAGGACATGTCCATGCCTCGACCGATCCCGTCTACCAGATCGATCTCCTAGTCCGATGGAGGTATAGGTAGGTTTATCGCTTTCTTAGGACTAGGGTAGTTCTTTGTAGTTGTCTGGTCAAGACGTTAAACTTAGCGCTCTGGGAGGCAACCCAGCTTTTCTTTTCCATTTATTTCATTTTCCTAGTTAGTTCAATGTTTGTGGGTAACATTGCTGCAAACCCTCACGAGACTACAACTCGTCCACTAGGGGCAACCTAGGGGTTTAAAGGCTTGTTGCATGCGCTAAATGCAATCGAGAGCACCTGCGAAAGTGGTATAGGTAGGATTTTATTTCTTGTTATTTTTATTTTTTTGTTGCTTTTTCTCTCGTGCTCACCCACTCTCATGTGAGATCTCTTGGAAAGTCTCTCACGATTCATCATTCAGGTACTATCTTCCCATCACTTCTCTCTTACTTTCGTTGTCCCGTCTGCATTCCATGCTCATATCTTTTACATTGAGGACAATGTAGATTTTAGGTTGGGGGTGGGAGATTAGGTAACCTAATCAGTGTTTTCTTGGTCTTGAGCAAAAATTGTGAAAATTTTTAAATTTTTTCTGGAAATTCTTGTGCATTAGAAGTGATTTTGACAACTATCCTGGATTTAGAATTTCAAGATACGTGATGTTGGAAATTTACTACTCTTGGATTCAGTTGCTCGTTAGATTTCACAGTTAAGTTTGAATTCTTAATCCATGATTAGAAGTTGTAAACATTGATGGAGTCATGATTTCACATACCACATCTCACTTACACATTGAGAATTCAGTTTGATATTGAATGATTAACTTGGTAATCACTGAGCATGAAAGAAACCAGCCTAAAAGATTTGGCCGGCCATCAGAGTAAGTCGAATAATCTTCACCATAGGTTTGCTCCCTATAATTGTGGATTTAAATTCTCATGGATGATATTAGAAAAAGGTTTAGGTGTACGATCTTCACCATAGGTTTGCTCCCTATAGGTGAGGATTGGACTCCCCTTCTGGACGTTACCTTTAAAAAAAAAAAAAAAAAAAAAAAAAAAAAAAAGGTAGAAAATGAATGAATGATCTGTGAGGCAAAGTTCTAGTTTAGGTGATGGTAGTTATGAATTTTCTGATTGATTACCAATGATATCATGAAATCGACAAATTAGTCTTTTAATGATGGTAAGCCGAGATTTCACTATACACCCATGGAACTTAATGTTTGAAATATCCTAGTTTATGGATTAATATTTGAACTTGATTATGAAATTCACTATGCATGGGAGGCCAGGAGAAATTGATAATCAACATTCATGAATCCTAAGATTTCTCATATCTGGATTGTTTTTCAATATATCACTCGGCTTTGCAAAGAATTGTTTTAATTTTCAACTTAATGTTCGTTCAGCATATTTTGCTCGGGACTAGCAAAATGTCAAGTTGGGGTTGTGATCAGGGTCAAATATTGTATATCAGACCCCGACTATTGCCCTATTTATGTACACAATAATGTTTAACAGAGTATTCTAATTGTGTTTTGTTGCAAGATGCAATCAGGAGCGTTGACTGAAAACTGACACTAAAAGTGTGGATTTGACACTCAGAATTCACCAGAGCAAGGTACGGACTCCATGGGACCAAGATCGACGATTTTACACAGCCCGAGATCCGAGAAAATCAAGAAACTGAAGCTCAAGTGGCTTGAAAGTCAGCCAGAATGCAAGATCACAGGGTTCCCACCATCCGTTCTGCTCGAAACTTTATACATGAGCTGAGGGCCATAAATTAACCGTACACGTCGAATTTCAGCTCCTGGATCCCTGTGAAAGTGGCCCAATGGATAAATCAGCCCACAGATCGTCAATCTGGGGCCCACATGGTCTCTGGATAGGCTTCATCTTCGGTCTCAACACCTTATATTATATTGGGAAAAGGATGGACGGTACAGATCTTGTACATACATCACAATGGACCCCACATGGCAGCGCATGAGTGCACATACGGTGCACTCCCGCACCGCATCGGACCGCCTGGACGCGCTGACCCGTGCTCCGTCTCCAGCTGCTTCCAGCGTCTGCGAAGCCGACCGTTGGATCGAGCTGTGGGTCCCCCTCATCGTCTTAAATGATGATCCGAACCGGTCATTCGTTCCATAGGGCGACAAAAATGATCGCCTAGATGGCAGAATTTCCGATTATAACAGAAGATGGTGTTCCAACCGTTCAAACACCAAACGAACGGTCGGGTGAAATCTCAGGTGGACCTCATCAACAGAAGGCAGAAGTTGCATATTCCCAACCGAAATTTTCTCCTCCATGCAATGGACGGAGTGGATCGTCGGTTTAATCAAAGGAATGGGCCCCACCATTGCTATGCAAGTCATTTTCGCGTACGCGTAAAAAACGGCCGCTGGCCGTTTTTGCGTCGGATTGTGGGCCCCGTACGTCACCTGTACGGACGATCCGAGCCGCCCATCGTGTAGATGGGTTCGAGCACTACAAAACCATGCTGATGTTTCACTCTCATGTGTACACACGTGTGCGGTACAGAGGCCACAAACAGGCGGTCTCGTGACGTTCAAAACTGAGTTTTTTGAGATTTCTTCTGTGGGCCGCGCTAATGAATGTTCAAAACCACTCATTCTTGACTAAAATTTCGTCCTAAATCCAATGGACGGGGTGAATTTTCAAGAAAATGCCTCTGTGGGGCCCACCGATCACGGCTGCGAGAAATTGCATTCCGAGTCCTTCTACGACTCTGCCACCGACTCCAGCCATCCAGCAGCTATAAAAGGAGAGTTTTGGACGTGGGAAAGGCATTCAGAGCCAGGAAATTCGAGATCCAGAGCCAGGGAGAGAAGAGAGAGAGAAAGGAGTAGAGTTGTATTTTTTCTTTCCTTCTTTGCTTTTAATTAATTTATTTTATTTTGAGAGATCTAGTCCACCATGTCTATGTGTGGCTAAACCTCTTAGCTAGGGCTAAGAGGTGAAGCTTGTAGCGTGATGGGAGGCCTCTTTGCTTGTGCCTTTTGTTTAGACTGATCTGATTTTGATTTAATTTTATTAAGGGAATGTTTTTAGTCTTTAATGGTCTGTTGTGACTGAAATTACAATGGGTCTACAATGGCTTTGAGCATGTTCTTCTCTTTTTATGTTTATGACGTCAGGAAGCCCTGTTGTTCACCATCGTCTCCTGGGCATGGTTGGATGTCGGTACCCTTCCTAATCTTCATACATTGATTGGTTGGTAATTCGTTTAATTCTGTTGTCTGCTATGTCTCCTGGGCATGGTTTGGTGATGGAATCCATCCTAATTCATATACCTCTCATCTCTTGAAAACTATATCAACGTCGTTAATTTTCCTGATTTTTAACTCAGGCATAAGATCTCCCTGATCTCTACAAGTGGATCCTCTGAATCCCTAGTTTCCCTTTTCTGATTTTTCCTAAGTTTTAGATTAATATTTCATCATTATTCTTCAAATTACAATTGATTTAGATTTCATCTCATTCTAGTTCTATTTCTACTTAATTTCAGATAACGTACAAGTTCCAGTCCCTTGGGATTAGACCTCGGTCTTACCGAGTTTATCACTACATCACAACCCTATACTTGGGGAGTGAACACCTCGCTCAATTTCTACCTTCCCTCGCTCAATTTCTAGATTGCCTCGCTCAATTTCTAGCTTCCCACGCTCAATTTCGAGCTTCCCTCGCTCAATTTCTACCTTCCCTCGCTCAATTTCTACGTTGCCTCGCTCAATTTTTACCTTCCCTAGCTCAATTTCTAGCTTCCCTCGTCAATTTCTAGGTTCCCTCGCTCAATTTCTACCTTTCCTCGCTCAATTTCTAGGTTGCCTCGCTCAATTTCTACCTTCCCTTGCTCAATTTCTAGCTTCCCTCGCTGAATTTCTAGGTTGCCTCGCTCAATTTCTAGCTTCCCTCGCTCAATTTCTAGCTTCCCTCGCTCAATTTCTAGCCTCCCTCGCTCAAGTTCTACCTTCCCTCACTCAATTTCTACCTTCCCTCGCTCAACTCCTAGGTTGCCTCGCTCAATTTCTAAACTTCCCTCGCTCAATTTCGAGCTTCCTCGCTCAATTTCTACCTTCCTCGCTCAATTTCTAGATTGCCTCGCTCAATTTCTAGTTTCCCTCGCTCAATTTCTACCTTCCCTCGCTCAATTCCTACTTACCCTCGCTCAATTTCTAGGTTGCCTCGCTCAATTTCTACCTTCCCTCGCTCAATTTCTAGGTTGCCTCACTCAATTTCTACATTCCCTCGCTCAATTTCTACCTTCCCTCGCTCAATCTCTAGGTTGCCTCGCTCAATTTCTACCTTCCCTCGCTCAATTTCTAGGTTCCCTCGCTCAATTCCTACGTTGCCTCGCTCAATTCCTACGTTGCCTCGCTCAATTTCTAGCTTCCCTCGCTCAATTTCTACCTTCCCTCGCTCAATTTCTAGGTTGCCTCGCTCAATTTCTACCTTGCCCCGGCTCAATTTATACGGTTACCCGCTCAATTTCTAGCCCCCTCGCTCAATTTCGAGCTTCCTCGCTCAATTTCTAAGTTGCCTCGCTCAATTTCTACCTTCCCTCGCTCAATTTCTAGGTTGCCTCGCTCAATTTCGAGCTTCCCTCGCTTAATTTCTACCTTCCCTCGCTCAATTCCTACGTTGTCTCGCTCAATTTCTACCTTCCCTCGCTCAATTTCTAGCTTCCCTCGTCAATTTCTAGGTTCCCTCTCTCAATTTCTACCTTCCCTCGCTCAATTTCTACCTTCCCTTGCTAAATTTCTAGGTTGCCTCGCTCAATTTCTACCTTCCCTTGCTTAATTTCTAGCTGCCCTCGCTGAATTTCTAGGTTCCCTCGCTCAATTTCTACCTTCCCTCGCTCAATTTCTTGGTTGCCTCGCTCAATTTCTACCTTCCCTCGCTCAATTTCTAGGTTGCCTCGCTCAATTTCTACCTTCCTTGCTCAATTTCTAGCTTCCTCGCCATCCATTTCTAATTTGCCTCGCTCAATTTCTATGCTTCCCTCGCTCAATTTCTAGCTTCCTCGCTCAATTTCTAGCCTCCTCGCTCAAGTTCTACCTTCCTCGCTCAATTTCTACCTTCCCTCGCTCAACTCCTGGGTTGCCTAAGCTCAATTTCTAGCTTCCTCGCTCACCTTTCGAGCTTCCCTCGCTCACTTCTACCTTCCTCGCTCAATTTCTAGATTGCCTCGCTCAATTTCTAGTTTCCTCGCTCAATTTCTACCTTCCCTCGCTCAATTCCTACTTACCCTCGCTCAATTTCTAGGTTGCCTCGCTCAATTTCTACCTTCCCTCGCTCAATTTCTAGGTTGCCTCACTCAATTTCTACATTCCCTCGCTCAATTTCTACCTTCCCTCGCTCAATCTCTAGGTTGCCTCGCTCAATTTCTACCTTCCCTCGCTCAATTTCTAGGTTCCTCGCTCATTCCTACGTTGCCTCGCTTTCAATTCCTACGTTGCCTCGCTCAATTTCTAGCTTCCCTCGCTCAATTTCTACCTTCCCTCGCTCAATTTCTAGGTTGCCTCGCTCAATTTCTACCTTGCCTGGCTCAATTTATAGGTTACCTCGCTCAATTTCTAGCTTCCCTCGCTCAATTTCGAGCTTCCCTCGCTCAATTTCTAAGTTGCCTCGCTCAATTTCTACCTTCCCTCACTCAATTTCTAGGTTGCCTCGCTCAATTTCGAGCTTCCCTCGCTTAATTTCTACCTTCCTCGCTCAATTCCTCGTTGTCTCGCTCAATTTCTACCTTCCTCGCTCATTTCTAGCTTCCTCGTCACTTGCTGATGTTCCCTCTCTCAATTTCTATCTTCCTCGCTCAATTTCTACCTTCCTCGCTAAATTTCTGGTTGCCTTAAGCTCAATTTCTACCTTCCTTGCTAATTTCTACCGCCATCCGTTTTTTCATTTCTTTAGGTTCCTCGCTCAATTTCTACCTTCCTCGCTCAATTTCTTGGTTGCCTCGCTCAATTTCTACCTTCCCTCGCTCAATTTCTAGGTTGCCTCGCTCAATTTCTACCTTCCCTCGCTCAATTTCCTGTTTATAAGATCACAGAGATATGGATTAAGGGAAAACACAAATACAAGCCTGATCCAAAACTTCAGTGGCCCCAAGAAATTTTCAACGGTATATGTTCAATTCACATTGTTTCCTATGGTGTGGTCCAGTTGAGGTTTGGATATACTTAATATTCAGGCTCAAGCCCTAAAATTATCTGTTGAAATGAATGGACGAAGCAAATAAAATACAAAAATCACGGTGGACCCCACAGAGTTTACTAAGAACATTAGCCTACTGACTTACTCAGTACACAACTGCTACTAGCTAACAACAGCTATGCAGCTGCTATTGGGTATGTGTTGCTCGAAGACGAGACGTGACGCTCCTCGAGCACTGAGTTGTACGAACGGTTCAAAGGAGATCAAAGTTACATGAGCCTTACAGTGATGTATTTATTATATCTACACCGTTCATCTATTTTCATATATCATTTTAGAGCATTATCTAAAAAATGAATCATATCCAAAGATCATTTGGACCACACCATAAATAGAAGCAAAGATAATGATTTTTTCACCGTTAAAATTTTTTAGGAACCACCTTCTAATATGAAATACAGGGAGGGGTATACCACACCCGGTGCGATTCTGATCGAATCGAGTCGGATCCAAACGGATCGGATTTCAGTTCGGTTCGGTCGGATCTGGTACGTACCCGAATCCGATCCGATTGTCATCCGTATCTGACCGATCCTATCCGATCCTGACCGATCCAAGCCATCAGTTCTGTTTGATTCGGGTCGGATCGGGGCAGATCGAGTCGGATCCGCTGGATTGGGTCCATTTTTCCCACCTCTGTGTGCGGTTGACCGTTACATTTTTATTTTATTTTTTATCATCGCCAGCATGAACGCGGATTTCTGCGCTGGGAACCCAGGTGGGACCCACTGTGATGTTAGTGAGAAATCCTCACCATCCATTAGTTTTGTGAGTTCATTTTAGGACATGAAACCAAAAATGAACTGTATCCAATGCTCAAATGGACCTAAACGTGATAATTGAACAACCACAGTTGAAATATTCGTGGGGCCACAGAAGTTTTGAATAATGTTAATATTTGTGCTTTCAGTTCATACCGGTAGAAATGACGTTATTAACAGTATGGATGGCATATAAACATCACTATCGAACCTAGGAAGGTATCAACAGTAGGAATTTCCCTAACTAACTTTTCCTTTATCACGACCCACTTAAACATTAGATATGGTTCATTTTTTACATCATGTACTAAGATAAAATAAAAAAACGGATGGACAGGGATGATTTCTCCAAAACATCACAGTGGGCCTCACCTGAGTTCCCAGCGCAGGAACTTCCCCCGAAAAGCTTTTGCGGGAAATCCACGTCCAACATGATGTCAGTATGATGTTTAGGTTATGGGCACCACATGGGTGGATCCTGGATACCATGGTGCTCGCCTTGATGTACGTGCCTTACATTGATGTATGTGCCTTACATCACGTTGTCCATCTGCTTTGTCAGCTCATTTTAAGGCATGATCTAAAAAATGCAGCAGATCCAAATCTTAGCTGACCACACCATAGGAAACCCTAGTGATTGAATGCCCACCATTAAAAACTCATTGAAGGTGACATGATGAAGGGATCACATAAATATCAGTTTGATCTGTGGTGTGTTTCAACTGACTTTTGGATTTACTTCATTTTAAGGACCATGCCCTAAAATGAGCTATCAAAATGGATGGAAGGCATGAACGTAAGGAAAATACATCACAGTAGCCCCTCAGTCAAGGATCCACTGGAGCCGTGCCCTTAGGTGATGATGTATCTAATTTGTGGCCCACTACTTGCATGGCTTAATTTAACACAAAGACATGCCACTAGTACAATTAACATGTGTATGTGTATGACATCTTACTCTACTCAGGTAGGAGTGTTAATGGGACTGTCATGCAAGGGTGGCTCAAGGGGTGGGTAGGTGAGGCAATCGCCTAAGGCCCCTTAATTATGAAGGCCCTATATTATAGTAAAATTAAAATTTCTTAATTATGAAGGTCCTATATTATAGTAAAATTAAAATTAAGAAAAAGAAAAAAAGCTTAAAATTTTTGAAATAAAACTTATTGAAAGGCCTACAAAATAGGAACATGTAAAAATTAGTTTACAAATTTGAAATTGAAAATAAAAGACAAATCCTAGAAATTAACACTATCAATAATAACAGTCTAACTATATCGTCTCTTTTCAAAGTAATAACATCATTCTCAATAAATTCTTCTTCTAAAACCTATGATCACAACTACCTACTTTATTACTAATTAAGTTTTCAAAAAATTAAATTTTAAGCCTCATTTTTATGACTTGCCTAAGGCTCCCAAAAACGTTGAGCTGTCCCTGCTGGCATGGACTGAATAAGCCAGCCCCAACAGTTTAAAATTCGGGCCATTGACAGCCCTACCTGAGAGAAGCGGATGGCCTACAAAGGTAAGAGATTAAGTGCAGCCCTGTCTCACCCAACGCGGTGCGGCCCTGACTGCTAGACTCACCTCATTATGCTCTGTATATTTGTGAGACCCGACCCTAGTTCCCATGTGTGCATGTGTGTGTGTGAGTATGCATCTTGTTCATCATGGTCTCGTGGTCCTACCGGTCGAATTCTGGCGACCCGCGATCCCTCGGATTGTGTTTGCGGTCACCTTGAGTTCAGTCACGTAGACCTGACTCGGATCGACCCAAGACCTATGCTATCTCGTTCGTATCGTCGTTGCGGTTCCAACGACGCGTCTTGTGTGTCAATCCGACCTATGGATCAAAAGTTATGAGCATTTCATCATGTGGCCCACTTTTTGTACAAATGCATGTGGACCACCTCCATGGCACAATTTTTCATGCACACCACACACACACTACACTATTGCATGGAATTGACACTACCCACCTAGACACCACCCAAACCTAGCCTAAGTATAGCAACATTGTTATTGTCACCATAGGCTATCATTTACTTTCTTACAACATAATCATTTCTTCCCTACAAATCCTCTCTCTCTCTCTCTCTCTCTCTCTCTCTCTCTCTCCTTCTTCTCATTTTCTCTTCCATTTGTAAAAAAAAAAAAAAAATTCAGCAACTTCCCTTCCATCTCTCTCTCTTCTCCAGCCCCATTTTTCCTTTAATCCTCTAAATCTAACCATCTAAATCCAATCTCACCCATTGATATGGATCCCTTGGTGCACTACGAGCTAGGAGGTCCAAGTTTGGAGCAATCTAAGGTAGGTGTACTCCTAGGACTTAGAATTTCTATTTTCATGTTCTTAGATCTCTTTTTTGTAGGAAGTGTGGGACCCATCAATCCATGGTGGAGATCTTACATTATCACTTAGTTGGGGCCAAATGGCCTATTTGATGCATGCATGTCCATGCATGGGGTTTCCCCTCTATAGGCCCCCATCATGGAGGATTACTTGGATTCCATAGCATGATAGGTCATCTAGACCCTAGAATTATAGTTGGGATGACATCCCAACCATTGATCTTGAATCTAGAACATGCATGTGGTGGATCTTTGTTGTAACATATGAATAGAAGGAATGTATGGTGTGATTGATGAAGGGGAGGGCCTCAATGTGGTGGAGCCCCTCCTCTTGTGGCCGATTCTTTATTTTTTTTTCTTTATGATAAAATTCTGATCTTACATGTGTGGCTCACCTTGTAGGCCAACAAAAATCTAGACCAACCATAGAGCTTGGACGCCCATAGCGGTCCATCCTTAGACATGTGGCCCCAAAATCCACATAAATGGGACACATGTAAGGGGTATTTGATGATGGGAAAGGTCTGGACATTTGTGGGGCCCACTGGGGTGGTCCACCACACAAATTCCTGAGGTTAAATCACATGAAAAACCATGTTTATATTTTAATCATTTCTATTACATGTTGCTGTCCAAATCTACCTGGACAGATTTTTGGGCCACCTTGGGGCTTGATTTATGGGTCTTTGGTGGGAATACTGAAACAAAATAATATGTGATTCTTGTAGCCTTATGACCCACCTACAACCATACCAAATTTCAGCCCCATCTGACCTTCATTGGGGTCCCAAAGTTGTCGTCCAAGTGAGGTGGACAGTCTGTATTTTCTGCACTGTCCCAGCAACATTCCACCCTGGACAAGTTGGAATTCCGAAATTTATTAAAATACTTTTGGGTGTCTAAAAATTATTAAAATTTACAGGGAGGTGTCCACTCATGGTAGGACCAACTTATAAAATTTTGGGGCCAATGGACACCTGTACACACCATGGTGGTGGCTGGACCGGCCCATTACAATATGGTGTCCAGATCAGTCCGATTTTCAGGAAAGATTGATTTCTTTAAATAAATTAAAATATTTTTAAATGTCCAAAATTCTGAAATTTTGTGGAGTTGTTTTCTACTCATGGTGGGACCAACCTACCAAATTTCAGAGCCAATGGACCCCTATGCACACCGTGGTGAGGGCCGGACTGGCCCACCACGTTGGGACGTCCAAGTCTGTCCGATTTTTGGATAGACTGTTTTGTTTAAATTAATTAAAATACTTAGGAATATCCAAAAATTCTGAAATTTTGTGGGGGCGTGGCCCACCTATGGAAGTATCACTCTTTAAAATTTCAGCCCCAACTGACCCTATTTGGGCATCCAAAAGAATGGGCTAAGATGGTTGGCTTGCCAGAATTTTCAGCTATGCAGTCCAGCAATATGTCTTGATAAAAATTATAATTCAAAAATATTTCCTCTGATGGTGGGCCACCTTTTTGGGTTTCTTCTTATCGTATGCATGATGAGAGACCTTGGCCCTCAATTCCTAGAGTTTTAGAGACCCTGAGCCCACTCCAATGGAGTGCCCAAATTTAGGACAACAACATGTCATAATTATGCTTGGCCTTTGGACTGAAATTTTGAGGAGTGGGGCCCAACACATTGTGAAGAATCTTAGAGGTAATAATTTATACCTTTAGTTCCTTAAATGTTAGACTTAATAAATGCACTTTTAAGGCCCACCACAGTTGATTTAATTGGGTCCATGAATGTAGCTAGTTGTTGAACTCTTTAGGCCCAATTAGGTTGGAACTTTCCAGATAGGCCCATTGAACTCTTGGGCCATTTTTACATACTATTGTGTTGGATTAGTGGGCCGGACTACACAAGTATATGGGCCCTTGGTTGCCTACCAAATCAACTTTATACTTGGGCCGGGTTGTAGGCCCAACTTACTTGACTAAGAGCATGACATTTGCTTATGTGATTTGAGCAATGGGTTGCCCACTAGGCCACCACAATATATGAGATTAGTGGCCTTTATGTTGGGCCCTAATCTTTCTCCTATGGGCCCATAGTGGTATATCAGTTGGGCTATGTGTGTTTCCCTTGGACCCATGTTTTGGTTAGGCCTTGGGCCGTCTTTCTGAAGCCCAACATGAATGTATGTGGTATGTAATGGCTGCCCATTTCTTATTTCTAATGCTGTGTGGGCCTTGGGCCTTGATCCGTAATCAATTAGAGATGGGCTACCTCTTGGGGACCAATTGTGGTTGGATGTCCACATTGGTGGCCCTAAGGTAGGCCCATGGGCTTCTATGGATGGTTAAAGGCCCACCATAGATCCTTGCTAGGCTCGTTTTATTTATTTAGGCCCATATCATTGTTCTCCTTAGTCTCGTGAGCTACCCCAGGTATATGGGCCTCCACTAGAGTTTGTATTTCTTATGAGGAATTGGTTAAGTACTTACACCCTTCACAGTTAGGTAGAGAATTCATCTTCACCTTATTGGCACCCCTATTCATCTTCATGGCCCACTCCCATACGCATTATATGCATGCTTGGTTGAGGTATGATTCGCCATGGTTATGTCATTGTGTAGGACATGTTGGTATCTCCCCAAGAGATGGATGCTTGGGATTAATGCATGGGTGATTGTGTGATTCATGCATCTGGCATTGCATAACTTATGGATATCCGCCCCTTACTTCATCAGGGCCTTGCCTCCATAGGGATATTCGTGAATGGCCATATGTATGGACACCGAAAATATTAATTGAGCATACCGGATGCATAGGATGCCCATGGGTGAAATTTCCAAAACTTCCATGGTACCAAGGATCTGCTCCAACGCCGTGACCGGGTGAAATATATGAGCGCACGAGGGCCTTATACCATTAGGCCGTGACTCCCACTGTCGTGTAGTCGGTTGGATAAGGGTGTGACCTTACCTACATGATGTGAGGAGGCATTGCTAGGCTGAGTTTGACCAGCTCGTAAATGGGTCCGCTACCTTCAGGCCTTGTTGGTGATTGGTTGTCCACGGGTGGGTAGTGAGGTCTCTTACGCTCGTTTGACTGTGCGAGTCGTGATAGCGCGCAAATATCATTCAAGAGTGTAATGGACCCCGGTGATTTCCTTATGATCGAAAATGTACATGACTTGTGGTTTGGATATGAGCACTGACATTACTTGCATTGCATTAGCATTGGTTGTACAAGCCCCTTCATGCATTGCCTTGGCATGGTACCCAGTACTCATTACATCTTATTCATGATAAGCTCCGTGTAAGGCTAGTGATATCCTCATTGATCATGCTTCTCTCCTCAGTATCTCCTACTACTCTTCTGTGCACCATTATCACACACCTACACCACCCTCTAAGCTTCTATAAGCTTATGTACGATTGATGCGTGTAGGATACCCTATGCAGGTGACATAGCAGTAGAGTATGGAGTAGAGCTGAGCATTTTAGGACTCCAGTGTTACTGACTTTTCTCTCTTTTCCTTTTATCTCATGTATGTCCTTTTGGACCTTACGGATGATTGTAAAAGTTCAATTTTATAGTAGATTTTGCGATGTGTGCCTTTGTTATTCTCAGATATACTTGTTGTGATCTTGGGTATGCTCGTATTGGTAATGATTATATTGTTATGAAAAATCCTCCTTCTATAATCTCAGGATCAAAACCTGCCTCAGGAGCCGAGAATAGGGTACTATGGAGGTTGTTACGGCCAGAACCGACCATCGGGTTCCTTGTGATTCCGGTTACCGAGTCTGGGGCGTGACAATATCCGCACAGTTCATTCTTTTGGCCCGAACATTTTACGCCATGAACCCAAAAAGAAAGCAGATCCAAATCTCAAGTGGACCATACCACATGAAACAGTGGTGATTGACCATCAAAATCTTCTCTTAGGCCACAAAAGTTTTGGATTAAGCTAATATTTAGTTTTCCCCTTCATAGGATATACGTGACATCATCAATAAGTTGGATGAAAAATAAACATTTCGGTAGGTATTAATGTGGGTCATGAATGTTTTTAATAGAACGCATTCAATCACCATTATTTCATAGTGCGTGATCCACGTGAGATTTGGATTTACTTATGAATTAGAAAAATGAATGGAGTGTCTGCATATACAGTAAGTACATTAAGGTGAGCTCCATAGTCATGGCCACAACATATTAGCTGAGGCCACGCCGCACTTAATCCACAATTGTCCGTTTCGCAATGGATGGAAAGTGAGGAATATCCAATACTTAAGGGAATTGCACGTAGGGCCAACTATTTCTGTCCTTTCGGTACATCTTACTGGGAATGACCTTACAAATGGTATAAAATGGCATTTCTCTGTTCACTTTTCCTACCATGCGGCTTACTTGAGTTTTGGATCTACCTTAATTTTGAGCCTATATCGTAATATGATATAGATATGGAAAAACGGATATACAGGATGCATTTCTCACAAACATCATGGTGGCCCACCTAGCTTGGTGCAGCGGGAAGCTCCTGCTAAAGCCATTTCGTAGCAATCCACGTCCGTTGAGCACGTACGGCCAACTTGGTCGTTGAGAGGTTGATCCACCTTGAAGATCATTGGGGGCAAAAATAAGACCTGCGGACCACACGTGAACATCGAGTCAATCCAGGCCGTCCATTATCTCCAGCAGCTTTCTGTTTTTTAAGCAGGGTCGGTTGATGAATGACTTAGACCTTGTTTTTTTTTGCTTTCATTTTCAAGGTGGGCCGAAAATGTGGCAACGGACATGTCCCATTAAGCTAGCCGTGCACGACTCAGTGGATTGTGACTTTCCTGTCCGTTGGGATGGACCCGAGTATTCCTTGCGGTTGAAGCTGTCTCGCGTCTGATCCGTTCTCACCCATACGAGACTGTTGTGGGAAGCCCGTGGAAAAAAAAAAAAAAAAAGCTATTTGGGCCCACTGTTATATGTGTGGCGCTTCCACTCCGTCCATCACTTGCGGCAGCTCATATTAGGATGTGATTCTAAAAAGCAGGACGATCAAAGAGTGAAGTGGGCCACGCAAAAGGGAAAAGTGGGATGGCATGCCTACCATCGAGACCCTCTTGTGGCCCATCTAAGTTTTGGATCAGGCTTATATTTGGTTTTTCCAGTCATACACGTTGGATGTTGGAATTACATGACGAACGGGTTGGATGGCATGTAAAGATGACCGTAGGCCCTGGAAAGGTTTTATTGGTGCGATTCTTATCTCTACTGTTCCCATCGTGTAGTTCACTTGAGGTTTAGATCAGCCTCTATTTTGGGAAGGCGAACTGTATGGTTCAAATGATGGACGGAGTGGAATTATCACACACATCACGGTGGGCCCCACAGAACCTTTTGTTTTCCGGAATCGGATTGCGTACTGAGTAACTCAGTATGCTCTTATCGTACTGAGTAAACTCTGTTGGGTCCGCTGTGAATTCACGTGCTTTATCCACGCCGTCCATCCATTTTTCCAGATCATTTCAAGGGTTGAGCTCAAAATTGAAGTATAAAAAAAGCACAAGTAGACCATACCACAGGAAACAGTGGAATTATTGATTTCCACCATTGAAACCTTTCTAAGGCCCCACTAATGTTTATTTGTCATCCAAATTTATCATAAGATCACACGAACATGGATGAAGGGAAATCACAAATATCAGCTTGATCTAAAACTTCTGTGGCCCCCCAAGAACTTTTCAACGGTAGGCTTCAATTCACACCATTTCAGGTGGTGTGGCCTACTTGATATTTGGATATGCTTAATCTTTGGACTAAAGCAATAAATTTATATGTTAAAACAGATGGACGGAGTTGATATATTGCATGAATTATGGTGTGTCCCACAGCGTTTACTCAGTACGCTTAGCGTACTGAGTTACTCAGTACGCAATCCCCTTCCTTGTTTTCCGGCATCCCTTTCCCGTTGTTGTTGGAAATTCGCGTCCTGTTTGAATTTTGAACGACCTTACGCTGGTTACGCGGATTGCCTGCGGCGCCTATATGGGACGAGGCCCAGACTATGTGGGGGCACACGGTAATGCATTTTGTGTTATCCACGTCATTCATCTATTTTTTCACCTCATTTAATTCACTAGATAAAAAATAAAGCAGATCTAAAGCTTAAATAAATCACATTACAGGAAACTGTGGGAGTGAATGCACACCGTTATAAAAACTTTGCAGTCCCACATAAGTTTCGGATCAAGTTGATATTTGTTTTTGGCCTTCATCCCGTTCCGTTTAACTTATGAACAAGTTAAATGTCAAATAAAATTTACAATGGGTTCCAGGAAGATCCAAGGCTTCATTGTACTCATTGTTTCCGTCTGGTCCACTTAAGTTTTGAATTCCCCTTATCTGGGAATCATATATTACATTGAGGTATACTCCTACAGATTAATGAACGGTGGGATAAAGTACGGTACACCAGCCATATGGCAGGTGTTTTGATGTCAAAAAGTTCTGTGGTCCCGTCATGAGGTATGTGTTATATCTCAACTGAACTTCCATTTCATTCGGTGAGCTCAGGCTTGAATAAAAAAAATATGATAGATCTTAAGTAAGGGGAATTTGACGTCTACCATTGAAACCGTTTTGGGATCATAGAAGTTTTGGATCAGTATGATATTTGTTTTTCCTCCTCATCCAGGTCTAGAAAATAAACACTATGGCCGGCCTCACGAATGTTTTAATGGTGAGAATCATTCTCCCACTGCTATTTCTGGTGTAGTCAGTTAATCTTTGGAATTTTGGTACCATGCTCTACAATGACCTTAAAAAAAACATAGATGAACCATATGGATATAATAAATATATCATTTTAAAGCCAAGTAACTTTGATATCACTCTAACCTCGAGGAGCTGCTACGCTTGTCTTCCCACGACACGTACCACACTAGCCATATCGCAGGTGTGCTGTACACCAGCCAATCTGCTTCCGATAAAGCACATACATAACGGTGAGCCCCACAGAGGTGGAAGGGGATTGCGTACTGAGTAACTCAGTACGATAAGCGTACTGAGTAAACTCTGTGGGGTCCCACATGATGTACATATTTTATCTATTCCATCCATCCATTTTAAAAGATAATTTGATAGCTTGCGACAAAAAAATGAAATATATCCAAATATCAAGTGAACCTCACCAAGGGAAACAGTGCGAATTGAAATTCTGCCATTGAAAATTTCTTGGGGCTCACATAATTTTTTGATCAAGCTGATATTTGTGTTTTCCCTTCATCCATGTCTGTGTGATCTTATGAACAGGTTGGATGACAAATAAACATCACCGTGGGCCCTAGTAAGGTTTCAACGGTGAAAGTCATGATTCCTACTGTTTTCTTTGGTGTGGTCAACTTGAGCTTTTGGCATATTTTGATTTTGAATTCAATCAGTAAAATTATCTGGAAAAACGGATGGACGGCGTGGATAACCTACATACATTCACAGTAGGCCTAACTGAGTTTACTCTGTAGGATAAAAGCGTACTGAATAACTCAGTACGCAATCCTATTTCCACAGAGATTGGGCCACGTTTTGCTCCAGGATATTCCCGGAGACAGCCGGACCGGAATCGTCCACGACACCAACACCTGTTATACCAAGCGCGTAAAACATCCAGGCTCTATGGGCCTACCATATTAGTTGAGTAAAATCCGCTCCGACCATTGGGTGAGCTCGTCAATCCTTGGCGCTGGGAAGAAAATCAGCCATATAGACCATCCCAGGTGGGCCACACCACACGGAACAATGGGGAGTAAATCGACAGCCATAGGCTTGCGTGTGGGTTACAATGGTTTTAATATTTCATCAAACCCAATAATCAGGTGTAGATCACAATGATGAAGGGGATATTAAAAAATCAGCCTGATACAGAACTCAGACAAGCCAAACCACATGAACTTTGAGGTTTTAGACACGGTTTTACATTATTCCCACTAGTGTATCATTATGAGATTTTAATCAGAAAGATATTTTATATATACGGTTAAGAAAAATTTTCCCACTTGATGGACGGGTTGGATTTTAGATAAACAACGTGATGGGCCCTAGGTAGACTGTTTTTGGTTCGCGCTGGAGTTAGCTCGTCCCCAGAATTCGCGCGAGTAATTGCTGTTTGTCGTTGAAGATCGGCGCCTACTTTGTTTTTGCCCGTCCCAAACCCGTGTGCCACGTGTGCAGAATAGCATCACTACTCTCTCATTCCACCTCTCCCTCACATCTTTCTCCTCCTTTTTCTTCCCTGAAAATCCAATTCCTATTTATTGTCGCTTCTTACTGAAGAAGAAGAGCGAGAGAGAGAACCCTAGAAATTCCGTGCATTTCACTCATTCCAGCGATTGCAGTCGAAGAAGATTCGAGGAAATCGAAGCTGTATCGTTTGATTGAATAATTTCAAAAAAATTCAGAAGCTTGTAAGTCACTCGATTGAAGCTTTTTCTCAATTTTCTTTCCAGTTGAATTCGCCGAGAAATGGAAGTTTTTTCAGTCGCGTTTTAAGCAATTCGATTGGCAATTGAATTTGCAATGAATTCAATAGAGAAATTGCTTCTTTCTTGGTGGATTGTGTATGCATCGAGTGAAATTATGCATAAAATTCCTTGAGTAGAGCTGAATGGCGATGAATCTGAACCATCCAATTAGTGGACCACTTCTTGGACGAGTCATAGTTCAAAAGTTATGCTGATTAGAAGTTCATTACTATCTGTTGAATTGCCTTCTTTTTTTTTTTCTTTTAACACACGCACACACATCCCACACATGCACGCCATGGGATTTCACCACCGTGGGTACTCGAACCCTTGACCCGGTGTTGAATTGCCTGTTTCCTGAGGGCTATGAAATGTTAGAAATAAAAAAAATCCGTGGCTCGGTCATTGCTGTTTTTGACAGTTTATGGTTGTTGAGGTGGCATCGGTTGGTCAGTTCTGATTGAAAATAGATTTGACAATCATATGTTACAAATTAGTACTTCCAACGAATACACAGGTTCCGTCGTATTCTAATGCTACGTCAGCATCGTAGTGATTTTTCCATTTTTGTAGTTGAATTAACGAAATGAATTGCCAAGAAATGAATTTTGCAGAGAAGTGAATTTTCTTTTCTTTTGCTTGTATTTTTGAAAGGAAGCATTTAAATGACATTATTGAAGGTTTTGCAGAGAAGTTTTTATTTTTATTTTTTTGGGATCATGCTGTGATATAACCGGATATTATCTATTTGAGTAGTCATTCTAGGATTGAGGCTGGATACAATGTTAAAATGAATCAATCCTATTACTGATTAGATTGCTGATTCTGTCGAACAATCTGGACCATCCAAATGATAGTCTGCCTCATGGATGGGCAAATTGGAAAATTTGAAGCTTTTGGTTGTTTCCTACGACTCGATTTATAGAATTTTTTGTGGACCATTGATCTAAACTTTTCTCGACTTTGTATCGGTGAAATGTTTGGGCTGTGGCTCATCTAGAGGTGCAAATATGAGGAGGAGGATTAGAAATGAAGGCATTTGAGGGAATTTATGAGTAGCAGCAATATGTAATAAGATGAGGGAAAGTAGACTTAGATGGTTTGTTCATGTGCGACAGAGACCAAGAACTGCGCCGGTTAGGAGTGCATGCAAGTTGAAGGTTTCGAAAGGGCAAGGGGAAGGCCCAAAAGGATGTATGTGGAGGTAGTAAGAAAAGACTTGATGACCTTTCGTCTAACTGAAGTTATGGTCCTTGATAGAGTGGAATGGCGGAAAGGGATTCATGTAGCCAATGAAACCAACTATCATATTAGTTGTAGGAGATTCCACTACTATCCCATTATCTTGGCATCCTCATAGGTACATCATTGGAAGGTAGCTGATTGTTGGAGCTAAGAAGATTCGCATCAAGATCGAGGGAGAAAACGAGAAGCTGCATCAAGATTGATCGAACATCTTAAGAAGACGCCATCAACCGGACTCATACATAACTTGTAAGAGTTTAATTAGAGTCCATTGAGTTTGAAACCCAAACTCAAATAAAGTCCTTGTGTAGGACCGCTTCTGATGGGAGTGTACATAAGTCCTTGTGTAGGATCGTCTCCAGCAGGAGTGTACGTAGGTCCTTGTGTAAGATCACATAGGTTCTTGGTAAGTCTATAGAAAACCTTGTAAGTCTTCGAGGAAGCCTCCGGCAGGAGTGTACATAGTTGGTGTGTATGTAGGTCCTTGTGTAGGATCACATAGGTTCTTGGTAAGCCTATAGAAAACCTTGTAAGTCTCTGAGGGAGTCTCTAGCAAGAGTGTACATAGTTGGTGTGTGAGGAGGTTCTTGGTAAGCCTATAGAAAACTTTGCAAGTCTCTGAGGGAGCCATCGACACAGGTGCATGTGTGTATGTTATTGATGAGCCTATAGGAAACTGTTGAAGTCTTCGAGGGAGCTACCAACATGGGTGTGTATGTGTAAGTCTTTGTGTAGGATCGCCACCGACACGAGTGCGTACACGTTAAGTCCTTGCGTAGGACCGCAAAGGTTTGTGGTGAACCTATTGAAAACCATTGTGATAGTGAAATCAGGCACACTTGAGTTTGAGTGTGTCAGTCGGGAGTAGAGTAGGCATTTAGCCGAACCACTACACATTCTTGTATTTGCGATTATTTATGTGAATGTGATTGTATTTATGCTTGTGAATGATTTGTTTATGTTATATTAATGCATGGAATATGTTGTATGCTAGGTACTTATATTAGAGCACAAACAATTGGTATTTTCCTATCTCACATCATAGACTCTTTGCACATTTAGTTGTGTCTTTTATAGTCTATGATCTTGGACCCAATTAGCCTTATGACTTAATTTGTGTTAATTGGTAAATAATTCTAAGTAGTCCTATTCACCCTCCCTCTAGGACTTAGCTATAATTTTAAGCTTCCTAAGCTTCCGTGTGTTATGGTATTGTGTTAGATAACCGTGTAATTTCAGATAGGTAATCTACTACCGGGTATTGCACGTTTGTGTGAGGAAATTTAGTTATGTGGAAGAGTAAACTATAGAATGTTATAACCCAATCTAGCGTTGAAGTAGAGTATAGGGCAATGGCTTATATCACGTGTGAGCTCGTGTGGATCAAGAAGTTGTTGTAGGAAATGGCTTGTGTAGTGAACCAACCAATGCTGTAATTTTTTGATAATCAAGTGGCCTCCCATATTGCAAATGATCCAATCTATCATGAGAGAATCAAGTATATTAAAGTCGATTGTCACTCTATACATAAGGTAGTCTCCAGTGTAGAACTTTCCATTCCATATGTCAGGTCTCAAGATCAATTTGTTGATGTGTTCACTAAGGCTTTTCATCACAATCAGTCTACTCACATCTATTCCAAGCTCGACATGGGCAATTCTATGGTCCAGCTTGAGGGGGAGTTTAGCGAACATGAGTGTGGGTTATACAACCGTACGACCCACTTAGTCTTGGTATTTGGTCTTATTTATGTGCTTAGTCCTATTTCTTAAATCTTAGGGATACATTGGGTATTTTTGGTTTTTATCACTTAAATATAAAAGAGAGAGGGGGACCTGTCACCCTATTCTCTATTCTTGTCTACAACACTTTTTCTTCATCTTTTTCTTCATCTTTTTCTTCTTCTTTTCTATTCTATATTAATCTACATAAAATATAACTCTACAATTGCACGTCTCCAATGGTCAAAGATGTTTTAAATTTTTTCTTGTTATCAATTTTGGTCATGTATTTGTGTATTTTTATTTGATTATTCTTAGGAATGCTACTATGTGGCACATGCATTCCATCCTATATCGGCTATTGCTTATGACAACCAGGAGTCTAGGATAAATGATCTAGTCAACCATCGAATGGATGTGCCATAAGCCAAAATTAAGGTGAATGTGGACCTTTGCTCACCACTTGCTCAACTTTCTAGAAACCGTCTATTTTCCAGGCACCATTCTGATCATTACATACCCATCTGATGATGGGCAACAAATTATGTTCTTGATAACTTCTTGCAGACATCCCACCTAGGATGAGAGAGACTACTTAATGAGATTCAGGTCAAACTTTGAAATCAGGGCTCTGATCGACCCGGAGAGACATCGCAAAACTAAATGGGTTGGACGGAGGGCATCCCCATGACCTCCCAGTACCAACCAAGTGCCGAAATAAAGGAAAGGGCATTTGTGGGAATTCGATTCCCGCCAGAGCTGAGCTGATATCTGGATTACTAATATGACAAGAATACCTTGGAAAATATGCAAAAAGGACCGGTAAAAATCCAATTCCCATTGGCGCATAAAAAGTCCACTTAGCAATTAGACAACTTGTATCACCTGAAAATGTCTTGAAAAATGCAAAACAAGCCACGTAAGCCACCAACGGGAATCCGATTCCCATAGGTCTAGTCTATATAATTCGGCTTATTCCTCTCATTTGAGGAGGTGGGAGAATTTCCAAGAAGAAGGGTTTTAGGTGATTGGGAGAGCGTTTTGGAGAGAAAAGAAGTGTTTTGACAGGAAAGAAGGCTTCATTCTTAGGGCCGGAAGGTTGGAAAAATCCTGAGGGAAAAGAGGAGAAAAGAGAGAGAAGTTCGAAAGTCCACGAGTAGGGTTGGAATTGGGGATACCTAGTCATCTCTTGGTTGAAAGAGTATCTAGTTTTAATGCAGGGGCATTTTCACACTGGGCTTGAGTGGGGTCGCTTGTGGGATGCAGGGGCACACGCAGGGTGGGTGCCGCCCACGGAGGAGGTCTCGTGTTCGAGACTCCTCACCAGGGGTGATTAATGCGCATTTCACACCGGGCTCGAGTGGGGTAGCTCGTGGGATGCGGGGACACACTCGGGGTGGGCGGCCCATGTGATTTGGGGCCCACGAAGGGGGTTCAGCCGAGGTCCTAACCCATGAGATGTGGGGCTTGGGCTATGAGATAAAAAGGGATTAATTCGCCATACTCTAACAGTTCGAGCTTTTAGAGCAAGTGGTTAATTGTCCTGCATCAAGTTTCCTCTCTTGCTTCTCACATCTTATCTGAGCTTATATTTACATTTTGCACATTCATTTATTCACACATATTTACTGCCTTTTTTTTTTTTTTTCTTTTCTTTTCTTTTTCCTACTTTGGTCCATTAGATTGACGTGGAGCGCTTGGTCTCCGCAGTCCGATCCTAGATGTAGATGTTTTAGAACTTAGTCAAATCCTCGAAAAACCCTAAAATCCCATAGAGTAAAAACTGCATGGTTGTGTTGACGGAAAAAGGGTGCCTAACTCTTTCCTTTTCTGTCACTGAAGCCCTTACTCAGAATCTCTGATTGCAGATCAATTGCATTAGTCACTTGAATTGGGCAATCTACGATTTCTCAGCTCATAAGTGATTCTATGGTGTCTAGCCCGCCATAGATTCTGGGTTTCATTAGCTAGTGGCAACTCCAAGTCAAACACATCGTCATACTTGAGTTAGTACCACACCACCTCTTCGCACCATTAGGAAAAGTGCAAAAGTGAGAGGTGAGTGTGCTGCCTCTGTGACGAGCTTTCACACTTCTACAAGTGGTCCATTTGTACAATGGAGATGCATACTCAGTTATTCATGGAAGTGGAACTCGATGAGGCAAGATCGTTGTACTAATGCTCTTCGTTTTCCTAGATGACCGTGTATTCTTACTTGAAATTTACATATGGAAGTTGTCATGGTTACACATACTGTGTTCACTGTATAAGGTTGAGTAGTTATAGATTCTGCTTGATTTTATCATTCCATCTTTGTTATGATCTTGGTGGCTAACTATATAAAGGATGGTGTTTGTAGTTTTGCTATGGGGTTCATATCTGTCTGGATTCTTGAGACGGGATTTATATCTTCACTTTGTATATCTTTGGTTGTGAATATTACTTTAGAACATGTGTTCTCAGTGCTCTTCAGCTAAGTTCATGTGCCCCTTGCTGCAGATTGAGGTTTCTGCAGATTTAGGAATTCTGTGTATGCCAGTTAGCAATTTCCATTTTTTTGTCAGAAGTCCGTGTTTTTTTTTTTTTTTTTTTTTTTTTTTCCAATTTTGGGGGGCTTCCATATTTTTGTTGTCTAATTAATTAGTTGGCTTGATCTGTAGATTGAGTATTCTGATTTTTTTATTATTTTATTTTTTTTTTCTTTTGTGAATTTCTGATCTATATTTCTTTGCAAAACTGGGTATTGCAATTCCTGCATCAGATGGCTTCTTCCATCTCAAGTGATTCTTGTTTGACTTGCAACGCAGAATATCGATGTTTCCTGTTTTGTTGATAGACGTTTGCTAAGCCCACTCATGTGCATAAGGTAGCTTATGTACCACTACCATGTGTACCAGCATCTTACATAGACCGAGATCTAATCCATCCGTTGTGCAGGTTCTGCTATTTAGATATCCTGGGCCAAAAGTCAGGCTATTCCACTTATCATGAGGGCCACTGTTTAAGAAATAAATATGCAGCTGAGAAAAAAACTTGGGGGTGTGTAGATCATCTGCACATCATATCCACCTGATGAATGGTTGGATCCTTTACCCTTGTGCCACACTGGGGCATGTGGGGGTGTGTAGATGGGCTGCCTTATACGTGTGTGGGCGGAGCAAATCCCTCTCTTATAGTTTCAGTCTTTGATGGCGGGAGGGGCCTCTCTAAACGTGGTCCTGAACTGTATTTTGCAGAGATCTTTTTGTCATCTTGGAACAATAGAAGCTATTTGTTGCTCCTTGAAGATTTAGGATTCGTTACTTCCATTTCTTATATCTGGCTAATGGGTCTGTTTCTGTATTTTGCAATTAATAGTAGTTGGGCTTCATGGCCTCATAGCTGAAGTGAATTTCAGTTGTTGTTTTTTTTTTTTTTTTTTTTTTTTTCTTCAGATGATGTTATCCAGGCTTTTGTTTTCTGAACTTCAATATCAACTTGCTGTGTCTTGAATTCCAGGCCTTTGGATATTTATGGCGGTACTGGCTTCACATGGCTGCTATCGCCACAATATTGACTTGATGGATCTAGGAAGAGGAATGGATGATCTCAGTTTCTCTCAATCCATTTCTAGTCAGAAACTTCCGAGGGGAGAGAGCTATGCGTATGACTTCCCAGCAGCTAAGAGATATTTAAGGTTCCGGGTGGATGGCGCACAGACTGAGTTTGAGAGATTAGGTACTAATGGAAAAGCTTCTAAAATGATATCCACAAAGGAATTATCAAAAAGCAGGACAACTTCCCGCACTAAAGGAGAGACGGTGAATGGTTCAAAGCCAGTTGTTAATGGAGTGAGTCTGGTTAAAAAAAATACAAATGGAGCAGTAGTTAAGTCTCGGAAGGCCACATACTCCAAGGAGTTTCCATTTACAGATACGGTAAAAGTTCTTCCTTCGGACGAAGGTTTCAGCTGGGCCAAGGATGACTATAATTCCTGGCAAAGGTCTATAGATGTGTGGTCTTTTGTTATTTCTCTACGCCTGCGTGTCCTTTTTGACAATGCAAAATGGGCATATATTGGAGGCTTAACGGAAGACAAGCAGGTTTGTTTTGGAAGCCAATTATAGAAGAATTCTCAGTGTTTTTCTCCTTAACTAAGCAAAAACTAACTTAATAGTACCTCAGGATCTAGTAGTGCTATTTTCTTTTTATTTTTATTTTTTCCCTTGTTCTTCTTCTCTTTCTTCTTCTGAATCGACCTTATTTGTTAAATTTTGTGGGTATATAAGGAACCTGAGCATATGAAAGGTGCTTTGATTCAATATAGATAATTGATTTGCACTCCTTTTTTAAAAAAAAAAAAAAAAAAATCTTTTGTAAAGGCATTCCTTAGCCTACTTCCCTGCATTGGTGATGCAAAGATCTGTTTTATTTATAATTATCATTTCCAGTTGGTCACTTGGTCTTCCCATGACATTTTTGTTCTCACACAAATTATTTACCTCTATTTGAATTCTGATAAGTTTGAATGATGTTGTTTGGCTTCTGATAATTTTATGCTCTGTATCATACAGAAATCCAGAAGGCGAAAAACTGCTTCATGGTTGAGAGAACGTGTATTGCAGCTTGGGCCAACTTTTATCAAACTAGGACAGCTATCGTCAACAAGGTCTGATTTATTCCCAATAGAGTTTGTTGAGGAGCTTGCCAAGTTGCAGGTATGACTTCTTTAGTAACTGAAATGCTTCTGACTACATCTTTTCTCCCTATTTTATAATGCCTGAATGAGGATGACATGAGTGTTCATCTAACTCGATGCAACTTTAAGACAATAAACTGTAGCACCAAGTCCTTTGTCGGGGTAATGTAACTAACTGGTCTCTGCTAACCTATGTGTGGTTGGAAGCAACTGTCCATGATAGGTAAGATACCAGTCATGGCGTACTTAACTGTGCAAGATTAAATTCGTCAACATTCAATACTTCGCTCTCATGCTCAATAGCATATTGATTACTTTCCCGTCCTGATTCTGGGTGGCTTCAAATTCTGTTGTGCATGGTGTGACCACCACAATTTTTTAGTTGAAAAGTAGTGTTCATTAGGCAACTGTGTGTTGCCAACTACAGAGGAGTTCTCTTCAAGATGGAGTAACTGCATTATTTTCCAGCTACTGATTTAAGATTCCGAAGTCACCGCATGTTGATGTGATAGAAGATCTCTTGAATTGTTGAGTAGTGTCAAAGGATTATGAGAGCTTCTACATGTATATAGAGAATTCTGGCTGTGCATTTCTAGCCTTTCACTTTCTTTGCTTCGAATCATAATCAAGTGCACAGGGATCGTCGTGAATTATCAACACAGCTTCTACTATGTATATAGCAAATGATGGCTGTGCATTTCTAGCCTTTCACTTTCATTGCTTCGAATCATAATAAAACGACAGGGATTGTAGTGAATTGTCAACATAGTCATCTAAAATGTTCCCAATCAAAAAGCCCCATGTAGCAAAGGTCTGGTCTTGATAGTTATAGGAGGCAGTTCAGTAACTGGATGTGGGGCACTATATCTTCAATCTTATGATCCATTTCAAATAAGATTTAGTGCTGAAAATTTTACTCATTGGCACTATTCATGTCCATTTGCCTATCTCAATTTCCAAATCTTCATTGACTTGAAACATTACGAAGTTGTTGAAGATGTATTTCAAAGCCTTTCAACCCAAAGTTTAATGAGCTGAATTCAGTATTCTACTCTTGGTAGTTTTTTTTTTTGTTTTTTTTTTGTTTTTATTTTTTTATTTTTATTTTTAAAATTTTATTTTATGAAAATTTTGGATGCTTATTTCTGCCTGTCATTTTGAAGAGTTGGGTCTTGGATGGGACAAGGCTACAATGACAACGATGATGATGATAATTTTGAAGAGTTGGGGCTTCTTGTTTGAAGCTAATTATTTCAGTCCAAATCTTAGTGCTTTTGGATGTTGAGGCATGCTAGTGCCTACTCATTTGCTTCTATGCACGTCAAGGCTTTGTTTGGTGTTGAAATCCCTATTTTCTTCATTTCTAGAAGCCCTAAACTGTACCTTTTTGCAAATAAGCATTGAGATCCATCAGGGCATTGTTGTTGCTTCTTATTGCTTTATTTACTGCTTGAAATATTGTAGTATGTCTGATCCTATGCATGTAACTTTTTAAACTAAATCGTAAGAAAGAAACTATAGCTTATGCCATCCTCTCTTCAGAATTATGATAGCCGTGAATTATGGTGAATTAGGATGGATTTTTTTGAGACATGTAAGTAGGATATTGATCTAGATAAGCAGAAATTCAAATTAAATGAAACCAGCAACAAGAACATGTTACCTTGGAACTGTGAATTTCATTGAGCATGTTATAGTTGTTGATGGCCTCTCTGGGGTCTACACATGCCACTTATTTCAATAAAAAAGAGACCGTAACGGCCGTTACAGGGGCCATAACAGCCATTACGACCTGTATCGTAAAGGTAAAGGTGGTGGCCGTTATGGCCACTGCAACCGTTACAGAATACATTGGTTCCGTCTTCTTCTTTCTTCTCTTCTTTCTTCCTCTTTTGGTGAAACCTTAACGTGTTTGGGGCTGACCTAAGTTTAATCCATTCCCTTATTGTGCCACCACTTGGTGGATTGTGTAATCAAGTACTGTGAAGGTTTGTAAGGTTCACTTTTATGTTCTATCACTGTGATGAGTCAAAGTGGCCCATCGATCGTTAAGAGTTGGATTTATGGTCTGATTTGAAGGCAAAGGTCAGATTTAAAGATGTAATGCCCTGAAAATCGGGGGTCGAGCATAAACTCAACTCCCGAGTTCCAACGCATCACTTATGCAACATAATGAATGATTATTGAATGTTGTTTGTATTAGTGCATTGAACATGAGTGAGATTAAGCCAAAACAGCATATCAAACTCCAGAGACAGTTAAATTTGCAAGCGGAAGACTGTGATAGATATATAAAATATATAAACTGTGGTGAGTCTCCAGAGTGTGATAATGTTACCAGGTTAATTCATTACAAGTACAATTCCAAAATATACTAAATGCGTAAGGTCCTCTAGTCAACATCCCTGTAACCCCGTCGATTAAGACACGACTCACATGAAGCCGCCAGAATACAGCACATACAAGAAGGCATCCTCGTCGTTGCAAAAGTCCGGCTCCGCCTCATAAGCTTCGCCATCACCTGCGGCTACAACAGAGTCTGGTTGGTGTGTACAACACCGTCCCGTAACGTGGGAGTGAGTGATCAACTCAGTGGAACAATAAAGCATAGGTTAACATGTTATCAATTCAGTCAAGCAGTAATGATAAAACAGTACAATCAGCATTCCTAAGTACTGTAATTAATGCAAGGATGAGATGCGATTATGATGCATGCCCTCGCCAACATACTCCCTCGTGCGGCACCATCTTACGTCCGCGGCATGCTGTCACCCTCAGTGCTCCACATCTTCCAGGCACATGCAATGCGATGATGAGCATGATTACCGAGTTATTATTAGTCCATTTTAAACAGCAGTATTGGGAAACTAAGGTACCTTCCTTATATCATTCCCAAATAATAATCCATTATAGGGTCGTCAGTCCTAGACAATCTCATACGGTGGTGTGTTTTTAGGTCGCTGCAAGGGCTGCCAGGGCTGTTATACGGAATCGTTACACCACTCCCCCATCACCTTATCACTACAGGCCTAGTTGATACTCTGTTTACTACAGGAAGGCTCGTCGCCTCTCCGTAGATTCAGAGTATGCTCGAGGTCACTACACCGGGTACGGTTAGGGCTGCTAAGGCTGTTACACGGAATCGTTGCACCACTCCCCCATCACCCATCAAAGCAGTGTAGGCTGACAGCTCGAATATAGTATCTCATAAAACCATAATCGGCTCACGAGTCTGGTTCCTCAATGGTCACTACGGGGAGGCTCGTGGCCCCAGCGTAGGCCGACAGCTCGACCACGGTGTCCCATACCACCATGCCCGCCTCATGAGTTTTAGTGGATCGAGGTACCATGGTTAACGGGATTCCACTGGTAAGGTTAGTACCTCAGGTTCAAACAGAGGCGTCCAAACATGATGAACATACATAAGACAGATCGGGTTACTTGACGAGCTCGGCTAGCTCGAGCGCACGACAAGTTGAACGACATGAAGTGCATAAGCACTTCGCGTGGCCAACCACTATCGTCAACCGAAGTACGACTCGGGTTCGTCGAACACATCTCATGTGACGAATGAATCTCAGCCACGAATTCAATCTCGTTACCGATTGCCTGGACTATACAATAGCTCCAATCACATTCAATTACGGAACAGTTAAAGCAATAATGGATCAAGGTTTCAAATCATACAATCAAATATCCAATATTGTTCGCTTAGGGTTGCCTGGGCTGTTGCACGGAATCGTTACACCACTCCCCCATCATCCTTCACGGATTTTATGGAATACAACTTAAACATGTGAAGTAGTCAGTGGCAGGATTAAGTAAACAAGTAATTCAAACATATTAACAAGCATGTTATAAAACACAATGCAAACAAGAAATCCAAACACATACGTTTCATAAACCAGTAAGTGATTAAACTAAACAACTTACATGAAGAAAATCATACACATCACTAAGGTAGTTGAGAATCCTATCTCAACACCCTTATACATTACAATTTACTAACTACTACTCATTCAGACATTTCAACAAACACTTTATACTACATACATCAACATACATGACGTATGTTGATCACACAGGTATTAGGCCAAATCCTTTCACTAGGGAGCTGCCCCATTTATAACACGCGTGCACCCACGATGGATAGTCATGGCAAGCAGGAATCCAAGTTCCATATTCATTCAGTCATTTTCACAAACACTTGGGCTACACATTTTAACATATATAGTGTATATTGGCCGTGGCATGATTTAGGGCAAATCCTTTCGTCAAAGGGGGTATCGCCAATACAACAATCATATATCCATGACAATTAGTCATGGCGAGCACGAATGCGAATTCTATACTCATTCGGTCATTTTCACCAACACTCAGAATACACTCTTTTAACATACATAACGTATACTAGCAAAATCATGTATTAGAGCGAATCCTTTCGCCGAGTGAGTATTATACATATATATAGCATGTTCATATGGTAATTAATCATGGCTAACATACTTTCAAAATTTATACGTATACGGTATTTTCTACAAATACGAGGAATACAGTATATTCAACATAGTTAACGTATAACCGAAAAACGAAACGGACAACACTTTGTACATGTGCAATTGCATGCAGATCATGAATCTATCATTATCTGACATTGAAAGCGTTGAAAACCATAACCTATACGTCTAAAGTCCGCACCTTTTGTCGTAGAATCGTAACGAATACGCTAGAATCTCTAAGCCTTCGTCTACGGTGATTAGGCAACCTGAATCATGAAACAGGTCAACTATTACATCACCAACACTCTTGGAAACCCTAAAACAGCTTAGGGTTAGGTTTTCTTACCTAGAAATGAAATCGGAATCGCCGGGAAAGCAATAAGAACGATGTGGTTAGGCACGGATAGCAGCAGGGTAGCGTGGCAGGGAGATGCTCCCACAACTCCCACACTTTCTCTCTCTTTTCTCACTTCTCTCTCTTAGGTTTTCTCAAATTCGTATGGAATGAGAGAGTGAGGGTTTAAGGTCCTTATATAGGCCCAAAACTCTCCAAAATAGACTCCAGGTCAAGGTATACTTAGGTTATAACAAAAGTGAGGCTGTTCCGTCTCAACGGAGCACTTCCGGAAGCCCCCCTTGAGCCAAAGGTCGGACTTAAGCTCACAGACATTGGATCTAGGTCAAGTTACGTTTTCGATCCGATCGGATTTACAGATCGCCCGTGGCGGATCAGTTTCAGTTCAACGGTCCCTGAGACTCGATCAGGACCACAAGTACACTGACATGTGTATGAAATTTTCCCTGATCCGAGGGTGTATTTGGATCAGATTCTGACGGTCTGATATCTTATAATAGGCCCGCAAGTGACAAGTCTCAGATTACTTAAATGAGACCCAATTTCTAAAGAAATCTACGTTTTCTTACACTCTTCACTCCGGGCTCAAGCGAATAGCCGTGGGACACTATTTGGATTTGATTTCCGAGATGGTTGTCAAGCCCAACAAGGTGGTCCTAATTCTATAACTTCGTATTATTCGGACTTCCGATGTGCGGTCCAGATCTGATACGGAGTTTCGTGATGCTCTCGAGAGCAGCCGGGTAATGAGATTGATCCTAGATTTTAGGGTAACCTAGCGTCAATGATTCTACAAGTTTTGGGTCTTGCAGATCGTATTTAAAGTGGATCAAGCGGATTTCGTAGCTAATCTAGTTTAGCACTTAGTTACCTTTGAAGGATAAGGTAGTGAAAGGTGAGATTTGTGAAGGAAAATGGTTAAAAAGCGATTTTAGACTGTGGGATTGAGTTCTGACAAGTTAATAAGGTGTTAGGAGTGACCCATTGTCTAAGGACGTCTAATTCCAGGTCGGCAAAAATCCGGGATGTTACAAAAGATGAGTTGTGTGTGAAGTTTTTTTGATGGCCACGATTGAAGATCAAGTGCGCGGATGAAAGCCATAAAGCAAGTAAAGTTCTAATTGATTATGTTCATGGATATATATCATCCTGGAAGTTTGTTTGTGTAAGATTAAGTTGAAAGTTCTTACCTTTTTGTGTTCAAGTTTCATAATTTACGGAATATGGATGTCAAGAGTGAGACATAAATAATATCATATTTCCATTTGAGTCAACGAGTCTCCAAATCACATCAACATAACTTAAATGGAGCAAATTACCTACAGTGGGCCACATTTGTAGAAGTCTTTCTTACGAGAAAAAGAAAGTTTAAGTGTTTAACTTTCCCTAAACTTGCAGAAACTTTAATTGAGTATGAAGATTGGGTGGCTGAAGATGCTTAGATTAGAGTGTTGTTGTGGAATCGTATGGAACCACATATCATTGCGAATGTCATCTTCTTCAAGATGACGAAAGAAGTTTGGAAAACTTGAATGAGATGTATTTGGGTGAGAAGAATTTGACTCGTATCTATCAATTACTCTAAAATATTTTCTCCTTCCAGCAAGGAGATAAGAGTGTGGGAGAGTACTACTCTTCTTTGTGAAGCATGTGGGAAGAATTAAATATGTACTAGTCCTCGTCGACAAATTATGAGACTATGCGACGACTAAGAGAGGAATTTCGTGTTGCTAAATTTCTCTCGGGCCGCCGCATTGAGTTAGAGCTTGATAGAGCTTTAGACCCTTAAAGGTAGTGAAATTCTATCCATCACAGATCCATTCACCAAAGTTCAACGTACAACTAGTATGAATTTACAAGGTTCATCCTCATCTGATTGGTCTACATTTATCTCTACTTCTGATAGAGGAGATGGGGGTAGTCGAGGTGGTCGTGGTTGCAGCGGATGGTTTGTTGGTAGAGATATTGGGGGAGGTCGTGTTGGAGATAGGAATACATGGTGTTGTCGTAGCACAAACTTTAAGCAGTGGCCATGGTAATCGACAACGTACACATTGTGGCCTTGTTGAGCATACAATTGACACATGTTGGGATCTTGTTGAAAGACTAGTTTGGGCAAATTAGGTTTGCTCGTCGGATGATGGTTCTAAGGGTTATGTCTCCAAGTCTACCTCCACCCATATTGAGCTGAGTACCTCAGGTGACACAATTACTATGTCGAAGGAAGAATATGCTAAGATTCTGAAAGATCGCTCCACTCATGCCTCATCCTCCACAACTATTTTTGCCCAATCAGGTATAACTTGTTTTACTTCTTTTGAGTGTATTTCTTAGATAATTGATGCCGGTGCTTTCGATCACATGACTAGTGTACACAGAATGTTGTCTTCGTTAGTTCAATCTTTACCCATTTTTTTCGCAACATTAGGTGATGGTATTTCAACTCGTGTATTTTGGGGTGGGTATTGTTCATCCTACTCCAACTCTTTCATTATCGTTAGTACCGTACATTCCTTGGTTTCCTCTAAGTTTACTGTTATTAAGTAAACTAAATCTTTAAATTATCTTGTCAAATTCTATCCTTCCTATTATGAATTTCAGGATTTAGAGGCGGGGAGGATGATTTTTTCTTTTCTTCTTCTTCTTCTCTCTCTTTTTTTTTTTTTTTTTTTTTTTTTTTTTAAATATTTTTTTTAATGGATAGGCGGGGAGGATGATTGGTGGAGGACATGAAGTGAACGGGCTCTGTTACCTTGATAGCGGAATATTTGGGGCTGAAATTGCATTATGGGCTGAAGCCTCTCCTCATCAGTGGCATTCCAGGCTCGTTCATCCTTAAATAGTTAGTCTTGTCCCCTCGTTGTCTTTGTGGGTTAGAGTGCGAGGCTTGTGAGTTCAGAAAGCATTATAGAGTGTCATTCCTGTCCCATGAGGATCAAATTAGTGATAAGTTCTATGTGATACATTTGGATATTTGGGTCCAGTGCGTTTATTTGATTTTAAATATTTTGTTATCTTTGTGATAATTGCTCTAGAATGGCATGGTTATATTTGATGAAGGGTTGTTTTGAGGTGTTCACTTATTTTAAGGAATTTCTTATGCAAACACAAACTCAATTTAATGTTAAAATGTGTATTTTGAGGGTAGATAATGCTAGGGAATATGTATCACAGGACTTTGACTCCTATCTCCTATCTCATGGCATTATTCACCAAACTTCATGTGCTCATACACCACAACAGAATGGAGTAGCAGAGCATAAGAATCGTCATTTACTTGAGGTCACCAGGGCATCCGATTTTTATTTTTATTTTAGAATGATGCAGTTCTAATTGCATGTTATTTAATAAACCGGATGCCTTCATCAGTCCTAGGTGGAAAGTCTCATTTATTATTATTATTATTATTATTATTTTTTGTTCCATATCCTTAACATAAATTTTTTTCAATTCCTCCTAAGGTATTCGGTTGTGTGTGGTTCGTGCATCAGTTTGACCTTGTTTCCGCTAAATTTGAATAAAAAGCTGTGAAGTGCATGTTTGTTGGTTATTCTTGTACTTAGCATAGCTACAAATGTTATAATCTAGTTAGTCATGGACATTATGTATCAACTAATGTTATGTTTTTTGAACATACTCCACACTTCTTTGAGTGAGGATGATCATTGCAATTTGAAGAAGGTTTTGCTGCCCTCCCTATTGTGCCATATGTAACTTTGTCTATGGAGAAGGGTCTTGTGCAATTTGTAGATCCACCCCTGTAGTTCTACTCAAGATGTTGAAAAAGAGGAGATAGAGTGCCTACTAACGTGTCCTCTATCAATCCTTCTATCCCGTCAGAAGATCATTTTTCGGAGTCTTCCCGAATACCCAGTGCCTTTGGTTGAAGGTGATTTTCTCATTGCTCTTTGTAAGGGTATATGTTCTTGCACCTAACATCCTACATCTAACCAGTATTCGAAGTATCGGTCTTGCACCCAAACGATGATGTCACTGAATTGCAGGACCGTCAAGAAGCAAGGCAACACCTATTGATTCTCTCTCCAAATAGTATAGACCATTCATTTTACAACCTCCACTAATCATCATAGTCGTCTTGAGGTCCTAAGAAACACAGTGAGAAAGAAATAATGTGACAGAACAATTTAGAGATTTTGTTAGTTATAAATAAATGGCAAAAAGGAAATTTGGGGCATAAACAAGACAAATGATAAGGACACAAATGCATTTGGTTGAGCAGTACCAAGTCCAACAATGTTGGATGAGTTACCATCAACTAAGTAATAGATATATTAGATGAAACAAGGTTAAAGAAGGAAAAAGAACTATGGTTACCAAAAATATGATCAGATGCCCTAGAATCGATTATCCAGTGAAAAGGATGATACGACAAGAGATGATTTGCCTGAATGGGTTAAAGTGACTATAGAAGAGGAAGGCACATTGTTGGATGTAGAACCACTTGAAGAGAGGAACCATATCTAGTTTCTACTGTTGTTTCAATTTAGCAAGTTCGGGTCAATGCTAATTAACTAAATTGGTTGTCACGATTGCCCACTAACACATTAGGTATATTTGGAGGTTTGTTTCACGAGGTTGAACTTCACTACATGTTTTCCCTGTTTCTGCCTCTATACCTGGCAAGAAAGAATAGATCTTCCTCTAACAGTTTCAACTGGGTCTGATTCTTGCATCCATTTCATTTTACCAGAGATGAAATTTGTTAAAAAATAAAAATAAAAATAAAAATAAAAATTCTTGCGAGTCTTTTGACTGGAAATCATATATTGGCACAAGGGTGTTCATGTTGACACATTCTCGAAGGCATGATATTTGAGCATATGGTATCATGTTTTGACAAGTAATGAAAGATAATTTTTGTGAAGACTTTAACATAACTCAATTCTAAGCAGTGTTCGAATTATCTCCAATATTATCTTTATCTCTAGCTCAGCGATACCGATAGCACTGGTAGCGATACCGATGACGCTGGTAGTATCAGAAATTTCAGGTATTAGCAATGTATCGCTAAGTATTGCCAATGTCTCAATATCGCTAATGTAATCGCCAATATTTTCAACTATGTAAATTTTAGGTGTTGCTTGTATTGCCAATGCATCAACATTTCTAGTGGATCCAAACCTTTATTTTAGGTAATGCTTGTATCATAAGTGTATCAACGATATTTCAATAGTATCGCCAACAGATTGATATCATCAAAATTTTGTTATTAGAAAAAAATTTATTGCAATTTTTTTTTTTTCATGGGTACATGGTTGTACGTAGTGTTCAATTTGTCATTGATAATATTGACACTATCTCGATATTATCGATAACGCAATATACGCGATATTGAGACCACAATCTTTCGTTTCCTTTACAAGTGTTGATGATTTCTTGGTGAAATATCATGTGTTGTTGATATTTTGCAATATCAATGAATGTTTGGATGAAATGTTGGATGGTTAAATAGGCCAGATGAGATGGATAGACTGATTTTTTACAACAATACATGCTTTTAAGGCCCCATTAAATGGAAACTTGTTATGTATGCATTCTTTTTGCATTTTTTTTTCTTCTAAATATGCAAATATTTACATTTTAACATTTCCTAAAGTTTCGCTGAAAATTCCAGCATTTTTCCCATGTTTCCCTGCATATCTGGTTATCAACGATATTATCAGCAATATCGATATTGTTTCCGTATCCCTGGCCAGCGAAACTTGTAGCGATACTGATACTTCGAACATTGATTCTAAGTTTATTTGATAGAATTTAGATTAATTGATTCTAGTTCTTTTTAGTGTGTTCTTTAATTTGGTTCTCTTTCGCTTTGTGGGCATCTTTCTCTTAAGGCTGTTTGGGAAGCTGGAATGGGTAGAAATGAAATTGATTTCCATATATTGTGTTTTCCACTGTTTGTATTACGAAAAGTAGCTGTGGAAATTGACTGTCACTACTATGCTTTACCTCAGAAAATGAATGAATTGTTCCTTTGCAATAATCTAATCCATCCATATTTCCATGGTAACAAGAGACTCCTCTTGATATTGACCTTTCAACATTTCCATGGAAATGGACTGCACAACAAAACATTAGATTCCAGCTTCTTTTCCATTGTTTTCCACGTTGTTGGGTTTCTAGGGTGGGGTGGGGTTTCTCATCTCTGTTTTGACTTTTTCCTCCGCAAACACCTTCTAAATGTGCTCTTGGAGGAGTCTCTATGAGCCTTTATAATTCGAAGTTCAAAATGGTTAATGTGTGATTTGATTATTTGTTGTCGTTGTTATTATTTATGACTTGGAAGCATTTTGGTTACTTAAGTAGGCATCAAAATCATTATTTGGTTGAAGTGAGAAGTGATATAAATTATGATATCCTTCTAGTTAGTTAAATATGATGTCAAAATCATAGTTTGGTGACAATGAGAAGTAAGATCTTCATGTTGAATTTGGATAAAGGCTAATGCTCTAATATTTTGATTTTAAAAAGTTTCACCATTGGTATATATATTGGCAGGCATCCAAACAAAAAGGTGGAAATCTTGCAAGATTTTGGCATTGATTTCTGCCCATTATTGCGATAAAAGTTTTAGCTTGGATCTGAAAGATTTTATATTGAAGTATTTGGTTGAAGGTGAAACCTTGCATAACTGCATATGATATCCCTTTCATCCAAATGCAGTTTCTCTTTTTTCTTCGTATGCTTTTGTTGTTGTTGTATGTTGCTTGTGTACAGTGCTCTGTTTTTCTGAAGTCCACTGCTCTCAGTTCTTCCTCCGTTGACTGTAACCAGAAATCCTGAAACCACTTCAAAATGTTGCTTTGTTGGAGAATTCTTGTATGCGTGTTAAGGGAATTAATCTGTAACTTAGTTTTTGTTTGATTATGAAACATAAATTCTTCATAAAACCTAATTTCTCAACCAAGGTTCATATGGATTTTGTGCAAAATGATGCAGGATCGGGTCCCTGCATTTTCGGCTAAGAGTGCAAGAGATTTCATACAGAAGGAACTGGGAGCTCCAGTTGATGTATTGTTCAAAGAGTTTGAGGATCAGCCGATAGCTGCTGCTAGTCTTGGTCAGGTGTTTGCTTCTCATTCTAACGTCATATATCCTTACGTGTCTTAGCATGGAAATCATTGAAATATTTTATGCCCTGTTTCTGTTCGCCTGCTAAAAAAAAGAGTAACTATAATGCATTCATGTTTGAATATGTTTTTATTACTTTTTTAATGTTATTTTGTAGAAGAAACATATAATGGCATTCTGTTGGGGATTGTAAGGACAAGAACTTTGTGGAAGAGTATTATGGGAAGAAATAGTTGCTAAAATAAGAAGTTGACACATAGTTTCCAGAATCAGATCCCAGTTTTTCTAACTTTTGTAGAAAATTGGGTACTAATCATTGTAGCAAATTCAGTAGAAGTGCGTAAAAGTTCTTATTTAAGGAACATAAAATAATTCTAAGTACCATGATAAAAAATCATCAAGAAAGATAACATAGTAGAGGAACCTCCTTTAGATAACATAGCAGAGCCCCATGCACACGGAAGAACTAAAGTAAATTGAGCAGTAGGAACAGTACTATTGAAGGACTGCGATGGACAATCATGATTTTGTGTGGCTCACCTTCTTGATGGATGATGATAAGATGATTTAGAGCACTCCATGTAATAACCCACATGTGTCTCTTGTGTTTGTTGTGGGTTGAGTGAGTACAATGTTCGAAATATTGATATCGCACAATGTATTGCACCCTTGGGATACAGATATGTATCGGCTATCGCATGGGATATATCGTTTGTATCGCATAATTTATCGCACTTTTTGGAAAACATGGGGAAACATTGGGAAAATAGTTGAATTGTTCAATGAAACTCCAGGGATTATTAAAAAAGACCTCAGTACACACTTTTAAATCATAAAATCTCAAAAAAGAAGGGCACATAATAGGTTTCCATTGTATAGGGTCCTAAGCTATGCATTGTCCGATTGAACTAAGACAACTATATCCAGTGTCCACCCCATCCATCCGTTTTTCCATATCATTTTAGGACATCATGCAAAAAATTAAGCAAATCCAATAATCAGGTTGACCATATCATAGGTAACAATGGTGATTGACCATTAGTGGGCCACAAAAGTTTTGGATCAAGCTGATAAATGTTTTTTCTCTTCATTCAAACTTATGTGAAGTTATCAACAGATTTGATGCCTAATAAAATATAGGGAAAATTAAGGTGCACCCTAAGAAGTTTTTAATGGTACCATGTTCAACTAGTATAGTTCACCTGATAATTGGATCTTCTTAATTATTGGGATCATACTGTAAGATGATTTGAAAAAATGGATGGATAGAGTGGATACAGAATACACACGTCAAGTTGGACCCCACTGTAGGGGCTGTATGGTCTCGGGTGAGTCCAGGGTCTCACTTAATCCACTCAAATACACTATTACAGTACTAAGTAAACTTTGTTGGGCCCACTGCGAATGTACATGGTTTATCCACACTAGCCATCCGTTTTTCCAGATCATTTTATGGGTTGAGCCCAAATTTGAAACATATCCAAAGCTCAAATGGACCATACCGCAAGAAACAATAGGAATAATGATTTCCACCATTGAAACCTTCGTAGGGCCTACAGTGATGTTTATTTTTCATCCAACCTATTCATAAGATCACAAAGACTTGGATGAAGGAAAAGAACAAATATCCACTTGATCCAAAACTTCTTTGGCCCCCAAGGATTTTTTAATGGTAGACGTTCAATTCGCACTGTTTTATATGGTGTGGTCCACTTGAGCTTTGGATATGCTTCACTTTTTGCACGAAAATCATAAAATTATATGGTAAAATGGATGGACGGAGTGGATAAAATACACGAATTATAGTGGGCTCCACAAAGTTTACTTATTACGTCATCCGCTTCCCACCACCCTGCAAAGACGTCGCAGACGCTCCTCCAGCTCGAGTTGTATGAACAGTTCAAAATTAAATGGGCTCCACAATAATGTATTTATTATATCTATACCATGCATGCATTTGGAGAGATCATTTTAGATTAAATGAGTAATATCCAAAGCTCAGGTGGACCACACCACAAATAGCAGTGGGGACTGATTCTCATCGTTAAAACATTCTTAGGGCCCACCATAACGTTTATTTTTCATCCAATCCATTCATTAGGTCACACAAATCTAAATGAGGAGGAAAAACAAATATCATATTGATCCAAAACTTTTGTGACCCCCAAAAGGGTTTCAATGGTAGACGTTCAATCTTCCACTACTATTTTCAGTGCGGTCCACTTGATCTTTGGATCTGTCTTATTTTTTGGCTCAAGCCTTACAACGAGCTCGCCAAATGGATGAACAGTTTGTATATAACACATACCTCATGATGGGACCCACAGAACTTGGTGACATCAACACACCAGTCGGTGGTGTGTGGTACACCATTCCGGCCCCAAAAATATCTCCCAAATCTTCGGATTTCGGTGAAGAGTCTCCAGATTTCGATTTCCTTCGATGTCGCCCAAATACTCGGATTTCTTCAGATTTTGACGGATTTCTCTTTCAAATCGGAGATTTTATTTGCACTAACCTACGAAAGAAGCTTCGATTCGAATGGCCCACTAAATGGAAGCTTCCGATGATGACAATCTCTTGTATAGGTACTGAAATCTAGTCTCTCTCTCTCTCTCTCTCTCTCTCTCTCTCTCTTTCTTTTCAATTTTTTTTGGATAATGATTCTGTCCACGTATTTTTTTTTTTTTTTTTAAAACTTTGTTGGTCTCTTTCGAAGGATATCGTGTCTCTGGACTGCGATACCGATAATATTGGCCGATAGTATCGATATTACGAACACTGTGAGTATAAGGTAACTATGTCATAAGGGCATATTTGTAATTTTTCTTTTATTATTATTTTTTCTCCTAATATAATAGAGTGACATAGGGGAGGCGTCACTACCTCTCTCTCTCTCTCTCTCTCTCTCTCTCTCCCCCCCCCCCCTCCTTCTATTCTTTTTCTCTGTTACTCATTTTGCCTTCTTTTCTTAATGAACAAGGTTTTAAAATCTTGGGTGCTATTGTTCCTCTCTTCATCTATGCAATCTCCTCTTTTTTTTTTTCATCATCTTCTTTAAGGTGAAATTCTAAACTCTTTAGGTCTGATTTCCTCTCTTTCTCTTTCATTCATTGTCATACCACCATATGGTGGGTTGTCTTCTTCCTTGTGAGTGGGAATGAGGCCCACTTCTTATGAAACCAATTCTCGATGGTTCAAAGTGGATTTTTGTACATCAACAACCATATTTGGAGAATATATGTTCCCATGAAAAGTGTTGATGTGGGTGAAATCCATTGTGAAGATCATTAGTCGACGTTTGAAAACATTGTTAGGTGAGTTCAAGTTTCACTTCTTCCCCTGATATTTGATCCTTTTCACATCTTGTTTAAATGGAGATAAAAAGTGATGCCAAATATAGTTTTTGACTCAAAATGAGCTAATGAATTTTCAAATCACATTGACCAAGCTTAATGGTGCAAACTATCTACAATGGGCTATGTCAGCAGAAGTTTTCCTCACAAGAAAGAGAAAGTTAAAAGTATTTGATGCCTGCAAAGCTTGATGAAGGCTCCACATGGTATGATGATTGGATTGCTGAAGATGCTCAAATACAGACTCTTATGGAATAGCATGGAGCCAAATATTAGTGCCAATGTTATTTATTTCAAAACAACAAATAAATTGTATGGGACAACTCTAAGTTTAAGCCTGTGCAAGCCCATATTCTTGGAGGTTGTGAAATTCCTTCTACCAAGGAAGCCTTTGTATGTGTTCAACGTGTGGTCGGTGTGCCCACCCCAAGTTTATATTGTTTTGATCGATCTACTTTAGTTTCTTCCTTTGGTAGAGGAGGTGGTGGAAATCATGGTGGTGCTGGTGGTCGTGGCCGTGGCCGTGGTAATGGTGATCATCGGTTTAGTGGTAGAGATTCAGGGCGAGGACATTCTAATGCTATAAACCCTTAGGAGGTAGAGGTACAAATTTTGATGGCAGTCATCGTAGAAGCCGCGGAAATTGACGATGCACTCATTACGGTCTTTTGGAGGAGGCTCAAACTAGTAACAACGTGAGTACTTTATGGACTACAACTGAGAAGGAAGTTCATTTATCCGAGCTGCGAAATAAATAATATCGACCAATATCATCGATAGTTTGAACACTGACCAAAATAACCCATGATTTTGTAACAACAATAGAAGGAAACTCCATTAAAATGAGCTCTTGAATTTGGAGATTGATTGTTTAACATTCATTCTTTCTGAGAGTTTATATTGTTTGATTTCAGATTGTGTTTTTTCTGATGGTTCTTACCTCTGCTTTGTGGTGCATTTACTTCACCTTCGGAGGAAACATCTTTATGGATTCCTAAAAATAACTGGGGTGGAACCTCATTAAATTGGTTTTAGAAAAAAAAAAAAAAAGAAGAAAAAAGAACATCTTCATGGGATTCCTCTTGGATTAAGTTATCTTGGTGTTGCATTGGGCTTTTTCTTGATTATTTTATTATGTGTTCTCTTGTATTTCTTGAACTGAGAGGCCGTGTTCCTTTTTTTTTATTTTTTTATTTTTTTATTTCCTTTCAATATGGAGTTCTTGAACTTTGGCTATGCATGAAACTTTTTATTTGTTCTTTGTGTTTGGATTCGAGAGTTTGACCATGGTTACTGGGAAACTCGTTTTTCCTGTCAAATACAAGCATTTCTTGATTCCTCTCACCCGCATTCATTTCATGCTACACTATAACCGTTGAAAAATGGGAATTTCAATATATATGTTTCTCTTGTTGCTTCTGCATCCCTTTCTCTGTCTGGTAAATATGTTATTGAAACAATTATAAAAGAAATTTATAGTGTCATTTGGTTAGTCTCTGTAATGCCCAAAAAATCAACTCCAGTGTACATCGCACGGGATTCGAGTTCCGTGGTGTTAGGAAATTAATGCAGGGGCATTTTCACACCGGGCTCGAGTGGGGTTGCTTATGGGATGCAGGGGCACACTCGAGGCGGGTGGCCCATGTGAGGCAGGTGGCTCGTGTGAGGCGGTACCCATGTGATTTGGGGCCCACGAGGGGGGTTTGGCTGAGGTCCTAACCCATAAGATGTGGAGCCTAGGCTATGATATAAAGGGATTGATTCGCCATGCTCTAACAGTTTGAGCTTTTAGAGCAAGTGGTTAATTGTCCTGCATCAAATTGGTATCAGAGCGGGAGGTCTCATGTTTGAGACTCCTCACCAGGGGTGATTAATGCAAGGGCATTTTCACACCGGGCTCGAGTGGGTTTGCTCGTGGGATGTAGAGGCACACTCAAGGTGGGCGGTCGGTGTGAGGTTGGCCCCACCCATGTGAGGCAAGTGGCTCACGTGAGGCGGTACCCATGTGTTTTGGGGCCCACAAGGGGGGTTCGGCTGAGGTCCTAACCCATGAGATGTGGGGCCTGTGCTATGATATAAAAGGATTGATTCGCCATGCTTTAACAGTTCGAGCTTTCAGAGCAAGTGGTTAATTGTCCTGCATCATAAATGTACTTCATGCCTTTCATATGTCATATGCATTTACATTCACGAAGGTATCCAATCACAAGGATAACACCAACCACACCAAAATTCTTATTCCATTTAATAAAAAATATGTTCAATTATTTAAGTCTATTGCTCACTTAGAAGGGAGCTTATTACAATCATTCTCAAATCAGTTCAAATCCTTGATATGAGACATAAAATAAAGATAAACTAGATGCATCGGGCAATATAAGCCCACATCGCTTACAGTAATCATCAGTAAGGAGCTCGTTGCCCGTCTCCTCCACCTGTACGTCACCTACACTATCTATATGGTTGGAGAGGGTCAACGTCCCACCCATAGTGATAGTTTTTCCCAAGATTAACAATTCAAGTAATTCATTATAGTAAAACAATCCATGGGTCCCGATATGTCTCGCATTCCATACTGCAAATGGTATCAGTTATGCACAAGCAACCTACATGAATGCATGCCTTTACATGTAAAACTCATAAACTAGCATAGTGAGTGTAGCAAAACACATAAGTGACCACCGGATAATGGAATAATTCATAAACCTGACATGCTTCTCATCCCATAAGTACGGAGAGAATGATGGTGTGTCCAACGCTACCATGGATTTATGTGAGCACCCCTAAACTACATTACACATGGATTAGTAGATTTATGTGACACAATTTGTTCATCAACTAACTAATCGTGACATCTAATTCCCTAGAGTGATGTACCATGACAGTTCGAATTACATACATCGAAGTGTGATACCACTGCCGCTCCAAGGAATCATGCGCCAAACAAGAGGGTCACTACCCAGAGCGCATTACATACACGATGTATAAACAAGTCACTAAGTTGTGAGGCTTTAAACACATCACATGTATCAATAACGAATTAAATTAAACCATGAGGGTTATGGAATCCACAGGCACATGCCCAAGCCATAAGAGAAATAAGAAGAGTAGCAGAAGGCTGACTTAATAAAATAGAATAAAGGAAGAGTAGCATTAGATAAATCAATACATAGAGTGGAAACACGCATCACTCTCAAAGTCGGCGAAGGACAAGGCTTGAATCCATTATTCTTCATAAGTTTATTAAAAGTCCAGCAGTGTTTTCATGGAAAAATCAATCTGGAATTTAAATAAAAGAAACCCCAACAGGGTAGAAAGTAATCAAGATATGTCAAAATGCATAGGAAAAAAAAAAGTGCAATTTCGGGTTAGACGGTTCAACTCGATAGGTCCAAAATTAGGGTTGTACATCGAGCCGAGTTGAGTCGAGGTGGGTCAAGCTTGGCTTGGCTCGTCCGTGCTCTCCTCGAGTTCGAGCTAGAGCTTGAGCTCGGCCTCGAGCTTACCATTGGAGCTTGGCTTCTTTGCCAAACCTTTGGAGTCGAGCTAGTGAATCAAGTCGAGGCGAGCTTACCTCGAGTTGAGTCAAGTCGAGTCTGCTCCCAACCTAACCCAACCCACACCTGACTCAACCTAGCAACCTGACCCAACTGACCCAACCCCTAAATCAAATATTCAATTAGTAATATATATATAGCCATAGAGTTGGTATTGAGAGAGAGAGAGAGAGCTGCGAGTTAGGTAAGGAGGGGAAATGGTAAAAAAGGGACGGACGAGTAGGGTATGGTTTAAGTTTTAATTTATTTTAATTTTTTAAATATAATAATATATAATATAATATAATATATTCTGATGCAGGACATGAAAATTAAATATGATATGCGAGATTTCAGGCTTAAGATCACGTTAGTTCAGAAACAATTACACAAATTCCATATCCCACATGAAAGGCCAAACATTCAATTAAGGGGAATCTATGCGTGTCCAGGCCTACACATGATAGGGATAGATCAATAAAAATTATGAACCAAACGATACTCAAAGATAAGAAATAATCATCCGCAGATGCGTAGTAATCAGTCCCTAATCTAAGGGATTCACCAATTTCAAATCAAGGAACCCTAGGGTAAGAAAAGGGGCATAAAATTAGAGATTTGAGTAATTTAGGGTTAAGTTTAGAGATTTTAGGTGAAAGTGGAGTGAACGAGGAGAGAGACGAACTAGAGAAGTACCGCACGCGTGGACAACAACAATTGCCCAGACGCACATGCGTGTGATCTCGGCCGCATGTGTGTGGGGCCCACTATTCAGAAAAAGGCCACCTTGGCCCTGGTCGGTCAGGAATGGACTCCAAAACTCTCATATCTCAGCTCGATCTGATCTACGGTTTGTGTGTGGTGCTCCGCCGAAGTTTCAGCCCTCCTGTAGGGCCAGATTATGAAATTCTGCTGTGGGGAGGAGAATTGCTGCAATAGATAATTGATTCGAAGTGTAGATGATGGGGTGAGATGGGAAGAATGGATGATAGAAGATGGGTAGTAGAGATGGCAATGGATGGGGGCGAATCGAGATAGATGTGGCTTCGCACCACGGTAATTAATCCTTCGATGAAGGGAGGGCTTCGCACCCAATTAGGCTTCACAACTCAGAGAGTAAGAAAACGCAAAATTTTTATTAATCTTTAATCCATGAAAAAAGCTACAAGGGGTGCCTATTTATAAGAAAATCCTATACCCCAAAACTCGCGCCATGTGCACAACCTATTACTTGGCGATGAAGTAAACCAAAATAAAAACTAATCAAAGAAATCTAAAGCGTTCATGATGTTCTAAATAACATTAATAAGCAAAACCTAAAATATGAAATCAATCTAACTAGTGGGCCACGATCATAAGATCCCATGATGGGCTTTTCTTGACTAACGGGCCCACTCTTTTGAATCAAAACTTCGTCTTCTAGCTGGAGGCCCTCCCTGGACGTCGTCATCGATCCAGATCGATGGTGGGGCCCTCTTTCTTCTGGCGTACGTGCGTAGGGGGGGCAGTGTGAGTGCGCGTGTGCGCGTGATGTCCCCATCATATTCGAGTCAAGCCGAGCTGGGTTTGAGTCGAGTCGAGTCAAGTTGAGTCAAGCTCTACTATGTTTAAACTTGACTTGTTTTCAAAATGAGCTGGGTCATATGAAGCTTGGCTCGCCTCGAATCATCGTTCGAGTCAAGTCGAGTTAGATCGAGCTAAGCCGAGCGAGCTTTTCAAGCTAGCGTGGCTCATGTATAGCCCTATCCAAAATGTCCAAAAGTTGGTCCTGATGTCCTAAGGTTTAAAATATGGATTTTAAATAAGATTATTATATATAAAAAAAGACCCTTAAGGTTTGTTGATCTAAACATACGGTCCAAAAGATGCATGAACTATGAACTGTTTGGAGCCCGAACGCACGTAGTTTCGCGGAATAGGTGTAGTTTTGTGATCCATACCACAAAATCTGTCCAACATGATTAATATCATATATTAAACATAATTCCCACATAAAGAAACCATTCATAACAGATCAACAACTTAATAATATGAAAATTGCAATAACAATCAAGTTATACGCAGTTATATAACAAAACATATGAGAAACCATGCATAAATTAATCTTAAATTGAAGTAAGCTTAAAGGAATCCCTCACCTCAGTTCATGGGTTTTGTTAGGGCTGATCCAAGGGAGAATTTAAAGACCTAAAATAAAAATTCAAGTTTACACAGTTTAGATTACACGTGTATAGTGTAGATCCATACTAGAGTTTCGATCAAGCATTCTAGAAACTAGACAACTAAAATTTTCTCTATATCACCTAAATCTAGGGCCGACATACCTTTAATTGAGGAGGATGAGGAAGAAGAAGAAAACTCATTTTGAAGAGGTGGGGATGCCTACACCCTTCTCTCTCTCTCTCTCTCTCTCTCTCTCTCTCTCTCTCTCTCTCCTTCAAAATGCAAAAGGGGGCTGGGTGTCCAGCCCTTCCCTCTTATTGAGGAAGCCTAGGGTAGCCCCTTCAAAATGCTTGTGTGGTTGAATGTGGGAGTAAGCGTGGCCCACTTATTGTATTCGGGATCCAAAACGTTCACGGAACTTGGTTTTTCGATCCCTTTCCAAGGTATATTTTTGTGTAACCATCGGACCATCCTAGGTCCCCTTTCCAACCGAGGGTTATCCACCCTTTCAATGTAGATGGCTCACCTAGGTTGTAGTTCACTCAGATTTTTGATATACTAGTTAGTTTCAACGAAGCGGTGCTAGTGCACGGAGTGGATTTGACACTATTCATGAGGAGGCCTCCACTTTGAGTGGCCGGCCAGCCCCTTGGATGACTTCACATGCCCAAGGGCTGGTTTGTGCATCAACCCCCTTTTTGAGTTGAGGCAGAACTCGATTTCTGTCTCGTTCATGTGGTGTTTCCACCATCTGATGCGTTGTCTTGCACAGTTTCGACGAATGACAACCAAAGATATAATTTTCATGATGGGTGAACACCTAGAATGTGTTTTAGACCATTCATGAGATGTATGGTCCATCCTCGATGATCGGGTCCCAAAATTTGTACAAACTCGCAATAGGACAATCCTGGCAATTACGTGAATTTTCATCACGAACGGACCATGGGAAATGGTCCAACTTGACATCCTACTCCAAGTTACTTAGGGCGTAAGCTAACTAGTTTTAAAAGGATTAGGAAACTTCTAATTAGGTGGATTTTGAACTAAAATAAATTGCTCTACTTAATTTCCATGATCGGCCCACGAAGGGTGCAATCCAAGACCTTCATTAGATAAAGTCCATTGCCCCGACTCTAGGAACATTAATTTTATGATCATGGGACATTAAATGAAGGATTGAGGGGCTGATTTGTTAGTTTGGGTATTTTGATGATGATCTAAGAGTGGAGGTTTGGTTTGTACTGTTAAATCGTGGCAATAACTTAGGTATAAATTTTGGGTTTGATCGGATCACCAGAAGTGGTCTGTTTAATCATTCTAGGTTTAGGTTAATGTGAACTGTTATAACTCTCGGGTCACTTTGGAAATCACATTTAAACCTCTGCATTCATAATTCCAACAGTGGGTTTAGGGTTTATCAACATGGTGAGGAGAATGGTTGGTTTCCCTTTGGGACCATATTTCCCGATCGGCGGGTACGATTAGTTGATGTGCTAGATCTCCATGATCTAGTGGTCTATTTGAGATTTTGGTTGTATGGAATTGTTCCTTTAGCTATTCTACACTAATACCACTATTTACTTCTGAATAGATTGTTATTATTTGGATAGAAAATGTGATGGGTCCATAAGGGCAATTTCTTAATTTTTGCAATTTATGCTCGTTTTCGAAAGATAGCTTATTTTGATTGGAATCTATGTTCTGAGCAACTTTCATAAAAAAAGTTCCTTTTAATTCCTAACGACGAAGGTTATATAAGCCATCTTTCATTCTGGCGGAAGGAAAAACATCCCATAGCGCATTTAAGCGAAAAAATTTCTACGTAATAATCTGGACATTTTCAGACTCAAGTATGGGAAATCCGGGTTATTACAGTCTTGTAGGCTGATTCTTTGAATGAGGAAAAAAAAATCAATCTGCAGTTTCATTAGTCTCATTGTCTGATTCTCATTGTCTAATTCCTTAGATAAAGGAAAAAGTCAGTTTTCTTCTGACATTGTCATTTGCTTGGAAGTCGGATGTGAAAATCTAAGGCACATTGTTGCAGTAGACCCGTCATCCTGGTTCCAATTCATGCTATTCTGTAGCGCAAAATGTTTATCTATCCTTGTTCTATGTGTAAGATGAAAAACTAACATCTTGTTTATATAAATCACTGTATCTTGATTCTATAAGTGACAACAAGCATTTTTTGTGCATTCTAGTGGAGAATAATAATAACACTATCCTAAATTAGAATTAACTTTTTATTTATCTAATGTTATGTTTCAGAATTAATTGTTGGCCATACATTTGCTGTAATGAGCTTCTCCGAACATTTTATTGATTTGTGATTTCATGATTGCTGACTTTAGGTACATCGAGCTACTCTACATAGTGGAGACAAAGTGGTTGTGAAAGTTCAAAGGCCTGGTCTGAAGAAGCTTTTTGACATTGACTTAAGTAAGTAATTCTGATCCTTCCTATATTTGTATCAAAGATTCATCATCATTGTTATCTAAGCCTTACCCCAACTGATTGGGGTTGGCACATGAATCCTATTCTGTCATTCCACTCTATCAAGGCCCATAACTTCAGTTAGACCGGTAAATAGGTAATCAAGTCTTTTCTTACTATTTCCCCTCACATTCTTTTGGGCCTTACCCTTGCCCATTTAGAGCCTTCAACTTGTACCAACTCACTCCTTCTAACAGGCATTGTTCTCGGTCTCTGTTGCACATGACCAAACCATCAAAGTCTACTTTCCCTCATCTCATTACCTATTGGTTCTATTCCTAAGTTCCCTTGAATGCATTCATTTCTATCCTTGTCTTGCCACTCATACATTTCAACCTACTCATTTCAGCTACACTCATCCTGTGAACATGTTCAACTGCCCAGCATTCTATCCCTTAAAGCATGGCTGATTGCAATCAACCTATGTAATAGACTATTAGATAGCACTTGATTGCAACCAACCTATGTAATAGTCTATTACATTGTGCTTGTGGGAGTTTTGTGCTCTCATTGCCACTCTCAAGCTTGGATAAAGGAAGGTTGAGTCAGGTTGGCAGCTGGTATCAAACTTATGCCATAACTTCCATCATGAATCTGAACAATTGTATCAAAGATTAGAAAGTAATATTACAAACTCAGAAATAATGGTTTCAACTTTGCCCTTTTTTCAAAAACTTGTTTGGGCAAGTTTTGAAAAACTGGTGAAAGGTATGGTTTTGGGGGAAAAAACTACCCCAATTTTTGTAATATGGGTAAAATAATCACCATAATCACTTTTATAACTCAATAGAATTTGTTTCCTACCACACATATTTTCTTGGGGTTGTGTTGGATGTGATCATTAATGCTACTGGAAGCACTACATTTTCACCCTAATCATCAGTTAGATAAGAAAAGACATGCTTTAACTCTCTCAGCATTTGAACAGCAATCAAGACGGGGACAGATAATCTTGCAAAGCTCCAGTTTTTGCGGTTGCCCCAAAATCACCAGCACAATGCTTGAATATTTATTCTAGAGAAAGAAAAAGTTTGGTGGACATCCAAATGCTAACATACCTAACAATCTTTTCAGTTTTAGCAAACTGGCTTAACCAATGCTTAACAAAGAAGAAATGTTCGATAAGGTGTAACTTAATTGACAACTTTTACAAAGACTAGTGGGTATGGCACGTGTCACGTACATTTAGAGATGAAGTGATTTGTGAGACATGGGGAGAGGGTTGCAATGGAGGGAAGGTGAACCAGTTGTACGAAGGAAAAGGACTGAAGTCCTCCATACTATCATACCAGGAGCAGTGGGTTCAATATCTAGGTTATGTGGGGCCCAATTTTATTCATTTTTGTTGCATCCGCTCCATCCATATGGTGAGTGTCTTGACGTTAGGCCTTTCAGTGAAATATTTGCCCAACCTACAACTTAGCTAGGCCACACCACAGTGAAAAAATGGAAAGGACTCCAACCACGGGTTGCTCACAATGGTGTATCTATTCAATCTAGCCTGTTCATTAGGTGCTGACCACCAGGAAGAAGAGATTCCCAAAAATAAGATCGATCCAAAACATAGCCAGGCCACAACGTTTAAGCTTAGAGGCTTTAGTTGTAATCTAACATTGTTCCTTGTATTTTGGACCACTGAAGTTTTAGATTAGGCTGGGTTGTGGGATGTACAGTGAACATGAGGGGCTTTAGCTAGTGGACAGGGTGGATGTGAGGCAAACAACATGGTAGGAAAATCTCGTCTTGTACCCACCTTTTACAATACATTAATGTAATAGAATGTTGGGAATTGGTTTTGATGGGATTTATGTGAAATCTACAGTGTCCTATTTATTGTTAGTGGGCAAAATCTCAGGCTTTTGCATGAAGCACGTGGTAGGGCTTGCAACAAATGACCTAAATACCCTTCTCATTCTTTGTCAACCCATCCCTATCCTTTAATCATACTAAGATAAAAACCCTAGAAAAGCAATTGTGGGAGAAAAGTTTGGCCCTACTATTGGTGTTATTTATTATAGAAATGAGGACATAGTCTTTTGATAATAATCCTTGCCTATACTTCAAATACAAAAAGCTCTTTCATCTTCAAAGGATGAAACTCGATTTCTCTCACACATCCGAAGGTAAACCCCTCTCTCTTATGTTTGGATCAAGTATGGATCTTTGAATATTTAAGATTTAGAGATATACGTAAAACGAGGATTCAATATGGGTTTTAGGTAACTTTTCTTTCCTTTTTATTTATTATTTTATTTTAAAATTTACGGAGAATAAGGAGCCATGTCCATTGTGAAAAAAGAGGTATGATCATCCATGACATGCTCCATCTACAGCGGGGCTCACGAATTTTGTATGGAAGTATGCATCATGGTTCTAAATATTAATACAGGAGGGCATATCGGCTTGGCAGAAAAATGATATGATATGGGCATGCGTATTAGGGTTGAGGGTCCACCCGAGCCCAACCTGACCTCAAGAAGATCCCACCTAGGACCTAAACCAATCCAAATTTAATTTGTGGTGCCCCGAACTCGACCCAACCAGATCGACCCAATCCAACCTAAATAAATGTGATTATGCCTAACCAGTCTGACTATACTTGAAATTTCCCAACCTGAATTCAGATCGGGTTTGCGTTTTTCGACTCGAACCCAACTTGAGGACCTTGACAACCTGACTGAAACTCAGGTTGGGTTAAGTCATATTTGGGTTGACCTAAACACAAGTTGTGGTGCTATTGCATATTGATATCGAACCATATTGCCAGTATCGGTTGAAATTTTTTTAAGCTAAAGAATAAGGAAAATATCATGAAAAGGGAAAAATGAGATATTCAAGAATCTTTATTATTATTATTATTATTATTACTAATTTTGTATTTTGGACATGTATCTAATGGTTTATCAAACCATTCTTTGATAAAAATGTTGCATGTCAGCTTGACTTGTTGGAAGTCAATCGAATGGACCATAATCAAACACAAATCAAGCATGATTTGGTGCATTAGGTCACAATTGCATTAAAATAAAATAAAAAACAAAGATGAAAACATGAAAAACAGTGACGATTACCTTTTTTTTATTTTTTATTTTTTATAATGGTCTATTCCTCATTAATTCATTATATCCCACTCAAGTATTTTGTTTTGATCCCTAAGATAGGCCTAAATTTAGTCTAAAATAACTTTTAAAGCTTTCCCCATTGTTGAAATGAAAAAAGAAGCTGAAAATGAGAAAAAATGGAAAAAATAACAAATTTGGGTCTTCGTGGTCGTATTAGCCCATATCTGCCTATATTGGTGCTGATGTGTGCTATATTAGCCAATGGGGTCCAAAACTTTGAAGAATGACTAAATTCGGTCATGTATCGCATTTCCTAGATAGCCTTTAAAGATGCAATATATACATTATGGATTTTTAAAACCCTGGTGTGCATCCACATTGGTAGTCATACTTTGGCAATGTATTAAATACTCCTTCATGTAAATGGAGTGAACTAAGAACATATTCTAGATCCATAAAAACATAAAATAAAAGGGAATCAGGACATGTTTTATGGATTCTTCTTTAAACATGAGGGAGAAAGCATAAAAACCTATTCTTTATCGATGTGAAAGGGCTACGATAAACCTAAAGTGCTCCCAAATACTTCTTTAAAAAATGTTATAAATTTTAAAATAAAAAGGGGTTGCACTAACACGTGCCCCCAAATACTCCTTACTCCAAGTATATCACTTTCTCATGTGTTTCTCTCCCTCTCTCACATTATATGACTAAATCATATACCACACTAATAACCTCACTGTATCACATTGAGATGGTTACTCCATGGTAGCTTGGAGGATTTGGGTAGCAAAGTGTCTCACCTTAACGATACACCCCGGATATCTCATTGCAAATAGGTATGACGTAAACTCTCTCCTTCTCGTCATTAGATTTTCCAAAAACTCTATAGCATTGAAACTTGCAAATAAAGGTCGGGAAAATAAACACTTATATAACTTCATTGAAGTAAGTAATAAGGGATATGTACAAATAGAAACTGAATCAAGCACTGGTTTTAGAATTTTTGGTTGGCTCAAAAACGCTATGTGTGGACTCAAACAATCTCCACGTACGTTGTTTGAGTGCTTTAGTGATGCTATATTGAATTTGGCTACAGTCACAGTTGTGCTGACTATACTATGTTTTTTAGTTGTTGGGCGCCTGGCATCAACATTACCATTTTATAGTTTGGTGATATTGCTGTTATTGGGAATGATGCAGATGGTGTTCAAAACTTGAAAACTTTTCTAGGTCAGGATTTTGAAATCAAAGATCTTGGTCTGTTGTGGTACTTTGTAGGAATAGAAGTGGCCATATACAAAAAGGTGTTGTCATCTCTCAATGAAAGTATGTTCTTGATCTATTGCATGATGTTGATCAGTAAGGAACCCGACTAGGTGATAATCCGATTGAGCAAAATCATTTCCTCTAGGCTAATAATGGAGATTTGTTGCCAGATGCAGGGACGTATCAGCGACTGGTAGGCAAACTTATCTCTTTGACCATTACTAGACCAAATATTGCTTATGTGGTTAGTGTTGTCAGTTAGTTTACATATGCATGGTCCTTGCTCAGACCATTTAGAAGCTACGTATTGTATCTTTTGATATTTAAAAGGAACACCTAGAAGATGTTTTTTATATTCAAAGCATGGTCATCTTTATGTGGAGGCATACTTGATGTTGAGTGGGCTAGATCTCATACAGTTAGATGATCTATTACTAGTTTTTTCACATTGGTTGGTGGTAATCTTGATAGATTGAAAAGTAAAAAGCAATCAATCCTTACTCGTTCGAGTGCTGAGATGGAATATAGGGTTATGGCCCATGGTGTGTGTGATCTACTATAGTTGAAACTTGAAATCTTTTTTAACAGATTGGGTGTTTTCGTTAATCTTTTGATGAAGCTCTACTGTGATAACTTGGTAACATATTTCTTCTAATACGTAATATCATGAGCAGACGAAGCATATCGAAGTGGATTGCCACTAGTGTTCAAAGTATTGGTATCACTACTAGTTTCACTGGCTGAGGATACATAAACAATATTCATATCGCTGATAACCGGAAATGCTGGGAAACATGGAGAAAATGGTGGACTTTTTTTAGTAAAACTTCAGGAGATGCTAAAATACACACTTGCATATTTGCTAAAATACACACTTGCATATTTAGGAATAAAAAAATTGGAAAAAGAATGCATACATAATAAGTTTCCATTCAATGGGGGCCTAAAAGCATGTGCTGTCGTAAGAAATCAATCCAACCATCCCATTTGTCCATCCAATCATCTGACCTTTCATCCAAACATTCATCGATATTTTAGAATATCGATAACATGATATTTCGCTGAGAAATCGTCGACAACTGGATATTTAATGAAAGATTGTGGTCTTGATCTTGCCCACATTGTGATAATGATATTATGGTCGACAAATTGAACATTGTATACAACCATGCACCCATAAAAGAATTTGAAGTGGATTATTTATTTATTTTTAATAAACATATTTTTGTTGATATTGATACATTGGCGATATTATCAAAATATCGCTGTCACATTGGCGATACAAACAACACATGAAATTTACACCGTTGAAAATATTGGTGATACATTGGTGATATTGATACATTGGCAATACAAGCGACACCTAGAATTTTACACAGTCGAAAATATTGGCGATATATTAGCAATATCGATACATTGGCAATACCTGGAATTTCTGATACCAGCGGTGTTATCAGTATTGCTACCAATGTCATCGGTATTGCCGAGCTGGAGATACAGATATTATTGGGGACACTTTGAACAATGATTGCCACCTCATTCGAGAGAAAGTGGCTTACAAAGTGGTTCAAATTTCATATTTTTTTTAAAAATCTGATGATCAACTTGTTGGCTTCTCAGCATTAGTTGTCAATTTGTGATTATCTCCATCAGACTTGTTTCAAGTTGTGCATGCTTGATATCCATTATCAACTTGAGGGGGACTATTGTAGGGAGTATCATATTGCTCTCTCTCTCTCTCTCTCTCTCTCTCTCTCTTCTTTAATTTTACCGTGTAAGCTTACAGTAATTGGAAACTGACTTGTCTCTCCAACAATTGTCCTTACATTTGTTATCTCTTCCTCTTACGTTTTCTTAATCATGTCAATACATCCTCTTGAGACTCTTTTCTTTCCCAACACCCACCAAATTGTCTCTACGAACCCTACTGTATGCTTTCTCCAAGTTTGTGAAGACCATGTGGAGATCCTTCCTTCTCTTTCTATATTTCTCTATCAATTTTAAGTAGCAATAGGCTCAATGGTTGACCTTCTTGGCATAAAAAAACTAATCTTTTGATACATTCGTCTCATGCCTTCATCTTTGCTCAATCACTATCTCCTGAAGTTTCATAGCATGATTAATAAGTTTAATCGCATGACAATGCAGCTTTGTATATCTTCTTATTCTTATAAATGGGTAGCACAATATTGTAAAGGTATGGGGCCACTGAAATGATTCCAACTCAAATCAATGTAGAAGGCCCGAGTTTGCATTTTTATATTAAAAAAGGTACCATGCTACAAATATTCTCATTCTAATCTTGTGATATAAGTGTTCTCTTCCTCTTCTCTAATCTTTTGCTCCCCTCTTTCCCATTGTATTTACATCACTAAATTTCACTTTTAAAATTCATCTACAAGTTCAAAAATGTAGAGGCTTAGTGTTAGAACTTGATCATTGCTATAGGAAACTCAACTGTGTTTCCATGATCCATTCCCACTCTTGTAACATCATACATGTGTTAACTATGTCAATATATCTTCTTGGGGCAGCTTTACATCTCAACATCCACAACCTCTTAAGAGACTCTTATCCTACGCTTTCATGTGATTTATTAATACATGTACGGATTCTTCCCTTTGTCTCTGATACTTCTCCATTAGCAATCAGACAACCTTGAATGTTGATCTCCTTGGCATGAGGCAACTGATTCTTTGAACTCCTTGTAGTTGTCTAGTTTTGTGTTGCTCCACTACTCTTCTATAATTTCATATTGTGACTAATAAAGGCTTCTTTTTGTATATTTATGTGTATGGTTGTATATAATTGTGTATGATTGATTGCTTGTTTACTTGTTGTGGGACCAGTGTTTTCAGTATTGATGATATCGGCCGATATATCCCATGATACATCTTGTATCCCACACGTGCGATAAGAAACACATAGGTAGTGTCAGTATATCCCACTTGTTCGATACAGTGAGCATTTTCGATTTTTGATCAATTTTTCTTTTTGTAAATTATATTAAATTAGTGTCAAATGGTTACAAATTCATGATTCTTCATGTTTTGCATGAAAAATCATGAATATGGAGCTTCGATTTCAAGATTTGGGGGAAATGGGCTGAGTTGCGAAAAATTAGGAAAAATAAAAAATTCTCAATTTCTTGCAAATTGGTTGCTATCTTTTTGTCCAAACACAAAATCAAACATGTATGTAACCTGATTTGGTGATTCTTGGTAATTAAGGGATTAAAAAAAAATTCAAAATGTTAAAAAAATAATTCTTTTTCGAAATTCTACTTTGATCAACTGTTGATTGGTCCCTCATTTTAGAGTATCCAGAAGTGTTTGATGAAATCATCATCACATACAAATTTTGGGATTTGGGGGAAGATGGGCCAATTTGTGGAAAATTGAGGACAATTTGAAAATTTTCCAAAATTTCTCAAAATGGAGAGGATGAGTACCAGCATTATGTTAGAGAGTATTTTCATAGGTATCATTCTACTATGACCTAGGCATAGTATTGTTGGTTTGTGGAGCAGTAGTACTATGCCCAACCCCGTGGAGATGTAGATGATTATTTTGAGCCACCATGCAACTCTATGTGGGTCTGAGGCTGAGCCACAACCACACATATTATTCACAAGTTTATTTCTAGTTTTCTATTTCTTTTTCCTTTGAATGTATTGCTTGTGTTTCCATACATGTCTTTTTACATTTGTGAATTATATGAATAAACTTTGAATATAGTTGCATCAGTTCAGTCAGACAACACTTAGATTAGGACCCCATATAAAGGAAACCTATTATTTGCAATTGTTTTTTGTGATGTTTTGATTTCGAAGTGTGTATTGATGTATTTTTTTTTTTAACAATCCCTAAAGTTTCGTTAAAAAATTTGACCAATTTCCCAATGTTTCCCAACAATAACGATACATTACAACTGATATATCCCATAACCGATATGTATCCATATCCCAAAGGTGTGATACATTACGTGATAACGATATGGAAAACATTGTGTAGGACATAAATGTAGCCATACAACATTGCTTCTTCTATTTGTACCATGGGTTACACTTTGGTTTCTATATTCTTCTATTTGCTAGAAGTGCAATATTTAAAGATTCTTTGTATTTGGGGTGATCTCCACCCCCTCTTTTATTTTTTCTTGGCAGTTTGTCTTTTAGTTAATTATGTTAAGTATAGAAAATCTACACATTGTTATCTCAATTATTTCTATGCCTTTTTATGCAGGAAATTTAAAGCTAATTGCTGAGTATTTCCAGAGAAGTGAAACCTTGGGAGGACCAACAAAGGATTGGATTGGTATATATGATGAGTGCTCAACGTGAGTAGTAAGCATTCATCAGTTTCATTTTCTACTTGAATCATTATTTCATGGAAGTCCAAATTGTGCTTGTTCTCTCAAGTACCATTTAAATTATGTGTTTTTCTTTGATAATCATGGACATTGCTTTGTATTGTGTGCTCTTTCATCATTCTTTTCCAGACAAACAATCCAAGTTTAATGTTTGAAGAAAACTTATTCTCCCATTTTCTCCATTTATCCATGCCCCCAGATTTTCAACACCCGAGGAATACTGTAGACTGTTTGACTTTTTTCTTGGAATTCAACTATTAAATTTTTTGTTGATGCTCGTCTCTTGTAGAAGGATCTTTTTTTTTCCTATTATCTATTTGCTCATTGGTTTATCCAAGGCAACTTTTGGTAACAGATGAGGGGCATTTCATCCTTTTCCTGTTACTATTTCGGATAAGTGTGCGTGAGTTAGAAAAACCTCTCATGTTATACATGAAGCATGTATTTATCTATTAATGGATTTAATTTTTCCCCAAACCATGTTCTTATAAGGAAACTGGATTATAAAACTTACTGCATGTTTGTTGGAGGAAATCTGGTAGTGTGGAAAGGTAAGAAACAAAATTTGGTTACTGGGTTGTTTGCTGAAGCTGAATACAAAGCAATGGCTAACACTGCTTGTGAGCTGATTTGGTTGAAATCTCATCTCCAAGAGATGGGATTTGGTGTTGGTACTCCTTTTTTTTTTTTTCTTCGTGATAATCAACCTACCACCATATTGCTAACAAACTAGTATTCTACAACAGAACTAAACATATCAAAGTGGGTTGTTACTTTGTTTGAGAGAAAGTAATGAAGAAGCTGATCGCCATACCATTAGTTCAATTCGACAGTCAATTGGACAATATCTTTACGAAGGCAACCAATTGCCACCGAATTAGGGATATTTCAGGCTAGCTGATATCTATGTTCTAGCTTGAGGGGTTGTGTTTGGTTGGCTAGTCACAAACAGTGATCAGATTATCATTATCGTTACATGTTCAATGACTTGGGATATGGAAACATGTATCGATATCATCGATAATATCACGGATAGTGGGTAAAAATAGCTGTCTGAGGGAAACATTGGAGAAATTTTAGGAAAATAGTGGAATTTTTTAGTGAAAGTTCAGGAAATATTAAAAGTATATGATTGTGCACTTAGGACTCAAAATACTATAAAAAACAGCTATACATAACGGTCTTCCATTGTATAGGAAGGCATGCGAGACTACTTGCAATAGAGGGAGGGTGGGGCATAAAAGACCTTGCCATAATGAATTAGACACCTTTGGGTAAGTGGTTATGGAGATCCAATGCGGCACCTGTGGGATCAAATCATTTCATCCTAAATATAGGATAACATAGGGCAGATGGAGCATCCCTCCTTCCTCTTTGTATAGAACCTCATATATTTCAAAGATAGTTATGCGTGTAGAAGAAGAGTTCATTGAAGTTATATCCTATGTAGTGGGAAATGGTGCCTGAGTTAGATTTTGGGAATATGTATGGATTAGTGTATCTCCACTACAACATGATTTCCCAATGTCATACAGTATTTCCCAAAGAATAGATATTGCAGTAGCTGAGACATTTAGCGGGAATGGAAATGTAACCATATGCACCTTAGTATTCCCAAGACACCTATACGACAGAATTAATTTCATTCATCTTCAAGAGAAATCACAAATACTTGCTTTAGGACCCCTTGGACACTTTTACAATTAGTACTTCTATCTGAAGCTAAAACACAATAGAAGACTGAATTAGATTGCTGCATTGGCACATTTATGAAGGTATCTGGGCCCCCCAAGAGTACTGGTGTTTAGCTGGTTAGCAACAAACAACAAGATCCTGACTATCAACAATCTAAGGGAAAAGAAACATTGTCATCATTACTAGATGCACCTTATGCCTCAAGGAGGCAAAATCAATGAATCATTTATTCATCCACTATGAGGAGGCTTTCTCCCTTTGGCATAATCTACTAGCAATCAGTGAATCATTTATTCATCCACTATGAGGAGGCTTTCTCCCTTTGGCCTTGTCTACTAGCAATTTCCAATATGAATTGGGTTTCACCTAAATAGATCAACGCATTATTCTTAGCATGAAGATGGTTTTTTTTTTTTCCCCTGTAAAAGAAGAAGATACTTTGGAGGATGTCTCTTATACGGCCTATGGACACTTTGGAAAGAGTGTCACAACCAAGGTGTTCTGTCTCCGTTACGATATGTCCGTAAAGGCCGAAACATATAGGTAACGGCCGTGACTATTGCACTATATGGAGGTGAAACGGGGCTAAATTTTTTTATTTATTTGTTTTTTTTTTTTTGGACCATATGGGCCGTTATGGGGTATAATGATCATTACCCCTGCAACAGTCGAAAACAGACAATTTTTTTTCTATTCAAATCAAATTTTCTTCTCGTTTTTTGACTTTACCCATCCCAAAAACTCTCTTAGATTATTCTATAGGAGATTTCGACTACTCTTACTATAGTTTTTATGATTAAAACTGTAGATTGAAGCAATTTGAGTGAATAGAAGCTCCAAAGGCCATTTTTTCCAAAAATTGAAAAAAGTGATATTTATGCATTTTTCTGATTTCTAATTGTAAAGCTTGATTGTGATGTGCAAACACATTAAAGACATATAACCATGTTCATAAATTTACCAAACAACCTGATACAACACTTTCACCAAAGAGTGGACCATTATGCTACCATAAACATGTTCAAAACAAAAAATGAATACATAATTGGAATATTTACATTATTTTAGATTTTCTAGATATTTTTCCAGATTTTTTTGCGCAAAATTTTTTTTCAACCGTTACCTAGGTTGTAATGGTCGTTGCACACCCATATTGGCCTTTATGGCTGATACCCATATCGATAATGGTGGTGATCGTTACAGTCACAACTACCGATACGGAATACCTTGGTCACAACAGAGTATTTAATACGAAGATGGAAATCTCAAGAGCAATATTTCATGGTGCAAAAGAGAGCTGTTATTTCGCACATCAGGAGTTCCTTGCTCAAGGGTGTACTATGGATGAAGTGATAAAATCCTTGCAGGCACATCTTAGGATGTACTGCGATTCCAAGGGTTGGCTTGTCATCATCCCTTAGTTCCATATTTTTTATTTTGTGTTTTTCCTTTTTAGTTATTGCATTTCCCCATTGCCTTAAAAAATAATAAAAAATAAATTTAAAAATAAGGGCCCAAATTATGCATTGTCAAAAAAACTATTTAATTGATAGATATGATACTAATTCATCAATTTTAAGAAATAATGTAATAATTTAGCACATATAAATCACTAATTTTAAATAAACTTAGGAAAGATCTATAAAAAAAAAGAATTTGATTTTTATATTATTTTCTAGAACTGTATTAACACTGGTATCATCAATAATATCGATAATAATCACATGATAAATATGATACAATGCATTTTTTCAAAGGGATGTTGTTGATATCTTGCGATATTGTCGATACATGGGATAATATCAATGATATCTTGCGAATTTTATTTTATCCCTACTATCTATATTATTGACACATAACATCACCAATGCTATCGATAATATTGACAACACCAAGAATATTGGTTGCAAAAAAAAAAAAAAAAAAAAAAAAAAAAAAAAAAACAAAACAAAATTTGATATAGATCATTTGCAAAACAGGAATATGATCATAACGGATGTTTGCTCCTTATGTCTAAAAGATGCTGAATTGGTTAACCACCTCTTTATTCATTGTGAATATTTAAAGTATGGTGGAGAATGATGGTCCTATTCAAAACTCTATGGATTATGCCCAGGTCTATTAAGAAAGTCTCTCAAGCACGGCTTTGGGGAGCCCAAGGAATAATGATGAAACTCCTACGGTGCATATCCTTTCCATTAGCATTGTGATCTATATGGAGGGAAAAGAACAATAGAGTCTTCAACAACAAGGCAAAAAAGGGCTGTTGCGGTCTTCCAAAGGGCGAAAGGGAGAGTGATATTTTGGGCCTCACAACCATTTCAAGGGTTTCAGACAGGAAGATCGTTTGGTTATTTTAGGGAATGGTAATGTATTGCATTGAGGTTTTGTTGGGTTAATTCCTTATCATCCCATTTATCCAAGGGAGAATGGTATTTTGTGCCTCTTGGAGTATCCATTTCAAGGGTTTCAAATGGGAAGATCTTTTGGATATTTCAGGGTGTAGTGATTTACTGCATTGAGGTTTTGTTGGGTTGATTCCCCATCATCCCATTTATTCTTTCTATGTACTTTTGTTTTTTCCTCTTAATAAATTACATTACCATTATAAATAATAAAATAAAAATTGCACCATCTTGAGGGGGAATATTGAGAATATCATATGTAAATTGGTGCTCTTGTGGAGCACCATGCCTATGTAGATTGGCATACCTTCGTAGATTGGTGATCCTGCAAAACTCCATACCCTCATCGGTTATCTCTCTCAAGCCTTGCACCTCTTATTTCCTTATCTTTTTCTATTCTCTCATGTCTTGTAACTAAGTGGAGTGATAAATAAAGATTTAGAAGAGGGTTTAAGCTCTCCTTTCTCCTCTCTTACCAATAATAGTAATAATTTCATATATAAATTAGAATGCAAAATCATTTGATAAAACTATTACTTTGTAATGGGTACCCGTTCTTGTACCACATAATGGGGCGACCACGATCTAGGTAATATTGCAATCATCATCGTCATTGTTGTGTAAGCCTTATCCGAATTAATTGGGTTTGGCTACATGAATCTTGCAATAGTGTTTAAAATCATTTTGTTATCTTTAAATGAATTTGTAGGTTATTCATCCGAGGATGTATGGCTTATGATGGAAATGATTCATTGTAATGCAGCCTTGGGCTAGGTCCCTCCTCGGTTATATTTTGTCCCATAAAGCTATTTTAAGAAAATTCTCTTATCGATTAGAAAAAAATAATTTATTTAGAACTTGTGGTGATGAGGACATCACCTCATGTGTGCCCTTACGTAAGTATCAGAGGAGGAGGCGGGCCGCACCGATTTCCTTGTGGCTAGGCGAGTATCCGTGGTCGTGCTGAAGACCCCATGTGCATGTGCGAGCATCTGGAAGACCCCACACTGGGAAGATGCACATGGGCTGCTTTATGGGGTGATCATAACTGTCGGATTGGAGGGACGCGATGATCGGGCCATTGGATTGCATGGATCACATAATCGGGCCGTTGGATTGTGGATCGTCCACATCAATTTTTAGACTTTATCATCTTTTAAGATTTAGTTTTTTATTATTTTATATTCGGACACATTATGAGTGTTTTTAGTTAATTTTATTTAGACTAGGGTTATTTTTGTTGAAATTCACAAAATAGGGTGTTAATTGTAATTTTTCAACTTTCTTATAGCTATAAAAAGAGGGTGGGCGTGTGACCCTCTCCCTCATTAGGTTTTTGTGATAAAAAAAGAGAAAAACCCTTGCTTTCTTCTTCCATCTTCAAGGGATTTGAAGATACTTCCATGTGATTTGGAAGGAAGATTGGTGTGAGGCTAATCTTCATGAACGGAGGTACGAGGTCTCCATCTATCCCACACCGTTATCTCTTTTTTCCTTCATCCAGGTATTTTCTTTAGGTTCTTCATTCCCCTATCCTAGATCTTCGTCTTCTCCCTAACCCACCTTTTCCTAATCAATCTACCATCCAAACCCAAACCGACCTAAACCCATCCATCCCACGCCACACATGTGATCATACGGCCACACGTGTGAATCCTTCGGGTTGGCCGTATGGCCATACCTTGCCCCTTTTGGTCTTCCATTATCATTATATCAAAATCCCTTTCTTCCATTCCTGAAATCCTTACCCTAAACCTAAAATCCCCAACTTTCCTACTTTCCTAAATTACCCAAAACCTAATTTTATCCTATGTTGTATTAGGTCTTGTTCTTTGAAATAGACTAAACTCGATGCTAATTAGATGTCTCTACATCCATTAGATCCTAGTTTCTTTTTATTTAATGATCGTGTGTTACGATGTTGGTAACTTAGGCTAGGATTATGCATGATGTTCTTTTGATTTTCATGATAGTTGTGATGATTATAGCGATATTTGTGTTTTTCTTATTAAATATCTTAATGCGGTTACTTGATCTCACATGTTATTTGGTTCATGCATTGGTCCTGCATCATGTGGTTTTGTGAGAAGATTAGTTAAGATTGTTGACGAAGAAGTTCCCCAAAATGACTACTTACAATACCTTGGGTCAATAATTTATGAGAGTGGAGAGATTGAGAAGGATGTTGCCCATAGAATTCAAGCCGATTGGAAGAAATGGAGATTTGCTTCTGGAGTTTTATGTGATTGTCATGTACCACTCAATTTGAAATGGAAATTTCATAGGATAGCTGTAAGACCAGCCATACTTTATTGGACGGAATGTTGGGTAGTTAAAAAGCACCATATTCATTGGATGGGTGTAGCTGAAATGAGGTGTTGAGATGGACGAGTGGCAAGACGAGAAAGGATAGAATTAGAAATGGATGCATTCAAGGGAACTTTGGAGTAGCACGAATAGGTAATTAGATGAGGGAAAGTAGACTCAGATGGTTTGGTCATGTGTAACAGAGACCATGAACCGAGCTGGTTAGGACTTAGGAGGAGTGAGTAGGTATAAGTTGAAGGCTCTAAAAGGGCAAGCGGAAGGCCCAAAAGGACATGGAAGGAGGTAGTAAGAAAATACTTGATAACCTATGGTCTAACTAAAGGTCTGGCCCTTGATAGAGTGGAATAGCATAACAAGATTCATTTACCGACCCCAATTAAATGGGATAAGGCTTAGATGATAATGATTTATTTGAACTTGTACTTGGATCATTTTATGTAGTTGGAACTGTTTTTTCCTTTAATTCTCAACCTTATCACAAATTTTTTTGGCTTCTTGTATTGTTCATTTGACTATTTATCATAGTATATGCGATGCTTGTGTTGTTGTGAATTTCAGGATTTTGTATCAAGAAATTGATTATATCAATGAAGGGAAAAATGCTGACAAATTCCGGCGGGATTTTCGAAACGTAAAGTGGGTCCGCGTTCCTGTATGTTTCTTGTGCTACAATTCATGCTTATTGGCTAGTGCATTTTTAAGTTTTGGATTTTGACAAGGAATCTGACCAAGTGTGTTAGGTTTTGTTTTTATGTGATTAGACTTTATCAATTACCAAGAAGTTAATTTTAAATAGCCTTGTTGATGCTTACAGAGCCCCCTTTTTTTCATTTTATTTTATTTATTTATTTTTTTTTGTAGATGGTGTATTGGGATTACACTGCCATGAAGGTGTTGACCTTGGAGTATGTTCCAGGTTAGTGTTCTTGAATGAAAATATTTGATATGGTACTCGGTGGATAACTTTGGTAATCAATACATTTTTCATGTTAACATTGAACAATGTCGTCATCATCATCATCATCTAAGCCTTACTCAGTTGATTGGGGTCAGCTACATGAATCCTATTCCGCCATTCTACTCTATCAAGGGCCAGACCTTCAGTTAGACCAGAGGTCATCAAGTCTTTTCTTACTACCTCCATCCATGTCCTTTTGTGCCTTCCCCTTGCCCTTGTCGAGGCTTTAACTTGTTTTGACTCACTCCTAACTGGGGTAGTTCTTGGTCTCTGTTGCACATTATCTATTGGTACTACTCCTTAAGTTCCCTCAAATGCATTCATTTCTAATTCTGTTTGTCCTCGTCTTGCCACTCATTCGTCTTAACATCCTCATTTCAACTACACAGGCTACACTCATCCTATGAACATGTTGTTCTTAACTGCCCAACATTTTGTCTCGTGTCTTATAGCTATCCTATTAAATTTCCCTTTCAGTTTGAGTGGTATGTGACAATCATATAAAACTCCAGAGGCCCAACTCCATTTCTTCCACCCAACTTGAATTCTATGGGCAAAATCATTTTCAATCTCTCCACGCTCATGGATTGTTGACCCAAGGTATCGAAAGTGGCCATTTTGGGAAACTTCTTGGTCTCCAATCTTAACTAATTCCTCGTTTCCACTCCTATTATTACCAAAATTGCTCTCCATATACTCTTTTGTAGTCTTACTAATTTTAAATCCTTTAGATTCTAAAGCATCCTCCATACATCTAGCTTTATGTTTATGCTCATCCTCAGCTTGTTAATTAAAACTGTCATCTGCAAACAACATACACCATGGAATCTTTTTCTGCAAATGCCTTGTTAACTCGTCCGTAACTTATGTGAAACTAACGAGCTCATTGCTGACCCCCAATGCAAGCCTATAGTAATCGAGAACTCACTTGTCTCTCCACTAGTTGGTCACATTTGTTACCGCTCCCTCATACATATCCTTAACAATGTCAATATATCCTCTTGAAACTCCTTTCTTTCCCAACGCCCACCAAATTAACTCTCTAGGGACCTTGCCGTATGCTTTCTCTAAGTTAATAAAGACCGTGTGGAAATCCTTGCTCCTTTCCTGTTATTTCCTTTGAGCTTTGTAAATTATGTAATATTTTATGGATTTTGATTGTTGTAATCTGTAATCTATATCCTTAAGTTCAAGATAAGCTGTAATGTTGTCTTGTTTTCGTGAAATCTAATATAATATGTTTGCTTTTGTTAATAGGCATTAAGATAAATAATGTGGATGTGATAGATGCACAAGGCTATAATCGATCTCAGATATCTTCACATGCAATTGAAGCATACTTGATCCAGGTCAACAAACATCATCCTTGTTTTAATTAGATTATACCTGTTGTTTAACATTTTTCATGTGATCAATGATCATGCCCGTGTTTCTGCTTATCTGCTGCAATTGCTGATATCATACCCTGGAAAACATGTCTGTTGACAAAAAAAAACATTTAAAGGCTTTCCCCTCTCATTTAGTTCTAGATGCTTTAGATTTTTCTTTGCATCACTTTACCTAGTTCCGTCTGATTGGAAACTGTGGCTATTGCTTTATATGACTATTTGCACTCATGAGGTATAAGTTATAAAGTATCTGACTCCATGATGGTGAGGTATGTTATGAAAACTATTAGAAATCTGTCCCTTGACCTGGACTTCAAGGCATGGATATTTGTTTAAAACTGGGTGGCAGTTGATAAAAATGATTGAATGAGAAGTCAGCCATGCTTGGCTGGAGATACATGGCTTCCATCATCATCGAGAAAGGTAACTTACTAATGCATAGAAAGAGAAAATAATTCATGGAGATCTGCATGCATAATATGCAAAGGGGTGCATTATCGATGCTTTAATCTGAAGGTAACGTAATGCAAGTTTGCTAACGACACACATGCCATGAGGAGTGAGAACATGCAGTCTCATTTGAAATTCTGGAAGGAAGAGTTGTCTTTTATTGTCAGATCCTCAATGCACTATGCCTTATTTGCATGAACATTCTGCCCTGGTTCCTCTACTTCTTTGAATCACACTTTGGAGTTTGGACCAAGCTCAAAGTCCAACTTCTTAGCTGTTTATGCTTGCTAACATTTCAAAATTCATGCTTCTCCACTCTGCTCCTGGATTTGTTGCTGCTTCCCTTCTCACTTTGTGTCACCAATGGAACAAACAATCTAAGCTTCAGTTGGGTATTATTTCAACCTCCCCAATCTGGTGACTTCTCATTATCACCTTTGCCTTCAAATCAGACCAAATGTGAAACACAAGCAATACATTCAAAAGCAAAAGAAGAATCACTAGATCGGGTTACATACACGTTTGAATTTATGTTTGGACACAAGGATTGCAACCAATTTGCGACGAATTGATTTTTTTTTTTTTTTTCAATTTTCCGCAACTCGGCCCATCTCCTCCAAATCTCCAAATCGAAGCTCCCAATCCATAATTTTTCATGCAAATTTGTAACAATTTGGCATTGATTTAACATGATTTATAGAAGAAAAAAAAAAGATCGAAAATAAAAAATGTTCACTGGATCGAACATGTGGGATATATCCCACTACTTGTGCATTTCATATCGCATAGGTGGGATACAAGATATATCGGCCAATATCGTCGATACTTAAAACATTGGTTGTAACAGTTATCAACATGTTAATATATGCCTTTGTTTTTAACTAAAATAATGGCTACACATTGAATTTCTTCAACTACCAGTTTATTCTATCATCTCATACCATATAAGTAGATGAATTGCCATTTTGAGTTCCTAGTCATTTCAGTGGAATGTTTTTTTTAGCAAATCCTTGGTAGCTACTGTATCTAACTTCGGATTTCTTACCAAACTGTTGTAATTTTGATTTCAAGTTCTAGGCATATATGCCTCTACCATTCTTTGAGTGTCTTCCTCTTTGTATATGGCATCGCTTTTCCCTTTGGCAGTACTCAATAATTCGGAACTTAATTTGGAAGCCATATTACGAACCGTATGTTGTCAGGTTGCCCCTAATAACCAACGAATGGCAAGTGCTTTTCCTTGTGTAGATCCTTAATTCCGAATCTACCCCTTGGAAGAAAATAAGCCTCTTGAAAATTTGAACCTCAAATTGTATTCCCATAAAAGGAATGTTTAAGAAGCCACCAATGTTTTAAATAGCTCATAATATGTTGCATAGCATTCAACCCTCTATGGTGTGTAGCATGAGCTACCTTGCCTGTACCATAAGCTACATGATACTTCTATTTTTTTAATTAAAGTAATAGGAAAAAATTGATAAATAGTAAGAATAAAAAGAAATATAGAAAACAGCAAGAAAAAGCCTTAAAAAAATGCTTTGTTTTTTCATTAGAAGCATGTTCAAAGCAAGTTATTAGTTATCACTTATCAAAAGCCAATCCATGTATCTTTAAATCAACTGTAGTGGTGGCCCACCTGATCGTTTGATCAACCAAAGAAAACAATGGACAGCTGCAACATAGAAAACATGACCCCACCGTCATCACATGGACACCACACACTACACTACACAGGACAGCCACTAAACACTATACAAATGGTTGCAGAACAAACTTATTCTACAATAAAGTAAAAGTTATTTACTGAGATAAAGAGTAAAAGAAATACCTGTATTTAGCTTTAAATAAATAAATAACACAAATCTTCAGCTCCAGAATTGTATGGACTTCAAATGGGGAATATCAAAGTTCTCCTTTATTTGGCTCCAATGCTCATGAAACCTCAGCCGTAGGACCTCCTCACAGGGCCAATCAATGCACTAAAATTTCTTCTCTAATGGTTCCTTGGATTGGGAGAGTCGAGTATAGGAAGTTTGGTGGAAAGAGGGCTTGCCAAGGGTATTAGGACTTCCGAAAGAGGGCTTGCCATCAAGGGTATTAAGACTTCCGAAACAGGGCTTTCAAAATCCTCTTTCGAAAACCTTTTATTATTATTATTATTATTATTATTATTATTATTTTAATATTGAGTAAATGTGACTACTCACACCATTTAGAAAACTCATAAATCTTCAGCCGTACACGTGTAGACCCCTGTATAGATAGTTAAGACTGTTTGATATGGGTACATCGTACATGTACAGAGATTCTTCATCGACAATAGGACCCACTATTCGGATGGCCGAGAGGGATTGGTCACTGCCATTTTACATCAGCAACTAAACTAACATAATAGGAGAGCCCTTAAAAAAAATGCTACACATCCTACACACCATGTAGCTTGTAGCATATGCTACAGCCCATGTATCGTATGGTCCATGGGAAACATGCTATTTACTCACGCTATGTAGCATGTAGGCTACGCTACGCTACATAGCATTTAAAATGCTGAAAGCCACATGTACCTAATTGTTTAAATCTTTGTTGCAAAGTCTGAAGGAGCCTAATACTATAAAAAATTGTGAGGATTACACTTCCCATTGAGGCTATTCACTCTTACTGTCTTACAAGAAGTGGCTTCGTCCAATAATAATTGATCCTCCGAAAATTCGCATGTATTCCATGATTAACAAATCACTGGGTTCATTGTCTGTTTCACTAACACAGGCTACATGGTGCTAATACAGATACTGAAGACTGGTTTCTTTCATGCTGATCCTCATCCGGGAAATCTTGCTGTTGACATGGATGGATCACTCATATACTATGATTTTGGAATGATGGGAGAGATAAAATCATTCACCAAGGAGAGATTACTTGAATTGTTCTATGCAGTTTATGAAAAAGATGCAAAAAAGGTATGCTCTTTAGCTCGGGTGGTACTTACGAGCTCTGCATTAAAGCTTTATCTATATCAGTTGGCATTGAGCTCTCTAGCATGTGTAGTGTGCTGTGTTACAACTGAAAATCATGGCATTCAGCATCGAGTTCTCCACTTTATTTGAGACAGCTTTACATTTAAAAAAAAAAATCATGTTGTGAATAGTTGTAAATCTCATAGAGATCAGGTGAAGGAGAAACCGGAACCTTAGCATTTGTGTAGCAGAAATCCTTCTAATCACATACTACAACTAGGAATGAAAATGAAGTTATGTGGATTATTTTCCAACAACCATGATTACTTGCTCATATATATAATATCAAATTGTGTAGGGATCTGTCTAAAAGATTCTATGGGTTTTCAACCAAAGCAATATTTTAAATTGCACTAGAATTTTCTTTCTCAGCCACTATGTCTAAGAACACTTTCTTTCTTTCTAGAATCCTTTGTAAAAAAATAAAAAAAAGTCACAGCCCCCATATTCACATACCTTTGGAATTTCAATGTTATCAACTTTGTCAAGTTGAAAGGCCTTGATGTATTCATTTGGAATAACAAGCGGCTACCATACAGGTCATGCAGAGCCTCATTGATCTTGGAGCGCTCCAACCCACCGGAGACATGTCATCGGTATGTGTTGCATGCTAATATTAATGACTAACATTTAATTGAGCATGTATGATTGAATTGTGTTGTTTCCTGTTCCCTTGTGGGTCTTACAAGCACTTAATTATGTATTTGTTTGAATTGTTCCATAATGTATGTCTAGGTAAGGAGATCTGTACAGTTTTTCTTGGACAATTCACTAAACCAGAGACCAGATCAGCAGCAGACTTTGTCTGCAATTGGTGAGGTATGCAAAAGTTTGAGTAAAACATTAAGATGTCTTGGCAGTTACTGAGAATTTGAGAACTGAGGCACACCATTTTGTTTATGACTCATATTATTTACTCCATAAATTCAAACGCTTTGATAGATCAGCACTGAGTGTTCTCTTTTCTTATTTTTATAAATGTGGTTTATGTTAGAGGGACTGTAGGTGTGTTGGATCCAACGCTATTGTGTAGGGCCTGATTTTACTGGACCGAAGGTAAAATGATCAGGTTTATTATTTTAGATGGTAAAAGCCTAAATGCTTTAGCTTCTTAGAATATCAAACTCGATAAGAGAATGTGATCTAGATCCATATAAAAAAGTGTGATACACCTTCTTCTCAAAGGAGGCAAACTTGCTGTGGTGAATGCCTTAAAATACATAATCATTGTCAGACCTGGTCAGTACCTTGGTTATTGAGTAGCATAATGGGGAATGAATAGATTGAAGGTGGAGGATGACAAAAAGAGACAAACAACCTTTCATTCACAATAGAGAGCAAAGATTAGGTGTTTTATTCATATGGCAAGATTTGCCCGACCAAAGGGAAGATGAATATCTTAGATAAAGCAAATTGTCATTGACGTGGTTATATAGGCAGGAGATAGTATTTGCACTTCAAGATCTTAGTGTTTGGCATCAGTAGTGAGAAAAATATGAAAGAATAGTGAACGTTTGTTTTTTAGTTAAATCTGGCATTGGCAGTGATAGTGTGATATCCTAATTCTTCACTCTGATTCTGCCTGTGATATAATAGTGCAGCTGCTTTTGAGGACAGGATAGAGGGAAGAATCTTGTCTGTTTTTGATGAGGATATTATCATATCTGTAGAAGTCTCACAAGGTGAAATACTTGTTTTTGTTCAGCATGTGGTTGGCGATAGAAGTGACCCCTCAAGGTCTTCTTTTTTCTCTTTTTTTTTTTTCGTGGGAGACCTGATGGTTGAGCACCAAAATCTTACACTTGTTGGTTTGGTAATGAATAAAGAGAGGAATGAAGAGATTTCAGGATGAGCATGGTAGAATTTGTTATCACAATATTATCATGTCAATGCTAGTACTAAAACAAACATGCCTTTGTGTAACTTGGCAATCTTCTTCCATCTTTTCTTTACATAACAATTTCTTCATGCCTGGCCCTGCCCCATTTTTCCTTTCTTCCTTGTCATTAAGTTTTAGATCTTCCTAGCCCATCCCAGGTTTATCTGACAGTTGAATTAGGAGGGAGCTGAAGCTTAAACTTGGATTGCCAGAAAAGATGATTGTGAACAGTGGATTAAACCTGTTAGAGTATTTCTAAATTTCTGGGGCTTGTGGGGGCCTGCAAGCAGTAACTTTCATACTTCCACACATTAAATATAATAAAAGTTTTTCAGGTTTTCATGAAATACAATAATCTCAATGTGTTCTTCTATATATATAAAATAGGTTGTCCTAGTCAACCTTCAACAGGTACACACTTGTAACCTACAAAAGTCCACTACCCAAGGTACAATATACATTGTGTAACAATATTCACTTGCATCAACAGCTCCAACTGAACCTGTTTGACTGGAAAGGCATGTGAAGACTACACATGTTGACACAGAGTATTAGTTAACATACTCTGTTACATTCTGATGCTTTCTTTACTGAGAAAACGGATCCTAATACGACACTTGAATGATATCCTTAAGAAGTAATTTTTTTAAAAGGAGAAGAAAATGGAAAGAAACCCATCCAACTGCTAAGTCTGCAAAGATTGATGGCTGGTGATTGGTAGAAAGTATTGGTAATACTGAAAGGACATGTGGAAGATTTCAAAAGGGTTCAATAGTGAGGAGGGTGTTACACGGATAAATGAACAAAGCATTTAAATGACACAAATCTTGTTTCAAACTTCATGATGGAAATAGGACTGATTTAAAAATATTTTAACCCACGTGAATGAAGTTGTTGAAGAGTGTTGTATGACTATGTTTCAAAAGTTACAGTAGTCATTCCTCAAACAAATAAATAAATAAAATAAAAATAAAAATAATGAAATTATGAATAAGTTATTCTATCTAAAGAGTTATAAAGACATTTAATTATTTATCCTCCCTGGTGATGGGAATAATACAAAATTTATTGCAAATTGGGAGACAGAAATATAGAATTAACAATTGAGAGAGCGGTTATTTATTTATTTATTATGATGCACGAATAATGTTGATAGCAATTGTTTTCAGTATTGATATCGATGCATATATCGCACCCTTGGGATACAGAAACATATCTGTATCGCACGGGACATATCATATGTATAGTGGGATGTAATGTTGTGTGAGGGAAAGATTAGGAAAACGATCGAATTTTTCAATGATACTGTTGGGGCACAAAAATATATATATTTCTCTCTAGAAGTCTCAATGCGCATCCATCGCCTCAGTGTGGAAATTCTATTGTGATCCTTGTTAGAGTGCAGAGGTCCTTACTGAGAAGCCGCTGGTTGTGCGCCCCCTGCCTGGACTCCTGTTGTGCGCCCCTACCTAGATTCCTGTTGTGCGCCCTAGTTGTGCGCCCCTGGTTGTGCGCCCAGGGTTGTGCGCTCCTGGTTGTGCGCCCCCTGCCTGGACTCCTGTTGTGTGCCCCTACCAAGATTCCTGTTGTGCGCCCATGGTTGTGCACCCAGGGTTGTGTGCTCCTGGTTGTGCACCCCCTGCCTGGACTCCTGTTGTGCGCCCCTACCTACATTCCTGTTGTGCGCCCCTACCTAGATTCCTGCTGTGCGCTGGAAGCTACAGGAAGCTGTTGTGCGCAAATAGCCCTCTCACACGTGTGAGACGCCTATAAATACCCCTCTCCCATCTTCATTTGGACGGACAAAAGTTGGAGAGTCTCAAGGAACTCCCAGAGGAGAGAGAAAAGTGGAGCATGATGGAAGATCCGCATAACGGAATTATGACACAACCCAAGTTCATGAAGTTTCCATCTCTTCTTAGATTGTGCACTAGTATGTTTGCCCAAAATGCCCTTTCCTTGATCAAGTGCGCCAGTTGCCGGATTCATAAAGGAAAAATAAAGGAAATGTGAAGCACAGAGAAAGAGCTCCAGGAGAAAGAAGAGTATGTCCGTACGATTGAAAGGATAAGTGAAAGAACGATCAATGCCTATCGCACAACCAAATCAAGGGCTTTAAGTCTGAATGACTCATCTGCCTTTGCAATGAACAACAAAAGCGTTGAAATGCTACTAAAATTGCCATTGAACTATCTTTCTCTTTCATTCATTGTGTCTATTCATTATAATCTATCTTAGAATCAAGGAAAATCAAAGGATGTAAATGAACTCAGAATAAATAGAATACTTTATGATCATTGTTCTCTCATTATTTTTTTGTTATCATTGAATGAAATCCCCAAATCAAATGCATTTGTTTCTTGTTCGAAACAAAATGGCGACTCTGCTGGGGATCCTTTTCAATGATAACTTAGAAAATATTCAGAGAACATTTATCAATTTTTGGCGTCTGTATAGACGCCAAAATGACGACTCTCAATGGGAACATCCTCCCCTTCATCTCTAAGATAGGATGTTTTATCACCTGGATACTGATTGCAATTTTGTAATTTTGTCTACAGAAAAATAAGAAAGAAACACCAGAGAAAGCAAAATCCGTTGTGATCAAGAGTAGGGAATTTCATGTAATGGACGGAATGATCTTTATTTCACCAGCAGCTCAATAAGACGAAGGAGGATGGAGGATAGTAACATCCAAAAGACGAAAAGTCCGATCTACCTCCACTAGAAGCATCATCCCGCCAAGTACAGGGTCGATTATGCGAAACGTCGTGAGATGCAGTCCTGCATCGGTCATGTAATCATTTCATTCGATAAAAACAGAAAGGCCCATCACTCCAAAAGATTTTCTAGTATCGTTAACTACAACCGAACAAACATTTTCTACAAAATCATTACGAGTTCACAAGAATAAAGGGAAACCCATCGCGACTAGCGAATGTTCGCTCACAGCACCACTTGCAAAAGATTTCAAGCAAACTCACCCATTAAGAATACCACGATTTGAGTCAGCTAGTCCTTCGAAGCAACGGTACACTGGCTTTGAATCAAACAATAGTTCATCTTTTTCAACAGCGTCAGCAGTGCGACACTCACTTCCTCCTTTAATATCAAGACAGTCGAAGAATAAGAAAACAGAAATTTTATTGGCAAACATCAATCAGCCTAACCAACCTTCACCAGATAAGCACATAGATGAAGAAGTCCTTAATTTTCCAACAGTGACTGTTGTGAACAACATTGAACCACAAGTAGAAAGGCCACAACCGCGAGCGGTTAGATTTCAAGAACCGACGCCTGATTTTACTTAGAATATAACGCAGGAAGAAATCCGACAGATGGTCATCAAAACCATTCATCCGGAGAAGAAGCGAGGTCAGAATAAAAAATTTCAATATCAGACGCCGTATCCTCGTGAAATAGAAGAAATGTCATTTCCCACCGATTTCAAACATCCAGACTTTCAGAAATTTAATGGGAACGGATCACCAAAAGAACATATGATGCATTTCATAACGAAGATGGAAAATTTCTCTAGAATTCCTCAATATTGTCTGCGATTATTCGGATCTTCTCTGACAGGAAGAGCTTTCAAATATTATTCAAGTTTAATCCTAGGATCCATTCATATTTGGGAACAAATGCAGGATGTTTTTATGTCAAACTTTCTCTCTTCTGACCGAGAAGTTAGTTTGACTGAACTGGCCTCTATTCGCCAAGAAGAAAATGAATTAGTTGAAGAATTCATCAGTTGATGGAAGGACTTGGGGGCATCATGTCGACATCCTCTGTAGGAATTAGAACAAGTAAAACTATGTTTAAAAGGCATGAGACCAGAACTGACATGCAACTTGATTAGTAAAGATTGGAAAACTCATTTTATCAAAATTGCTATCATCACCAAGCTAATACACTATTTTAAACATGATAAGAATGTTCTCAAAACATTATCAGCAGTGGCGAAATATCAATTATTGATTCACCAATTTTGGCAGTGGAATAAACTATATGGCTAACCACATAAAATTGACGACAGCGATGGTATCGTACCATTATTTAAGGCAGCCTAGCCAAGCCCTCAGCAGTCAACTACACAAGACCTATCATCATCGACGCTATATATATTATTCGGGCAGTAATGAGAAGCTAGTGGCCCTAAAAAGCCCATATAGGCCATCACATGCATACCCATGCAGGCAGCGGACGGAGCCAATGACAAAAAGTCCACAATGCCAGTCATGTGTGAGACCAATGCCGCCTGTAGAGATTTTGACAGCGTCACGGGGAAGGATGAAACTACCCTCCTACGAATGGGTCCGACCTTGCAGGCGAAGATAAAATCTATGTATGCTCTCTTGAGCCTTTGTTCTTTGAGCCCTTCTCTCTTGAGCCTTTGCTCTTTGAGCCCAACCCGAAATCGGCAATAAACTATAATTGCTCTTTGAGCCCAAGTCTTGTCCAGTCAAGTTGTGTCCAGTTTAGTCCAGTTTGGTCAGGTCAAGTTCAGTCAAGTCATGTCCAGTCAAAGTACGGTCAGTCAAAAGTACTTTAGATCCACTACTCAAAAGCATGAACTATGTGTGCATCAAAATGCTGCAGATATATATTTCACTTTAGATATACTCAAATATGTAATTGCCTGATGAAAATTTCAAATATTGAGTAAACAACATACAAAAATGCGTTTCTCTTGAATCAGGTTCAAATAACAGCAACAACAAATGCCTTCAAAATATTGGCAATTATCAAAGTTCAAATCTTCGATATTGGCAATTATCTACTCAAAAGTTCAAATCTTCGAGATCAACTACTAGTCTTCAATTGCAATATATTTATTCTTCTGACAAGAGCCGTGAGGTCTTTTGCCTTCTTGATAATAAAGAAATATTATCTCACAAAATTCTCAAAGGCGGCAGAGAATAAACTAGCGAAGAATTATCGTTCTCTTTCGGTCGATTTAAAGATTCAGTCATATTTTTTAGATTTGTTAAAGGAGCAACAAAGATTAGCCATTCTTCAAGGGTATCAACAGGCTTTACTTTGGAAATATTATCTTCTGAAGAAATCTTTATACGAAGATTGGCCTGGACAGGGGGCATGATATATTTCCCTAAAGTAATTTATGCCTTGGTCTTCTGATAATTTCTTATACATGGCGGAGGAATCAATATGACATAATCAGCTGGGCAATAATCACACACTAAGTAATATTGACAACCCCACCAACACACTCAGCTATAAGAAGTACGAACTGGAGAATTATGCCGAGAATAATGAAGCATGATCCAGCATGAACTTTCAAGAGTTGTTTATATATATATATATATATATATATATATATATATATATATATATATATATATATATATATATATATATATATATATATATATATATATATATATATATATATATCAAGGCCCGGTTATATGGTCTGATGCCATAACTTCTTACTGTTCTAATAATAATATTGTAAGACCCCAAGTATCGGATCTGATGGAGACAAGGAACAAATGTCTATCAAAAGAGATAGAATCATCGTCAATAACTTCTATGGCATTCGGAAGTTATTAAATGAAATCGAGAGAAGTCTTATCTATTTTTCTTAATCAGCAAAGGTTCAGGAAAAATATACTCTTAGCCAGTCTATGAAGAAATGCTAAGGAAGCACAAACTAGAAAAGACTCAGTAATCGAATTTATAGAACTAGAAATAACGTCTCCAAAAGCGCGATATAATGCGAAGCACGATGACAAGCACAAAGAGAAGACAACTCAATCATTATCCTATTGCAAATATTACAAATATTCTAAAAAGTTTTTCAATATATACTTCATGAAACTAAATTGGAAAATTATGATATCGTGAAGTACTAATTCCGATTAATTTGGCAGGAAAGTTTACCATTTGGAAGCTTGGGTTGTGCAGATCATGAATAAAGGAGACAATCGAAAAAGTTGTAGTAGGAGCAGCATTAAAGAACAACTCTCTAAACATAGAGTTCAAAGAAAGAGTTGCAGAAATTAATCAAAGAAACCGTTGCAGCAGCAACATTGAAAGATAGTTTTCTGGCCAAGATACTCAAAGACGAAGTCGTCACAGCTGTTACAGTGACGGGTTTCGATGAAAAGAGAATTTAGCCTCCCTATTCAAGCATCTGCTCGACACTGCTGGCTGGGGGCAATTAATCTTCTGATCGAGTGTGATCATTTAGTCTTTCATGCAAGCAGGGTCATCTAGTCATCCTTTCGTTGTAATTCATTCGGTTCTTCGAAGAAAATCGATCCTCCATTTGATTTCATAAATCAATCAAAGAAGGATCGAGGGGGCATCTGTTGAGGTACAATATATATATTTCTCTCTCTAGAAGTCTCAATGCGCATCCATCGCCTCAGTGTGGAAATTCCATTGTGATCCTTGTTAGAGTGCAGAGGCCCTTGCCGAGAAGCCCCTGGTCGTGCGCCCCTTACCTGGACTCCTGTTGTGCACCTCTACCTAGATTCCTGTTGTGCGCCCAGGGTTGTGCGCCTCTGGTTGTGCGCCTGGACTCCTGTTGTGCACCCCTAACTAGATTCCTGTTGTGCGCCCCTACCTAGATTCCTGCTGTGCGCTGGAAGTTTTTGTGTGTAGGAAGCTGCTGTGCGCTGGAAGCTGTTGCGCACTGCAAGCTGTTATGCGTTGGAAGGCATTGTGTCTTTGGAAGCCGCCTCCGTCTTGGAAGCCGGAAGCCGCCGCGTCTTTGGAAGTCCATTGTGCGCTTATTGAAGTGTTGTGCATAAATAGCCCTCTCACACGTGCAAGACGCATATAAATACCCCTCTCCTATCTTCATTTGGACGGACAGAAGTTGGAGTCTCAAGGAACTCCTAGAGGAGAGAGAAAAGTGGAGCATGATGGAAGATCCCCACAACGTAATTATGGCACAACGGAATTATAGCACAACGAAATTATGGTACAACCCAAGTTCATGAAGTTTCCATCTCTTCTTAGATTGTGCACCAGTTTGCTTGCCCAAAATGTCCTTGATCAAGTGTGCCAGTTGCCAGATTCATAAAGGGAAAGTAAAGGAAATGTGAAGCACAGAGAAAGAGCTCCAGGAGAAAGAAGAGTGTCCATACGACTGAAAAGATAAGTGAAAGAACGATCAATGCCTATCGCACAACCAAATCAAGGGCTTTAAGTCTGCATGACTCATCTGTGATGCGGACACAAGCGCATTCAAGGTGTACCAACGAAGAAAGCGTCAACCACAAGTGCCGTCCTTGTGGATAGACGACTATTGAGGAGCTGAAGACCTTTCACATGTGATTGGACATATAGAAGACCCCACTTAGGGAAGACACATGTGAAGGAAGATTGGAGAAAGAAGACCGAGCGCCCGAACTTTTCCGCACTTATGTTATTTGCGCGTTTTTGCTTAGTTAGGGGTCTTTTAGTAATTTTATGTCTTTATTAGGGGTCTTTTAGTAATGTTATGTCTTTACTTGCTTATTCTAGGGGTATTTTAGTACTTTGATGTCTTTATTTGCTTATTTAAGTGGGTTAAAGCCCTAGATACGAATTTCAACTATTGATTAATGAAAAGCAAGCCCTTTGGTTGCCTCCTTCCTCTCCTCTCTCTAATGGTGCTTCTTCTCTTCCCTTGATCTTCCTCTTCTAATTTCTTCTTGTGCCCCTCCAACTTCTTCAAGGTAATTATTTCCTTCTTTCTATTTTTCAGTTTTGGCTATTCCTTCTTCGATCAAAATCTTGAGAACCGATCTAAACCCTAAACCCCCAAATTTTCAAATCCCTAATCCGAAAAACTTCTTGGTTCTTCAGACTAGTGATCTTCATTGATCGATTGGGTGTGACCATGCAAGATCGGGAGGTCTCATCTCTCGCCGGATCCAACCTAAGTAATAATTGAATGCCATACTCCATGGTTGTGATGATGGCCCGCTCCATTGCATGTTTCCTTTATGATTTTCTCAATTATGATGATTACTACTAGAATCTTAGATCATTTATTCCTTTTATTTCCGCTGTTTAATTATGTTCATGAGCATGCATCATAATTAAGGCTGTCCTGCATCAAATTTGGTATCAGAGCATAGGCTTGCATGGTTTTTGTCTAGATCGAGTTATCAAATTAGGGTTTTGATTTTTAGGTTTAATTTTAAAAAGTTCCAGATTTAGGAAGTTTTCAATTTTAGAAACTTTCCAGATTTCCAGATTTAGAAAGTCTCCAGATTTAGAAACTTTCCAGATTTAGAAACTTTCCAGATTTAGAAAGTTTCCAATTTTAGAAACTTTCCAGATTTCCAGATTTAGAAAGTTTCCAGATTTAGAAACTTTCCAGATTTAGAAACTTTCCAGATTTAGAAAGTTTTCAATTTTAGAAAGTTCCTAATCTGGAAAATTTTCCAGATTTGAGTTGTTTCCTGTTTCAACTTAATTGTGTCAGTTCATAGTAGTTTTGCATTCATCGCATTCATCTTGAAAGTCATAACACCTAGTAGTCGAGTTGGGTAGAGTTTGGTTCAAGTCTTCATTGTATGCCCACGAGAAGAGGTAGAGGTTTCGGACTTCAACCTATCATGAATAACGAGCAGTTATTTGAGCAACTGCTCAATTGATACAAAAGATAACCGCCCTAGAAGCGGGTCAAAAGCGTGAGTTTGCCCGCCTTGAGAACCAAATTACCACTACAATGACTAAGGTCGAGCAACTAGAGGCGTCCCAAAAGGAAAACTCCGCTGTAGGGTATGATGCGCACTCCCAAGTGGGAGGACTCATTGAAGAACGCGCTGCCACACATGGTGGTAGTGAGGATAGAGATCGTGGTAATGGTCGTGGTGTGGTGCGAGAGGCACGAGCCACATGTGATCATCAAAACCGCTATGATCCAGATGAGCGTGCGATGAAGAGTGTGAGAGTTGAGGCCCCGAGTTTTGATGGGCGCTTGGATCCCAAGGCATTCCTTAACTGGGTTGCTGACATGGACCACTACTTTGAGTGGTATGGCATGTCGGAAAACCGTCAAATGCGGTTTGCTAAGATGAAGCTTGTGGGTCAAGCCAAGCTCTTCTGGACCAACACCGAGCGTAGGATAGAGAGAGTTGGTAGAGCCCCTATCACACATTGGTATGAGATGAAAGAGAAGTTGAAGGAGAAGTACCTTCCTCTCTCATACCGTCAGAAGCTCCTTGACCAATGGCAATCCTTACGCCAAGGGTCAATGTCTGTCGCTAACTACATCGCTAAATTTGAAGAGTATATGATGCGATGTGATATCCGAGAAGACCCTCTAGTAACGCTCTCGCGTTTCAAGACGGGCCTTTGTGCGGATCTTCAGCGCAAGCTTATGACTCGGCCCTTAACGGACTTGGATGAAGCATATCAAGTCGTGCAGGAGTTAGAGCAATATCTGAAGGCTCCTGTCATTCGTCGTTTTGAGTCCCGAGACTCCAGTGCTAGATCTAGTTCCCAGGGAACTAGACCTAATATTGGTAGTCAACCTAGGGCACAGGCGACCATTCCGCCTAGGCCTAGGGAGGACAAGGGCAAAGGGGTTCTTGGTGCCGGTCCTAGTAACATGAGCCAAGTGAGGTGCTATGAGTGTGGCAATCTTGGTCACATGTCTAATCAGTGTCCTACGAAGAGCCGTGGGAGAACCTTAGTTATAGGCGAGTCCCACGAGGGTGGAGATGACCAGGGTGACTATGAAGTTGAAGAGTATCACCCTGAAGGAGGACTTACTGATGAAGAAGATGGAGAAGCAACGCTTGCAGTAGTCAGGCGTGTGCTAGCTCAGTCTAGAAGTAGTGTTGACTGGCGTCGAAGCACTATCTTCTACACTATTGCCAAGTGTGGTGAAAAGAATTGTAAGGTGATAGTGGACAGTGGAAGTTGTCAGAATGTGATTTCCACTAGCACCTTAGATCGCTTAAAACTGAAATCCACACCTCATCCAGACCCGTATAAAGTTTCTTGGGTTGACAAGACATCCCTACCTGTCACCCAGCAATGTCTAGTCCCCATCGAGTTTGGGTCATACAAAGAGTCCCTGTGGTGTGATGTTTTACCGATGGATGTGGGACATGTTATCCTAGGTAGACCGTGGCTATTCGATAATGATGTCACGATCTTTAGCCGTTCGAATGCATATACTTTTATGTATAATGGTAAAAAGATCAAACTTAATCCTATGCCACCTGAGAATACACTAGGGAAGAAGAAGGATAAGAAGGCAAGTGAGCCTAGAGGAATGAGAAAATCCAAACCTAAGTCTCTACATATAATCAGCGCAAGAGAGTTTGAAAAAGAGGCTAAGGAGGATTCTATGGTGTATGCCCTTGTGGCTAGAGAGATTACACCTGAGGTTCCATTAGAGTTACCCCGTGAGGTGACCTCGGTCCTGAAGGAATACAGTGATGTATTTCCTGAAGACTTACCGAATGAGTTGCCACCTATGAGGGACATACAGCATGCCATTGATATTGTCCCAGGGTCTACTTTACTGAACCTTTCTCACTACAGGATGAACCCTTCAGAGCATGCAGAGTTGAAGAAGCAAGTTGATGAGCTTCTGCAAAAGGGTTTCATCCAAGAGAGTATGAGCCCGTGTGCCGTGCCTGCATTGTTGACACCAAAGAAAGACGGCACGTGGCGCATGTGTGTGGACAGCTGTGCCATAAACAAAATTACTGTTAAGTATAGGTTTCCTATACCTAGACTTGATGATATGCTTGACATGATGGCCAGGTCCACTATATTCTCTAAGATAGACCTCAAGAGTGGATATCACCAAATCCGTATACGCCCAGGAGATGAGTGGAAGACGGCGTTTAAGACGAAAGATGGGCTGTATGAGTGGTTGGTCAAGCCCTTCGGCTTGACTAACGCACCCAGTACTTTCATGCGGGTGATGACACAAACTTTGAGGCCATTCATGGAAAATTTCCTAGTGGTGTACTTTGACGATATTCTTATTTATAGTACCACTAAGGAATCACACCTTGAACATTTAAAGAAGGTTTGTAGTGTCCTTAGGAAGGAAAAATTGTACGCTAATCTTAAGAAATGTGCATTCATGTCTAATCAAGTTGTGTTCTTAGGATTTATAGTGTCATCTGAAGGGATGCGCGCAGACCCTGAAAAAGTCAGGGCCATAGTTGAGTGGCCAGAACCAAGGAACATTCATGAAGTGCGAAGCTTTCACGGCCTAGCAACTTTTTATCATCTGTTCATTAGGGGTTTTAGCACGATCATGGCTCCCATTACCGAGTGCATGAAAAAGGGAGAGTTCGTGTGGTCTAAAGCCGCAGTCAAGACTTTTAAAGAAATTAAGGGTAAGATGGTGGAAGCTCCTGTCATGCGTCTACCTAACTTTTCTAAAGTCTTTGAAGTAGCGTGTGATGCGTTTGGTGTCGGTATAGGTGGAGTGTTGAGTCAAGAAGGACACCCAGTGGCCTATTTTAGTGAGAAACTGAATGAGGCAAAACAAAAATACTCCACTTACGACAAAGAATTTTATGCGGTAGTGCAATCCCTGAGACATTGGCGACACTATCTCCTACCGCAAGAATTCGTTTTGTTTTCTGACCATGAGGCTTTGAGATATTTGCATTCTCAGAAGAAACTCAACCTAAGGCATGCCAAGTGGGTAGCGTTTCTTCAGGAATATTCGTTTGTTTTGAAACATAAGGCCGGGGTTGAAAACAAACCATCGGATGCCCTTAGTAGGAGAGTGGCGTTGCTCAACTCTTTGAGTGTAGAGGTAGTCGGATTTGAGCAACTGAAAGATGAGTACCCCATATGTCCTGATTTTGGGGGTACTTACGCATCGCTCTCTAGTGACCAGCATATTATGGGTGAATATGTTCTTAAAGATGGCTTTCTTTTCAAGGGAGACAGACTTTGTATTCCCCGTATCTCCCTTCGTGAATTCCTCATCTGGGAGCTTCATTCAGGAGGGATAGCTGGCCATTTTGGTCGTGATAAGACCATTGTCCTCGTGGAAGATCGTTTCTATTGGCCAAGTCTCAAGCGAGACGTAGCCAAAGTTTTAGGGCAGTGTCGAACATGTCAGCTGGCAAAGCAAAGAAAGCAAAATACCGGGCTGTACACGCCATTGCCAGTGCCACATGCTCCGTGGCAGGACATTGTATGGACTTCGTGCTTGGGCTTCCCAAGACTATAAAAAAGCACAATTCTGTTTTTGTCGTTGTGGACCGTTTTTCTAAAATGGCGCATTTCCTCCCATGTTCGAAGACGTCGGATGCGTCTCATGTTGCTCGTCTCTTTTTTGATGGTGTGGTGCGTCTCCATGGGTTACCTAAAACCATAGTGTCTGATCGTGATGTTCGATTTACTAGCTATTTTTGGAAGACACTGTGGCACATTATGGGAACTCGTTTGCAATTTTCTACTGCTTACCACCCACAAACAGATGGTCAAACTGAAGCGGTAAACTGTAGCCTTGGAAATCTTCTACGTTGTTTAGTGGGTGAACATGTTAAGACTTGGGACCTAATTTTACCAACTACTGAACTTGCTTATAATGGGTCAGTTAATAGATTTACAGGGTTGAGTCCTTTTGAAATTATAAGTGGTTATAAACCTAGAATGCCCATAGATCTCTTACCCATGTCTGTTACCCAAAGGTCTTCCGAGTCAGCTGATGCATTTGCACGCCATATTCATGATTTGCATACACATATTAGACAGCGGTTAAATAAGAGCAATGATGATTATAAAGTTTCAGCTGATTCTCATCGTAGAATGCAAGAATTTCAAGAAGGAGTATGTAATGGTGCGAATAAGGCCAGAGCGATTCCCTCAAGGATCTGCTAAAAAAATTACAAGCGCGTAGTGCTGGACCATTCAAGATATTACAAAAGGTTGGGTCCAACGCGTATCGGATTGACTTTCCACCTGAAATGAGCATTAATCCAACTTTTTATGTGGAAGATCTAGTCCGTACCCATACTCCCATTGTTGATACATCGTCCCTTTCATGGCCTTTTTCTGAGTTTGCTACTCAACCCCTTCCACCACTTCCTCCACCCATTACCCATAAAGAAGAAATTGAGGAAATCTTGGATGACGAGATAGTATCCACAAGAGATGGAGGTTTCCAAAGGTATCTTGTCAAGTGGAAGAACAAACCATCATCTGAATCTACATGGCTGTCGGGCGACGCATTGCAGGGTATTGATCCAGATCTGCTAGAGCGCTACAAAAGTTTCAACTCGTCGGAGTCGAGTTTTTCTCACCCGAGGGGAATTGATGCGGACACAAGCGCATTTAAGGTGTACCAACGAAGAAAGCGTCAACCACAAGTGCCGTCCTTGTGGATAGGCGACTATTGAGGAGCTGAAGACCTTTCACATGTGATTGGACATATAGAAGACCCCACTCAGGGAAGACACATGTGAAGAAGATTGGAGAAAGAAGACCGAGCGCCCGAACTTTCCCGCACTTATGTTATTTGCGCGTTTTTGCTTAGTTAGGGGTCTTTTAGTAATTTTATGTCTTTATTAGGGGTCTTTTAGTAATGTTGTGTCTTTACTTGCTTATTCTAGGGGTATTTTAGTACTTTGATGTCTTTATTTGCTTATTTAAGCTGGTTAAAGCCCTAGATACGAATTTCAACTATTGATTAATGAAAAGCAAGCCCTTTGGTTGCCTCCTTCCTCTCTTCTCTCTAATGGTGCTTCTTCTCTTCCCTTGATCTTCCTCTTCTAATTTTTTCTTGTGCCCCTCCAACTTCTTCAAGGTAATTATTTCCTTCTTTCTATTTTTCAGTTTTGGCTATTCCTTCTTCGATCAAAATCTTGAGAACCGATCTAAACCCTAAACCCCCAAATTTTCAAATCCCTAATCCGAAAAACTTCTTGGTTCTTCAGACTAGTGATCTTCATTGATCGATTGGGTGTGACCATGCAAGATCGGGAGGTCTCATCCTCACGGATCCAACCTAAGTAATAATTGAATGCCATACTCCATGGTTGTGATGATGGCCCGCTCCATTGCATGTTTTCTTTATGATTTTCTCAATTATGATGATTACTACTAGAATTTTAGATCATTTATTCCTTTTATTTCCGCTGTTTAATTATGTTCATGAGCATGCATCATAATTAGGGTTGTCCTGCGTCAATCTGCCTTTGCGATGAACAACAAAAGCGTCGAAATGCTACTAAAATTGCCATTGAACTATCTTTCTATTTCATTTATTGTGTCTATTCATTATAATCTATCTTAGAATCAAGGGAAATCAAAGAATGTAAATGAACTCAGAATAAATAGAATACTTTGTGATCATTGTTCTCTCATTATTTTTTTGTTATCATTGAATGGAATCCCCAAATTGAATGCGTTTGTTTCTTGTTCGAAACAGACACTTTTGGAGATGTTAAAAGAGGCATGATTACATTGGTTTCATACCTGGCACCTGCAATACTGATAAGATCAGTTGATAATGTTGATAATTAAAACACTGCTGATACGTGCCCATAGCACATACATTAGATGAGTTCAATGAGAACTCATGAATATTAACTCTAATGCCATGTTAGATAAAAAATAAAGTGACAAAAATCAGAAAAATATTAAAGTAGTAGTAGCATTAAATATTGCATTGCGAGGGGATATTGGTTATTGAATGGCTACATGCGACTTGTTGGAACTAGAAAATAATAGGAGTGAGACTTTTGAACATATGAGTCTGATTATTTAGGTACATTCAATCTTTCAGAAATACTTCCATCAAATGAAAGAGAGGAGTTACTATTATTGGAATATGATGCTTGAGAACCACCTAGTCAAGGCGGAAGCTGTGGGTTGAAGCTCCATTGATCTAGAATCCAATGAATCCATCATTTAAACTCTCTGTTTTCTTTCAAGAAAGGGGACGAAGGGTGGAATTTAATTAAACTTAACAACAAATCATTTCTCTATGCTTAAATGTTTGTGTGAGTGCTTGCACTAACATTATTCACTGGTTGATTACTATTCTGTACCCCTTAAGCATTATGGAAAAGCGGAAAGATGCATGTTCTAGTAGCTTTATACAATTTAAAGCTAAAATTTATTTTCCTCTTGTCCTGTCACGCCCTGAATCTGGCGTCTGGATACACGCGTGTCCTCGACATCGAGCCCAAAGCGTTGCTCCACGAGAAATGCTTAGTCAGATGAAGCCTTGCCCTTGCTAGATACAAACTGGTCCTTCAACGTTGGCAGTGCCATTCGAAATGGAGCCATTGAAATCGACATAGTCCTGGGCACGAGATCAATGCCGAAATCAATAACCCTGCTTGGCAGCAAACCATGTATATCTTGTGTCACGACTCTAAATCTAGTGTTGGTAATCCATGATTACTAGACACCAAATTTTGGTTGACAGCCTCCATAGAACTCCGATTTTGGGACTTCAAACTATCACCTACTAAGTCCCATAAGCGGGGCTCCACAAGGAGGATTTTTGAAAGTAAAGACAACAAACATGTATCATTTCTCAAAATTTCATCATATTCAACATATATTATTGTGTACAACTGAGCATATCAAGGCAAAACCAAAACATAAACCATGTCATATTTACTATACCTGATATACATATTTAGGGTATTACAAAAAAATATATACACTAATATGTACAAAACAAAAAGGACAACTGGAGTCTGTAGCCTCTACTCCTGCAGCTCCCTACTCTTACCTGTAAAAAAAATAGAAAGGAAAGCTTGAGCTATTAAGCCTAGTGAGTGCTTGTGTGCAGTGAAAATGTATGTTTCATGTCATGCTCCTATAATGCACAGGCTTTCTGGCTCGATAACAATAAAATAAAGATACAATGCATACTCTTTCAACGTTTCCACAACTTTCCACATTTCTCAATTAGATCACTAGGGTTTAAAACAGAGGCGGGACTCGCATATGATTACTACCCACTTGTATAGACTTTTCCACCGTGGTCAACTACAGAGGTAGGACTACATAGTTCACGGGCCGAACTAGTCTAACCCACTTGTGTTAAACCTCACTATCTGCCTAACAACGAGAAGTAATAAGTCGCTTGGCAAAACGATAGCGGATAATTTACGAGCTCGTCACACACAACCTATCTTTGCTTGCCCATAAGCAGGTCAGGTCAAACCTCTCAACCAATTGACACACGTCGGTGGTTGTCGCTGCCTACTTTGGTATTTCAGGGCTCTGTTCTTCCACTCAGTCTAAGCATTGGTCGCTCCCATTGGTACCAGTCGGGGTTTAGGGACTTTCACCCACGGACCCTCTAATCATGTCCTGTCGACTTACACATTTTCGGTGTGGTGTCCAACTCAAGTTATAACAAAGTATGTTTTATCGCATTTACAATCACTATATGCATAAGTCCACATACAAGCACAATATGTCATGGTTTTCAAGGCAAGCATAGGATAACCTTCCTCATGTGGTCTCCTCATACATTTAAGTTTCTTATAAGGGTCTCATGTAATACATCATGTATTTAAACAGTTTACATACTCATCATAGACACATCGTGTGTCTCACCATAACCCACTATGATCACTATATCATGATATGAATCATTCACTATCAAGCATACAATAATACAACAACTATGAATTATGCACATGACTTAGCCAATCTAACTCCAATCTAGGATTTATTCTGCTATAAGACTAAACTCCATAAAAAAGAGCACTGGCCCGCTCCTGCGCTGATGTCTCAGGAGTATAACTAGATCGCTTCTTTTGATTAGCCATTATAGTTGACATAGTCTGCAACAGTTGTTGAAGTTGTGTTGCAAGAATAGGTATGACTGGATCTGGAATAGATTTTGATGTAGATTTTGACTTAGATTTGGGTTGCACTGGAGGAGTCTGAACATGATTCTTTCTAGGCGGCATCCTAAAGATAAAACACCGAATTAGCCTAAAAAGAACAAGTAAACATATACAATATACACCATAATAAATAACCATACAACTCCTCTACTTCGCAAAGCATGAACCTAACAACTCTAACACAACAACATATAGTAAATACATTATGATTTATGCAGATATTTCCTAGATCATGCTTTGATACCATTTTCTGTCACGACCCTAAATCTAGTGTTGGTAATCCATGATTACTAGACACCAAATTTTGGTCGACAGCCTCCGTAGAACTCCAATTTTGGGACTTCCAACTATCACCTACTAAGTCCCATAAGCGGGGCTCCACAAGGAGGATTTCTGAAAGTAAAGACAACAAACATGTATCATTTCTCAAAATTTCATCATATTCAACATATATTACTGTGTACAACTGAGCACATCAAGGCAAAACAAAAACATAAATCATGTCATATTTACTATACCTGATGTACGTATTCAGGGTATTACAAAAAAATATATACACTAATATGTACAAAACAAAAAGGACAACTGGAGTCTGTAGCCTCTACTCCTGCAGCTCCCTACTATAACCTGTAAAAAAAATAGAAAGGAAAGCTTGAGCTACTAAGCCCAGTGAGTGCGTGTGTGCAGTGAAAATGCATGTTTCATGTCATGCTCCTATAATGCAGAGGCTTTCTGGCTCGATAACAATAAAATAAAGATACAATGCATACTCTTTCAACGTTTCCACAACCTTTCACATTTCTTAATTGGATCACCAGGGTCTAAAACAGAGGTAGGACTCGCATATGATTACCACCCACTTGTGTAGACTTTTCCACCGTGGTCAACTACAAAGGTGGGACTACATAATTCACGGGCCGAACTAGTCTAACCCACTTGTGTTAGACTTCACTATCTGCCTAACAGCGAGAAGTAATAAGTCGCCTGGCAAAATGATAGCGGACAATTTACGAGCTCGTCACACACAACCTATCTTTGCTTGTCCACAAGCAGGTCAGGTCAAACCTCTCAACCAATCGACACACGTCGGTGGGAGTCGTTGCTTACTTTGGTATTTCAGCATTCCAGCGCTCTGTTCTTCTACCTGATCTAAGCATTGGTCGCTCTCAATGGTACCAGTCGAGGTTTAGGGACTTTAACCCACGGACCCTCTAATCATGTCCTGTCGACTTACACATTTTCGGTGTGGTGTCCAACTCAAGTTATAACAAAGTATATTTCATCGCATTTACAATCACCACATGCATAAGTCCACATATAAGCACAATATGTCATGGTTTTCAAGGCAAGCATAGGACGACCTTCCTCATGTGGTCTCCTCATACATTTAAGTTCCACATTTAAGTTCCTCATAAGGGTCTCATGTAATACATCATGTATCTAGACGGTTACATACTCATCATAGACACATCGTGTGTCGCACCACAACCCACTATGATCACCATATCATGATATAAATCATTCACTCTCAAGCATACAATGATAGAACGACTATGAATCATGCATATGATATGCACATGACTTAGCTAATCTAACTCCAATCCGGGATTTATTCTACTATAAGACTTCATGCTACAAGCATACTTTTTCTCAAGAAGTAACTACATTAAAAGGATGAAGGATATTTCTTTGAAACAATTTGTCAAACAGGTAGCGGGCGGCCGTTGTAAGGGACAGAGAGAACCTGTTTGTAATGGACAAAGAGAGAACCCATTTTCTTTGAAATAATTTGTCAAACAGGTAGCGGGAGGACGTTGTAAGGGACAAAGAGAGAATCCGTTTGAAATACGTATGACTTTCATCTAATTAGCCATTAATAACCTAGTCAACTAACTTAGAAAATCCAGCTATAACCTTAAGAAAATCCAGCAATAACCTAACAAATTTAAATCAGCAAAGCTAGTCTTCTATAGGGTTTTGAAAGAAAATCCAGCAATAACTTAACCAACTCCATCAGAAATTCCAGCAATCTACTAACCCTAAATGCAAATCTAGCGAAAACCTAACCTTAAAACAGAAAATCTAGCAATTATTTAACCTTAAAACAAAAATTTCAGCAATCTTCTAATCCTAAATGAAAATCTAGCGAAAACCTAACCCTGAAACAGAAAATTCAGCAATTATCTAACCTTAAAACAGAAATTCCAGCAATCTTCTAATCCTAAATGAAAATCCAGCGAAAACCTAATCCTAAAACAGAAAATCCAGCAATTATCTAACCTTAAAACAGAAATTCCAGCATTCTTCTAACCCTTAATGAAAATCCAGCGAAAACCTAACCCTAAAACAGAAAATCCAGCAATTTTCTAACCTTAAAACAGAAATTCCAGCGATAGGGTTTTGAAAGGAACCTCAACGTACATATATACGTGCTACTAATTTATGCACTTACCTGTAATTATCAGAGTTTTGGCTCTCAACCTCAACTTCTCTTTCCTTTTCTTATTCTTCTTCTTCTTCTTCTTCTTCTCAACTTCACACTCAACAAGAAAGAGTGCTGAAAAATAAAATGTTGCAAGAGGGTTTTCATATGTGTGGACTTGAAATTGGTTTTAAAGGGTTATGGGATGTTTTGTGATGATTTTGAAAAGTTTAAGCGAATAGTAGCAATATAACAATGTTATTTAAGTAGTTGGAACTAATGTATTCCAAGGAGTTTAAAAACATCGAGGTCATTTGAGTATATTTTCTCAAAATATACATGTACATATCTATGCATAACTTACAATCCGGGTGTCCTATTGACATGCCGTTTTCGCCATTAACTCCGTAACTCGATTACGGTTACAACGGTTAGGCTCTTGGACCTAATGGATTTTGAAAAGTCGATAGTGGGGCTCCGCCAGATAAAATAAGGACATAATTGTCATTTCTCAGATTGTTTAATTTTAAGTCCATATCTTAAAATTCGGACATCGGGTTGAAATACGGCTTGCGTCTTGATAACAGAACAATATTATGATCAAGTCAAAACATTCTCGAGGCCAATGGACCTATAGTCAATGGCTATCCAGTGTACAAACTAAATTTCGGGATCACGGGTCTTACATCTTGGAACATGTTCGAAAACTTGTAAACAACCTGTTGTTCCTCCTTCATGAAAGCTAAGAGATTTTCTAGCGACCCTTCTCTCAATGTCAAAGAACTGGAATGGTGGCTGCCTGGGAATGGAGAAGGTGATTGTCTTTTCAAAGCGGTCCACCTTAGCGTGGAAGGCATATAACCAATCCATCCCCAAAATAAGTTCATACTCCCACATCTTCAACATGATCAGGTTTGTAGGCAAAACTGACTCTCCAATGGTAATGGGACAGGACCTACATATATGGTCTAGGGTGATGAAACTCCCTAATGGCGTCGCAACCACTAATCCTCCTTTTAGGGATTCAGGGTATAATCCCAACGAGCATACTAAATCATGAGCAATAAAGGAGCGTGTAGCTCTCGAATATATATATATATATATATATATATATATATATATATATATCTATATATATATATATATATATATATATATATATATATATATATATATAAATCCTAATAGGCGATGGATAAACTATTAAAGTATCTTCCAATACAGACCCGGAGGCATTTGGGTTTCCTTGCAGTATCACAAAAATATAGCCACGAGCTTGGGCGCGGGGGCTTGACTCTTCATTCTTATCAGCCAAGGTGGGCATGTAGCCTCGAATTCTTGAAATCACGATCCAAATGCTTTGTTGGCCTTTGTTGGAACTGCAGCCTCTGCTGCTGCTACGGGCAAGTGCGAAAGCAAATTGAGTGCTCCGTCCCCTCGCAGTTAAAGCACTTCCTCGAAAATTGCCTCAACACTAACAATACCTATGCTTGGGCAACTGGCCTTGCAGTCATTTGCCTCTTGGTGGCACTGAACTGCCTTTCATGTGTCACTCTGCCCTTGTCCTTAGCCTCTTTCTTCTGGTCCCAACTCCTCCACTATTCTTTGTTGACCTTCTCGATAATGATCACCCTCTTGACTAGCTCCACGTAACTCTCTAGCCTCAAAGCCAACAATTTACTGCGGATTGACCCCTTCAGTCCCCTCTCGAACTTTTGCACCTTGCATGACTCGCTCATCACCAAATAAATGTCGAAATGAGACAACTTAGTGGAATTTGCCTCATACTGTGACACAGTTAACTCGCCCTGCTCCAGTGCCATGAATTCCATCTCCTTCTCTTCTCGGACGCATTCAAGAAAGTATTTCTCTTCGAACCTCTCGTAGAATCTCTCTCAAGTCCAAACTGTCCCTTCTTTGGCAGTCCTGGCCTCCATCTCCCACCAGTAGTCTTCTTCCCCTTCAAGAATAAAAACAACTACCTTCTACTCCTTGTTGCACCCCATAATTGCGAAGATCTTCACCAGTTGCGCCTTCCATCTTTCCACCTCCATTGGGTTCGGCAAACCCTAAAAAACTGTCAGGCTTAACCTTTGGAACTCTTAGGTCAAGCTCTATGCCATGCCCTGCTCCACCATTGTGCGCCCTTTGTCGGAACGACAAACTTTCTACTCTAGTATTGTTGCCATTCTCCCCAAGGCGCAGAGAACTCCCTCTACAGGCTGACTATTGTCCGAAGTGTCGGACATCGATGCGCTAGCTAAGGGCCTACTCCTAGTGTATACCAATTCATTGTGCCCCAACACGATCTACAGTTGGACAAGCAAAAATACATAATCCAGGGTAACTCTCTAATTGCAATTATCAACACAAGGGGCATCCCAACTCCAATGTGTCTATGTTCTCAAATCGAGGATAATAACTTTACTAGGTTCTCAAATTGGAAATCCTGATTCTAGGAAGTGTTAAGTTTTTAAATAAGGATTAATTCTAGGTTATCCCAAAACCGTATGCTCTGATACCAAGTCTTTCAAGCCCCGAATCCGGCGCCTGGATATACACGTGACCTCAACACCTAGCCCGAAGGTGTGACTTGGGAGGTTTTTTTTTTTTTTTTTTTTTTTTTTTTTTTTTTTTGTGTTTTTGTTAAGTACTAAGCACATAACTAGTTATTCAATCATTATAGCATTCAAGTAATAGTAACCAACATCAGCCTCATTTGATAACTATTCGAGTTTGGAAAACAATAACCATTGCTATTGCAAATGTTACAATAAAAACTTTCAAAAATAAACTAACCAAAATATCCTCAGGTTCATGCCAAGCTATTGCTGTTGGTTAACTTATCGTGAAAATTAAAAACAACAACTTGGGGGGAGCTTAATAAGTCTAGTGAGTACACCTCTATGCATGTAAAATAATAATCACATCTGACTACAATAATCACGATTAACATGTTGATTTGGGAATCGTGCATAAAACTATACATGTGAGATAATTATGAATGCAATAGCCAACACATCTCAGTACAGTTAACTTCAATGAACAACCGGGGCCATTTTATACCAGCCGGCCAAAAGTCTCCCAACCACTATCCGACCTCGGCAGTGGGAAGTGGGAACCTGTTGCACACCCAACATGCTTACCCAACATGGCCTGATGATAGGGAACCCTTTTTATTACAACATATGTTGTGGGCTCGTTACACCTCTTCTCCATCCGACATGGGTAGTGGGAACCTCTTGCAACATGTGCTCACCTCAGTCAGCCCAACAATAGGGGTTCCAATTGGTACCAAGTCAGGTTTAGGGCCTCTCACCTATGGGACCACTCGATGTTCCCTTCTATTTGGCTTTAGGGATTTTCAACCTAGGGGACTTGTCTTGCCTGATTTTTCCGGTGTTCTCAAAACGTTTGTGTGGTTTTAACCATCCACATGCATGGGGTACATGAGTTGACCATTTCAAACCATCTCAAGGTTCTGACTATTCACATGAGTTCACAAATCCGAATCATTTCAAGGTTCTAACCATTCACATGAGCTCACAAATTCGAACTACCTCGGGGTTTTAACTATCCACGTGAGTTCACAATTTCCAACCATTCCATGGCGCACATGCATGAGTTCTTATGCATAATTTGAGAGGAAGTTCTTTCAAGTTGCAAGTTATCAAATGGTAGGTTAACACATGATTTGCTACTTTAGTAAAGGGCTAGTCTACACAGGATTCCACATTCAACAAGAGGTCTAATTTGCACACACTTGTGCACGCACCATTGTTTGGTTTGTTGCACCTGTACGCTTGGGTAAGAGTCTAACTTGGACACACACATAATGTGTACCTCATGGATCTAACTTGCCATGCTAATACACTTGAACTTGGTCTATCTTGAAACACGTCACATTCGAACGGTGGACTGCTTAGTCACCACCACACAAGGTTGAAGGGCCTGGTTTGTGCACTACTAAGCAATGGTCAAGTAGACCAATATAGTCACCACATACCCATACTCAAGTGACCCAAGACAAGTATCATTTACACATGTTGAAGTGAACTAAGTCAAGTATCATGAAGACATGTTCGAGTGGACTAAGTCAAGCATCATTCAAACATGTTCAAGTGGACTAAGTCAAGCATCATTCACATAAGTCAAACATCATTCACACATGTTCAAGTGAACTAAGTCAAGCATCATTCACACATGTTCAATTCAAGTGACCTAAGTTAAGAATCATTCACACAGGTTCAAGTGAACTAATTGAAGCATCATTCACACATGTTCAGGTGGACTAAGTCATGCATCATAAACACATTACACATGTTCAAGGGAATTGAGTCAAGCATCATTCACACATGTTCAAGTGAACTAATTTAAGCATCATTCACGCATGTTCAAGCGAACTAAGTCATGCATCATAAACATGTGTTCAAGTGAACTAAGTCATGCATCATTCACACATGTTTGAGTGAACCAAGTCTAAGCATCATTCACATGTTCAAGTGGACTAAGTCATGCATCATGCACGCATGTTCAAGTAAACTAAGTTAAGAATCATAAACACATGTTCAAGTGGACTAATTCAAGCATTATTCACACATGTTCAAGTGAACTAATTCAAGCATCATTAACACATGTTCGAGTGAACTAATTTAAGCATCATTCACACGTGTTCAGCCAAATTAATTTTAGCATCATAAACACATGTCCAGCGGGCTGATCTTAGCATCATTACCACACATCCAAGCAGACTCTTTTCGGTCCACTAGGCCGCCTTAGATGTCTTACCACCTCTTGCCTTAGATCATCCAAGGAGGAGAAAAAGAAAATGGCGAAGAGTGAGTGAGATGTACTCACTCGTTTCCTCTTGTGTAGTGTCCCATTGATGAATGGTTTGGGTGGCTTGATGTCTCTCTCTCTCTCTCTCTCTCTCTCTCTCTCTCATCTGTTTCTTTTTTTCTTCTTCTTCTTTTTTTTTTCTCCTTTTTTCCAAGCTTGGGCGTGTGAAGGGCTAATAATAAGGGAGTGGGCCCATCTTTTATAGAGAGAGGCATGGGAGAGAGGGATGGGAGGTAAAGTGTGATGAGGTAAGAGAGAGGGAAGGGATGGAGAGAGCATGGGAGAGGGATGGGAGTGGGGAGGAGATAGCGTGGAAGAGGAGAGGGGGGCCATGGTGGTAGTTAGGAGTGGTTGGGGATGTGAGAGGCCTTGGCCTCGCTTGGTCAAGGTCAAGGTTAAGGGGTGAGGTGTAAAGGGAGGTGATGTGGAGGTATATGTGGCACGTGAGTCCCATGGTCAAAGTCAAGGGCAATGATCAATGGTCAACAAAGGTATATGTAGGTTTAGAGTGTGAGTAGTGTTGTGTAATGTGCGTGCGTGTGTGTGTGTGTGTGTAGGGGGGGGGGGGGTTTGTGCACATCGGTGAGAGCTGTGTGTGGATGGATGCACATGTGGGCATGTGTGGGTGAATGCACATTTGTGAAGTTGATTATGGAAATACCTTTCAGGAGAAAATAAAAAAAGAAACAAAAATAAAATGAAGTTGAATATGTGAAATGGGAAAGCATGAGAGGAACTTGATCATTTTATTTTTGGTTCTTCTAAATGACCCTTATCATTGCACATGCATCGATAGTGTTGTAAGCTTTTCATGCATTTTTGCAGGATTTGTTTGCGATAGCAATTGATCAGCCATTCCGCTTTCCATCCACTTTTACCTTTGTCCTAAGGGCATTCTCAACACTTGAAGGTGTGCTTCCAAAAATCCTACTCATGGAGTTGACAACTATCTTGATGCTTTCTACTTGTACTATTGTCTTCAATTTTTGAGGTTCATAGCTATTATTTTACATATACTCGCTTGCAAGCCCTAGTATGCTCCACTTCTATATCTCATGAAAGACTAAACTGAGCTGCCAAATCAGTTGCTATGACTGACAAAATTTTCACCTTAGCAAAGAAAAAAAAAGAAAAGAAAAAAAAAAGAAAAAAAAAAGATATATCTTCGGCCATTTCTTTAAAAGATGAGAATGTTTGATTATTTACAAGCTATCTGTGGAGATCTCCTTTCTGTTAGCATTTGTGAGATGTATTCTTGTCTTTTTTCTTTTTTTTTGTGCATATTAACAATGTAAGTGGAATAATCTCTTTTATTGCCCTTTTTGGCTGCTAAAAGCAGTGCTCATTGTTGAGCCTCAGATAAGATTTACTTCAAGGAAAGTTGGAAGTGTTGGATATGCTAGTCACTCTCAAATGATGCCTCCACGGCTCTTGATATTTCATGCTTATGAAGTCGAAACTATTTCAAAATCTATAATTTCTTAGTTTTTTACATCGCAAAGATTTCAGGCTTAATAACTTGTTTTTTTTTTTTTTTTTTTTTTTTTTTTTTTTTTATGTACCTTAATATATTTAAGTAAATCAGCATATGTAGTTGCATGGTCATGTCCTTCCTGATTTATCTCATTTTTCTATCTATGATGGCTTATTGCAGGTATTGGGTATACGCTAGATCCAAACTTTTCCTTTGTTAAGATTGCTGCACCTTATGCACAGGTCTAAGTTGGTTGTTGTACCATAAGATATCTATTGTCATTCGTGATTCTAGTAGCATGCCTCATGCTAATAATTGGTATATCATTCATCAAATTACAGGAATTATTAGACATAAGACAGAAGCAGCGCAGTGGAACACAACTCGTGGAAGATCTAAGAAAACAAGCTAATGATGTATTCCCTTTTACCTATCTTGTCCTTCCTTTTCTGTCAGATCCTGCTATTCACTGCTGAAGCAATAGACTTGCTCTACCATAAATATTGGTTTTGATTGTTTCGATCATTGGACTTGATTCCTGAGAGTAGAAGGATATTATTCTATTAATGATATATTTGAAAGCTATTATTTATAGGCTTTTTGTGATCTGTACTAATCTCTCAAATAATTCTTCAACTTGGTTCTTACATCACTCTATCAATTCACATTGGGAGGTATCATGTACTTTCCGAAAGTTCTCCTGTGATCTTCAACCTTTTTGGTCCATGATCTTAAGATTAAAGGACATCCCACCTTTGTTTTTAGAGAGAAATGACAGATATTGGTGAATCCTAGTGAACTTAGTTGACATATGCTGCATACACATATGGTTTCCTACATGTTGTTGATATCACGGGGTGATTACAGTTCAATGAAACCCAAAACCCAGGATATGAGGGGGCAGCTGTTGTTTTATTTTCCCAATGATTACCATAATGTACTAATAAAAAAGAAGATATATCCACACCGTTGTTAATGTATCCCCAATTGCCAGGTTCATCCTAAAAAATTTTCTCTGACAAAGTAGTTTTGACCTCATTTTGCTTCTATTTTATTCAGTTTGATTGATGTTGCAATAGCATGGAAAGAATAAAAAATACTGTAGAATATCAGACAAGGTTAAAGCAACTAGTATCGAAACCTGATATGATCATCTGTTGCAAAAAGAAAAACTGTGTATTCCTAGCTGTGGAACAAAATAATGACTGTTTAAGAAACACTGTAAGAGAGATGTAGATGTCATCAGGATGGCCCTTACTGTTTTCGCCTAATTCATTAATGGCACTAGCCATTTAATATCATGCTAGTAGAGCGAGTAGCATTTCTTGTTTGGAGCTGAACATAGCATGCAAGTCAAAACAAAATGCACATTACTATATAAAGTTTGTATCTTTTGTCATTTTTATATGCATTTTTTTGTCATGATTTTGTTTGTTTTCACGTTTCTACTTTACATGCAATTGACCCTCTATGCATTTTACCTCAGTGAAATGGAGTAGGCAATTTGATCATTATAAAATTTATATTCAAAAAGGTATATTCAGGGGATACTAACGAATCATTATTTGTTGTTTATTTATTTATATGCTAGCACTTGATGCTTATGTTAATGCCTATTGGGGGCAACAGATCCTTGTGATGAGTCTGCCTAGGGTTATTGCATTTTTGTGCGAGACTTTTGTCTCATGGAGTCACAAAAGCAAGATTTAGTAGCATGCTCAACTGCGAAGGCTTGGTCAAATTTTTCAATGAAACTTCAGGGATTGTTGAAAAAGACATCAATACACACTTAGAAATCAAAACATTACAAAAAAAAAGTACACATAATAGGGGTTTCTTTTGTATGGGGTCCTAAGATATGTGCTTTCCAACTAAACTGATGCAAGTATATTCAAAGTCTATTCATATAATTTATGAACGTAAGAAGACATGTATGGAAACACAAGCAATACATTCAAAAGAAAAAGAAGAATCACTAGATCAGGTTACATACATGTTTAATTTTGAGTTTGGATACAAAGATTGCAGTTGATTTGTGAGAAATTGAGAAATTTTGAATTTTCTCAATTTTCAGCAACTTGACCCATCTATTCCAAATCTTGAAATCGAAGTTCCAAATCCATGATTTTTCATGAAAAACATGGAGAATCATAGATTTGTAACCATTTGACACTGGTTTAACATGATTTACAATAAAAGCGTGGATCGAAAATTGAAAATGTTCACTGGATCGAATAGGTGGAATATATCGGCACTACCTGTGTGTTTCATATCTCTATATCGTCGATATTTAAAACATTGGGCTTGACTTATGGAAGTGAATTCGATCAGATCACCAAAATTCACATTGTGTAAAGAGATCCTTTGTGATCTTATTTTCTCAAATAGAGAAACTACAAATTATTGGATTACAATGCGCCATTCATATGCCCAATCCCATACCACAGGACCCAACACATCAAAATTGATTAGTTTATCGTCTAGAAGAGGATATCGGCTAAGGAAATCAAGCCTTCATTTCTTGGTAGAAAATTGGTACAATATGAGGGATATTAGCAATAACTGAAACCTGAAGAGAGAAGAGTATAGAGAGGACTCTATACTTCCATTGGGGAAAAAAAAAAAAATCTATAGGAAGTAGTATATGATCAAGACCAAATGACCAAGGGCAACATCTATTAATGTGAAGGTGTGGAGCTACTTTCTTTGTGTTTATGGCTAAACCTTAGTCACACAAAGCATGATTGGAAGTGGGAGCAGATTCAAGTGTTTGAGCTGGCAGAATATTAGCAAGTGTAAAACCCCAGGAAGCTGGAGTGTATACGCCCACTGGGAAAAAAAAAATAAAAATCTATAGGAAGCAGTATATGATTAGGACCAAATGACCAAGGGCAACATCTATTAGTGTGAAGGTGTGGAGCTGCTTTTTTTGTGTTTATGGCTAAACCTTAGTCACACAAAGCATGATTGGAAGTGGGAGCAGATTCAGGTGCTTGAACTGGAAGAATATTAGCAAGTGTAAAACCCCAAGAAGCTGGAGTGGGATGCAAGGTTGAAGTTTTGAGTTGAGATAGTAAGCTCTCTATGTAAAGCTTGAGTGTGTGCTGCTCATGTGGTCAGCTCTAAGGTGCAACTCAGATAGCTTACTAATTAATAAGTTACTGATGGGGACATTGAAGGACCTACTTGGATGTACTAGAGACAGAAACGACTACCCACATTAGTGCAGCTTTCTTTGTGGATGAGAGACGAGTTCCAGATGGGGCCCATGGGGCCATTTTGAAGACCCCACATGCATTGGACGTGCATCAGGAAGAACCCACTTTAGGATGATGCATGTGGGCTGCATAGGAGATCATTTTAGTCATAGGATTTCTATTTCGTGTCGATCTAACATTTGGATCCTGTCAATCAGTCCATCGGGCCACCATCTTTTAGATCCGGGGGCCCCTTAGACTCTGATCTTGCTTTCTTTATATTTTTTGTTATTTTTAGGAGTTATTTGATGGTTGAGATTGATAATATATGTTTTAGTTTTCTTATTTTAGATGATGGGCCACTTCACTTAAGTGAGTGGCATAGTTGTAATTATGTTGAATTTTAATTCCGATTTTTTAATAATAAAAGCAAATGGGGGGCAGAGTTCCAACCCTATTGGATTTTGTGATTTTAAAAAAAAGAAGAAGAGAAGCTCTTGCTTTCTTTTCCCATCTTCATGCGATTTGAAAATATTTCCATGCGATTTGGAAGGAAGATTGGTCCGAGGCTAATCTTCATCAACGGAGGTGCGAGGTCTCCATCTATCCCCATATCATCTTCTCTTTTCTTCCCTATCTAGGTATTTTCTTCAGGTTCTTCACTCTCTCCATCACAGATCTTCGTCTTTTCCTAAACTCGACCTTCCCATACCCATCCACAATCCAAACCCTAACCGGCCTAAACTCATCCTCCCACGCCATGTGTGATCGTACGGCCACACGTGTGAATCCCACCTATCCCTTTTGGTTTCCCACCATCAATTTATCAAAACCCCTTTCTTCCATCCCCGAAACCCTAACCCTAAACCTAAAATCCCTAACTTTCCTAGATTTTCCCCAATTTCTAAAAAAAAAAAAACATAATTCCAAAATTCTCAATTCCCATGAATCCTAATTCTTCAAATTTCTAAAATTTCCCTATCTAACCCTAATAATAAAACCTACAAATCTATTCCTTGAGTGTGGAACGTGCCTATGATAAATTGGAAGTTCTGTCCTTCCATCGAGCTTAGTTTTAATTGATTTATGTGATTTCTTAGCATGCGGGCATGTGATTTAGGTTAAATCATATTTTATTTCCTATTATTTACTCTTAATTACTTGGTGGATTAGCATCTTTTGTTAATTGAAGTACTTTATGACTCTTTCATAATTTCCACATTGCATGTTAGCATTAAATCATGTGACCTGCATCAAATTTGGTATCAAAGACCATAGGTTTAGCATAACATCTAGGTTAGAGTCACATTTAGGGTTAGTAGAGTATGGATTGCATAAAGGATCATATTGCTGAATTTTTGTTGGAGTACTTTATTGCTGAATTTTCAGTTCGTGTCACCACTTATACCATTGCTGAAATTTCAGCATAGTAATTTCAAGTTGTCATATTGCTGAATTTTTAGCTTGTAATTTTCAAATTACACCCATGCTGAATTTTCAGTTTGGCACCCTCGGATTACTATCCAGCTGTATTTTCAACATAAGATTTGAGGATAGTGACTTGCTGAATTTTTTTGGTTAGTGTGTCTAGCGTGATCTCTAGGTTAGTACTATCATTGTCATTACATTGTCCTAGGACCTAGGGTTTCCTTTAGAGTGTCCTTGTGTATGCCCACTAGTTTAGGACGTGGTTTTGGCCTACATCCCACTATGAATCTATAACAGATTACCAAGGCCCTTAATGCTATTAACAATCGTCTGACAGCTATTGAAGCTCACAATAAGACTATGCGACTCAATTGTCCGTGACCAATGTGTGTATCAATCGGCTTGAAGCCTCCCTTTAGGTAAACCCCGATGCTGGGGAAGATGTCCAATCACAAGCCGAGGATCAAATTGAAGGAGTTGAGACTATACCATTTGCAATTATTAGTCGCGCCTTAAGCCAAATTGTAGAAAGTGATGATTGGCGTAGGAATTCAAATTTCCACACTTATGCCAAGTGTTGTGGCAAAAATTGCAAGGTGATCATTGATAGTGGTAGTTGCATCAATGTGGTCTCTGCTAGCACTATAGGCTATTTAGGTATGCTAGTCGTTCCTCACCCTCGGCCCTATTGAGTCTCGTGGGTTGACGCATCTTCGATTTTGGTTTCTTAGCGTTGTCCCATTCCCATCCAGTTTGGTTCCTATACGGACATGTTGTGGTGTGAGGTTTTGCCTATGGATATAGGCCACATCATTTTGGGCAGGCCTTGGTTGTATGACAGGGACGTAACACTGTTCGGTTGCTCAAATACATGTTCGTTTCTATATGGAGGCAAAAGGATTGTCTTAAAGCCTCTCTTGCCCAAAAGTACCTCGGAAAAGGAGGACGTCAAGAAATGTGGTCCTGAAGGTGTGACGAAACTCCAACTTGAGTCTCTTCCTATAGTTAATGCCAAAGAATCTGAAAGAGGGACAAACTGATTTGACATTGTATGCCCATGTGGCAAGTGAGATCAAGGTTATTATGGAGATGCCACCTGAGGTTACATCTAAGGGTAGTGTAGAGTTATCATTTGAGGTGAGTCTGGTATTGGAGGAGTCCAGTGTTGTTATTCCAGAGGGTATACCAGATGAGCTTACACCTGTGCAGGACATTCACGCATTGACTCTACCAAACCTTCATCACGATCAAATGAGTGCTGTGGAGGAAGTGGATTTAGAAAGACAAGTAGACGAGCCTAGGACCCTTATAGATTGCATACCCATATCTGTGTTCCATAGGCCTTTAGAGTCTGCACATGTATCTACACAACATATGCATGACTTGTATGTCGAGATTAGAAAAAGAATCAATACAAGTAATGAAACATACAAAATGATTTCTAACTCACACCATAGGTTTAAAGAGTTTGTTATGGGTGATGAAGTCATGATTAAAATATGTCCAAATTCCACAGAGAACCATAAAAAAATTACAAACCCGTAACGTCGAACCATATAAAATCTTGAAAAGATTGGGTTTGAATGCTACTTGATAGATCTTCCACCTAACATGGGTATCAGTTCCACATTTAATGGGGAAGATCTTGTACCATTTCATGGACATTCCCCTAACCCTCACTTGAACTTTTATGATGATGCCCCTAACCTGTCCCAAAACCCATGGCCATTACCTGACCCCTCTTCTCAACCTTTACCATTCGTACCATCCATACTTATGAGAAGAGAGGAGATGGAGGATATCTTAGATGAAGAAGCGGTTTGCACACAACATGGCAGTTACCAAGAGTACCTTGCCAAGTGGAAGGGTAGACCAAAAGCAGACAGTACGTTGATCACAGAGGCAAAGCTTCAGCGAAGAGACCCGGATCTCCTCGAGCATCATTGTAACTTTATTTTGCTAAAGGCAAAATCTCCTCAGCCGAGGGGAATTGATGGGGACATCGTAGGACCTACTCGGATGTACCAGAGATGGAAATGACTACTCACATCAGCGCAACTTTATTTGTGGATGGGAGACGAGTTCCAGATGGGGCCCGCTGGGCCATTTTGAAGACCTTACATACATTGGATGTGCATCAGGAAGACCTCACTTTGGGATGATGCATGTGGGCTGCTTAGGAGATCATTTTAGTCATAGGATTTCTATTTCGTGTTGATCTGATCGTTAGATTTTGTCAATCAGTCCATTGGGCCACCAGATCTTTTAGATCCGGGCCCCTTGGACTTTGTTCTTGCTTTTTTTTTTTTTGTTATTTTTAAGAGTTATTTGATGGTTGAGATTGATAATATATGTTTTAGTTTTCTTATTTTGGATAATGAGCCACTTCACTTAAGTGAGTGCCATAGTTATAATTATGCTGGATTTTTCATAATAAAAGCACATGGGGGGCGGAGTTCCAACCCCATTGGATTTTGTGATATAAAAAGAGAGAGAGAGAGAGAGAGAGAGAGAGAGAGAGAGAGAGAAGCTATTGCTTTCTTTTCCCATCTTCATGCGATTTGAAGATACTTCCATGCAATTTGGATGAAAGATTGATGCGAGGCTAATCTTCATCAATGGAGGTGTGAGGTCTCCATCTATCTCCACACCATCTTCTTTTTTCTTTCCCATCTAGGTATTTTCTTTAGGTTCTTCATTCTTCCTATCACAGATCTTCTTATTCTCCCAAACCCAACCTTCCCATACCCATCCACAATCCAAACCCTATCCAGCCTAAACTCATCCTCCCACGCCATACGTGTGACTGTACGGCCACACGTGTGAATCCCACCTGCCCCTTTTGGTTTCCTACCATCATTATATCAAAACCCTTCTTCCTTCCTCGAAACCCTAACCTTAGACCTAAAATTCCTAACTTTCCTAGATTTTCCCCAATTTCTTAAAAAAACCATAATTCCTAAATTCTTAATTCTCATGAATCTCAATTCTTTAAATTTCAGATTTTCCCCTTCCTAACCCTAATAATAAAACCTACAAATCTATCCCTTGATTGTGGAACGTGCCTATGCTAAATTGGAAGTTCTATCCTTCCATCGAGCCTAATTTTAATTGATTTATGTGATTTCTTAGCATGCGGGCATGTGATTTAGGTTGAATCAGATTTTATTTCCCATTATTTACTCTTAATTACTTAGTGGATTAACATCTTTTGTTGATTGAAGTACTTTATGGACTGTTTCATAATTTCCATGTTGCATGTTAGCATTAAATCATGTGTCCTACATCAGTTACGAAATATAAATTCTGCTACATGTGGAACTCGTTATTAATTTAATCAGGATATTAGCTTCTGCTAGATAATTTCATTTAAATTTTGTTGTACTGATTTTGAAGAACATCCAAATAGGCCCTTGTTTGACTACAAACAACATAGTTTGAATAAATCATCAATTATCCCATTTATAGTAGGTGCTTATTTTAATCTTTAGTATTGTTATCAAATAATTACAGCCCAACTGGATTGGTGAATTGAGGGGCTGTACAGTAGTACAGCCCACCTAGTCTTGGTTTTGGGTCCTATTTCCTTAGATTTACCCAATTAGATTTTCTTGGGACTGGAAGGTCATATTGTTAATGTTGTTAGGGGTACTATGGACATTTTGACTTTTTTATGATATGAGAGAGAGAGAGAGAGAGGACACTATTCTACTCTTCTCATTCTCTTTTCTCCAGCTCTCTTCTTCCTCTTTTCCTTTTATCTTATATTCTCTTCTGTGTCGATCTACATGGTATAAGAGCGTATTTGATTCCAATCTACTCCATCTTCCTCTCTGCTATCTCACATACTCCTGTTTCTTTTCTTCTTTGCTTATCGTCTCTCTTGTGCTGAGATTTTTTAAGAAACCTAGGGTTTATATATATATATATATATATATATATATATATATATAGTGTATTGGGCTTGTGCAATAGTCTGTGTATGAGAGGGTGAATGTTGTGTTCATGATCAACACCTCTCATGTTTGGTTGGACATTTGTATGTGTGGGCTGATTACTCTCATCAAGCGTAGTGTGCACATCGTGGAGCATTCTCCTACCATGAATTCAGCTTGCATTCGTGGAAGTATTGTGGTATTGATCTTAATCTATTGTTCTCATGGAGATGAAGTGTGATCAAAAGTCTGGATTCATTTATGCATCTACTTTTCTAAGGTCCGAATAACCTCTAAATCTCTTAATTGCTTTGTGATCTTCTATCCTTCACACTATGTTTTCCGGGATTTAAAGACGAAGAAGAAGATTAGTGGAGGACATGAATGTGATGGGTTGTAGTCAGTGTTTGAAATATCAGTATTGCATTACATGTCGCATTCTTGGGATACGGATACACATCGGTTATCGCATGGGATATATCGATTGTATCGTGTAATGTATTGTTGCTATTGGAAACATTGGGAAATTGGTCGAATTTTTCAATGAAACTTCGGCGATTGTTAAAAAAGACATCAATACATATAAATCAAATCATTACAAAGAACAAGTACACATAATAGGTTTTCTTTATATTGGGGTCCTAATCTATGCGTTGTCTAACTGAATTGATGCAAGTATATTCAATGTCTATTCATATAATTTATAAATGCAAGAAGGCGTGTGGAAACACAAGCAATACATTCAAAAGCAAAAGAATAATCACTAGATTAGGTTACATACATGTTTGACATGATGTTTGGACACAGATTGAAACGATTTGCGAGAAATTGGGAAATTTTGATTTTTTTCAATTTTCTACAACTCGGCCCATCTCCTCCTAATCTTAAAATCGAAGCTCTCAATCCATGATTTGTAACAATTTGACAGTAATTTAACATGATTTACAGAAAACAAAAGGATTGAAATTTGAAAATGCTCACTAGATCGAACATGTGGGATATATCGCACTACTTGTGCATTTTGTATCGCACTAGTGGGATACAAGATATATCGTGGGATATATCGGCTGATATCGTCGATATTTAAAACACTGGTTGTAGTATCCTGATCTTGAAATAGTTGGTGTGGTAGCATAGAAGAACATCTCTCTTTACCAATGGCACTGCCATCGCGATCATCTATTCCTGAAGACTCCCAAAAGCATTATCCCTTCTTTCTTGTCGGTCTCAGTTTTAGAGTGAAGTATGTGAGTTAAGCAAACATCATTGAGTTACTTTTCCACCATCTGTGGAAAAGTGTAGTTTGGTTTCTTTTACTTTGGTCCATTCAGATGTCTGGGGACTGGTGAGAGTCTTCGGCAGAGCAGGTATAAGTATTTTGTTACAGTTGTTGACCTGACTTTATTTAGAGAAAAACATTTGAATTGTTCTATATTTTTAAGATCTTTTATATGGAAGTACAAATTCAATTTAATTCCAAAGTTTTTGTGTTTTGTTCAGATAATGCTAAGGAGTATACATTCAAGTCTTTTAGCTTGTATTTTTCCAAGAATGGTATCTTGCATCAAACATCGTGTGCACACATTCCACAAGAAATTTGTGTTGTAGAATGGAAAAATTGTCCCTTGAAGTGACATGTGCTTTATTGATTCATATGAATGTTCCCAAAAGTTTGGAGTGATGCAGTCCTAACAACATGCTTTCTGATAAATAGAATGCTCACATTAGTTTTAGTGGGTCAATTGCCTCATGCAATTTTATTTCCAGCCTCCTAAAGTTTTTGGGTGTGCATGTTTTGTTCATCAGATGCAGTTGAGCCATGATAAGTTAGATCCTTGTGTGTGTGGATGTTATTATTTTTTAGTCCACTCCATTCTTCTCAAAAGACTCTGAATCTCTCGACTTGGAATCTTCTTCGTTAGTGCCTGTGCCTATTCCTGTTCCAATGACACTATCTAATCGCCTCCTTCCACTGGTTTGTCCATTCTTATTGTGCCTCCACTTAAAGTCTACTCACGACGAAAATGGGAAGATAGTACGACCAATAGTGATTTGTCATCCACCATATCTTCTTCCGAGCTTACTGATCCAGTGCCTCTTCCTATATCTCTATATTAATTCTATGTTCTTATTGCTTCAAAAAAATGTAAGCGTGCACGTACCGTTCACCTTATCTTTAAATATGTTTCTTTTTAGTGCTTATCTTCCACTATCCATAGATTTGCCTTATCTTATGTTCCTACATCATACTAGGAAGACTTACTACATAAGGGGTGGAAGCAGGTGACGGAAGACGAAATGGCTTCACTTTCTTGGAATAACACCCGAGAGCTTTACTAATTTCCTTGTTGTTAAGCATATTGTTGGTTGTTGGTGGGTGTATACCATTAAATTTCAACATAATGGTACAATTGAACGATTGAAGGGTTGCTTGGTCGCTAAGGGATACATTCAAATCTTTGGCATTGATTATACTGAAGCTCTCTCTAGTTTACAAATTGACCATTCGTTTTATTCTCTCAGTTGATGTCAATCATGGATGACCCCTCTTTTAGCTTTTTGTAAAAAATGCCTTTCTTCATGGTGATCTCACAAAGGTTTATATAGAGCCACCACCTGGGTTTGTTGCTCAATGGGAGTGACATAAGGTGTGCAAATTGAGAAAGGCGATTTATGGGTTGAGGCAGTTACCACGTGATTGGTTTGATCAATTTAGTAAAGTTGTATTGAATTGTGGTTTTGTTCCAAATCATGTCGATCACTCTATCTTCATATAAATAGGCACCTTCGGTCTGATTGTATTAGTAGTACACATATTGATGATATTGTGGTTACAGAGACTGACAGTAGGAGGATTGGGGAACTTAAGTAATATCTTAAAAGTTACTTTCTAATGAAATATTTGGGTCACCTTCGATACTTTCTAGATACAAAACTTGTCAAATCAAAGGAAGGAATTAATCTGTCTTAATGGAAATATGTTTTGGATATACTTACAGAAAGATGGCGTCTTATTAAGCTAGTAGATACAGTGATAGATCCAAATCATAAACTAGTTGGTGATCAAGGAGATGTGATTGAAGACCCAAGAAGGTATAGAAGAATGGTTGGAAAGCTTATCTAGTTAGCTATCACCAGGCTAAACATATCATATGATGTGAGTATAATAAGCCAGTTTATGAGTTCCCTAAGGGTGCCTCACGTAGACGCAATTGTGTGAATTTTGCGGTATCTTGAAGGTGCACTAGGCCAGTGAATTTTATATAGAAGAAATAGTCATCCTGAACTCATAAGTATTTTGATATAAATTGGGCAGTCTCTAATTGGTAGGTGATCTACTACCGAGTACCGCACATTTGTGGGAGGAAATTTGGTCATGTAGAAGAGTAAAAAACAATGTGTTATAGCCCGATTAAGCTTTGAAGCATAAGATAGGTAGTGGCTCATACTGTTTATGAGTTCGTGTGGATTAAGAAACTATTATAGGAAATGTGTTTTACAATGAAGCTTCTAATGAATTTATTTTGTGATAATCAAATGGGCTCTTATATTGTAAACAATCTAATCTATCATGAGAGAACCAAGCATATTGAAATTGACTATCACTTTATATTTGAGGTATGTTCGGTCTCAAGATCAACTTGTTAATGCATTCACCAAGGCTATAAATCACACTTAGTCTACATGTATATATTCCAAGCTTGGTATTGACATCTATTACAACTTGAAGGGGATTGACGGAAACGGATGTGGGTCATACCACAATATGGCCCACTTGGATTGGTGCATTGAGGGGTCGCACAATTGTACAACCCACCTAATCTTAGTTTCAAGTCCTATTCCTTTTTATTTTACTAATTGGATTGTCTTGATGCTGGAAAGTCATATTGTTAATGTTGTTAGGAGTAATTTTGGACATTTTTGCTTTTTATGACTTAAAATATGACGAGGGGGGGAACACCTTATTCTACTCTTCTCACTCTCTTTTCTCTAACTCTCTTCTTCCTCTTTTCCTTCTTTTCTCTTCTATTCTATTTTATATTGATCTACAAATATCATTAAAAATAAGGGTGAATTCGACAGTCACCTAAAAATTAGACAATCTAATTGTACTTAATTGTAATTTTGTATAAAGATCATACTTCTTTTTAGTAAGGATTAAAAACAATCTTGATAACCAACATTCATGATGTCTAACACATAATTATGATTGTAGAATTATGTAGAAGTGAAAAGAAATAGAAAAGAGGAAAAAAATGATGGTGAAAGAGAATGGAGCGAGAATGAATCAGTGCTACATGCCCTCTACTCTTCTCTCTCTCTCTCTCTCTCTCTCTCTCTCTCTCATATTAAGTAAAAAAATTAGAAAACTACCCCTTACAATATGACATTTTAATATTAAATGTATCCAATTGACAAAATAAAGAGAAATAGGGACTAAGTACATGACTAGGTGGGCCGTACCTCTGTATGACCCTTATTGCATTCATCCAGGTCTGCCTTAGAGTTGAACGCACCACATCCGTAGTCATTAACACTCCCCCTCAAGTTGGAGCATAGATGTCGTCGATGCCTATCTTAGAAAGTGCAAATTGACTACAATCAAGAGCTTTGGTGAGCACATCGGCAAGTTGATCTTGAGACCGAACATATGGTGTAGAAAATTCACCACTAAAAACCTTCACACGTATGAAATGACAATCGACTTCAATATGCTTGGTTATCTCATAATAAACTGAATTGTTTGCAATATGGGAGGTTGCTTGATTATCGCAAAATAACCACATTGGTAGGCGCATTGCGAAACCCATTTCTTGCCACAATTTCTTGATCTCACAAGTGTTATTTGCTATCGCACTATATTCTACTTTAGTGCTTGATCTACTACAATACTCTACTTTTTACTCTTCCATATGACTAAATTTCCTCCCACAAATGTGCAACACCCAGTGGTAGACCACCTATCAGTTGGGGAGCTTGCCTAATTTGCATCAGAATAGCCTATAACTTGAAGATGATTATTCTTTTTATATAAAATTCTTTGGCTCAATTCTCCTGTAGGATGTCACAGAATCCGAACAACTGTATTCATGTGAGGCACTCTAGGAGGACTCATAAACTAACTTACCACACAACATTTGATATATCTGACAAAGTGATTATTTGGTAGAGAAGTTTTTTTTATTAATCTTTTAGACCTTTTGGGTCTTCAACTACATCTCCTTGATCGCTAACCAGTTTATGATTTGGATTCATTGGTGTATCAATTGGCTTAGTACCAAGTAGGCATCTTTTTGTGAGTAGATCTAAAATATATTTCCTTTGATTTGACAACTTCTAACTCAAGGAAATATCAAAGATGACCCAAATCTTTCGTTAGGAAGTGATGTTGAGGATATTTCTTAAGATCTTCAATTCCATTATCACTCTCTGTAACCACAATGCCATCCACGTATACAACTAATACAATTAGACCCAAGACGCCACTTCATATGAAGACAAAATGATCAGTATGACTTCTAACAAAACCATAGGCCAATACAATCTTACTAAATTTATTAAATCATGCACGTGGTGACTGCTTCAATCCATAAATTGCATTCTCTTAATTTATAAACCCAGATAGTTACCCGATATAGACCTCTATGAGATCAACATGAAGAAATACATTTTTAACATTGAGCTAAAAGAGGTGCCATCCAACCAACCATATAGGGAATGACGTGAATGGAATAAAATTTGACAACTAGAGAGGTGGTTTCCATGTGGTTGATGCTGAGAGTCTGAGTGTATTTCTTAGCAACTAAGCGAGCCATCAATCATTTAATTGTGCCATCAGGCTAAAATTTAATGGTATACATCCAACAATAACCAACAGTATGTTTACCAGTGGGAAGACTAGTTAGCTCCCAAGTGTCATTCTAATGAAGTGTAGCCTTTTTTTCTTCCATAACTTGCTTCTACTCTTTATTTAACAAAGCTTCCTATTATGACTTAGGAACAAAATCAAATGACAAAGACAAGGCAACTTTACAGAAGGTAGAAGGTAAACTCTGAAAAGAATCAAATTTGAAAATAGGATGGTTGGTACATGCATTACCCTTCCTCTGAGCAATAGGTATATCAGACAAATCAGGAGATATAGGTGGAGTGGCTAGATGAACAGGCGTAGAAAAATATATGGTGGATGGCATGTCATGGTTGGCAGCTCCTCCTGGTTTTCATCTTGAGTAGACTTCTAGTGTAAGCACATTAGGAATGAACGAATTAGTGGAAGGAGACGATTGGATAGTTCTTCAACAAGGATAGGCATAGGCACTAATGGTGAAGCTTCTAAGTCTAGAGATCTATTGTCATTTGACAAGAATGAAGGGGATTCGAAGAAGGTAACATTTATGCAAATAAATTGCCTTTGATGACAATGACTGTAACATTTATAACCCCTTTGCGTTCTAGAATACCTAAGTTAAAAAAAACATTTAATTGCTCTAGGATCTAATTTATATTCCAATTGATGAACAATGCATACACACACAAAAACCTTGGGGCAAAGAATAATGGAACACCTGGAAACAAAGTTGGATGAGGCGAATGACTCATCAAGATAATAGGGGGCATTCGATTAATCGGATAACATGTTGTTAAAGCTGCATCACTTTAAAAACTTTTGGGACATTCATATGAATCAAGAAGGCATGTGTCACCTCAAGCAAATGACGGTTTTTCCATTCTGTCACCCAATTTTGTTGTGGAGTGTAAGCATAATGCAAAATACCATTTTTAGATAAATATAAGCTAAAAGAATTGGATATATACTCCTTAACATTATCTAAACAAAATACATATACTTCGAAGTTAAATTGATTTTGTACTTCGAACAGGTCCTCAAACATCTGAATGAACCAAAACGAATGGAACTAGACTATGCTTTTTCACACTTCGTGGAAAAGTAACTAGGTGATGCTTACTTAACTCACACACTTGCATTCTAAAGCTAACCCAAACTATAATGGAGTAACACTTTCGAGAATCTTCAAGAACGAGTAATCAAGACGTAATGCCACTGGTAAGGAGATATGTTGTTTTGCATTACTGCTTCAATTACTTCACGGTTAAGATGGTATAGGCTCCCACCATGCTCATGTCCTACCAATCTTCTCCTTCACCTTTACATTTTGAAAACACAATAAAAGAATAGAAAGTCGCAGAGTAGTCAGGTGATTTTGTGAGTTTACTAACGAACATACTTTAAATTAGGATGAGCAATACCTATTCAACACACTTTAAACTAGGTACCATCTATTAGGCACATTAAGAGCATGCCAGTGAAAAAAAGGAACTTGGATGAACAATACTGATTCAAGACACTTTAAACTAGGTACCATCTACTAGGTACATTAAGAGCAATGACAATGAAAAAAAGGAACTTGGATGAACAATACCCATTCAACACACTTTAAACTAGGTACCATCTACTAAAGCGACCGATAAACTTAAGAATAATGTATCAATTGAGGAAAAGACACTAGATTCACCTATCATGTGGTCAAAGGCTCTAGACTGAATGACCCCATGGAGTAGAGGACTTAGACCCTAAACAAGTCATAGCTGAGTTTACAAATGTGGCTATAGGCTTGGTAGTAACAATAGAGATAAGATGATTCTTCAATAACTTGGAATATTTATCTTTGGTAAGGGTGACTATGTCATTAGATGTACTTGGTTGCTAAGTTGTAGGAGTGGAACCAATAGAATGAGGCCCACTGCATTCTTCAGAATAAGATGCCTAATTCGTCCAAGCTGGCTTCCCATGGGGCCCATAGTGAGTCCACTTCCTAGGTTTACGACCTTTTCCTTCATCCCTAGATCACCTTGATTACCTTTGCCACCTCATTGATTATCTTGGCCACCATGACCACCACCCCTACCTCATCTAGCAAATGATGCCAAAGTAGAATTATCATTGACTCCATCCATAGAGCTAAGAGATACACGTTGAAGGCAATCATAAACTTCATTTAGGGATGGAACATCCATGCCACCCAAGATCTATACGTGCATGGGCTCATATTTTGGATTTAAATCGGATAGAAATTTAACCGCATGGAACTCCTCACATTGCTGACGTTCTTTTTCCATATCATTAGTAAGTGGCTGATACATTCCTAAATTCCTTAGAGTTTCAAATAAGATTCACTAAGGGACTTATCTCCTTGTTGGAATGCAAAAATCTCTTCAAACAATAGATACATACAATAATTGATATGTTTACAAGATGTCTTTATTGAATGAGTACATCTCTCCTAATGCATCCACACCTCCTTTGTAGTATCTAGAAACATTACATTCCCACTAGCAAGCGTTTCCATACTGTTCCACAACAACGCCATGATTTGAGCACTTTCCGATATCCATTGATTGTATGTGTTATCACTTTCATTTGCTTTCTCTGCGGTCAGATATTTTAACTTGAATCAAATTCGACCATTGGAGATAATTTACTCCATTTAGTTTTATAGAGATTATTTAAAACCCTAGAAAATCAAATGAATTTAGGAACCCAGATCTTTGATCACTCTTCATCTCCATTGGAAGAAGAAATTAAAGAGAATACCATAGTGCACACAAATGTGGACTGACTCTTCCAAATATAAGAATGCTCCAATTGCACGGTCCACACGATTTACACACTACACTAGATGAAACAATCATCCACACATTCCAACCGAACATGAGAGGAGCAATGATCACGAACACAACATTCACTCTCTCATACGTGGACCGTTATAAAGGCCCGACACAAAAAAAAAAAAAAAAAAAAAAAAAAAAAAAAAAAAAAAAAAAAAAAAAAAAACAAAAAAATATATATATACAAAAATACAAAAAAAATACAAAAATACAAAAAACAAAGCCCTAGGTTTCTTAGAGAACTTTTAGCACAAGGGAGATGAATAGCATAGAGGAAAAGAGAAGGAAGAATTTATGAGATGGAAAAGAAGAAAGTGATGTAAATCATAGTGAAATCCATTTTGATACCTTGTAGAATTATATAAAAGTGAAAATAAATAGATAAGATAAAGAAAAAGAGATTGAGAAAGAGAATGAATTATGCCCACATGCCCCGAAGCATTTAGTAGAAAGAGTGCACCGAGAACTGATTGGATCTCTTACCTACACCATCTTGCCACTCACCTGAGGAGGGAAAGCAACAGTGAAGTCGTTCCAAGAGCCTTATGAAGTCTCCCACTTCATCATTTGACAGATTTCTATGGCAAAGGGGAGACTAGACAACTACATTTCCACAAATAGAGAAGCACTGTTCCACATAAATATTCCTTATCGGAGACAGCTGAGCAAAACTTGGAAATTTTGACTGGAGTGTGTTTTCACCTATGTAGACATCCTCCCAAAATGAATTTACTGGCCATCTCTAAGGGAAAAAGAGACCTCCTCTTTAAACTAGAAGCTACTCTCCACAAGGTAGAAGCTCTATAAAGAGTAGAATCCCTCACCCACCATCCCCTTCTTGAACTCCATATTTTCTTGCAAGTTGTAATGACTTCTCGCCACAAATTCCCTTCTTCTATATTAAACCACCACAACCAATTTCTAAGTAAGGCTAGGTTCATCGCATCCAGTTCCTTAATGTTTGCTCCCCCTTCATCTAACGGCTTAGACACCTCTTCACACCTTAAAAGAAGAAATTTTGTTTTTCCTCGATTCTTCTCCACAAGTCACACTTCAATCTCTCCAGCCTATCCAGAACAAATTTCTGACACCCGAAGAGACATGAAGTACAATGGCATATTTGAGAGAGCAGCTTTAATTAGCATTATACGACCGCTCGAGGAGACATGCTGACTCTTCCATTTAGACAACTTCCTTTCCACTCTTTTAATGACCTTGTCCCAAAGGTGCTTTGTTGACTTTCCAACCATGGTGTGCCGTAAAGGCCATTACGGGGCCATAAAGGTAACAGTGGAAACGGTTACACGTTACGGGGTCGTAACGGCCATAACAGCCGTTATGGAAAAAAAAATGACCCATAATTGCTGTTAACGGCACGTTACACCCCCTATAAAGGCCATAATAGCCCCGTAATGGTCTATCAAGGGACATATATAAGTTTTTCATACTTTTTAATCAACATTACCGGGCAGATACAGGTTTTTCGAGGTTTTTTCCAATAAATACAAAAATAAAAAAGAGAGACCGTAACGGCCGTTACGGGGTAGATACAGGTTTTTCGGGGTTTTTTTCAATAAATACAAAAATAAAAAAGAGAGACCGTAATGGCCGTTACGGGGCTATAACAACCGTATTGCCCTGTATCGTAAAGGTAACGTTGGTGGCCGTTACGGCCACTGTCACCGTTACGGAACACCTTGTTTCCAACGCATACCAGAAGACTGGGATACGTTGAAGGAAAAGAACCCGCTATGCACCTAAAAACGTTTGCTAACCTCGCCACCTCGTCCATGGACATTCTAATACCCAGCATCTCACTCTTAAAAAGATTTACCTTTAGACCCGAGGCCACTTCAATGCACCTAATTATCCACCACAACATCAACGTCATAAAAAAGATGGTGTCGTTGGTGAACTGAAGATATGAAACCCGAAGCTCCGCATTCGCCACCCTAAAATCGCCAATGAGACCAGCCAACTGGCATTTAACATTTTACTTAAAGCTTCAGTGACCAACATGAACAAAAATGGGGACCACGGGTCACCCTACCTAAGGCCCCTTGAGAACTTAGAAAAGCCTTTGGAGACCTATTGACTAGAATAGAGAACAGAGAACACAACCAATCAAGTACACTCTTGGATCCACCCTCTTCATTTCTGTCCATAACCCAACCTCCCCAACATTTAGTCAAGGAACTCGCACTCGACATGGTCATAAGCTTTTTTCAATATCCAACTTGCACATAACACCCTTTATATCTTGTACCCAATGTTTTAAATATTGACGATGTCAGCCAATATATCTTGTATCCCACCTGTGGGATATGAAATGCATAGGTAGTGTCAATATATCCCACCTATTCGATCCGGTGAGCATATTCAATTTATCTTTCTTTCTTCTTCTTCTTCTTTTTTTTTTTTTTTTTTTGTTGTTGTAATTCATGTTAAATCAATGCCGAATGGTTACAAATCTATGATTCTTCATGTTTTCCATGAAAAATCATGGATTTGGAGCTTCGATTTCGAGATTTGAGGGAGATGGGGCAAGTTGCGGAAAATTGGGAAAAATCAAAATTTCTTTCAAATTGGTTGCAATCTTTGTATCCAAACACAAACTCAAACATGTAACCTGATCTAGTGATTCTTCTTTTGATTTTGAATGCATTGCTTGTGTTTCCATACATGTCTTCTTACGTCTATAAATTATATGAATAGACTTTAAATATACTTGCATCAATTCAGTTGGACAGTGCATGTATTAGGACCCCATATAAAGGAAACCCCTATTATGTGCACTTTTTTTTTGTAATGTTTTGATTTCTATGTGTGTATTGATGTCTTTTTCAACAATCCTTGAAGTTTCCTTGAAAAAATTGACCAATTTCCCAATGTTCCTATGTTTCCAAACAACAACGATACATTATGCGATACAACCGATATATCCCACATGATAACCGATATGTATTTGTATCCCAAGGGTGCGATACATTATGCGATAAGGATATTTAAAAAATTGCTTGTACCTTGAGTCAATGCACTTATGGGCAATGAGTGTAATATTATCTGTCTTCCCATTACAAATGCACCTTGGACTTTTGAAACGACCTTTGCCAAAACCACCTAGAATCTGGAAGCAATGATTTTGGTTAAAATCTTATAAAGGGGCCCCAATCATACTATCAACAATGATAATAAGTAAAATGAGATGAATGAGATGAAAACATTTTTAAGGGTTGCCCTAAATTCTTTCCCCTTATTGCGGTGATTTCAGTGTTAAGTTCTATAATCCTTACCATCCATAACTTCATTTGACAAAATCTATGTGGCATCTTATCCATGCATGACAACAATTCATGACTCATCCAGAGAAGACATTTGAGTTTCGGACACAATTACCTATTGGTGTGGTTGCCGGTATGGCTTGGATTAGTTCGTAGATACTATGTGATATTTACATGTTTCTTAACATTACAAACCATTTCAACCATGGATGAAATTATCTAGCAAATAAACGGCTGCTTAAGATGTTTACAACTAGTGTTCTTAAAAATGAAACATTCCTTGTTCCATGAGAATTTTATATGAAACTAAATAGAACTCCCTCATTTCGACTCATTTCTGATTCCCCTATCACCTATTCTTCTTGCTAGACTATGTTGAATTGGAAACTTCACGAAAATATGCAACTCTTGGACATCCTTAATTCCATAAAAAGGGTCCCTTTGAGTTGTCACATCAACTAAAATTCACTCACCAATAATGATTTCACCACTTATCTTAAACTTATGTTGACTTTCATTTTTTCTTTTCTTTTCTTTTTTTCTTAATTCCAAACTTAATGCACTGGGTTGTTGGTTGAGGACATACTGTCGAGCAAACTACCTTGAGAATGTTATTCTTGTTTCCAATATATTAGTAGTCCTATAATTCATTATTTTCTTTCATCTATGTGTTGGTTTACATGGTTGCAACATGATTGCAGGCTAGAACATATACCATCTCCATGCCATACAGAATTCAGCAGATAGAGGAGTTCGTGAAACAACTTGAGGTGGGAGATTTGAAACTTAGAGTCCGAGTACTTGAGGTAATTCATCTTTCTCATCAGTTATATAATATAGATTTGAAACAACAATAGTAAAAAAATGGTAGTTTAAATTGGAAATATTGAAAAATGAAAAAAACAAAATAACTAGAGATTCAGAGAAGGGAAGGAGAGCAATTGAATAAGGTATTACTCATGGCGAATATGCAGCTAAGAAACTTTGTCAAATCCAAGAGAATAGTATTCCAACTTCCAAGAGAGTAGATTGACCTTGGGTATGTGAAGAGATCTCATGCTCAAGCTGGTAGGTACAAGCAGTGTTTCCCTGCGAATACCTATCTGAGGGCTCTTTCCAAATCTTGGAAGTTGTGATGATGTAAATTGCACAATGTCTTTCTAAATGGAGTTCAGGAGCCATGTCATAACAAGATTGTTGCAAGATTCCAAACTAAGTAATAAGGAGATCTCCACTGGTTGTCATAGAGAGCCTGTGATAAACCCCATCTTATTCTTGGCAGCAGAGCAATACGAACTGATCTACTCCATGTGGCATGGTTATTCCTGTCCAATTTTTCTGTACCAGACTCATAGCAGGATATCACATGCTGAGTGCTGACTATAGGGTGATGTTAGAATATTGTTCATATTTGGTTCTTGGCTTTGGGGATTAGCCATCAATTAATGAGATGATCAATATCACAAATGAGTAGGAATCTAGATCAACATAGATTGCTGTGTGGGTTTTGGTGTATTGTATAGATGAACGGTGGAATTAGGTACACAATGCTCGATTTCCAGATTTGAGTCGATAGATATCAGGTATGTGAAATGTGTGCGAGATCAAATCTATCATAAGTTAGACGAATGTACAAACAAAGTGGGCCATAAAATCTAGAGTCAGGCAACACAAATGCATACTTTTTTAGTTGGCGATTTTTTGTACACTGGCCACTTGATGGGTTGACAGGCCAAATTATTTGGCCAGGACAGGTACCCTTTGGCCCACCTAATGGATGGTTTAGATCTCACACACACATGTTTGCATGACGGTGTGCAGAGGGGTTGGGTTTACATGTATATAGAATTAGCAGACCTCTTTGACAAGATACCCTTGAAATTCATCTGAAACAATTACATAAACTCTTTCTAGGAGCTCCTCCTAAGGCTCAGAGCGATCTTTAGTTGTTTTCAGAGTAGGCATGTTCTTGCATTACCTCTTATGTTAATATCAATTTTCATATGCTAACTGAAATTCATATCAGTCTGAAAGAGCGGCTCGAAAAGCAACTATACTGCAGATGGCTACTATGTATACAGTTTTGGGGGGAACCTTACTAAATGTTGGGGTGACATTCAGCAACCAAGGCAGCCCAGTTATTGCAAATGGATCTTTCATTGGTGCTGGTATGGATCTTCATGCTTGAGCTTCCTCACGATATGAAATACAATGTTTTTTTTTTTTTTCAAATTAAGACTGATGTCTTTTCTATTTTGAGAATCTAAAGGAGCAGGATTTTGAATAGTACTCTTGCCACATGTTCTAATCAGGCATTTTTCTGCAGGACCCAGCCTTACCAAATCAAATGTGCCAGCATTTTATGTTTCATGCCCTGAAAATCAGGCCAATCCAGTCATCAGGTGGGGCCATGTGAGGGGGGAATCATCAGTCCACATTTGATATACTTGTATGGTCCATCTGATAACTTGACCAGCCTGATTTCCAAGCCATTGGACAGAATGGTTGGGACCCGCCTGTTGGATGACCTGAATCTCACACACACCTGCCATGTTGCCATGTGTGTAGGAAGTAGGATTTGAAATCCTACTCCTGTCGTAGCCTTGGCATGTCTACCCGTTATCTTTAGCTAAATGGATTCAGTCACATTGGCACAATCCTTTCTTTGCTTAATAAATGTGATTGTTTCAGCATTTGTCATCGCCTACTACTAAACTGCAAACTAAGTCAAGCGGACAGAAGCTTGTAATTTCTATTGGATTCTCTGAAAATAACTGTCATATCCATCTGTTTCAGAACAGCTAATGTGGCACACATGAACAAGACCTGATCTGTTCATCAGGTGGACTCCATTGTGTCACAGCCTGAAGCTCAAGCCAAACCAGCAATTAGTTGGGTCACACATCCATGGTGAAAACGCACTGTTGAAAGAATCAACCTGCAGTCCACATTGGACACACATGAGTTCACCTAATGACCGGATTCCCTAATGATTTTCTGGTGATGGCACATACATGGTGGGACCCACCTGATGAACAGCCTGGATCTTGCATGGATGTGCTACATTTACACATGCTGGAGATTAGGTCAAGAGTGTAAAATAGAATCCTTTGTGAAAATTATCTTCGTTAAATGTGGATTATCTATCATGGCTTTGCAAAACTAGCATCATTCAGGTGGGGGAACTTGCATGAAGAGAAATTTTGTGGGGTCCTGATGCACCAGAATTTGAATGCATCCTAATGGGCGTGGATGGTACAGGTAGAGCCCTGGTTAGGTGATCAAAAAGGTTGACATGATGAGCTCCAGTATGGTGTTGTGGAGAAAACACCCGCATACAATAGATGCAGGCAAAGCAAGGCCACAAAAGAAAAGAGCCAAACAAAAAACCCAAGGGTCAAAGTAAAAATAAGAGACGAGGCACAATGATTTATATGATTTTGATAAAATGCTTACTTCCAAGGATAGCAATACGGAGCTTTCTTCTTCACTAAAACGAGAAAAATCAGAAATACAAGGCTTACCTCTATCCCACTCTTCCTTTGTACAAAAAAACTCTCGCTAAGGAATACCTCAAAAGAATATCCTCTTTTTACCTATACTCCACCTTATATAGACCACAGCATAGGAGAAAATTCCAAAAGACCTAGGAGAACTAGGCTCTACCGTACGTACATACATATGTATGCACAAATAAGGTGGAGAGATCTCTTGTTAGGAAAGGACAAAGAGCTACACCAAGTTAACATTCTCCTACTTAAAGACTAGTTTCTCTAACAAATATTCAAATGTCACCAATTATTTCGTAACAATAAGACTAAGAGAAGTCATACACCAAACAAACTTCTCTCTTGCAATAAGCTTTGTCAACATATCTGCTATGTTATCGTCAATGTGAATTTTCTACAATGAGATATGTTCATCTTCCACCACTTCATGAACAAAGTAATACTGCACATCAATGTGCTTTGATTGAGCATTAAGTACCATATTTTTTGTCACATGTAATACACTTTGACTATCACATTGAATCACCACCACTTTGTGCTTGATTTTCTATTCTTCTAGCAATTTCTTTAACTAAATACCTTGCATGCTTGTATAGTTGACATGTACTATACTTTCATGGTGGACAAGGCCATCACTGACTGCAATCTTAATATCCAACTAATCGCACCACCAACAAAAGAGAAAATATAACATGTTAGATCTTTTTTTCACGATCTTCTACATAGTTTGTATCCACGAACTCAACTAACTCTAAAAAATTTTACTATAACAAATAGGCGCCTCAAAAGTACCCTTTAAGTAACGAAGAATCCACTCCACAATAGTCCAATGATTCTACGTAGGTTCACAAGCTGAATGTATGAACCGTATGCTTGTGGATAGTGCTAGGAGCATGCTGAGTTCTGCTATGGTCGAGTAGTGTTTTTGGATCGAAGCCGTTAACATGGCTTGTTAATAGTGAATCATTTTTCAATGACTGCACTAGATTGCCAATTCCCTGAAGAGATGATTTGAAAAACCTGTTAATTATTCATTCATTCCTACTTTTGGTTGTGTCGCGAATGTGTAGATTCCCAAAGTGCAAGGGATTAAGCTGGAAACGAGATCCAAACAATGTATTTTTCTTAGCTATACAGATAGAACAAAGGGGTACAAGTTGTAAGACCTTAGTGCCTACAAGTTGCTAATTAATTAAGATGTCGTTTTTAACAAAGATTACATGCAAAAAAGAAAAGGAACTGTTGTGCTTAGAGTTGTGAGCGATAATTGGATTGGAATCTTCGAGCAATGTCTAAAAGTAGCCTATTGATTCAAAAGATAAACAAGTTTTGATATCGTTGAAGCTGAAGCTGTGAAGAGCATGTAGATGAGATACAGGGTGTTGAAACTGAAAGTGATCAAGGCCAATCGAAGAGAACTCTAAAACTAATAGTGGACAAGTGACTAACTCACCAAAAGCTCTAGAGCTGATGGAAAAGATCGGTTTATCCTTATATGTAGGCCCTCTCAGGCAAACCCAGGCAAGACCTCTCTGTGGGCAACTCTCATTTCGCACAAGTCCCCGAATCGCATGGTCCCATAGTGGGCCCCACCTCGTATCCATTCTACATCTCATAGACTACACCTTGTGGGCCACCCCATACCAGCGTGGAGATATGGTGCATCCTTGGAATCACACCAAGATGCCCCCGCGTCATCCACCCACGCTAGTGAGGAGACTCAAACACTGGGCTCCCGCTTTGATACCATTTTGATAATGGACAACCGACCGGTGCACCAAAAGCTCCATAGCATGTTGAGTTCTGCTATGCTCGAGTAGTGTTTTTGGATCGAAGCCGTTAACACGGCTTGTTAATAGTGAATTATTTTTCTTTGATTGCACTAGATTGCCAATTCCCTGAAAAGATGATTTGAAAAACCTGTTAATTATTCATTCATTCCTACTTTTGGTTGTGATGCGAATGCATAGATTCCAAAAGTGCATGGGATTAAGCTAGATACGAGATCTAAACAATGTACTTTTCTTGGCTATGCAGATAGAACAAAGGGGTACAAGTTGTAAGACCTTAGTGCCTACAAGTTGCTAATTAATCAAGATGTCGTTTTTAATAAAGATTACATGGAAAAAGAAAAGGAACTGCCGAGCTTAGAGTTGTGAGAGATAATTGGATTGGAATCTTCGAGCAATGTCTAAAAGTAGCTTGTTGATTCAAAAGATCAACAAGTTTTGATATCGTTGAAAATGAAGTTGTGAAGAGCATGTAGATGAGATACAGGGTGCTGAAACTGAAAGTGATTAAGGCCGATCGAAGAGAACTCTAAAACTGATAGTGGACAACTGACCAACTCACCAAAAGATCCAGAATAGATGGAAAAGATCGGTTTATCCTTATATGCAGGCCCTCTCAAGCAAACCCAGGCAAGACCTCTCCGTGGGCAACCCTAGTTTCGCACAAGGGCCCCACCTCGTATCCATTATACATCTCATAGACCACACCTTGTGGGCACCCGATCCCAGCGTGGAGATATGGTGCATCCTTGGAATCACACCAAGATGCCCCCGCGTCATCCACCCACGCCAGTGAGGAGACTCGAACACTGGGCTCCCGCTCTGATACCATTTTGATAATGGACAACCGACAGGTGCACCAAAATCTCCATAGCATGCTGAGTTCTGTTATGCTCAAGTAGTGTTTTTGGATCAAAGCCGTTAACACTGCTTGTTAATAGTGAATCATTTTTCTATGACTGCACTAGATTGCCAATTCCTTGAAGAGATGATTTGAAAAACCTGTTAATTATTCATTCATTCATACTTTTGGTTGTGACGCGAATGTGTAGAATCCCAATGTGCAAGGGATTAAGCTGGATACAAGATCCAAACAATGTATTTTTCTTGGCTATGCAGATAGAACAAAGGGGTAAAAGTTGTAAGACCTTAGTGCCTACAAGTTACTAATTAATCAAGATGACGTTTTTAATAAAGATTACATGCAAAAAGAAAAGGAACTGCTGAGCTTAGAGTTGTGAGAGATAATTGGATTGGAATCTTCGAGCAATGTCTAAAAGTAGCCTATTGATTAAAACGATCGACAAGTTTTGATATCGTTGAAGAAGCTATGAAGAGCATGTAGATGAGATACAAGGTGCTGAAACTGAAAGTGATCAAGGCTGACCAACTGATAGTGGACAACTGACCAACTCACCAAAGGCTCTAGAGCTAATGGAAAAGATCGGTTTATCCTTATATGCAGGCCCTCTCAGTCAAACCCGAGCGAGACCTCTCAGTGGGGTAACCCTCGTTTTGCATAAGTCCCTGAATCACATGGTCCCACAGTGGGCCCCAGCTCGTATCCATTCTACATCTCGTAGACCACACCTTGTGGTCCATCCCATCCCAGCGTGGAGATATGGTGCATCCTTGGAATCACACCAAGATACCCCTGCGTCATCCACTCATGCCAATGAGGAGACTCGAACACTGGGCTCCTACTCTGATACCATTTTGATAGTGGACAACCGACCAGTGCACCAAAAGCTTCATAGCATGCTTAGTTCTTCTATGCTCGGGTAGTGTTTTTGGATCGAAGTCGTTAACACTGCTCGTTGATAGTGAATCATTTTTCTATGACTGCACTAGATTGCCAATTCCCTAAAGAGATGATTTGAAAAACATGTTAATTATCCATTCATTCCTACTTTTGGTTGTGTCGCGAATGTGTAGATTCCCAAAGTGCATGGGCTTAAGCTGGATACGAGATCCAAAATATGTATTTTTCTTGGCTATGCAGATAAAACAAAGGGGTACAAGTTGTAAGACCTTAGTGCCTACAAGTTGCTAATTAATCAAGATGTCTTTTTTAATAAAGATTACATGCAAAAAAGAAAAGGAACTACCAAGCTTAGAGTTGTGAGAGATAATTGGATTGGAATCTTCGAGCAATGTCTAAAAGTAGTATATTGATTCAAAAGATCAACAAGTTTTGATATCATTGAAGATGAAGCTGTGAAGAGCATGTTGATGAGATACAGGGTGCTGAAACTGAAAGTGATCAAGGCCGATCGAAGAGAACTCTAAAACTAATAGTGGACAACTGAGCAACTCACTAAAAGCTCTAGAGCTAATGGAAAAGATCGGTTTATCCTTATATGCAGGCCCTCTCAGGCAAACCTAGGTGAGACCTCTCCGTGGGCAACCCTCGTGTCGCACAAGTCCCCGAATTGCATGGTCCCATAGTGGGCTCCACCTCGTATCCATTCCACATCTCATAGACCACACCTTGTGGGCCACCCCATCCCAACATGGAGATATGGTGCATCCTTGGAATCACACCAAGATGCCCCCGCGTCATCCACCCACGCGAGTGAGGAGACTCAAACACTGGGCTCCCACTCTGATACCATTTTGATAGTGGACAACCGACCGGTGCACCAAAAGCTCCATAGCATGCTGAGATCTACTATGCTCGAGTAGTGTTTTTGGATCGAAGCCGTTAACACGACTTGTTAATAGTGAATCATTTTTCTATGACTGCCCTAGATTGCCAATTCTCTGAAGAGATGATTTGAAAAACCTGTTAATTATTCATTCATTCCTACTTTTGGTTGTGACGCGAATGTGTAGATTCCCAAAGTGCAAGGGATTAAGCTAGATACGAGATCCAAACAATGTATTTTTCTTGGTTATGCAGATAGAACAAAGGGGTACTAGTCGTAAAGACCTTTGTGCCTACAAGTTGCTAATTAATCAAGATGTCGTTTTTAATAAAGATTACACGCAAAAAGAAAAGGAACTGCTGAGCATAGAGTTGTGAGAGATAATTGGATTGGAATCTTCGAGCAATGTCTAAAAGTAGCCTATTGATTCAAAAGATGAAAAAGTTTTGATATCGTTGAGGATGAAGCTGTGAAGAGCATGTGGATGAGATACAGGGTGCTAAAACTGAAAGTGATCAAGGCCGATCGAAGAGAACTCTAAAACTGATAGTGGACAATTGACCAACTCACCAAAAGCTCCAGAGCTGATGGAAAAGATCGGTTCATCCTTATATGCAGGCCCTCTTAGACAAACCCAGGTGAGACCTCTCCGTGGGCAACCGATGTTTCGCACAAGTCCCCGAATCACATGGTCCCACAGTGGGCTCCACCTCGTATCCATTCTACATCTCATAGACCACACCTTGTGGGCCACCCGATCCCAACGTGGAGATATGGTGCATCCTTGGAATCACAACAAGATGCCCCTGCATCATCCACCCACGCCAGTGAGGAGACTCAAACACTGGGCTCCCGCTTGGATACCATTTCAATAGTGGACAACCGACCAGTGCTCCAAAAGCTTCGTAGCATGCTTAGTTCTACTATGCTCGAGTAGTGTTTTTGGATCGAAGTCGTTAACACGGCTTGTTAATAGTGAATTATTTTTCTTTGACTGCACTAGATTGGCAATTCCCTGAAGAAATGATTTGAAAAACCTGTTAATTATTCATTCATTCCTACTCTTGGTTGTGACGTGAATGTGTAGATTCCCAAAGTGCATGGGATTAAGTTGGATACGAGATCCAAACAATGTATTTTTCTTAGCTATGCAGATAGAAGAAAGGGGTACTAGTTGTAAAGACCTTTGTGCCTACAAGTTGCTAATTAATCAAGATGTCGTTTTTGATAAAGATTACATGCAAAAAGAAAAGGAACTGCCGAGCTTAGAGTTAATAGAGATAATTGGATTGGAATCTTCGAGCAATGTCTAAAAGTAGCCTATTGGTTCAAAAGATCAGCAAGTTTTGATATCGTTAAGGATGAAGGTGTGAAGAGCATGTAGATGAGCTACAAGGTGCTGAAACTGAAAGTGATCAAGGCCGATCAAAGGGAACTCTAAAACTGATAGTGGACAACTGACCAACTCACCAAAAGCTCCAAAGTTGATGGAAAAGATCGGTTTATCCTTATATGCAGGCCCTCTCAGGCAAACCTAGGTGAGACCTCTCCGTGGGCAATCCTCGTTTCGCACAAGTCCCCAAATCGCATGGTCCCATAGTGGGCCCCACCTAGTATCCATTCTACATCTCATAGACCACACCTTGTGGGCACCCCATCCCAACGTGGAGATATGGTGCATCCTTGGAATCACAGCAAGATGCCTCCGCGTCATCCACCACGCCAGTGAGGAGACTCGAACACTGGGCTCCCGCTCTAATACCATTTTGATAGTGGACAACCGACCGGTGCACCAAAAGCTCCATAGCATGCTGAGTTCTGCTATGCTCGAGTAGTGTTTTTGGATCGAAGCCGTTAACACGGCTTGTTAATAGTGACTCATTTTTCTATGACTGCACTAGATTGCCAATTCCTTGCAGAGATGATTTGAAAAACCTGTTAATTATTCATTCATTCGTACTTTTGGTTGTGACGCGAATGTGTAGATTCCCAAAGCGCAAGGGATTAAGTTGTATACAAGATCCAAAAAATGTATTTTTCTTGGCTATGCAGATAGAACAAAGGGGTACTAGTTGTAAAGACCTTTGTGCCTACAAGTTGCTAATTAATCAAGATGCTGTTTTTAATAAATATTACATGCAAAAAGAAAAGGAACTGTAGAGCTTAGAGTTGTGAGAGATAATTGGATTAGAATCTTTGAGCACTATCTAAAAGTAGCCTATTGATTCATAAGATCAACAGGTTTTGATATCGTTGAGGATGAAGCTGTGAAGAGCATGTGGATGAGATACAGGGTACTGAAACTGAAAGTGATCAAGGCTGATCGAAGAGAACTCTAAAACTGATAGTGGACAATTGACCAACTCACTGAAAGCTCCAGTGCTGATGGAAAAGATCGGTTTATCCTTATATGCAGGCCCTCTCAGGCAAACCCAGGCGAGACCTCTCCGTGGGCAACCGTAGTTTCGCACAAGTCCCCAAATCGCATGGTCCCACGATGGGCCCCACCTCGTATCCATTCTGCATCTCATAGACCACACCTTGTGGGCCACCCCATCCCAGCATGGAGATATGGTGCATCCTTGGAATCACACCAAGATGCCCCTGCATCATCCACCCACGCCAGTGAGGAGACTCGAACACTGGGCTCCCGCTCTGATACCATTTTGATAGTGGACAACTGACCAGTGCACCAAAAGCTCCGTAGCTTGCTGAGTTCTGCTATGCTTGAGTAGTGTTTTTGGATCGAAGCCTTTAACATGGCTTGTTAATAGTGAATCATTTTTCTATGACTGCACTAGATTGCCAATTCCTTGAAGAGATAATTTGAAAAACCCATTAATTATTCATTCATTCCTACTTTTGGTTGTGACGCAAATGTGTAGAATCCCAATGTGCAAGAGATTAAGCTGGATACGAGATCCAAACAATGTATTTTTCTTGGCTATGCAGATAGAACAAAGGGGTACAAGTTGTAAGACCTTAGTGCCTACAAGTTGCTAATTAATCAAGATGTCGTTTTTAATAAAGATTACATGCAAAAAGAAAAGGAACTGCCGAGCTTAGAGTTGTGAGAGATAATTGGATTGGAATCTTCGAGCAATGTCTAAAAGTAGCCTATTGATTAAAATGATCAACAAGTTTTGATATCGTTGAAGAAGCTATGAAGAGCATGTAGATGAGATACAGGGTGCTGAAACTGAAAGTGATCAAGGCCGATCGAGGAGAACTCTAAAACTGATAGTGGACAACTGACCAACTCACCAAAAGCTCCAGAGCTGATGGAAAAGATCGGTTTATCCTTATATGTAGGCCTTCTCAGGCAAACCCAGACGAGACCTCTCTATGGGCAACCCTCGTTTCGCACAAGTCCCCGAATTGCATGGTCCCACAGTGAGTCCCACCTCGTATCCATTCTGCATCTCATAGACCACACCTTGTGGGCCACCCCATCCCAGCCTGGAGATATGGTGCATCCTTTGAATCACACCAAGATGCCCCCGCGTCATCCACCCACGCCAGTGAGGAGACTCGAACACTAGGCTCCCGCTCCGATACCATTTTGATAATGGACAACCGACCGGTGCACCAAAATCTCCATAGCATGCCGAGTTCTGCTATGCTCGAGTAGTGTTTTTGGATCAAAGCTGTTAACACGGCTTGTTTATAGTGAATCATTTTTCTATGACTACACTAGATTGCCAATTCCCTGAAGAGATGATTTGAAAAATTTGTTTGTTATTCATTCATTCCTACTTTTGGTTGTGACGCGAATGTGTAGATTACCAAAGTGCAAGGGATTAAGCTGGATACAAGATCCAAACAATGAATTTTTCTTGGCTATGCAGATAGAACAAAGGGGTACAAGTTGTAAGAACCTTTGAGCCTACAAGTTGCTAATTAATCAAGATGTCGTTTTTAGTAAAGATTACATGCAAAAAGAAAAGGAATTGCCGAGCTAGTTGTGAGATATAATTGGATTGGAATCTTCGAGCAATGTCTAAAAGTAGCCTATTGATTCAAAAGATCAACATGTTTTGATATCGTTGAGGATGAAGGTGTGAAGAGCATGTAGATGATATATAGGGTGCTGAAACTGAAAGTGATGAAGGCCAATCGAAGAGAACTCTAAAACTGATAGTGGACAACTGACCAACTCACCAAAAGCTCAGATCGGTTTATCCTTATATGCAGGCCCTCTCAGGCAAACCCAGGTGAGACCTCTCTATGGGCAACCCTCGTTTCGCACAAGTCCCCGAATTGCATGGTCCCACAGTGGGCCCCACCTCGTATCCATTCTACATTTCATAGACCACACCTTGTGGGCCACCCCATCCCAGCCTAGAGATATGATGCATCCTTGGAATCACACCAAGATGCCCCCTCGTCATCCACCCACGCGAGTGAGGAGACTCGAACACTGGGTTCTTGCTCTGATACCATTTTGATAATGGACAACCGACTGGTGCACTAAAAGCTCCATAGCACGCCGAGTTCTACTATGCTAGAGTACTGTTTTTGGATCGAATCTGTTAACACGGCTTGTTAATAGTGAATCATTTTTCTATGACTGCACTAGATTGCCAATTCCCTAAAGAGATGATTTGAAAAACCTATTAGTTATTCATTCATTCCTACTTTTGGTTGTGACGCGAATGTGTAGATTCCAAAAGTGCAAGGGATTAAGCTAGATACGAGATCCAAACAATGTATTTTTCTTGGCTATGCAGATAGAACAAAGGGGTACAAGTTGTTAGGACCTTTGAGCCTACAAGTCGCTAATTAATCAAGATGTCGTTTTTAGTAAACATTACATGTAAAAAGAAAAGGAACTGCCGAGCTTAGAGTTTTGAGAGATAATTGGATTGGAATCTTCGAGCAATCTTTAAAAGTAGCCTATTGATTCAAAAGATCAACAAGTTTTGATATCGTTAAGGATGAAGGTGTGAAGAGCATGTAGATGAGATACAGGGTGTTGAAACTGAAAGTGATCAAGGCCGATCGAAGAGAACTTTAAAACTAATAGTGGACAACTAACCAACTCACCAAAAGCTCCAGAGCTGATGGAAAAGATCGGTTTATCCTTATATGCAAGCCCTCTCAGGCAAACCCAGGCGAGACCTCTCCGTGGGCAACCCTCGTTTCGCACAAGTCCCCGAATCGCATGGTCTCACAGTGGGCCCCACCTCATATCAAGTGGTCTAGGAACTAGTTGCCACACCTCATTTCTCCTAAACTGTTGAAGCTCTTCTTGCATAGCATTGATCCAATATTCATCTTGAAGAGCTTCAACAATATTTTTGGGCTCAATCTTTGAGGTGAAGCAGAAATGGCTATAAATGCTTATCTGACGTCGAGTCCTTACACCATCATTAGGATCTCCAATGATTTGATTAAGGGGGTGATCCTTAATGATGGGTATGTTAGTCGATGGTTCAGGTTCATTAGAGGAGGGGATTTTGTTATCTGATTTACCTAGAACGCATAAATCCCCATCGTCCTCCAAGTCATTCAAAGGACTGTCTTCTTCATGAGGTTGGTCATCAACAGCCACATTAACAAATTCTTGAATGGCGAGAGTCCTTAGATTATACACTCTATAAGTACGACTATTCAGGGCATACCCAAGAAAAATGCCGTTGTCACTTTTAGATTCAAATTTACCTAGTTCTCTGTCTTTGAGGATATAACATTTGCTGCCAAAAACACGGAAGTATTTCACACTAGGTTGTTTTCCATACCATAATTCATATGGAGTCTTGTTCAAACCTGCTCTCGGATATACTCTATTTATTATATAACAAGCAGTATTGACTGCTTCGGCCCAGAAGCTTTTGGCCATATCCTTTCTATTTCACATAACTGAGCTCATTTCTTGCAGTACAGGATTCTTTCTTTCAACAACTCCATTTTGCTGTGGAGTTTTTGCGGCTAAGAATTCATGTTGAATCCCATTCTCATTATAGTATCTTTGAAACCGATCATTTTCAAACTCACCACCATGATCACTCCTGATACGATTTATGCAGTATCCTTTCTCATTTTGGAGTCGCTTTGTCATGATTACAAATTCATTGAAGGCATCAAATTTTTCTCGAAGGAAAGCGACCCAAGTAAATCTGGAGTAATCATCCACTACCACCAAAAAATATTTTTTTCTACCATGGCTTTCAACTTTGGTGAGGCCTACTAGGTCCATGTGTAGCAAGTCTAGTGGCTTAGATGTTTCTATGGTGGTTGTCTTTTTGTGTCCAACTTTTATCTGTTTGCCCTTAAGACAATCACCACACAATCTTTTCTTCCTTCCTAATCTTGGGAAGTCCTCTCACCAAATTCTTTGAACTTAGCTTGGCTAAGTTTTGATAGTGGACATGTCCCAACCTTTGGTGCCATAGTTTGGACTCGTTCTTCATAGCCATATGACATTTGGTGGATAATACATTTTCCCTACTACTCTCAATTACGTAGCAATTATCACTTGTGCGTAGACCCTTCATGATAGGTTTTCATGTATGGTCTGAGATCCTACACACATCTTTTGAAAAAGTGACTAGGTGTTCTTTGTCACAGGTTTGTGAAATACTAAGGAGATTATGTTTTAAACCTTCTACACAAAGAACATTTTTTATTTTGGGGAGTCCTGGGCTGACTATTGTTCCTTGCCCAATTGTTTTGGCGGAGCTCCCATCTCCAAACGTGACCGACCCACCATCAAATTCTGAATAATCGCAAAAGTGAGTTTGGTCACTGGTCATGTGTCTGGAGCACCCACTGTCAAGATACCACTTCGAACTATTGTCTACCTTAAGAGCAGTATGAATTACTAGGCAATTGTTCAGACTGTTTTTACTTTTGATAATACCCAGTAGTTTAAGAGTTTCAATGTACAGCTGATTTTGGGTATTTGAAGTGTTATCTTTTACTCCCTCCAGTCCCATACTATTGACCATCATTTCTCAATTTCAGTCAAGATCGCTCTCTAGGTGATTAAACCCTTAAGAGAGACCCTCTCTGATATCAATTGAAATTGCGGTATAGACCGCTATAGTAGAAGTAGGAATAAGTCAAAGTGTCCTAGAGGGGGGTGAATAGGACTTTATAAAATTTTATGTCAATTTAAAATCCTATTATCCTAATCTTGATCTAATATGCAACAATCAAGATATACTCATTTCAACTCTAAAGGCTTCCAAGCCAAGTAGAGGGTCCAAGTTCAAGACTACTCAATATAAAGTAAGATAAGTAATTAGTCTATGATGGATTCAAGTATGTGAAAGTGTGTGGGATGTGATTCTTATCAGTTCTAGATATTCATGTTATCATGCTTCATGTGAACATTCAAAGTAAACACAATAAAAAGAATATGCAAATAGCAATCCCAAACACAGTCGTTTATAGTGGTTCGGCTATGTGCCTACTCCACTCCCGGCGGACGTACTCAACCCTTGAGTGTACCGGATTTCACTAACGAGGTTTTAAATCAGGTTCACCTCTAACCTTTACAACCTACACCAGGTTAACTCTAGGACCTACACAAGGTACCTAAACATGCCTACACAAGGCAAGCAGTACTACACAAGGACACGATAGTTTATTTCCTACACAAGAGCAAAGGTCCTACACAAAGCACCTTAGTTTTAGGCCACACAGGCCAAGGATCCACACAAGGAACCTAGTTTAGACCACACAGGTCAAGGATCCACAGAAGGAACTTGATTTAGGCTACACAGGCCAAGGATCCACACAAGGAACCTGATTTAGGCCACACAGGCCAAGGACCTAAACAAAGGACCTAAGTGTATGCCTTACACAAGAGCAAAGGTCCTACACTAAGCGCATTTAAGTTTATGCCCTACACAAGAGCAATGGTCCTACACTAAGCACCCAAACGTACTCTCCCGTCGAAGGCCTCAAATGAGGGCTTGAAAGGTTTGAGATACACCTATGACCCAATCCTACACAAGGAATGATCAACAAGGTCTCTGGACTCTAATGACTTACAGTTAAGTAGATGAGCCCCGTTCTACACGTTGATGAAGATGTTCTCTCTTGATGACGGAGATTCTTCAGCTCCCCTGATCCGCAACACTGATGATGCTCCACTGTAAGACGATGGGGTTGGGTCAAGGTTATGTTGGAATCCACTCTAATGAATGTTAAAAGTTGAAGAGACGGAGTGATTCTAAGGTCTTAAGCATTTAAGGGATCCCAGTTCAATGATTTGCTATTAAGGTGGTAGCTGGATGATCCTTGAATGAGGAAGTTTATTCACCAATCCACTCTATTGAATATCAATGATGAGGGTGGATTGAAGGAAGAACTCCCGTGAGAAAAAGGGCTTAGGGTTGATGATAAGCAATTACTCTCTCAAAGCTCTCTCTTTTTCTCAATACAACAACCAAGAACAAGCTCTCCTTATAAAAGGCAAAAAGCCCCAACGGTAATAAATTAGTCATTGTCTGACTAAGTTCAATGTCATCGAACGTATACTTTCGATGCCATCGAATATCAACTCAATGATACGAACTCAACTGAAAAACCATTGCTGGAACTTTTTAACAGGAAGTCCATGACATCGAACCTGATTCGATGATATCGAGGTTTGATCTCCGATGTCATCGAATTACAGTTCTATTCCTCAACATTCTATGTGACATTTCACAAGAGCTTGCTGCACAATTTTAAGGCTGTCTTCGATGTCATCGAGCCTGATTCGATGTCATCAAATTTCAATGTTCGATGTCATCGAATCCTAGTTCGATTCATCAATCTTTTCGGAAGATATTCCTTCAAGGCTCGCTGGACACTTCTTTGTCCAATTTCGATGTCATCGACGTTTGAATTTCAATGACATCGAGGCTAGCTTGATTCCTCGAACATTTCAGTTTGATTTTCCTTTCAAGCTTGCTGGAGCAACCTTGTCCAATTTCGATGTCATTGAGGCTTCCTTGATGTCATCGAAGTTTGAATATTGTTGACATCGAGTCTAGTCTCGATTCCTCGAACCTATCAGTTGATTTTCCTATAAAGCTTGCTAGACACAGACTTGTCCATATTCGATGTCATCGAACATTCATCGATGTCATCAAAGTTTGAATCTCGATGACGTCGAAGCTCGTTCGATTCCTCGAGCAATGTCAGAATATTTTCCAAGAAGTTTTGCTGGACAATGCTCTAAGTTCTTCGATTTCATCGACTCACCCTCGATGTCATCGAATACTAATTTTCGATGTCATCGAAGTATGTTCGATTCATTGAATATTCTGTCCAAATATTATGTGGTTGCTGGACATAAGAGGTCTCATTTCGATGTCATCGAAGCCCATTCAATGTCATCGAACATGAGTGTTCGATGTCATCGAACTAAGCTAAAAACTTAGAGAATTTTCCATTTCGAAACAAGTTTTCAGACTTTTAACTCCTAATGTTGTTCTAAGGCTTTTAAGGATTTATTACTTGGGTGTTTTGGGACATGAGATGTGAGGCTTAATTTACCTTTGACGATCTCGAAACACGCATCCGGTTGAGGCAATAGCTTGTATGATCTGCATATGGGGCTCACTTGACTCACCGCCTCAACCCTAATGCTAATTGACAAACCAGGGTACTTTTAAAACTCGCTGGCGAGCTCGACTTGGCCAGACTCGTCGAGTCGGCTTGCTGACTCGATTGACTCAACCTGACTTGGCATGATATGAATTGGGCCACTCACTGAGTGATTCCTTTTCAAAATAGAAAGGGAAAGTTAGAAGCATAAGGTTCGAACCCTTGACCTTTCTTAGAGAGTTGAGTGATTCTACCAGCAAGGCACACACTTCATGTTTGGTAGCTTGTGTTAATTTTTATATTTATTTCCTATTAATTAAATATTTACTACTAAAATGTTTTTTTTTATTAATTTAATCATCAAATACTGAGTTAAGTCAAGTCCTCAAGTTAACCTAACCCGACTGGACATTGAGTCAAGTTTTCAGGTTTCGAACTATGCTTGAAAGATAATCGTTGTTCAGAGCCCATACCCTCATAATGCGAATGAAACTACAATTTGGCTAATTCCACTCTATGAAGAGAGTGTTTGGTTGCACCAAATTTCATGAAATATTATGAGATTTTCCCCCAAATTAGACTGATTAATCATGAAATTTCATGATATTTGGTGCAACCAAACACACACTTACAAAAAAATAAAAAAAATTAAAAAAAATTTTGAAAAATAACTATTGCAATTTGATTTGCTAGTCAATATCTTAACTTCCTTGATTTGCCACAGCTTTCTAATAGCAGATTTAACCGACAGATGCTTCTTCACTGTGACAATGCAGGAGTGTTCTTGACATTGTTTATCAGGTCCATGCAAAGGGTGCAAATGCTTGATAAATTCGAGAAGATGATCTGATGATACATACTCCCATTGCAATACCTCTCTACTCTCTTTCACCTATTTTCTTCTGATTATTTATGCAAGTGTTAATGTGGGGTGCTGTCGATAAATCCATGGGCTGGGTGAAAGCTTCTTTCCCTTCTTTGTATAGCAAATATCAGCATTCTTCTTCTTTCACTCCATTGTAATATGTCTTTGTGTGAGCCATAAATAGCCCATGCAGGATGCTACAATATTCTTCCTCCTTCCGCTTCTCCCTTGCATGTGTAACATAACCCATCTTATTTTCTACATTTACGGATTGTAATTGTTATATGCTGCATGCATACAAGTGAGCATGCAGTCTTCTCATGATTATTTGATTCAGTAAGCATCAATACCAGCATAGAATCTTGAAAATGGAAAGGAAGAGAAATGGAGGTTTGCAGTCTTCTCATGGCACGTGTGTGTGTGTGTGTGTGTGTGTGTGTGTGTGTGTGTGTGTGTGTGTGTTATGGACCAGTGGTAGATTATTCCTTGCCAAATAAGCAAGTCCAAAGTCTCTTATGGCTGTTCATTTGCATTCCACTGGCTCCATGCTTACATCGAATGGCCCATCTAAAATAGTATATGTTGCACACAAATGGCTTTTATGTTGTTTTGCCTGTTCCATGGGCCTGCAATAGGCCAATTGGTGGGACTCATGTGTTAAACACCAAAATATGATCTGTTGCATAGGTCTCAATAGTCCACACAGAGTTTACATGGCTTTGGGATAATAACACAGAGTTTACATGGCTTTGGGATAATAACACGACACGCCCCCGCCCCCCCCCCCCCCCCCCCATTATCTTCTTTTTAGTTTTTATGGTATCAGAGCAGAAAGTCGTGTTCGAATCCCAGGAGTAGCAAATTTGCCTCCTTAGGGCCGTTTATGGCGTGAGTTGTGATTGTTCCTCCACCCTTGCCATGTTCCCCTGCGGAGTTCCACCTCTCGAGAGTGTTAAAAGTCCCTTGATATACATTGATACACCATCCTCTGACAACTCGAGCTTGTAGAGAAAGTGGTTGTTTGACAGGTTGCCTCTTTTCTCTCTTGTTCTAGCCTTTAAAATCTCCATTGATCTTCTATCCAGCCATTTGCATCTGATCAATTGTTTTGGATGTATAAAAGTGCACCACAGCATCACCATCTATTTCTTTAACATAACCAGCTGGGTTTTGTTCTTTTGATCCCCATTAATGGGTTGAAGGTGAGTTAGCCTGATTTGGTTTGAAGAAGACCAACTGGTCAGTTGGATGAATTAATATCATTCCATTGCTATATGCTCAGCGTATATGATCTGGTTTTTGGCATTGCTGCTTGAACGACAATCAGGGTCCTCGGATCAACAGATCTGTTGCCATGATCTTCTATAGCACTCTATTCTACAACACATTGTTATGTTTTCGTCTGCAGTCCAACAGATCTGTTGATGCTGTGGCCAACCTATGATCCTATCGCTGCAGTCCATCAGGTGCTGATGATCTGGTGATGATGCTATCATCTCATCTGCGGTTCATCAGGTGCTAGGTATTTTGAAATCAGCTATCCTATCGTTGGGATGTTGAATCTTCCTGGCCCATCCTTTTTTGTAATCAACACATCCAGCACTTGTTGTCTGATTGAAACGTGGTCTCTTATGCATCTGTTGTTAGAATGTTGTCTTGCTGCTAGACCTACAACACGTTTTTGTGTGTTGATCCTTGCTACTGAAGATCTGCTAGAGTATTCTTCGTTACTATTGTTAAGATCTGCTATGAAGAGTCATAGAGATCAGTGTTCATATATATAGATTTAAATCATCCCGTGGAAGTTGAAAATTGAGACACATTTGCATGATAAGGTTAGTTGCAGTGCTCATGGATTGTTGATTGATTAGTGTTTGGTGCTGGTCTTTGTGTGTCACAGTTGTTTTTTTTTTTTTTGGTAAATTTTTTTTATTCGTGATGTCCTTCTGAATTGCTACATATGGAGTCTAAAAGACGAAACTAAATTTGATTACCAGCAAATTGCATCGGTTAAATTGCATGGGATAGAAAACTATCTCCCATGGGCCCGCTCTGTTTAAGTTTTCCTCCAAGCAAAACAGAAAATCAAACATCTCACTGAGAGTGGACCCAGTACAAAGTCTGTCATTTTTTCTGAGTGGAAACAGGCTGACTATCAAGTGATGAGTTGGCTCTTCCATAGTATAGATGAGCAAGTCTTTCATAATGTAATGTATCGTGACGGTGCTAAGGATGTTTGGGATAGTCTCCAACAACTATACTCAACGGAGAAAAATATCCAAAGGCTCTATGATATTTTCAAGGAGTTTCAAAATATAAAGCAAGGTAATAATTTACATGAGCATTGCGCTCGATTAGGTGGCTTGGCTAATGAATGGAATTTTACATCATCCTTTCACTCAAGAGATCGCTCAGCAACAGCGCCAGTGCGAGAAAATGTTGGTTGCCTTATTTCTTGCTAGTGTATGATCATATTTAGACTCTGTCAAGGGTCAGATTTGGGGAAGTGAACGAGTACCTATATTATCCGATGTTTTTGCAAGAGTCCTGTGTGTTACTGCACCTACATCCTCTGCTGTTACATCGCCATCTACAGACAGTGCTGCCTTCATTTTCCGATGTTTTTATGAGTGTCCTACGTGTTACTGCACCTACATCCTCTGCTGTTACATCGCTATCTACGGATAGTGCTGCCTTCTATTTTGATATGGGTAGCACTACTAAAGGTGGCTGCCAACATTCACGAGGTTGTCGTAGAGGTTGTGGACATACAACTGGGCAGCAATGTGTTCGTGTAAAATGTAAAAAGCCTAACCATGCAGTGGATATGTGTTGGAAATTATCGAAGACTGGTAGTTCACAGGCATTTCGCTGTTCACACTCCAAGTATAGGGTTGTAATGTAGTAATAAACTCGGTAAGACCGATGTCGAATCCACGGGGATTGAACCGTATACGTAATCTGAAAATAACTCGAACTAGAACTAAAATAAGATGAAATTTAAATCAAGTAAAAGGAAGGAAATAATTGTGAATTTATTTAACTAAAACTCATGAAATTCAAAGGTAAGAAACTAGGGTGTCAAGGATCCACTTGTAGCAATTAGGGAGATCTATGCTTGTTTCATAAACTCAATTAGAATCAGTGTCCTATCTTCATCCAATTGGAAGATATTCTATTAAAAACTAATCCGAACTTCATTTGATCCAGTTTTTCAAGAGAAGATGGGTATGATAATTAGAATTGATTCCATTACAAAACTATGCCCATAAGACAAAGCAAACAACAAAATTTAGCCAATCTACATCCAATATAAAAGAGTTATGAACGTTAGGAAGGATTCCATCATCCAACCATATCGAGGAGACGATGGTAAACAACAGGGTTCCCAAATTCACAAACCCTATAATGAAAAGAACATATTCAAAGTAATCGCAGATTTATTATAATTTAAGTCACAACAAACCATTAAAAACTAAAAGCATATATTATAATCAAACTAGAATCAAGAGGGTTCATCAATCAGAACTATAAAACACCCCATCACCCTACAAGCTTTACCTCTTAGCCCTACACCCTATCACCCTACAAGCTTCACCTCTTAGCCCTAGCTAAGAGGTTTAGCCTGGCATAATCATCATTAGGCTAAAATCTCTTAAAAACATAAACAAAAACCGGGGAAAGAGAAGAAAACTCTGTTGGAAGGCTGCCACGCGATCTCTCTCTCTGCTCCCCATCCCAGCTTCAAAGATGGCTTTTCTCCTCCGTTTTTCTCCTCTTATAGGATTGATGACTGTAGGTTTGTTGGAGTCAGAGAACCGACTTCTCTTACGCATTGCAAAACGGACTGCGCAATCTCGGTTTTACGCAGCAAAAATGCACAAACATCTTGCGTTTGAACTGAATCCGAGACTAAGGGTCGTACATTCCGCGAATTTCGACCTCACAGGTACGGTCGAAATCGTCATATTCTCAATTTGGACGGTCTGGATCATCAGTTTTATCCCTTGTTTGGTGGCCCATCATGTCCGATCAGGCGGTTTCCTCGGACGTGCGCAGTCTGCGCAATTCCTATTACGCTGATGAGTGGTGGGGCACATGATCAATGTCAAAGAAGAAATCCACTCCGTCCATTGGATGCACATCGAAAAAAAAGTTGGAAATGGATATTTTTGGATTGGATTTGATGTGGCCTACGGATTTTTTCATTGCACCGTCTATATTCCGTTTGAACGGCCGAAATAAGATCCCCGCTGTTTCTTGGAATTTTTCCACCTAAGCCTTGGTCAATAGACCTGTGGGATTCCAATGGATGGTCCGGATCGGACAGTTAACTCAAGACGGTGGCCCAAAACGATCACACGCGGGTCTCTGTTTTGCATTACGCAGCGGGAGAAGATGGATTTCCAAATCTCTTCGGTCAGCGGTCTGTTGACCGGTCTGGCTAGTGCGGTGCACATCTGGTGCACGCGAGTGATGCGCGTGCACTTGCAAGTGGGGCCCACTTGTGACATTTCTTGGAAGATATAATCTGTCCATCCATTGTACCACCCCATTTAAGTGGTTGAGACCAAAATTTAAGCATATCCAGATATTCAGTAGGCCTCAGATTGATGATTTATAGGCTTATCTATCCATTGGGCCACTTTAACAAGGATCCAATGGGTGAAATTCGACGTGTACGGTTAATTTATCGTCTTCAAGTCAGGTATAAAGTTTCGAGCCGAACGGATACTGAGAACCTTGTGATCTTGCATTCTTGATGATTTTCAGCTATTTAGCGTGAGTGGCGTGATTTTCTCGAATCTATGGTGTGTAAATTCTTCGATCTCGGTCCCCTGGAGTCCGTCCCTTGCTTTAGTGATTTTAGAGCTTTAAATCCATGCTTTTAATGCCCTTTTCAGTCCAAGCTCTTTAAATTCACGTTGCAACAAAAACACGATTAAAATAGGACGTTAAACATTATCATTTTCATAAAATCAGGTAATAATTGGGGTCTAATATGTAATATTGACCCTCAACACTCACCCAAATCATGTTGTTTCTCTCGACAATTCCTCTTTAGGACCATCTGTGACTCTTTCACTTGCTGATTTGGAGAAGTTTTTCAGGACTTCTAGGCTATCTATTACAGGAAACATCATTAGTGCCTCCACTTCTCTTGTCACATCAAGTAATGTTTTTGTTGCATCTGTTGGATCATCCCACTAGGTGATTGATTATAGGGCCACAGATCACATGACATGTATTATCTCTCTCGTTTCCTCTTGATTGTCCTCATCCTTACAGCCCTGTATCATTAGCTAATGAATCTTTAACATCCGTCCTCAGCAAAGGAAATGCCTCCCTAAGCTCAACCTTCAATTTAAACTAGTTATGTCCTCTTTCTTCCCAAGTTTCCCATGAATATTCTTTCTGTGAGTAATTATTGGATCTATAAATTGCTCCATCACACACACACACACACACACACACACACACACACATACACATATACATAAACACATTGTGTTTTTTAGGACCTTAAGGGTCAAGACAAGGGTGACGATTAAGTGTGTGTGTGTGTGTGTGTGTGTGTGTGTCTTAGGGGGGTGAAATACGCGGTCTATTACTTTGAACCAGCAAGTAGTGACGTCGCTCCCCTCTTTCAGTTCCTAGACACCCTTGCAGTGGCATGCTCGTCTAGGTCATCCATCTCTAGATTATTTACATAAGTTAGTGCCTTCTTTATTTGGTGCTGAGTCTTTAAATTGTGAAGCTGGTCAATTGGCTAAACAAAACTGTTCAATTTATTTACCTCGTCTTAATAATTGTAGCAATTTTCTTTTTGATCTAGAACATTCTGATGTGTGGGGACCTACTCTAGTTCCAAGTTTGAATAAATTTCACTATTTTGTGACATTTATTTATAATTTCTCACGTATGACATAGGTTTATATTATCCATCATTGTTCTGAATTATTTTTTATCTTTAAACTTTTTTATGTAGAAGTACATGCTCAATTTAAAAAAGACATTCATTGCTTTAGGACAGATAATGCTGCCGAATATATGCCCTCATTTAGGGCATATTTGTCCTCGTTCGACATTACCCATCAAACATCTTGCACCTACACACCCCAGCAAAATGGCGTGGCCGAACAAAAAAATAGACACCTATTAGAGGTGACACACTCTCTTCTTACTTGTATGAACGTCCCTAAACATTTTTGGAGTTACGTAGTGTTGATTGTGTGCCACCTTATTAATCACCAACCTTCATCCGTTCTTTTGGGAGCCGCACCATTCTCTGTCTTACTTCCCGGTGCCACTCCCTTTCCCTTGCACCCTCAAGTTTTTCGGTGCATTGCATTTGTCCATAAAGTGGGTGTTTTAATTAGTAAATTAGATAAACATGCAATTAAATGTCTTTTACTTGGTTACTCCCGTACCCTAAAGGGGCATCAATGCATGGACCCTAATACTAGTCATGAATATGTAAGTGTTGATGTCACATTCTTCGAAGATACTCCATATTTCTCATTGTCAACTAAGAATGTGCCTACCGATCTAACACCACTGAATCGTCCCATTCCCATTGTTTCAGCTGCTACAACTCATGGGACTGAGAATAGACCATGGATTCACATCTGGCCCCACCGTCGCCACATGAAGTCCCTCGTACCATTTAGCTATCTCCATGAGTATCTGACTTGCACTTTCTTATCGCTTTATGGAAAAAAAAAAAAAAAAAACACGATCATGTACTCTCCATCTCATTTCTAATTTTGTATCTTATGATCATCTTCACCCATCATTTATGTCCTTTGCCTTGTACCTGTCACGTGGTGTGGTCCCCACTTCTCTCCATGATGCACTGACCCATCCTGGATGGGGGAAAAGTAATGGAAGATGAAATCTCTATGATGCATCGTACAGGCACATGGACTCTCACTACTCTTCCTCCAGGAAAATGGTTGATTGGCTGTTGGTAGGTTTACACTATTAAATATCATCATGATGGGTTAATTGAGCCCCTTAAAGCATGGCTTATAGCTAAGGGATACACACAGACAGTTGGCTTCGATTACGAAGAAACATTTTCACCTGTGGCCAAACTGAACTCTATTCAAGTGGTACTTTTTATTGTTGCCAACAGGAAGTGGCCTATTTACCAATTTGATGTAAAGAACACTTTCCTCAACGATCACCTTTATGAAGAAGTTTATATGGAGCAACCTCCTAGGTTTGTTGCTCAAGAGGAGAGTGGTAAAGTATGCAAGCTACGAAAAGCTATTTATAGATTGAAGTAATCTCCTTGGGCCTGGTTTGAGAAATTCAATTGTGCGCTTATGAACTATAGCTTTCACCGATGTAAGGTCGATCATTCTATTTTTGTAAATCATGGACCTAAGGGAGTTATAATCTTAATTGTGTATGTGAATGACATTATCATCTCAGGCAGTGATAAAGAAGGGATAATTTATGTGAAGTGCTATATCCAGGCGCAATTTCAGACTAAAGACTTGGGTCCCCTTAAGTACTTCCTAAGAATTGAGGTAACAATGTCCCACTTTGGAATCCTGCTATCTCAGAGGAAGCACATGCTAGACCTCCTCAATGAGACTAGGTTGATGGGGTGTAAACCCTGTGACACTCTCATAGATCTAAATGTGAAGCTATCCGATGAACAAGGTGAATTACTTGAAGATGTCCAGAAATACAGGAGTCTGGTAGAAAAACTCATATATCTTATTGTTACACGACCAGACGTCTCATTCGTTGTAGGAATGGTCAGCCGATTTATGCATCAACCACATTCCCAACATTGGGATGTTGTCATCCTTTTTCTGCACTATCTTAAGAGTGCTCTAGGACAGGGACTCCTCTACCGATCAAACGGGCTCCTTCACACCAAGGCCTTTGCTAATGTAGATTGGGCAAGATCTCTAACTGATCGACATCATGATACTGTACTTTTGTTGGAGGCAACCTAGTGATGTGGAAAAGCAAGAAACAAAGCCGGTCGCTAGATCTAGTGCAAGGCGGAATATCATGCTATGGGCTTCACTGTGTGTGAACTATTGTGGATTATGTCTCTCTTTCAAGAACTTCATTTTTTATTTTTTATTTTATGGAACTCCAATGACTTTGTACTGTGATAACTAGGCAGCCAAACACATTGCTAATAAGTCTATACTACATGAAAGGACGAAACATATTGAAGTCAATTGTCACTTTATCAAAGAAAATGTATCAAAGGAGGTTCTTATGGAACGTGTACTATCCAAGGCCCAGTTAGCCGATGTGTTCACTATGTTGCGCAGCACGCCAACAACGCAGTAAGCCTAGATCCGATCTCAGGCCTCACCCACAAACGATAAACAGAAAGAAATATAAACTAGAAACAGAATCAAAGCATTCAACAAACCACAAGATAAGATATACGTGGAAAAACCTCAAACTAGGGTAAAAAAAAACTACAGATGCAAACTTTCACTATGAAGAACAAAGATTACAAGGCAATATACTAACATCTCCCTTGGAAGAACATAGAAAACCCTTAGCCCACACATTAGAATAACTTTCCCTTGCCTTTTTTAATACATAAAAAAATCCTAAGAACCCCTATTTATAGTTTAGGTAACTCTCCTTTTCGCATCCCAGTTGCAAATGGACTTGCGACACGAAATCTGCGCAAAATCGCAGAATGAATCTGTGAAACCTTGACTGGTCGTGCAGTCTGCACGACCGGTCGAGAGGACCCCACGACCGGTCGTGAATGGGCCACGACCGGTCAAGCACCTCAGGATAAAAAAAACAATGCTCGCTAGACTTTGAGTCGAGCCGGTCCATGACCGGTCGAGCCGGACCCTATGACCGGTCGAGCATGGCTCACGACCGGTCGAGGACGGTCCTAGATGTGGCTCCACATCTTAACAATCTCCCACTTGGAGACACATCGCCTTAAACCTTCGTCTTCTTCATTCGGAGTGCACCACCTCCCCTTCTTCAAGCCTGAATACCAATCAAAGCTGAACAGAGCTTCAACTTATCCCGTGTGATTGCCTTGGTCAGCATATTCGCAGGATTCTCACTTATATGAATCTTCTCTAGAGTAATCGTTCCATTTTCCAGTAACGAGCGTATGAAGTGATATCTGATGGCAATATGCTTGGTCTTTAAATGAAAGGTTGAATTCTTAGCCAAGTGTATTGCACTCTGACTGTCACTGTATAGCTTACAATCTGCTTGCTTCTTACCCAACTCTTCCATAAAACCTTGCATCCACACCATCTCCTTGCACGCTTTTGTAGCCGCAACATATTCTGCCTCTGTCGTACTGATAGATACTATCTTCTATAACTGAGAGACCCAACTGACTACAGCACTACCCAGAGTAAAGACATAACCTGTAGTGCTTCTTCTGCTATCGATATCTCCTGCCAATTCTGAATCCACGTATCCTTATAGCTTGATTTCCGATCTACTATAGCACAACCCTACATCCTTAGTACCTACCAAGTATCTAAGGATCCACTTCACAGCTTCCTAATGTTCCTTCCCGGGGTTGTTCATGAACCTGCTAATAACTCCCACTGCTTGAGTAATATCTGACCTCGTGCTTACCATAGCATACATGAGACTCCTAATAGCTGACGTGTATGAGACTTTAGCCATATGCGCATGTAGTCACATTCCTCCTGTGTCTTTGCACATTGTTCCTTAGATAGCTTGAAGTGGTTGGCTAATGGAGTGCTAACCGGCTTAGCACTTCCCATATTAAATCGATCAAGTACCTTGGCTATGTACTCTGCCTGTGACAAAATTAGTTTCTTATTTTTCCTGTCACGCTTTATCCTCATGCCTAGGATTTGTTTGCATCTCTTAAATCCTTCATGGCAAATTCTCTAGACAATTGTCTTTTGAGATCTGAGATGTCCTTCATGCTTGAACCAGCCACAAGCATGTCATCAACGTACAAAAGAAGGATGATGTACGACGTATCAAACTTCTTCAAATAACAACAGTGGTCTGCATGACATCTCCTAAACCGTTTCCCGACATAAAACTGTCGAACTTCTTGTACCACTGCCTCGGGGCCTGCTTCAGGCTATATAGACTCTTCTTCAGTCTGCACACCTTGTTCTCCTTTCCTGGTGCCACATATCCTGTCGGCTGATGCATATATATATCTCTTCTTCAAGGTCCCCATGAAGAAAGGTTGTCTTAACATCTAGCTACTCTAGATATAAGTCCTCTGTAGCCACTATACTTAAGACTATGCGAATTGTAGACATTTTCACTACAGGTGAAAATATTTCAGTGAAATCAATACTTGCCTTTTGTTAAAACCCTTTTACAACCAATCTGACCTTGTACCGTTTCGAACCATCGTACTCCTCCTTCAGTCTGTAAACCCACTTGTTATGAAGAGCTTTCTTACCCTTGGGTAGAGTGACTAGCTCTCATGTACGATTAGACTCAAGAAAGTTCATCTACTCATCCATGGCCTACTCCCACTTAACCCTTGTATCCGTCTGTATTAATGCCTCTTCAAAACTCTCTGGTTCACCATTATCTGTCAATAGTAGATAATGTAAGGAGGGTGAGTTTCGGACCGTGGGTCTCCTCTCCCGAGTAGACCTCCTCACAACTGGTGTATACGGTTCTGCCTCATAATGCTCCTGTGCATGATCATCCTTTGGCACCGTAACACCCGTGTCCGGTAACTCTTCCATTTCTACGAATTCTTTCTCTTCGTCCTTATTTTCCTGCGCACTGTCCTTATGCATCACTTTTTCATTGAAGACTACATCCTTGCTTCTAATGATTTTCCTGTTTTCTGCATCCCAAAACTATAGCTAAAATCATGCTGCCCATAGCCTATAAACGTGCATCTCCTAGATTTCGCATCCAGCTTGTTTCTGTGCTCTGCATCAATGTGAACAATGAAGTGCAACCGAACACTCTGAGATGTGCAAGGTTCACTTCTTTTCCAGTCCACGTTTCTTCTGGTAGCCTACCATCCAATGGTGCTGAGGGACTTCTATTGATGAGATATGCGGCAGTATTCACAGTATCTGCCCAAAAGGTCTTGGGCAACCCTGCATGTAACCTCATGCTCCTGGCATGCTCAAGGATGGTCCTATTAATGTGCTTAGCCACACCATTCTGTTGTGGTGTCCATGGAATCATTTTCTAATGTTTGATTCAATTTGCTGCACAATATTCCTCAAATCTTTTATCACAGTACTCTCCCCCATTATCAGATCTGAGACATTTTACTGCTTTACCTGTCTCGTTTTCTACCATAACTTTCCACTTCTTAAATACATTAAATACATCAGATTTATGCTTTAAGAAATAGACCCACAGTTTTATACTAGCATCATCAATAAAAGTAACAAAATAGCGTAAGCCACCAAGAGATAATACATATGCCGGTCCCCACACATCAGTGTATACAAGCACCAACAGATGCGTCTCTGGAGCGCGTCCCGTCTTCTTGAAGCTTACTCTCTTCTGCTTGTCATACACGCAGTCCTCACAGAATTCCAAGTCAATAGACTTTATCCCTGGTAGCTTCCCTTTAGATAATAGTACTTTCATCCCCTTCTCACTCATATGTCTCAACATCTGATGCCATAACTGCCCATTCACTCCAGTTAATGCGGCTGCGAGTGAACTATATGATCTTGAAGTCACGTACAAAGTACATTCCTTCTTACCTCGAGATATTACCAAGGCACCTTTTGTGATCTTCCAGGAATCATTGGTGAATATCGTCACATAACCGGTATCGGCCAACTGCCCCACTGAGATCAAGTTACATTTCAAACTCGGTACATGTCTGACATCCTTCAATTTCAAAGACGTTCCGTCGCTTTGATTTACATGAATGTCCCCCTTTCTAACAATACTGCACGGCTCATCATCACCTGGGTAGACTCTCCCAAAGTCACCTGACACATAATCACGTAGAACTTCCTTACATGAAGTGTCATGAAACGAAGCACCCGAGTCTATAACTCAAGACTCATTCATCGCATCAAGAAACAAGATCAACACCTCTGTGTCACTCTCCTCAGATAGATTCATTGAATCATTCCCGCCTTGAGAGCTTCCTTGTTGTTTATTAAACGTCTTGCAATCACGTTTCATGTGCCCATTCTTGCTGCAATGCCAACACCCGTCGTTGTCTTTTGATCCCTTGGATTTCTTTCTCGACTTAGAACGCTCGTGTTTATTGCCTCCTTTATTCAGTGATCTTCCTCTTCCTTTAACGTTTAGAGCATTCCCTGAATCCCCTGAAACTCCTGATGCCTTTCTTCTAGATTCTTTACTGAGAATTAGACCGGCCACATCATCAAATTTCAGTTTTGTCGACCCTGAAGAATTGCTCACGGCAATCACCAAACCATCCCAACTGTCTGGCAAACTGGATAAGATCAATAACGCCCTGACCTCATCCTCAAAAATAATGCCAACGGATTCTAACTAGCTCGTGACTGTATTGAACTCATTTAGATGTTCAGCCACGCTCCCATTATCTGACATCTTCATGTTAAATAGCTGTTTTATAAGATGAACCTTGTTGGATGCAGAGGGTTTTTCATACATGGTGGCTAGGGCTTCCATTAATTCTTTTGTAGTTTTCACCTTGGATATATTGAAGGCGACGCTCTTAGACAAAGAGAATCGGATCGTTCCTAAAGCCTTCCTATCCAGTAAAAATCATTCATCATCTGTCATCTTTTCTGGTTTCTTCTCTTTTCCTCCTAGAGGAACATAGAGGTCCTTCTGATATAGATAATCCTTCATCTGCATCTTCCAGAAGGTAAAGTTTGAACCATCAAACTTCTCAATTTTAGTTTTTCCTTCTTCCATCATTGCTCCTAATTGAACTAAACCAATAGCTCTGATACCAGTTGTTGCGCAGCACGCCAACAACGCAGTGAGCCTAGATCCGATCTCAAGCCTCACCCACAAATGATAAACAAGAAGAAATATAAACTAGAAACAAAATCAAAGCATTCAACAAACCATAAGACAAGATATACGTGGAAAAATCCTAAACTAGGGTAAAAAACCACGGATGCAAACTTCCACTATGTAGAACAAAGATTACAAGGTAATATACTAACCTCTCCATTGGAAGAACATAGAAAACCCTTAGCTCACACCTTAAAATAACTTTCCCTTGCCTTTTTCAATCATAGAAAAACCCTAAGAACTCCTATTTATAGTTTAGGTAACTCTCCTTTCCGCATCCCAGTTGCGAAAGGACTTGCGACACGAAATCCGTATAAAATCGTGGAACGAATCTGCGTAACCTCGACTGGTCGTGCAGTCTGCACGAATGAATGGGCCACGATCGGTTGAGCACCTCGGGATCAAAAAACAGTGCTCGCTGGACTTTGAGTCGAGTCGATCCATGACCGGTCAAGCCGAACCCTACGACCGGTCGAGCATGGCTCACGACCGGTAGAGGACGGTCCCAGATGTGGCTCCACATCTTAACACACTAAGGAGTTACCACATGCGTAGAATCAATATGTAATAAGATTGATATTATTAACATCTATGCTCCAACTTGAGAACGAGTGTTAAACACTAAAATATGAAATGTTGCATAAGTCTTTTCGGCTTGGACCTTGTTAAAGCCCAAATTGTCCACACAGTGTTTACAGGGCTTTGGAATAATAAAAGGAGAAGCTTAGGTTTCCAAAAACCCCAAGCCTTACTCTTCTCTCTCTCCATTATCATCTTCCTTTAAGTTTTCACCAAGGACTGGCCCCAGTATCTGATGGCTATTGTTGGTATATAAAACAGAAAAACCTCATTTGCTTAGAAATATGTTAAGAACATAAAAAATCTTGTTTTATAGGTAGCTCTTGATATATTCGTACTTCCAGATGGTTGAACGTCTCCTTTCAATGTAGTCGCATGCTACAACCATAGTTCAATACCTGAAAACATGATTCAATGTCCATCCAAGTCGATTGGGTCAAGTTGAAGACTCGATCGAGTATATGACTCAACTTGATATTATTAATCATTGTTAAAATACATGCTTGAATACGTCCCACATACTACAATCAAGGTATTTAATAAGAGTTAACGGTGGCCGTAATGGCTATCATTATAGCCAGTGTGATACGGGCTGTAATGGTCCTTATGGTCTTATAATATTGGTAAAAAAATTTTAAAGGAAGAAAATATATCGGCCCTAGATATATTATACCGTTACAGCCATTACAGGTCCATTACATCTTTTTTATTTTTACAACGAGCATTATAGCCTTGTATTGAGTAACGGGTCCCACGACTACTCTTACCTAATGGCTATTTACATCATCGTTTTCAAAATACCATGACTGTGATATGATATGTTCGGACCATAGCCATTGGATTTCAGTTATCTTTTTCAATGATACAAACTGTTTATCTTTTTCAATGAATACTTTGACCCTTCGATTATACCAAGATTATGGTATTTGTCCATTTTCAAAGATGCATTTGAAGGGATTGAAATAATTGAATTTCCGAGATTTTATTTGATGCCTATCTACCATACAAGGTGAGACCAATATATGGGTTTGGATGAATGGAACACGACTCATATTTGAAGGTTACAGTTCCAATGTATCATATTACAATTAATATATCAAGATGTATTCAAAGCAAGCGTCTTTCTCTTGAAATAGGTTTGCTTGAAAGCTTTAACCCTTTGATTATATCCTTTTATCTGTTTGGAATTCTCTTAGATGGAGATGCCCAAAAAATCTTTAACATTGAATACTTCAACCCTTCGATTATACCAAGGTTATGGTACCTCTACATTTTCAAAGCAAAGAGATACATTTCAAGGGGGTATTAACAAAATTTGCATTAGTATGAGTAGTGTAAAATAGCAAAAGGCAGCAACAAATTTCAATGCATTGTAGTAGTTTAATAACTTGGCTATCTTACTAAAAAAATGTTGCTTGACTGGGAGAGTTACTCAGCTGAGTTGTTTGCGAGTCGCATTGAGTCCACTGAGTTTATGATTTGACTCGACAGGTCTCTCTAAAACTCGGTCTGCGTCACTTCCACAATTGAGTTTATCACTGTTTAGGCTCCAAATCTCACCAAGTCGAGTTGACTTTTTTTTTTTTTTACACATCCCCACACACTCACGCTGTAGTGGGATTTAACCACCTATGGATACTCCGTACTCGAACCCTTGACCAGGTGTTGAGACTCCCGACAGTCTACCAAGTCGAGTTGACTTGAGTCAGCACGATTTAGAACTATGGCTATGGTGAACCATGTAATTTGAGGTTCTGAATTTATTAATCTAACATGGAAAGCATCCACTTAAAAATTCATGCATCTCATACATGGAGTGCATTCCATGAAGAAAGTCTTAATTCAAAACAAAAAGGAGTTGGGAGTTTGAGAGGCGGATGAGAGATAGGTTTCTGCTCATTTTCACAATGTGCCGGGTAGCTAGCCTATTCCAAAGACCGCAACCTGGCCCGGGCTTGGGCCTTGCATGTACTCGATCAATTTTCAAGTTAGGCTTGGGCTCAAGTTATTTTAGACTGGCCTGACCTAACTTTACATGCATGTACATGTATTAGATCCAACAAATATCCATTCCAATCCATCCATACTGGATTTAGATCATTATTTCCGTGTATGTAGGGCCCACTTGATCAATGGATAGATTAGGAACATTCAAGTTGGATGGCTTTGTAGAATGTTGGCTTCATCGATTTTGAATATAGAATGTCGGTTTCATTCATGTCTATTTCTTTGTAGATATGTGGCCCAGATGATCGACCAATAGATTAGGATCATTCAAATGCGAAATATGGATTTATCAATTTTCATGTCCTATCATATTATAAATGATAGAACTTTATCCTCCCAGAATGACTCATCGTCACAACACGTGGCACTGATGAACTCTTATCCAAGCCATTCAAATTGTGGGCCCCATTGTGGATGGAGCGTATCTTTTAAAATCACATTGATCAAGCAACCCTAACCATTCAATTAAGGCTATCAAATGGATGGTTAAAAGTAAAGTAGATGATTAATGTTAGGGAAATTTGTATATATCCTCCATCTCTGTGACATTTATAGATCCCTTTATTTTGGATCTGGTTTGGCTAGTGACGCTGCCACTGGCCAGATGTCTAGTGGTCGGTGCTCTGTGGGCCTCATTATGATGTATGTATGTTATCTATGCTGTCCATTCATTTTTAAATGTCATTTTAGGGCTTGATATAAAAAAATGAAGAGGACCTAAATTTCAGGTGAACCACACTACAGGAAAACAGTAGTGATTGAATGTCCACCATTGAAAACCTCCTAGGGCCCACTGTAATATTTCGTTGACATCCAACCTGTTGGTTAAGTCATACAGACCTGGATGGAAAAAAAAAGAAAAAAGAGACAAATATCAGCTTGATCGAAGGAGTTTTTAACGGTGGGTGTTCAATCAACCCTGTTTCCTGAATTTTTCTGAAAACTGTTAGTAAACTGCTGCTGTCGATTCTCGTCAATGCTGCTACTTTGTTTTACTCCATTGACGCTGTTAGTAAGTAGGAAAGTGATTAAAATACCTTCGCATGAGGCGTGGCACACGTGTCACACATCCATATATACGGAACTCCTGTCAAGATCTGGCCTATTTACATTGGACACGAGTTGCCACACACCCACAGGAAATTCTTATGGACAGAAGCTACGTGAGCCCGGCAGATATTCTCACGAGAAATCCACTGTCCAACTGTTTCTAAATCTCACAATAGAACGTGAGTCTAAAAATTAAACAAATCCAAAATTTAAGCGGACCACAAAAACAATGAGAATGAAAACGCAAGCTATTGAAAACTTGCAACTTCATTTATATTTGTTTCTTTATTCTCTAAAACTTTCTCCTTAATTTTATTATCCTTTGACTTCAAGGATAGTGAGTTCTCAAAGAAGTCAACGTCTTTTGATTCTATTATTGTATTAGACTCTATATCTAGAAGTCTATAAGCTTTACTATTTTGTGCATATTCTATGAAGGCGCACTTAATAGCTCTTGGTCCTAACTTAGTTCTTTTTGAATCAGGGGTTCTGCAGTATGCAAGACACTCCCACACTTTAAGATATCCTAGTTTAGGTTTTCTGCCTCTTCATGTTTCATATGGAGATATTTTATACTTTTCAGACAGTATTCTATTTAGAATATGACACGCTGCAAGCACTGCCTCACCCCATAGACTTAGTGACAACTTTGCTCTTATCAGCATTGAGTTCACCATTTTTACTAATGTTCTATTCTTCCTTTCAGCTATTCCATTTTGTTGAGGTGTGTATGGCGCTGTACATTGATTTATCAGTTCATGTTCTTCACAGAAGTTATTGAATTCATTGGAGAAGTATTCTCCTCCTCTATCGCTACGGAGAATTTTTATCTTCTTATTTAGTTGATTCTTTACTTCTGTTTTATATATCTTAAACATGTTCAATACTTCATCTTTGCTATTTAATAGGTACACATACACATATCTAGAGCAATCATCTATAAAAGTTATGAAGTACCGTTTACCTCCACGAGTAAAAATGTCGTTTAACTCACAGATATCACTGTACACAAGATCCAATACTTAAAACGATCTTTCAACACTTGAAAAAGGTTTCTTTGTCATTTTAGATCGTATGCATACTTCACGTTTATTGGTTTCATTATCTGTGTATGAGATTAAATTATTCTTAGCCATGAACTTCAAGGTCTTATAACCTATATGAGCTAGTCTATCATGTAACAGTCCAGCGGATTCAACCATATACGCAGAAGTGCTACGTCCATTCAGAGAAAACTTGACTATCCCGTTACAAGTATATCCCTTTCCGACAAAATTTTCGTTCTTAGACAGAATTAATTTACCTGACTCGTACACCACCCTTATACTTGGTTTTTCCAGAAGATCCCCAGAAATTAAGTTTCGCCTCATGTCTGGGACGTGCACTACATTAGTCAGAATCACTTTCTTCCCAGAGGTGAATATCAGTTCGACAGTTCCTTTCCCGATGACCTTCGATCGGACTTCATTACCCATTTGGACTTCTTGACCATCGGTCAATTCCTCGTAGGTTTTGAAGGCTGATTTGTCGTAGCACACATGTACTGTACCAGCAGTATCATACCACCAACCTGAAGCTTTTCCTTGGATGGTATTCACCTCAGTGATCATGGCTACTATATTACCTTCTTCCACTACACTTGCCTCTTATTTAGATTTGCGATATCGGCATACTCGAGCATAGTGCCCGATTTTTCCACAGACATGGCATGGGCCTTTGAACTTTCCATTCTTCTTTTGGGAATTTTTCTTGAATTTTCCTTTATTGGGTTTTAAGGAATTGTCATTCTCAGGATGTTTGTTATTAGAGTTCTCTACTGCATATACTTTAGACGAGGCATTCCCGTTATCATTCTTTCTGTCGCGATTATAGGATTCTTCCTCAATTTTAAGGTATTCTTAGATTTGTTCCAGTGTGTAGTCCTTAGTTTTTTGCAGCAACTTCTTTCTATAGTCTTTCCACATCGGTGGCAATTTGGTGATTATAGCCTCGATCTGGAATGATTCAGGAAGATCTATTTTGATGGCTTTGATTTTGTTTACTAGTAACTGCAGTTCTTGGATTTGGGGCAGCTGCGGTTTATTATCTACCATGTTGAAATCGAAATACCTGGCGATGAGAAACTTGTTGGTACCTTCTTCTTCAGCCTTGTATTTAAATTCCAGAGTGGTCCAAATCTCCTTTGCTGATGATGTCTATTGGTACAGATCGTACAGTCGGTCGGAGAGCGCATTCAGAATGTGTCCTCGACACAAGAGTTCATCTTCGGCTCGTTTGGTGCGGGTAGCCACCTATTCAGGTGTGTCTTTGTTGGTCCAGATCTCCTTTGCTGATGACGTCTGTTGGTACAGATCGTACAGTCGGTCGGAGAACGCATTCAAAATGTGTCCTCGACACAAGAGTTCGCCTTCGGCTCGTTTGGTACGGGTAGCCACCTATTCAGGTGTGTCTTTGTTGGATGCTTCAGGTAACGCTTGTAGATTTGGATCTAATATGTAGTAGATCTTCAGCGCCGTTAGAAAAAATTTCAGCTTGTCTTACCATCTCGTAAAATTTGTTCCATCAAACCGATCAAGACGTATCAAGTCCTGATTCATCAGCTTGATAGATGAAACACTGTCGGCTTCCATTACAGAATAACGCTTTAATATTGTTATAAATTTACAGAATAATGATTTTTTCTGTAAAATATGGAATCCAAAAAATGTAAAACAATCTGAAATATGGATAGACTGAAGCACGTTTGAAACATTGTCCTTAAAGCGTTATTTGCCCCTACTCAAACGAATTGAGTATATTGATAGGTTATAGGCAAATTGCTCCTAGGATATGACAAGCTTGGTGTGGGTCTGTATTCAACAAACATGAAGGCCCACCAAATGGAACTCTTTACACAATTTCTGGCAGTATTACAATATAATAGAAAAATCTCAAAAGAAGAAGAAAGGAAGAGAAAAAGTGATTTCAACCACTACACTGGTCAATTCAAATCTTTAGCCACTGGTTTAGTTGAACCGTCCTAGACCACACCGCTGGTCTATTCTTCAAGTTAAAGTTCAAGTCTTGCTATATTGCTGGAAGCACTAGAGTATATAAGTGGAAAGGGGCAGGCCGTCTCAATTCGTATTGGTTTGCTGGAGTGGGTTGAGATTGTTTGGAAACCCATTCAGATCCTCTATTTATAGGCTATGGTGGCAAGGAGGTTATGGTCTAGAGACTTAAATTTCATTAAGCCATTTTTTGCTGTTGAAAAACTAGCTGTTTTATGGTCGTTTTCTGACTGTTGTGCATGGGCCATTAATCTGCTGTATGCTAACTGTTGTGAGACAACAGCTAGCCGTTTTTTAGCTGTTAGGCTAGCCATGCGAAGCGATTCTGACTAGACTCTGCAAGATTAATGGCTCAAACATTACGCTTTCTCTTGCAATGACTCTTTTCGATCCCTTTATTTATACTGAGAGATTTCTCTCCCAGTCCTTTAGTCTCTCTTCTAACCAGCCACCCACCATAGTCACTTAGTCGCACCGCGACTCGTACACATTTCGCTCCGGTTTGCTCAAGGTCGCGAAGGAGCGACTCTCTGCGACACGATACGGACGTGCGAAGTGCTCCACTAGTGCCTCTACAGCCACACTGCCCACTCCCTTGCACCGAGCCTATGACCGAGTGCAAGTCTGAGACCAAGCCCGTGCCTGTGCTCAAGCCCGAGCCCGAGCCCGAGCGCGCGTGCGCGGGTGTTCCAGTGCTACACACTGGAATACGCAAGGTCCATAGTCCATGAACTAAGTAAGTAAATATTATAATACTCCACTATTAACATATAAACCACAGATTTTTCTCTTCCCTTTCTCATATGGGACTATTCCAAAAAAAAAAAACCCACAAAACGGTGTTTTTTCCAAACAAAATAATATATATTATATATTATTTTTATTATTAAAATATATTTTATTAAAATCAATATTTTTCAACAGATTGTTTTTGCTTTAGCATCCATATGATTTCCTAGGCCATTGAGAAACCGTAGACATGATTTTATATAAGTGTCTTTACTACGAAGTTCTTGTCATTTTGATAAAAAAAAAAAAAAAAAAACTAGCCTGAATCTTCATAGACATTGCTCTACCTTACGTTTTGCCATCACCCTCTTTCAAGATTATTATTGACGTAGGAAACTTAAATCCCTTTGACAATAAAATAATGAATGAAGTGCTGCACAAAAAACATCAACATCATCATACTCTTGCTTAATATGAAAGTTAAGATCATTAAAATCACCCTAGTCATCAGCCTTCCTCTCTCACTTTTCAATGAATCTTACAGTGACTTGAGATATGCAAGATCACTTTATTCAAGCAAGTTATCTCCATCTTGGAGTCCAACAACATTGTCACCATCGTTGTCACCTCTTTCTGTTGGAAGTCCAAACCAAACTCGTTGGATAATGGAGGAAGCTTCCAGCAGCGTCCAGGACGTCTTCCCCATGCGGCTGTTCAGATTCTCCAGGCGTCGGAAGAAGCTTCCAGCAACGGTGCTCGGTGCTCTTCTCCATGCAACTGTTGAAATTTCGAGGAAGAATTTTTAATATTTGTAAAAGCAGTTAATTCTATACCCCTATAGTGCAATTGTTATGGGCATTTGTGTCTTTTCACATTAGTGGGAAAAGTCTATATAAAGGAAGCTCATGTAATCCGTTTGGCATTAACAAAAAGTCAGCAAGCTTGTAAGCAACATACAGTAAGAAATACAAAGTTTCTTCTTCTCCTCCACGAGTCCAGGTGAGCTCAAACCCAAGGCTTTGAAAAGCCAAGTAAACTCGCTAATATAGCCAACAAACCGGTATCGAGTGAGGTTGTTTTTCCGGAAGAAGCATCCAACAGTTTTTCAAATTAAGTACTGATTTTTTCCGAGAAGACAATCTGCTTTAAAAAAAAAATAAAAAAATATGTTTTTCTTGAGCCAAAGTTGGAAAAATCGTGTAAAAAATCTCGTGAAGAAAAATCCATTTGAAAAAATTCAGATTGCAGAGCCGAGGTTCTTCTTCTACAAAAGTTTCAAATTTTTTTTTTTTTTCACCAAGTCCAGATTTTTCTCGAAAAAATCATTGCAAAGCCAAGTTTTTTTTTTTTTGAGTTCCTGTTGAAGTTGCCAAGAATTATTTCTAGCCAAGAAAGAAAATTTACGCTCAAGGAAATATCGATTTCAAAAATTTTGTTTCACCAAAATCTGTTAAAAGAAAAAATTCATATTTCAAGATTAGCTTTTAGCGAATCTGTTTTTTTTTTTTTAAAAAACATCTGTTAAAAATCTGTTTTAAAAAAAAAAACCACTAGATCTTCTATTCCATCCTTTTTTTCCCCTTCATTAAAAAAAAAACCTATTATTCCTTCCTTAAAAAATAGAAAAAGATGGCCAGTTCAATCCAGCCACAGGTTCCTACGTTGTCTAAGGACAACTATGAAAGGTGGTGCATCCAAATGAAAGCTTTGTTCGGGTCGCAAGAATTATGGGAGATCGTCACTGATGGGTATGGAGGAAGAAGCCGCCTTCACCAACGAAGAAAAGACGGCTTTAAAAAATCAAAGGAAGAAAGATAACAAGGCGTTGTTCCTCCTCTATCAAGGGTTGGATGAATCAACCTTTGAAAAGATTGCCGAAGCGACATCAAGCAAGCAAGCTTGGGATACTCTTGGCACCATCTTCAAGGGTGTTGATCGAGTGAAGCGGGTTCGCCTTCAAACACTAAGAGCCGAGTTTGAAGCAACAAGACATGAAGGAAGGTGAGAGTATCTCTGACTACTTCTCACGTCTAATTGTTATTATTAACAATTTAAAAGAAATGGTGAAAAAGTTGAAGACATACGTGTCATTGAAAGGCCATCATGCGATCTCTCACAACCAAGTTTGAGCATGTGGTTGTGGCGATCGAAGAATCAAAGGACCTTGAAAAACTGTCCATTGAAGAATTGATGGGATCGTTGCAAGTGCATGAGCAACGAATGCAAAAGAATGCTGGTTCAACACTTGAACATGCTTTAGAGTCTAAGTTGACTCTAAATGAACAAAAGAATGGCCATACACAACGAGGCGGTCGTGGCACTAGCAATCGTGCAAGAGGCAGAGGGCGTGGATATCATCCAAGCCATCAACAAAATCAACAAAAGTTTACCAGTTTCCGTGGAAGAGGAAATGGTAGAGGCCGACTCACACGTGGTCGTGGAAACACAAAGAATGTTCAATGCCACAATTGCAAGAAATTCGGCCATTATGCCTCTGAGTGTTGGAGTAAAGTGGATCAAAATGAACGATCCAACTATGCTGAAGCATCACACCAAGAACAAGAAGTCTCTACACTCCTCCTCGCACAAGAAAAGGCATGTGAACAGCCAGATGTGTGGTATCTTGACACGGGTGCAAGTAACCACATGAGTGGTAACAAAGAACTGTTCGTGGAACTCACAGAAGGAGTTCGTGGCGACGTAAGTTTTGGCGACTCATCAAAGGTACCCGTGATTGGCAAAGGAAAAATTAAAATCTATCAGAAGAATGGTGAGCCAAATTATATCTCTAATGTGTATTACGTACCAAATATGAAAAATAACATCCTCAGTATTGGCCAACTCCTTGAGAAGGGGTATGTCATACACATGGAGAATCATTCTCTCTCCATAAGAGATGCTCACAAGAGACTCGTGGCTCAAGTCCAAATGGCAAAGAATCGCATGTTTCCGCTCCATATCAACACAAAGGCCGAGAAGTGTTTTTATGGACTCGTGAAGAATGATTCATGGAGATGGCATCTTCGTTTTGGACATCTCCATTTCAGTGGTCGTAAACTTTTATCCTCATCTAGCATGGTGCATGGCTTGCCGGCCATTGAAGCTCCAGAACATGTGTGTGAGGCGTGCACACTCGGCAAGCAACAAAGGAACTCCTTTCCAAGTGGAGTGTCCAGAAGAGCAAAGGAACCACTTCAGCTGGTTCACACTGATATTTGCGGACCACTTGAAACACCCTCTCTTGGAGGTAATAAATATTTTATTACCTTCATTGATGATTTCAGCAGAAGACTTTGGGTGTATTGCATCAAAGAAAAATCTTCCGCTTTCACTATCTTTAAGATGTTCAAAGCTCGTGTTGAAGTTGAAAGTGGTCACAAAATTAAAGTACTTAGATCTGACAGAGGTGGAGAGTACACCTCAAATGCATTTCGAGATTTTTGCAGGGAGCATGGCATTAAGCAACAACATACTGCAGCTTACACGCCACAACAGAATGGAATTGCGGAACGAAAGAACCGCACCATCCTCGACATGACGAGGACCATGCTGAAGGAAAAAGGCCTGCCAAAGAGCTTCTGGGCAGAGGCAGTTGCATGTACTGCCTACCTGCTCAATCGGTGTCCAACCAAGAGTGTCAGAAATATGACACCACAAGAAGCATGGAGTGGCTACAAACCGAGCGTGGCGCACCTAAGGATCTTTGGGTGTGTCGCCTACGCTCAAGTTCCAGAAGCAAGAAGAAGGAAGCTTGACGATCGTGGCGAAAAATGCATCTTCATCGGCTACAGTGAAGCATCTAAAGCCTACAAGCTCTACAATCCACTAACCAATAAAGTAGTGGTGAGTAGAGATGTGGTCTTTAGTGAGGAAGAAGCTTGGAAATGGAATAATGAAGAATCGACCAAAGATATTCTAGTCGAAACAGAAGAACATGAAGAAAGGCATGACCGTCAAGAGCAAACGCCCGCAACACCTTCTTCGGCCGCATCATCAGTTCGCAGAAGTCCAGGAGTACAGTCCATCACTCCTGAAAGCACTCCAAGTCAAAATTCAGCCAGCTCATCCTCACCCATGGCACCCATAAAAATGAAAAGCTTAAGCGACATTTATGAGCAAAGTGAAGAGGTCAATCTTTTCTGCCTGTATGCAGATCATGAGCCTCTGACATTTCAGGAGGCTATAAAAGAAGAATGTTGGAGAATTGCTATGAAAGAAGAAATTCATGCCATTGAGAAAAATGACACATGGGAGCTGACTACGCTTCCTAATGGCCAGAAAACTATTGGTGTCAAATGGGTGTACAAGATTAAGCGAAACGCTGATGGCGAGATCGATCGCTACAAGGCAAGGCTCGTAGCAAAGGGCTATAAACAGAAGTATGGGGTGGACTATGAAGAAGTCTTCGCTCCGGTTGCTCGCCTTGACACTGTGAGGATGATTATCTCCCTTGCAGCCCATCACAGTTGGATGATCTACCAACTGGATGTGAAATCTGCATTCCTAAATGGAATTCTGGAGGAAGAGGTCTATGTTGACCAACCTGAAGGCTTTGTTATGCAAGGGGAGGAACACAAGGTGTATCGACTGAAGAAAGCCCTCTATGGGTTGAAGCAAGCTCCACGTGCTTGGAATGCACGCATCGACAAGTATCTTCAAGAGAACGGCTTCGCTCAATGTCCATATGAGCATGCAGTTTACATCAAGAAGAATGCTCATGGCGATATACTTATAGCATGCCTATATGTTGATGATTTGCTGTTTACAGGAAACAGTCGATCAATGTTTGATGAATTCAAGAAGGCTATGTTTAAGGAGTTCGAGATGACTGATGAAGGTCTCATGTCCTTTTTTCTGGGCATTGAAGTGAAGCAACAACATGGTGGCATCTATATATCTCAGAAGAAGTATGCCAAAGAATTGCTTGAAAAGTTCAAGATGGCCAATTGCAATGCCGTAAACACGCCTGTAGCAACGGGCTTAAAACTGACAAAGGACGGAGAAGGAAGAAGTGTTGACTCGACCATGTTCAAAAGTCTGATTGGAAGCCTAAGGTACCTCACAATCACAAGGCCGGATATCGTCTACAGTGTTGGGCTTCTAAGTAGATACATGGAAGGACCAAAAGAATCACATTGGTTAGCCGCAAAAAGAATCCTTCGGTACATCAAAGGAACTATGGAATTCGGTCTTTTCTATCCATACAATAATGAAGCAATGTTATATGGATACTCAGACAGTGATTGGGGAGGTGATCAAGATGAAAGAAAAAGCACTACTGGATATGTATTCTATCTTGGAACGACTGCTTTCACATGGAATTCGAAGAAGCAGAGTGTGGTCGCCCTGTCCACATGTGAAGCAGAGTACGTGGCAGCATCGTCCACTGTGTGTGAAGGAATTTGGTTGAGAAACCTGCTAAAGGAACTGAAGCATCCACAGGAAGGATCCACAGTCATATATGTGGATAACAAGTCGGCAATCGAACTAGCCAAAAATCCAGTGCAGCATGGAAGAAGCAAACACATTGATACCCGTTATCATTTTCTGAGAGATCATGTGAAGCAGAAAACGATAAAATTAGAGTATTGTCATACTTCGGAACAGGTAGCGGATATTTTCACAAAAGCATTACCGACAGATGCATTCAAACGACTGAGAACAATGCTCGGAATGAAGCCGGTTTTGGTTTGAAGGGGAGTGTTGGAAGTCCAAACCAAACTCGTTGGATAATGGAGGAAGCTTCCAGCAGCGTCCAGGACGTCTTCCCCATGCGGCTGTTCAGATTCTCCAGGCGTCGGAAGAAGCTTCCAGCAACGGTGCTCGGTGCTCTTCTCCATGCAACTGTTGAAATTTCAGAGGAAGAATTTTTAATATTTGTAAAAGCAGTTAATTCTATACCCCTATAGTGCAATTGTTATGGGCATTTGTGTCTTTTCACATTAGTGGGAAAAGTCTATATAAAGGAAGCTCATGTAATCCGTTTGGCATTAACAAAAAGTCAGCAAGCTTGTAAGCAACATACAGTAAGAAATACAAAGTTTCTTCTTCTCCTCCACGAGTCCAGTGAGCTCAAACCCAAGGCTTTGAAAAGCCAAGTAAACTCTGGCTAATATAGCCAACACTTTCAGCATCATGTTGATCGTAGCCTTTATCACCATTGGTATCTTCTTCATCAGTTGCGCTGCGCGTTGTGGTGTAGTGAGGTATGGTGTGCCTTTGATCAGACATTTTTTTAAAATTTTATCTACATATGTTGTCTTACTTGTGTATGAGAAGACAAATGGCCTTTGCACACCTACCTAATAATTAATAAGCATGCATATGTTAATATGTATTTATTACCCTGCTGGTATGTGCCTCAAGCCACCACAGGCTATATCTACTTTTCATTTATAAGGCATATCAATGAAAATCAATTCAAGAAAGAAATTTCTTATCTAGTTTTTCTCTCCAAGCTCTGGGCATATCTGTTCGAGTATTATGGAGTTCATATGGCTGTAATCGAGAGTGCACAAAATCTAAGCCATTTATTTTGAAGAAGAGCGGTTGTATTCCGTGAGCAAACTTTTTTTTTTTTTTAATTTATTCGTGAGCAAACTTGCTGGGACGTAGTGCATTAGGGATTATCTTCTTGCGGAGGTAAATCTATCTTTAAGATAGTGACGGTAACGTCCCACAATTATCCATATTCTTCTATTTTTATTTCTGATTTATTATTTTGAATTTTTTTCTATATCTCTATAGTTTAGAACCAATATTTATTACTGTGAATGGTCATTTGAACTATTCAACGGTACGTGAACTGAAATCCAGACCATTCTCTAAGATGTTGGACAATGATCTAGACCATTCAAAAGTAGGGATAAAAGTTGGGCGAGTTGGAGCTCAACCCTAACCCAACTCAAGGTTTCTATACATCAACCTTAACCCAACCCAACCTCGGGTTGGAAATTCTCAACCTAAGCTCAACCCAAGCGGGCTCGGTCGTGTTGGTCAGGTGGATACACACTAATATTTTTATTATTACATTAATTTATTATATTTCAATACACGTCTTATTTTTTGTATCTATGATTTTATTAATTATATATGTAGTTATTTTTCGTAAAGAACTTCATTTTTTATAAACAAACAAGCTAAAATATAGGACTACTTCTTTTAAAAGTCATGTTGTGTAGCATGTAATTTATTTGGGAGAGAAATCCAACATACCTTGTTAGCTTGAGTCATCAGAAATGGTGTAGACCAATGAGACCCAATGACATTAGAATTTCTTGTGCCTTAAACACAGATGATCTCTGCACTCAATTTTTATTTATAACTTATATATTGATTGGGTTTGAGTTAGGTCGGGAAACCCGAGACCTCAACCCAAGCCTGACCCAACTTTTATCAGGTTGGTGTTTATATGGCCCAAGCTTGAGACCAAACGTAATACATCCTTCCTGAGCCCAACCCAATGTCGGGTCGGTCACGGGTAGGTCAGGGTGAACCCGCTCGACTTTCAGCCCTATTCAAAAGTAGGTGGGCAACAATCAGGACCGATCATTTCATCTTATATGTGTAAAGATATGACCACTTTTAGGATTATTTTCATTAATTTTAGAAATAGGCTAACCACTGTTATTTGGATATGAAGGAAATGGTAAGTAAATAGATCGGTCAAAAAGTTGGTCTTGACATTTAAAGAGAAGTTTTTTGAGTGGTTTGGTCTAAATAGGTGCATGGCCTTAAAAAGCAAAACCTTTAAAATTAATTGTTCATTTGCTTTCTGTCTTTATCTTTTCCACCAACATGACACTTCTGTAGGACATCCGCTAAAACCTTGTGCTCCACCATGGGAATTACCCTTCTCAAAAATCACATTGATCCATTGAGTCGCTGACAAGGTGAGCCACAGCTAAATTTTGAGTCAGATCATCATCAATAGTCCATTGATTCCAACATTGTGGCCCATTTGATGAACAGGGCCGAATTTTTTAGCCTGATAATCTTCATGGTAGGTATAGTATTTTCATGGTTTAGATGTCCTACAAAAGTGACATATCCACGGGAAGATGGTACAGCACGACAAGTTATGGTGCCATTGCCTGTAGGTGATTAGCTCTCTCTCTCTCTCTCTCTCTCTCTCTCTCTCTCTCTCTCTCTCTCTCTCTCTCTCTCTCTCTCATAGTTGTGTGGCCAACCTGATGAATGGACCGGCCTTAATTGCAGTAGGACATATCCACGGCGGGAAAAGTCTGATGAACGGTGGAGATCTTATGTGTGTCCGGGAATTGCATTTGCATTCCTCTGTAGATAACATAGCATTGTGACCATTGCTTTGTGATTATAATTAAACTGAAATAACCAAATAATAAGTAATTATGGCGCTTAATGTGGCGATCCAGGCCGTTTAATCCGTTGGGATGGCCTGAAATTTGCTACGATCGGACGCCTTTAAATATCATTCAACCACCATTTTTGGGATGGCCAACAAAATCTGGAGTAACAACTCAAAAATGTCTATAAATAGAATAGCTCGAAACACCCCATTATAGCAATTTTTAGGGCATTAGCCCATCCATGTAGTGGTTTTGATTGATAGGGTACCTGTCCACACCTGGTAAGGGAATCAAATCAATTTGGGCCCTGCTATATATGATGTACATGTGCCTGCACCTCTATTTGTAATATTGTGCTTTTCTAGCTACAAGATGTGTTAAAATAATTATATGTAGTACCTGAACCAAATCTAATCTAGTTTGGCTAACTCACTGAGTCGAGTTGGTTCAGGTCATTAACAAGATTTAGAATTTGGATTTGAAAAGGAATCAGGATGTGTTCTGGATCCAAATTCCGGTCCATACTAGTAGTATGCCTTCTAAATAACTTTAAAATGGTAAAAAATAATTAAATAAAGGGCACATATTAAAACTTTAAAATCACACGGATCCTGAGTGGGTGACCTGATTTCCAATTTCATCCCGCTTACAGCCCTAACATCAACACTTAGGAACAATAGCACAAAATGATGATAACAAACAATAGAACTATCGTACCATACTCTGGTTGACTATGGTCGATCATACTCCTGTACGTTCCAACATACATGTTTCTTACATATGCCTATATGTCAATCTGGCCGTCCAAATCGTGAACCCTACCGTGGTTGAGTTAGCCACAATAACCCTGAATCATTCAACTTTTTCACTGAATTTAGGCCACTTCCTATGTTTCTTTGTGACCATCATGGTCTCTGATCAAACAGTGTTGCCTAACCAGCGTTATTTTCCTGCTATGACCCATCCATAGAGAGTGACACAATTTAGACGGTCAAGATCTGCATACATGTGTGCATGCCATGGAAAACATAAGCAATATGATCTACCATATTTCACTGGAGTGTATACATTGCAAATAACTAGAAAAAATGCTCACATCCAACCAACTAAATGATAAATTACCTTCCACCCTGCAGATAACTTCCACTCTTTCATGTGTGTGACCAATCTACGTAGTCCAATAGGTTGGCCCTACCACCCCACCATGAAGATCACCTTGTGTAAAAATACAACCTCATCCACTCTTCAGGTGGACCACATTTGTGTTTGTTATTTTATTACCATCCACACAATATTTTCCATGGTGTGGCCCACTTGATGACCTTTGAAAGTGAAGGCCAAAACCTATTGGACGGAATGGCTGTAGTACACACCAGATAAATTGGAACTTATCTACTAGATAGAGCATTTATCATATAACTACTACTACAACAAAACACAAAAACATAAAAGAAAACTACTGAAATGAAATCCTGTTCTCTTTCTGTAGATGAGAAAGAAATGGATCAAAGGTCGTCGTTTGTGGAGCAAATTCGGTCCAGGTATACTACCAGGCACACCAAAACAATCGGAATGATGAATAGCACCGCGATAGGATGAGGCAGCAGCATGCCTGGTGGAGTCACCAATGGTAAGAAAATGATCGTGGCTGTCACGATCGCCGTACCCACGATTGTAAAACGGTTGCAATAGCGGAGCATCTCAGCCATTCTTTCGCCCTTGTAGAAACACAACCCTAGCTCACAAAAAATGCATGTGTTATAGGGAGAGGTGTGTTTGCCTGGAATATATATAGAGAAAAAATCACCTGGGGTCTATACCGCCGTTGTTTTGACTGGGGTGAGCCCCACCATGATTTCCTAATGACATCCACTCTAACCATTAGATGTGTTAATGGGCGGAAACGGATTGGCTACTCCACCTGCCACCAGCCAATGGCTTGTGATCGTTGCTCTGTGGACCCCACCATGATGTATGTGTCTCATCCATGCCGTCCATCTATTTTTCTAGATCATTTTATGGGATGAGACCAAAAATGAGGTATATCTAAGTCTCAACTGGACCACATTACAGGAAACAGTGTGGAATGAACGTTGACTATTAAAAACTTTTTGGGGGCCATAAAAGTTTTAGATTAAGGTGATATTTGTTTTTTTTTCTTACCTTCATCTGGGTCTGTATGACCTAATCAACAGATTGGATGTCAAATAAACAGTACATTGGGCCTTAGGAGGATTTTAATGATGGATATTCAATCACTATTGTTTTCCTGTAGTGTGGTCCACATAAGATTTATATCCTTCTTATTTTTGGCATCAAGCCTAAAATGATCTGTAAACATCGATGAACGGAATGGATTAAACACATACTTCATGGTGGGGCCCACAGAGCACCGACCATCAGCCACCGGCTGGCGGCAGCGGGAGTAAAAATCGGAATAGCCCATCCGCTTCCATGATAGGCTTAGGGCTAAAAAAATGGGAAGCGGGATTGCGTACGCTTAGCGTACTGAGTAAACTCTTTGGGTCCATCGTGATTTAATTATTTTATGTACTCAGTCCATCCATTTTAACATATAATTTGAGGGCTTACTGCCAAAAATGAAGTATATCCAGTTCTCAAGTGGACCTCACCACGGGAAACAATATGAATTGAAATTCTATTGTTGAAAATTTCTTGAGGGCCACATAAGTTCTGAATAATGCTGATATCTGTATTTTCCCTTTGTCCATGTCCGTGTGATCTTATGAATAGGTTGGATGACAAATAAACATCACTGTGTGCCCTAGCAAGGTTTCAACAGTGGAAGTCATTATTCCCACTGTTTCCGGTGCTGTGGTCTACTTGAGCTCTGGGCATACTTATATTTTGAACTTAACCACTAAAATGAGTACTGAAAAATGGATGGACGGCGTGGATAACCCGCATACATTCACTGTAGGCCCAACTGAGTTTACTCAGTACAGTACGATAATAGCGTGTACTGATCAGTATCTCAGTACGCAATCCAATTTCTAAAAAATCAAGCCCAATGCTTAATTCGGGTCGGACACACCATAGGAAATAGTTGGGAGGGACATGCCCACCTTTTTTTTTTTAATAGGGCCCACCATGCTAACGGTTCAGATGCTTTGGATGAATGGAATGCAAAAACTCAGGCCACTTTGCAGAGCAAGTGGGTGCCGTACAAAATAACAACGGGCATCTTTTGTTCACCGTTTCACACATGCATTACATCGCTAAGGTGGCTGGTGGGGCCACATTAGGTGTGTATTAGATTCTGATATCAAATGTATTAAAAGCATTTCCACATATAGGAAATGGCCGGAGTGGCTAATGTAACTTGGATAGATTCAATGATAGTTGCTGAATTTGAATGCCAACATTTTAGAGACGTTGGGTTGGGTGATTGGGGCCATGCTTTGGTGATCTCGGGACCGTTGATCTGTTGAATTCCACCATGGCCACCATGGATAGACCATGACTAATAATCGTCCTCAATCGGACAACCTTAATTACCTTCCACACATAGCCTGTAAATAGAGACACAATCTTAATTCGAGAGAGAAGGGCCATGAATATTGGCTCATACAGATCATTAGATATGGGCAATTTAGGGCATGATCTATCGAATCCTGGCCCATCATATTAATGGTTCAGATAACAGGATCATTGGCCGACTTGTGCCTTCTGGAGGGGCGGCATGGATATTATGAATATTCTAAGGTTGAGGATTACATTATACCGTTAATCGAAGACTATATGTGCGGTCGGTATATATGACACCGTATCCGGTGGGCCACATAATCCATGGCTTATAGGGCGGAAAAAACATTGATTGGAAATAGTCAGCGCCACATGACAATTCAGTTAACTGTTAAGAACACCGTCAAAAGTCAACACGAATATTGTTTGTCGCGCGGTCATAATAGATTCTATGGCTCTTCTCTTAGGGTTTCGAGTTGGAACCTCTAGTCTCGGTCTCGTCTCATTGCAAACTGTGTGGTCTAATCTTGGCTCTAGGTCCTTCATCCCTCCATCCATATTCTGTTAGCAGTTCACAAAGTGGAAGTATATTTAACAATGAAACAATTGTTTAAGATCTTCAAGCGCTTTGGTATTGGTAAGTATTTAATAAAAGATAGAATATACTTAGATCGAGATCGATCAATGCGAAACGCACGGAACAGTGAAGCTTGCGGTCGTGTGAACCATAAATGAATTAACGAATATGAAGCAAGAGGGGTTGCCAATAAACTTTCCAATATCATATGAGAATGGAAAAAGTAAACTAATAAGTTATAAACCTATCTTTATTAAGAAAAGAAATTATTGTTATGGCAGAGATTGAATATAGTCCTTAAAATGATAGGTTAAAGAAATGAAAACATTAAAAAATTGGAGAATGAAAAGTTCAAGTTTAATATGATTTAGACTAAATAATGGAGCAGAAAAAATGGCTTAATTCAGGAATGTACCTATATGTGTGTGAAAATGCTTTACAAAGTCCACAAAGCTTTTGAATGACATGCGGTATGTCCAGTCGATCAATTTAGGCGATTCATTTAATAGTATCATTGGAAGGAGTTCATAGTTCTAATGTTCTACGGGGGGGGATGATCTTAACCCTTTGAGTTGGACCATTTTGTTACAATTGTCCTTTTAAATATATATATATATATATATATATATATATATATATATATATATATATATATATATATATATATAAGACATAGGTCTCGTAATTAGAATCATGAAACCAAACTACCACTTTGAGATAATAATAGCATATGTACTATAAGAGCTTTTCGCTTATTATTATTATTTTTTTAAAAATTATTTGAAAATGGATTGTTTGATAAAAATTTAATTTTTCTACTTAATTTTTTAGAAACTAGTAAAACAGTTCTTAAAAGGTAAGTAATGGAGAGGTCACTTATTTTTTAAGAGTAAATTTAGCTTAAGTTGGTAGACAGTTGTCGCTAATTTTGGGGGTGAGTTTGTCCTTAAAATTTTTAAATAATTCTCATATTTTTATAATCTTTCTAAGGTGGGTGCCCACACAACGAACAACCCCTATTGAAGGTGAGGTCCCACATGATCAATGGTCCACATCAAGGCGGGCTCGCATAATGCATGATCAGATCAAAGGTGGGCCCCACATGATGGATGGCCCACATAAGAGTGTAACCCACATACTAGATGATCCACATCGCATGAGCCTTGCCCAATGATGGAAGGTGGGACCACATGATGGAAGGTTGACATCAAAGTTAGGCCCACATGATGAATGACCATCATTGAAGGTTGGGTCCCACATTATGAATGGTCCACATCAAGGTGGCCCACATAATGTGTGGTTTATATCAAAGGTGGGTCCCACTTGATCGATGGCCCCACATTAAAAGGTCACCCGACATGATGGACTATCCACATCAAGTGGGCCCCACATGATGGTCGGTCCACAACCAAGGTGGGATCCAAATGATAGATGGCACACATCAAAGATCGACCCACATGATGAATGACCCATATTGAAAGTGGGGTCCCACATGATGAATGGTCCACATTAAAGTGGGCCCACATAATGCATGATTCACATCAAAGCTAGCCCCTACATGATGAATGCCCCCACAACAAAATATGGCCTAGCATGATGGACTATACGCATTAAGTGTGCCCCACTTGATGGATGGTCCACATCAAAGATGGGACCCACATGATGGATGGTGGATATTGAAGGTGGGCCACATGATGGATGGTTGACACCAAAGGTGGGCCTACATGATGAACAACCTATATTGAATGTAACGCCCCCAATTTTTGTTAATAAAATTTAATTTTAAAATTTTAAGTTTTAAATTTTGAGTGGGAAAGAGATCCACTAATCTCATCAGCATTCCTCTTATCTCTCGTAGTTTCCCAACGAACATTCTTTCTTAAAAAGGGAATGTAAGAAAGCGAGAGTTCTATCAAAACTGAAGGAACCAAAGAAAAACTCGTAAAAAAAAAAAAAAAAACACAAAAGGAAAGTGGGAAGAATGATTTTTTGGAATTCACTTATTCGGGTAAGTATTTTTTCTTATTTTATTTATGAAATAATTAATTTGGCATAATCTACACATTGGATGGATTGGATCAATCAAACATACATTATTTAGGTTTAATTCATTCATGTAAAAAAGTATGCGCACAACTTTAAGGCTAAAGTATAGAATGTGAGATTTTAAGGTACGCGCATGGCTTTAAGGTTAATGTGTAGAATGTGAGATTCTTTTCATGATGCACAGTGATTGGTGTGATCTATACTGTTCATAGGTTTTATAAGACTTAATTATGTACTATTTTTAAGTATTAGACCAATTCGACGCCTTAATGGATCGTACTGATCATAGACCCCACAAATTTTATTCCTTTTTTTTTTTTCAAAAAGTAGATTTATATATATATATATATATATATATATATATATATATATATATATATATATATATATATATATATATATATATATACCTGTCAAAATTTACACCTAGCCCCGGGGACAAAAAACAGGGGCTGAAATAGAGAATCAATACCAGAGCAAAGACTATACTCTGCCACTAACGAAAGAAGATCAAAGCTACGAAAAGAACTGAGAAGAGGAGAAGAAGCTGCTCATCTGCACGATCTTGGACCGTTTCTGATAGAGCCTAACCCCGGCTTGTCGAGAAAAAGAACACCCCTGCTTATCTGCACGATCATAGACCCCACAAATTTTATTCCTTAATCTAACGAAATTGAAAAAAAAAATTGAAAGAGTAATTCTTTGTGGAAAATACAATTTGGCACAGAAAATTATATGACATAATTTGAAATGTGTGATTAAATTATCACCATTCATTAGTTCCTTAAGATTAAAATAAATTAAAATATTAAATTCTAGACAGATCATACTATTGGATGGGCAACATCAATCTGAATAAATGATAAATAATAAATTATACATTTTATTTATTATATATAATCATAAGATTAAAGAAAATTCTTATTAATGTGATTTTAGGAAGTCTTAATTTAATTCAAACTGTTGGTTCACGGAATCATCTCCACTATATCAAGGTGAGTGATCCTGATGTGTTTCTCATCTATCAAGTTAAAATAAATGAATTGTTAGATGTATTATATTATTATCCTGATTCAATTGTCATGATTTAATTATCATGTACTCTTAGTAGATTTAGATGACTGTTTGATTTCTATATTAATATAATAATAATGATATGATTTGATTAATGTGTTAGACTATATTGATTCAAATGTGATAATCGAAATAATCTATGTAATACATGATTAATGATTACTTGGTGCATCTATCAATTGCATGTACAACACTTGCTGAATTCCTGAGGGACCTTCTTGGATGGCACACTAATAGAATCGTTACCAGAAGCCCACTATACCAATGGAAGCCTACTTAATGAGTAGATGCGGGCCTTGCCTATGTCTACCAAATGGTAGAAGCTTGTTAAGGGACAGATGTAGGTTGATGGGTTTCCAACTTAAGCAAGTGGATGGATTCCCACTTGATGTATTGATACATTACATCTACATTTAAAAAAAAAATTTATATTATGTATAATTATTAGCATTCTATTATAATTTGATATAAAAAACCATGTCAGGAATTCTCACTAGGCCTAGCCAGCTTATCCTTTATTGATGTAAAACCATACAGATGTGAATGAGGGTGAGTCGATGGCTTAAGAACAGAAATACATGGCTGAGCCGTAAGAGGATTTAAGGGACACGTGACCCTACTTGGTAGAGGAAAAAGTAACTGCCTTATAGTAGCCATGATTTTTTTAACTTTAATTATATTTAATTTTCTTAAATTGTTAATTAATTCTTTCAAATTCTTAGACATGTTTATTTCATTTTATAAGACCCTTAATAGGAGGGTCTTTAACTATGTTTATGATTGATTATTGAAAAAAATGGTCGTTTCTTATTTTTAAGATGATGTTGAGTATGAATGGAATGTATATCTATAGTAGAACTACTAGGTAGATGAATAATTGTATAATAGAATGAAATTAGTACACTTTGTGTACAAGTTACGAATCGAAACTTAGGTATGAGGGTACACACTAGTCTGTTTTCAAATTTTGGGGCATGACATTGAAGATTGGGCCCCACATAATGAATGGTCCACATCAAGTGGGCCTCCTTAATGGGCAACCTACATCCAAGGCCTCACATGAAAGATGATGCATATCTTAAGTGGTCCAACATGATGGATGATCCACATAAAAGGTGCGCTACATACAATAGATGGTGGACATCAAAAGTGAGCTTGACATGATGGACAACTAGCTTCGAAGGTGGAGCACACACGATGGACACATCAAATGTGGACTCCACATTATGGGTAATAGACATTGAAGGGCCCCACATCAAGGAAAATTAACATTGATGGTGGGACCAATATGATGGATGGCCTACATCAAGTTGGGCCTCACATAATGGATGGTCCATGTCAAACATCAACCCCTAATGATGAATGGTCTACATCCAAGATGGGCCTCACATGATGGACGACCCACTTTGAAGGTTTGGCCCAAATGATGAAAGGTCCACATCAATGGTGGGCTCTATATGATGGACGATTGACATCCAATGTCTGACATAATAGATGCCCGAGTGTCTTAAAACATAAAGATTATAGCAATCCATTCTTTTGTCATTTGGGGCATGGTTTATTTATAGTGATATCTATAAGAACAACCACTTGAATTGCTCTTATAATGGAATTATTGTAATTTTTAAAAAATGACATCATCTAATCTTTAAATAAAAAAAAAGCTCTTATTTGAATATTTTATCATACGTGATTGTTTCAAATTAGAGATGCCAAACAAGCCCTAAATAAAACATGTGATATATCCAATAGATGTTTCGGGATGACCATTGGACCTATTTTGTTCTTGGCTATCCAGATTTCATGATATTGTTTAGAATCATCCTATTAGCATGATTCTTGTACTATGGCTTGCCATATTTGTACAAATTAATGGATGATGAATAATTACTGTCCCATAGATTTTTCAGGTTATGATTGGACCGTTTTATTTCTCAGCTCATCTTGATTGTCCATTTTTCATGATATTCATTAGGATGTTTAGAATTATCTTATTAATGTGATTTTTGCACCATTGCCTACTCATATTTATACAAATTATAATGTGGATGGTATGGGAGCTACACGTGCTCTAAACTAAGTCCCCAGTCAAACTACGGAGATGAAACGTTTGAATCCCCACCCTAATTTTTGATAGTCTACCATGGTGTGTACATGAAATCCACTTTAGCCCTTACATGTGTCATCCCATGTTAGGCCTGCGGCCAAAAAATTGAGCTGGCGCCGTGATTCACATTGAGGTGGGTGGTACCAAAGGAAATAGTTGAGAAATCCCACTGCAGCGTGAGTGTGTGTTAAAAAAAAAAAAAAAAAAAAAAAAGTAAAAGTTAGTTGAGAGAAAGACGAGCACTGTTGATTTTTTTATAGGGCTCACCATATTGATTATCTGAAATCCACACGAAACACTAGATACCACACAACAATTTAGGCCTAGAGGCAAAGGATTAAGCTTATTTGTGTTTTAGGCAGGCCACAATAAGGAAAACAATTTAGAGGGTGAGCATCACCTTATATAATATTTTTATTCGTGAGGTCCACTAAATCGTGAATGTGGTTGGTTTTTCAGTAAAATGATTAAAATTAGACTAATCAACTGATGATTGGAGCAGATGTTTGAAATATATGATGGTGGGGCCTACGTGACTAGACCACCCACTGCATAAATTACCATACACAACCACGGGGATTGTAGGCCAGCCATGCCAGTGCGTGAGTGCCACAAAAGCTGTTGGCCCGGAGAAGTTCCGTGTGTTAAAACTTGTGTTGTGATGCACCCAATCCATTGGGGAGAGAAATTCAGCTTATTTTGTGAGGTGGAGTCATCAGAAATGACTTGGACCAATGAGAAGGGCGGGCACTGTTATTTCTTGTATCTTCAACATGGGCGATCCGCGCTCTTAGAAGTCACCATTCATATTTTGAGGGTTTGTTTATTTTAATACTTGCAGTCAAATCCAAGTCCTTAGCCAATTTATGAAAATGATAAAAATGACCTTAAGAATTGATTACTGTGAATAGTAATCTGGACCATTCAATAGTATGTGGATAGAGATTGGGACTATTCTAAGACAGTGGACAGCGATGTAGACAGTTTAAAAGTAGGTGGACAATAATCAGGACTGATCCTTTCATCAACATGTGCAAAAATATGATCACTTTTAAGATTATTTTCAATATTTTTAGAAATAGGCTAACCACTATTACTTGGAACTCATTGTAAGTGGTAAATAAATAGACCTCTCAAAATGTGGGTGCTGACATTTGAAGAACAGTTTTCTGAGTGGTTACTTCTAATTAGGTAAAAATGGGTGGCCTTTCATCGTAAATGAATTGTTCATTTTCTTTCCCTTGTCAAATTCTATCAGAGACCTGATCGTCTGCATCCAACATTATACCATCATTTCCACTAACATTCCACTTATGTAGGACATAAGTGAAATGAAAACAGTAGCCCCAACATGGAAATCGCCCTTCTCAAAAATCACATTGATCCACTGAGTCACTGACATGGTTCACCACACCCAGATTTTGAGTCAAACCATTGGTAGTCCATTGATTCCAACATTGTGGTCCACTAGATGAACTGACTGGCCCAATTTTTTTAGCTTTGTAATCTTCCCTTTAATTAGGCCATAATAATTTCATGGTACAGATGTCTAGCACAAGTATTAACATGTTGACGGGAGGATGGTACAGCACCACAAGTTATGGTACCATTGCCTGTAGGTAATCAGTTCTCTTTTTTCACATAGTTGTGAGACCAACCTTATGAGTGGACAGCCTTAGTTGTGGCAGAACATGTCCATGGTTGGACGAGATTGATGACCAGCAGAGATTTTATGTGGGTCAGCCAATTGAATTTTGTATTTCTCTGAAGGCTAGAGGGGAGTTCTCTCTTAAATCTGTCTGGAATTTGTGCAGATAGTCAGCTGAGAGAAGAGGGTGGGCAAAGGTTTGGCATTCCAAAATGCCACCAAAGGTTGTAATTTTCTCCGGGAAGATCATACACAATGCGGTGACAGTAGATGGTAGGATTCAACAAAGAGTAATTCGCTTGGCTTCTAAATGTGTCTGCTGCGAGATTGAGAAGAGTCCAGGCAGGGAAGACATTGATCACTCGTTCACGTCAGGAGATCTTGCAACCAAAGTATGGAGATACTTCAGTAGTATTTTTTATATTTCTTTCATAGATGGTCAGTCAGCGTTGGCAAGGGCCTCCCAATGGTGGAGGGGGGCCTCCGTTGAGGACTGCCTTTCGTCCTCGCACCATATCATATTAGGGGAGATTTAATAGGTAGTGTGGGGAGAATCATCTTGAGAGTTAAATGGTGGTTAAGGGCATTAAGTCCATTATCCCTCCCTCATGCCAAGGAGAGACATCTTTCCAGCCAGATGGCCTTTCAAGTGTTGGGGATTAAAGTGAGGTCCCAGCAATGCAAAGCTTTCTCGCTTTTGAAATGGGAAAGGCCTTAAGAGGGATGGGTGAAAATAAACTTGGATGGGTCTGTACCGGGAAACCCGGGCCGTTTGGCGGTGGATGAGTGTGTAGAGGTAGGAACGGTGATCTCTTATTTGCATTCGCTACAAGAAGAATCTTTAGCGGCGCTTTTAAGCACCGCTAATGCTACCATAAGCGCCGCAGTTTCTTGCGCGGCGCCAGGCAAGCACTGGGGGTGTCGCTAAAAGATTTAGCGGCGCTAGTACACTTTCCGCAGCACTTTTCTGAGCGCCGACATTGGCGTGGTATTTCTGAACGAAACGCTGGCGTCAAAAGCGCCGCTAAAAATGGATTTGGATTTGAAATGCCCCCGTAGACCAATAATATTTTTTTATTATATATAATTCAAATGAAAACCTGCATTTTTTTAAATATATGAAACATAAAAAATGATGCAATACAATTAAAACTGAATATTAAACAAAATTTATATTACTTCACAATAAAAAAAAAAAATATAATATTTATTACAAAAAATTAAAAATGGTCTTGAATAAATAAAAATAAATCCTCTATATGGTCTACTCATAGCACGAGTGGCGTCAAAAGGCTGACGTGCTCACACTTGATTAAAATCCTGCACAAAAAAAAAAAAAAAAAAAAAAAACAACGAAAAACAAAAAGTAGCATTCAACAAATTGATGCATGAGAAATAATCAATCCTTTGATCCTATCCTTAAAAAGTCAAAAACTATCAAGGCAACAAATGTTGTAACTTGAATTCCATTACATCTATTGGGCCTACATTGATGCATGTGTTTTATCCACGCCCATCCATCCATATGCACCCTTCACACGTGACATTACAGGAAAGCCCCTAATTATCCAAATCAATTTTCCAATATCTATGTGATTGCTAAGACAGATAAGCAGTCATTCCAACTTACCTCCAACCCGAAATTGAATTTGAATCCCAAAGGAAAAGCAAGGCACATATGAAACTTGCAGGCTAGGAGATTTTTAATTGAAGCTTCAAACCATCTACATTTTGCATAAGACATTGGGCAACTCATCATTCTCTACATTGGGATCCACCTCCTGCGAGAAAATGGGCCAAATTTCTAAGTTGATCTAAAGTCGAACATAAAGAAAGATAAATGGGCAATAAAAATCAAGGTCTGATTTTAAGGTAAATAACTAATCTAACAAGCAAATTCTCAAACAACTAAAAAACAATAAATAAGAAAACTAACTTTAAAGATACTGGCTAAAAAATTTTTACTCCCAGTTCAACGTTTTATGTGCTAAAATTATTTTTCCTTTAAAGAGAAAGTCTCAAGTCCAATGGGCCAACGGGCTAGACCATAGGTTAAGGTCCAAGCAAATGTTGTATAGATGCTCATGTAGGAAACTACTGAAGCAAGCAAATAAAGTAAAAATATTCATAATTGATTTTTCTCAAAGTCATATTTTCACTAAAGATCCAAGCAAACCGCTTTCACTAGCAAAGACCACCATCGTTTTTGCTTTGAGACACATCCTCGTACAAAAGATCATTATACATTAGGCAATAAGAAATCCCGAAAAGCAAGAACAATGTTTAAAAATTTGGATGAACTTACTATCTTGACATAGGGAAGTCACTTGTCAATACCAATTGTAGTTGCCAACACAGTCTTACCATTGCTAAACAATGTAGTTTTAGAAGAAACTACATTTGGGTACATAAAGAAAAGATTGAACGAAGCATACCGCCACTTGGACCTTCCAGAAGACAAGTAACAAGTGGGCTTGTTACTTGTTATTCAATACAAGTCTAATCTATAAGTAAGAGCAAGTTCATTAAATGAGAAAGAAAACAAGAAATAGTGCTGCAATCAAGCACAAAAAGGAAAGGGTCTAAGTTAGTTACTTACGGCCTTAGAGTTGGATATAGATATAGATAGCTTGATCCAACACAAGTATCTGTTGAGTCATGATTTCGAATTGTTGTAAGGCATGCTAGTAAATAGATTTTACTATTAATATGGTACAATTTTCAATTACTCATTCAAGCTCTCAATACCAGTAATCAAAAACTGAAATTTTAATCTCTATGTACATATTAATCGTATCTAAGAAATACAAATGACATTATAGCCACTGCCCATAGGTAAGTTGATAAGAAAGGATCCAGCCAAATCATAATATTTAAGTGTCATTAAAGAGAAAGGCAGTCCCTACATGGTTATAAAAACCACGCATTACCAACCAAGCATGTGGACAGTAAAAGTTTCATTGTTGTTTTGCGTGTAGCTTTCATCTTTGTCACCGCTTTGTAGTTTTCCTTGGTCTAGTTTCAACATGGTTATAATTCTTTTACTTTCAATGAGAAATCAAAAGATAGGATAGAAAGGGTAAAAAAATTAATAATAATAATAATAAAGGATGCTTGGATTAATGGTGCTTCCCACTTTCACCTGCATTCCAAATGGCCAGGGCTAGCCTCACAGCTTGCCTAGCACATACTGTGGGACCCAAAAATTTTCATCCAAGAATCCCATCCGTCAATTAGTTGAGGCTGCAAATTATAAAGATATGTAAGTGCGGTAGAGGCTACAAATTATGGGTTGAATACCGAGGCTTGGGCTGATTCATGAGCTGGGCTCTACTCTTGAATTGGTTACTATTCATGGGAAGAAAATGCATAAAAGTAGAGAGTATTTATATTTGTACATATACATGCAATCTCTTAACGTTTCCACTTTTGTTATGCAGGTATTGAAGGAGAGTTTTAAAATATATTGTTCCATGAATGATGGAATCATCAATCTTGTGGATATGGTATGGTGATTTCAACATTCTAGATGTTATACTCACCTCTAAGAACGGATCGCATTGGGCATATGTTACCAAGTGCATGTGGAGATCCATGTTTATATGGGCCCAAGTATGCACTCACACATCTGAGCACACATGCAGCCATGCTTGCTTCATAACATCTAGAAACTACTCTATATGCACTATAAAAAAAACCAGTCTTTGCCGACGATTGGGGGCAACCCTTTGTCGGCGCTCAAGCTATACTCCCTAAAATCAGCAACTTCGAGTCCTCAAGCTATACTCCCTAAAATCAACAGCTTCAAGTGCATCCTGCCTAGACATAAAAATGGAGAAAGATGCAACGAAAAGAACGACACTTGACATAGCAAAGTAAACAGGGTCTTACAAGATCTATATACCTCGACAACAGACGAGATTTGGCTCTTCCTTTTGCTAAGGACCTGTTTCTGCATTCTCTACTTCTTTTCTTGCCCATAATCATCAATCTGATTGTATGTAGTCAACCTATAACCAGTAACTTCCAGAAAATTCTCCAAAAAATGAGTTCGAACTGGATATGTAAAACCCTGAAAACAGAACAGAAAGCCTCAGTTGAACATCACATTCCACAGGACCATCACCAGGTTCATACAGATAAAACTTTTTTTTTTTGGAAAGATCTGAAGTCATACTGACAAAACTCTACATCCAAGAAGTTAAATCTAGAATAGCATAAAGACTTCTGATAAGCAGATAACTAATGAAAGCATTAATTACTTCTGCCATGAATAGGGAGATTGGGAGTTTCTGTGCATCTAGTACTGGTCATTAACATCTTGAACTTACTGGGATGTGTATGATTGGAGCCCCACTGAAGTAGGATGAGAAGAGTTCAGCATTTAGGGTTGCGCTCATCAAAATAAGCCTCAATTCTGGTCGACGGGGAAGGAGGTCTTTCAGCACAATGAGAAGAAAATCTGAGTTCAACACAACCCTGGTGAGATTCCACTTTTAAAACACCTGAAACTTGAATTCAAAACAACTTACCCTCATTCATCCCTCGTTCATGGATTTCATCCACAATAACATGAGTTATGCCTTTCAGATTTCTATCAACTAGTAATCTCCTCAATAAAATGCCTGTGGTGCAAAAAAGAAGACGAGTATCCCTCCCTTTCATCCCCTCTAGCCGAACTTTATAACCAACCTACAAACCAGAAAATACTTGAGTAAGGAAGAATGTGGGAAAATGTTAAAATGCTTTGTTTGAAACACATGATGTTCATTTATCCAAACTTCTGCAATTGGCATCTCAGAATTTTCAAAATTTCAAATTTTCCAATTTAACTAATTAACACAATTCATTGGTTTAGCTACAATTTTACAAAATTCATTTCACACATTTCCAAAGAGGCTATTAGGCATCACAAAAAAGAAAAAAGAAAAAAGAAAAGAAAAAAAAAAAAAAAGAAGAAGCATCTGCACGACAGAAAGTAATGTATGGCCCCAAGGCATAGGGCATCTCTTTCTCGAATTTGCATATGTGCTCTCTTTTTTTTTTTTATCTGATGAGTGAATCATGTATGCCCCATTGTTCGGCAATGTATCTCAGCTTACTAAACATCCATTCTCAAAGCAAACAACAATGTCAGGAACCTAGAGGAAGAAGCCCTAGCAGTTACATTGTTTAAGGAAAGAGGGCGCTATTTTGACAAATGCATCAAAACATCAATACAAAGCACTTGTTGAAGCTCAACAGGACAGTTGACTTGATAGGCAATCATGTGGATGGATCACATCTCAAAAAATCATGTCCAATTTACCCTGCACATTTCTACTTTTTTTTTTCTTTTTTCTTTTTTTTCTGATAAATGAGTATGTGTTGGAAAAAAAAAAAAAACAAGAAAAAGCCTCTACATGTTCAACAACCCATGTAAATTATGTATGGATATGATTTTTGGGTAACAAGAAAAAGCCTCTAAAAAGCTCCGAGCACCTTCAGCTTCTCGATGATAGGGATTGTGAAATAGAAGAGTAAAAAGGCTACAAAAATCCAACCAAAAAAAAAAAAAAAACAGAGAGAATCCTCGTGAATTTACCAAACACCCACCAAATCATCCTGTAATTTTGTGGGGATCTTGTTGAGGTTGAGCTTCCTATTTACAAGCAATTAGAAATGTGTTTACAGTATGGTTTGAGCTAAGCATAATTCAAAAACTTGATAACTTGACTTGAAAGCCTAGTTCATCCATGCATTGACCTCACCTGATGCACAACTTATACATCCACTTGGTATCCTTGCATAGAATGGCATATTAGGAAGACAAATTATATGATCCGCTTACACAAGGATATGCATACCATCCTCAGGTCCTTCGTACAAATGCAGCCCTGTTTTGTCACCTAGATAGTAAAGCCATACTCCATTCCTAAGCAACCAAATAGTAAAGCATTCCTTAGGCAAGATAGTAGCTACAATACAAATCTTTTGAAGAAAAAAAAAACCCACAAAACCTATGCAATGAGAAAATATAGAAGATGATTAGTTATCTAGGAATGGGAATAAATAGAACTAGATGTAGAATGCTAACAGAATTGAATTGTGCTAGAACATAGATCTTCGAAATGTTCTTGCTAATAGGAATATCGATCAGCCTATAGTTGGCTCCTAAAGGAACAACAAGCTTGGGCTCTCTTTTTGGTAAGAGGGTACAGGTGGGTACTAGAATCACTTTCTTAAAAGATGAAAATACTGTCATTGGACCTTAACCTCTTCTCTTACTAACACTTATATCCAATGGAGCACATCGAAGGATGACAGATCATTCTTACCAAGTGAAACAAATTTTCGAAGCTTAATAGAATGCCTTTTCATGATCATTTTAGTTTGGGAAATAAATCAAATACTCGTATGGTTCTAAGAAAATTAATGATACCAGAAAATGCCAACTGAATTAAATAGATATTCTGTATTTAGCATTCTGTTGTGGATTTTGAGTAGTGTGGAAAACAGAACCTCATTATGTGGACACTAGTTTCCACCTACTCACCCAAATGAATATTGAAGATGGATCTTTGTTCACCCACACCATGTATAAGGCAGCTCATGTTCGCATCCATGTGCCAGCATGGTACGTACATTGGTAAGCGATCCTATCCATTCATCAGAGGGTTTCCACCATTTAGATGCTCTTGTAAGAATAAGGTCATTCCACCACTCGGTACAGTTTATTTATAACATTAGATCCATGTGATGGACAACTTGGATATTGTACATGTCGGCCACACTAGCACATGTGGTGGCATGTAGGTAGCATTCCTTGTGTGTGGGATCAGCGAAGCTCTTGAAAATGTTTCATGTTAGACTTGAAGCAGTCTGGAAATTTGTTTGAGCAAAAAGATAGCAAGTGGTAAATACCTACACATGAATGAAGGCCAGAAACTAAATACCTATAGCTGGCTATACACTAACCTGCCATACAACACTCTCTGTCTACTCAAAATACCCTCACCTAAACAATCAGTAACATGCAATAGGTAACCCATAGTTTAGGTCACATGGCACAAAAATCAGACAAAAAATTCAACACATGGGCCGCATATATGGACTCAATTGACAATACAACAAGTTTGGGCCATTTGGCATTTATCTATTGCATACCGATACATGCGATTTTCTTTCTAGAAAAGGTACTTATATTGCCTGCTTATGCAACTAAATCTGCAATTTAAGAAAACAAAAGTCAATGTTTTAAATTCATTTTTCTGACATAATCAACACACCCAAACAATACATCATGACTTGAAGTGTATATTTAGAAGCAAGGAAATTACAATTTGGTCATTTCAATTTACAAGTACAAATAATTGCAATTTGTTTTGACAACGCATCCAAACATTCACATCAAAATAATAACAAACCATCCAAGTAAAATGATAAAATCCAACAACCAGCAATTAATGCATGAACCGAAAAAAAAAAATTTGAGCTTGTAAGGAAAAGATAGCAGGGTATTCCTCCACACTGATCTATGCTCCATAATTGCACCTGCGAGTCTGCAACGGAACACAGATTGCAGTTGGTGAATGACAAGAATACCCTGTCCTCATCAGTAATCGCATATCCTGCTATCATGTGTATCTGAGTATTGCTTTCATGCTAAAATCCCAAGGCGCAACCGAGTCAAACTCAAGCAAGATTGGAATTATTCATTTAAATGAGTTTGACATGGCCAAGATGATGGGAAACTTGTTGGGATTTTTAACCTGGACAAGAGAAGCCAACTCTACTGACTCTACTGAGTAACTGGAATACTCCATATCTTCTTCAAAGGTTAAAAAATGCAAACTTTCTAATGACTCTACTGACGTTCAGTCCCACTCGAGAAGCTGGAATACTCCATATCTTCTTCACCTGAATAAAAGCCCAAACTTTCTAATGCTTCCTACCATAATAACAGCAGGATCAATAAACAAATCCTAGTACAGAACGCATCCAGTTAGAATTTAACCAATCCGCATAATGTTATACATCTAAAAAATGCCAACAATGATTTACATACACTAGTAAAGTTATCCAAAAAAATTAGCAGAACAGTCATAGACTAACTACAAAAGGCACTGCTACTACCCAATAAATTAATAATTTTGAAACTTGAATTCAGAGAAAATTTATAACCGGAAAAAATAATAAACATGCATATAGGTCACCTCAACTTCAACTTATGATTTATAGATGCTCTTGTAAATCAATTAGTATTTGAAAAATGTATGAAAAAGAGAAGAAGAAGAAGTGATTCTGGTCATCGAGTCTTGGGAGCACTGGGACTCCTAAATAAATTAAAAAACCCACACAAACTAAGGTTTAGAGGATTCCACATTTGAAACATAAACAAATATGGAATTCCAGAATGGTGGTAGTTTTCCTTGCTAAATTTGATAAAGCGAGTTGGAATTGGTGTCTTTTAAACATATATGAAGCAAAAGCATTCGTAATACGTCTGCCTATAAATAGAACTAAAAAATGAAAGAATTAATATTTAATAAAGACGAAGTACTAGTTCCAATGAAGCAAAAAAAGCACTCCACGATGACCAATGCCGAAGACACCGACGGTATATACCTTCTGTCATACCTTCTTTCTGCCATATTTAAGCAATGAATGGGTGGTACTCATCCTTGCCAGAATCTGATAGAGCAATGATGAAAGAAAGCATGTTGATTTTCCAGGTGGTTGAATTGAACTAGAAACTCCAAATGAATGTAAACATTAAAAAAACAATATGAAAGAGATCAAAAGAAAATTCAGACACTTTCTAATTTCATCACTTTATCTGACCAACCATTTCTTCTTATTAAGAACGAGGCTGTATGGATGTTGGCATACCAAGACAGATACAACGCTCAAGTGGACCAGGCCACAGATGACTCTTGCATTTAATGCAACTGGCATTTAATGCTTTTTCATTTCATGCAACCCAAGCTTATTATTTGTTGTGGTCCACTTGAGCATTGGATCTACCTCATTTTTGTGCTTATTCCTTGAAATGATACGAGAGGAGGGATGGACAGCTTGGATAATCAGAAAATCCCCAATTTTAAAAGTCCTCAAATCCCCAACTAGTTAGGGATTGGACAAGACAAATTCCAAATGAGAAATTTGACAATACAAATCCCTAAAAAGGGATTCGACAATGCAAATCCCCAACTAGGGATTCGACAATACACATCCCCAATTAGGGATTTCTTATACAAATCCCTAGTTAGGGATTCGACAATGCATATCCCTAATCAGGTATTATAAATTGCAAAAAGCAACAACGAGAAGGGAAAAACCTTACATCATACCTGAGAATCCGAGATTTACGAGCAACAGAAGGCCGAACTGCAGCAGAGGGCCGAGGCGATAGAGAGAGAGGGCTAGGGTTTTGAGGGAGGAGAGAGAGAGAGAGAGAGAGAGAGAGAGAGAGAGAGAGAGAGAGAGAGCAGAGCGTAAGGAGATCGGGAGAGGGAGAGAGAGGGAGAGGCAGAGAGAGAGAGAGAGAGAGAGAGAGCGAGCGAGAGGGAGAGGGAGAGGGAGAGGCAGAGAGAGATCGAGAGAGGGAGGGAGAGGGAAAGGGAGAGCGAGAGGGAGAGTAAGCGCGCGGAGAGCGAGAGGCAGGGAGAGATCGAGGGAGAGAGAGAGAGAGAGAGAGAGAGAGAGAGAGAGAGAGAGAGAGAGTCGGGATGGAGAGAGAACGTCGGGAGGGGAAAAACAGGGTTGGGGTTTTGGTACGTACGTATTTATACCCTACCACTAACCGACGATTAATTGTAATTAGCGCCGCTAAAAGACCAACGCACATCGTCGTGTAAGCCAGATTTTGTTGTAGTGATTCTCCAATGGCTATGGGTTGGGTTCCAACGTAAGAGCTGAGATTAAAGCTATAGTTGAGGGACTTTCGCTTTGTATCGATTATGGATTCACTAAGATCGTCGTTGAGAGTGATTCCCAAATTTTGGTGAGAATCCTCAACAAGGATCGTCCATCCAATTGGATTTTGTGGTACTGGTGGGCCCTGATTGCGTCTCTTTCAAAGATACGGGGGAAGTGATCATATCTTATGTGAGGTCAATGGTATCGCAGACGGCTTGGCCTGCTTGGGAAGTGATTTTTATTATAATTTTATTTTTTTTTTTTCAGAATCTTAATGATCTCCCTAGAGCAATTTGTGGGATCCTCTTTCATGATCGAATTGGCCTTGGTTGTTTAAGAGAGGCTTGAGTGTCAGGCGCTCATGGGTTTCCTCCCTTTTGCGTTTGTGTTTTTCTACCGTATACGATAGGAGCTCCGTGGCGGGTTTTTTATGCCATGACGGCCCCATGTATTTAGTGGGAGCTTTGCTCTTTCTTAAGAAAAAATAAAAATAGCATTATGATAATTTGCAGTGTGATTACGATTAAACTGAAACAACCAAACAATAAATATGTATGGCACTTAATGTGGCGATCCAGGTCGTTCAATCCGTTGGCAGCCTCTACAATTGTCCACAACCTAAGATTCAGAGGGGAGCTCCTGCTCGATCGTACGGGTCTTGGAATGATTAGGGAAACTTAATAAAGTCGTTTTTTGCACTCAGTCTATACAAGTCCTTCGATCATATTGAATACAACTCCTCTTAAATAAATAAATAAATAACCTGGAATTCACGCTGATTTGGAAGCCAGTAAATATCATTGGACCACCATTTTTGGAACAGCCAACAAAATATGCAGTAACTATAAATGGAATATCTTGAAACAACTCATTATTGCAAAATTTTGGGTTTTAGCTCATCCATGTGTAGTTAACAGATGTCTTAAATATGAGGAAATTCAACTAGCCGGATATATAAAGTTTGGGTGAAAGTTCAACAACAATGTATTTTGGAAGTTCCGAGAAATTCGACCAGTCAAATGACAGGTTCGACTAGTCAAAATACCCTTTGACTAGCCTGAGCTCTGATTCAACTAGTCGAAGGTTACACAGATTGTGTGCAGACTGCGTAAATTTAAGATGGTTTCCAGACTATTCCAAGTCGGTGCGAAAGTTTGAGTTTCTCAATTATAAATAAGAGTTTTTAGGGTCATTTTAAGACATTTTAAGGCTTCTTAAAAGTACTCCAAGGGTTTCTAAAAGGGGTTCTAGGGTTTCGAAGTATGTAGCACGGGTGAGATTCGAGGTTGTTCGAATTGAGTAAGTCCTTTCTCTTTGTAATTTCTTCTTTTATAGTAAAGATTTGTCACCTCGTGATTTTTTTCCGAAAGGGTTTTCCACGTTAAATCTTTGTATTCTCTTATGTTTGCTTAGTGCTCTTAGATTGCTATCATAGATTCATCTATGTGATTTCGCAGAACGATCCCAACAAGTGTAGTCACCTGTGAGAAGGAACCCATCGCATGATTGCAGGTTACCGGCAAGATATATAGGGACGACTCTAATATCGTATATACCCTCATTACAGATGAGGGGAACCTATCAACTATTCATGTGACTCTTGATGAGCCTGATGCAGAAAAGCAGAAACAGTTATGGATGATAAGATGGACTCGTTGCACAAAAACCACACATGAGAACTGGCGGTGTTTCGAGTGAGCGAAAAGCGATCGGATGCAAGTGGTTATTTAAAAGGAAACAGAATAGATACAAAGCAAGGCTGGTAGCGAAGGGGTATGCTCAGAGAGAAAGAATCGACTTCACAGGGATATTCGCGTCTGTGATTAAGCAAGTATCCATCAAATTCCTGCACGGGAAGTTGGAAGAGCAAATCTACATGAAGCAACCAGAGGGCTACGAAATTAAAGGGGCAGAGAAAAAAGAATTTGCAGGTTAATAAAGTCATTGTATAGCCTGAAACAGTTGCTTAGGCAGTGGTATAAGAAATTTAATTCTTTCATGTTGAGTGAGAAGTTTACTTGAAGTGAATACCATCACTGTGTCTATTACAAGACACTGAGGGATGGCAAGTTCATCATTCTAGTATTGTATGTTGGTGATATACTACTCATCAGTCATTATATGTTTAAAATCAACGTACTGAAGACTCGGTTATCAGAGACATTCTAGATCATTAAAGATATGGGGGCTGCAAAGAGGGTTCTTGGCATAGATATTCATAGAGATAGAAAGAGGAGTAGACTTTGGTTATCACAAATAGAATACCTTGAAAATGTGCTGATCAAGTATGGGATGAACCAGGCTAAACTGGTAAGCGTTCCCCACGCGGCTCACTTCAAGCTTTCCTTGGAACAATGTTATAAATCAATTAAGAAAAAGTAGGTTATGTCTTATGTGTCTTATTCGAATATGGCTGACAGTTTAATGTATGCCATAATTTGTATGAGACCAGATATTTCACAGGCAGTCGGTGTTATGAGCAGATACATGTCAAACTCTGGCAAGGAACATTAAGAAGCAGTAAAATGGCTACTTCGATACATTCAAGGTACAAAAGACTATGTTTTAACTTTTAAGAAGACAGAGATAAAGTTGGTAGGTTATGTGGATTCAGATTACATAGGCAGTGTGGACTCTAGGAAGTTGATTTCTAGTTGTTCGTTTGTACTAGCGGGTGGAGCAATTAGTTGGATGTCAAAGTTTTAGTTCGTAGTAGCTCTTTCCACAACTGAAGCAGAGTATATATCAGTGATAGAAGCGTTTAAGGAAGGTGTTTCGTTGAGAGGCATGATAAATCAGTTGGGGCTTCAGCAGGAAGTCATGCTTGTTAATTATGACAGTGAAAATGCTATAAATTTAAATAAAATTAAATTTCGTTTATCACATCGTACTAAACACATTGATGTTCGTCACCACTTTATCCGATAGGTGCTTGAAGAAAGAGGTGTAACTCTGGAGAAGATTCATACCAGCGAGAATCCAGCAGACATGCTTACCAAGGTCATTCCTATAGAGAAGTTCAAATTCTGTGCAATTTCTCTGACCTTGGCGATAACGTAAAAGAAGGACGGAGTGTGCACGAGAAGCATGGATGAAACTATGATGTGAGGCAGAGATAAGAGAAGATATTAAGAAGCTACACGTTTTAAGATTGAAAACACGGTGAAGATTGTTGTTAACAGATGACGTAAATCTGAGGAAATTCAACTAGCCCGAGAAAGTTCGGGTGAAAATCAAGCAACAATGTATTTTGGAACTTCCGAGAAATTCGACCAGTTAAAGAACATGTTTGAGTAGTCGAAGGTTATGCACATTGTGCGCGAACCACGTAAATTTGAGGTGGTTACGACATAGTGAAAATTTATTGCTTTGTGCCGTTATTTTTTTTCTGAAAGGGTTTTCTACGTTAAATCTTTGTGTTCTCTTGTGCTTTCATGATGCTCTTGGATTGATATCCTAGATGCATCTTTGTCTGATTCCGCAGAACAATCCCCAACACCATGTGGTGGTCCACCTTCGACTAGTATGTAGTGGTAGAGCTATGAACAGATCTGATGGGACACGAGTACACATCATACCTAGCTATGGTAATCCAATTTGGGTCCCACGATGCATTGATCATGTGAGAATTGATCACCTACCAATCCCTGAACCGCAATTTGGTTCCACACGTGCAGTGCACAATGCAGAGGGACGCCAGAATTCTGTGCATCCAGAAGCACTGGATCATTACGTCATTTTGAATGGCTGGAAGTATACAGAACATACGGAGATTTCAAGCTGATGATAGACTCCTAACTCTTACCCGGGTGGTAGACTCCCTGGAATTTCAACAGCAGGACAAGGGTTCGAGTACCCATGGTGGTGAAATCCCACGGTGTGCGTGCGTGTGCGTGTGGCGTGAGTGTGTAAAATTTAAAAAAAATAAAATAAAATAAGCGCTGATGATGAACTTCGAACCGTTGATCTTATTGAAGCCACCGGCACAAACCCCTTGGCTCGTATATTACAAAGCGACTCCAGCTTTTCACCGAGACGGTTTAAAAAAAAAAAAAAATAGAACACATACAAATAAGTTACAAGAAAATCAAAGAAAATGGGACCCTCTAAAACCAAATGAATCCCATCACAGACGTCCAATGTCAACATTTGGGGAGATCAGACGGGGGAGGAGGCAGCTTTTGATTGAGCAACTTCCCATCCAAGACCAACCATGCCATCTTCAGGCCCCAGCTGGTATGGGCTTCCAGGTGGCAGTGCATGAGCCATACACCTGTTGCCACATCATCAACCATACCATGTCAGCATAAAAATAAAATCAGGCATTAGATTATTACCCTTGTACTTTTAACATTGTGTCATGAAATCCATTGAAAAAAATTATAAATTATGAAAGCCGGGCCGGATGGTCCAAAAGTCAAAATTCTCAGTAAGTTTGTGTGGTTGTTCGTTATTATTATTTTCAGTGTAGGCTACTCTTCTTTTTTTTTTTTCTTTTCTTTTCCTTTTTAAGTGTAGGCTACTTAATTTTTGTATAGACCTAAGTTTTTGTAAACCTGTTACTCCTGATGGGGAGTCTCTATTAGTACACAGGTTAGATAGCAAGGGTTCCGGTGGACCAAACCATGCAAAAGAATGGACAACCACCCAAATTTTTCTGACTCATGTAGTGGCTCATTTGATAGTCGGATGGGCCTATTTTCTGGGCCATCTTATTTATTGGCAATCTAACCCTTCTGAACGGTTTGGATGCCATGAAAGCATCCAGGTGGGCACTACCCATCCAGAAGAATTGTTAACTCAGAAAGTGTGGGATGCCAAAAAATCATACCTTACTATGTAGTTTTGGGTGGCCTTCCATTTTTTTTCGATAACGTGACTACTTGCGGGTCATTCATCAAATGGCTAGGTTCTTCTAACATGGGATGTTTTCTGAAAATAGTCCATCCACGGTGGGGCAATCAGATTGACGGTTTGGATCAACTAAAAATGGGCTCCACATGCATGGATCAGCACATCAGGGCACAACCATTGATCGATCACAGACAATAACACTTTTCAGAATACAAACTCAATGCACAACGGGAGAACCCAAAGTTGGTGCTCCCACTCTTACCCACCGGACGCGGATTAGCGACTGAACTCCACAGTAGCAGTCTCGCTGATGAAGTGACGTCACCACATTCTGTGGGGCCACCATGTCTTATCCACACCGTCTATCCATTTTTAGAGATCATTTTATGGCATGAGCCAAAGAACAAGAAATATCCAAATCTCAACTGGACCTACCATTGAAAATAGTGGGGATTGAACGCCTACTATTAAAACCTTATTTGGGCCACAAAAGTTTCGATCAAGATAATATTTATGCTTTACCTTATTACATAACTTTTTTTAACTTATAAATAAGTTGGAACTCAAATAAACAGCATGGTAGGCCATAGGAAGGTTTCAATGATGCACATACAACGAATACATTATGGTGGGCCAAAGAACGTGGTGACGTCACATCGGTAGCGAGACTCGCCACGGTTCAGTAGCTAATCAGGGTGCCTCGGAAACGGATTGGCTACTCCCCTGCCACCGACGCGGATTGCGTACTACCCACGCCGTTCCCTAGCTTCGAACGGACAGTTCTGTGGGAGGACCCACCGTGATATATCTGTACATCCAAGCCGTTTATCCCTTTTCTCAGATTATTTTAAAACAAAAGAACAAAAATTACGAAGATCCAACGGTCAAATGGACCACACCACAGATGACTCTTGAATTTAGTGCAACTGACATTTAATGCTTTGTGCATTTTAACGCAACCAAGCTTATTATTTGGTGTGGTACACTTGAACGTTGGATCTAACTTATTTTTTTGGTTATGCGTTAAAATAATCTGATAAAAGGGATTGACGGCTTGGATGTACAGAGACATCACGGTGGGCCCGCCGACAGAGCTGCCCGTTCGGAAGTAGGGACGGGCGGGGGTAGTACGCAATCCGCGTCCCCCTGCCACTAGCCCGGTGGCTGGTGGTCGGTGCTCCGTGGAGCCCACCATAATAATGTATGTGTTTCAATCCATTCCGTTCATCCATTTTTATAGATTTTAGGGCTTGCTCCCAAAAATAAGAGGTATATAAATCTCAGGTGGACCACATCACAGGAAAATAATAGTGATTGGATATCCACCATTAAAATCCTCCTAAGGCCCACTGTACTGTTTATTTGACATCCAATCTGTTCATTAGGTCATATAGACCTAGATTAATGGAAAAAACAAAGATCAGCTAGATCCAAAACTTTTGTGACCCCAAAAATTTTTTAATGGTTGATGTTCATTCAACATTGTTTCCTATAATGTGGTCCACTTGAGAATGGGATATACCTCATTTTTGGTTTCATACCATAAACTGATCTAAAAAAATAGATGGACAGCATGGATGAAACACATACATCATGGTGGGGCCCACAGAGCACCGACCATCAGCCATTGGCAGGTGGCAGGGGAGTAGCCAATCCGTTTCCGAAAGTTGGTGCTCCCATTCTCTCCCCACCGTCAACATTCAAAAGACAGTTGGCGGGAATCCAGAAATCATTTCAAAACGAGAATTTCCAAATACACATTTCAAATAACAAATATTCAGATTTACCCTGACCTGGATTGTCGGCTCGAAAGCGGACAGCGACCCAACCGGCAGGCGGAACTCCAACGGTATTCCCCTCGAGGGGATCGACGAGGTTGAAGCTAGACGGATCTTTGCTCGGGTCGTAGTTTCCGAATCCTTGCCCGACAACGAAGAAATTGAATCCATGGAGATGGAAAGGATGGTTTTCTGTGCCGAGAATGCTTATGCCTTGCAAAACCACCTCGACGCTTGCATTGAATGGAAGCACCGCCACCTTAGTACCATGGCCAACGAACATGTTATTCGGAGGGGTACCTGTGTAATTAAATGGAAACGGAGGGTTGTTTGGGAAGTTGGTGTCATAGACGCCGTCTGATTTCCCGAAGAAGTGAGCCTGGAGGAGGGCTGTGATTGGCTGGACGAAAGAGACGTTATTGATGGATGCAGAGAGCTTGGCTCCAATGGGTCCTTGGCAGGTTTGGTTCTTGGTGCATGGATCGAGACCCATGCCGACTGTGAAGAAGAACTGCTTGTCAACGGTCTGAGGGACGTTTGCAGGGAACTGCACGTTGGCCAGGCTACGGAGTCTTTGGGTGTAGTTTGTGGCGAAGGACGTGTCGTTGAGGGGCGGGAGAGATGGGTTGAAGAGCTGGAGAATGTTTGAGGGATGGGATGAATTGGGTGGTTGGTATTCGAGCAATCCGACGGCTGTGGACTTGTCGAAGGGGGCGAGGGCTGTGGTGTAGGGTCTCACCGCCATGAAGAATGCTGCGTTCGGGTAATGTGGGTTGGACTTGAGGAGGACGTTGATGGTTTGGCCTGGTGTGATGAGTAGGTTGTCGGTGTGGAATGGTTTAACGTAGATGGCGTCGGCTTCAACTACGGTGAGTGTGTGGTTGGCGATGCCGAAGAAGAGGTTGCCGTTGAGGGCTGCATTGATTAGACGGAGGAGATACGTCTTCCCAGGCTTCACAGTCAGCTTGAATGTATCTGCTCCACACCATGCAACTCGAAAGAAAAGTAAGAGATCCAACGGCTGCCGTTCTTGGGCTAGAACTAGCCCAGCTCACAAAGTAAAACCTAATGGCGCCGAGTCAGCTCAGACCCATCACGGGACCAAAAATGGCCTGGGCCTGAGTCCAGATGGAACCCTAGCCATCCAGTGCAGTATCTGGCTGGTCATAAAGTGGGCCTCATCATCCATGATATATGATAAAAACCTGACTGGATTTGGTGAGGCCTGGGAGGCGCTGAGTTCAGTGAATCCCTGACGTGGCAAGATTTGATTGGTTCAGCTCACGTATATTCTATTGAAGGGAGACAATTAGGTGCGGCCCTTATCATGGGGGCCACCTTGATATATGTATTCTATATCCACTATCAGTCGGCCTTTCCATATCTTTTAGGGCATGGCTAAAAAGTGAAGAAGATCCAAATCTCTGGAGGACCATATTAATTACAGAAGACAATGGTGATTGCACGCCCTACCATTAAAAACTTCCTAAGGCCCAGTCTAATGCTTTTGTAGTGTTTATTTTCCATCCAATTTGTTATAAAGTCACGTAAATCCGGATGATGGGAATGAACAAATATCATCTTTATCCGAAACTTTTGTGGCCTATTAATGGTCACCTTTTTTCTTATGGTTTGGTCAACCTGAGAATTGGATCTTCTTCATTTTTAGGCTCATTCCTTAAAATTATTTCAAAATCGGATGTACAGCATGGATATGGAATATATGCATTAAGATGGGCTCCACAGTAAGGGTTGGACCATCTTGAGTGAGGCCGGGCCTCCATCAATCGAGCCACTTTAAAATATGCTATAGGTTAGCTTCATTTTTTTTTTTTTTAAATACTTTTTTTTTAACACACGCACACACACCCCACACACGCACGCCGTGGGATTTCACCACTGGTGGGTACTCGAACCCTTGACCCGGTGTTGAAACTTTGGGAGTCTACCACGTGGGTAAGAGTAAGGACCCGGGGTAGCTTCATTTCTGACCAAGGTATGTGGCCCAGTCAAATCTTTCCATGTTGGGGCTTCACTCAACTCAGCAATACATCGGCTTCACTGAATCTCATTTCCATAAAAACACCCTTGAAATCCTAAGGTGATATAAGGAATGGTTCAATGAGGAAGTTCACTGGCTATCTCAAATGTGCAAAACCTTGAATTTACAATTATTCTTGAATCCACGATTTTTATTTTTATTTTTAAAAGGGAGAAATTTAGAACTTTATTAATAAAAAAAATTATGTAATGTGTTTTTTTTCTCAATTACACTGCTAAGAAAGAAAAAGTGGATCCTAATTCATAATTAATTATATATATATATATATATATATATATATATATATATATATATATATATATATATATATAAGAGTAAATATATAACCCAACTAAAAGTCCTAAATGTATCAAAACTAAAAGAGTCCCAACAGGATCACAAGTAATTTCTATATATATATATATATATATATATATATATATATATATATATATATATATATATCCTCTAAAAATAAGAGAATGCGACAAAAATTAGAATTACTAAAATTAATAAAAAAATTTAAAATTAGAATTACTAAAACTAGTACTTTTTAAAAATTGAAATTTCTAAAAATAGTATATTTTCCTAAAAATCACAATCTTGAACAAGAACATTCAGCTTCTCGTGAAACGGATGGACGCAACCCATTAACACAACCCACTTTGTGGGTCAGATGACCCTGGATGGCCTGTTACAATAAAAATTCATCGATCTTGCATCCCGTAACAAAACCTAGATCAAAAGTTATGATCGATTTATGATTTGAACTTAGAACGACAGTTTCTCCCTATCTGGATTGAATTTCTTCGAACCGAACACACCTAAGGCCCAACTACGTCATGCCTTATGTAGCACTAGGCCCAGATTAGACGGACTACTTTCGCTTCCGTTTGACCTTCTTTTGATCCAGCCATGTTGGGAATGAATTTGTGCCACGTCCTACATTAGTTCCTTCCACTTGGAAAGAACTCATCTTCGAGTTATTCAATAGACTCGGCTCATGATACTCATATTGGTCTACCACAATGAAATTCCTTGATATTCTCATGCCCTCAGAAGGATCAATAACATAGGCGTCATTCTTCTTATTCATTTGTCTTTTATATATTTTAGTCAGAAACCTCTTCTTGCACAGATGAACTAGTATATTATCACCCACTTCAAACAACTTTTAGCACTGATGTTTATCAGCATCTTTTTTATACTCGACATTAGACTTCAGTAACTTTTTTTAGACATCGACATGCATTATTGCAATTTGGTCCACCATATTTTATGTCGCAACACTCACAACCTATAACTTAGGCAAAAGGACCAGGTCAAGTGTATGTTTGGGAATGCGACCATACACAACCTCAAATGGGGACTTATTGGCGGATCGATTATACATGTTGTTGATCGACGAATTCCACCTAATTTAGAGCAATATCCCGCATAAGAGGTAATTTGTCATGAAGTTCATCGGGCACAATCCCTTTGAACTCCTATAATATTGGTTTCAACTTTACTAAAATGTTCGCGGGTTCTACTACTTTTTCATTTTCAACTAATACATTAGTCTCCCATGTCACCTCAAATTCTTTGACAAAATTTCATTTGATTGCAAGAGATTGTCTCTCTAATTTAGAAGGCTTTATAATTTTTCTCCGATCTTTAACATATATATATATATATATATATATATATATATATATATATATATATATTATCCCGGCCTCTATGTATGGCATGCATTAATATAATACTATCATGGTCGACCAAGTAGCATGTGACAAGCTTACATATCGACCACATCATGCATTACTTCATCCTTATAATATTTACCAAGGGAGAAGGGAATACTACATTATTTAGTTATCTTTGATGGGGTTTTTTCCCTGTGCTTGACCGATCGTGAGCTTCGTTCGACCGGTCGAGGGCTGGTACACCAACAGTCGAGCAGGGCTCGACTCAAAGTCCAGCGAGTTGAGGTTTTGGATTTCCAAGGTACTTGACCGGTCGTGAGATGTGCTCGACCGGCCGAAGGTGCCGCTCGACCGATCGAGAGATCCACTCGACCAGTCGAGGTTACGCAGATTCGTTTCACGATTTTGTGCGGATTGCGGATTTTTGAATCCTTTCGCAACAAGGATGCGAAAGGGAGTTTTCTAAAACTATAAATAGAAAGTCCCTAAGGTTTTTTAGGGTATGGAAAAGATACAAGAGGGTTTCCTAAAACTTTAAAAGGGTTTGCTAAAGGGTTTAGGGCTATCAAGGGGGTGAGAGGAAGAGAGGAAGAGAGAGAGAGAGAGAGAGAGAGAGAGAGAGAGAGAGAGGAAGCTTGTGGAAGGGAGTTTCTGCTCATAGAGGTGATCTAATGTTCACTTGATATCTCAGCACTTCCATGTCCTCGTAATCGGTTAGATCTCTCCATTTTCTTTGTTTCTCTTATTGTTTATCCACTCCTGTGTGAGTGAAGAAGGTTGTAACGTTCTACTTCATAGTGGATTGTTGATCTGGATGAGGTCCCATGGTTTTTACCTTTTTGAGGGTTTTCCACATAAAAATCTCTTGTGTGGTGTGTGGTCTATGATTTGATTTATTTCATTGTTTTATTATTCCATAATTCTGGTTTGTTTTGGGAGGCTAGATCCTAAGGTTTTGTGCAAGGCCCCCAACAATCTTTGTTTCGTTAGCTTCTTAATCCATCCAATCGTGCATGAAGAGTGGTACCTTTCTATCTTCAGTTATAACTTTTCCACCATAGTCTTTAACATAAGATTTACACTACTCCCATCATTTAAGATTAAATCACAAACCCTTTGGTTCACAGTATACCTCATTCGAAAAATGTTTTACCTTTGTAAATCGATCTCCTCATTTGGCGTATACAACAGCTTCCTCACGATCAAAGTGTGGATAGTTGTCTGCAATTTACTATTATTGGATAATTGTCTACAATTCATCACCAATTTTGCACCACGAACATGATGACCATGAACTCCATCGTCAATCTCATGTTGCTTATCATTACGAACACGGGTTCATCCTAAGACTTCCATCATGCAGTAGATCATTGCCTACAATCCTTACATGGATCGCAAATTCTCCCGCTGCATCATCTCAAATGTTGCCGTTGTCAAAGGATAATCCCCTAAAGCATCGTTCATGTGACTATTACTCAAACCTCAGTTAAATGCCATTGAGCCAGAAAAAAAGGCCTTGCTCTTATACAAAATGACATATTAAAGGGTGTGATGAGGAAGATCACCGTCTACTTCAGTGTATGAAAAACCTTGAATTCACAAGGTTATTATTGAATCCATAAGAAAAAAAAAAAAAAAAAAAAAAAAGGAAATTCAAAATTTTATTAAACAATAATTATGTAATGTTTTTTCCTTAATTATACTGCTAATGAAGAAAAAATAAACTTTAATTCGTAATTACCCAAAATAGCAAAATTATAACCTAATAAAAGTCCTAAGTCTAGCAAAACTCTTCCAAAGCCTAATTTCCAAAAATAAAAAGTCCAGATAAACTTTACTAGAAGAATTCTAGGATGTTACAAATAATTTCTAAGATAAAAATATAAAACTCTAAAAATAAGAAAATATGACAAAAATCGGAATTACTAAAATTAGTAAATTATTCTAAAAGTAGAATTACTAAAAATATTATTATTATTATTTTAACTGCAATTTTAAATAGGAAGTGTGTGTTTTCTTGTGAAATGGACGAATGTGACCGGCTTAGGAATTGATTGACTCTGAATGGCCTATTACAGTAAAAATTCACAGGTCATGTGTCCTGTAATGATACCTAAATATATATATAAAAAATAAAAATAAAATTATGACACCTAGATCCATAGCTCAAGTGGTAGATTGAGTGAAAGATACCTCGTTTCAACATTGAGGTCTTGGCATCGATTCCCTAGTGGGGGTGGCTAACAGTGAAGTGTGATCTGACAGTGGGTGTACTAACAAGCTAACAAAAATAATAATAATAATAATAATAATAATAATAATAATAATAATAATAATAATAATAAATAATAATTTATGGTTCACACTTCGAACGGTGGTTTCTCCCTATTTGGATTAAATTTCTTCGAATTGGAAGTGTGTGGGGACCAAAAACATTATGCCCTACATAGGACCGGGCCTAGCCTGGTTATTAAACATGCTTAAATTTTAGGCTTGGGTCTAGCCATTGGGCCTAGCTTTTTAGCCCAAACCTAGACTGATGCAGGCCAGGCCCAAAAGCCCAATAAGGCCCTGGACAAATCTCGTTCCTGGGATTAATATTTCTTAGCCCTAGAATTATTACTTTTTTTTGGAGATTTTTAAAATTTTAGGTTATTGCTTAGGATAGTACTGTAACTAGGGTTGTACATCAAGCCAAGTCAAGTCGAGGTGGGCCAAGCTTGGCTTGACTCGTCCGTGCTTTCCTCGATCTCAAGCTCGAGCTCGAGCTCGAGCTAAGCTTCGAGCTTACCATTGGAGCTTGGCTTGTTTGCCAAATCTTTCAAGTTGAGCTCGAGGCAAGCTAGTGGATCGAGTCGAGTCGAGCCTACTCCCAACCCAACTCAACCCAACAACTAGACCCAACCCGCACCCGATTCCACTCAGCCACCCGACCCAAATGTCCCAACCCAACTCCCAAAGAAAATATTCAATTATAATATATATATATATATATGGGAAAAGGTACTATGCGCGGTCGTCCGTGAGGTCGAGCTGGGGTGGGCCCCACCGTGATTCCGTTCGAAGATCCACACCGTCCACCAGATGCACCATCCCATTTTGGGCTTGGACGGCCCAAAATTGTCCGTCCACCGTGATCAGGTGGGCCATACCATCTGAAAACATAAGTATACAAGCAAAAACATGTAAAAGCACTTGGTGGGCCTCACCTGAGATGTGGATACCACCTGAAAAGTGGTTTGAAATTACATTCAAGTGAGACACACATGATGGACGGTTTTGATCATGAAGAAACCTCTCGAAAGGCCCCCACAACTGGTTTTGAATGTTTCAATGGTGCACGGCCCCTCTCCACTTCTGTACGTGGTGTGGCCCATAAATGTCACGGATTGAGGTGATTTTCAGGTACATGTGGGCCCCACAGGATGGTGCATCGGCGAGGGGTAGATGTTCGAACGGCATCACGGTGGGCCCCACACCAACTCGACCTCATGGACGGCCGTATGCGCTCGAGCGCGCATAGTACCTTTTCCCTATATATATATATATATATATATATATATATATATATATATATATATATATATATATAAGATAAAGCCATATAGGTACCTTGTTGTTGCTGCTAAGAGAGAGAGAGCCTGGGTGAGTAGCCGAGTGCAGGCCGTATGGCTGAGACGAGTTGAACAGACGCTGAGTCGAGCTTAGGCCAGTGGAGAGAGAGAGAGAGAGAGAGAGAGAGAGAGAGAGAGAGAGAGAGAGAGAGAGAGAGAGAGAGAGAGAGAGGAGATCGCGACAAGTTGGGTTAAGTAAGGGGAAAGAGTAAGAAAGAGACAGACAGGTAGAGTAGTGTTTAAGTTTTAACTCTTTTTTTAATATAATATATTTATATATTAATATATAAAAAAATGTAATATATATTTGAGTCGAGCCGAGCTCAAGCTTGAGTTCAATCTTTGAGCCGAGCCGAATTCGAGTTCAAGTCAAGATCCACTATGATCGAACTCAACTTGTTTTCAAACCGAGCTGGGTTATATGAAGCTTGGCTTGCCTCGAATCTTCGTTCAAGCCAAGTCAAGTCGAGCTAGATTGAGTCGAGCCGAGTGAGCTTTTTGAGCTAGCTTGGCTCGTGTACAGCCCTAACTATAACTTCTTTTTCTCATTTTAAATATTTTGTACATTAATATTGGGATATTTCTAAAATTAATTAATTAATGATATTTTCGACAATCATATGGTTTGTTTCTCACGGAAATATCATGATGTTCAAAATCTTAGCCATATTTGTCACACTGATGGATACTTGTTATCGATGAGCCAGTATGGTCTAGGCAATAGGCCCATTCCACTTGGTGCATTTGGACCATCAGGGGCCACCGGGACTAGCCCGGCCATAAATTAGGCATATATAGATAGATATAAAATGGACTTGGCTCAAATTGACAAATTTTCTAAAGAAGATTAAGATGAGCCCAATCAGAGCCCACTTATGGCGATCTTGAGATGGGGTTCGGCCCAAATTACAAACGGGCCGTCCAGGGGGATTATATGGGCCCACCCTCTACCCCACAACCCATTACCGAAATTCCCACGTAGTAAGTAGAAATACCTCTCACCGAGCAGTTGTAAAAGGGACCAGGGAGGCCATTGATAGTGTATGCATCGGAGACGTTTGGACCGCCTCCGGTCTGTAGAGCCTGTGCAATGATGGCCTCAGGGTCTCCATTGAACCACTCTCCTGGCATTCAAATCCAAATTCAAATTAATTACCTTGCATTATTATTCTTTAGGTGGTATAATCTTATGATCTTGCTTGTAATTACCGAAGATGATCGGGACTTCCTTGTATGGTTTGATGAACGGGTAAGGTTCGCCGTTCTTAGGGAGGATTACAAGAGGCCCATAGACGGTCGATCGTTGCCATGAGAAGTGTGCATGCCAGAAAAGAGTCCCTCGTTGGCCGATGATCGTGAAGTTGTAGACATACGTTTGTCCCATTTGAATAGGGCACTGCGTCACGTAGGCGGGCCCGTCCGCCCATCCGCTCCTGAACTGTCGAACACCATGCCTGTTCTCACATCCAAATCAAATGCATCTTAGGTTAATTCATCAGTATTTAAGGTTGTTATTTGCTTTGTAATCTCCTAATTGTTATAGAGATGTGTGTTTTTCCTACTTGTGGTAGATCATGTTGGTCATAATGATGGTGGGGCCCATGACACGAATGATCTATATTAGAGAATGGTCCATGAATCCAAGAGATACACTCCAAGGACTTTCATGTAGATGGGGTCCTATTTCAGATGGATGGATGTCTGATTATATTATTTACGTAAAAACGTATTAAGGTGGTAAGATGGGTTACATACCAGTGCAGGGTGATGTTGTTCTGAACGTGGTTAACCACCTCAACGGCAAGCCGGTCACCTTCTCTAGCAACGATTGTGGGTCCCGGAAACTGGCCATTAACGGTCACGATGCTCTTCGTGTGGCACAGCCGCGTCACGTTTTGCAACTGAATCTGAGAACAAACAGTTGAAAAATATTAAGGAAAATGTAAATATATTTCATTAGCTTATGCTAAATGGAAATTAGCCTACATACGACGAACTTGTAGTGCCTGGTAATGCCAGCATGCTCGGCATATGTGAGCTCTGGCAAGAGGAACAAGACACTCAGTGCAAGTAGCAATGCAACCATGGGAACTGATGTTTGGAGAAGAGAAGAAGCCATCTCTCTCTCTCTCTCTCTCTCTCTCTCTCTCTCTCTCTCTCTCTCTCTCTCTCTCTCTCTCTCTCTCTCTCTCTCGCTAGTATTGCTGTTGTTTGTGCCTAGTTGTTTATATAGAATGCATTTTGAATATAGGGGTTGGCCCACGGGTCAATTGGCCCAGCCTTTCACGGCGTGATGGGACCAAGGCTCAGGCTAGAAATTTGACCCATATATGTAAATGAGTCAGGCTTGGGTTGAACCCTACGCTACCCAGCTGGCCCATTTAGGTTATCAATAGGTTATAAATGACCCCCACCTGATAGAACAAAAACCCAAAACAAAATAAAGAAAATTAGTATAGATGAATTTAATATTTATGTATTCATTAACTGAGGGAGGTTGTGGATAGCCTTAGTGTAATATTCCATTCTTAGACTTGAGTTTATGGTGGGTTGGGTCAGGTCAGGTTGGGTTGGGCTGAGCTGGGCTTGATGAATTGTAAGTGAATTTGGTCAGGTCAGAGGCTAATGGTATGGTTGTGGGTCTGATTTGGGTAAGAATTCTTGGACCTCTTAGTAAATGGGTTGGCTTGGGGATGATCCCCACCTATTGCCACACTTAATTTTTATGGTGATGAATGATATGATAGGAGGCCCACAAAACATATATGGGTTTTCAATTCTGATAAATGGGGTCCATGTTTGGTAATCTAGACCATTGGTCTGTTGACTCCTACCATGGATGAAGAATGTCCCAAAAATCACCAAAATTGGAAAATCTCAGTAACTGATAGACTTTTCTCAGTAGACGGTTGTTGTATTTCTCATCTTAACCGTCTCTCTCTCCTGAATAACTTTCAGGAATAGTAATCCACCGTGGGACACAAATTAACAATGATCTGGACTATCGAAAAATTGGGCCCATGTGTCAGAACTTAAAAGTCCCATGTACAGTCCAAAATGTGGACCACATATCATATAGTTACTCCAAAGAGAGGGAAAAAAAATCAAAATCAAAGACCGAATGGTGTGGGTGTTGGTCGACCTTAACTGTTGAGTGTTACCGAAGAAAGTATTTTATTTGACATTTTTCTCAAAAAAAAAAAATATAATAAAAAGAAAAAGAAAAATCTGATACTCTGGCACGATGTGATGGATCATACTCAGGCACTTATAAATTATCTAGAATTACAAGAGTGGTGTAAAAGTAATTCAAATTAAACTGTTCTGATTATCGGGCCCATCTTAGATGTACAATTTCCCGAAAACTACGATATTTGATCATCTGACCATAGGTGGTTTGAATAAATTTATTGGACGGTTAATCATGAAAACGATCTGATGGTTGTATTTCAACGAACAAGTGTCCACGAATCAGAGGTTAGGATCATTTCTGATTTTGGGATTCTGTCTTAGCGACAGTTCGTTCCACCATTTAGTCCATTTACCTTGGGTTAATATGTACTATGTGCGCAATTTCTAAGTGCCTGCGTATCAAGCGTCGTTGTCTTCCAGAGTATCAAACACTTTGCCCTTTCCCTGCCTCAGCAGGAGAGCCCCACTTGGCAGCGACCCCGGAACCAGCGGACGCGGATTCCCCACTGACGCTGACAGTAGCGAGGCGGCTTCTGGACAGTGACCTGTGGGCCCTATCACGATGTATGTGTTTTATCCAATCTGTACATGTATTTTTTCAGATCATTTTAGGTCATGAACCCAAAAACGAGAAAGATCCCAATCTCAAATGGACCACACCATAAGAAAACAGAGTCGATTGAACGCTCACCGTTAAAAACTTTCTAGGGCCCACTGAAATGTTTATTTTTCATCAAACCCTTTGATTAGATCACACAGATCTAGATGAAGGGAAAACACAAATATCAGCATGGTCTAAAACTGTTCTAACCTCAGAAAAGTTTTTAACGATGGGCGTTCGATCACAGCTGTTTTCTGTGGTGTGGTTCACATGAGATTTTTCTCTACCTAATTTTTTTACTTTACAAACTAAAATAATCTGGAAAGATGAATGGACGGCCTGGATAAAACACATACATCATGGTAGGGGCCCACAGAGCACCATCTATAGGATGTGAGTGGGACCTGACTATAGGCCCATATCGGTGTATACTTTTATATCCAAGCTGTCCATTTATCTTTCCATCTTATTTTACAGCATGGTACCAAAAATGATGCAGATAAAAAATTTATGTGGACCACACCGCAGTAAATAGTGGTTATTGATCATTAAAAACTTTTAATGGGCCACAAGAGTTTTAATTAGATGAAGCTTGCATTTATTTTTTTTTTCCTTTCATTCAGATACCTGAAATTTGTATCTGCTTCCACTTTAGCATGATACTATGAACCAGTTCAATTTAGTTAAGTTATTTTATTGTGATTGGACTTTCTATCTAATAAAATTAAAGTAAAGAGGAAAATATTCAAAGTTTCTTTTAATTTATTTAGTTGGATTAGATCCAAGATCTGTTATTAAACTGACCAGTGAATGAGCATTCTCAATAATTCACATTCACGCCTAATCCATGTTTAAATTTGCCTAATCACTTATGTTATGATCTTATGTATAAGTAGGTCGCTCTCTATGGTTTTGTCCAAGGTATACGTTTCCATAATGGTTTTGTCCAGGATATACGTTTCCATGATTTGGATGGACTCATTTCCCACGTGTAGGAATGTTGTATTTCTAGATTTATATTTTTAAGTAATTCTACTCCACTGAGTGCTGCTAATTGCATCAGTTCATTTGGATGGTTCATATCAATAGGTGGTAGCCCGTGAGAAAATCTCATCCATCAGATTATCCAATCCACCCATAATTTGGCCTTATTGATTTCAACCGTCCATTTTCCAAGCTATTTTTGGGATGTTTATGATTGCATAACAAAAGTGATTTTTTAGAATCATATGCAATCCATGATGGGACCTAACGAATAGATGGATCAAATTGTTAATTAGGCCTATTTTGTGTAGATGGTTCTGGACCATTCATATTAAAGGCCATTGATGAGGTGGTTAATATTTTCATATCGGTTTGACCTTTGAATGGTAGCCCATGAAATGTGCATTGGACCTAATGAACAGTCTAGATCAATTGATTGGAGTTAAGGTTGTATGCATTTAATAAATAAATAAATAAAAAATTAAAATAAAAAAAAAATAAAAAAAAAAAAGGAGGGGGGGGGGGGGATGGGAGGGCTGGATTTCATACATTCCATAGGGCCATGAAGGCCACAAAGAGATACTGTGATAAGATATTGGTTGGACCATGATGACACTAGTGCATTAAGATCTTAACCATGTGTTCTTTCCCATTGGATCATTCCTATATTTGGACAATGTGTTGGCAGCGTTCATTGATCCAAACAGTTGATATTGTGGGTCATACCATACATGGCCCATGCACCCAAAATCCCCACGAAGAATCCAAACCCTTTAATAGGCGCCTATAAACTAACACTCTTGCAAATACGTTGGACATCACAATACCAAATATTCTATAGCTAGGATCTTCCACTTTGGTTTTTTTTTTTTTTTTTTTTTTTTTTTGGCATGCACCATCCTCTGCGAGGCCCAACATACCAACGGTTTGGATCATCTAACCGTTGTAGACACAAACTTCAGACCTAGAACTGCACCATACAAAATCAGGGTTCCCGTTCACTTACTTGGAGGATAGTGTTATTGTCCAGCACAGGCATAAAAATCAATGTGTGAAGTGTGTATAACATCCAACCCAATCAATAGGTTGGCCCCACCATGGAGAACGACCAATGAAAAAGTGAGACAGGTCCACTCATCTTCGTGCCACAACAAAGAAAATAAGGGATGGCTGCCAATCTGATCCAAACTACACATGTGGACCAAATGAGTGTATCCTATCCGTCTGATATTTGCAATAGGTTGTCTGCATGGTGGGTCCAACCTTTTGGACGGGTTGGATATCATACACATGTAGGCAATTATGCACTAGCTGCATGGTAACTAGAATCTGCACGTGCTGCACATGGCAAGTTGAATGATAGATTCCCTTCATCGCTTCGACCCTATCAAAGGTTGCTTACATTTCAAAATTCGAACCTATCAAACAAATTTATGTGACTTGCCAACTTATTTTGTTTTCCACATTTTTTTCTAATGGCCACACATTGATTAATGGATGAAAATGACCGACGCGACTTATTTTGTTCTGTACAATTTTTCTAGTGGCCACTGATTAACGGATGGAAAAGACCACACACACACATATATATATATATATATATATATATATATATATATATATATATATATATATATATATATATGGAAAAGGTACAATGTGCTGGAGCTGACTATAAGCTCCTTTAGGTCGAGCGTGTCGACCATCAACACCGTGCATTTGATGGGTCCCCTTTAAATTATGGGATATCCCAAAAATCAGCTGTATACGGAACTCAAATGGGCCATACCATCTAAAATCATGTGAAGACATGCGAAAAACATATAAAAGCACTTATTGGGGCCCACCTGAGTTTTGAATGTTGCTAAAACTTCGTCTGAACCCTCATCCAAGTGGGACACACATAATGGATGGGCTGGATTTGCAAAACACATCTCGGTGGGTCCAAAAAATCTCCCATGAATGTTTTAATGGGGCACGGCCCCTCTCCACTTCTGTATGTGGTGTGGCCCACACAAGTCATGGATTGTCTTGATTTTTGAGACCTAGGCCCACGGATTATCTCGAGCACATAGTACTTTTTTCCTATATATATATATATATATATATATATATATATATATATATATATATATATATATATATATATACTAATGAAGTCGACCTAACGAGAACCTACCATTAGGTTGAGCTTTTTGGGCCCCACTGTGGTGTCTGTTGAACATTAACACCATGCATTTGATGGTCTTAATTCCTACCATGTGGTCCAGGCTTGGACTGATATGGGCTATGCTTCGATGGAGAGGTTTGAGCTTGACCATATAAGTTAATAACCAGTTCAATTTATGCCCGGTCCTAGCCCAAGCCTAATTATTAATTGTAATTAATAAGTTATCCAATCTACACTCTTAACTAAATATTTCAAAAAATAATAAAATACATTAAAAATATAAAAAAGAAGTGGAACTTTTGAATATATCCTTAAAAATCATAACCATCCGAGGTATGGTATACTTATCAATGAGTTTCACTTAAAATACATTAAAAATTATGATCATAAATTGGATTCACTTCTAAGCTTAGGTCAATCTAGGGCCTCATAAGCCAGCCCAAGTCGAACTAGAACCGGGTACACCCAGAGCCCAATGAACCAACTCAACCCATTGACAGCCCCAAGTGCAAACAGTCTCTCCTTCATATTTGTCTCCAAAATATTAATTCAAGATACACTACAATTTGGCAATTGGATCTAGTTCGTTTACAGTTATACTAACCATTTATATAATTTTCCTCAACTATAGATGTGAAAATATCCCAAAAAAACAAAAACAAAAATAAAATAAAAATCCCACATCTAAATAATTTAACCCTCTAATCATTCAAAGGTTAGAAAACCGTCCATATTCAAAGGAAAAGAGTTTTAAGATCATGTGGTCAAATATTCTAATATAATTGTTCGTCCTTTTTTTTTTCCTATCCCTTATTTAATGTGAGGCCCATCATATAAACGGTTGGATCATGAAACATAACCCATATTTAATGGCTAAAACCATAACCTATTTCGTAGCAGCACATGGGTGTCTATGTTTTCTAGAAGATCTAAACTCTTAAAAAAGAAAAATAAGAAAAATTCAAAGAAGAAATGAGAGAGTTTAGCAGCCGTGTCCACTTCTCCGTAATTTTTGTACGGTTTTTCATTGTTTGTTGGTACATTTTCTGATTTACACAAATGATTATTTGGTTCTAGAGGCATAGGTCTGTTATTTTGACTGTGGTGACTGGACTCGGATTCGGTAGTGACCCCTCCAGTGTGGAACTCGGTACTGGTTGGTGCTGGAAAAAGCTTTGCGGGCCTCACTATGTTGTATGTCTTTTATCCATGCCGTCCATTCATTTTTTTCAAATCATTTTATATTATAAGCCCAAAAATGAGACAGATCCAAATCTCAAGTGGACCACACCATAGGAAACCATAGGAATTGATTGTCCACCATTAAAAAATTCTTGGGGCCTTCATCCAGGTCTGGACTTTGTAACATAGTCAATTGGTTGGATGGAAAATAAACATTAAGTGGGGCTCGGAAGTTTTTAATGGTGAGCATTCAATAACCACTGTTTTTTATTTTATTTTTTTGGATTATGCCTTAAAATGAGCTCGCAAAACAAAATGAACAGCGTGGATGAGATACATACATCATGGTGGGCCCAGAGTGATTTTCCAGCACTGATCAGTACCGAGCTCGGTACTGGAGAGGTTACTACCAAAGCCGTGGTGACTAGAGATTGCACCGGGTTTGTACATGTAGGGCCAGGGTTGGTTTATCCAAGCCACTGATCTGACAGGCCCCATCATGGATAGAGCATGGACCCCAAGTCTCCTAAATTAGAAGATCCAAACCATCAAATGTTTTGGTCTTTCCTCCACTGTCGCCTATTTGTGTTTTTTTCTTAACCATGCATATCATGCCAGCAGTGGAAAAGAAAAATAAATTAAGTTGAATATATATATATATTTTTTTTATTATATATATATATATATATATACATGGTCCATCCATGATGGAACGAATCAGATCAATTGTTTGGATAAACTAACCACAGGCCCTTATACACAAAATCGGTGTATATATAACAAGAAAGTCCCGATCTAAACCTCTTGGTTTTATTTTAAAGGTCTGCTAGTGCTGCAATCAGTTTGGAATGTACTGTAGGAAACCTCTGAATTGTTATAGGTTTAGTTCATCTCTGCGATGAACAAAGAACTTTTCTATATTATGCACTGATTTTGTATGTGTTGAGAAAAGTCTTAAATCTAAGGTTTTGAGTCGTCATGAATGACCGGTCGTGGGAAAATAATTAATTAATCGTAGGAGACGCTCCCCCGGTCGTGGGTTCGAGCCCTTGAATCTGACTTCAAAGTCTAAAAGTTTTGTCTTTGTTTTTCAAATATAAGCTACAAATTGGATTATCTCAACTCTAGGAACCTTCGAGTCGAATTACCTACGGTACGGTCGAAGGATGTCTCGACTAGTAGAAGGTTGAAATGTGATTTGTTCCGCGATTTTGCGCTTTTTATTAGTCCTTTACAACCGGGATGCGGAAGGTAAGTTTCCATCAACTATAAATAGGTATTCTAGGGTCTTTCTAGGAAGGGGGTGATGAATGCTAAGGCTTTCTAAAATTAAAGTTCGGGGTTTCTAAAGGGTGTAGCAAGGGTGGATCGAGGTTGTTCGAATCGGGTAAGTCCTTTCTCTTTGTAATTGATGCTTTCATAGTGGTGATCCTCATAAATGTGACGTGGTTTTTTGCATGCAAGGGTTTTCCACGTTAAATCAAGTGTTCTCTTTTCTTGTGTGTGCTTGGTGCCGTTGGGATTACCATCCTGAGATCTAGATCTAAAAATTCATAAAAAATAGCCAAAAATCCCAACAAGTGGTATCGAAAGGAATCGGGGGACACAGACCGAATCGAGGATTAATAATAATGGCGGCGCCGGGTATGATATTGAGAAGTATTCGAGAAAATAATTTTGAGTTATGGAAGATCAAGATGATGAGTTCCTTAATCAAGCAAGCGAGGATGGTGCTCTTGAGGACGAAGTCCACTATGATGATGGTGATTGGAATACTCTTGATAAGAAGGCATTATCATCGATCCGTTTATGTCTCACGAATGAGGTTCTCTACAACGTCATGAGGAGAAAACTAATTTATGGGCGAAGTTAGAGGATGTTTATGCGAAGAAATCCTCTCGAAAATCGTCACACTTGAAGCGGCGGTGGTATAACTTCAAGATGGCAGAGGGTGGAGATCTAAGGCTCACATCAGCAACTTTAATAAATTGGTTTGCAAGATTCTTTGGATATGAGAAAGTGATGAAAGATGAAGAATCAAGTTTTTCATGTATGTTTTCAATTCTCTCCTAAATCCTATGAGTCATTCAAGGATACTATGTGCAAATGAACAAAACCCCGAGTGTCGACACGTGTATCTCAAATATTCAAGGAAGGCTATGGGACAGCATTAAAAGAACATGAGGATGTCTTCGATGCATCTCTCTTTACGGTGGGTAGGAATTCTAAACAAGGCACCCCTACATGAGGTTCTTCCTTTCTAGATCCAAATCCAAGGGGCAAGGGCAAAGGAAAGGTAAAGTTGTTGGAATTGTGGGAAGGAAGGACATGTGAAAAGGGATTGTGAAAATCCTAAATCTAAGAGGGAAGATTCTAGGCTTCATGAGGCTAACACCGCCATCGTCGGATGAATCGAGTGGATGTGATGGCGATGTTTTTGTCCGTGTCTTCGCTCGTACGGTTTACGATGATCGTGGGGACCAGTGGATGCTAGACACGGGGGCATCTTTTCACATGACTCCTCATGAGTTGGTTCACCGTTACCATAGGGAGTGCGATGGTGGACAGGTATGCAATTATGGGCCACATGACATTGCTTGTAATGTTGTGGCTATTGGTACTTGTGCGCATCGTGTTTGATGGGGTGGAGCGTACCTATGACCGATGTCTTCTTTTGCTTTAAACCGATTTCTCTTGGTGTGAGGCAAAGAGATCTCAGTACTCTATTGATGGTGCTCTTAAGGTATCTATGGGCACGGGTAATCATGAAAGCCAACGACTCGATCATGTTTACGGGTTGATCGAGAGCACTTCAAAGAGGTGGAGCTACGAAATGGATGTCGAATACCACCTTTATAACGTGTGTGGCATGATGGGCATGACCACAATTAGCGGGCTTTGTATCTGAAATACCGATTTTGCGAACGGATATTTCTAGAGCGTTGAAGCAACCACTTGAGAAGAACCACATGGCATGATTGCAAATATCGGCAGGTACATGGACGACTCCAATATTGCAGAATTCATCTTCAAGATTCGATGGCTCAAGATGAGCACAAGAAGTGGAAGGTGACTATGGGCAATGTGATGGATTCGTTGTACCACGACATATGGGAGCCGGTGGAGCTTCCAAAGGCCTATGAGCGGTCTGGATGCGGGTGGATCTTCGGAGGATATAAATAGATACGGGCGATGTTGGTAGCGAAGGGTTATGCTCGGAGAGAGAAGGATGATCTTCTCGAAAGATATTCGTGCACGCAATGACAAGTGATCTATCGATCCGTGATTAGCACTTTGGCCAATGTGATCTTGGCTATGATGTTAAGAAGCAGAGATAAGAGAAGAGGTCAAGGAGCTACATAAATTTTGAAGATTGAAGACTTGGTAGAGATTGTTGAGAAAAGTCTTAAAAAAAAGGTTTTGAGGTCGTTCGACCGGTCGTGGGAAGCTTCGGCGTCGTGATGAGGCAGACGCTCGACGGTCGTGAGGTTCGAGCCCTTCATCGACTCAAAGTCCAGGAAAGTTTTGTTTTTAAATAACGAATGAGTCGAAGAACCTTCGGCCAAGGGACCTACGACCGGTAAGGGATGTCTCGACTATTCGAAGGTTATTTTGTTCCGCAATTTTGCGTGAAAAAGTAAGGATTATGAGTCCTTTCAATGGGATGCGGAAGGAATTTCCAAACTATAAATAGGTATTCAAAAGGTCTTTCTAGGAAGGGGTGATGAATGCTTGAAGGCTTTCTAAAGGGTTCCCCCATTTCTAAAGGGTGTAAAAGGGTGAGATTCGAGGTTGTTCGAATCGGCAAGTCCTTTCTCTTTGTAATTGATGCTTTCATAGTGGTGATTTGTCTCTTTGTGCCAAAAAAGTGGTTTTTTCCCGAGGTTTTCCACGTTAAATGACTCATGTAGTTCTCTTTTCTTGTGTATGCTTTGAGTGTGTATGGATTACATCCTAGATCTAGATCTGTGTGATTCCGCAGGCCAAAAATCCCAACAGTATGTTGGGGTTCATGATATTAGTTTATCTAAACCATTGATCTGATTGGTCCATCGTGAATGTATTGTAAAAATAAATAAATAAATCTCCCCATAGGGAACCTAGCCTTTGAATCTGGGGTTACTTCTACTGATCCAAACTGTTTAGTGGATAGAGGTCAAATATAAGCTATTAAATTGGATTATCTCAACTCCTGAGAATTTGGCTTAATATGGACGGTCTTTGTGAGCTTAACATAATTAAAGAGTTGAAATGCTCATTTTTCCTTTTTTTCTTTTTATTATTTTTTACATCCCACATCCAATGTAACATGCCATCACATAAATTGATTGTTAGCTCTAATAAAGAGATATAACAGAAAATAAAAATATTAAAGATTTTTAAAAAAAATTACCTGGAGAGCTGAAGCACATTGCAATCATTGTGTTAAAAACATACTTACCCTGGCAAGAAAGATCATTGATGCATTCGGTCTGAACAACTTTGTCATTAGGATACAACAACTCTCCTCATAAATGGACAACAGGATCTGGTGCATGCACGATCATAGTCACACGAACTTAAAAGCTTGTTCTTTCCTATTTAGGTTGAAGGAAGGAAGTGAAAAAGAACTAAAAAACTAAAAAAATAGAGAGAAAGGATAGAGTATTTTCTGTATGAAAGGAAAAGGGGAGATAACCCGAACACATGGCTCAAGCCCATTGGCACATTGGCACATACAAAGCGTAATAACATGTTAATACATAATTGCTCTCTGCACATGGCAACAGGGCCGGCTCAACATTTTTGGGGGCCTTAGGCAAGTCATAAAAATGAGGCACATTGTGATGAAGTTAGAATTTAATTAGAAAAATGACCGTAGAATTTAATTTTTTGAGAACTTAATTAGCAATAAAGTAGGTAGTTGCGGTCCTAGGTTTTAGGAGAAGAATTTATTGGGAATGATGCTATTATTTTGAAAAGAGACAATACACTTACGTACGGTTATTATTGATAGTGCTAGTTGATAGGATTTGTTTTTTATTTTTAATTTCAAATTTGTAAACTAATTTTTAGATGTTCCTATTTTGTAGGCCTTCCAATAAGTTTTATTTCAAAAATTTTAAGCTTTTTTTATTATTAATTTTAATTTTGCTATAATATAGGACATTTATAATTAAGAAATTTTAATTTTGAGGCCTTCATAATTAGGGGGCCTTAGGCGATTGCCTCACCTGCCTACCCCTTTGAGCCGCCCCTGCATGGCAACTTATGTATACATGTAACATCATCCATATAGAGAAAAAAATAATAAAGTGTGCGTGTATGCGAGGTTGCTCCAAAGGAATACACTTGATTTCTAATATAAACAATAAGTGAAGGAATCTAATATCAGGGCTTTCCCATCCCACTTTCTGTCAAATATAGAACTAAAACTAACATTAGAAGACAAAACAAGATAACCAATAGTATGAGGAAAAATAGAAAAAAATCAAGTTTTTCCTCTTTTTTAAACTTCATTTTAAACACGGTTTGGTCATTAAAATGAATCCAAATCTAAATAATAAATGACAATGTATTGTATTACAATAGTTTGGGATGCATTAACGAATCTGCTCTCTCTCTCTCTCTCTCTCTCTCTCTCTCTCTCTCTCATACACACACACATGCACCCCTATCATTTCTCTTCCTTTAACCATTAATCATGATGGCTAAGCCAAACCATTGTTGGAAATTTTCAATTTAAAAATATGAAGAAAAAAAAAAAAAAAACCATGTAGTTCTTTGGTTTTCTCTTGATGTGGTTTTTATCCTACATTGAGAGCTATAAAAAAGACTTTTTATTGAGTTTTTCATCTACAAGTTTGTAATGAAAACCAAGAGTATATATGCCCTGGGATATTCATATGCGCTTGGATGAAATCCATTGTACAAGCCCACCATATTAAAAATAATCAAAAGGATCAAGAAAATTGAAAAACTTGAACTCCAAAGAAGAAGATCCCCCATTTCCATAAGAGTAAAAAGAATAAACAAAATAATAAAAAGATTGTAAATTAACTGTTTTATGTGTGAAAAGGTCAGTCATTTCGTCAAAAAATGTCGCCATCGAAAGAGTGACAAAAAGGAGAAGCCTTATCGCAAGATACCCAACTAAAATGACTTATGTAGTTAGTCTACGACCATAGATTTTGAGTAAGTGTATTGGTGATAGAAGATGAAGGGTTTAGGCATCATCTTTTACCTACACTACTTTATAAAATTTTACATTTTTCTTTTTTAGAATTTTAGTATAACTTTAACATTTCTATATTTGGACATGCTTCACATAACCCATGAGGGGCTGAAGAGGCAAAATAAAAAATTTCTAGCCCTACTTCCCATAGCCTCGAGTAGGTAATATAAATTAAAAAAATGAAATGTAATCATATCCTCACATTATAGAGTTTAAGACTTAAGGTAGGTAAATAGGATGTAAATATAATCTTAGCATTAATTAACAAAGTTTAAGACTCCAGGCAGACAAATGAAGTAAAGAGAAAATTATAAAATAAAGAAAATAAAAGTGTGAGTTGATATCGCTGATATGCTTAGAATATTTAGAATATAATGTAATTTAAGTTTGATCGAGATGTGAGAAAGAAAATGGAAGATTAATCACCTTTTTCTACAAAAGGGATGGCTGGATTGTTATGGACAAATGTCTTAAATCTGTCTATTGGTCTGTCAATGACATCAACTAGGTTTCGATGTCATTAAAGCCAGTCGTCGATAACATCGAAGGTTGGTCGATGCCATCGATAATTGTCGGAATTTTTCACCCCTGGTCGCTGGACAGTTTTGGTCCGTTTTCGATGACATCGATGGACCTTCGATGACATCGAAGATTTTAGGCAGACTTTCTGCAAAAATGCAGATTTTTCGATTTTTGTTTCCTATTCTGATTCTACTTTTTTCTAAACTTATATAAAGGGGTGTATGCGGGATTAGGAGGTATTCTAAGGCTTTCTAAATGAGTTCCAAGGGTTCCTAAAAGGATTTTAGGGTTTTCAGAGGGTGTAGTAAGGGTGAGATTCGAGGTTGTTCGAATCAGGCAAGTCCTCTCTTTGTAATTTCTATTTTCATAGTGGAGAACTATCGCTTTGTGCCGTGGTTTTTTCCCAAAAGGGTTTTCCACGTTAAATCTAGGTTCTCTTGTGTGTGCTTGGTGCCATTGGATTGTTATCCTAGATCTAGATCTGTGTGATTCTGCAGTACAAATCCCCAACAAGTGGTATCAGAGCAATCATTGGGGCATAGATCTGAATCTGAGGGATTAGTAATAATGGCAAGCACCAGGTATGATATTGAAAAGTACTCAGGGAAAAATAATTTTGAGCTATGAAAAATTAAGATAATGAGTTCCTTAATCAAGTAAGGCGAAGATGGTGCTCTTGAGGAGCGAAAGTCTACCATGACTGATGATGAGTGGAATACTCTTGATAAGAAGGCTTCATCATTGATCCGTTTATGTCTCACGGATGAGGTTCTCTACAACGTCATGAGGGAGAAAACTGCGGCTAAGTTATAGGCGAAGTTAGAGGATGTCTATGCAAAAAAAAATCATCGAAAAATCGCCTATACTTGAAGCGGCAGTGGCATAACTTTAAGATGGCAGAGGGTGGAGATTTGGAGGCTCACATCAAACCTTTAATAAATTAGTTTATAAATTGCTGGATATAGAGGAAGTGATGGAAGATGAAGAACAAGCATATATGTTGCTGAATTCTCTTCCGGCGTCGTATGAGTCATTCAAGGACACTATGTGCAGCATGAATAAAACCCTGAGTGTCGACACCGTTATCTCAGCCTTCAAGGGAATGCTGTGAGAAAGCTAAATGGCGATATAGGAACATCTTTTGATGCATTGCTTACAAAGGATAGGAATTCTGAACAAGGAACGAGTTCTTCAGGTTCTAGATCCAAGTCAAAGGGCAAGGGCAAAAGAAAGGTAAAGTGCTAGAATTGTGGGAAGGAAGGACATGTAAAGAAGGATTGTGAAAATCCTAAATCAAAGAGAGAAGATTCTGAGGCTTCGTACAGGGAGGCCAATGCTGCCACGTCTGATGGATCGAGTGGATATGATGGTAATATTTTGTCAGTGTCTACTATCAGGCGGTCATACGATGATCGTAAGGATGAGTGGATGTTAGACATGGGAGCATCTTTTCACATGACTCCTCATCGGAGTTGGTTCACCAGTTACAGGGAGTGCGATGGTAGACAGGTATTTATGGGCAATGATATTTCCTGTAATGTTATGGTTGTTGGTTCGGTGTGCATCAAGATGTTTGATGGGGTGGAGCGTACCTTGACTGATGTTAGGCACGTTCCTGATTTGAAGCAGAATCTGATTTCTTTTGGTGTGCTTGAGGCAAAAGGATGCAAGTACACAGGTATTGATAGTGCTCTTAAGGTATCTAAGGGGGCACGGGTAATCATGAAAGCACAACGACTCGGTAACTTGTACAGGTTAATCGGGAACACTTCAAAAGGTAGAGCTGCAGTGGATGTAATGGATTCCACATTTGCATGTGTGTGGCATATTAAGCATGGCCACATGAGAGAGCAGGGCAAGAAGGCTGAGACGTGCGTACAGGGATACAGAGCAGGTGGAGCAGCCACCTGTGAGAAGAATCACACGGCATGATCGCATGATATCAACGAGGTACATGGACGACTCTAATATTGCAGGGGATTTATCTTCTATTCAGATTGCTCTAGGTGAGCCTAGTGCTGAAAAGTGAAAGGTGACTATGAGCGATGTAATGGATTCATTGTACCAGATTGACATATGGGAGCAAGTGGAGCTTCTAGTAGGCCAGAGAGTAGTTGGATGCAGGTGAATCTTCAGGAGGATACAGCAATGGGTTATGCTCAGAGAGAAGGGTTCGGCTTCTCAAATATATTTGCGTCGACGGTATAGCAAGTGTCTATTAGATCCGTAATTAGCGCTAGTTGGCCAATGTGATCTTAAGCAGGAAAGATGGATGTGGAGTCTGTACTTCTGTAAGGGAAAGTGAAGAGCAGATCTACATAAAGCAACCAGAGCAGTTCGAAGTTAAAGGGGCTGAGAAAAGACTTTACATGAGGTCATGGTTCGACCTGTTACCTAGGCAGTGGTTTGATTCCTTCATGATGAGTCAGGAATTGATGACATGTAGATCACCAATTATGATATGTCTGAAATCAATGTACTGAAGACTCGGTTAAGAGGGACATTCAGGATGAAGGATTAGGGGGCTACAAAGATGGTTCTCGGCATTAAAACTGAAGGAGGAGTAGGCTTTGGTAATCACAGGAGGAATACCTTGTGTATAGGTATTGATCAAGGATGTGACGGGCCAGGTAAAGCAGGAGAATGTTCTCTACGCGTCTCTCCTCAAGTTTTCCTCAAGACATGTCCCAAAATAAATGAGTAAAAGCAGGATATCTCATGGGCTTTATTTGAATGCAGTTAGCAGTGTATGCCATGGTTTGGATTAGACCGGTTATTTCACAAGCTATCAGTGTTGTGAGCAAGTACCTCGGCAAGTAATATTGGGTAACGGTGAAATGGTAAGAAGACTACGTCTTTCCTTTTGAAGAAGACAAGAGCAAAAGTGGTTGAGTACGTGAATTTTGATCCAGCAGACATGCTCACCTAGATCGTTCCTGCAGAGAAGTTCAAGTTCTGTGTAACTTCTCGGGGCTTGGCGATGGCGTAAAAGGAAGACGGAGTGTGTACGAGAAGCTGTGATGTGATACAGAGATAAGAGAAGAGGTTAAGAAGCTATAAGGATGAAGATTAAAGACATGGTGGAGATTATTATGGACAGATGTCTTAAATCTGTCTGTTGGTCTGTCGATGACATCGACCAGGTTTCGATGTCATTAAAGCCAGTCGTCGATGACATCAAAGGTTGCTCAATGCCATCGATAATTGTCAGAATTTTTCACCCCTGGTCGCTGAATAGTTTTGGTCCATTTTCGATGACATCGATGGACCTTCGATGACATCGAAGATTTTACGCAGATTTTCTGCGGAAACGTAGATTTTACGATTTTTGTTTTCTATTATGATTCAACTTCTTTCTAAACTTATATAAAGGGGTCTTTGCAAGATTGGGAGGTATTCTAAGGCTTTTTAAAGGAGTTCCAAGGGTTCTTAAAAGAATTTTAGGGTTTCCAGAGGGTGTAGCAAGGGTGACATTCGAGGTTGTTCGAATCGGGTAAGTCCTCTCTCTTTGTAATTTCTATTTTCATAGTGGAGATCTGTCACTTTGTGTCGTGGTTTTTTCCCACAAAGGTTTTCCATGTTAAATCTGTGTTCTCTTGTGTGTGCTTGGTGTCATTGGATTTCTATCCTAGATCTAGATTTATGTGATTCCGAAGTACAAATCCCCAACATGGATATCCCTAATTCTAACCCTACTCTTGATTTCAGTGGTTTCTTCAATGGGCTACTCCTTGTTATTCACTCTCCAAGTATAGGGTTGTGATGTAGTAATAATCTCAGTAAAACCGAGGTTGAATCCATAGGGACTGAAACCTGTATATAATCTGAAAGTAACCAGAGCTAGAACTAGAATAAGTTGAAATCTAAATCAAGTGAGTATGAGGGAATAATGGTGAGAATACTAATCTAAAACTTATGAAATTTAAAGGTAGGAAACTAGGGTACCAAAGATCCACTTGTAGAGATTAGGGAGATCTATGGTCGATTCATGAACTCAACTGGACTTCGAGTCTCATCTTCATCCAGTTGGAAGATATAACTTGAAATCAAATTTGAACTTCCTTTGATCTAGTTTTCGAAAGATAAGACGGATGTAAATTAGAATGGATTCCATCACCAAACCATGTCTATGAGACAAGATAAACAACAGAATTAAACTAATCCACAACCAATTTGAGAGATATATGAATGTTAGGAAGGATTTCGTCATCCAACCACGCCCAAGAGATGATGATGAACAACAGGGTTCCCAAATTCATAAACCCTATAATGATAAGAACATGCTCAAAGCTATCGCAGATCTATTGTAATTTCAGTCACAACAAACCATTAAAAACTGAAAGCATTCCTATTAATCAAACTAAATCAACATCAATTCAGTCTAACATGAATCAAAGACATACAATCGTTCCCATCACACCACAACCTTCACCTCTTAACCCTAGCTAAGAGGTTTAGCCTACCTTGATTAGGCTATCCTCAAAATAAAAATAAAAACAGTAAATAAAAACTAAGAAAACTCTCCCTCATTTTGTGCTTCACGGCTAGCCCAAGATCTCCTATTGTCTCTTTCTTCTCTTTCTTTTATAGCAAGAGAAGGCTGTGAAAGGCTGCGTAAGGAGAGACGGTGGCTTGGAGTCGGTTTTGTTTACGCAACAGGAGTTTCCGATTCTGGAAAAGTTACGCAGTTGCACGTACAGTTTTCACACTAAAAACACTAGCAAATACTCCCGTCTTCCCTCGCTTTCTGTTGAAAAGGAGAACGTCCCCTCGGACGTTTTTGAGCGCCCTACATGATGAACGGTTTGGATTGATGAGATGGACTATGATGGTGGCCCACAACTGCGCGCAAATCACGGACAGCGTCCGGACGCTAAAACAGGGCCTCCGTAAACATCTTACGCTGTGATGTTGGTGGGGCCCATGATCCTTGTTGGTTGGAAAATTCACACTGTCCATCAGTTTCTTCTCAAAATTTCAGTTGGGAAGGGATGTTTTTGCTCGATTTTAGTGTGGCCCATCGAATCAAATAGTTCCACCGTCTATCTTGTGTTTGGAAGATTAATAACTGTTCTTCATTGCCTTCTGTGATTTTGTCACCTAAGTCATGATCATAGGGCCCTTTCAAGCCTGATTAACGGTCCCGATCATCCAGAACATGGACTGTGGTGGACCACGAAACATCGTTCATGATCCCTATTTCTCAGCCGAAAATGGCTCTTTCCATTTTTTGGAAAGAGATCGGGTTAACATCGGTTTGACCCGGTCGCACACACAACGCAGGTGGGATCCACTGCACTGCTTTTGAGAGATCTGATCCGTCCATCCTTTTTCTCATCTCATTTAAACCGTTGAGAACAATTTTAAAGCATATCCAGATAGCAGGTGGGCTCAAAATCAATGGTTTATGGGTTGATCTGTCCATTGGATCACTTCCACAGGGATCGAACGGATGAAATTCGACGTGTACGGTTAATTTATAGTCCTCAGGCCATGTATAAAGTTTCGAGCTGAGCAGATGATGGGAACCCTGTGATCTTGCATTCTGGACCAATTTCGGGCCACTTGAGCTTCAGTTTCTCGATTTTCTTAGATCTCTAGCATGTAAATCCGTCGATCTCAATCCCTTGGGGTCCGTCCCTTGCCTTGGTGACTCATGAGCATTAAATCCATGCTTTTAGCATCCTGTTTCAGTCCAAGCTCATAAATACACCTTGCATCACAAACACGATTAAATTAAACCGATAAATGATACAATGTTCGTAAATCCAGATAATAACTGGGGTCTGATATGCAATATTTGACCCTCAACACTTTCATGGTTGGTTTTCTTTGTCGAACAATACCCCGACATGTCGAAAATCTTCGGGGCACTCCAAAACCTTGAACTGCCAACTCTCTTTAACTTTATCTCTCATTCCCTAACCTTTATTCATGTAACGCCCCAAAACCTAGCACCCGAGTACAAAAACTCGGATCCTAAATTCTAGGATGTTAACACTAAGATGGTATGGTGCATTGACACCAACTTTGACAACACTCTGATTTTCGTCACTCGAGCACAATGTCCTCGCAGCGAAAACCCGAGTATTGTCTAAGGATGCCGCATGCGGGGGCAATTCACATGAGTCCAATAATCAGATTTACATTCATCCCGTGAAACCATAAATAAATCAAAGTAGCGTATATAAAATTCAGCAGATATCAAAGAGGTAAGCGGAGATAACTAAAACCATAAAGTAGTTAGGCAAATATCCATATAAAAGTGTATAGATTCAAATGACTCCCATAAGGACCCCATAAACCATAAACATCCCAATGTATGAGATATAAACAAAAGTCAAAATAAAAGACCAAAGATCTATTGGCTACAACTCATATAGCATAGCTAAGCTAGCTTTGCTCTACTGCTATCATCTAACTCTTCTTCGAGCTCTACCCAAACCTCCTAAGCTCCAAGACTCTACATGCATGCATCACTATTGTATTTCGAATTTGAATTATGAGTGGCCAACTCAATGAAAAATCCCCAAGATAACATAATGACATATCATTCTAGTATAATTTCAAAAGGGAAAGCATACAACGTAATAGTCATCACAATGCAATCTTAATTAATGCATAAATGTATGAATGCACATCATTCTATGGATGCTCGTCTAATTGGCTTTTGGGGGTAACCACTAGCCTTTATCAATGACTACCCACCCACAGTAATATTAGTATTAGAAACTAATGAAAATACCTCAATTAGAGGTACATGCTACCACAGTATTTATCTCATAACAAAAGTACCTAACCGTCAATGAAAGTAAACTGAGTACGTGCTTACAATGGCTAGAACACCAAAGGGGTTGTTCGAACAATGGACTAGGAGCTAGTGAAAGTAAACTAAGTACATGTTATAACATCATCTAACCACCCGATAACGCCCAGGTGTTATAAATGCATGATTATCCAGCCTTTATTAATCCAGTTTATAAATAGCCAATTCAACGAAACTTTTACAACTAGAGGCCAAACTAGATCCAACAAATAGGTCTTACTATCCCCAATTCATATAAAATCTCAACACAGAGGGTTTCACTCAACGAAAACCAATAAGGCACAAATGAAGCCATCGAGGCATAAGTAAAGTCATCTAGGCACAAATAAAGCCATCTATGCACAATGTTCACTTAGGGACACAACCAATGAAATTCCACCTAACAAACCAACTAGGGCACAACGAGTTGTGGATAGTAAATCTACAATAAATTGCATTCAATTCCTTTCACAGGATGGCCAATAATTAAATGTGCAATACAAGTATGTGTCACATCCACACGAATCACATAATTTCACTATGGCATATTAAAATTTATATCCACATGAATCACATGAGACAATGATTATATTTAAATGAATATTCAATTTGATGTATCTTAGGGTGGGTCCTACTCATTTATACATCCGAACTAATGAACTAGAAATCCGATCCATTGGTGATCTAATATGGTTCGATCAGTTAGGTTGTGAAGCCCAATTAAGCTATGGGTTTCTAGGCTCAAGTTTCAGCTCATGGTCCCTAGGTCTTCAAACATACATGATGTAAGCACATGAGATGGCCTAATTTAATCAAAATTTTGTTAGTAACACCTGAGAACAACTAATATTTTATAGACTCAATTTGTAGGCCAATGGATGGCCGCTGATGATGTTTTTATTATCCATAAATGATTAGGTAGAGGTAATAGTTAGGTAGAATATTGTTTGTTAGGTAAAAAGTCTACCATGTAGAGTGTCGGTTTGCCACTAGCTAGGGGTCGATTTTGTCCTCTTTTATATCTGTTTTACTATATACGATGAGTATTTAATTTCCTAAAGAGTTCATGAAAAGACGAGCTATCGATATCCTAGAGGGGGTGAATATGACAGTACTAAATTCTTCGAAATAAAGAGTAATAAATAATCTCAATCGCTCAAATATTGAAACCTTGATTCCAAATAATTTGTAGGACAACGTTCACCTAGAATTTTAAGCAGGACAACTTTATTTCATGAATGTTTTCGAAATCAAATTTTCAAACTTGTAAGAAAAGATAAAATAAATATAACATTCACCACAATGCACAAGAGGTTATAGTGGTTCGGTGCTTAAACTTACACCTACTCCACTTCCAAAATTACTACCCTTATAATTTTGGCTTTCACTATTTCAAAGTTTTTACAGGTTTACCTTAACAACCTTATACAGTTCTTATGATTTTCATTGGCTCACCACAATAAAACTCCCTTTGTGATTTTTACTGGCTATCACAAATCAACCCATGGAGATTTCTGAGCTATCTCTAAAAAAATCCAAATAAAATAAAGTAATTGACTATGTACTTATCTTCAAATGATAATTCGAAGATACAGTCGAAACTTGAAGTAGCGATCTTCTTTCTTGGGTGTAGAGGAGGCAGTATTTGCTCAACTAAAAATAGTATATGGATCTAATGTATTTCAGAAAATGAAAACTCCAATGTTGCATATTCAATGGAGTATAGACTACTCTCTAAAAATGTATTTGAGATCTGCTTGAGAAAATGAATTGAATAAACTTAAATATATTTATAAATACACACAAATAGTTTAACAAAGACTTGAGCTTCTCTCTTACTTGGAGAAGATTTTGAATGAATTTCATTGTAGTTTAGAATGAGTGAAGGTCCCTATTGATGACCAAAGGATATGGAAATTCGGCTAGCCTAAGATTAGGTTCAGTTGGTCAAATTATAACGAATTCATTCTAACGGATATTGGATTATGCAGGATAAGATTTATCTAAAATTCAGCTGGCCTAAGGGAAAATTCAGCTCGCTAAATCGCCAATTCGACTGACCGAATTCTCTTGAAAATTCAAGAATCATTTGTTGGAATTCAACCTGAACTTTCCTTGGGCTGGCCAAACTCTAAGTTAGGCTAGCCAAGCCTAAAGTTAGACTGGCCAAATTTGCAACAGATTTTTCAAATATTCAAATCTAAAATTTTGCTCAAACCTGAAGTTAGGTTAGCCAAAGAAGTTAGGTTGGCTGAACCTTAAGGTAGGTTGGCCGAACTTCAGTGAAATTACACCAAAATTTAACATAATTTGAACATTTTTCAAAAGTACCTAAGATAAGGGCTTTCTAGAGTTATATCATCTATTGGTTGGCTAATACAGAGATCTTCTAATCTTGATAAACTTGAAACTGAGCGATGACTTAAGATGACAAGCCGATCTTGAGCTGATATTCATGAGATGTAGTGTAGTTGCAATCTGACTGGTATCATTGTGTATCTTTGTCTTACGAAAATATTTGACAACCTTATGTGTGTTAAATATATAAGCACTTACAGTTTGATTATTTGTCAGATATTTGGTTACCCTTGTCTAGGATCGATCAATTGGACTCATTGCATGTCTTTAGAAAGTGATAAGGATCCTTTCAACTTATCCTACTTGAACTCTCAACTTTTCTTAAATCAACCAAAGATTGTTTTATTAAAGAAATATACGATATAGGTTTCTAGAGAGTCCAAATTATCAACTGAAATTTAATCTATTATGTTCCAAATCTATTGATCAAGTCAATTGGTTGTTTTGGGGACGTGCCGAGGGTCCTACTCATTTGATCGATTTGGATTTTCAACGTTTCTCAAGTTGCTCAGAGATGATTTAATCGAAATATGGCCAAAGTTTAAAAAGTAATTTATTCTCATTTTAAGTGTGGTGTTTACAAAAACATAAGTAAATAAAGTAGAAAATTAATTAGATAAAAATATGAAAATCCTCAAGTTAGATAGGGTGGAGAATACATCTCATGTGACATTGCATCATTTTATGAATTTGTAAAAAATTTACATGAAACAATCACTCTTTATTGACCTTAACAAATGACATAACTGAAAGGAAGATTAGAACCTAAATGGATATGATAAATGTTATACTAATTAGTACAGGCCCACCTTTAAACCTATAAGAAAATGTCCTCCTAACCGCATGTCACATCTTGAACAGTGTACCACATAAACACTCTAGAATACTCCCTATGAATTATGAAAGAATAAAATACCATATCCTACTTAACTAAAAGAGTGGGGATGCGTAGCTGAGTGGGGCTACCTTTCCTGGGAAAAAAAAAATTAAAGCCTAAAACTCTTGACTATGCATTCATAAGATATTCCCAAAAATAGTGAGGTGCTAAATTTTAGATGTAAACACTGTGATAGAATCTTTAGATGTTAAAGTTTTTTAGAATATATTTTCATATAAATCTACTACTATTGAGAAAATAGAAAATCTAACTATAAGACTTGATATATATAAAGGAGAATACAGCAAATAAGTTCAATAAACTTAGAAGAAGTAAAAGAGCTAGAATACAAACTAGTTTTATACCTAACTTTTACACATTCTTAGTACAAAAAGATTTTACTACTTGTGCAAATATAATGAATTCTCTTAATACTGCCTTCTGAAGAGAAGCTACTAATAATGAAATTGATTCAATTTTACACAACTACACTTAGAAACTTATATACCTACCACCGGATAACAAACCCATAGAATTTAAATAGGTATTCAAGAAAAAATTCAGACCAAATAAATCAATTGAAAAATTCGAAGCTAAGCTAGTGGCTAAAAGATGTTTTTAAAAAATGAAGACATTGACTTTTTTATACATATCCACTGGTTATCAAAATCACTACCATTTGCACATTAATTGCAATTGCTTCTGTTCGAACATTATAATTCATCAAATGAATGTAGAAACTACTTTTTTTAAATGGTGAATTAGAAGAAGAGATTTACATAGATAAACTTAAGAGGTATATCATAACAGGACAAAAAAAGAAAGTGTATAAAGTAATCAAATCTCTTTATAGTCTGAAACAATCACCTAAGAAATAGAATTAAAATTTTGATTAAGTTTTATTATAAAATAAATTTTAAATTAATGAATCTGATAAATGTGTGTGTGTGTGTGTGTGTATAAGGAAAAGGTACTATGCGCTCGAGCTCACGATAAGCTCCCATGAGGTCGAGCTGTGTGGGCCCCACCGTGATGCGTGTCGACCATCAACACCGTGCATTTGATGGGTCCCCTTTAAATTATGGGATATCCTAAAAATCAGCCGTATACGAAACTCAGGTGGGCCATACCATCTAAAATCATGTGAAGACATGCCAAAAACATATAAAAGCACTTGGTGGGGCCCACCTGAAATTTTCATGCGTCTAAAACTTGGTCTGAACCCTCATCCAAGTGGGACACACATAATGGATGGGCTGGATTTGCAAACCACATCTCGGTGGGGCCAAAAAATGATTATGAATGTTTAAATGGTGCACGGCCCCTCTCAACTTCTGTATATGGTGTGGCCCACACAAGTATTGACTTGATTTTTGAGACCTGGGCCCACGATGGAATGGTGCATCTGACTGATGGGGTAGATGATCGAAACGCATCACGGTGGGGCCCACACAGCTCGACCTCATGGGACGTTCCCATCAACTCGAGCGCATAGTACCTTTTCCCATATATCAAATTATTCAAGGATGTTTATGTTATCATATGTTTACATGTACATAACATATTAAATCTTTATATCAATATAAGGGTAGCAAATGAAACCAAAACCTTTCTTATCATCTTACTTTTGCATGAAGAACTTGAGAGAAGAAAAAAAAAAAAAGGCTTAGGAGAGCAAATGTAATTCTAGCCATCGAAATAATTAAATATTCTAATAGAATTACATTAATACAATCAATTATATTAATAAATTTTTTAAGTATAATCTTCGTAATTGTGGACTTATTATTACTATCTGTGATATTAGTGTATTTATTTATGCACTTTGTTTATCAATCACGTGAGTCCATATGTAATGTGGTCAGTTGAGTCCTTGAAAGCTGGCGATTAAAAATAGAAGAGGACATAAAGCATCAAGGAGTGAAGAGATCAGATAAATGAGGTGCCTTGATGACCCTATCCTTAAACCTAAAATAACCTTAGCATGTAGATAATCATAAGCTTTATAGGGAAACCTTGATTGATCATCACATAGCCTTAAGAGTCAAATTAGAACATAATAAGTAAAGCTATAAGAGATTATAAGCTATTGTAAAATATACTGCCTAAAACAACAATTTTTTAGTGTCTTCGATCCCATCGATAGTCTATAGATGGGTCTCGATGGCATCAAAGATCCACTTGATTGTATCAAGTAGTGAACTCAAATTTGTCCAGTGAGCTTGGTCTATTTTTTTAAGTTTATCGATAGGATTGATAGTCTTCTCGATCCTATCGAAGGACCTTCAATCCCATTGAAGACCTACTCGATTTTGTTGATAGATCCATTAACTAGCCATTAGAACACGATTTCTATAAAATGGGCATTCGGTTCTTGTACAAATGGATGAATTTTTTATGCAATAAAAGCATATGTAATTCTATATTCATATCATTCATCCTAAGGTTCTAAACCCTTAATATCTAAGTCATCTTCCTTATGATTTATTACTTGAATGAGCATTTTAAACTCTTCATCAAGATATTATTGATCCCCACCATTCTCTAAAGATTAGTTACTAAGTCTATTGGTATATCATTGTCTAAATCTTCTATAAGACCCAATTAGTTGAATCTCCTAGGATTACAACATTTTCATGAGTTATAGAAGATTCAACCAACCTTTCTTGCCTTAGTCACTAAATTGGCACATCACATGCAAGGTAAACATTTGTTGGAGATGAAGCATCGACATAAAAGATTGGTGGAGCAATTGAGAAGCAAATTTGTGCATGTAAGAGCATTAAAGAAACATTTATAGACCACACATCAAAAAAGGCTCAATCCAACAAGTTGTCATTTGTAAGAGTTTGTATACATTCATTCCTTGTATATGATTGAGTGTAAGAGTTTATGACCCAAATTCAAATAAGTTCTTATGTAGGACGTAGGATCTTGTGTAAGGCCTAATTCACCGACATAGGTGTGTATATGGTCCACCGGGCATGGGTACATACATATTGATCTCTGCGGTAGCCTCCAGCAAGAGTGTACATAGGTCCTTAGATTAGGACTGCTAGTAGTTGTGGTTAGTCGATAGAAAGTCAACTAATGTCTCTTGCGGGAGCCTCCGATGAGCGTATACGTTAGGTCCTTATGTAGGACTATAAAGGTTAGAGATGAACTTGATTTAAAACATCTGATAGTGAATACCAGTACACTCAAAGAGAGTGCATCCATCGGAAGAAGAGTAGAAAAATCGAACCACTATATATGTTTATATATATATAATTGTGAATGTTTGCGATTCTAATTCATACTCATGTACGTGTTTGATTAGTTAAATCATATGAGTGCTTGAATTGGGTTGTATGCTAGGCATTTATCTTGTAAGCACACATAAGCTCACTACCTCTCTTATAGACTAGTTGCTTGATTGGTAGATCATGTGTAGTCTATGTGATTAGACCCACTTTTGCTTGAAAGCCTTAGTATTAACTTGCCTTCTTAGTTTAAATTGGCATATTTAGTTTAAGTAGCTAATTATGTGTTTTAATTGAAGAATTTGAAGCGGTCCTATTCACCCCCCCTCTCCTAGGACATAGCCATCATTCTATAGTTCTACCAAGCTTTCACATGCATCGTGGTAGACTCTTCATCCCACCCTTTATGATCTTCATGTGAAATTGTTTTAAAATGAAGGAAATAGAGTATCATAACTTTAGTACTCTAGTATTATTTGTCACTTGATGTTTTTAATGAATTGTACTAGACTCGATATTGCATATGCTATTAGTATATCAAGTAGATATACTAGTAATCTTTAATAAGATCATTAGAATATTGTAATCAAAATACTGATATACTTAAAAAGACTTGTAATTATGATCTCCGCCATCTTAGATATCAAGTTGTGATTAAATGGTGCAATGATGCTAACTGGATAACAGATTCTATTGAATTCAAATCTATGAGTGGATATGTTTTCACTTTAGGAAAGACGGTGGTTTCTTAAAAATAAAAAAATAAACATATAAGAAAATAATTGAGATAACCAAGATACAATAGCAAAGGAAAAGTAGAATTGCTAAAGAGTCTACTTGTAGATGTACCTTTATGGGATAAACTTGTGGTAGCAATTTCCTTGCATTGTGATAGCCAAAATGCAATACGAAAGAAAATAATTGAACCTATAATAAGAAATCCAGACATCTACATCTAAGGAACAACTTAGTCAAGCAATTACTCAAGGACGGAGTTACTGCAGTTAACTTCACAAGGTTTAAAGATAATTTAATTGATCAAATAATCAAAGCATTATCAACAGGTTAGTGATGAATATATACATAGAGGAAAATAGGATTGAATCCTATGTAAATTAATTCACTGATAATGAAAAATCAACATATACAATTAGAGATCCTAAGAACTAGGTGTTGAGATTAGAAAAGTATTGATTTTGTATTTTTAAAATTTTGGATACATTAATTACAAGTTATATATTGGTTAGCATGAACTTGAGAATGAAAGGCATTTCCCTCTAGCATGGATTTTATCCCTACTAATGCAGCCTATAATCTAGGTCGTACCAACCTCGTTCCACATGGATGGATGGGATTCGTCTCCCTGCCATGTCAGCATCAGTCCCTCATAGCACAGTACACTTACACATGGCACAGTCTCGACTAATGGGAGCTAGTCACATCATTAACTCTCCTTATATGCCTATAAATACCCCATTGATGTATTCATTTTTCACATTTGCATCTTGCCTTCTCCTTTTTCACTTTCTCCTTTAGGCTAGTGTATCCATCCAAGTGAAATTTAGGGACTTTTATAATAAAAATAGTCAACTTTGAGGTTGGCATGGCGCACTAACCCCTCAATCGAAGAAGGGCCACTCCAAGTCTAATAGAGGGCCACATCAAGCCTTTTTATTATCTAATTATGCTTTCATGCTATCGAATCCCTGGCGAGGTTGCACCAAAACCTTTAAAGATGCATCTGCCCTTATTCTTTTTATCTCATATTTTTATTTCACGTCATTGGATCAAAATTATCAATCTCTATTACTACTCACATAGTGATCAATTATACTACTAAGAGAAATACTTATCATTCTCTAATTCAGGATAAATTCATGGACATCGTCCAATATATCCAGTTCAATATCATAACATTGTCCTCTATATATAAACAATACGTTCTCCAATACAAACACAATTCTTCACTCCATGTCTTAAAGATTCATATGCAGAATGTGCATACTCATAAATCCTCTCTATACTATCATAGCTTCGTACTAGAAAAGAAAACATCAAAAAGTGTTCCCATATATTGATATCTCATTATATGATGAGGTGATAAATCATACAATCAATCCATAAATTATCTAAAGACAATCATTCTTGCATTATCTTTACATATCATACATCTCTCGTATTCTTTTAAATATTACTATTTTGTGACCATAAATATACTTATCATTGTTTTGTCACCATATCTTACTTTAGAATCAATGGTTACTCTATAAAATATAATTAAGATTTTTGGTAAATCACAACATGGAATGTAATAAGAACCCAAGTAATAATAATAAAAGCTTTCTAATTGTATACATTCCTATCTCTCTTGTTTGAACATAGCAAAGTGATTATAATATTTTATGAATGAATGGCATTGAACTCAAACCCTAATGCAATATTTATATTCAATCAAAATCTCAATCAATATTAAATTCAATAGGTGAAAAGTTGCTATTGAGTTATTTGACATCAACATTATAAACTTATAGTGATGGCTTCATTCTTACTGTGTTACAATGTTATGACTTGTAGCAAGAAAGGTTGGACAATGTCACTAATGAGCTCCATACATGTGATACAGTGGAATATATAGCTATATAAACATTCATGATGGACTCACCTATATGAGCATGAAAGTTAGGGTTGTACATCGAGTCGAGTCGAGGTGGGCCAAGCTTGGCTTGACTTCTGCTATACTATTCAAGCTCGAGCTCGACTCATTCTCTAACATTGAGCTCAAAAGCTTTCAAGTCGAGTTGAGTTTACCTCAATATAGCAAAGAAAAAGAGGGAATAGGGACTCTATAGGGTCGGGTGTTTTTAGTAAAAACTTTTAAGTTTTAACTTTTATATATATATATATATATATATATATATATATATATATATATATTATTTAATATTAATATAATATATATTATTAAAATATATTACTCGAGCCAAGCTTCGAGTCTAGTCGAGTTGAAATACACCATGGTGGAACTTGGCTTGAACTCAACTCGAGCTTTAGTAAACAAGCTTTGACTCGCCTTGAGTCGGCCTTTCAAGCTGAGTCAATCCGAGCTGAGTTGAGCCGAGTCGAGCGAGCTTTTCAAGCTAGCTTGACTCATGTACAGCCCTAATGAAAGTGTGGCTGCTTCTTATAAGAATTGGGACATTCTCTAAAGAGCTCATGAAATTGTAATACAGCACATGGTTCTAACGTGTTGGCTTTGTAAGAACTCATGTTGTTTGAAAATATTGTGTGTGATGTATCGGAGATGTCTTTTAAAGGTGTTAGTTTAAGGAACTAAATCACTAACCTCCTGACAAGCTAGATATATTTACATTTGGCACCAATGTTCAAATCTCTATATACCTTTATCAATATAGTTTATTTCATTGATTTGCTCACTTATTTTTCCTTTAAATCATCCTTTTATTATTTTCCTATTTTTTAATTGTGGGAGCTTGTTGAATATTTTAATTTTAAAATATGATACACACACACACGTAGTTCTTTGGTTTTCTCTTGAAGTGGCTTTTTTGCACATTGAACAGACAGAGGCTTCGCGCAGGGGTAGCGAAGTGTGGTGTGGTTGTTTTTGAGCATCTTTTATTTTTATTATTCTCATGCCACCACACTTGCCTGTAAGGTAGCGTGCCATTCATGACAGCACTTATATACCTTACGTGTCCTGGGCTCTCCTTTCAACTTTTTTTTTTTTTTTTTTTTTTAAAGATATCATTTTTGTACCTTTCATGCTGTAAATCATCTATATCCCTTTCCTTTTTTATTTTATGGGTAAATCAGCAAAGCATCTATATACCCCCAGTAAGCTTTTATTGTGTGCTCACCTTATTTAAACCATCCATCGTTGAAGAGAATTAACCATTATATCTCAGGGACAGGTGCTGCAACCATGCATGTTCATATTCTCATGGAGACAAATCTATTTTTAATATAGCATCTATAACGTTCCTCAACTCCCCATCATATTTTTGTCTCCCAATTATCATATTTTTTCTTATATTTATTTTTTTAACCAACAACCACTTGGTAATTATCATGTCAACTACTCATGCCTCATTTTTCACTATAGAAACACCTTTTTATAGAAAGACGTTGACAAGCTTTCGTGGCATTGTAGCCGTTGGTCTTTGTTTCTTGATCCAAACAAGAGAAAGACATCTCATCCACCTCAAGCTCCAGACAAGAACCCTCCATTAAGCAAAGTATCTCTTCTTCTTCTTCTTTTTTCTTTTTTCTTTTTATTCTTTTCTTTTTTCTCTCCATAGCTAACCGCCATGTAACGAAACATTCGGCCAAGAGTATGTGTGCTTTTGCCACATACTCATCCACCAACATGCACCATACACGTGCATCAATCCAGACCATCCAGATTACCGACCTTATTCTGAATGAGAGAACGGCCTGAACATCGCATAGATTGAGTGATCCATACCGTTTAAACTCACATTTTTTATTTGGACCAGTTAAATGTCTCGGATGATCACGACCGTCTAATCAACGTATATTCCTGTCCACGGTGGGGCGATGATTTGGGCAGTGTCAGTTGATATGGGTTATGGTAGTTTGGTAAGCTGTGGTGAATGCACACCGTAGTCATTTCCAGAGAAAAGCAAGGGATCACTTTTATGCTCCGACAGAGTGTGATGATGATACGCAGGTACTGAGACATTACTAGACAACGCATAACGTGAAAAACATTTATTTCAAATTAAACTGTCCAAATTATATTCCCCGACTTAGATGTAAATTAACCAAAAAATTACACTTATCATTCGACCATTGGATAGATAGACCTTTCTTGGACGGTTAAAAATGAATAATTAATATCCAGTGGTCTTATTTCAATAAACAAGAAAGAGAACAGGATTTCATTTCAGTAGTTTTCTTTTATGTTTTTGTGTTTTGTTGTTGTAGTAGTTATATGATAAATGCTCGCTATCTAGTAGATAAGTTCCAATTTATCTGGTGTGTACTACATCCATTCCGTCCAATAGGTTTTGGCCTTCACTTTTAAAGCTCATCAAGTGGGCCAAACCATGGAAAATATTGTGTGGATGGTAATAAAATAACACAACACAAATGTGGTCCACCTGAAGAGTGGATGAGGTTGTATTTTTACACAAGGTGATTTCATGGTGGGGTGGTGGGCCAACCTATTGGACCACGTAGATTGGTCACACACATGAAAGAGTGGAAGTTAGCTGCAGGGTGGAAGGTAATTTATCATCTAGTTGGTTGGATGTGAGCATTTTTTCTAGTTATTTGCAATGTATACACTCTGTACAAATCAAAGGTTAGGATTTTTCGATCTAATTTCCGTAATGTGAAACAGCTACGGTGGATCCCACTATTTAGATGTTTTACATTGAGTTAATGTATGACATATGTACGATTTTGGGTGCATGTGTATCAAGCACCATAAGCTGCCTTTTTTTTTTTTTTTTTTTTATAACACACGCACACGCACCACCACACACTCACGCCATAGTGGGATTTCACTTCCTATGGTTAGTCGAACCCTTAACCAGGTGTTGAAACTCCTGGGGCCTGTTTGAGCGGTGGGATTAGAAGGGATTAGGTGGGATGGGATTTAAAAAACATAATTATTATCCCTGTCTCCCCTGGTGGATAAGATTAATGCCCTCCTTTGTTGATAATACGGTGGTACATTGAATGGATATACCCACCATCATTTGAAACTACCGAGAATAACACATGTTATATCTAAACCGTTCCTTTGTTTTGTAACCTCATTTTATAACCTAGGCCTAAAAATGAGGCAGATCCAAAATTTATGTGACCCCAAAGAAGTTTTCAACGGTAAGTATTCAATCCCCATTACTTTCTATGGTGGGGTCCACTTGAGCTTTAGATTTACCTGATTTTTTGGCCCATGCTCTAAAATAATCTAGATAAATGGGTGGACGGTGTGGATACAGCCACACATCATAGTGGGACCTACATGACTTGCTAACATTGAATAAAATTGGCACACGACCAATGCAATTCCATTTAATGTAATTCCAAGCTTTTCCGTTCTTCCCAAACATGAACGGGAGCGGATTGGATACTGAACGCTTATATTATTTTATTTTTTTACACACGCACACATCCCCACACACTCACGCTAGACGCGCACACACCCCCACACACGCACGCCGTGGGATTTCACCACCGTGGGTACTCGAACCGTTGACCCGGTGTTGAAACTCCGAGATGTCTACCACCCGGGTAAGAATAGTGGTCAAAAACGCTACTGAAGTGATGCGGCAAGACGCCATTGGTTAGATACCAACGGCACGTTCCCTTGGTATAAATGCTACTCCGTTAGATCCGTTAACGGTTCTTTCTCCCTTTGCGCTGTGCACCACTCGGCCATGAAATCGGATTATCATACTGAGAAAATTCAGTTGGGCCCACTTTGAATTTATGTGATTTATCTACACCTTCCATCTGTTTTTCCATCTAATTTTAAGCGTTGAGCCCAAAATTGAAGCTTGTATAATCTTAAGTGGACCATATCACAGGAAACAGTGGAAATAATGATTTCCACCGTTGAAACCTTTCCAGGCCTCACAGTGATGTTTATTTTTCATCCAAACTATTCAAAGGATCAAAAAACATGAATGAAGGTAAAAAAAACAAATATAATCTTCATCCAAAACTTCTGTGACCCTCAAGAATTTTTCAACAGAATAAATTCAATTCACGCTGTTTCCTTTGGTGTGGTCGATTTTAGCCTTTTATATGCTTAGGTTTTGAACTAAGGCCCTAAAATTATCTTATAAAATGGATGGAGAGACTGGATAAAATACATAAATCACAGTGGACCCACAGAGTTTACTTACGCAATCCGCTTCCCTTGGCCACGTACCGTTAAACTCCACATGCATTTTTTTCTGGAAGCGGATTTCTTCTTGCGCTGGGAACCAGGCCCACTGTGATGTTTGTGAGAAATCCTCTCCTTCCATCCGTTTTTTGAGTTCATTTAAGGACATGATGCCAAAAATGAACGGTATCCAAAGCTCAAGTGAACCGTACTGAAGGAAAATGTGGGTTGGGAAATTACTACTGTTAAAATCTACCTGGGTTCGACAGTATGTTTACAAGCCATCCATACCGTTAATAACTTCATTCCTATTGGGATGAACTGAAATAAAAAATATTAGCATGACTCAAAACTTCTGTAGCCCACGAATATTCCAACTGTGGACGTTCAATTATCACGTTTTTGGCCCCCTTAGCCCTAGAAACGGTTCATTTTTGGCTTCATGTCTTGAACTCAAAAAACGGATGGACAGGAAGGATTTCTAACAAACGTCACAGTGGGCCCACCTGGTTCCCAGCGCAAGAACTTCCTGGAAAGTTTACAGTAAAAATTACCCTAAAAATTACCTTTTTTTCTTAAGATAAACAATATTGCCTGTGCGTGGCCGAGTGCGTTCACGGCCTAAACGGAAAAACATCCGCTAACGGATCTCCGTCGGAAGAGTATTTATTGAACGGAAACAGCCGCTTGGCATCCTCCAATGCCATTTTGCCATGTCACTTCAGTAGCGTTTTGGCTACCGAAGCGTTCAGTATCCAATCCGCTCCGAACATGAAGTGGAATTGGCACGGGACCAGATGAATCCCATCCCACCTAATCGCTTCTAATCCCACCGCCCAAACAGGCCCTAAGAGTCTACCACCGGGGTAAGAATAAGGATCCGCACCATAAGCTGCCTGAGTATCATATAACTCCCTATATTTGCACATGCACGTATACTTAGTATGGGATGTATTTCTGGTATTCATGATAGGAGTTGCACCAGTAGGTTATACCAAATGCTGTCCTTGCAGGCTACTCCTACCAATACACCTACTTCCTCCCTGCATACATAGATATACATACGTCCATACGTCTACATACATACAGCCCTTTTTTCAAGTATTTGAATGTGGGCCCCTTTGATACTACCAAAATGCATAAACCAACGTTTCAGAAACAGTCTTATGGCCCCATAACAGCCAATCAGGACTGTCAATGGGCTGGGCCGGATTCGAACTGTTCGGGTGGGGCCTGATGGGCTGGACTTATTCAAAAATTGATTTTGCCAAGCCCAAAAAAATGGAAGTTATTGAGGAAATTAGAAATGTACCTAGTACAAAAATACAGTAATCTCTATATACGATTGCAGTTTTGGACAATTCTGCCCCTGCAATTCGTTTTCATGAGAGTTCTCAAGCTCCAATACAGGTCGAGGTATTTTGGGCATTAAAAATGTAAGTCATCAACTGAGGTCATTTTTGTCATTTTACGAAAAGCCTCCAACGGTTACTTTAGGCATTACTTTCTGTCCCAAGCTCTCCCTTCCTCTCCACACGATTGCACATGCCATAGCCCCAGTAATCCATAACATAAGCTTAGCATGATTAAGAAAAATGGATCTTAAATGGGAGAAAACAGTTTTTTTTTTCTTTGTTTTTTTGGTATATATTTGTTATTTTAGCAAGTTTATATGTAAATAACTTGTTGGGAACTAAAGGCACCTGTTGTACTACTATAAAGGAGTTATGGTCTTATAATCATGCTTCATTGATTATCCTGACCTTTGAATCTTGGATTTGAGGATGAACATTAAATATTCATCTTCACACAATCATTCATTTGACAAATGTTTCTTACTATGGCCTAGGTAGCATAGAATCCAGACCATGAACAGTTCAGATCATCCAAGTTGCAATCATGCTGGGGTACATACACACTCTATCAAAGACCCATATCAAAACCCCTCCAAAATGAATTCCATTTTCATGGGTTATGTTTGTTTTGCAAGTGGAAATCCTAATCCAGGACTTAGATTTTGATCAGGTCAGGCCAGCCCTATTCATAACTGACCCATTGTAGCCTTTAACTGCAATAGAGGCTGCAACCATTTCTCAAGACATATGTCCAAATAAAGATGAAAATGTTACTTCAAATCCACTCTTTTCACTGACATGGAAACATTGCCTACAGTTCAAATCAAGGGAAACCATTTCCTTTTCCTTCGGTGTCCAAACAGTGCCGTTTACACTTTTTTTTTTCTTTTTTGCCAAAATGAAAATGGATGAGGATATCCTAGCTGATTCGATTGAACATCCCCCCTCCAAACAGACCCTATGAAATGACATCACAAGTCAACGTATCCCAAAAGGAAAATTCTCAATACCACCGTGGCCTTCCAAATTTATCTGGCATCCAAACAGACCCAATGAGAAAACATAAGAAAGTCATCATTCCAAAAGAACAGTTCTCTGTAACACCATTTCTATCCAAAGTTATTTACAATGGTTAGCAATCATACCAAATTGCATGTGAACTGTAGAATCCTTCTACAAGATGGTGATGACCCAAACAAGTTCTTTCCCTTCTTTCCTATTCACATTCAGGGGACTGAGTGCAGCTTACAAAATTCACTCAGCCTACATGCATATACACATCTATTCCTGCAGCTTTGCTAATCCCATGCACATGAATAAAGCAGCACACTAATGCACTAGTGCACGAATGCAAGATCCAAGCCGTCCATCAGATAGGTCCCACCATGTAGATGTTTACTGACCACATTGGCCACATGTTAAGAAACAGACGGGTCGAAAAACTTAGCCAATTGTTTGTAAGCCATCCACTTGTTTGTAAAGCTAGACAACATGATTTGCCAAGCAAGAGTTACCCATCTGATCGATGGCTTGGATCTCGCACCCGTCTGCCTGGTGGCCAAATGGTAGCATTTTCTTGGGCTGCTCTCATACATGCGTGGGATCAGTGTACCTATTCCTGAGCTTCAACAAAACTACAACAGCAACCCAAAAACCTCCCATGATTACTATATATTAGAAGGGGCCCATTACAATCAAATCAATGGGCATTAGTAACCAAGAGATCTGTGTCTCTTCGGCAACTCTGCCTTATTGTCATCCTCTTTGCGCCTCTTAATCGCATCAATGTCACCCTTGGTAACGATTTTGAGTTCACTGGGGTTTGCTCGACTGTTGTAACTGACAACGTTCGTTCCAATGGCGTAGACGATGACTTCAGTTCTGGGTGCCGAAAGCATCTTTCGCTCAATAGCTGCGGACTGCCCACAGCATGAGTCATGGACTGCTGCCTCCTTCAGCTTCCCAACAATAGTATCCTTATCATGGCTGAAGCTGTCTTTTGAAACCTGCATCAGCCGAGAACATAAAGAGTTAAAGACAGTCGCTCATGCTCAGTCTAGAATACTCAGAAAATGCATAATGCTCGATAGTGTGAAAATGGTTTTCTTTTTTAATTTTTTGTAATCTAGTTGAATCATCAACCATACAAGTATCCAAACAGTCCATTTGATGGGACGAACAAAAACTGCTGCTTGGTTCAGTTGGGCATCATATGGTTGCTTAAGAAGACACCGAAGATGATATCAGCTGCCAGTAGCTGTAAGATGGATTTTCTTAATAAAAGATCTCCAAAGAAGAGGCCAAAATCAAGATAAAAATGCTCAAGGGCCAACAACCTTCAAATAAACATATCAAAGCATTAGGAACATCAAAACATGGTTTGAAAACTCCAAACAAACTCAACCAAACTCTGTTGGATCAACACAACTGTTGGACATAGGCCCATGGGGCCCAGTAATAGGCAACCACTAGAGGGTGGATCCCACGCAAGTCTCTCTATATACTCTTTTTCCATTTTCTCTCAAATGCTTAAATTTGAAAGTTGAATTCTAAATTTTGAATTTAGAAATGAATTCAATTGTAGATCAAATTGGTATAGAGTGAGATTGGATGAGACATGATAACTTCTAGCCACATCTAAACTCCCCGACCAGGGGAGGGGTTCTCTCGTTAATCCCATCCAAAAGTCATAGCTTAACTTATTAAAGAGAAAATGATATATCGGCACTACCTATGCGTTTCGTATCGCACAAGTGGATACAAGAGATATCGTGGGATATATCGGCTGATATCATCGAAATTTAAAACGTTGGCTATGAAGAGGTACATCATTATGCTTGACCTGAGAATATATACAGTATGGTCAACAAATAGACACATCATTCAGTGACACAAACTGTTGATATTAAGGGCCCCACAGACCCATGATTCGGTGACACACTGTTGATATTATGGGTCCCACCATTGAGAGCCCATGACTAGAAGTCTCCCATATGTTGAAATAGAGCCTAAGGTCTACATTTAACCAAATAAAAAAGCCTGAGATTCCACAGGTGTGATCTTTCAATCTAGGAGATCTTTAGTATGTGGTATCCATATTAGGTCCATAATATTGATGGTTTCAATGAAAATATACCCCACTTACACAAACTGAAAATCCGAACCTACCTTAGGTGCTATTGGGCTAAGTACTGTACAATATCTCAGCATCTACTTTTCTATAATGCTTATCTCTGATATTTGTGGGCCACAACCCTCTACAAGACGTGGTATGCAGCAGGCACAACACCTGAGCTCCATAAAGCCCAGTGTTGTGTGTGACATCCACTAGATCCATAGGTGAACCCACCAATGTTAGGCCCTGGGGCACCCAATAAAAACAGGTGGGACACACTACATGGAATAATGGGGGGGGATGCCAGCCATAGATTTGTGTGTGAGTTGAGGGCCACCAAGGTGTGTATATTCAATCCAACCCATACATCAGGGGCACCCACCAGGATGAACAGACTCCAATATCTGCCTGATTCAAAACTCAGCCAGGCCACACCACATGAACTTAAAGAGGATTTAAGGTGATTTTATATTGTTCCCCATGGTGTTGCCCCACCTGAGTTTTTTATCAGGCTGATTTTTAGGCTTGAATGTTGAACATGAGAAGGTTCACCTGATGGATGGAGTGGACGTCACACACACAACATGGTGGGCTCCACAGACTTGTGTTCTAGAGGATTTCAGTCCAAAATTTGGAACTTCTTGGGTAAATTTAGCATGACCACATTCAGTGACAGATGAAGCCAATACGACCTGCTCAATATGTGGTCGTTTGGCAACCAGGAAAAGTACACTGCTAGAAATCGAATCCTCAAGTAGGGAAAATTCCTGTGTTTGGGCCCTGGAAAAGGCGAGAAACGGATTCCATCTAGAATCCAATTCCAGAAAAAACTCTGCTTTTGGATTCTTGACCGAAGGCTGGCTAGCAAATCCGAGGACATGGATTCCCTCCCAACGGTCAATTTTTTATTTTTTTTTTTATAATAAATAGGACCCGTGCAGCCTGCTTCATTACCAGGCCCTGAAGACAGTATCTGGATTCCACAAAATTACATTTCCACTTCCCAATACCCAAAATGACTAACAGAATCTCCTTGGGAAATTTGATATTCATCAACTGCTTACTGATGGGTGTCACGGACTTCTGAAAGTTCCCTTATCCGTTGGGCATTGGGACCCTTGTATATCCCAACTGCATCTAAGGAATCTGTTTTGATAATGATCATGATTAACATGCATCATTGACTTTAAAATTCCAGGTTGCCAAACAACCCCTAATGATTACTGTTGGCTGATGGAACAATTTTACTATTAGAAGAACTATCCATTGAGAACCTGATATGCATTAGAACAATGAATCCTGTCATCCCTATATGTTAGGACTAAAAATGTAATCTACCAGCTTGAATCTTGACTTTTTAACAAAATCAGCTCAAGTATAGTTAGTTTTCACTTACAAGAAAACCCGAACAGAAATCGTAACTACACATTTGGAAGTTTACAGTTCCAAGCCAACACAAGAGTCTAGCACCAACATGTAAGTGAGATATGCTCAGGACTTTCTCGTACGCATCTCACTTGTGGTTTGTGATAGAAGAAGCGGGACATAGGAGCCCGATTAATGCAGGTCCATTTTCTGTGCAGGCAGACTCAAATCACACCTTATTCGTTTGGAAGTCCCGCAAACTGTGATTTGGCAATAAATCCAAAAGCTGACTAAAACAAGCTATAAATTATAACTCCTCACCTGGAAATCAACCGGCAACTCAATTCTAGTGCATGTACACCCACAACCATCGCTAAAGTTGAGTTCCAACACCATCTTAAAAGGTCTTGTCTTCACCGTCTCTCTGATATATAATCAACGCGGCATGTCAAGAACAAAACAAGAGGATAGATGACAAAATGTAAAGTCTAATAGAATTACTAATGGTTTTGCAAACAGTGGTCCAAGATGCTACAAGATCCCATCTTTTGAGCTGATTTGAGGTACCTTTTTAACAAAAATGGTTGCTTCTGAAGATGGGCAGCCTTTAGGTATGGCCTCTCTGGAAACAAAACCTGGCAATTCAAATAGAAGAAAACCAAGTTCAGGGTGGGTTAAGAGGCTCCAAAAAGATATTAGCTAGAAGTTGGAAAGGAAACAAGAGAGAGCTTCTCGTATTATCTTTACATCCACTGATTTGAGGAACGGCAATGGTGCTCTCTGTCCATGTACACTAGAAATCCTGAGAGTCCATTTCGCATATTGTGTCTCTGTAGTAAATGGACCAGAGCGTGAGAAATTCAAGAACAAATGCTTCCTAACAGGTAGAGGTTTCCTAATCCCGCATGCATGTATAGCAAACCCCTGTAGACAAGCATGCGTGCCAAGTTGGCATGAGGTAAAAGTCTAACCTGTCCATCTAGTGAGCCCTATAGCATAGATGCACTGGCACGAAAACCAGGGCAGCTTGCTTATTAGGTATGCCCAGGATATAAAACAAATGGATGGATAGAAAAACTCTAGCCATCCATGAGGCAGGGCCCCATTTGATGGACAGCTGCAGACGGGATTGACTAGACATTATTTTAGAAAACCTTCAAATAGCCAATAGATTCCCAAAAGAACCAAAACTAGAAGGGGAAAAAAAAAAAGGCATCCAAGAAATTGATTGAAATGGGTAAAAGATGGATTCCAGAGGAATCTTAATCACTAAAAACTTGGAAAATCAACACTCAAAAGTTCGGTTAATCAAGAAGACAAGTCTACTGAAACTAAACAGCTATGGTCTTTCTGTTACATTTATTTCAACTTTTAGCTTCAAAATAACCAAGAAGCTTCCTCAGTGTACAGAGAATAAGGCCCAACCATCCAAACACTTGTTTTATAATCTTGAAGCATGAAAAGCCTAGAAAATGTGGCAATTGGTCCAATGGAAGTGTTCTAGAAGAGGGACACTGGCAAAGAGGAAAAATAGGAATTCGGGTCCTGATGCATTAGCGCCCCTCTAGTGTCTTGATGAGCCAAGTCATACATGCGGGGTTCATGGTTCAGTTTATCAGGCCGCTGATCTGATGGATCCCATCTTGGACAGGGGATGCCCCAAAAAACTTCTCAATTGAAAGATCCTATCCAGCCAAATAGCCAATATCTGCCCTTTTTTTCTGGACCCTCGCTAGACTCTTCTTTTTTCTTTTTTCCTTGCACGTCTATATAGGCCGCTGACAGAGGGTAGGATCTTCCAATCTGGAAGATGTTTTGGGCATCCCACATCGATGGCGGGGACCATCAGATCAGTGGCCTGGGTCACCAAAATATGGGCCCTTTTTTACAGAATGCCGGATCAGGACACTACATGTCCCGATGCATCAGGACCTTACAACTAAAGATCTGTATTGAAGATGAGCTAGTGATTCTCCAAAAAGTGTCACTTTAGTCAAACCAACTCTAAGTCTCTAACTAAAGATCCTGCTACCCTGTTCTTCTCCCAAATAACATGGCAAGAGGTAAAATTATAGGATTTCATAAGAAATAATCACTCTCATTAAAGAAAAATAGGTTTCAATGGACTGTCCACGTTCCAAAAAACACTGAGCAATATTATAGTTGTTCTAGGATATAGAAAGGATTTTTGCTTTTGTTATTAATGGGACACTTGCCACTCCCAGACACAACGACACTTCAAAATCTGTATCAACAAAGTGTCCTAGTGATGACATCAAAAAGTTTAGCTTGTTCGACACGTGAGGTGTTCATACAGATTTTCCACTAAGCTTTCCTTTCTTCTTCTTCTTTTTTTTTTTTAAAAAAATATGAATTTCTTTTGTCAAGACAAAGTTCTTTCACTCCTATCCCTCGAGCTTGCCTCTGTTCTCTTGTTGTTGGAAAAACTACTTAAGGACATCCACCCACTCTCTAGATTTTACTTCACTTTTCATTATAGGTGCCATGACCCTTATAACAGAAAAGCAAAAGCTTTTTTGGCATTTTGTTCTTGATGGGATTCTCTAATTTCTTTACATATTAACTACTATTTCCTGAGATGATTTTGCATGATTTTCAATGTTTTGTTGTACATTATTTGTTTAAGAAACGAGTGATGTTCATACTAACTACTATTTCTTGAGATGATTAGGCATGATTCTCAATGATTTGTTATCAATTTTCATTAGAATAGATTGCTAGTAATGATTTTTTTAAAGTTACTAATAATTGGTTTTTATTGGAACTACATGAATATTCTTCTCTAATTTCTTTTGCTTTTTAATGTTTACATAGTTATGTTATTTTTTTATTGAGAAACGCTCCAATGCTCTCAGAGCACAATAAGCTAGTGTTCCTAGTACTAGTAGCACTAGGACAGTTGTCCATTCCAATCCATTGGTCTAGACTGTCCATTAGGTCCACACATTTCATGGGCTACCATGCAAATGCCACACCCATCAGAAAAATATTAACCATTTGATCAATGTCCTTTAATATGAACAGTCAAGATTTTACATACAAAAATAGGTCCAATCAACAATTTGATCCATCTGTTTGTTGAGGACCGTCATGGATTGCTTATAATTCTACAAAAACACTTTTATTAGGCAATCTCAACCATCCCATCCATGGCATGGAGAAAGGATGGCTACAAAAAACAAGGCAAAATCAAGGATGGAATGGATCATCTGATCAGTGTTTTCATGCAAGTATCCTGCCTGATTAGCTGAAAGCCTATTTTTGGTCCATGTAACCTACACAGCGGCCCACCCAAATTGCAAGGCTGGCACGTTGCTGAGGCATGTGGGCTTAGCAAAGTGCTTCACCTTTAAAGATGATTGTTTAGTAGACTCGGGAGAAATAATAGATTAAAGTCAGGTAAGGTTATTTTCTATTTCACCTTATATACTCAGTTTTTCTTTTTAGGATGTAAAATTGAAGTTATAAGTTCCAAAGCTAGTTAACAATGAGAAACAATAAGAAAATAGAATGAAGAAAAAAAAAAAACTAGGAAACTCAAGGAGAAGAGGTAAACTTACTTTTAAGGAATTGAGTAAAACTGATTTGTATAAGATCGACATGGACATACGGAGGAATGCGAAGATTAAGAAAGTGCATGACACCTGCAATAACCTGTTATGGTTTATATTAATAATGATATTCTAACCAGTGATTTAAATATCGATAGCACCGCATGTGACCGATACGATATACAGGAGTTGTTAAATTCCCCTGTATTGCATAAAAATCGCAATGTATCATCAATATATCACAAATTATTGATATATTGCGATATTTTGCCAAAAATGCTTCATAAAATTTCCCCATATCATTGATAGATGCATTGAGATACATTACCCAACTGGAAATTTTTTTTTTTTTTTTTTTTAAAGCCCACGAAAATCTATTCTCTTAAATTTATTTGGGGGAATTTGTTTTTATACTTCTATTGTATGATTTATGAATTATATGAACTCATTTTGGATTTAATTGCATCAAACAACGCATAGCTTAGGATCATATACAAAGAAAACTTGTTTTTTTGTGATTTTTGAATTCTAAGTGTAATCTTGTCTCTTTCAATGCATCCCAAAGTTTTAATTGAAATTTTCCATCATTTCCCAATGTTTCCCTCAAGCAGCGATACATTCCCAGATACATGCGATGTTTCCGATGCGATACCAATATGTTTCCATATCGCAAGGGTGCAATACATGCATCAATACCGATAATTAAATCATTAATTCCAAACTGCAATGGTGTCAATCTATGTGTGCCCCTAGAGTGCCATGTGCCTATGAAATTTAGGGATAATTTGGATTGGGGTAATTGGAATACATCGGTATTAAAAAATACCTGCTACCCTTGCAATTCCCATGTTTGGGGCATGATGGGCATTGAAACTACAGCCAATTTAAATGTAAGGGTATTGAGGGAACTGGAATACATGGGTATTAAAAAATACCTGCTACCCTTGCAAATCCCATGTTTGGGGCATGATGGGCATCCAAACTACAGCCAATTTAAATGCTCACCAATCATTGCGAACCCCAAAATGCGTGCTTTTGATTTCACAAAAAAAAATATATATATATGGTGGAATTTGGCTCCAATGCCCACCGAAAATTCCCCATATCTCCCCCACCTAATTTGCCACACCACTTAAGGGAACCGAATCCTCTGCAACAATGTGGGCCCATCAAGTTGTTTGTGTGGCATCCATTCTGTCCATCAGGTGCGCTCCTCAATTCCAGGCCTTGGGCCCAAAAATCATCCAGATGCACAAATCAAATGGGCCACACCACAGGGAACAATAGGATATGACGACAACCATAGGTTTGTGTGGGGCCTCCATGGTGTGTATCTTTCATCAAATCCATTCATCAGTTGATAATTCACTGGGATGAAGGGAAGATGCAAAAATCAGCCATATGAAAAATCAGATGGGCCACACCATGTGAACTAAAATGTTTTTGTACCTGTCTGTTTTTATTTCAAGATGGATTTTTGAAGAACAGTGAACTAAGGGCTCTCACCTGATGGACGGAATGGATTTGAAATATTCAACATGGTGGGCCCCACAGAACTTTGTTGTTTCCATGTTGCACAAAACAGGTGTCAAAGTGACAATTCGGGTCCTCTTTAGGTTGTGTAAAAGGCAAATACTTTTTTATACTTTGGGAGAGTGCAACTGTTGATATGCAGGCTATTGGAAAATGACTAATACATTGCATAGGTGCATATAACACAAACAAAACCTTCCAAATTATGGTTATCCATTTAGACGTATCATGAACCAAAAATTACTCATATTTGGTTATCTATCTGCTGATGTTTAGACATTTATTTGATGGTAGATAATGATATACCCAATGGTCGTATATCTAAAAGAAGAAGTTTCCATGTAGAGGCTAGGATTTTTCAACCAATCTGATTTTGAACCTGTAACTCAACAAAAGGGTTCCACAATTAATCTGTTTAGTTTGAGTCAAAATTCGCCACATGTACCAATTCTAAGTGGCTACTTATGAAGCATTGAACACAGCAGAGTATCAAATAACTCCAATTTTCTAAAAGGAGGTTTCTTGGTTCTGGGGCGCAAATCTACTATGATTATCGTGGGAGCATGCAAAAGACTGTGGGGCCCACCATGCTGTCTGTGTGACATCCACATTCCACTCCATCCATCAGTTTCACTAGCTTTGTTAGAAAGTGAGCCCACAAATGAGGCAGATCCAAAACTCAAGTAAGCCACACCATAGGAAATACTGGGGATGGAAACACTCACCGTTGAAACCTTCCAACAAATATAGCCTGATCTAAAACACCCACCGTGAAGTTTATACACCATGTTTACATACCATCCAAGCTGTTCATAAGGAATTCCCATAAGGGAGAACAATATTAGCCCGATCTAAAACATATGTGAGCCTAAGAAGGTTTCAATTAGGGGGTGCACATCGAACCAATAGAACTGTGGAACCGGACCGGAACCGATCAAACGGTCCGGTTTGGTCTGGTTCTAGAGCGCACCAGTTCCGATTCCAATTCCAAAAAACAGAGAACCGTTTAGTACGGTTCGGTTCCAGTTTAGGGGTATGTAGAACTGAACCAAACCGTGGATCCGAACCTGAAACCGAACCTAGAACCGAACCTCAGTTTAAAAAATTTAAAAAAAAAAAAAAAAAACACCCTCTAACCAACTCTGCCACGTGCGTGCGGCCCTTCTCTCTCTCTCTCTCTCTCTCTCTCTCTCTCTCTCTCTCTCTCTCTCTCTCTCTCTCTCTCTCTCTCTCTCTCTCTCTCTCTCGGTGCTCTCTCTCTCTCTCTCTCAGCTCCTCTCTCCATGTCTCACAAACTGCCCCCCTTCTGCCATTACATGTGCCACATCCAGTTGTTCATGCATGGCATTGCAATTGGGCTGGATTTTAAAAAGCCCAGAACCGCTCCACGTCACACAAATTTCCGCCCTTTTGCCATTGCATGTGCCACATCCAGTTGTTCATGCACGGTATTGCAATTGGGCTGGATTTTAAAAAGCCTAGAATCGTGGAACCGATCTAGAAACGAACCGGTTTTCACGGTCCAGTTCTGGTTCGGTTCTAGGGTGCTAACGGTCCAGTTCCGATTCCGAAAATCCCAGAACCGTATGGAACGGTTCGGTTCCGGTTTCACCCCAGAACCGGACCGAACCGACCCGTGTGCACCCCTAGTTTCAATGGTGGGCATCTCACTTAATCCCCACCATTTCTTGTAGTGTGGCCCACTTGAGTTTTGGATCTGCTTGAGTTTTGGAATCACATCCTAACATGAGCTAGCACAATAGATGGACGGAATAGATGTCACAAACATCTCCATGGCTCCGCAAAGCTTTTTGTTGCATGGGCTCCTTCCGCATTTGTGGTGGGAAATTCACGTCATTCCACACGTGTGTAGGATTAAGCTAAGCAGTAGTAACAAAAATATTTTATAAAACGTGATCAAAAGAAAAAAATAAAAAGAGTTGCAATTACCAAAGATATAATCTGACACCCCAAAATTGATGATCCCAGAAGAGGGATGGGATGACAAGAACCACACTTTACCTGATTGAGCCAAAGTAGCTATAGAAGTGAAAGGAACATTGTTGGACGTAGAGCCACTAGAAGAGAGGAACCGTGCATATTCTTCCTGTGATAGTGTGACACTAATCTAATTACCACTACAATTTGACGAAGTAGAAGTGGCAGATCTACCATTAGGAGAAGCATTGCCATCACAAGAGCTTGATCAATTTTTGGAGCCTTTCTATAGAGATCCCAACAAAAATCCATAGTGTGATCCGTCATACCACAATGAGTGCATATGCGATCTCATCTACCCCCGAGCCACCTTTACTTCCCCCGACAACCTATTACCTCTGCCACCACAGTACCTACTATGACCTATGCGACCACCACGGCCTCCACACAAACAAGTGTAACTAGAAGAAGTGACCAATGCAACTTCATTAGAAACATTTAACAAAAGCACTGTCAGAGTTATTCGCAAGATAGACTAACTAAAGCCTAGCATAAATTTCACAACTAAATGGATTGATACACCACTAAAATCTAATCTTTAGTCCACTGATATTCTTTCGGCAAACCAAAGAAAAGTTTCACCACTTTCGCATCCTCCAACGTCTTCTTCCTAAGAGTAACATCTGAAGTAATAAGATGATATATTAAGATCTCTTCCCACATGCCAGTTATTTTGGCAAAACACTCGGCAAGGGACTTATCCCCTTTTGGAATGATAAAATCTCCTCATATAACTAATAGACCCAAGAGATGTTCTGCTCTGAGTGCATCTTTTTTCATGGTATCCCAAATATCTTTCACAATGTTAAGAACACCAAATTAGAACTAAATTCGGGTCCCATGCTATTCCACAACAATGGATCAAATCTAGGCATCATCATGCATCCACTATCTATATCTAGGATCAGATTCCTCCAATTTAGATTCCGTGAGGAATTGATCCTTTTCTCGGGCTACGAGAAACACTTAAACAAGTTTAGCCCAAAGAGGATAATTCTTCCCATTCAATTTCACAGATGTTATGGACGCATTAAACGAAGGTCAAAACACATCTCCTAGTGATGAGGGACTATTACCTTTTGGCTCCATAGCTACTTTGGAACTAATTTACTTCAACTTATACGGAAAATTTGTTGATCTATAATTAGATTCATGCACCACTATAGCTCTCAACAATATCAGACAAAACTTTCCAACCCTTCATCAACTAGAACCCACTTGAACATCATTCATACATCTCAAATAATGTAACAAACTGATGAAACTACCAAAAAATTGCTTCCAACACAAAGTAATGAAATAAAAACAACTTGAGCATCAACTAAACACAAAAAAAATAATAAATAAATAAATAAATAAATAAATGGCAAGCATCCATCTTCTAGTTTAGGCTCATATGCTCCCTTTTGCGAGTGATTCCATCTACTTGACAAAAAATATAGAAACATGGTTTCTACATGAAAAAAGATGAGGAACACTCTTTCCTTGAGGTCCGATGAGTGCACTACAGTTTTGGGGGGCCTCCAATCTTAGTCTAGAAATTAGGGATTTGAAAAGAGGAGATTCGAGGCCCAAATCACATCCAACCGCGCTCTGATACCATGTGAAAATGAGTGAAGAGAGAGACTACCAGGAATAAGGAAGAAAGAAAAGAAAACAAGAGAACAGAGGATAAAGGAAGAAGAGTGACACTATCCAACATATACAATAAAGCCCAATCAAGGTGTGCCAAAACAGTTACGTATCAGCCGTATCAGCCGATACGTAACGGTAACGGTCTGGGCCGACATGCGTTTCGAGGTCGTATCAGCCGTTATGATTTTTTGTACCCGTATCGGCCGATACGGGTCCATTACGGGTGTAACAGCCATTACTGACCCATAACGATCGAAAAACAGTAACATTGTTTTTTCATTTTAAGCTCGTTTTTTGCTGTTTTTTTTTTTAATTTCTTGTTTCCAAACTGTTTCTCACTCCTACTACTAATTTCGACCAACCTTGGCTGGGTATTTGAGATGAAAACACATTATATTACGGATTTTGTTGAATCGAAGCTCGATGGGCCATTTTTCAGAAATTCCAAATTCGTCAAAAATAGGTATTTATACTTTTTTTTAATATGTTTTGTTGTTTTAATAATGTCATATGATATGTTAATCATAGTAGAACATGTTAATGTGCATTTTTCAGATTTGGGGTGCCATTTAATATTTTTTAAAATATTTTTTCTATTTACACATGTATTTTGACCCTTTTTTTAAAAAAAAAATTTTGAAAAATCAATTTTTAATGGTTGTTTTTCTGTTTTAATCATGTCATATGATGTGTTAATCATAGTAGAGCATATTAATGTGCATTTTACAAATTTGGAGTGCCATTTAATATTTTTTTCTATTTACGCATGAATTTTGACCCTTTTTTTCAAAATTCGAACAATCAATTTTTAATAGTTGTTTTGCTGTTTTAATCATGTCATATGATGTGTTAATCATAGTAGAACATATTAATGTGCATTTTACAGATTTGGGGTGCCATTTAATATTTTTTTAATATTTTTTTCTATTTACACATGAATTTTGACCCTTTTTTTCAAAATTCGAAAAATCAATTTTTAATGGTTGTTTTGCTTTTTTAATCATGTCATATGATGTGTTAATCATAGTAGAACATATTAATGTGCATTTTACAGATTTGGGGTGTCATTTAATATTTTATTGGTATTTTTTTCTATTTACGCATGAATTTTGACCCTTTTTTTTAATTCGAAAAATCAATTTTTAATGGTTGTTTTCTTGTTTTAATCATGCCATTTGATGTGTTAATCATAGTAGAACATATTAATGTGCATTTTACAGATTTGGGGTACCATTTAATATTTTTTTCTATTTACGCATGAATTTTGACCCTTTTTTTTAAATTCGAAAAATCAATTTTTAATGGTTGTTTTGTTGTTTTAATCATGCCATATGATGTGTTAATCATAGTAGAACATATTAATGTGCATTTTACAGATTTGGGGTGCCATTTAATATTTTTTTCTATTTACACATGAATTTTGACCCTTTTTTTAAAATTCGAAAAATCAATTTTTAATAGTTGTTTTGTTGTTTTAATCATGCCGTATGATGTGATAATCATAGTAGAACATATCTATCATTGATAATAGATAGTTAGAAAATTAAATATATAAATTTTGTAGTCAAATTTAGGTTATCTAGTTCATAAATTCATCAGACAGTCCGATACAACTTCTCACCAAAGAGTGGACCGTTACACCACCATAACCATGTTCCAATTTATAAATGAATGCATATTTGGAATGCTTAGAATATTCCAGATTTAATCCATATTTTTTTATATTTTTTTGGCAAAAAAAAATTTTTGCGCCGTTACGGGCCGTTACGCCCCTGTATCCGTATCGGTCTTGGAGGTCACCGTTACGCCAACCGATACCAATACAGGACACCTTGAGCCCAATAGCCCAAATAGTCCAACCATATGACCATTTAAAAAGTTTAAAGGTTTGTCAAACATTTATGAACATCATAAATTTTATTCTCACCTTCGCTACCATTTTTTTTTTTTTTGACAGATGACAAGAAATTTTATAGATAAGGGAAAACAGAAAAACAAAGGGGGACTGACCAGCTGAGATAGCCGATCAGGGACACCCTAAAAAAAAAAAAAAAAAAGCAAATTACAACCCTTAAGTTTATCAATAGTAGAAGCCCATTCAACTATAAAGCAAATAACCCTACTGATTGTATCCTGTATTGACTTTGAAATGTCATTAAAACACCTCCCGTTTCTTTCTTCCCACACAGCCCACCAAACTGCCAAGATGGACATCTTCAAGAGTTTAGACATTTGTTTACCGCACTTAACACCCTGCCAGGCCATCAGCAAACTGCAAACCGAGTCCGGAAAAACCCATTGAAGCTAAAATCGAGACAAAATTTCAAACCAAGTACGAGATGTGAACAGACAATGCACGAAAAGATGGTCCACAATTTCTTCATTAGCCATACAACATAGGCATATATTTGTAATGCACATATGCCTTTTTTTCTCAAATTGTCCACTCTAAGAACCTTTTTCTTAGAAATAAACCATCCAAAAGTAGCCATCTTTGGAGGCACTTGATATTTCCAGACATAGTGGGATGATTCTTCTTCAACAGGATGAGGACTCTTAACAATATGCCTATATAGAGATTTGACTGAAAATAGCCCTTCTTTGTCGAGACGCCAAACTAATTTATCTTCGGAAGACTGGTCCAAATAACAACTCTGAATACGGTTGAGCAATGCAACGTATTCTTCGACTTCCTCGTCACGAAGATTTCTTCTACACATCGGATTCCAAGCAACTACTCCCCATAGGATCGAGTAAGATGAGTCCACTGAGATAGACTGATTTGGAGCGAGACGGAAGATACGCGGAAAAGCTGACGCAGAGTGTCATCACCCACCCAAATGTCTTCCCAAAATCGAGTACGATTACCGTTTCCAATTGCAATTCCAGATCCTTTAAGGACCACCGCCTTATTAGACAGAATTCCTTTCCAAAGAGCCGAGGCTTTGTTTGTGGAAGAATTCTTTGTCCACCACCCCCCTTCTGAGTGGCCATACTTGCTTTTGATCAAATAGTTCCAAAGAATTCCACTCTCAATCCCTAGCCTCCAGGTCCATTTGCCTTAACAGAGCTCGATACATACTTTTGAGATCTTTTACTCCAGCCCCTCCTCGAGTATGCTTGCAAACTTCCTTCCAACTGACCAAGTGAAACTTTTTCTTGTCCTCTTTTCCATGCCATAAAAATCCCTTCTAAGTTTCTCGAGCGAAGCAAGAATTGACGCTAGGCATCTGAATAAAGACATAAAATAAAGAGGAAGGTTTGAGAGCGCCGCCTTGATAAGGGTGAGCCTACCACCCAGGGATAAGTATCTACATTTCCATCTAGCTAGATAAGAACCCACTCTTTCAATCACCTTGTCCCATAAAGCTATTGGGGGTTTGCCAATACACAGAGGAAGACCCACAACTGTGGTTGGGAAGCGACCCATCGCACATTTAAAGAATGCAGCATACTTTTCGATCTGGTCTTCCTCCATATTCACCCCAAACATTTTATTCTTTGCCATGTTAACTCTCAAGCCCAAGACTGCTTCAAAACACCTGATTATGATCCGCATATTGCTAATTTTATCTTGGTCTACTTCAGAGAACAAAAGCGTGTCATCCACAAACTGAATATGAGAAATCGAAGTTGCCATCCCTTCCACTCTGAAACCATTAATAATTCCAACCTCTTGGCCTTAGCATTCTAGAGAAAGCCTCCCCTACAAGTAAGAATAGAAATGAGGACAAAGGATCTCCCTGACGAAGGCCCCTGGAACTACTAAAGAAACCTTTTGGAGAGTCGTTGATTAAAACGGAAAAGAAAGCCGAACCCACACATTCCCCAATCCATCTTCGCCATCTATCTTGAAATCCCATCTATGAGAGCATATGCCGGAGAAAGCCCCAATCAACGTGATCATATGCCTTTTCAAGATCCAATTTGCATAGAAGACCCTGTAATTTGGATTTATGTCTAAAATCCAAACATTCAAAAGCGATAAGAGCACTATCCACAATCTGACGACCTGGGATGAAAGCACTTTGATTATCAGAGATGAGTGATTCAATCACCCTTTTCAGACAGGACGCCAACACTTTAGCCAGAATCTTATAAGGACCCCAATGAAAGATGCCCCGAGATCCTTAGATAGCCTTCTTCTGTCATAAAATTCCTCCATAAATTCCATCACGTCTCCTTTTAAACTTTCCCAGAAAGTTTGGAAAAAAAAAAACCATCGGAAAACCATCCGGGCCAAGGGCTTTGTCCCCTCCCAAAGCATCTACGGCTCCTTTAACCTCAAGAATAGAGAATGGGAACTCGATCGCACTTGCATCCAGGTCGGGAAGCCGGTCCACATGCAGGTGATCTAGTTTGGGCCTCTTCCAAACTTCTCCCTGAAGAAGGTTACTAAAGTAACGTATGGCCTTAACTAATATACTATGCTTGTCTTACAATCGAACCACATCAACTACTATGCTTCTAATCTTGTTAACTCTCGCGGGCACTAGCTATACAATGGAAAATTTTGGTATTTTTATCGCCATCTTTTATCCATTTACAGAAAGACCGCTGCCTCCAACAAATTTCATCTTCCATCACCCATGGGGAATAATCTTGAATCAGCTGGATTCTTCTGGACTGAGAGTTTGAGGAGATAGAAACAACTTCCGATAACTGATCAATAGATTGTAGCTCTGCCAAAATATCCCCTGTTTCCACTTCTCTTTTACAGAGAACTTCCGCTTTCCAAATTTTTAACTTGGCTTTCAAAAGTCTCAACTTGCTGCAAAGCTTAAAACCAGCATATCCTGACACACTAAAACCTGCCCACCCATCTTTAACCAGTTGGTGGAAACCTTTTATCTTCAGCCATGAAGCTTCAAATCTGAATGGCTTTGGGCCCTAGTTTTCGTCATCAACTTCCAAAAGAATGGGGCTATGATCAGAAGGTCTCGGGAGACCTGATTGGGAGACTCGAGGGAAAGTTTCTGGCCACTCTAGCGAGACCAAGAATCTGTCCAGCCTCGACATGATAGGATTAATTCTATCGTTGGACCACGTAAATATCGCACCGAGCAGAGGGAGATCGACGAATTCCTGGTCTTTGATCCATTGAGAGAACAGACGCATACTGACCGAAGTCCTTCCACCCTGGGATCGTTCATCCGGGTATTGCGTGATGTTAAAATCTCCACCAATACACCAAGGGCCATCAAATTTCTATCTGGCATTATTCAATTCCTCCCAAAACTCCGATCTTCTATCTTCTTGGTTGGGGCATAGACCGAAGTGATTAAGCAGCAAAAATACCTGAAACCTCTTTAAGCAAGACTGAAACAGAAAAGACTCCACACCAAATATCTATAGCGGACCAAGAAGAGGAATTCCACGCCACTAATATACCTCCTGATCTTCCAGTAGCATCCAACGTCACCCACTTGTCTTTTTTTTCTTTCCAAAGAGTTCCCAGCAATTTATCACCGAACTTCTGAACCTTTGTTTCTTGGAAGCATATCACCTCAACTTTACTTCTTCCACGGATATTGTTGAGAAGTCTTATCTTCCGCTTAGACCCCGCTCCTCTAATATTCCAAGATAGAACTTTCATTTAGGAGACCGATCTTCCCCGTTGCATTTTTGACCCACCTATAGAAGAGGGACAACTGAGTGTCGTGGGACCGAGAGCAAGACTGAGAAGTTCTTTGTTATGGTAGATCTAATGGGAGATTTCATAGGTGTTCTAATCCGAGGCAAAGGACGGCCACGATCTTCGATACAGTGAAAAAGTGCTATGTAATCTTTTGGATGATTGCCAAAAGAAACTCCTATAGATCTCCCAACATGACCCATTGTGTCCCTGGTCCATTTTTTCTTTTGAATAGTATCAATCAACTTTGTCCTTTGGTCCGCTTCATCTGCACTCCCCAGATGACCGTCCCCATCTCGCCAATAGATATACTCGCTCTGATCTACAGGGGTTCCACCTCCATAACTCCTTCTCCAGGATCTTCGTGAAAGAGGTCTGCTATGGCCCAATCCGCCATTGGAAACAAGGGAGAAGAGGATGGACATGAGGAACAGATGGAGGAAGCCGCACTATCGAAGTTCCGGGGCAAAAAATCTACATCAGAAGCATAGGAAGCACCCCTATCTGAGGAAGGGGATCCATACATATGCAAGGGAAGAGAGAGCAGATCCTTCGCACTAGGGCGCAAGCCTAACACAGACAGGGAAATGAGTCGACTCAACCGATGTGAGTCGTCGACACTTGGCACGAAAATAGGATCGGAGTCAATCAGGATCAGGATGATCTAACGATCGGAAGAAGTCTCCGCATTGAAAGAACGGACCGGATCCAACATAGGTAATCGGCGGGTCCGAAGTAGGTGCCTCGATGGCTTTCGAGCCAACTAAAAGCACTCGAGCCTCCTATTCGGGTCCTCTAGAGTCTCCGAAGCTGTCATCTGTTGCCCCAGACCTATCAATCTGACGCCGCAGCATATTCGAGGTAGGAAGTGAATGATGACGCTGCTCCGTCTCGATTTTCTGTGAACGGTAAGGATTTATTCCCTTTTGATACGGCGTCCGGATGGATACATGTCGATCGATCGCGCGAGGGACTAACGACCTCACCTCTTTCACCAACAGATGCTCGACACGTCTCCGTCAGGGTGTCTCGTATCTGTTACGATACAGCCATATCGGCCGATACGTAATGGCCAACAACCCCCCCCCTCTCGATTCTGTGACTGTAACGGCCATTACGGACCTAAAGAAAATAGGAATATATATATATTCCTTTTTTTTTCTTTATTTTCTTCTTCTTCTTCTTCTCCTTCTCCTTCTTCCTCTTCTTCTTCTTCTCGATCTTTGCATACCTTCTTCTTCTTCTTCTTCTTCTTCTTCTTCTCTCTCTCTCTCTCTCTCTCTCTCTCTCTCTCTCTCTCTCTCTCTCTCTCTCTTCTTTCCCACTTTTTCTTTTCGGTTTCCCTCTCTCTTCTTTTTCATTTCAGTATCGGAAAAGGAAATCAGACTACGTAAGAGTTACGCAGCCCGCTTTTATCGTACCGAGTAAACTCTGTTGGGCCCATCATGAATGTATGTGGTTCGTCCACACCATCCATCTGTTTTTCCAGCTCATTTAAGGGGTTGATACCAAAATTAAAACATATACAGAGCTCAAGTGGATGATACCATAGGAAACTGTGGGAATAATGATTTCCACCGTTGAAACCTTACTATGCCCCACAGTGATATTTATTTGTCATACAACCTGTTCATAAGATCACAAAAACAGGGATGAAGGGCAAACACAAATATAAGCTTTATCCAAAACTTCAGTGGCCCTCAACAAATTATGAACACACCATAGGAAACAGTGGTTATAGAATGGTCACCATTAAAATTTTCTTAGGGTCCGCTGTAATGTTTATTTTCCATCTAACCTGTTAATTGGGTCACACTGACGTAGATGAAGGGAAAACACACATGTCAGCTTGATCTAAAACTTTTGTAGCCCCCAATAAAATTTTAATGGTGGACATTTAATTATTGTTGTTTCTTATGGTGCGGTCCACCTGAGCTTTGGATCTGCATCATTTTTGGGCTCATGCCCTAAAATTATTTGGCAAAATGGATGGACGGTGTGGATATAACACATTCGTCACGGTGGGGCCCAAAAAACTCTGACACTCGTGTGCTACACTACACAATTCGAGTCCCGCCTAATTCAGGCCCTTAAAAAATTGTACATGAGACATGTATTAACTTAAAATTTACCAATTAAATTATGAACTGTAGTTGCTAACTCAAAATGCCAAAATCAAATTGTTTGAATAGTTTTAATTGTTAATTTGTGGACGCTTATTTTTTAAAATAGGGCCTTTTGATTTTTTTCATGATTCACTATCCAATAAATGTCCACCAATTCATAAGTGGGATAATGCCAATCAATTGCATGAATTTGAGGCTGATTTGGGGCATGGATTGGTCCTCCAAGTAAGCCCCAAATTGGCAACGCCATCCACCTGAATTTAATTTCATTTTTTTAAAGAACTATTTGGAGAAATGATATTAAATTTTTAAGTATATAAATTATATATTTAGAAAATTAAATATATGAATTTTGTAGTCAAATTCAGGTTATGGTTCATAAATTCATCAGACAGTCCGATATAACTTCTCACCAAAGAGTGGACCGTTACACCACCATAAACATGTTCCAATTTATAAATGAATGCATATTTGGAATGCTTAGAATATTCCGGATTTAATCCATATTTTTTTAGCCAAAAACAAAAATTTGCACTGTTACGGGCCGTTACGCCCCCGTATCGCCGTTACACCCTCATATCCGTATCCGTATCGGAGGGCACCGTTACGCCAACCGATACCGATACGGGATACCTTGGTCTCCGTTGTTACGTATCGTGCTCCTCGGTAGCATGGAAGTTGAACTCCTTCCAAGATCCCTACAACCTCTGCGTCTGACGAAGATGGCAGGTTCCCCTTCTGCCTCCAGAAATCGCCCCATCTAGGAATGGGAAAATCCTTTTCCTCCCGTTGAACCGGGAGGAGAAGCTTTCTATCTTCCGCCATCACCTGAATGTGAGGTGGAAGGAATTCTCCCTTCCTCCGCCTAACTCTTAACCCTGATAACACCCATCTCCTCTGCGAGCTTTGTTTTAGGGTCGAGCTCGATAAACTGGCCCAATCGAGCTGCAACTGCTAGGAAAAACTCATCATACCAGAGTTCCAGGGGGACCGACCAGATCAAGAACCAAACGTCTTCCATCCCAAAACAAAGAGAACTCCCATTTCCGAATCTTGATAATCGGGTCGTCTTTATGGATCACTCCCGGCATGATCAGATAATCTAGGTTGATACCTAGACCCGATTCAATCCAAAGCTCGTTGTAGCCGATGGGTTTGATGTTATAAGTCTCCTACGAGAATCTGCAACATTCATCCAACCATCTCCTAACTTGCTCTATCGACGTTCCCTCTTTTGTGGTCGCCACCACCGAATCCTAAAGGGCTCTTCTTGAACGGTTGAATGAATCAAGGTCAATACGAACCCAGTTATTGTTCTCTTTGAATGTACCCTCATCACTCTTCCACCTCTCCTCTTCGCTGAAATCTGTTCTGCTGCCTGTGGTTCCAATCGCGTGGCTTTCAATTTAAGTAACACCTCCTTGAAGGAAGGCGTCTCGCCGCACTTTGATAATATATGCTTCCCTCGTGAATCGGCACCATAGCTAGTAGGATTCCGCATTCTAGAGAATATCTTCTCTTCCACAACTCGTCCTCTTGTTTTGTTCATCAATTCTAGTCCGAATCTAGCTCTTTGAACCAACAGTTTTACACCACCGAATCCTTCACCGTGCAACATCTGGACCGCCCTGCTGAGTTCTTCCTTCAAACTCATCCTAACAAGGGCAAATTCTCTGACATTCCCTGTCGCCCCATTCCTAGGCAGTACAACGTCCATAAGTGCTCCAGCTCGACCAAAAACCCGAGAGAAGTTAATGGGGAGCCATCCTTCTAGGAATCCCTTGACGAACAGAGTAGGATATGCGGAAACATCCCTCCATATTTTTAGATGTAACCCCTTCTCTCTTCCCCCTCTTTTAATTGTTTGTCAGACCGATCCTTCGTCGCTCTCCTTCTGTTTCACAATCGTCTCTTCCAGCAGCATCGCCTTTCCAATCGTCTCATCCAGCTATTTCGTTGTATCTAATGAGGTCATCCAGAGGAAAAAAAAAAAAACTAAAAATGAACTGCTCATTCACCTTCGCTACCATAGATCGCTGGAAAGTAACATTCAACAAACTTCATTTAAGTAGAGAATCCAAAATCAAGCTATTAACATCCCAATACTTCTCAAACTTCCCATCATATTAGTCATTGAAACAAAGGAAAATTGACTTGTACACTAATTCCTAACAATAAATGAAGTGGGAAAGATGAAAAAAGAGTCTCCAAAATAAACGATGGTTTGTTACATATTTGATGCCCGAAAAACATCATGGTGGGCCCCCAGCACTGATATTGACCGGCATGCATGTATTTGTAACAAAGATGCAGAAAGAAGAGGTAAAATATCTACGTGAAGCAATTGGTATAGAAGAGGCGGCGAAGATGGAAATTGGAGACGAGAGAGAGAGAGAGAGACGTGGGAAGAGGAGTTGTTGCTTGCGGCACCAAATTTCTGGCATTGTATTTAGCAAAAGGCAGAGCCTCTACAATACAAAATGACATTTTTCTACAGTTGTTTGTGGTGGGTCCCACCATGGTGTATGGCATCCAACCTGCCAAAAGTGCCAGCCCACCACGAAAGCACCCCACGTCAAAAGTAATGCTGATCTGACATCATGTGGGCCACCATAAATTTGGACATTTTTGGTGGTTTCCATTATTTTATATGGTATGGCCCACCTGATGATTGGATAGGCCTAAATTACTGGGAATCCCATCACCATAGTGGGATGCAATTTATCCACAGGTTGAATGATACGCAAAGAATATGGTGGTCCCCAAACTGATTTGGGGATTTTCTATAGTCGGTGCCTCCCATTTGTTCCCAATGTTGTGGCCCAGCTAATGATCAGATCAGCCTGGTTTTTAGGAAGTCTAACTTTCATGGTGAGCCAACTCTAATGGTGGTTTGGATGCCATACAAACATTGTAGCAGGCCCCACATGCAAAATAGATGTAGAATGTTCCCATTTTACTCCATTGTTATAGGAATAAATTCTAATTAGTAATTTTCTATTTACATTACTAATTAATTATTATATCACATATTAGTATTCAATATTTTAGTTAAAAATATAATTAGTTGGGTAAATTATGAAAATGCCCTTGGGTAATTGGTCCACCTGCTTGGAATTTGGGCAGTCAGTTAAGCAGCCAATATCCAAATCCAATTTTCTTCAGTTCAATACGTTGGGTAATCAGGTAAACGAATATCCATTGCCAGCCCTAGCAGCAAGTTTCCATTTTCCAGTATCAACATCAATGACTTCTTTTTTTTTGGGAGCGGTACATCAAGGACTTAACACATACTAGGATTTTCACTTCCGCATTTAAGCTGACCTCATTTGCAACCTTCCATAGCCAAAACTGTAAGACCCGAGGCCCCGAAATCTGGTTCGTACACTAGCTAGCCATTGACTATAGGTCCATTGGCCTTGAGAATGTGTTGACTTGATCATAATGTACTAGATAGCCATTGACTATAGGTCCATTGGCCTCGAGAATGTGTTGACTTGATCATAATGTTGTTCTGTTATCAAGCCGCAAGCCGTATTTCAACCCGATGTCCGAATTTTAAGATACGGACTTAAAATTAAACTATCTAAGAAATGACAATTATGTCCTTATTTTATCTGGCGGAGCCCCACCATCGAGTTTTCAAAATCCGTTAGGTCCGAAAGCCTAACCATTGTAACCGTAGTCGAGTTATGGAATTAATGGCGAAAACGGCATGTCAATAGGACACCCGAATTGTATGTTATGCATAGATATGTACATGTATATTTTGAGAAAATATACTCAAACGACCTCGATGTTTACAGGTGAGAGTAGGGAGCTGCAGGAGTAGAGGCTACAAACTCCAGTTGTCCTTTTTGTTTTGTACATTTTAATGTATATATTTTTTTGTAATACCCTGAATATGTACATCAGGTATAGTAAATATGACATGGTTTATGTTTTGGTTTTGCCTTGATATGCTCAGTTGTACACAGTAATATATGTTAAATATGATGAAATTTTGAGAAATGATACATGCTTGTTGTCTTTAGTTTCAGAAATCCTCCTTGTGGAGCCCCGCTTATGGGACTTAGGATGTGATAGTTGGAAGTCCCAAAATCGAAGTTTTACGGAGGCTGTCAACCAAAATTTGGTGTCTAGTAATCATGGATTACCAACACTAAATTTAGGGTCGTGACAAAAACTGTTGCATGGAGATATCTACCTATTGGCTTTCTCCACATGCTGACACTGACACCACATCTTACTCTAGAAGACATGCGAACAAAATGCTTTGCTGACATCTTCAAAGGTACCTTGGGTTGTATCCCTTTTAATCACCATAGATTGGTACCTCCAAGAATTTGAGAAATCTACCATTCTATGTGCTTCATTGCAATTGGGACTACTGAACAGATGGGTGATGCTCTGTATGGAGCACAGTCCAAAAAGCACAGTGACTCCATGATTGTAACGTACTGACAATTTGGAGCATTCCTGCTAATATGGACCATTGCTCACTTTTTGCTCAACATTTTTGTAAACCATCCATTTGCAGGCCATTGATCAGATGGTTAGTACAATTGCTGATTCAAGGCTATGCCAAAGAGACATGATGAGACACCAAATCAACGGTTAGGATCGCTGCGTGCAATTATCTTCTGTACAACTGAGATGCAGGTATGCATCACACAACTTCAGCGTGTCCAACTAAGTTAGTGGCCCTCACACATCCTTTAAACAAATTCATCTCTTGTCCATGCCAAACCATCCTACCATATGTGATTACACAGCTTTGTTTAAATTTTAAGAAAATATCTCCCCAAGTTCCCACTTTGTCTACAAAACTAGAAATGTGTTCCCACTAAAATAACAGCTCAGCAAGATCCCCAAAATGTGGATGCAAGCAGCCATCATTGCCATTGTCATCGTTGCCTCATCGCAGCTATTTGGGGTTGGCAATCATAGGATGTATGGATAACATCAGAAGTTGGCAATCATATGATGTATGGATAACATCAGAAGTTGAGAAGAGTGTAAGCTGGTAATGCATTCAAAACAAAAGGGAAATACCTTATCTACTTGCGCATGGATCACCAAACTTGCTTTCTTGTCCTTTGGAGTAGGCTGCAAAAGCACAATGAAAATTTTTTATATGACATCTTCGAAGGGAACTGCCCTAGACAAAAAGAGCTTGAGTAACCATGCGCCATATAAAATCAAAGTTCCAATTTCTATATTGCCATTCTTTAAACATTGTCCCATCATGTGCTATAGCAATCACAATACGTGTGATACACGGGCATATACTCATTTCAATAGAACAACAGCTAGCTTACTGTGAAGGAATCCACTGATGAGGAATTACAGGGTACAAAGCTCATGAAACCTTTAGTCTAATAAGCTGCAGGATGCCATATGTGTAGTGTCCATGGTTCAGTGAATTCAAACTGTCAATCTGATGAGCCCCATGTGTACGACTGTATGGGGAATACCCTCAAAAACCTCCCACGTTAAACAATCCAAACCCTTAGATCAGTATCCAACAAATAGACACTAGTGGAAAAAGTACAGCAGCAGTTCACATTAAACCAAAAATAGGCCATAGATTGCACAATAAGGATCTTCTTATCCAGCAGACAATTGGCACATCCCCCAAGGATTAGGACTCACCATATTAACGGTCTGCATCATCAAATTATGGGGCCCCATGTATACAGAATCTTGTGCCTCAGCAAGCAATACATTTGCTGAGGGTCAGTCCCTATAATCCCTCCTGGTGAATACACGTCTATTTCTTTTTATTTCCTTTTGAATGGATAGAAATGTGCCAGTGAGAAATAGAGGCATACCTGAAGGTTGACAATAACAATCTTTCCACCACCACGGATGGATTTCAAAGGTAAGTTGCATGCAGGAGTAATCTGCAAACTGCATGGGCCGAGCAGGGATGTCACTTCTAAGAAAACATAAGAAAAGAGCACCACCAAAAAAAAAAACACCTTCCATGCATTCAAGTTCAAGCAAGTTCAAGATAACATTTATATCTAATGACAAATCCAAAACAACCAAATTCATTTCACAGAGAAGATAAAGAGGAAATAAACAACACCAGTCCTGAGTTACTAGGGTTGTCACTTGATGGAGCATTCCTTCCAGGTGGGCCCACCACTTAGTGATCCATACTATTCATCTTGTGGGGCCCATCATGGATGGATGATGCTTCACAACAATCCCCCTTTGGACAAAACGTATTCATCCTACCATTGGTCCACAAATGAAGGCTTAGAAAGCAAATAAAGCACATGGTCCATATTCAATGAAAGAAAGTCCACCGACCAAATATCTGCAGTTTTTTTGTAGAGGAGATTTTCGATCTAGTATCCACTCAGTGGGCCCGACATGTACAGAATGCTTGACCCATTACCAGATGAATGATATACATCATTGAAAGATATGCCTCACTTGTACAAAGTGCTTGAGCCCAAAATGAACAACATTTTATACCATACAGAGATCGTATGGCCTCCTTATCCATTTACCAAAGATAGGGGTAACCCTTTCGATTACCTTGTTCCTAAACATAATACAACGTCCGCCATTTTACAGTGTCTTTCTGCGGGATTAATCTCCTTCAGCGGCAATGCATCCTGAACAGGGAAAAAAGGAAGGAAAAAAAGGAGGGGGAAAAAGCACACGTAGCAATCAAAACTAGAAACTTGAGAAAAAGATTGAATTGCCCATACAGCACATTTCATCTCATGAAAAGAAATGGGAAACAAGAGACAATATTCCTATATAATTTATAGCTCATTTATCCAGGATATAAGCTACTAAAATTTCTTTTGTAAGTGTTAACTACTGTGGATGTGGGCTGTAGATGACTATAATAAGGGGTCGCACAGTTGTACGGCCCACTTAGTCTTTAGCAATGTCCGTATGTCCATTTACTTAGTTTATTAGGTTGACTTAATATGCACATGTCATATTGTAACTTGTAAGTAGGTTAGTGTGGCATTTTTGCTTTTAATTTTATGCTCATGTCATATTGTAACTGAAAGTTTTCCAATTATTCTTCTTTTTTGGGTGTGTTGGTCCTTTGTAATGGTTTGCGTGTGAGAGTATGAATGGTGTGTTTATGATCATCACTCCTCGTGTTCGGTTGGAACATGTGGGCCGACTGTTACGTCAAGTGTGGTGTGTACATCATATGGAGCATGCAATTGGAGAGTTCTTATATCTAGAAGAGGCAACCCTCATTCGTATAAGCACTGTGTCATTCCCTTAATTTCTTTATCTAATGAAAATGAAGGGTGATCAAATATCTCAGTTCCCAAATCCATCTTATTTTCAAAGGGTTCAAATAGCCTCTATAAAACTAAATAAATGGAACAAATTATTTCCAGTGTTCTAAATCCATCCAAGTGTTTTTGACAGCCAAAGGCAAATTAAAACATCTAACTGCAGAGAAACCAGATGAAAGTGATAGAATGTACAATCGGTGGATCCAAGAAAATCCTCATATCATGATGTGGTTGTGGAACAATATGGAAACAATTTTTAATGGGAATGTGATGTTTCTAGATACTGCAGAGGAGGTGTGGGATGCGTTACGAGAGATGTACTCATCCGATAAAAATGTCTCACGTACAAATCAGTTGTTTGAAGAGATTTTTGCATTCCAAGAAGGGGTTAAGTCCCTTGGTAAATATTATGTGAAAGTGAAACTCAAAAGACTGTGGGAGGAGTTGAATGTGTGTATTAGTCACTTACCAATGATCTTGAGAAACAACATCAACAACGTAAGGAGTTTTGTGTGGTTAAATTCCTATCTGGCTTGAAATCAGTATATGAGCCAGTGTGTGCACAGATCTTTGGTAGTAAGGATGTTTCATCCCTAAGAAGTTTACGCTCACCTTCAACGTGTATCACTTGGTTTTGCAGATGGAGCCAGTGATAATTTTGCTTTGGCATCATGTATTAGACAAGGCAAAGGTGGTGGTCGTAGTGGCCAAGGTAATCAACGAGGTAGCAACGGTACTCAAGGTATTCATGGTGATGCAGAAAGAGGTAATGGTAGAGGTCCTGAACACAGGAAGGGTACTCACTGTAGGCTTACAAATCACACTGTTGAAAATTGTTGGGACATCATGAGAAGCCAACTTGGGCGATCACGCATCTCATCTAAAGAGAATAGTCTACTAGTTCTCCTACCAGAACTTGGCAACCAAATACATCTTGTGACAATGACATACTTACCAAATATGAGTGCCCTATGTCATTGAAGAATCAACCTATCTCTGCCACAACTTCCACTTCTATAGCCATATTTGTGAGTTCAAGTATAACTTGTTTACAATCCAAGTCCTCTGTTCCATGGTCATTGACTCTGAAGCTTCTGACCATATGATAGGTGAATTCAGTACATCTTCCTCTATTGACATATTGTTGTCAATTTCATCAGTCACTTTGACAAATGGTACCTGATCCAAGGTGTGTGGAATGGGTGTAGTTCATCAAGTTCTTTCTTTCAATGTCATATGTTCTTTATGTACCTAAATTTCCTTTTAGCCTTACATCTGTTAGTAAACTCATAAAGTTACTTGATTGCTTTGCAACTTTGTATCCTTCATATTGATTTCCAGGATCTAAAGATGAAAAGAAGATTGATAGAGGACATGAACATGGTGCACTTTATTATCTTGAGGGTGAAGTAATTGGAGTAGTGGCACAGAATAACATCTCTCCTTACCGATGGCGTTGTCGTTTAGATCACCCATCCTTGAATATTCTCAAAAGTGGCATTCCTTCATTACCGTCCATGTCAGCTTTAGAATACGAAGCGTGTGTGTTACGCATCATCGAGTCACTATTCCACCACATGTGGAAAAGTGTAGCTTAGTTCCATTTGCCTCAGTTCATTCAGGTGTTTGGGGACTTGTTCAAGTCAAGTGTGTTAGGGTATAAGTATTTTGTTACCTTTGTTACTTATTTTTCATAAATGACTTGACTTTATTTAATGAAAGATATATTTGAATTACTCTCTATTTTGAAGATCTTTTATATGAAAGCATAGAATCAAGTTTAGCTCCAAAGAGTGGGTGTGTGGGTGTGTGTGGGTGTGTGGGTGTGTGTTTCATTTAGATAATGCTGAGGAGTATATATGTCCAATCCTTTTAGCTTGTACTTATCTGAAAATGGTATTTTTCTTCAAACATCATGTGCCCGCACTCTACAACAAAATGGTGTTGCAAAATGAAAAAAAAAAAAATCGTCATTTGCTTGGGGTGACACATGCCTTATTGATTTATATGAATGTCGTAAAAATAAAAATAAAAATAAAAATAAAAATAAAATAAAATAAAAATTGGAGTGATGCAGTTTTAACAACATGCTATCTAATCAATAAAATGCCCTCTATATTCTTAACAGGTCAGTCGCCTCATGTAGTTGTCCATTGTTCTCTTTGCCCCTCAAGGTTTTTTATTGTGTATACTTTATTCACTAGTTGGAGTCGGGACATGATAAATTAGATATAAAGCAGTTAAATGAATTTTTCTTGGGTATTCTAGAGCTCAAAGGGGTTACAAGTGCTACAATCCTCGTCACTGTAGACAATTAATTTGTGTCGGTGTTACCTTCTCTAAGTCCGCTCCATTCTTCTCAAATGAAGGTAGATCTCTTAATTTGGAAGCTTCGCCATCTCATCCCACAACGCCTATGCCCATTCTTGTTGAAGAAGACATTATCTCATGGCCTCCCTCCACTAGTTTGCCCATTCCTACGGCTAAGCTTGTTGCTAATGGCGAAAACAAGGAGACTGTGCCACCAACCATGATGTGACATCCACCATATCTTCTTTCAAGCCTATTGATCCAATCACTTAACTAATATCTCCCAATTCAATTGATCTCCCTATTGCTCTAAAGAAATGTAAGCATGCGTGCACCGACCACCTTATCCCCAAATTTGTTTCCTTTCGTTATTTGTCTTCCGTCTTTCATAAATTTGTTTTGTCTTTATCGTCTCATTTTGTTCCCAAGTCATACCAAGAGCCCTTGTCACATAAAGGGTGGAAGCAAGCTAAGGAAGAAGAGATGGCAGCACTTCATCAAAATTACACTTGGGAGCTAACAAGTTTTGTCACGCCCCATCTCCTCCCCTCTTCATTGCTAGCAAAAAAAAAATAGAGAGAGATATGAGAGAGAGGACGTCCCACCCCTTCCCTTCTTCCATTCTTCCCTTCTCCTTTCTTCATCCAAACACCTACGCCCCTCCATGTGAAAGTGAGAGGGAGCTGAGAGAGGAGAGAGAGGTCGAGAGGAGGAGGCAGCCCATCGGTCATCCAGCCATCCGTTTTGTCAAAAGGATGCTCCAACGTAGAGACCGAGTGGATAGCATAAGCACCCGAGTGCCAAATACCACTAGGCCGCGTCTACTACTGTGTTAGGGTTGGTTGGAAGGGGGTGTGACCTTATCCACCAGGGTGGAGGAGACTATAAGCTATGTTGAGTCTAATCAGCTCGTAATTGGGTATGCTATTGACGAGCCGGGTGGGCATTGGCATACCACGCGGATAGTGAGGTCTCTTCCACTCACCTAGTCCTACGCGTGATGGGGCGGCAACCAGTGTTAGAGTGTACTGGACACCGATGATTTCCAGTGATGATAATTGTACTGAGATGTTGACTTACTAAGTAGGACTTGCATGCCTGCATACACCCAACATCCCTTTGCATTTGCATCACTTGCACTTCATCCCGCCCTCTCGGCTTCACATGGCATTGCATTATCACCATGCCCTAGTTGTGTACTCCATAGATGTTGGGTTGTACGGTGTAGATTGATTGAGATTTGGGTGAGATTATGATAGGCGGTTTATAGTATGCCCCTTCGCACTGCTAAGATTTTGGTTAGGTATGGGACTAACCTGAAATCAAGAGTTTACCATATTGAGGTTTGCTATCCAAATCAAGTATGGGACCAATCTAGATAGAGGCTCCCCGTGTTGGATTGCACACTACCTTCTTGACCTCACATGTGCTAACTCTATTCTTTACTTGGTATATTGTGCATAGCTGATTAAATGCCTTCATTGACACCGTTATCCATCCAGCATCTTACCTTGGTTACTTTATGCAATGCTTACTCATGAGAATGTGTCTTATGATAAAACATGTAAAGCTTAACTATTACATGATGGCTTGTTGTTCTCATGACTCATGGTCACATGTTTTATGTCATGCTTAGTAACGATAATATGCTCATCTACGAAAATATATTGAACCATGATTATTTGTTTATTTACGGTAACATATCTACTCATGGTAACCTGCTCGTCTATAATGATATGTTTAGTTGTGGTAATACATCCATCTGAGACAATATGCTTAGTTGTGATAATATATTTATCCTTAATAACATGCCTATCCGTAATAACATGCTCACCTATGATAACAACTCATATGTGATAACATGCTTATTTGTGATTACATGCTTGTTTATGATAACATGTTGATGGTTATTTTGTATGTTTTCACGGGAGCACCCTAACAAGTCGTGTTTTACTCCTAGCACGTTGTAGACTCACTGAGCCGGGTTTTTTCTCATACCGAAATACCCAAAAAATTTCAGGTTGAATTCAACCGCAGGTTGCACGCAAGACCTGCTGGAGTTTTGCTATAGTCTTGTTCATTGCTAACGAGCTGAATATACTATTTTGTGTATGATGATGGAATGGTCTATGTAATTATATTAGGCAACCCTTCCTTGGAAAGAACAAGTCTGCCTCTTCGATGTATTCGTTAATTTCATGTATGTGATGACGTTCCTTTTTAGATTCTTAGTTTCAACAGTTTCAGTAGTTTCAGCTCGCTTAAATAAAATAAATAAATAAATAAATAAATAAATCTTTGCCATGAATCGGATTTGTTGTTTGGGAAATTCATTAACTCGTCGTCAAGTCTAATAAGTAGTGAGGTAGTTGTCGCGACCCGAGTTCGGGACTTGGGAAGTAGTAGGGCCTGGGTTCTGGATTTGGGGCGTGACAAGTTTTCCAGCCCGTAAATGTATTGTTGGTTGTATGTTGGCGTATACAATTAAATTTTAGGCTAATGGCACAGTTGAACGATAGAAAGCTCACTTATTTGCTATAGAATGCACTCATACTCTCGGCATTGACTATACTGAAACCTTCTCTCTAGTTGCCAAACTTAATTTCATTCGAGTCATTCTTTCTCATGTTGCTAATCATGGGTGACATCTATTTCAATTCAACGTTAAAAATGTCTTTCTTCATGGTGATCTCACGGAGGAGGTTTATATGGAGCGGCCAACTAGATTTGTTACTCAGGAAGAATCAAATAAGGTACGTAAACTAAGAAAGGCAATTGATGAATCGAAGCAATCACCACTTGCATGGTTTGGTAAATTCAATCAGTTTGTGTTGGCCCAAGGGTTTTTTCAAAGTCATGTTGGTCATTTTGTCTTTATACGAAGAGGCACCTCTAGTCTAATTGTATTAGTTTTATATGTGGAAGACATTATGGTTACGAGTGATAGTGATGCAGGACAATTAACCACTTCCTCTAAAATCTCGAACTGATAGAGCATGGCAAATTAATCCCTTTATCTCATAGCCCAGACCCCACATCTCATGGGTTAGGACCTCGGCCGAACCCCCCTCATAGGCCCTAAATCACATGGGTACCGCCTCACAGAAGCCACCCACCTTACACGGGTGGGGCCCGCCTCACACGAGCCTCCCTCCTCACATGGGCCACCCACCCCGAGTGTGCCCCTGCATCCCACAGGCAACCCCACTCGAGCTCGGTGTGAAAATGCCTTTGCATTAGATAGTCAAGGAACTGATCTTACGAAGTAATCTTAAACGTCACTTTCTAATAAAAGATTTATGACATAAAAACAGTCATTGATCACTAAACCAGATCAAAGGAAAGCATTAATGTATCTCAAAGGAAATATATTTTGGATTTGCTCATAGAAACGGGCCTTCTTGGTGCTTAAGCCAGTTGATACACCAATATATTCAAATTATAAACTAGTTGGTGATCAAGGAGATATGGTTAAAGACCTAGGAAGGTATAGAAGATTGTTCGAAAAACTTATCTACCTAACAATCACAAACCAAAACCGGTCGCTTTGTCCAGGGTGGCGGATTCAATCCTTTCTGATGTAGCAAATTGGTCACTTTGTCTTCATATATCAAATTGTTGTATTATTTCTTCTTTGGTTTGTAAAGGCTTGGCTCCCTGGAGTTGGTCTAAGGCATCTAGTCTATCTTGAGTTGTATACCTCACTAAGTCTTAGTTTGGTTTGTTTTCTTTTCTTTTGTTTTTCTTCCCTTTTTCGCTTCTCTTGTTTGTGTTGTATAGCTGCTTAGTTCCGTCATTATTTTGTTTATTTTCTCTCTTTTTTATGTTTCTTTTGTTTTGGTATTTTTTCCGTTTTGGGTTACCTTTAGCTCCCTTTAATGAAGTTCAATCTTAAAAAATTAAAAAAAAATCACAAACCAAATATATCATATGTTGCGAGTGTGGTGAGTTTATGAACTCTCCTAGGGTACTTTACATTGATGCGGTTGTTCGGATTATGCGATACCTCAAAGGAGCACTGAGCTAAGAAATTTTTTCTAAAAGGATAATCAACTTCAAGTTATAGGTATTCTGAAGCAGATTAGGCAGGCTCCCCAACTGATATGCGGCCTACCACCGGGTACTTCACATTCGTGGAAGGAAATTTGGTCACGTGAAAGAGAAAAACGCGAAGTGTTGTAAATTTGTAATCCAATCACGTGTTGAAGCATGATATAAGGTGATGACTCATACCACGTGTGAGCTCATGTGGATTAAGAAACTATTGTAGGAAATGGGTTTTGCAGTGAACCTACCAAGTCATCTATTTTACTATCATTAGGCAGCCTCCACATATTGCAAATAATCCAGTTTATCATGATAGAACTAAGCATATTGAATTCAACTATCATTTCAAATGTGAAAAGGTTTCCAGCGGTGAGATTTCTACGTCGTATGTTCGACTTAGGATCAACTTGCTAATGTGTACACCAAAAGCTCTTGGCGTCAATTAATACGCACATATTTATTCCAAGCTAGGTATAATGACATCGATGCTCCGGCTTGAGGGGAGTGTTAATGACTATGGATGTGAGTTTTATGATTGTATAGCCCACCTGGATGACTGTGATAAGGGATTGTATTGTTGTACAACCCATCTAGCCTTTAGTTTTGTCCACATGTCCCTTTTATTTAGTTTAGGTGCACTTAATATACACTTCATATTGTAAGTAGATGAGGGGTATTTTTGGCATTTTTGCTTTTTTATTTAATATAAAGGGAGAGTAGGGACGTAAAACCCTAGTTTTATCTCTCCATTCTCTCTTTTCCCATCTCCTTTCGTCCCCTTTTTATTTCCTTTCATTTTAACATTATAGCAAGTACAAATTCAGTTAAGGTCCTAATGGAATTATGGTAGCCATGTATTGACGACTCGTCTAAGTCAACTCAGACCGGGGCGAGTTTGATCCAATTTGACACCATAAGTCAGTAGTGAAACTAGGACCAATTTGCCCCAACTTGAATGAATCACCCCTAACCCAGCCGAGTCACAACTTGACTTGAAATCGAACAAGTCAGTCTAAGACATAAAACCATGATGGTAGCAACTAGCAAGTCAATAGTATGAACAAAAAGAGGTCCATGAAGTCAGGAAAACATTGTAGGTGGGAGCAACACTTTAATTAGTAGAATGCAGCTACTAAGGCTTGAACCAACGACAAAGATGTGTTCAACCACTTATTCCTTCACTATCCCTTCGCCAATAATGTATGGTCTTCTATTCCGGTCAAGTTAAACACCCCTTGGGTCATGTTGAAAATGAGATTGGCATGATTTGTCTGGCATGCTGGATACACCAATAAAGATATCAAATTGCCGTGGCATCTGACTGGTTTGGCTACTCTATGGGCAATCTGTAGGGAAAGAAACAACCACTGCTTCCAAGACCTTCCCTCCTCTTCCAGGGTATCAGATTTGATTTTATGTGAGGCGGGTGACTGATCGCTTGCTCTCCGCTCTTAGGATTGTGGGCTTGTTCTTCTTTTCTTGGTTCATGTAGAGTTGCAAGCCCATGCCTGGTTGTTTTTGTCTTTAAGTGGTATAGTGTCTTATGGTTTTTTTTTCTCTTTTTTCTTTCTTTTCTTTCTTGCTATATAGTTAGTTTTCATTTTGCTTGTGCTTCTGTTTCTTGTTTTTTGTTTCTTGTTTTTTTTTTTTGTTTGTTGCTTTGCTCCCTTTAATAATATTTGCAATCTTCAACATCCATAGTAAAACGATAAGGAAATGCAAGAATGATCAAAACACTAAGAAAATAAACAATTTCAAATAAACAGAACATATTCACCTTAAAATCTTTTTTAGCAGAATTTGGAACTACAACATCATTGAAATATAAGAAACTAAAAAGAAATTCTTATCATTCACTTGGGGGCTAGACTATTATTTCTTAAATTGTGATGACTCGTCTACCATATGTTTTATATGCATTTAAACAAATCTTGGTCATCCAAATCATGGACCTTAGTAGCATATCCAAAAAATCACAGTGGTTGGATGTTGACATAAGCATCGAATAAGAGATTGGATTTGGACCACTAACCATTTCTTCTTAACGTCCATCTGATGCACCTAAAGTGACCCCATCAATGTGATCATCGAGATATGCTCCATTAATAGTGAAGCCCATGATTTGGACATTCTAGATTGAATAACATATGTGGCATGTCATTTCAAAAAATAAAAATAAATAACATGCATGGCATGTTTATGATGAATGAGTCACCACCATTTAAGAAATGCTGGAAAACATACATGGTAGTCTAGGCCTTCCCTCAGTTTCTACAACCATGCCATGCCACGTGGTTACCAAATTCATCGAGTAAACACACAACAAAGGAAAAAGGGAACACGGGACCTCAAATTTCAAATGCCACCTCAACTATCATGCAACCATTTAAATGGCAGATGAGTTACCTCCCAGTCAAGAACAGTATCCTTTAGTTTTGCTCCACAATTTCGACCAGAACAGCGGCGTGATGTCTCCTTCATTCCAATAGTTTCCACCTCAAAATCCCGAACATATCTACAGAATTAAGTGCATCAAATGTTAAAAATGATGAAAATAAGTACTTACAAACATCCACTCTGCACTTGACATCAAAAGCCCAATATTGGCAATATCAAATCAAGAAGAGCTGTAGATGTATTGAAGAAGTTTCATAGACAAAAAGTGATTACTGAAGAGAAGGCTTGGATTGCAGTTAAAAGTACACGTCATACTCTAATCCACAAGAAGGACACAGTTCCCTGAAGGAATTCCCATGCAATTCAGCAAGTTTCTCCCTCGGTATTCCAGATCGAAGATGGAGGCTATCCACATTCTGCCCACATAGTTCATAAAGGATCAAGGATTAGTAATCTATAATAGCATTAGCAATTGAAGCATGCAAGCTTCACAAGCTAACCTTAAGCTAAAACAGCTCCTTAGGTAACAAATGAAGTCATTAGATATATATGTTTGCTGATCCCAAAAGCACACCTAACACACATCAGCGTATTGTCATGGCCTGAATGATTCCCAGAGCATAGACTGCACAGCACTCATACTCAAAATCACTTTGAGGACAAGTCAACCAACCACCCAAGTGTCAGCCTAGCCAACATAACAAGAAAGAGAACACGCAAGAGACGGTGAGTGTAGGGGACTTGAATTACTCAAGAGCTCCCTTGATTACAACTTGTGAGGTTCAAGGTTTTCTTCCAAATGAGAAACCCTCCTTAAATAGGACTGGCAAGTTTCTAGCTACTTTACATCAATGGCTAGGATAGAGCCATATGGCATTCATACTCTAGAACTTCTCTAGATGACTAACAACCCACCAAAGAACTTAAGAAAATTCCAGAGATATCTACACTTCTCCCCAAGAATCTAAGACTATTATAGAATTATCAACACACTGTATAAGCCCCTTCTATAAGGACCAAAAATGGCCTAGTACATGAGCGATACCAGTGATGTTGTGTTGCATGTGTGACCTCCAAGCTGCTCATCAGGCAGGTCCACCATGTAGATGAACTGGCCCAATGATCAAGCTCATATCAGGTGGGGCCCATGTGTGCAAAGCTAACGCTAAAAGAAAAGGAACCAACAATCAATTATCCAACTTGCACGCAAGGACCACCTAATGAGTGAATCAACCTGATTTTTTGTCCAGGTCATGTGCATGGTGGGACACTTCCAGGAGCGGCTTGGATGTCATGCATGTGGCATATTATTGCATCTGCTCCTACGTGTAAGCATGAAAGGTGCGTATGGGATTAGCAAACCTCTGAAATACAATAATAGATCTCCAAGTTAACTGATGTCAAATAGTTATCACCAACACTTTGTCAATAGCCATTGTGCTTGGTGAAAGTGAATGCAACAAAAATATTAGACTAATGAAGGTGGCCTGGTTTTCCTTTTATTTCTTTTCTTTTTGGTAGGTAAGTGATGTAGCACAATAGAAAGAATTAGGATAGAAGAATGTAAGTGCCTATTTAACGATGAAACTGTCCAAGTCTATGCCATTAAAATGATTTCTTCACTTGCCGTAGAAAATAGAATAAAACGAAAGAGGATATGACGAATCACACTACAAAGAAAAACCCTAAGGACACCTCAGTTGCATGATCGTTCTAACTAGGTGCTACTCCCACTTCAAATGGCGCTGCAAACTCGCCCTCCCACTTCGCTTCCTACTTGTTTATGCTTGAAGACATATTGAAACAGATGCTTCCCCACTCCCGCACCCAAGCTCATTGTTGCTTCACTTCACGCTTCGTGCAACTATAAGTTACACTAAAGGGATCAAGAGGATTCTTAGAAGAATCACTCTCCTAAGATAGAATCCAATCACATGAAACTAAAATTAACTCCAATCAAAGTTCAAAGAATTCAAAACATTCATTATAGCATCATACATATTCCCTTATTGCTTTTTATATAGGCTGCAAATTTTCTCTAGATTATTCTAGAAACAAACCTCCAGAGCTCTCTCTTGCAAACATCACGATAGACCACAAATAATTGCCTAATCCTACACAACTTGCAATAAGAAAGAAAAATGAGGAAACTAAAGCAAAGAGTTGAGAGGTCACTTAACTTCTTTATGTATCAATATATAAGTTGTTTTAGATTGTACGATCTGAAATTGCGCCGTTATCTAACACGATACCACGACACGCGGAAGCTTGTGGAGCTTAGAATTATGGCCAAGTCCTAGAGGGAGGTGAATAGGACCACTCAAAAATATTTACCAATTAATTCAGTTAAGTGAGGCCTAGATCATAGTCAAACAAAGTAACAACTAATTGTGCAAGTAGTCTATGATGTGAGATAGGAATATCAATTGTGTGTGCACTAAACCAAGTACCTAGCATACATTCTATTCATGTGTTCATACAAAATAAATAATTCATTCACAAGCATAAATAGAATAGCATACGCATAACCAATTGCAAACACAATGATGTATAGTGGTTCTACTTAATCCCCACTCCGCTCTCGGATGACAAACTCAAATTCTAGTTTTCTGGATTTCATTATCTCAATGGTTTTATATAGGTTCACCACTAACCTTTACAATGGTTTTCAATATATTCACTACAAACCTTTGCGGTCCTACACAAGGACCCACGTACACTCCCACCGGACACGGTCCTACACAACGACCTACACGTACACACCCATGTTGGTGGCGGTCCTTGTGGCGATCCTATACAAGGACCTACACGTACACACCCGTGTCGGTGGCTCCCTCAGAGACTTACAAAGGTTTTCTATGGGCTAACCAACAACCTACACGTACGCACCCGTGTCGATGGCTCCTTCGAAAACTCATAGGGTTTTCTATGACCAAAAACCGATGCAATCCTACACAAGGACCTACGTATACTCCCTTCGAAGGCAGTCCTACAAGGACCTATTTGAGTTTGGGTTTCAAACTCGATGGACTCTAATTAAAACCCTGCACATTTTAGATGATGGCCTTCTTAAGCTGCTCGATCAATCTTGATGCGGCTTCTCTTTTACTCCCCCGATCTTTGATGCAGATCTTCTTCAGCTCCAACGATCGGCTACCTTGCAATGATCTTCCTATGAGGATGCTAGGTAATGGGATGGTGGTGGAATCTCCTACAATTAATGGGATGGTTCCAATTGGGGACTCACCTGGATGGCATTCTAGAGGATGAGGATTTACCTATAGGATTGGTATCTAATCTCTAGAGAATGCAAGAGAACATGTACATCTTCAAATCGAGCTTGGAATGCTCATTAGAGTGATGAATCACAAGGAAGATAACATGAATCTCTTTGATTTAGAGTTTAGAAGCATGGGATAGGAGTTGAATGCATAAAGCCTCTAAAAACACTAAAAAAAACATCTTTTTTGCAAAGATCTTAATACCCCTTTTATAGAGAAAAAGCTCCAACAGATCTATAACAGCTAGTTTCGATTTAATCAAGTGCACCTTCGATTCGATTGACAGTTCACTGAATTTACAAGTTTGCTCACTGGACAATTTTGGTCGTTCTTGATTGGACCACTGATTTGATCGACAATACCTATCGATTTGATCGACTCGAATCGATGGACTGTCAATTCGATCGATAGTCTTCAGAATTTTGCTAAATATGATTTTTCGTTTTCAATGGATCTGAACCTCTATGAGCCTAGCTAAACATGTTCATTTTAAGACTAAGGCTTGGGATGATCAATAAGGATTTTCCTATGGGAGAATGGATCATCTAGAGGTAGGTTGTTTTGGAACTTAAAAGGGGTCTAGGGTTAGTTTCACCAAAGCACCTCAATTTATGTCTTCAAGCTTTGATGTTGCAAGTCTTCGAGTCTTCTGTCTTCTAATATCTTCCAATGGGAGCTCAATCGACTCAAGACACACTAGCACGCGTTCTTGACAAACCAAGGCACTATCATGATCTATACAAACCATCCATATGGGCTCTATGGTTTGAAAAAAAATCTGATAATTGGACTAGTGGACCCAGTAGTCTTCATTGATCAAAGGGATATCCAGATGGATCTGATCTGGTCATCATAGCCCATGACCCGATCCAAATCATCAAGCATCTCAATCAGGATGGAGATCTTCAATCCAGCAAGTTGCATAGTCCCACCCTCCTCCCCTAAAATGTTAAATGGCCCTGATTTGATGTATGGGTCCTCGGATGGTCCTGATCTACAATACAAACCCTTGGTCAATCAGCTATCATATGGGAACCAATCTGAGACACGATTAAATGATCGGATGGCCTGGATTGTTAAGAAGCTGGCTTCAAACCCAAAACCTCAATATTGAAGTGCAAGTGACCCAATATGCACAACTTGTCTTGATATCCCAAAATTTTATGAATTCTTCTTTAGCTCAAGCTAAAAACAAACATTTAGATGCCATTTGGATTAGCTCCAACCATGGATAACTATGCAAACCAAACCACTTGTTACTACTCAAAAAAACAAAAACAAAAAAGAAGAAGAAGGATTACTTAGTGGTCCTCATGTTTTTGTCAGCACTAAAATGGTGGTGTAGGGCCCAAAAGTTGGCGCCATGTCTAACGAAAAGGAAGGTGGAAAACAAACATACATGGAAGCTCACACGCCCCTACTACAGCAAAATGCCCTACCAATGGCAGGTTGATATAAAGGACAGTCAACTCCTTGTTTTCTCACTCGTGCCTAAAGCATTGCATGTCAGACAAGATGGGGTCTCTGCCAATAAGAGAACATACACCAACTACACCTCAAGAGAACACAAACTCGAGAAAGAAAACAAATCAAAAACCCGATGCCATGAGTTTGCATACTCAACCAAGTACTATGGGGATACAATGAAATGGCAAATAGAAGCTCAACCAACCACCAGGTGTAGTGGTTATAGCTCAAAATATCATCATGATTGGACTACTTAAACCATCGCATTAGTGGCCAAAGAATGGATGGTCCAACGAAATATGAGAAAAAGTGAGCAATTGAACATGTGGCATGATTGATAAAAGAGAGAAGAAAAAAAAAAAAAAAAAGTGGAGAAAGAATGAAAGGAAATATTCATGTATAAAAATTTTTTTGTAAGAATTTCTTCAACTAGTCAATACATGTACTCTCACTGCCTGTCACGATGATGTCGTCTACATTTACAACCAACAATAGTGTCAGTCTCACTTTGCCTTACGAAAATAGAGTGGTCGACCTAGCTACGTTTCATCCCAAATTTGAACACCACCTCACTGAACTTGTCGAACCAATCTCTTGGAGACCATTTCAACCCATAAGTTAATTTCTTGAGATGTCATACCTTATCTAACTCCTCCTGAGCAACAAACCCACGTGGTTGCTCTAAGTAAAGTTCTTCAACCAAAACTCTATGAAGAAAAGCATTCTTCATATCAAACTGATGCAATGTCTAATCCAAATTTACAGCAATGGAAACAACCACACATACCAAGTGAAGCTTTGTCGTAGGTGAGAAGGTCTCTAAATAGTCAATGCCAAGAGTCTGAGAGGACCCTTTAGCAACTAACAGGGCTTTAAAACGATCTACTAAGCCATCAAGATTGTGTTTTACCATATACACCCATCTGTACCCAACTACTAAGCCATCAAGATTGTGTTTTACCATATACGCCCATTTGTACCCAACTACACACTTTCCAATGGGTAATTAAACTAATGTCCAAGTTTGATTTTGATAGAGTGCAGTTATTTCTTCTTCCATAGCTCATTTCCACCCATCGCAACTCATAACCTTCTGGAAAGAACGAGGAATAGACACAAACGACAAAGACAAAGCAAATTATCAAAATGAAATAGATAAACCACGAACGAAACAAAGTTAACAATAGGATGTTAAGTAAATGAACGGATACCCTTACAAAGATTACCTTCATCTGATGGTGTAGGCAAAGACTCAAAAGATGATCTTCTAATGAATCAAAAGGAGTAGAAGACATGCTCGTATGTACTCCATCTCCACGTTTGGAACGTCTACAATAAACATACAAAGGCCATCTGCATGTTGCATAGACATCTCCCCAACTCCAGTATTAATATCAAGTACAAGGGAAAGAGAAATTATGAAATTTTTTTCAAACTGTAAAGACTTTCCTTCCCTATAGAGATATGGAGTTTGTTCAAAAGAATGTAACATCAGCTGACACAGCGTCTCCGAGAGACGAGATTATTAAATTTGTATCCCTACTAGGTACAAGAGTACCCAAGAAAAATACATTTGATGACCCTTGGTTCAAACTTATCATGAACATGATCAAGTTGATGCACAAACACACACGACTGAACACCTTTGGAGGAATAGAGTATGAAGAAATTTGAGGACACAAATAGAGAGAGGTGACTCTCCATTTAAGACAGATGAAAGCATCCAATTTGTGAGGTAGCATGTAATTAAGACTGCATTACTCCAAAATATTTTTGAAACTTTCATACTCAACAACAATACTTTAGCAACCTCAAGCAAGTGATGATTCTTACGTTCTACTACCCCATTTAGTTGTGGTATGCAGTGTTCGCAATATCGATACTATCGGCCGATATATCGGCCGATATTATCGTTATCGCACACCTGCGAGACGATACCCTCGCGATAACCCCCGGAAGATACCAAAAAATCCAAAATTCAGATATCGGCCGATATATCGTCGATATCGCATAATATATCGTCGATATATCACGATTTCGTCTCTATTATTTTCGGATTTCGACAGACCCACTCAAAAAAAAAAAAAAAAGAAAAAGAAATCGGAGAGTACCTGTGTGATCGGAGGTGGACCACCTATGGATTTCTCGGAGATTCCGCCAATAAATTAGGTGGATTGAGGAATGGAACGAGAATTCGCCAGCTCCGGAGCCCTCGCGTGCGGTGGAGGAGAGGGAAAGTGAAAGAGAGGGGCGCGGGAGGGGTGAAAAGGGAGATAGACGGTGTCTTAGGGTAATTAGTTTTTCATTGGCGAAAACTACGACGGAAGGCGATTTTTAGGGAGTACGGACGGACCAAAATACCCTCGGTTAAGTAAGAAGCAGGTGAAAAAGGAGGGTTATTTTCGTCCGAAATAGGTTCTCCGTACGGTCGGTGGTATATTTTGGTTATCTAAGTTTGTGGTCGGTCGCGTTGGGTCGAATAGGTGAAAAGTCGTGCCTATGGTAAAAAATTACCGAAAGTGTATGTGGTCTATCCACACCGTCCATCCGTTTTCCCGTCTAAATTAAGGGGTTGATCCCAAAATTTAGAAATTTTAGTGGACCATACCACAGGAAATAGTGGTGATACTGATTTCCACCGTTGAAACCTTTCTCGGCCCTGCAGTCATGTTTATTGGTCATCCAAACCGTTAATAAAATTATACGGACGTGGATGAAGGGCAAATATGAACATAAGATTGATCCATCTCTTGTGGCCCTCAATAAGTTTTTAATGGTGAACGTCACTCTCTCCACTGTTTTCTATGGTGGGGTCCACTCGAGCTACGGATCTGATTCATTTTTTGGCTCATGCCCTAAAATGATCAATTCAAATGGATGGACGGTGTGGATAAAAAAAAAATACATCATTGTAGGACCCATGTAACTTGGTGACGTTACTAACGGGGGACGCGGATTTCCTGCGAAAGCCTTTCGCGGAAAGTTGCAGCACAAGGAGGCTGGGTGGGGCCCACCAAAATGTGTTTCGACCATCAACACCGTGAATTTGATGGGTACCATTTAAATTATGGGATATCCCAAAAATCAACCGTATAGGGAACTCAGGTGGGCCATACCATCTAAAATTATGTGAAGGCACCGTTAAAACATATAAAATCACTTGGTGGGGGCCAACCTGAGTTTTGCATGCGCCTGAAACTTGGTCTGAACCCTCATTCAAGTGGGACACACATAATGGATGGCCTGGATTTGCAAACTACATCTCGGTGGGCCCTCAAAATGGTTATGAGTTTTTTAATGGTGCACGGCCCCTCCCAACTTCTGTATGTGGTGTGGTCCACACAAGTCACGGATTGACTTGATTTTTGAGGCCTATGCCTACGATGGAATGGTGCATCTGACTGATGAGGTAGCTTTTCGAAACGCATCACGGTGGGGCTCACATAGCTCGACCTCATGGGGCGTTAAAATCAGCTCGAGCGCATTGTACCTTTTCCCTAAATGATCTACTCCTCCTGACACCAGCCTTTTGCCGGTGGTCCGGGCTCTGTGGGCCCCACCATGATGAGATATATCCTAATCTCAAGTGGACCACATTATAGGAAAAGTGTTGAATGAATGTCAACCATTAAAAACATTTTGGGGGCCATTAAAGTTTTAGATCAAACTGATTTTTGTTTGTTCCCTTCATCTGGGTTGGGCCTGTATGACCTAATCAATAGATTGGATGTCAAATAAACAGTACAGTGGGACTTAGGAGGATTTTAGTGGTGGATAACCAATCACTATTGTTTTCATGTGGTGTGGTCCACCTGAGATTTATATCCGTCTTATTTTTTATTTCAAGCCACAAAATGATCCGTAAAAATGGATGAAATATGGGGCTGGTGTTGGGGGAGTAGCCAATCCGTTTCCTACAAAATTTACTATAGGTACGTGGGACGCCTTGATTGTGTCCTACCCCGCCTATCTCTCGAATGGCGCGGTTCTATAGGGCGGGCCCACCGTGATGTACCTATAAATCTAAGTTGTCTATCTATTTTTCTTAAATCATTTTAAGCATGAAAACAAAAATGAGGCAGATTCAACGCTAAAATGGACCACACACTCTTGCATTTAATGCAACTGGCATTCGATGCTTTGTGCATTTAATGCAACCAAGCTTATTATTTGGTGTGGTCCACTTGATCATTGGATCTACCTCTTTTTTGTGTTCAAGCCTTAAAATGATATGAGAAAAGGGATTGACGACTTGGATGTATAGATACAGCACGGTGGGCCTACCCACAGAACTACCCCATCATTGATATGTATATTTTTCAAATTTTACTTCTTCGATTCTTCTTTTGCTTTTCAATGAATTGGTTGTGTTTTCATACATGACTATGATATATTTATAAATATCATGCATTCAATTTAAATATAGGCATTAGTTCAGTTAAACATCGCATAGCTTAGAACCCTATACAAAGGAAATTTATTATGTGCATCTTTTTTTTGAGATGTTATGATTTAAAAGTGTGTATTAAGGGCTTTTTTAACAATCCCCAAAGTTTCATTAAAAAATTCAACCATTTTCCCAATGTTTCCCCATGTTTCCCAAAAAGTGCGATAAATTATGCGATACAAACGATATATCCCATGCGATAACCGATACGTATCTGTATCCCAAGGGTGCGATACATTGTGCGATACCGATATTTCGAACACTGGTGGTATGTGCACATGCAGTTTAATGAATAATGCCATGAGATAAAACTTATGAGTTAAACTCATGAGATAAATATTCCTTGCATTATCTAAGCGTCAAACACAAACCTTAGAATTGAATTGAATTTATACTTCCATATAAAATTCTTTAAAACAATAAAACAATTCTGACCTATCTTTCATCAAATATAGTCATATCATACAAGAATAATCATCTACAAAACAACGAAGTACTTGAAAGTAGATAAATTGGTAATATGAACTAGACCCCAAACATTAAAATGCACTAAATAAAAAGGTTTATCGCTTCTATTGCCCACACAAGGATGAAACAACACTCTATGGTGCTTACCCAACTCATAAGCCCCACACTATAAACTAGACACATGCAACAACAATAGAATTAGACTCTTCAAACTACTTGAGGGATGACCAAGCTTGGCCACTGATGTAGAGAGATATTTGTCCGGAATGCAGCTCCAGTTATTCCACTATCAAGGTAATAAAGTCCATTCGCTTCATACCCTCCACCAATCAATCTCCCTGTCTTTAGATCCTAGAATTCATAATAAGAAGGATAAAATGTGATAGAAGAATTTAAGAATTTGGTTAGCTTACTCAAAAACAATAAACTTAAAGGAAATTTAGGGATGTAAAGTACTAATGACAATGAAAGTAATTGGGTAAGGCAGTACCCAACCTAGACACGGGTTGAAGTACCATCTACTAATGTGACAGAAGAAATGGATGACGATTGTACTAAGACAATACACTGTACTTATCAATCATATGATCGGAAGCTCCTAAATCAATGACCTAAGGAACACTATCAGACGATGCAAGAAAAACAATACTTAACTGCAAAGGGTAGCTATGGATGATGATGCGTGAGTGAAACGATCCTTCAGAATTCCGACATATTCTTCCTTAGACAATGTAACTACACCTATAATACTATGCTCAAAAACAAAGGAGAGGCTTGGAGACTGGCTTGGAAAGAGAACCCTCAGTGCCATCATCAGAAGAACAAACATGATCTTACCCAAGCAAGCTTACTAATAAGGTCCCAACATGCAACGGCTGTGTGATTACTAAGACCACTATGAGTGCACTGCTGATTACTAAGACCACGACTGCGGCTACCACAAATCTGTACCCAACCTCCCCAATTATTTTTACCTTCAATGCGACTTCCCATTGAATCTCTACCACCAAAATGGCCACCATGAGCACGATTACCACCACAACTTCCCACATCTCCTCTACCCAATGCAAAAACACATGTAGAACAATCTGACAAAGGCGAACTGATGCAGGACATGAAACTCAAATATGATGTGCGAGATTTCAGGCTTAAGATCACGTTAGTTCAGAAACAATTACACAAATTCCATATCTCACATGAAAGTCCAAACCATTCAATTAAGGGGAATCTATGCGGGTCCAAGCCTACACATGTTAGGGTTGGATCTGTTAAAATTATAAATCAAACGATGCTCAAAGATAAGTAGTAATCATCCACACGTGCACAAAAATCAGTCCCTAATCAAAGGGATTCACCAATTTCAATTCGGGGAACCCTAGGGTGAGAAAAGGGCAAATAAATTAAGGATAATGCAATCTAGGGTTAGGGTTTATGAAAAACTGGTACGAGAGGGTAAAATAAGAAGAAAACCTGAATCGGAAGACAGTTCCCGCGCGCGGATAACGACAATGGCCCAGACGCACGTGTGTGATCACGATCGCAAGTGTGTGGGGCCCACTATTCAGAAAAAGGCCACCTTGGCCCTGGTCGGCCAAGGGTGGACTCCAAAACCCCCAAATCTCAGCTCAATCCGATGCACGGTTTGTGCATGGTGCTCCGCCGAAGTTTCAGCCCTCCTATAGGGCTAGATTCTGGAAATTTGTTGTAGAGAGAAAAACGGCTGCAACTATTGATGGATTTGCAGATGGAATACTTGTAGGAGAAGAGAAATATGAATGGAAGAAGGCGGGGGCGAATTGGGACAGATGTGGCTTCGCACCACGGTAGTTAGCCCTTTCGAAGAAGAGAGGGCTTCACACCCAATTAGATTTTCATAACTCGGAAAGGAGCAGGAAAATGCAGCAATTTTTATTCATCTTCCTTGAATCAAAAGAACTACAAGGGGTGCCTATTTATAAGAAAACTTTATACCCCAAAACTCGCGCCATGTGCGCAACCTATTACTTGGCGATGAAATAAACTAAATAAAAATCAATCAAAGAAATTTGAAGTGTTCACGATGTTCTAAATAATATAAGTAAAACCTAAAGTATGAACTTAATCCGACTAGTGGGCTACGATTATGAGATCCCATGGTGGGCTTTTCTTGATTGTCGGGCCCACTCTTTTGAATCAAAACTTCGTCTCCTAACTAGGAGGCTCTCCCTAGACGTCATCATCGATCCAGATCGATGACAAGGTCCTCCTTCTGGCGTACGTGCGTAGGGGGCGGCGTGCCTGCGCGTGTGCGCGTGATGTCCCCATCACGAACTCTGTACATTAACCGCACGCTGAACACAAGCAAATGCCTTAGTAATGGATGGGATCTCATCGTCTCCAAGGATCTGAGCTCAAACAGGCTCGAATTAAAGACGAAGACTGGAGAGGAATTTAACAACACATAATTCCTCTCTCCCGTCTCATAGTCTCATAATCGGTAGACAAGGATTGGTATATGTTTAGTTCTTCCCACATGCCTCACAAGGATGAATAATACTCTTCGACAGTCTTATCTCCCTATTGAAAAGCAAAGACATTCTACACTAACTTGTAGATCCGAGTTAAATTCTTTTCGCCTAAATACCTTGCTCTCATATTATCCCAAACTTTCTTTGTTGCCTTGGAAAAGGATAACATTCGCACTAATATGAGGCTCCATACTATTTCATAACAATGCTCTAATTTAAGCATCCCCTTCCACCCAATCTTCGTTTTCCATTGAACTTTCTTCAGGTATGGAAGAAGTTAAATACTTTAATTTCCATTTGCCCATAAGGAAAACCTCTACCGCTTGCAAGTAATTTGTTCCATTGGTTTAGTCGATGTAAAATTGAGTTTAGTCAATGTAATCTAAAGTTCGTTGACTCATATGGAGACAAAAGACTAGTCTTGGCATTATTCTTGACATTCATTGATATAAGCGAAATCAAACACACAAGGGAAGAACATTTAACTTTAACTTGGCCAACACGAATTCCCAAAAACCACGTATATCGATGAATGCAATCACTTGATAGCATTGCTTAATCCAAAAACTTCACATGTACACTTGTTTTGTAATCCTTACCATAAGAAATTTTCACACATACTTTGGATCTTACATCTAGCCACACGCACAAATTTGAACACACATGCATGATGGCCCACTTTTGTCAATCACAGTGGTGTTATAAAAATTGGCCTTCACACGCATTCACAATACACAATTACACAACCCACCATATGCTTGTTGGAAGAGAATTCGTGCAAATCAGCCCCCAATGACTCAAAAAATTAAGAGAGTATGACTTTAAAAAGTTTACCTCAAGTAAATAAAAGAAGGAAAAGAGGGAACGAGGAAGTTGATGGAATAGATCAATGTCCAAATCGATTTCACTCTGGTGTGAATGTGATTAATAAAAGAGAGAGAGAGAGAGAGAGAGAGAGAGAGAGAGAGAGAGAAGATAAGAGGAGAGAATGAAAGGAAGAAGAGAAGGAGACCCCCCTCATTTATTAACTTGTTTTTAGAAGTAACAAAATTTTATTAAAGAAAAACCACCAAAGCAAGGAGTTGTGGCCAGAAACTACGACCTAAGAAAAACTGAAATATTGACCAACCCCCACCCCCGGTTGCTTAGTAACATGGTTTTCAATAATTACAACCATGCATAGTAACAAAAGCAAAAATACCCATTATGTCCTAAACATAGCAACAATACTTTGTCCTAAACATAGATGGGCCATAGAATAGCCCATATCCAATAACAGTACACATTCAATCAATAAAGATTACGCCAACTAGATGGTTAGCATTGTCAAATCAGCATGATTTTTTCAATATGACCTGCCAACGTGTTGCTGCACTAGATCAATAGATCATATTACCATAGACATGTGCCACGTTACAGTGGAAATGTGGAGAAAAGTTGGCAAGTCTTTTGTTTGAACAATTTAGTGGTAAGCATACAAGAATTGGTAAGAAAAGCAAAGCAAACACACATCAAAGGAACCATACTAAACAAACAGTCCAAGTTAGAAATGAAAAATGAAAAACTCATATCAACCAACTCCATAACAATACAACAATGCTACATTACCTGGCTAATAACAAACTTCAATATACCAGCCTTCTCTAGCTCTACTAAAGCCATGTGGGTCAAACTCGGCATGGCACGATGAAACGGTAGTGATGCTTCAGGCACACCTTTGCCTTCACGCTGCAGTTTGAAGGCAACGAATCAATGAACCATTGGGAAATTTGTTCCTTATTTTCAGTCAAAATGTTTTAGAGAAAAACTTTAATACTCTGGCAGAATGTGATGGATGATACGCAAGCACTTACAAATTATTTAGAAATTGAACACATGGCATAAAACGAGTCAAATTGAACCGGCCAAATTATGGTACCCAGTGTAGATGCATGAACCAAAAATTAAGCTCTTTTTGTTTAGCTGACCATTGGATTGGTGGACATTAAATGGACAGTTAAATATGAAAAATATCCAATAGTCCTATTTCCACAAACAGGTATCCACAAATAAGAGGTTAGGATGGTTTAACTAATCTGATCTTGGGATGGTTCTACACAATCTAGTCAGTTAATTTGAGTTAACATATGCCACATGTACAATTTTTTAGTGCCTACGCATCAAGTGTCATACGACCCACAATGTTTCAGAAGTGTATTTTAATTTATTAAAATGACCCCACAGTAACATTCTCTAAAATTCATGAGTGAAGTAATGTACAACTTTTGTCATCGGATGTCTATCATGTAATATTTTTGCCCCGTGATTATTATAAAATTAAAATCTAGCTATATATGATATGAAATTTAGTATTAATTTTTTTAATTGCTTGCGTATCATTTTATTACCACAAAGAAACCCATGAGAACCAATTTCATGTCATTTCCTGCTAAGTTCACAACCAAAAAGCAGCTAAAATTTCATCAGTTTTAAAGACAGTCATAAATAGAAAAATCAATGTTGATAAACAAGTTTGATGGACCAACATTCTGCCCAACCTTAGGTAAATTATTCCTGGTGTTGCAAGCACATTTCTTGTATAGAGATGTGTTTATGCAGTCTTGTGGAGTACGGAGTACCATACTCATCTTTTTGTTAGTTGAGCTGGTGGAGACATGTCTGTCCCTTCACCCCTACAGATTGTGCATGTCTTACCATGTTGTCTGCAGTCTAAAGTTGAAAATTGCTAAACATGGCCTGCTGACGGGGCAGATTTAAGTCTCAAGTGTGGTTCAAATCATTAGTGGTGCCTTTCCTTAGGGCCCAATGGGATTCCTTGTTTAAGCCCATACACGGGACATGTTTAGTTTTGATATGGGCGCCGGAAACCAGATTTGGGGCCTGACACAAGGCATGCAAGGAAGTGAGGTTGTTACATGGTCAAATAGATGTGCTTCGAAAACCACACATGCAATACACTATCAACTTATTATTCCAACATCACCACCCCCCCCCCCCCCCCCCCCAAAAAAAAAAAAAAAAAAAACAAAAGGATTCCAATGTCAATAAAAAAAATGAGCAAGATCCGATCAGGGTACAATGTGGTTTACCCGTTGTATTTTGTAAAGAATTTAATGGTTCTTTATGTTTTTGAAAAGAAAATTATCGGGTGCTAATCCCATGACATGAACAATGTACAGATTCACCCAATCTGTACAAATAGGAACAACAATTTGTGGATCGAGACAATTAAACGGACGGCTCATTTGGCGATGTGGATTTGGAATACCGTGGAATCCAAATCAAACTTTCACCGGAATCCAATGATTTCGAATCTTTAGTTGTGTTTAGAAGCCTGGAATTAGAATCCTATGGAATCCAAAATTTGTGTTTGGTAGCATGAATTCTGATTAACAAGGAATTCTATAATATATTCACAAGATAATGAATTCAATGAAGTAAATCATCTTTAATACCCCAAAATGGCTTACATGTGTGAAAACTGACATGCTAGATACTCATTGCATAAGCTCATTGAAAGATATACTTTGGCTAAAAATGAGGCAATTATGAGCCTCCCACTAATTTTACAGTTAAAGCAAAACCCCATACGTTCGAGAAAATGAAAGCTATCCATTTCAATGTATTTACTTATGATCCAAACCCACACAACATTCAAGTTACCCACACAATCTAAGGTGAACATCACGGTCTAGATTACACATACGTGTCACTGGCGCACGTCATACAGCTAAAACATATCGTAAAGCCTGTGATCATTACCCATGAATAATAGCCCGTAAGACTAACAAAGTAGACTATCTTAACAAACCGACTTTAACCCATTGACAGTTTTCATCTATTAATCGAAAGATGTAAATCGTCACCAATCAAATGGTTAAGATAGCCCCATGGGCTCACCATGGATAGGAAAAAAAAAAGGCCCACAACACAATCTTAACTTATATCGTGCTCTAGGAGCACTAGAGCAATAAACAGGAACATGGATTGCCTACAAACCCTAGCTACGGGGGCCTTAAGCTCTGTGGGGCCCACCGTGATGTACATATTATATCCACTCTATCCTTCCATTTTGCCAGCTCATTTTACGGTATGGGCCCAAACATGAGGCAAATCCAAAGCTCAAGTGGATCACACCACAAGAAACATTGGAGATTGAATGTTGACCATCAAAAACTTCCTACAGGCCAAAGAAGTTTAGGATCAAGTTGTTATTTATGTTTCCCTTCATCCACATAGAGTCACCTTATGAATGAGTTGGATGGCAAATAAACATCATGGTGTGCCCTAGGAAGATTTCAACAATAGGTGTCGTCATCCCCGCTATTTCTTGTGGTATGGTCCACTTCAAATTTGGACTACCTCATATTTAGGCTCATGCCCTATAGTTAGCTAGAGAAACAGATGAAAGGTTAGGCGCTACAAGCTCCACACATTCATTAGAGAAGAGAGGAGAGAGGTGCCTGTCTCAAGTTGTGTCGAGAGATGGGGGGAGGGAGAGACAGACGATGGTGTATTTCAGCATGGAAAGAAGGTGAGAAAACCCTTTTAAATCAAAATCACCTCCAACAGTTTTTTTTTTTTTAAAAAAAAAAACATTTGGCTATTGTAGAAGATTTTGAATCCTCTCAAATCCAAGGTTAGGATTTCAAAAAATGCACATTTGAAGAATTTCAGTTACTCTTGAGTCCAATTCCAAGGTCCCAAAAGCCCATTTTTCTCCAATTCTTCTCAAAACCCTTCAATTCCGTGCTACCAAACAACCCCTGATGGGCCTCATTGAAAATGCAGGATGCTTCCAAATTCTTCCATTTGAAGATTCTAGCCATCCTATCCCTTTCCTTTTCTACAAACGACTCATGCATATCCTTTTAACCATCTATTTGTAGGCCAACAATCCAATGGTCAGGAACATTCAACCTAGCATATTTTTGGAACGTTTCCATCCATGATGACACCCATCAGAGACAATGGTCTGGATCAGTGAACCATGCCCTCACTTGCACAGCCCAACACGTAGGAAAACTGTTAACATCCTAATGCATCAACCCAAAATTATCTCTTTCAATAAGATGTTTAAGAATGAACGGAAAATATTAAATATGAGGAATCAATGACTAAGATTGCATATATATATATATATATATATATATATATATATATGGGAAAAGGTACTATGCGCTCGAGCGTAAAGCGGTCGTCCGTGAGGTCGAGCTGGGTGGGCCCCACCATGATGCCGTTCGAACATCAACACCGTCCACCAGATGTACCATTCCATATTGGGCCTAGACGGCCCAAAATCAGGTCAATCCGTGACTTAGGTGGACCACACCACATACAGAAGTGTAGAGGGGCCGTGTACCATTAAAACATTCATAACCATTTTTGAGGGCCCACTGAGATGTTTTTTGCAAATCCAGCCCATCCATTATGTGTGTCCCACTTGAATGAGCGTTCAGACCAAGTTTCAGGTGCATTGAAAACTCAGGTGGGTCCCACCAGTGCTTTTATATGTTTTTGGCATGTATACTTATGGTTTTAGATGGTGTGGCCCACCTAAGTCAGGGATTGACCTGATTTTGAGCCGTCAAGGCCCAATATGGAATGGTGCATCTGGTGGACGGTGTTGATGTTCGAACGGCATCACGGTGGGGCCCACCCAGCTCGACCTCACGGATGACCGCTTTACGCTCGAGCGCATAGTACCTTTTCCATATATATATATATATATATATATATAGAGGTTTCTTAGATAATTTAAATATGTTGTTTGGGGCAACCTTGCACCAAGGGGTCAAATGTGCAACGCACACACAAGTGTTAGGAGGTCACAAGAGGAGAAAAGAGAAAAAGAGAGAATTGCAACACAAGCGCACTTCAATGAACACCCCATCCCATGGATGGGCTATTATTTGTGGTGGCTCCTTCTTGTTTCCACACCCACGCCTAAACCTGCGAAGGTCGTATAGACGTGGCTTGGTTGGCCTCAAATGAAGAAGAAGCAACGAAACAAAAAAGGACTACGCAAGAGCTCACAGGCTAAACTACAAGACCCCCATGTATGCAAGGGAGCAGACAAATAAAGTCTAGTGCAGCATGCACGTAGGCAACGATCGGATCCTATGGGTACCATACGCACCCTAGCAACAGACGGATCTCCTAAGCACAAAGAAAATAATAGGCGAATTGAGAGTGAGTATCAAGAAGCTAATCCACCCTAAGTGACTCGTAGAACGAGAGGAAGGTTGGGAGCTATTGGGAGGCTTCCACTAGGTACAAAGCCCACCACCCTCAAGTCTTCTCCCCCCTCCATTCCTTCTTAGACTCCCTTTTTTTAGCAATGAATTACCCTTAGTTATAGGGTGGCAGGGAGAGGTAGTTAGCCAATGGCCAATCTCTATCAGACATGTGGCACTTGGCAGCTTATGAGAAGATGACACAAGGCAACCAAAGGTGAGGTGTCATCAAAAGGTGAAGTGACGTTATAAGATGCAAGTGGGAACAGGTCCTATAGATGAGGTACATGTGTCACTATGAGGGGAGGAGGTACATGTGTCAATATGAGGGCCCACCCGAGGTGGCTTCAAGCTCAATGAGATAAGTCACTAGCATGTCACGCAACGAACCTCTAAGCACGCTACAAGTGTATGTGTGCAAAAGTGTAGAGTCATGAAAAATGGATAGAGATGTGGCAGGTCACAGGGCCAGGAGAGTAGCACCCTGCACTTCGGGCGTCCGAAGCAATGCTCACAAAAAAAAAAAAACATGGTCATAGGAGCTCGCAGGAACAGTAGATACAATGACGTTCCGCAGGGCCGAAAGGGTAGCGATCGCGCTACTTAGGGCATCCAGTGAAGCTCGCATATGTGAAAGGGTCACCAGGCCTAGAGGTGGTGACCTTAACTTAAAAGTCTTTACTGTAATCATCAGGCACTTGAAGAAGATAGCATGATAAGAACATCCAAGCACTAGTCAAAGTATACCAAAGGAGAAGGAGAGCTGCCTTTTCTTTATGGCTAGGTGATGCATACATGGGGCCTCATGGGCCCAATTCGAGTACCTAGCCCGTTGAAGACCCCGCATGTATGATTATGCATCTTTGAAGACCCCGCATGTATGATTCACCATCGGACATCTTAATCGAGGGCCATGAAATAGTTTAGTTTATTTAGTGGTTTATATGTTTTGTTATTTTTGTTTAGCTTATATTTTTGCTAAGATTAGGGAGTTGGGAACAAATTTTATTTTATTGAGCATCTTTATGTGAAACTCTTTATCTGAGAGCATCTTTTTGTAAAAAGACCTTACTGACACTATATAAGGCTTGGAGGTCCCCACCGTAGCCATTATTGAGCATATGAAATAAAGTTCTTCTTTCTCGTACTTTGTGATGAAGTAAAACCCCCAGCAATTGGAGTGATTTGGTGTGATGCCATGGAGTGAATCCAAGATATCCTTCTCTCTCATTCTCTTCAATCAAAAGGTATTTTTTTCTCTTCTCGCTTTCCCTTTTTTACCAGTTCTTTCTTCTTTCCCTGTCTACAAACAATCCCTACTTCTACTTTTGTTTTGTTCCTTCTTCCAACCCTTACATCTACAAATAACCTAACCCTAATTTCCTAAAACCCTAACCCTAAAAACCCTAAGCCTCAAACCCTAATTCTCAAAATCCTAATTCCCACAAACCAAATCCCCCCAAAGACCTAACTTTTAAAGCCATAATTCCCCATAACCCTAATTCCCAAATCCAAAACTCCCAAATCCCAAAACTTTATTTTTTTTCAAATTTGAAAATCCAAACCTCTTTCCCCATTCCCTAAACCTCGAAAATCCAAACTTTATTTTTCTCAAATTTGAATTTTTTAAAATTTGTGATAGGTCAGCTTTACTTTGTGCTTTCATTGCTCTAATTGTAACGCCCTGAAAATCGGGGGTCGAGCAGGAGCCCAATTCCCAAGTTCCAATGCATCACTTATGCAACATAGATAATGATGATTTAAATGTTGTCCGTATTAGTGCATAAAACATGAATGAGATTAAGCTAAAGCAACAAAACATACTCCAGGGACAGTCGAATTACGCAAGCGGAAGACTGAGAGAAATACATGGAACGTAAAAACCACAGTAGGTCCCAAAGTATGTACTCGTTGCCAGGTCAAATAGTTACAAGTATTGTTTCAAAATACAAAATGTCAAAATGTGGTGGTCCACTACAAAGTATAAGCCCTGAAGCCCCGCCGATCAGAACGGTCTATATAAACCCGCCTAAATACTGCATATATGAGAATGCCTCCTCATCATCCTCAAAGTCTGGCTCCGCCTCGCAGACTGCGCCATCATCTGAAACTACAATAGGGTCTGGTTGGTGTTTAGAACACCGTCCCAGAACGTGGGAGTGAGTGATCAACTCAGTGGAGTTATAAAGCAAAGGTTAACATGTTATCAATTCAGTCAAGCACTAATGATAAAGCTATACAATCAAACATCCCTAAGTATTCTGATTAATGCAAGAATGGTATGTATTAATGATGCATGCCCTCGCCTACACTCCCTCTGCGAACTTCATCTCACGGTTGCAGCATGCAATCATTTCCTCAGTGCTCAACTCCAACGCCAAAGGCACATGCAATGTGGCGCATGAGCGTAATTACCAAGTTCTTATTAGTCCTTTTCATACAGCAAGATTGGGAAACTAAGGTACCTCCCTTATATCATTTCCCAAATAATGATCCATTCTAGGGTCGTCAGTCCTAGTAAATCCCATACGATGTTGCGGTTCTAGGTCACTACAAAGGGCTCATTACCTCGATGCAGGCCTAGCTTATACTCTAGTTGCTACGGAAAGGCTCGTCGCCTCAACGCAAGCTCAGAGTATGCTCGAGGTCACTACGAATGGCTCGTCACCTAGTCGTAAGCCGACAGCTCGAATACAGCGTCCCATACCACCGTATTCAGCTCACGAGCTTAGGTTGCTCACTGGTCACTACGGGTGGGCTCGTCACCCCGGCGTAAGCCGACAACTCGACCACGGTGTCCCATACCACTATGTCCGGCTCATGAGTCTTAGCGGATCGAGGTACCAAGGTTAACGGGGTTTCCACTGGCAGTGTTGTCAAGTGCGGTCGCATATGCGAATATGCGATCGCATATGCGCATAATATGGGCCAGATCGCATATGCGGCAGTGGCATATGCGATCCATGCACATATGCGATCGCATATGCCACATGTGCCAGCATATGCAATCGCATATGCAATGTATGCGATCGCATACTGGCCAACGGTCAGATTTCTGACTGTTTTTTGACCTTTTTTTTTTATTCTAGATTTTTTTTTCTCTATAAAGATGCATTCTAAGCATTCCTAAATGCAAAAAAACCTCAAACTCTCTCTCTATTCTCTATTTCTCTCATTCCTACATTCTAAGAGTCTTACTACATCCTCTCTTACTACATCCACATCCACTCCTCTCCATCCAATTCCATTTCCAATTTCCATATTTCTTTTCTTTTCTTTTAACATTCAAGATTCAAGAATCAAGAATCAAGGAAGGGTACAAGAATCAAGAATCCACCAAGATACATGATATTGATACATCATTGATCATACCATCCAATCCATATTTAAGAATCAAGATTCAAGACAAGAGTCAAGAGACTCCTCACTCTCCAATCTCCATCCACTAAGTTTTCTAAGTTCTAACTTCTAACTTCTAGTCTAAGTTTCTAATTCTAATTTCTAACAACTTCTTTCTATCATTTTTTTTTAAATTATTTTGTTTGTTAATTGATGCATTTGTTAGTTGTTAGTTGTCAGTTGTTACTTTGTTAGCAACTTAAAAGTTTGAACTTTGAAGTTACAACTTACAACTTACAAGTGAGAGTAACAAGTTACAACTTACAAGTTACATCTTACAAGCTGAAGTTACAACTTACAAGTTACAACTACAAGTACAAGTTAGTTACAACAAGATTTCAAGAATAAATACAATACTCAAGTGAAGAAGCAAAGGTGAAGAGAAGACAAGTAGACAACTTAAGTAAGAATTTGGAAGTTGAAAGTTGGAAGTTGGGAACCCGAACCTTTTTTAGATTTGTAATTTTAATTTTATTTGTGTAAATCTCTCTCTCTCTCTCTCTCTCTCTCTCTCTCTCTCTCTCTCTCTCTCCCCTTCTCTTTCTACAACTACAAGTGTAACAACTCTCTCTTTTTCTCATTTTCTTTTCCCTCTTCTTCTCCCTTTCTACAAGTGTAAGTGTGTAACTCAACTCTCTCTCTCCCTCTTCTTCTCCCTTTCTAGTTTCTATAAGTGTAAGTGTGTAACTGTGTGTGTGTAAGTGTAACTCTCTCTCTCTCTCTCTGTCGTGTGTGTAAGTGTAACTCTCTCTCTCTCTCTCTCTCTCTCTCTAAGCCCCAAGTTCTAGTTTTCTTTTTATTTGTAGTTTACTTTCTAATTTCTAGTTAGTAGCTAGCTAGTTACTTTTTAGTGCTAATACACACACCACCATCCACCATCATAATGTCTTCTTCCCAATCTTCCTCTTTGAGGCCCAAGTCGAATGACCCGGCTTGGAAGTATGGGCACTACCGTAGTGCTACTGAAAAGACTCACATAGTATGTGATTTATGTGGATTTGTGAGTTCTGGTGGCATCGCAAGGCACAAGCAACACCTTGCATATTTACCTGGGTCAAATGCAAAAGCATGCAACAAGATTACTCCAGAAATCCAAAGGGAGATCGTGGAGTATATGGAAAAACAATCAAGAAAGAAATGCGATAGTGCCCTACGTCAGGAGAAATATATGGAACAAGATGCAGATGAAGATATAAATGTAGTAGATGTCGATGAAGCTAGTCTCACTCCCCCTACTTCGACAGGCCAGTCTAGACCACAAGTACAACCATCGAAAAGAGCCCGAGGGCATAGACTCTTAGATGGTGTAGACCACACCCCGAGGATGTGGTCGACCAAAGGGGTATAGGAAAAGAACCGGCTCAAACAACTTTAGAGAACCGGTATAAACAAAAAGATAGGAAAACCACAATTCAATATATTGCTAAGTGGTTTTACCAAATCGACGTTGCTTTCAACGCCGTTAAATCGAAAAGCTCCAAAGTAATGATTGAGGCTATAGGTCAATTTGGACTTGGGCTTAAACCTCCTTCGTATCATGAAATGAGGGAGACATGCCTTAGAACTGAAGTTAAATATACACAATCCTTCCTAGTTGAATATAGGGAATCATGAAAAATATATGGTTGTTCACTAATGACCGATGGATGGATCGATAGATCCGGTCAGTCTCTCATTAACTTCTTGGTAAATTGTCCAGCTGGGACAATGTTTTTAAAGTCAGTGGATGCATCGGGCCATTCACACATAGGAGAATATTTGTTTAACTTACTAGATAGTGTAGTTGAAGAAATAGGTGAGGACTACGTTATACAGGTAATTACAGATAACGCAGCCTCGTATGTAATGGCCGATCGTCTTCTTATGGAGAAGAGGCGACGTTTATTTTGGACCCCCTGTGCAGCTCATTGTATTGATCTCATGTTAGAAGATATAAGTAGATTATTTATAAATGTGATTGCAAGGGCTAGAAGAATCACGGTCTTTATGTACAAACACGTCCTTCTTCTCAGTCGAATGAGAAAACACATTGGGGTAAACTTGCTACGTCCAGCAGTCACCCGTTTCGCTACAGCCTTTTTAACACAATAAAGGCTACATGCAAAGAAATCAGAACTTAGAAGCTTTGTAGTGTCGGCCGATTTTACAAGTGGGCCTTGGTCAAAGAAGGTTGAAGGGAAACGGGTTCAACAACAATTCTTTCTCAAAGTCTTTGGACTCAAGTAAAGGCGCTAAAATCATCCAAGCCCTTAGTCATTGTGTTGCGATTGGTGGACGGGGATGAGAAGCCCGCAATGAGCTACATATATGATGCGATGGAGAGCACGAAAAATAAGATCATGGACCATTTTAACTATAGATACCGTGATTACAGGCCAATTTTAGAAATTATAGATAGAAGATGAGGCAACCAAATGTCATCCCCAAAGTATTCGGCTGCTTACATCCTTAACCCAGCCTGTTTATTCGCTTCTGCTGATCCAGCAGAAGCACTAACTATGCATATGGTTGGATTTATTGATGTCTTGGAAAGAATGATTCCAGATAGAAGAGAACAGGACAAGATCTCAACTTTGCTGGACTTCTACATAAAAAGTGAAGGGATATTCTCAAGGGATATCGTAATAAGACATCGGACAATGAAATTACCCAGTAAGTACTTCTATGAATGAATATTAGTGTACTGAACTCTTACAAGAAGTTTTTCTACAAAATGTTTCTAAGAGACTAAGACTTTAACCTATACTTAAACTGTTTTTCTTAGCTGACTGGTGGGCTGCCTATGGAGTGGACCCAAACAGGAAGGATCCAGCTCTAAAGAAGCTGGCTATAAAGATTCTTGGACTCACGTGTTCTGTCAGTGGTTGTGAGTGCAATTGGAGCACGTTCGAGGCGATAAGTTTAGACTATTTATGTTTAGTAATTGTTTTTTTGTAAACTTTAAATTTTTAGTGGCCTAAGCTAAATTAATTACCTAAATAGCTAATGTCAAATGCGATTTCTTTCTTACAGATTCATACCAAGAAAAGGAATCGCTTTAAGCAAAAAAAGCTCAACGACTTGGTTTTCGTTCAATACAATCAAAAATTGTGAGAACGATTCCAAAGTAGGAAAGAAAAGCCTGGTTTCTTTGACCCTATCTGCTTAGATGAGTTGGATGTAGATAATAAATGACTCGTAGAGACGGAGGACCCAGTATTTGTTGGAGAGGAGCTGACATGGGCACAAGTAGAAGATGCCGCATATGGATCGACACCTGGTGAAGGTAGTATTACTACTCGAAGGTGAAGGACGGGGGGGAGCCGGGGAGCGAGTAGTAGCCATCAACCCGTTGATGAGATTGAGGAGATTGAAGAAGGAGAAGGTGATAATGATGATGATCAAGCTGAAGATCATCCACCATTGGATGTTGATGAAGTATTAGTACGTACAGATGATGAAGAAACGGAAGAAGAAGAAGTGTATGTGGAAGAAGGAGATGACTCGAATGATAATGATGATGATGATGGTGGTGGTGGTGGTGGACCTAGTGGTGATGTGCCACAATGGATGCTAGATCAATGCATATGATTAATGAATGATTATTGATTACAATGATTAGATAAATAAAATAATAAATACATAACTTCTTAATTTTGTTTAATGCTTGTCTCATAAGTCTAAGTGTGTTGATGTTGATGTTGTTGATAGTTTAATATATTATTATTATGTATTATTGACTATTGTATTGTATCATGACTATCATCAATCATGTACATGTAGTGTTGAATGTTGAATATGGATATTTGATATTTCATTTTCAATTTTCATATTTCAATATTTCATATTTGTTATTGAGTATTGACAATGTTAAATGTAAAATGTTAATTGTTAACAATTAACATTTAAGAAGCCAACTATATTGTAATTTGTACATGTATCATTATCATTCATTTATCATATGTATGTAATTGGTTGGTTTTATTTTTTTTTTACTTAAATTAAATGTATTTCACGTCCCAATGACATATAATAATTTATTTTGATTTTTCTGATTTTTTTTGAATTTTTCCTGTTTTTTTTTTTTTTTTTGAGAAACTGCGGAAAAAAAATATGCGACCGCATATGCAATTGTGCGATCGCATATGCACACACGCATATGCAATCGCACAGAATCGCATATGCTATTTGACAACATTGTCCACTGGTGAGTTTGGTACCTTAGGTTCAAGCAGTAGCATCCATACATGGTGAACATACATCGGATCAATCGGGTTACTTGACGAGCTCGACTGGTACGAGCGCACCTCGAGTTAATCGACATGAAGTGCGTAAGCACTCCGTGTGGCCTAACCACTGCCGACAACCAAAGTACGGCTCTAATTCATCGAACACGTCTCGTGTGGCGAAACAACCTCAGCCACCCGATTAGAATCTGTTACCGATTGCCTAGACTATATCATAGTCCCAACCGCACTTAAACATAACAAGGAATCATATATGAATAGGCACCTCAACATTACACTAATCTTTCAAGTGATATCAACCATTTGAGCATTTCATGAAACATAACATAAACATGATTTCACACATATGCATTTCATACATAAAACGGACAATATAATGTAAGTTGAGTGGACGGATTTATATACACAATTAAGGTAGTTGAGAATCTTATCTCAACACCCATATAAAATACAATTTACCAAATACTTATACATACATTTTTACAAACACTTAGACTACACACTTCGACATACATGACGTATGTCGACCACAACATGTATTAGGGCAACTCCTTTCACCAAGGAGTTGTCACGCACGCAACCACCATGTATCCACGACGGATAAACATGGCAAGCACGAATACAAATTCCATACTCATTCAGACATTTCTACAAACACTTAGGCTACACACTACAACATACATGACGTATATTAGCCATAACATGTATTAGGGCAAATCCTTTCGCCAAGGAGTTGTCGCATATACAACGATCCTATATCCACGATGGATAATCGTGTCAAACACGAATCCAAATTCTACACGCATTCAATCAATTCGACAAACACATGGAATACACTATATTCAACATAGTTCATATATATCTATAAAGCGAATTAGGCATCGCATTTAGCATGTGAAATGGCACCCACGTCAGTTATAAATCATTAATCGGCATTGAAAGCCTTGAAAACCATAACCTAAACGTTTATAGTCCGCACCTTACGCCGGTAAACGTGTAACAAATTCAGTTTAGACACAAAGTCTTTATCAACAGTAGAATGGCAACCTATAGCATGAATTGGGTTAGCTATTTCATCACTTACACTATCTGAAACCCTAAAATAGATAAGGGTTAGGTTTTCTTACCTAAGAACGAGATCGGAATCGCCCGAATAGCGATACAGGAATGGTGGATAAGCACGTGGAACGGCGAGATTGAGTCCCGAGAACAATCTCCCACACTCTCTCTCTTTCTCTCTTTCCTTCTCTTTTCTCTCTTCTCTCTTTAGGGTTTGCAAATTCGTATGTGAAGGGAGAGAGAGAGGGTTTAAGACCCTTATATAGGCTCAAACGTGAGCTCAATTGCCCCAGGGCCATGATTTACTTAGGTTATAGCCAAAACCCATCTGTTTCGGCTCAACGGAGCACTTCTGGAGGCCCCTTTTCTGAATGCAGTCGGACTTAAGCTCCCTGGCATTGGATCTAGGTCGAGTTAAGTTTTCGATCCGATCGGATTTACAGATCGACCGCGGCGGACCAGTTTCAGTTCAACAATCACCGACACTTGATCAGGGCCACAAGTACACTGACATGTGTATGAAATTTTCCCTAATCCGAGAGTGTAATTGGGTCAGATTCTGGCGGTCTAAAACCTTAAATTTGGCCCGCAAGCGAATGGCCCAGTTTACTTAAATCTGAGTTCATTTCATAAAGGTATTCGCATTTCTCACACACTTCGCTCCGAGCTTAAGTTGTGCGTTTCTAGGTATCATTAGGAATTGATTTCCGAGATAGTCTTCAAGCCCAATAAGGCGGTCATAAGCGTATAATTTCGTAGTCATCGAACTTTCGACGCGCGGTCCAGGTCCGATACGAAGTTTCAATGTGCTCCAGAGAGCAACTGGGTTTAGAGATTGATCCTAGATTTTAGGGCAATGTAGCGTTAATGATTTTGCAAGTTTTGGGTCTTGCAGTTCATATTTAAAATGATTAGTGTTAATTTCACATGTAATCTAGTTTAGCACTTAGTTAATTTCATCTAATTTCTAAAGGATTTGGTCCTGAGTGATTTCTGCCTGAGGTGGTACTTGGGTCTTTGTATGGATTTTTCCGAGACGTTACAATCTACCCCCCTTAAAGAAAATTTTCGTCCTCGAAATTAGTACCTTTTCGTACTCCTCGAGAATCTGAGGGTAGTTCTTACGAACCTCGGCCTCTATCTCCCAAGTAGCCTCTTCCTTAGTGTGATGCGTCCATAATACCTTCATCAGCGGAATAACCTTAACACTTCCTTCCTGCTTAAGATACTCGGTCGCTTCATAAGTACGTCTAAGATACGCCTCGGTCGCAGTACATAAGTACTTGATAATGTGGTAAGGATCAGGAACGTATTTCTTCAGCATAGATACATGAAATACGTTGTGCACTCCCGCGAGTGGTGTGGGTAAAGCAAGGCGGTACACTACCACCCCCACTCGATCCAATATCTGGAATGGGTTAATGAATCTCGGAGTGAGTTTCCCCTTCTTCCCAAACCGAAGGACTCTCTTCATGGGGAAAACTTTCAGAAACACATGATCCCCGACCTCGAACTCTTAACTCTCGCCGCCTCATATCGGCGTAGCTCTTCTGTCTGCTCTGCGCTGTCAAAAGTCGACGCCTGACAATGTCGATCTTCTCTGAGGTCGCCTGTACTAACTCAGGGCCAACTAAACTTCTCTCGCCAACCTCTCCCCAGCAATGCAGTGCTCTACACGGACGCCCATACAACGCCTCATAAGGGGCCATGCCAATACTCGCATGGAAGCTGTTGTTATAGGCGAACTCTGCATAAGGAAGACAATAATTCCAACTGTCCTTGAAATCTAGTACACAAGCTCGCAGCATATCTTCCAACACCTGATTTACCCGTTCCATCTGCCCATCTGTCTGTAGGCGGAACACGGTACTGAACTTCAACTTCACACCCATCGCTTCCTAGATACGAGTCCAGAAGATAGATGTGAATCGCATGTCTCGGTCTGACACGATCTCCATAGGAACTCCATGCAGACGCACTATCTCCCTGATGTACAATCTGGCCAAGTCGTCTGCCGAGTTCGAAACTCTAATAGGGAGGAAATGGGCCGATTTCGTTAACCGGTCCACAATCACCTAAATGGAATCATGTCCCTTCCTTGTCTTTGGTAGCCCTGAGATAAAATCCATGGAAATGAAGTCCCATTTCCATTCTGCTATGGGCATGGGCTGAAGCAATCCAGGAGGTTAGCGATGCTCTGCCTTGACCTGTTGGCATGTGAGACAACGGGACACATAATCTGCTATGTGGACCTTCATGTTGTCCCACCAGTACGAGCGCCTCATGTCTCGATATATCTTCGTACTGCCAGGATGTATCGCCATCTTCGAATTGTGAGCAGCCTCGAGTACTTCTCTCCTCAAGTCATGGAGATTTGGGACACAGAGGCGGCCATAATAACGTAAGCCCCCATCCGTACCAACCCTCCATTCGGAGTCTTCAGTGTCACTCACCTGCTCTCGCATCTCAGTCAATCTCTCATCATCCTTCTGAGCCACTATGATTCTGTCATCAATAAGTGGCTGCACCCGAACGTGGGCGACGCTCTCATACAGCTCCTCTGTCGTGAGCTTCTGCTCGAAATCTCACATGAACTCTACCATATCTCACTCTACTATCATCAGCGGAGCCGCAAACGCTATCGTCTTCTTGCAGCTCGACGCATCTGCCACAAGGTTGGCCTTGCTAAGATGGTAGGTGACCTCGAACTTGAACTCCTTCAAGGTTTCTATCCATCGGCAATGCCTCATATTAAAGTCCCTCTAAGTGAATATGTACTTAAGGCTCTTGTGGTCGCAAAAGAGCTCGAACTCCTCTCCATAAAGGTAATGTCTCCAGAGCTACAATGCAAAGATGATAACCGCCAACTCCAAGTCATGCGTAGGGTAATTTTCCTCGTGCTTCCTCAACTGTCGCGAAGCGTAGGCAATCACTCTGTCCTTCTGCATAAGGACGCAACCCAAACCAACACGAGACGCGTCGGTATATATCGCATACTTGAGCCCTTGCTTTGGCAATACTAGCACAGGGCGGATGTCAACATCTCCTTCAGCTCCTTAAAAGGTGCTTCTGCCTTCTCATTCCAGGCGAACTTAAGATCTTTCCGAGTCAACTGAGATAACGGTCTGGCTATCTTGGAGAAGTCCCGAATGAATCGTCGATAGTAACTTGCCAGGCCAAGAAAACTCCTCACTTCGGTAACCGAACCGGGCTGCCCCCAGTCCTGAACTGCGGCTACCTTAGCAAGGTCCACAGCTATGCCTTCCTTAGACAACACATGTCCCAGGAACTTGACTTCCTTTTTCCAGAAGTCGCACTTCTTGTACTGTGCGAACAATTGGTTCTTCTTCAGAGTACCCAAGACTACTCGCAGGTGTTCCTCGTGCTCTTCCCGACTCTTGGAGTATATCAGAATGTCATCTATAAACACGATAACGAATCGGAACAGAAACGGCCGAAACACCCTGTTCATCAAGTCCATGAACACGGCCGATGCATTTGTGAGTCCAAACGACATCACAAGGAACTCATAGTGCCCAAAACTGGTCCTGAAAGCCGTCTTCTGCACGTCCTCATCCCTGACGCGTAACTGATGATACCCTAACTGTAGATCGATCTTCGAGAAGTACTGCGCCCCTTTCAACTGATCGAACAGATCATCTATCCTAGGCAGAGGATAATTGTTCTTCACCGTCGCTTAGTTCAACCTGCGATAATTAATACACAATCGCAGAGACCATCCTTCTTCTTCACAAATAACACAGGTGCTCTCCAAGGAGACACTCGGTTGTATGAAGCCCGACTCCAGCAAATCATCGATCTGCCTCCTTAGTTCATCTATCTCACAGGGAGGCATGCGATATATCGGTAATGAAATGGGTGTCGCACCTGGCACAAGATCAATGGTAAAATCGATCTCGCGCTGAGGAGGTAGTCCAGGAATCGTCCTGAATACATCCTGATAATCCTGAACTACTGGCGTGTCCCCAAGCGTCGGACCATCAATACTCTTCAATAGAGAAGCGTAACAACTCAAACGGGAAGGTTGACTGACCTGAACAAGGAAAGTAAAAGCCATGCCCTCAGGTCCATGGGCTGTCACCAGTCTAGCCTCACAATCAATCTCTGCTCTCATCTCAGTGAGCCAAGGATAACGTCGTAATGATATAGGGGGGCAACAATCAGGTCAACTAGCACCGTCCTGCTTCCTAAATCTATCGAGCAACCCTCGCAAATTCTGGTAACTTCAGAAAAAGTCCCAGTGGCAGTAAGGATCCTCACTCCCTTCGTAGGAGTTGTACCAAATGGTAGTCGCTTGACTGTTGTGCATGATACGATGGAGGTAGTGGACCCGGTGTCCACCAATAGGAAGACTGGAGTACCTTGGAAGCAAGCTGTGACTTCGAAAGATATAGGTGTTGTAGGTGCTGTCTCGGATGTCTCAGCTGCAAGTGAGTGCACACGAGCCTATTGCGGACGGTTTGGTTGCGGTACCATAAGTCGCTGAGGCGGCCTAAATCGAGGTGCAGGCGGCCGAAAGGATGGATGTGCTGGTGCTAACCGGTAGAGGTGGTGGCATCTGACGGTTGACCCTCTGAGGGGGTGTAAAGTCGTTGTCCTTCATCCTGGTGAAGTAATAAGTATCTGCATGGCCCGCACGCTTGCAGTATATGCACCACAAGTCTGGTCGTCTCATAGGGGCTGGTGGAGCCGCGATCCTGGGAAGCGAGTCTACACGGGGCCTCTTGCCAAGGAACGGCCAACTCGGTAGATCTGGTCGAGGCCTCGGGGCCATAGGCACACAAGTGCGGGAGAACATATCCCCATCTTGCTCCGCTCGCAAGGACATGTTCACTAGCTCAGCATAAGTGGGTATGCTAGCACCACATCTTCGAACGAATCTTGAGTCGCAAGCCCTGAGAAAACTGCCGCATTCGCATCGGCTGGTCAGCTAATATCAAGGGAACATATCGACCCAGCTCCGTGAACCTGTTCTCGTATTCTGCCACCATCATCCCTCCCTGTCGGAGGCGAAGGAACTCGCTCTCTTTCTCGTGCCAATAAGTGAAAGGATAGTACTTCTCATGGAAGTGGGTCTCAAAAGCTACCCACGTCCATACGTATCCGACGGCAATAGTCCGAAGGATATTGTCCCACCATAAGCTGGCCTCCTTCTCAAACATGAAGGTGACTAGCTCAACCTACTCTGCCTCAGTGCAGTGCAGTGGCTTCAGCATCTTAGAAATGTAGTCAAGCCAATACTCGACCTCCTCGGGTCGGTGAGTACCCGTAAATATAAGAGGCCGCAAGCGCTGGAATTGCTCGAAATGGCCGCTAACACCAACATTCCCAGCAGGGGGCACAAATGGAGCAGGCGGAGCCACACCCGTACCCTGGGCAAAGACCCCTGCGATGGTGGCCAGAAACTGTTGTTGTTGTTGTATCTGCTGCTGCTGTTGTTGTATCTGCTGCTGCTGCATCAACAGCATCATCTGCTCCAGCCATCAGGAGGTGGAGCTAACTGTGGTATCTGAGGCATCGAGGTAGACGCACGGTTCTGCTCAGGAACCGACGGTGTAACAGGTGGTACCACAGGAGGTGCCACAGGAGGTGTCATAGGTGTCGGCCCAGCAGTGGGGCCAGGGGCCGGCTGAGAATCCAACATGGTCTCGTAAACCGGACCCAAACTGGGGTCCATATGGCTATCGCTTAGGGGAGGTGCCCCGTCAAACGATTCGCCCAGCGAGAGACGTGTCGAGCTCCGCGTGCTATTAGGTGGCATTCCCTATATACAACATAGGGTGCAACCCGAGTCAGATTTTTTACGTAAACACACATTCATCCACATATCATTAACATTACAACTCAAGGAAACATCATGCATTCCATTCACCAAAATTTGTCACAGTACACGAGATATAAATTCACATGAGTTATGACAGAGGATGCATGTGAGCTAACATAAACAAGCTTAATCACTAAACATACTATCTACCAAACAAGTCTACTAAGGCTAGTACAAGGGAAGACTAACAACCAAGCAAACTAAAAGATGACCACACATGTAACTAGTCGTCTGAATCTGGTGACGGAGGTGGCGCACCCTTGTACTGCAGACAACACAGGATAGCCCTTAAGGTGCGAGACACCTTGCCAAACTTCCGTTTTGCGAAGGCCTGATGCTCTTTAACTTTGGCTCGGGTCGCTGTGACCTCCTATCGCAGGGCAGCCTGACCCTCCTCGATCTGAGCCAAACGGGCTTCTAAAGTAGCCCGATCACCAGAGCGCTCCTGTGTAGCAGGAGGAGAGCCCTCATCAGTGTCCTGGGCCTCCTCTTCCTCTTCCTGCTCTCCTTCTTCCCTTATCTCATCTCCTTCTTCATCACTCTCCTCTTCTTCGCTCTCCGTCTCATCCTCACTCTTGTCGAGTCGGGCTTGACGCCGTCGTGGCCCAATCCTGGCGGTCAATTTTTGGTTAATTTCGCCGATTGGCGAATCTGGGAATCCTATGCATGTTCCTACGTTTTATCGCACCCGCCTAGGTCAAAGTACGTCAGTGTACATGGTGTGACCATAACCCAGGTCCAGTTTAATCCAAATCATGCTCTGATACCAACTTGTAACACCCTGAAAATCGAGGGTCGAGCAGGAGCCCAACTCCCGAGTTCCAAACGCATCACTTATGCAACATAGATAATGATGATTTAAATGTTGTCCGTATTAGTGCATAAAACATGAATGAGATTAAGCTAAAACAGCAAAACATACTCCAGGGACAGTCGAATTACGCAAGCGGAAGACTAAGAGAAATACATAGAACGTAAAAACCACAGTAGGTCCCAAAGTATGTACGCGTTGCCAGGTCAAATAGTTACAATTATTGTTTCAAAATACAAAATGTCAAAATGTGGTAGTCCTGAAGCCCCGCCGATCAGAACGGTCTATATAAACCCGCCTAAATACTGCATATATGAGAATGCCTCCTCATCATCCTCAAAGTCTGGCTCCGCCTCGCAGACTGCGCCATCATCTGAAACTACAATAGGGTCTGGTTGGTGTTTAAAACACCGTCCCAGAACGTGGGAGTGAGTGATCAACTCAGTGGAGCTATAAAGCAAAGGTTAACATCTTATCAATTCAGTCAAGCACTAATGATAAAGCAATACAATCAAGCATCCCTAAGTACTCTGATTAATGCAAGAATGGTATGTATTAATGATGCATGCCCTCGCCTACACTCCCTCTGCGAACTTCATCTCACGGTTGCGGCATGCAATCATTTCCTCAGTGCTCAACTCCAACGCCAAAGGCACATGCAATGTGGTGCATGAGCGTGCTTACCAAGTTCTTATTAGTCCTTTTCATACAGCAGAATTGGGAAACTAAGGTACCTCCCTTATATCATTTCCCAAACAATGATCCATTCTAGGGTCGTCAGTCCTAGCAAATCCCATACGATGTTGCGGTTCTAGGTCACTACAAAGGGCTCGTCACCTCGATGCAGGCCTAGCTTATACTCTAGTTGCTACGGAAAGGCTCATCGCCTCAACGCAGGCTCAGAGCATGCTCGAGGTCACTACGAATGGCTCGTCACCTAGTCGTAGGCCGACAACTCGAATACAGTGTCTCATATCACTATATTCAACTCACGAGCTTAGGTTGCTCACTAGTTACTACGGGTGGGCTCATCACCCCGTGTAGGCCGACAACTCGACCACGATGTCCCATACCACCATGTCCGGCTCATGAGTATTAGCGGATCGAGGTACCAAGGTTAACGGGGTTTCCACTGGTGAGTTTGGTACCTTAGGTTCAAGCAGTAGCGTCCATACATAGTGAACATACATCGGGTCAATCGGGTTACTTGACGAGCTCGACTAGTACGAGCACCTCGAGTTAATCGACATGAACTGCGTAAGCACTCTGTCTGGCCTAACCACTGCCGACAACCAAAGTACGGCTCGGATTCATCGAACACGTCTCGTGTAGGGAGACAACCTCAGCCACCCAATTAGATCTGTTACCGATTGTCTGGACTATATCATAGTCCCAACCGCACTTAAACATAACAAGGAATCATATATGAATAGCCACTTCAGCATTAAACTAATCCTTCAAGTGATATCAACCATTTGAGCATTTCATGAAACATAACATAAACATGATTTCACACATGCATTTCATACGTAAAACGGACAATATAATGTAAGTTGCATGGAGGGATTTATACACACAGTTAAGGTAGTTGAGAATCTTATCTCAACACCCATATAAAGTATAATTTACCAAATACTTACTCATACAAACATTTTTACAAACACTTACACTGCACACTTCGACATACATGACGTTTGTCGACCACAACATGTATTAGGGCAACTCTTTTCACCAAAGAGTTGTCACGCACATAACTACCATGTATCCACGACAGATAAACATGGCAAGCACGAATACAAATTCCATACTCATTCAGACGTTTCTACAAACACTTAGGCTACACACTACAATATACATGACGTATATTAACCATAACATGTATTAGGGCAAATCCTTTCGCCAAGGAGTTGTCGCATATACAACGATTCTATATCCACGATGGATAATTGTATCAAACACGAATCCAAATTCTACACGCATTCAATCAATTCGACAAACACATGGAACACACTATATTCAACATAGTTCATATATATCTGTAAAGCAAATCAGGCATCGCATTTAGCATGTGAAATGGCACCCACGTCAGTTATAAATCATTAACCGGCATTGAAAGCCTTGAAAACCATAACCTAAACGTTTATAGTCCGCACCTTACGCCGGTAAACGCGTAACGAATTCAGTTTAGACACTAAGTCTTTGTCAACAGTAGAATGACAACCTATAACATGAATTAGGTTAGCTATTTCATCACTTACACTATCTGAAACCCTAAAATAGATTAGGGTTAGGTTTTCTTACCTAAGAACGGGATCGGAATCGCCCGAATAGCGATACAGGAATGGTGGATAAGCACGTGGAACGGCGAGATTGAGTCCCGAGAACAATCTCCCACACACACACACTCTCTCTCTCTCTCTTTCCTTCTCTTTTCTCTCTCTTCTCTCTCTAGGGTTAGCAAATTCGTATGTGAAGGGAGAGAGAGGGTTTAAGACCCTTATATAGGCTCAAACGTGAGCTCAATGGCCCCAGGGCCATGATATACTTAGGTTATAGCCAAAACCCATCTGTTTCAGGTCAACAGAGCACTTCTGGAGGCCCCTTTTCTTCCTGCAGTCGGACTTAAGCTCCCTGGCATTGGATCTAGATCGAGTTAAGTTTTCGGTCCAATCGGATTTACAGATCGACCGCAGCGGACCAGTTTCAGTTCAACGGTCACTGACACTTGATCAGGGCCACAAGTACAATGACATGTGTATGAAATTTTCCCTGATCCGAGGGTGTAATTGGGTCAGATTCCGACAGTCTGAAACTTTAAATTTTGGCCCGCAAGCGAACGGCCCAGTTTACTTAAATTTGAGTTCATTTCCTAAAGGTATTCGCGTTTCTCACACACTTCGCTCTGAGCTCAAGTTATGCTTTTTTAGGTATCATTAGGAATTGATTTCCGAGATGGTCGTCAAGCCCAGTAAGGCGGTCATTAGCGTATAGTTTCGTAGTCATCGGATTTTCGACGCGCGGTCCAGGTCCGATACGAAGTTTCAATGTGCTCCCAAGAGCAACTGGGTTTAAAAATTTATCCTAGATTTTAGGGCAATGTAGCGTTAATGGTTCTGCAAGTTTTGGGTCTTGCAGTTCGTATTTAAAGTGATTAGTGCTAATTTCACAGGTAATCTAGTTTAGCACTTAGTTAATTTCATTTAATTTCTAAAGGATTTGGTCCTGAGTGATTTCTGCCTGAGGTGGTACTCGAGTCTTTGTACGGATTTTTCCGAGACATTACACTAATTAATTTGTTATTTAATTTCTTTACATCATTCTAGGTTAGATCATCCATCCTACATCATAGTAATGCCTCGTCGGGACCTCATGGAAATCACAAGGTAGGAAGGGTAGTGAGTGCTACGAACGAAGGTCCTAAAGTTCAGGTACATGAACAATTCGAGTAGCGCAGACATCTTCTAAAGTGCACACCTTAGGAGCAAGACAACCTTGGCACAAGCAACCTCTACGGGCATTGGCACAAGCAAGCTTACCACACCTCAATGCAAACAATTGCAACGTGCCTCAACGCAAAACAGCACAATGCACTTCCATGTAGACAAGCCTTACGTACACAATCGCGACAACTCTGCACACCCTCGCACGGACAGGGAACAAGAACAAAATTACAAAAAGCTCCAACGTGCAACCGCAAACAGCTCCATGCATCTCCGCACAAACAAGCATAGCGCATGGTCACAAGTGGATTTGGGCACCTTGGTGTAGACAAGCTTAGCCACAAGTAGCTTCACACACACACAACATCCACGAATCTAGACGCAATGCTTCCTCATAATTCTCACGAGGGAGCAAGTGCCTACGATGATGAGATACCAAGCTAGACATGTAAACACACCTTCATACATATATAAATCAAGACCCTAGCTTCACTCAATATTTTTTACCTTATGTTCTCCTCATTCACACTCCCATTATCTCATATTTATTTAAATATTTAATATTGATTAAAAAAGTGTCATAAGTAATCAATACTAACTAAGTTCTAGTGTTCGTGATGGTAAAACAAGACTCGCAAGGGACATGTAGGTTTTATAGGGCAATAATTTTACACTTGGACCATACCATCATCATCATCATCTAAGCCTTATCACAACTAATCAAGGTCGGCTACATGAATCTTTTTCTGCATTCCACTATCAAGGGACATAGTCAGACCATAAGTCATCAAGTCTTTTCTTACTACCTCCATCCACATCCTTTTGGGCCTTCTCCTTGCTCTTTTAGAGCCTCCAACTTGCAACAACTCACTCCTTCTAACCACCATGGTTCTTGGTCTTCGTTGCACGTGAGCAAACCCGCACCTAAGTTCCCTCGAATGCATTCATTTCTAATTCTATCATTCCTCGTCTAACTACTGATCCAACTTGACATCCTCATTTCAGCTACATTCATCTTATGAACATGTTGTTTCTAAACTACACAACATTTTGTCCCCTAAAGCATGGTTAGTCTTGTGGTTGTCCTATAAAATATCCCCTTCAGTTTGATTGGTACATGACAATCACACCGATCCAACCCATTTTTGTGGGCGGCTCAGTCCAACCATGGTCCAAATGATCAGACCCTTTCTTAACCCAAGAATCTACTGAGGGCCTGTTTGGATCACAACTTACTTCGGTAAATGCAAGTAAAATCATCATTGTTACTCTTTACTGTCGTTTGTGAAAAAATTTAATACTGCAGTGTTTGACTATCATTTACATCTGACACTGCATCAAACGAAATTGGAGATTTCCAACGCACTTCATTCTCTTGGATACAGCAGGGATACACCTGCATTTGATGTTATTGTTCGAGGTTACTTTCCTGCAGTGGTGTACCGCTCGATGTACCCACACATGTGCCTTTAAGAGGGTATCATCAATACGTCTTCTTCGTATTCAAACTCCTCCGCCAGCTACCTGCATGCGACTTCCTCTATTGCATGCAATGCCCTCACCAACAGACCTTCCTCTCAATCTCCCCTGACAAATGCTTCCTTGCCGGTGGAAGAACCATCCATAAACCCATCATCTGATTGTTTCCCCATTCTGCATTACAACCTAATTGGTCGAAAATCTAGGTGGAATATGCAGTTGACGCTATGCCCTCTCCATCTTCCACTGAATGCTACATGCAACACACCCATCTTCAATAATCTCCACTCTAGCAGCATCCCTCCCTAACTTCCCTTCTCCAAAGGGTTCTTGATGAGGACATCAGACCCTTTAAAGTTTATCAAAGATGAAGGCAGCCAACGAATACGTCTTTATGCCTTGATGATGGTTCGTGGCATAACCAAGGAGGACTTTGAAGACCTTACATGTGTCCCTGGATTAATTGAAGGCCCCACATTAGGAGGTCACACCTGTAGGATGAGTTAGAAGACTGATTTGTTATGCGGGATTATTTTTTTTTTAGAAAGCTTTGTTTTGGGGGTAGTTTAGTCATTTTCTTTTAAATCCGAATTTTATAAATAGGGTGTTTTCTACCCTAAACCTAATAATGCTTTTTTTAATGAAAGCTTGGTGCCTCCATCCCCTTTCTCTCTGTGGTAAGTTCTTCTTTTCCCCTAATCTCTTCTCTTTTTCTAAATTTTATTCCTAGCCCTCCAACCTTCTTCTTCTCTTTCTATGCCTAGTATTTTTTTTATTGCTATTGACCAGATTTGATCCCAACCCTCTCTCAGATTTTTTAACCGTCCCTATTCCAAAAATCATTTCATTTCCCAGACTAGAGAAACTGCATTGATTGTTAGATTGAAACCATGCAAGATCAAGAGGTCCCATCCCTCACCGGATCCAATCTACACATGATTTGAATACAGTACCGCAGGATTGTGATGGTGGTCTGCAACCATTGCATGTTTCCTTTGTTATTATCTTTTACTATGATGTGGAATGTGAATATTTCAATCGATTTGCTTAGTTTATTTCGCTAGATAATTTTTGTGCTCACACATACATTCCAGTTTTAGACCGTCCTGCATCAAATTTGGTATATTTTGTATGGTTTTTGTTAGATCGAGTTATCTGAACTTAGGATCATCAGTTTTCTCATCTAGGATTGTCTACATAATTCCAGATCTACATCCCATATAAATTGCGAACCTGATTTTTCAGATTCACAGTCCTGTGAGATATAAATCTGAATTTCTAGATTTATGTTTTCATTCTAGTTAAATCTGAAAATCTACAGCATTTATACATCATATAGAAATAGGATCATACATCCATATTGAGGTCTATTCAAACCTTAAAGTCGAGCTTAGGAAAATCAAGTTCGAGTTTTTGGTGTATGCCCACTAGAAGTGGTAAGGGTTTTGGCCAACACCCCATCATGAGTAACGAGCAATTAACCGATCACCTCGCTCAGTTACTCCAAAAGATAACTATCACTGAGACATCCAACAAAAATATCGAACGAAAACTGACCGCCATCGAAGCTAGATTTGAGCGATTAGAGGCATCCCAAATGGAGAACCCCACTGTTGGGGGAGATGTGAAGTTGCAGGCAGATGGTGTTGGTGAGGAGCCAGCCCTTAGACAAACCCCCACCAATGGCGGGCATGTGGGTAGAGAACGGGCATATCAGGACCACTTTGATCCTGACAAGAGGGCCATGAAGAATGTCAGGATTGATGCCCCGAGCTTTGATGGTCTCTTTGACCCCAAGGCATTCCTTGATTGGTTAGCTGACATGGACAACTATTTTGAGTGGCATGAGATGTCAGAGAACCAACAAGTGCGGTTTGCCAAAATGAAGCTTGTGGGGCAAGCGAAGAAGTATTGGACCAATAAAGAGTATAGGATTGAACGGGTGGAAGGAGCTCCCATTATCCAATGGAGCGAGATGAAAACTATGCTAAGAGAGAAGTACCTCCCTCTCTCTTATCGCCAGAAGCTCATGGAACAATGGCAATCTTTACGGCAAGGATCCATGCCTGTCACGGAATACATCGCAAAATTTGAGGAATTCATGATACAGTGTGATATTGAGTAAGACCCTCTAGTAACGCTCATGCGTTTCAAGATGGGCCTTCGATCGGATCTTCAGCGTGAGCTTTGGGCTCGTCCCGTGACAGATTTAGATGAGATGTACCAAGTGGTGCAGAAATTAGAGCAGTATCTGAAGACTCTTATCACAAGACGGTTCGATTCACGAGACTCTAATGTTAGGACTGGTTCTCAGGGAACTAGACCCAACATTGGTAATCAACCCAGGGCACGGGCGAATGTTCCGCCTAGTGTAACATCCCGGATTTTTACCAATCTGGAATTAGACGTCCTTAGGCAATGGGTCGATCCTAACACCTTATTAACCTGTCAGAACTCAATCCCAAAGTCTAAAGCAGCTTTTGAACCCATTTCCTTCACAAATCCCGCCCTTCACCACCTTTATCTTTTAATTTTTCTAAGTACTTTCACCCTAGATACTATCTTAAACTAGCTAAGTATTATAGCTTGGATCACCTTATGTACAAACTACAAAGGCCTAGGTACCACCTCACATAGAAATCTTACAGGACTAAATCCTCTAGAAATTTGACAAAGTTAACTAAGTGTTAAACTAGATTAGCTACGAAATCCACTTGATCCACTTTAAATACGATCTGCAAGACCCAAAACTTGTAGAATCATTGACGCTAGGTTACCCTAAAATCTAGGATCAATCTCATTACCCGGCTGCTCTCGGGAGCATCTCGAAACTCTGTATCAGATATGGACCGCACATCGGAAGTCCGAGTAATACGAAGTTAAGGACTTAGGACCGCTACGCTGGGCTTGACAACCATCGCGGAAATCAAATCCAAACAGTGTCCCACGGCTGTTCGCTTGAGTCCGGAGCGTGTGAGTGTGAGAATACTTGATTTTCTTTAAAAATAAATATCTCAAATAGTAATCTGAGATTTGTCGCTTGCGGATCAGTTTTAGGCAACCAGACCGTCAGAATCTGACCCAAATACACCCTCGGATCAGGAAAAATTTCATAAAAATATCCATGTACTCGGAATCTCCGATCGAGATCCACTGACCGTTGAACTAAAACTGGTCCGCCATGTGTGATCTGGAATCCCGACTGAAACGAAAACTTAACTAAACATAGATCCAACGCTAGTGAGCTTACGTCCGACCGCACACAGAAAAGGGGCCACCAGAAGTCCTCCGTTGAGCTGAAACAGATGCCCTTTGGACAAAACCCAAGTATACCTTGACCTTAAGTCTAATTTGGTGAGTTTTCAGGCTATATAAGGACCTTAGAACCCTCTCTCTCACAGCCATACGAATTTGAGGTTTGAGAGAGAGAAAAGGGAGAGAAAGTGTGAGAGATGTGGGAGATTCTCCCCTGCCGTTCTTCCCTGCCGTATCCAAGCTCAACTGCTCCATTCTAATCGCTTTCCTGGCGATTCCGGCATCATTTCTAAGTAAGAAACCCTAACCCTAATCTAATTTGGGGTGTTGATAGTTGTAGGTTATGAAATAGCTAACCTATTTCATTTTATAGGTTGCCAAATTGCCAAATACGGAAGCTTAGCAAACCTATCGACTCCGTTACAATTCTATGACAAAAGGTGCAGACTTTAGGTGTATAGGTTATGGTTTTCAACACTTTCAATGTCAGATAATGATAGATTCATGATCTGCATGCAATTGCACATGTACAAAGTGTTGTCTGTTTTCCATTTCAATTAAAGATGTAGAATATGAAATTTTACATATTCTAGGTATTCGTAGAAATACCGTATACGTATAAATTTTGGAAATGTGTTTACCATGATTATTTGTTGTATGAATATAATATATATGGATAAAATACTTAGTTGTCGAAAGGACTCGCCATAATACATGATTTGCTAATATACACTATGTATGTAGAAATAGTGTATTTTAGAAAATACCGTATACGTATAAAATTTGGAATTGTGTTGGCCATGATTTACTGTTGTATATGTATGCTAGATTTACTAATATTAACTTCTGGGTGAACGGATTAGCCCTAATACATGTTTTCTCAACATACGTTGCGTATGTTATAAAGTGTGTAGTTTAAGTGTTTGTTGAAATGACTAAATATGGATTCATGATTTGTGCCTGCCATGTGTATGGAACATGATTGAGGTGTGCTAGACAACCCCTTAGCGAAAGGATTTGCCCTAAATCACGCCACGGCCACTATAAGCTATATATGTTAAAATGTGTAGCCCAAGTGTTTGTGGAAACGACTGAATGAATATGGAACTTGGATTCCTGCCTGCCATGACTATCTGTCGTGGGTGCACGCGTGTTGTAATTGGGGCAACTCCCTAGTGAAAGGATTTGGCCTAATACCTATGTGATCAACATATGTCATGTATGTTGATGTAGGTAGTCTAAAGTGTTTGTTGAAATGTTGAATGAGTAATAGTTAGTAAATTGTAAGGTATAACGGCGCTGAGATATGATTCTCAACTCCTGTAACTATGTGTATGCTTCCTTTAGATATCTGTGTGATTAGGAATTGAATATGTACAAACTCATGCTTGTGTTGTACTTCATAACATGCTCAACTGATTGTATGATTTTATCTATGTAATGCGTATGTTTAAATTCATGTTTACGTTGTATGATCCGTCATGGGTGATGGGGGAGTGGTGTAACGATTCCGTGCAACAGCCCTGGCAGCCCTAAACGGATAATACCAGACTTTGATTGTATGATTTGAATCTTGATCCATTACTGCTTTACCTATCTGCAATTGAATGTGATTGGGGCTATTGTATAGTCCAGACAGTCGGTAATGGGACCGAATTCGTGGCTGAGATTCATTCGCCACGTAGGACGTGTTTGACGAACCCGAGTCGTGCGTTGCTTGTTGACAGTGGTTAGAACACGAAGTGCTTATGCACTTCATGTCGTACAACTCAACGGGCGCTCGTGCTAGTCGAGCTCGTCAAGTAACCCGATCTGTCTTATGTATGTTCACCATGTTTGGACGCTACTGCTTGAACCTAGGGTACCAAACTTACCAGTGGAAATCCCGTTAACCATGGTACCTCGATCTGCTAAGACTCATGAGCCGGGCATGGTGGTATGCGACACCGTGGTCGAGCTGTCAGCCTACGCCGGGGCCATATGCCTCCCCGTAGTGACCAGTGAGCAACCAGACTCGTGAGCCGATTATGGTGGTATGGGACACTATATTCGAGCTGTCGGCCTACATTGATAAGGTGATGGGGGAGTGGTGTAACCTTTGTGCGTAACAGCCCTGGTAGCCCTTTGTAGTGACCTCGAGCATACTCTGAATTTGCGGTGAGCCTTAGAGTTTTTCCGCGGTGTATAGAGTATGAACTAGACCTGTATCTGTAAAGTGATGAATCATTAAAGAGGTGATGGGGGAGTGGTGTAACCATTGTGCGTAACAGCCCTGGCAGCCTCTACAGCGACCTAGAAACACATTATCGTGTGAGATTTACTAGGACTGACGACCCTAGAATGGATCATGTTTGGGAATGATACAAGGGAGGTACCTTAGTTTCCCAATACTGCTGTTTGAAATGGACTAATAACAACTTGGTAATCATGCTCATCATGCATTGCATGTGCCTGGAAGATGTGGAGCACTGAGGGATGAAAGCATGCCGCGAACGTAAGATGGTGTCGCATGAGGGTGGTTTGGCAAGGGCATCCATCATGACTACATTCATACTTGCATTAATAAGAGTAGTTAGGAGTGTTTGATTATACTGCTTTATCATTACTGCTTGACTGCATTGATAACATGTTAACCTATGCTTTATTGTTCCACTGAGTTGATCACTCACTCCCACGTTACGGGACGGTGTTGTACACACCAACCAGATTTGTTTGAGTTTCAGGTGATGGCGATGCTTATGAAGCAGAGCCGGACTACTACAATGATGTTGAGGAGTTCTCCTACATGTAACTCTCTGACAGGTCTATGAAGACCTGGTATTGTATTGACGGGGTTATGGTATTTGGGATAGAAGACATTACACTTCCACAACTTGGTATATTTTGACATTATACTTGTAATTCTTTAACCTGGTAACCTTATCACACTCTGGAGACTTACTATAGTTTATATATTTTATCTATCTATCACAGTCTTCCGCTTGCAAATTTAACTGTCTCTGGAGTATGATATGCTGTTTTGGTTTAATCTCACTCATGTTCACTACTCTAATACAGTCAACATTCAATCATCATTCATTTTGTTGCATAAGTGATGCATTGGAACTCGGGAGTTGAGTTTATGCTCGACCCCCGATTTTCAGGGCGTTACACCTAGGCCTAGGGATGACAAGAGAAAAGGCGTCCTTGGTGCTGGTTCAGGTGGAGGACAGAATGTGTGATGCTACAAATGTAGGAATATTGGCCATTTTGCAACTCAATGTCCCACTAAGAGCAAAGGAAAAGCCTTAGTCATAGGCAATTCCTCGGATAGCTAGTATAATCAGGGCGACTCTGAAGTTAAAGAATATCAACCCGTAGAATCATTGAGTGATGAGAATAAGGTGGGTAATGATGCCACACTAGCAGTTGTCAGGTGTGTGCTAGCCCAGACTAGAAGTAGTGTTGATTGGCGTCGCAACACTATCTTTTACACAATCGCCAAGTGTAGTGAGAAAAATTGCAAGGTGATAGTTGACAGTGGGAGTTGCCAGAATGTAATTTCCACTAACACCTTAGGTCGTCTAAAATTAGAGGCCACCCCTCATCATGACCCATACAAAGTCTCATGGGTAAACAAGACTTCCCTTCCTATCACCTATCAATGTCTTGTACCCATCGAATTCAGGTCTTATAAGGAGTCCCTGTGGTGTGATGTGTTGCCCATGGATGTAGGTCACATCATCCTAGGCAGACTGTGGCTATTCGATAATGATGTCACAATCTACGGCCATTCTAATACACGTACCTTCATGCATAATAGCAAAAAGATCAAAATTAATCATATGCCACCACAAAACACTGCACAGAAGATAGGTGAGAAGGCTAGTGAGCCTAAAGAAATGAGAAAATCCACACCCAAGTCTCTCCACATCATCATAGCTAAAGAGTTTGAAAGAGAGACTGAGGAGGATTCGACGGTGTATGTCTTAGGGCGTGTTTGGCCGGACGGATCCCATGGGATTAGGAGGGATGGGATGGTAAAATCCCGGGATATGCCAAACGAGCCAAACAAACCCGATGAACTTGTCCCGGGATATAGTAAACCCATGGATCTTAAACCAATCCACTGACATCACCATCATTACCTTAAAATTGATCCCATCCCTCCTAATCCCGTTCAATCGTGCCTGGGGCGTGTTTGGTTGAACGGATTGGAAGGGATTGGAAGGTAAAATCCCGGGATATGTCGGGCGTGCCAAACAGACTCGGTGAACTTGTCCCAGGATACAGCAATCACATGGATCTTAAACCAATTCACTGACACCACCATCATTACCTTAAAATCCATCCCATCCCTCCTAATGCCATGGGATCCGCCCGGCCAAACAGGCCCTTCTTGGCTAGGGAGGCTACACCAGAAGTACTAGTAGAGTTACCCCATGAGGTCGCCCTGGTCTTAGAGGAGTACAGAGATGTATTCCCTGAGGATTTGCCAAATGAGTTGCCACCCATGAGGGACATCCAGCATGTCATTGATCTTGTCCCTAGGTCGACTCTACCAAACCTTCCTCACTATAGGATGAACCCTGTAGAGCATGCAGAGTTGAAGAAGCAAGTAGATGAGCTCCTGCGAAAGGGTTTCATCCAGGAGAGCATGAGCCCGTGTGTCGTACCCGCTTTACTGACACCTAAGAAAGACGGCACTTGGCGTATGTGTGTGGATAGTAGAGCCATCAACAAAATCACGGTCAAGTATAGATGATGGCTAAATCCACCATTTTCTCTAAAATAGATCTCAAGAGTGGGTTTCACCAAATCCATATACGTCCCAGTGATGAATAGAAAATAGCCTTCAAGACAAAGGATGGGCTATATGAGTGGTTGGTCATGCCTTTTGGCTTGACTAACGCACCTAACACTTTCATGCGGGTGATGACCCAAGTCTTGAGACCGTCAATGGGGAAATTCTTAGCGGTATACTTCGACAATATCCTGATCTATAGCACCACTAGAGAATCACGCCTTGAACATTTGAAGTTGGTCTGTAGCGTCCTTAGGGCAGAGAAATTATACACTAACCTTAAAAAGTGTTCGTTCATGTCCAGTCAGGTTGTGTTCTTAGGGTTTATAGTGTCAGCAGAAGGGATGAGTGCAGACCCAAAGAAAGTCAAGGCCATAGTCGATTGGCCTGAACCAAGGAACATCCATGAAGTGCGAAGCTTCCATGGCTTAGCCACATTCTATCGTCGGTTCATTAGGAGTTTTAGCACGATTATGGCTCCCATTACAGAGTGTATGAAGAAGGAAGAATTCCTGTGGTCAAAAGCCACAGCTAAGGCTTTCAAAGAAATAAAGGGCAAGATGGTCGAAGCTCCCGTCATGCGCCTTCCCACTTTTCTAAAGTCTTGAAGTTGTGTGTGATGCATCTGGTGTTGGTATAAGTGGAGTCTCGAGTCAAGAGGGTCATCATGTTGCCTATTCAGTGAGAAATTGAACAAGGCAAAACAAAAATACTCTACCTATGATAAGGAATTATATGTGGTAGTGCAATCTTTGAGACATTGGCACTATTACCTCCTACCGCAGGAATGTCTTATTCTCTGATCATGAGGCCTTACATTATCTTCACTCACAGAAGAAACTTAACCCAAGGCATGTTAAGTGGATTGTGTTCCTTCAAGAGTATTCGTTTATCTTGAAATACAAAGCCGAAGTTGAGAATAAACCAGCCGTAAAGTGGCGTTGCTCAATTCTTTAAGTGTAGGAGTTGTCGGCTTTGAGCAACTGAGAGACGAGTACCCCACATGTCTGGATTTTGGGGGTTACCTATAGGTCACTCTCGAGTGATCAGCAAAGTGCGAGGGATTTCTTGTTGAGAGATGGATTCCTTTTTAAGGGAAATCGTTTATGTATTCCTCGTACATCCCTCCGTGAATTCCTTGTCTGGGAGCTTCATTCGGGAGGGATAGCTGGCGACTTTGGCCGCGATAAGACTATTGCCCTCGTAGAGGATCGTTTCTACTGGCCAAGTCTCAAGCGAGATGTCGCCAAAATTTTAGGGCAGTGTAGAACGTATCAGATGGCGAAGCAACAAAAGAAAAATTCTGGATTATATACGCCATTACCTGTGCCACATGCTCCGTGGCAAGACATTAGTATGGATTTCGTACCTGGGCTTCGCAAGACAATTAAAAAGCACGATTCCATTTTTGTTGTTGTGGACCACTTCTCTAAGATGACGCATTTCATCCAATGTTCTAAAACTTCAGATGCGTTTAATATTGCTAAGGTCTTTTTCGATGGTGTGTTTGACCGTGATGTCAGATTTACCAGTTATTTTTTAAAGACACTATAGCACATGATGGGAACACGTTTGCAGTTTTCTACTGCATACCACTCCCAAACTGATGGCCAAACTGAGGTGGTTAATCGCAACCTAGAAAACCTCTTACGATGCTTAGTTGGTGAACATGTGAAAACTTAGGATTTGATTCTACCTATAGCCGAGTTCACCTACAACAGTTTACTCAACAGATCTACAGGGTTGAGTCCATTTGAAATTGTTAGTGGGTACAAACCTCGGATGCTCATAGATTTATTACCCATGTCAGTTACCCAAAGATCTTTTGAGTCAACCGATGCATTTACACGACACATTCATGACTTGCATGCACATGTTAGACAACGAATAAATGCAAGTAATGATAATTATAAATGTTCAGTTGACCAACATAGTAGGTGGACAGAATTTAATGAAGGGGATTATGTAATGGTTAGGATTAGACCAAAGCGGTTTCTTCGGGGTTCCGCCAAGAAATTACAAGGCTCACAGTACTGGATCATTCAAAGTATTGCGTAAAATTGAATCTAATGTGTACAGGGTAGACCTTCCACCTAAAATGGGAATAAATCAGACGATCAATGTGGAAGATCTAATCCTCTGTCCCAACCCTTACATTGTTTCTTCTTCCCGCCATTAGCCACTTTCCGACTTTACTTCTCAACCCACTCCACCCCTTCCACCATCAATTGACCGTAAGGAAGAGATTGAAGGGATAGTGGATGAGAAGATTGTTTCCACATGAGATGGGGGCTTCCAAAGGTACCTTGTCAAATGGAAGAACAAGCCACCATCTGATTCCACATGGCTTACAGAAGCGGAACTACAGCGGATTGATGCGGACCTTCTCAACACACACAAAAGTTTCAACTTATCGGAGCCGAGTTCTTCCTACTCGAGGGGAGTTGATGAGGACATCAGACCCTTCAAAGTCTATCAAAGACAAAGGCGGCCAACGAATACATCTTTATGCCTCAATAATGGTTCATGGCACAACCAATGAGGATTTTGAAGACCTTACATGTGTCATTGGATTAATTGAAAGCCCAGGACACACATGTAGGATGAGTTAGAAGACTAATCTATTACGTGGGATTTTTTGTTTTTTAGAAAGTTTTGTTTTAAGAATTTTTTTTCTTTTGTTATAGGGGTAGTTTAGTCATTTTCTTTTAAATCTGAATTTTATAAATAGGGTATTTTCTACCCTAAACCTAATAATGTTTTTTGTTTTAAATAAAGCTTAGTACCTCCTTCCCCTTTCTCTCTATGGTAAGTTCTTATTTTCTCCTAATCTCTTCTCTTCTTCTAAATTCTATTTCTAGCCCTCCAACCTTCTTCTTCTCTTTCTATACCTAGTATTTTTTTTATTGCTATTGACCCTGAAAATCTGAGAATTAATCCCAACCCTCTCTCAGATTTTCCAGTCGTCCATATTCCAGAAATCCTTTGATTTCCATAACTAGAGAAGCTGCATTGATTGTTGGATTGAAACCATGCACGATCGGGAGGTCCCATCCCTCACCGGATCCAATCCACGCATGATTTGAATACGGTACCGTAGGATTGTGATGATGGTCTGCAACCATTGCATGTTTCCTTTGTTATTATCTTTACTATGATGTGGAATGTAAATATTTCAATTGATTTGTTTAGTTTATTTCTCTGGATAATTTTTGTGCTCACACATACATTCTAGTTTAGACAGTCCTGCATCAGTTCTTCCACGTTGGAACTCCCATCCAGCTGCTGATATTGGGATTCTTTCACCCATGGAGGTTGACAGCCTGCTTCAATACAGTGGTCAGATCAACAGACAATTGCGGTGGCTAGCCTCCTTCCGTCGAACATCCAAAGAGCAACAAGGTCAGTACAGTGTAATATGTAATGATGGTTTTTCCATCATTTAAGAAACTTACATGATCAACTGATATTCCACTTTCTCGGTCTCATTCTTTCCTTCTGCTTCTCTTTTCCCCACTCATGGATTGACCATGCCCAAGAAAAATCCTCCAACGCTCCAACATAGGGTTTGCAAATGCATGGTGAATATTGGTTGACGTTGAAGCCCCATTCAATGCATATGGATTAAATAATCCCCCAGCCAAGCACAGTGAATTATGATTGAGCCAAAAATGGCTTGTTGCAATGTGTGCCTTGCCGATGTGTAGTCAGTTTCTACAAATAGGGTTTATTCTGGGACTGTTACATGCTAGGGTTTAACTTGACAGTGGACGGATGATCCATGTGCTGGACTTTGTTCTTTTGAGGACTGTTTCTATCTGAGTATGCCTGTGTGTAATGCATGCAACGTGTTTAGCTGCTATATGTTCATAGTTGTGCTTGGCCTGTAACCCATGCCTGAGGAGATGTTCACAACTAAGGTGGACACTATGGTCACATGTTCACAACAGGATCCATGTAACTACAGATGCGTGGACGCCAGCAGGTGGTCAATGCATAATCATGTGATCATAGACATTCTTGTGTGGTAGCCGGAATAATTATTAATTGAGTTTCTATTTCTGACCAATTACTAGCTTGCACATGTATTTGTAGTGTGTTTTCAACATGATAATTCAAAACTGTACGATAGGATATCCAGACAGTTGAAAACATGTATGGTTATTTGGGACAGGAGAACACCATAACGTTTTTGGCCAATTTCATGGGTGAATTTCTCTCTAATCCAAATGTCGAAACCCAGCCGCAAGGGATACATTATGAGTTTTACACTGATGTCCAAACGGCAGTATTTGACATCAGGATGCAGATGTATTCAGGGGACAGGTATTGTAATTTGTCATCTTGATGCTTTTACATTACATTACTGAGGTAATCCTTAATCCAAACGGTCCCTCAATGTAAAATGACTTAAGTAAAACAAATAATCAAGCAATCTGCTTCTAGCATACTAGTTATGGTGTTCAGTTTACAGGCAGAGGTCATGGGTGCAAGAATTGCTTGGTGATCTAGCATTTTTGTTAGGAATACAGTTCACCACCTAGTTGACCTAGGTTTGTACTGACACAACTTTTTGGCCAGTTCCAGTCCAAAACAATCTGACCATCCAGTCTGATCAGGGTCTTAAACCTGTTAGAAGGTAGATATAAATCCTTCCATGGTGATGAAAAATATTGGTGTACATCAGTGTGTGTGTGTGTGTGTGTGAGTGTGTGCGCGTGTGTGTGCAGATTTTGGGTATGTTCTTCTTCTTTTTTTATGATGTCAGGATGTCCCCGCCCCATTTTGAGGCAAGACCATAAAAAGGCATGTGCCATGCGCAACCATGCATAGAGCATTCTGAGTTTGGTTTATCGTGAATTGTGATTATCATACATCTATACATAGCCATAAGCACTGTTTAATGTATGTTGGCATATATGCAACTCGATCCAAACTGAACAAATCATGGGCCTCGATGTAGATGGGGCAGAGACAAAAATTCAAATAGACTGAACAATCCCAATCTCTTCTTGCTGCACATCTATTTGTCCAATTCAGACCATTAAAATTTTTCATTCTAACCATTAATTTGATGCTATCAGTAGGGCCAGCAATAGGGTGGGCCAGGGGTGTTCATGCAAAGATTTTGAGCAAGTCAGGCCAGGCCTATTCAAAAGGTTGGTTGTCTGGCTCAGGCCCAGCTCATTGCCAGCCCTAGCTCTCTGACATAGGATCACCTATTCATTAGAATTTCTTGGATACAAGTCATCTACAATAGGGCCAGAGATTTGGATGCTTTGAATTGAGGTACTTATATGGCACATGCACACTGACATTATGCAGGTGTAAAGATCAATCTACTGTAACAGAGCACACAATAATTTCTTTTACCTTTTTACCTTCTCACGGGGAGAGGTAGTGCAAAGAATCCTAAAACAACAAGTCTGTGTCTAACTACCAAATTATCCGTTAGGCCCCTCTAAGAAATCTTTGTTCCAAGGCCCAATTACCAAAATACCTTTAGACCCTTTCTAATAAATTTTGTTTCAAAGGAAACTTATCTTCGAATAATTGATTCTGGGGAATGCACGAATAATTGATTCTGGGGAATGCATTGGCTGCCCACCCAATTCTAACTGGGCAGAAATGTTTGTGCGCACAGTGACTGTAGTCACTTGTGTGATAAATGTTGAGTACAAATAAGTGATCCAAAAATTATTACCTTAACTTTATATTCTTACTATAATTCTTAATTTGTGGACCCCTACAGTCCTACTAAATATTTTCTAAATACAACTTACCTGAAGAGTCCATACTCCCTTGGGACCTCGAAAATCAGGTATACCACATGAAGTTGATATCCCTGCGCCTGTAAAAGCCACCAGATGCTTGCTCTACATGAAAAAAACAGAGGCATATAAACAAGTTGAATATCATCAAACCCACATGCTTGTGAAATCATACACATTAATTCAATGATATCCCTTCGATGAGGTTTTAAGAATTCCAACCTTGTGAATCATCGCAGCAAGTTCTTCTATCTGTCATTATGCAAATCAAAGCAGTGGGTATCAGTAAAACAAGCAAACAACTCTATTAAGAAAGATTTCCATCTAATACAGAAAGAAAAGTCATGAATTTGGGAAGAACAGGAATGTGAATAAATCAAAGAAAATAGAGACCTGACCCAGCTGTCTTGGAAACGAAACTTCCTGTCAAGAGCTAAATCATCCGAAAGGAAAAGGAAACTAATTGTCTAAATGTCAGAACCTAGTAAAGATATTTTTTTTGACATCCTGAATGACCCAACATGATTTGCTCACCAATTATAGACCTTTTGGCTAGACAACAGAAAAAGGATATTATCTAGAAGAGTAGAATTTAGAATAGTCTAAGTTTATCTATTCTAAAGAAAAGAGCAAACTTGTGTTGTTGTCAACAGAATATATTTCTACAATCATCATCATCTCACCATATCCTTGTCCAACTATTTTGTGTCAACTTTATGAGTCATGTTTCATCAATCAATCCCAAGGGTGCCTTACCTCGGTAAGTGAACAAGCCCTCATATCCTTCTCTCCATCTCAATCATGTCCTTTTGCTCATCCTCTTTTCAAGTCATGTAACCCTAATCATTGCTCCCTCCTTGCCATAGCTATATACATTGTTCGGAGTATTCCTGATATTATCCGTATCTCCAGCTTGGTGATACCGATAACACTGGTACCGATGCCAATAACACTTGTAGTATAAAAAAATTTAGGTATCGGCGATGTATTGCTATGTATCAGCAGCGTATCAATATTGCCAATGTATCGCCAATATTTTCAACTATGTAAATTCCAGGCATTGCTTGTATCAGCGATATTTCAATAATATCACCAATGTATCAATATCGCAAAAAATCTGTTTGTTACAAAAAATCCATTTCAATTTTTGTAATGGGCACATGGTTGTATGTAGTGTTCAAATTGTTGACAATAACATCAATAATAGCACGATACTATCGTTATCACAAGATAGGCGATATCAAGACCATAGTCGTTCGTTTCCTTTCCAGTTATTGATGATTTCTTAGTAAAATATTGTGTGTTGTCGATATTCTAAAATGTTGATGGATGTTTGGATGGATAGATGGGATTGATGGGATGGTTGGACTGATTGCTTACAATAGCACATGCATATAGGCCCCCCATTAAATGGAAACTTATAATGTATGCTTCTTTTCGTAAATTTTTTTATTCCTAAATACAGAAATATGTGTATTTTAGCATCCTGAAGTTTCACTAAAAAATTTCACCGTTTTACCCATGTTTCTCCAATGTTTTCCCGCATTTCCGATTATCAACAATAACGATATTGTTTCTATATCCCTGGCTAGCAAAACTTGTAGCGATACCGATACTTTGAACACTGGCCATCTATGAGTTTCTTCCCACCTTACTGAACTACATCAATCTTCTCTTCATCATGTTTCCTCTTATCGAGACTACTCATAAGCCACTTTAGATGACTTCATTCTAAAATATATCCTTCATAGTCTTCTCATACATCCACCTCAACATCCTCATTGCTAAAACAATCAACCTCTATTCATTTTGCTTTCTACCTGCCTAACTATTATGCCATATAGTATAGTTGTCTCATAAAACTTTCCTTAAGGTCTACAAGCATACAACAATCACACAACTCTCCAAAACAAGGTATTATGCAATGGGAGAAATTCTCTTAGGAACCAATTCCCATGAGAACCCATAACAACCCTTTGAGAACTCATCACACGTGATGTGTGCACAAAATCCGAACCATCCACTAGATGAGTTACCTCATGAAACCCCTACAGCTCAAAAGTCAACTTGATCCAAAAATCAAGTGGGCCATAGCAAAGTGGGGGGAATTCTCACCCTTGATTTTCATCAAGGCCCACCTAAGTTGCAAAACAACTTGATTTTTTCCCAATCTTTCATTCAAGCTAAATGAAGGGCCTATATGGCCTAAATTGCAGATACACATCCAGTGAAATGAGTTTTCAAAAGGTCAGGTTCTCCTGAGAACCGGTTCATAAGAGAAAATTACTCTATGCAATGGTATCGACCGGCATATCAACTAGATTGCTAGCTGATACATACGGGTTGCATCGGTCGATACGGCCATATTCACCATACCTTATAGGATAGATTTAGTGCAACTAATTGATATATTAAATGTGCTAGTGAATTATATGAATTATAGAAATATTAGTTGTTGATGTTGTGATCTGGACGTCCTCACTAGACCATTGCACACCTGCAAAAGCAAACAACAATGGAAACCCTGGCTATAGTGGGGGACCCTCCGATGCCAAAGTTAGGGCAGGTACTCTGGGTCTAGTAGAACTTAGGGTGTATTTGTGCATACCTTTCTCCGTAGGTGAGGCTCTTATTTATAATCCCTTTTGTACCAATGACATATATGGCAATGCCTCCGTATGGTAAATGCGTATTACGGAAGGAATCTCCCTCCGGACGTGTCGTAATCGCTTTCCCGAGATCCTCAAAGAATATCCCTCCGAGATCTTCTTTTAATAAGATCTCCCAGTGGTCGGGATACAAGGAGATCGCGATAGACGGCCGAGGTCAACCTTCAGGTCGGAGGGTCGAGGTCAACCTTCAGGCCGGAGGGTCGAAGTCGACTTCTTGGTCGGGAGGTCGAGGTCGACCTCTAGGTCGGGGGGCCGAGGTCGACTTCCTGGTCGGAGGGTCGAGGCCCCGCAGACCGAGCCAAACTGTTAATTGTGGGGAGGGAACCTTTCTTCGAGGCAGGTAAGGTCCATATCCTAGTGTTGGTGGTTGATGGTTGATCGTTGGTGGTCGATCCTCGAACTGATTGTGGAGGTCATTCTCAGTTGTCAGGGCCGAGCTCTTATTCGACCGCCTTTACTTATGCTTTGTGTTCTCTCTTATTATGGTCGTCTTAGCCGGTCCATTTCCACCCATAACATTAACGATTTTTATATTTATTATTTAAATATTTATTTTAAAAATTTTGAAAATATTTGAAATGATATTATTTGTTGTTCCTTTTTTTTTTTTTAGGTGAATACACACACACTCTTACACCCACACCCACACACCACATGGGTTCTCGAACCCATGACCTTAGAGTAGAAACACACAATATCTACCACTAAGCCATGAGTAGAGACCCCATGATATTATATGTTGTTCTTAATATTCTTTTTACTTAATGTGGTCGTGCAAGTAAAAATTGCTTGGAAAAGGGAGGCAGCCCAACATTGGTTAACAGCACGGAACTCCACTTGCTGACAAACAACACAAGTACACGTGCAACTATTATAGGTGCGTTTCAGAGTGGTGGGGTGTCACGTTTGAAGGAACACCCAGAGGGGGGGTATCAAAACGTTGTGGACTGCACACATGTTTTGAAGGAGGTGAGAACGCAAAGATGGAGTTGTTACTTGTTACAGAAAGGGGTGAGACTGAAAAATAAGCACGTTGAACATAAGAGAGTACGGTGAGAAGTTAGCACGTCCGGTGCAGGGTCTTGGGATAATAGAAGAGGAAGACGACGATGAAGACCCCGAGTATAGACAAGTTGTTGAGGAGTCTTTATGGGAGGATTGAGATAGAAACTATATGAGGCGTTGGGAAGCAAGTAGGCCTACTTTCAAGGAGTCTATGTGGGAGGCTAGTGGGAGGAGTAGAGCGGGGAGCGCAGTGAAGTGTGGAGCAACAGTCAGGGGAGGGGGGAGGTTGGCATATAGGTAGACGTTGAAGTATTAAAGGCGAGATTGGGGGTTAGGTGGGCGCCGAAGTAGTAAAGGGGAGATTGGGGGATAGGTAGGTGTCGCAGTAGTAGTGTTTGAATGCTAGATGTACCTTCATATCCAGCAATGTATAGGAAAGAATGGGAAAAGTAGAAGTGGTTGAAGGATCTTTAGAGTTGAGGGGATGTAAGAAAGAGGGTAGAAAAAATTTATGGCCAAGTTTTTTATACATGACCACATGCCAACTAAGGCAGCTGCAAGCCCCCACTTCAAGAATATGATTACTAAAGTACAACGTGGCGAGGAGGGTACGAGTCACCTATAGCACATGAGATTATGGGACCTTGCATAGATGATGAGGTTATTGAGATGCATTGTTGTATCGACGAGTTAAGGCTGTTATGGGAAACTTATGGGATCACGCTATTGTGTGATGGATTGACAAGGTCGATGAAGTTGTCCATCATAAATTTTATAGCCTACTGTAGAGAGAGGACCATATTTCTAAGGTCCATTAATGTGTCTAATGAAAATAAGAACGCAAATTACATATATGGGCTGATAAACGATGTGATGAAGGAGGTGAAAATGAAGAATGCAGTGTTGTTTGTCATTGACAATGGGAGCGCATTCATGGCAGGAAGGAGTTGATGAATAAGTATGACCTGTACCAGTGCCCAACCCATTGCATTGATTTGATGCTTAAGGTGGTAAGGGTTAAACCTACAATTAAGAGTGTGATTATTGATGCTTGAGCAATTACAAATTCCATCTACAGTCACACTTCGCTATTATCTAAGATGCATGGGATGTACTGTAGCGATATGGTATGGCCTAGGGTAACATAGTTTGCTACGAATTTTATTACCTTAAAAAGACTCTTGAAACACAATAATGGAGTCAGAAAGTTGTTTAATTCTAAACAGTTATAAGACAGCGTACGATGTAGTGGGTATTTTGAAGCCCATTTATAAAGTGTTACGGATGGTAGATAACAAGACATTTGCCGATGGGTTCCATGTATGAGTCCATGCAGTACATGAAAGATGCCATCAAGGCTAAAGCCTAATGCAGGACATGAAATTCAAATATGATGAGCAAAATTGTCAGGCTTTAGATCACAATAGTTCAGAAACAATTACACAAAATTCCATATCCCAAACAAAAGTTCAAGCATTCAATCAAGGGGAATTTATGCGGGTCCAGGCCTACACATGCTCGGGCCAGATCAATCAAAATTATAGACCAAACAAGAATCAAAGGAGGGTAAATTCATCCACACATGCACAGAAATAATTCCCCCAATCCAAGGGATTCAGAAATTTCAATTCGGGGAACCCTAAGGTTGAAGAAAGGGCATAATATTGGGGATTTGGGTAATTTAGGGTTAGGTTTAGGGAATTTGGGTGAAAGGAGAGTGAAAGAGAGGAGAGAGACGAACCAAAGAAGTACCACACTTGTGAACAGCAGCAATGGCCCAGATGCACATGCGTGTGATCCCGGCCGCACGTGTGTGGGGCCCACTATTCAGAAAAAGGCCACTTGGCCCTGGTCGGCCAGGGATGGACTCCAAAACCCTCAAATCTCAACTCGATCCGATACACGGTTTGTGCATGGTGCTCCGCCGAAGTTTCAACCCTCCTGCAAGGCCAGATTCCAGAAATCTGCTATAAATTGGGAAACGCCTGCAAATATTGATGAATTTGCAGATGGAATGCTTGTAGGAAAAGAAAAATATGAATGGTAGAAGGTGGGGGCAAATCGGGATAGGTGTGGCTTCGCACCATGGTAGTCAGCCCTTCAAGGAAGGGATGGTTTCGCACCCAATTGAATCTCCACAACTCAGAAATTTAGAGGAGCAAAAAAATGCAACAATTTTATTAATCTTCATTCAGAAAAAAAGACTACAAGGGGTGCCTATATATAATAAAACCCTATATCCCAAAACTCGCGCCATGTGCGCAACCTATTACTTGGAGACGACGTAATAAAAAATAACAACTAATCAAAGCAATCTAAACTGTCCATGATACTCCTAATAACAATAATAAGCAAAACCCAAAGTACTAGGTCACCTAGGGTAGTGGGCCACGATCATGAGATCCAATGATGGGATCCACATGATGATCAGGTCCACCCTAAGGAACCAAAACACAGTCCTCTAACTAGGAGGCCCTCCATGGATGTCGTCATCGATCCAGATAGAAGGTGGGGCCCTCCTCCTTGCGTAATGCGTAAGAGGGGCGTGCGTGTGTGCGAGATGTACCCATCAACTCTCTTCGGCGGCGAAGATTTCGCCACTGGCGAAACAAAACTCCTGAACCGTTCCAAGATGTCAAGATCAAGTCTCTGAAGTTCCTCCTCAGTGAGTCACGTACTGTCTGAAGCTAAGCGTGACTGCCACTTAACCAGGTAGTTCTGAAACCTACCGTCTGACGTGAATATTATCGGATGGTCCAGAATATCCTCTATCTCCTCTCTGAGTGTGGGAAGGGTAGGTATGGGAGGTAGAGGCTGGGAAGATGGGTCGGGAGGGGGCCATGGATCAAGGGAAAGGTCCGAGGAATTAGGATGGTTAGGTGATAGGCTGAACAATGTATCAATGGTCTCCTGAAATGCAACTAGATCTTCCACATTGAATGTGGAACTAATTCCCATAGAAGGTGGAAGATCCACCATATACGCATTGAGACCGTTTCGTTTTATAATTTTTAATGGTCCAGCGCTACGCGCGTGTAATTTACGAACGACTCCTTGAGGGTACCGCTTTGGCCTGATGCGAACCATCACAGAGTCCCTTACATTGAATTCCTTGAAACGTTTATGGTGATCTGCAGAAAGTGTGTAATGTTCATTACTAGCCATGATCTTCTGCCTGATTTCTTGATGCCATGAATGAATGTGATGCGCAAAAGACTCTGCAGACTCTGACGGCCTATGGGACAGTGACATAGGGACAAGATCAATAGGTTTCCTAGGTTTATAACCAATAACAACTTCATAAGGACTTAGACCTGTGGACCTATCGACAGAACTATTAAACGCAAACTCAACTATAGGTAGTACGGTGTCCCACGTCCTGGTGTGTTGTATATCCCTCATAGGGGGAAACTCATCCGGTAAATCATCAGGAAAGGAATCACGAAACTCATCCACTACCGGAATGGCCTCAGTGGGTAACTCTACACTAGCCTCTGGTGCACTCTCTAGCCACAAGGTCGTACATGTCATACCACTTATAAAGGTGGTCCATGTCTGCCAACTAATCTTGAAAAGATTTAGGGTCAAAGTGGCCATCAAACGTGGGGGGCATCTACTCTAACTCCTTTGAGAAGTTGCGCATCAGAGTCATTATGGTCTTGATGTACCTCATGGGGTGGAGGCACGGATGCGCGCCCATAACCGATTCCTTGGCCACCTCCGTTCCTTGGTCTATCCTCCTGACCACCTGCCTGAGATTGGGCATCTTCCCCAATGGTGGGGTTTGCCCGGGCGGAGGTCTCTAGTTGGGTAATGCGCACATCAAGTTGCTCAAAGCATTGGTCCATACGTTGTTCCAAGTGCCTACCCAAAGACTCAAACTGTTGGGTCAGCTTGTTCATTGACTCTTGCAATTGCTTCATATTTAGTGTAGGGTGCAACGTGTGGGCATACAACTACTAACTAAATCTGAGGACCTTCTACTACGACTATATGCGCCTAGATAGAACTAAATGCTCCTATAGGACTCTATATGGAGAAAATGACACAATACTAAATTTTCAACAACCTATTTATCCAAAAAATCTGTCAACAGAAAATCCAGCAAAGAGATGCGGATTTTCTGATAGTAAAAAATTCAGTAGCCTATATCAGAAATTATGGACCTCTAAACAACTCTATATGATGTTACTTAATGCATAATGGACACAAATAAATTAAACCCTAAACATGCAATACATTCCCCTACAAGAACCCTAAGCTCTGATACCAAATTTGATGCAGGACATGAAATTCAAATATGATTAGCAAGATTGTTAGGCTTTAGATCACGATAGTTCAGAAACAATTACACAAAATTTCATATCCCACACAAAAGTTCAAGCATTCAATCAAGGGGAATCTATGCGGGTCCAGGCCTACATATGCTAAGGCCAGATCAATCAAAATTATAGACCAAACAAGAATCAAAGGAGGGTAAATTCATCCACACATGCACAGAAATAATTCCCCCAATCCAAGGGATTCAGAAATTTCAATTCGGGGAACCCTAAGATTGAAGAAAGGGCATAAAATTGGGTATTTGAGTAATTTAAGGTTAGGTTTAGGGATTTTTGGTGAAAGGGAAGTGAAAGAGAGGAGAGAGACGAACAAGAGAAGTACCACACGTGTGGACAGCAGCAATTGCCCAGACGCACGTGCGTGTGATCCCAGCCACACGTGTGTGGGGCCCACTATTCAGAAAAAGGCCACCTTGGCACTGGACGTCCAGAGATGGACTCCAAAACACCCAAATCTCAACTCGATCCGATGCACGGTTTGTGTGTGGTGCTCCGCCGAAGTTTCAGCCCTCCTGCAAGGCCAGATTCTAGAAATTTATTGTAGATGGGAAACGCCTGCAAATATTGATGAATTTGCAGATGGAATGCTTGTAGGAAAAGAGAAATATGGATGGTAGAAGGTGAGGGCGAATCGGGATAGGTGTGGCTTCGCACCACGGTAGTCAACCCTTCGTGGAAGGGAGGGTTTCGCACCCAATTGAATCTCCACAACTCAAAATTTTAGAGGAGCAGAAAAACGCAACAATTTTATTAATCTTTATTCAGAAAAAAAGACTACAAGGGGTGCCTATTTATAATACAACCCTATACCCCAAAACTCGCGCCATGTACGCAACCTATTACTTAGAGACGAAGTAATAAAAAATAACAATTAATCAAAGCAATCTAAACTGTCCATGATATTCCTAATAAAAATAATAAGCAAAATCCAAAGTACTAGGTCACCTAGGGTAGTGGGTCATGATCATGAGATCCAATGATGGGATCCACATGATGATCGGGTCCATCCCAAGGAACCAAAACACAGTCCTCTAACTAGGAGGCCCTCCATGGATGTCGTCATCGATCCATATAGAAGGTGGGGCCCTCCTTGCGTACGTGCGTAAGGACGTGTGTGTGCGCGAGATGTCCCCATCAAAGCCCCGAATATATAAATGGGTGCACACAATCATTGATGACTAATGGGATATGACTCTCAAGCGCCCACTTTTCAAGGTAGGTAAGTAACTACATTTAATTTTTTTTATGTTTCAATACTTTATTAGTTACTAGTATGGTATAGACATGTATGGTTATTTTCAGCATACTTTTTGAATACCAAGTACCACTACATTCGTAAACATAGCGACGACAATCGATAAGTATACAAGAAGTTATTCCCCAATTCTCCATAGAAAGCTCATTTCATGAACAAAGTAAGTTGTTGCATTTGATTCTTGTCTAAGTTCTAGCCACATATTATATCAACAATTAGTATTAAATTCCATCAACAGATTGTGGACTTTCAAGATATGAGGGACATGTTTGAGTGTGAAGTTGTGAGAGAGTCGAAGAAAACGATGATGCCGAATGAGTTGTTGCATGTAAGCTTGTACTTAAAAGTTAGTTTTCATATTTTAAAATTATATATAGAACTAAGAGAAGGTCATGACCAATTTGTTGGAAAATGGTGAGCCATGTACGAGAGTGACTACAAGTGTTACAGCAATTATCTATCCACGTACTCACACAAATGATGCCATTATCACTGCGTAAGCGTAATTGGAGCACTTTTTCGCTCATTCACGAACAAGTTGGGTTGCGAGAGGCTCCAAAAGCTGAAATTTTGTCACCATGACATGAAGCTTCAACAGATACTGCTTGCATGAAGAGCAAAAGTGTACAAGAGAACACGCTAGATGTCATGATGATCGGTCAGAACGCATTTTATGAAGGAGATACAAATAACCCAATTTACGAGTGGGTTATGTCAGCTAACTTGGATTAAGTAGATGACCTACTGCATCCGAAGATAGCAGAGGAGGCAGCATCACAAGGCATTGATGTTGAGGGCAAGATCCCCCCCCTCCCCCCGGCGAAGCTTTTCAGCCATTGTCGAGGGGTGTTGGAGACAACCAAGCACCAAGATCTCATGAAACATATGGTCACCACACTCTCTTACATCGACAACAACACGAAGAGCGACAAGGGTAGTGACAATGATAGTGATGGTGATGATGGCGATGGCAATGGCGATGGGGTGATGAAAGTGGGGATATCCATAGCGAGAGTCGAAGTCAATGGCCTCTTAGCCCATTCATTGGGGAAAGAATTTGAGCATGCTAGACCATGGTTCTTGTCCTATCCCAAAACAAGCTTCTCAATCAAAAAAATAAGTATTATGACCATAAGAAGACAGACAGGACTATATGGCATCTAATTTTGCCATTTGTGTGGACCATTTGGGGCGAGAGGAATAACCGATGCTTTTGGAACTCCTCCGGCTCAATCAAGGTAATGGTGGCTTCGATTAAGGTGTTCGTCTTTGAAGTGGCAGCTCTTTTAAAAGATGTAAATGATTGTAATGTGTCCAATGTTGTCAAATCGCATATGCTCGTGCGGCAACCACATATTTATTTATTTTTCTCAAAAAATTAAAAATTAAAAGTTGGGAAAATAAGAAATATATAAATATATAAGAAATTAGAGGGAACTTTCCTAAGTTAATAGATAACTAATTTTATGTATTTAAAATATATTTGAGTGAAATAAAATGAATTAAACATCAAGTCATCAATATTCAATAATATAGTTAACAAATAACACTTAACATTTAACAAATAATAAGTAAAATAACAACTAACAAGTAACAACAAAATGAAGAAGCTATTTATTTATTATTGATTGTAGAAAAAGGAAATATAATTTACAAATTACAACTTATACACAGTAATAAAATAATATTAAATGTTATATACATCGAACTATTTGCCATTGCGGCATTTGATCACTACCATCGACACTATCACCATCATCATCGAAGTCATCTTCTTCTTCCACATCTTCTTCTTCCACATATACTTCTTCTTTTATTTCTTTATCATCTATATGTACTAATACTTCATCAACATCCAATGGTGGATGTGGACCTTCAGCTTGATTATCATCTCATCATTCTTCCATCTCCTCGATCTCTTCCGCGGGTTAACTGCTACTACTTGCCCCACCTCTCCTTCGCCTTCGAGCGGAAGTAGAAGCACCTTCTTCATGCGTCGATTCATACACAGCATCTTCAACTTGGGCCCATGCCAGCTCCTTCTTTGAAGTAGATTCTTGCCTTCTTTGAACTCATGCTTGATTCTTGAAAGTTGAATCATATCTTCTTGTAAGTTGTAAGTTGTGAGTTGTAACAAACTAAAAATAAGAAATGTCTTGAGTCTCTTGACTCTTGAATGTGGAAAATGAGAGATAGAAAGAGACAGAGAAATGTAGAAATGACAAATGAGATTAAAGTAGATTGTACTTGCACCAACTTTGTAGCAAATGACAAATGAGAATGATGAACGAATGTAGATTGTAGAACAGAAATGAGAATCTAGAGATTAAAGAGATAGAAATGAGAATATAGATTAATAAGTGACTAAAGAGAGAAATGAGAATGAACAAATGTAGTTATGTAGATTGTAGAAATGAGTATCTACAGATTAAAAAGATAGAAGTGAAATGAGAATGAATGAATGTACAATCATAGATTATAGAGAATCTAAATCTAGAGAATAAAAAATGTAGAGTGAAGAGAGAGAGAGAGAGAGAGAGAGAGAGAGAGTGCATGAATGAATGTTATGTAACTAGAGAATTAATATAATAAATAAGAGATTGTAGAAAATGAAATGAATGAGAATTATGAGATAGATGTAGAAAATGAAATGAGAGACTTGACTTGGAATTCGATGTATTCTTGCTTCTACTTTCTTAAATCTTCATTGAAACTTGAAAGAAGTTGGAGCTTGGGCCTTGGAGACTCGGAACTTGGGAGTTGAAAGGTGGAGAATGTAATTATGTAAGAGAATGAGAGATTTGAGACTTTGAAAGTGTATGAGAGTAGAGAAAGTTTGAGTGAATGTAGAATGCAAATAGAGGGGGTATGAATGCCTTTTTATAGGCAAAAAAGGTTGGATTTTGGAAAATTAAATAAATAAATAAATAAGCCCCAACAATCAGATTTCTTACCGTTGTACCAATATGCGATCATACATCGCATATTGTCGCATATTTGACATATGCGATCACATATGTGCAAGGATCGCATATGCCACAGTCGCATATGCAATTTCCCCTCCATCGTGCGCATATGCAATCGCACATGCGCATATGCAGTCGCGCATTACAACAGTGAATGTGTCTACTTTTTGTTGTAGTCCCTTTGGACTATGTAGTGCCTTCCTCCCTTAATGCTCCATTTTGTTTGTTGTGTACAGTCCTAAGGAGTAGGCATGATTGACCCACAAGTAACCTCCCACAACCCATGGCCTTGCATTTATTACTCCGTACACAACTTCCAAAGCTTGTAATTGAGGTATTCAACTTTCTCAGAAACAAGAAGCCTAGTCCCAGCCAGATTTGGTCACCATCTAAATATTTCCCAGATGTAGACCCTTCTTCTATGGTTGCATAATGGATGCACAAACATACAGGATCTGCAAATTCAACTTCTCACAATTAATCAATAAATTTCTGATCACACAATCACTAAGTGTTACTCCCAAAAGGATCAACTAGCCTTTGATGCCGCTTTGTAAAGTTTCTTGGGCAACAAAAGTGCCCAAAAACTTGCACATACCAGGTCTACCACGTGTACACAAGAAAGAGAAGAAATCTCAGTCTCAAACTACAAATTCACAAGTATATTGTGCCATTCTCAAAGAGAGAATCAATTGGCATGGCCCACTAGATCACACAACAATGTAGAAGAAGAAAATAAATACAAGAGAAGAGGAGATGGCATGATGCAATAACCTTAACCTTACAGAATTAAGAATCAACGACTAGAAGAACAATGAGACCAGCAACAAGAAAACGTAATAACAAGCAATATAAGCATCAAGAATCATCAGTAATTACCATAGGTTTTCAAGTTCACTTTCATTCATTATTATAGAAAATAACAACAATAAGAGGCCATTTGGAGAAAGTATGCATAATAGAATTTGACCCTTCTTAGATTGCACCAACTTCAAATTGAAAATGGTGACTAATACAGACCCTAAAGGGAGATGCAAATGGATCAATGAAAAGAAGAAAATTGATTGTGGGAAAGAACCCAACAATCCCTCTAGTCGAGATTAAAGATCACGAAAAACCCCCTCTTCAACTCTTCTTCTGAGACCACACGCCAAAGAAAAGAAACCCAGCTTTTTATTACTTCATTGTAATGCCTTACACATCTATAACATAGCTTTATATCAGCTTAAACAAGAAAACGATAATGTAAATTAGCTTTATATGGGCCATAAGTAAATTCCAACAGTATGGGCTCATTTGGAAGCTAACCGAATAGGCCATCAGGCGGGACCAACTTCATGCCATTCTGACATCATTTGGTTCCTAAAAAGTGGCCCACTAGAAAAAATGGCGAAAATAAAAGGGAAATCACTAATTAATTCATGATCAAATCCAACCCTAAAAACAATTTAAAATAATTAGACCCTATAAATTTAATGGCCACTTGATTGATCCCATATGACCCACAGCGAAAGTTGAATATTGATCTCGTCAAATCTATCATTAAACCATTGATCTGGTCCAGATCAGCAATCAAGACAATCTGAACGGTTGGAATGGCCAGATCTTTGATCAACCAGCTTGTGTGGCCATTTGGCTGCATCAATGCTTTTTTGGGAAGTCGGTTGAAACCACATTCTGCATCAAGCAAATAGATAAAGCCCATCAAACCAGCAACATTTTTTGAAGAAACAAGCACAATGTCCACTTGGGCAACCCTCCATTCCGCTACATTCCAATATAGGAGCTTCCCAACATGCAGCGAGATATCATCAACAATCAAAGACGTGTGGTTTTTCTGCAGTTTTTCTACTTCAATCATCATACACGCCAACATTCATAAGAAAGCTATAATCAACAATTTAAATATACAGACAACCAAAAGTACGATATTGTAAATGACTAAAGAAAACAACAACCAAAAACAATTTTCATGGGTGTTTTTCCCTACTTCATAATACTACACGCACCAAAAATCATCAGTAAGGTATCATCGAAAGATGAAACATTCAATCAACCACAAGCAATTTTCATGGGTTTTCTACTTCAATGGTTACAGATATAAGCTCGGATGAGAAAAGAACAAAACCCGAAATGAGAGAGAGATAGAGAGATTGTTGCCTTTCGCTGCAAAAGTTGAGGTGGGTCGAAAATCTCAGACATTCCAACTGTGCCCACATCCTCTCTATAAGAGAGTTTCTCTGCATAGCCCAGAGACATGCTTCTCTCTTATATCTTTGTGAAAGGGACTGTTCTTTTTTTTTTCTTCTTCCCTTTCTTCTTGTTTTTCTGAGAGATGGAAGCTTAGGATCCTTTATATAGAGAAGGCCCACTGGTGAAAACAAAGCCTTCCCAAATCCCAACATCCTAGGAAGAGAATTTTGTTGGTAGAAAATTACCTAAATACCCTTCTGACCAGAGTCATATTACTTTCTCAAGTACTTGCGCGACTGTGGTTGTTCACCACCGTTTTGGAAGTTCCAGCAACTCCTCCGCTGTACTTTGGTTTTCATTTAAGTCGATCCTCACTGTCCAGGCAATTGGTGGCCATTGACTGGGTGGTTGAACCTGAAATGGTAAGCAAACTAAAATCAACCCCAGGGATTAATGGTCAGGATTATCCGGTATGCACCATTTTGCCTATCAAAAGAATGGTGTCGGTCCATAGGTTTAGATCGTCTAGATGTTGCGTGTAAAGTGAATGAATCGTTACCATTACGCCTATCAAAAGGCGATTCGCATTCGGCATTTTAAACTCTCACGAGATCGTTTGGATGCCTATAAATTGGATAAGTTGTAAGAGACCAAGTGGACGATAACACCTGGATTTTTTATTCCGATCGAAGCAGCATATAGGGGGATTTCCCCATCTTCGATTGGTAAAAAAAAAAAAAAAAAAAAAAGATTTAAAGAGTATGGTATCCTATGTAATTGTAAAAAGTATTATGCACATACATTGTTTGGGGAACTGGTCATGAAAAACAAAAATTAATTGTTGAAAAACTTCAGTTAACCAATTGAAAATTTCGAAAGTGTTTACTGACTTTTTAAATACTTAATAGATCATCCAAATTTTAAAATCAATCACCTATTCATGTGATATTGATGTCCTAGTAAGACCTAGTGGTTCTCGAGTTAGATTTTGAGAATCCTGATGAAAAACTCAATTATACCTACTTTCAAGTGTAATGGAGAAGGCTCGTAAACAGAGTCAAAGTATAATCCATTTAGGCCTCTCCATCCGCACATTCTTTAGTCGTGGGGATATTAAATGATTTAGTGCAGTCATAAGACAATTAAAATTTGGGCATGAAGAGCCTCCCTAGTCTTTATGTTTGTAAGTTATCTATAGCATTGCAAGTGACCAATGGGCTAATTGAAGAAACCATCGATGTCACACTCACACACTTAAGTGTGGTAGGGAATAAGTTGAACCAACATCGAATTGGCCCCAATAGGTGAAGGGTGTCCGTCCTAATACAAAATGAGTTTGCTCACATGAGATGACCATTTAATTATATCATATATATGCTTTGGAATTTGTATGGCCATGGCCAGTCAAGGGCAACGAAATCCATGAATACAATTTTCTCTTAACTACTAAACCGTTGTATCTAATCTCAAGTGCCCAATAACATCAGAGCCAATGCTTCTGAAACCAACCTAAACATGTTTCGTAAGAATCAACTCAAAAGATAAATATCATATTAACAAATGAGAACTGAAAACATTTATTTTTCAGGGCACAACCCCAATCAATGGAATCATTGGATATTTTTCATTTTTAAGCATCCAATAAATGTCCATGAATCAGATAGAAATTCTCATTGTTGCCAAGCCCTGTGAATGGAACACCATATGGATGGCTTAGATCATCCACTTTAGCATCATCTTGGAGCACATCGTAGACGGGCCAATGGTGATTGGACGAACCTCAACCACAATGCACCAAAGATCCCCCACTTTTAAGGATTTTTTTTATCCACTAAGCTACATGTACGGGGACCTTCTAATGTACCTAATCACATCTAGACTTGTTGCTATCCGCATCACCTATCCCGAATGTGATGGGGTTTTCCTCCTCAGTTTAGAGGAGAGATTGGGCAGCATGGTGTAAATTGGATGTGTTTTACTGTGCCGCTCGACCAGTCGAGGGTGGTGCTCGACTAGTCGAGTGGCGCTCGACTCAAAGTCCAATGAGCTTTTGGTTTAAAAATTTCGAGTGCTTGACCAGTCGAGGGAAGTGCTCAACTAGTCGAGTGAGCCGCTCAACCGGTCGAGGACCTTACTCGACCAATCAAGGTTACACAGATTCATGTCCGGATTTTGTGCGGACTATGTAAATTTGAGACGGTTTCGCAAGAAGTGCAAAGGGGAGTTGCCTAAACTATAAATAGGGGTCCCTAGGGTTGTTATAAGGAATACAAGAGAGTTTCCTAAAACTTTACAAGGGTTTGCTAAAGGGTTTGGGGCTATCAAAGGTGTGTGTGTGTGTCTGTGTGTCTGTGTGTGTGTGTGAGAGAGAGAGAGAGAGAGAGAGAGAGAGAGAGAGAAAGGAAGCTTGTGGAAGGGAGGTTCTGCTCATAGAGGTAATCTACTGTGCACTCAACATCTCAGCGCTTTTACATCCTCGTAATCGGTCAGATCTCTCCGTTTTTTTTTTATATTCTCTTATTGTTTATCCACTCCTATGTGAGTGAAGAAGGTTTAATCCAAGCGGTGTGTGCTTGTGATCGGTTGTAGCATTCTACTTCATAGTGAATTATTGATCTGGACGAGGTCCCGTGGTTTTTACCTCTTTGAGGGTTTTCCACATAAAAATCTCTTGTGTCGTGTGGTCTGTGCTTTGATTTATTTCATTGCTTTATTATCCCATAATTCTGGTGTTTTTGGGAGGCTAGATCCTAAGGCTTTGTGCAACGGCCCCTAACAAAATTGTCTAGTTCACTCTTCTTTTACTACTTTGTGAAAACCACAACAATTAGATGGTCCTAAATATCCATGACAGGATCTTTATTCTGCAAACAATCTTGTCCATCCTTAATTTATGCATGCTGCTTTGCAAAAATCACAACAATTATATGGTACTAAACACCCATGATTAGGTATATATATCTTTTATGAATGATCTTGTCCATCATTTTTTGCATGCTCTAGATTTCCGTAACAAATTCTTATATTTAGATTTTTTTTTTTTTTCTTGTTGCTTATTTTAAGAATATGCTCTACATTATAGGTATTTTAAATCCATTGGCCCACTTGATAATTGTTTTAGCTTAAAAACTGACTTAAATATTTATCTAGATGGGCTTAACTTAATGATGTATTTTATTCCAGTCTTTTTTATGTGATTTAAAGATTTTTTTTTTTTTAATAATTCCCTACTCCGAGCTCTGTTTGGTGTAAATATACAACTAATATCAATAATTAACTTATATATTATCAAAACAAAACAAAAAAAAGTTTTACTTATAAGTGAATTACAACTTATATCAAAACGTACAACATGTAAGTGACTTTCTGGTGAAGGTGAAAGTCACAACTTAAAAACTCATTGACATTCAAGTGACCCTAAGATTCGTTTTCTTTTTTTAGCCATGTCGTGGTTGAATTTAAAGAAGTTTGCTTGACTACATTTTGAAGTATCGCAATAAGATAAGTTGCCACTGAGCTGGTTGGCCTTGAGTTTTTTACCACTATTAATTATCCACACCATTTATTTCATGGGGCTCTTGGATGCAAAAAAAAAAAAAAAAAAAAAAAAAAAAACCTCTTAGATTCAATACTTCAACCCTTTGATTATACAAAACTTGTGATAACCATTGATGTCAAAGATAAAAGAGCAAAATACCAAAGGAATTGAACTCCAAAGTGAGACTCATTGTATAAACTACTTGAATCCTTACAAGATGACCCAAGTTCAAAGGCTAAAGTCCCAACTATTGAGGCAGTGAATAGTTTTAATGTCTCTCCATCTTGTGTGAGTGTGTATGTATGTACGTTTGTACATGTAAAGCCTAGTTCCTCCAGGTCTTTTGATGTGATCTCTCCTATGCAATCTATGTAAGGAAGAACACATGTAGAGAGAAGCGTATTCTTCTGGGGGTATTCCTTTCTAAGAGAGTTCTTGTACGAAGGAAGAGTGGGATAGAGGTAAGCCTTGCATTTCTATTTTCTCTTAGTTCGGTGAAGAGGAAAACATTGTGTTGTTACCTCATGGACGTAGGCATATTATTGAACTCTGTAAATTTGTGTCATGTATTTTTATTTTTTTTCTTTTTCTATCTTGCCTACATCAGTTATGTGCTTTTCCCATCGAAATTAGTATTAGAACCAAAGGTTGAGAAGCCTTTTAATATAAGCTTGGTGTCAACAATTTTGTTGCACTTGCGTTTCAGATTGCTGGATCAATTTCTTTCAAATTTGATGTGCTAAAGTTTGACGGTTCTAATTATGCAATATGGATACTAAAGACAAACACAATGTTGATGAAGGAAGGCTATACAATTGTAATTAAAAGAAAAGAAAAGAGGTCTGCGAGATGAAAGATAATTTATTTGAGGGGAAAATCAATTAGCTATGGCAGATCTTCTTCATGTAATAGATGATCCAGTTTTATTTAATTCATTTGATCAAATCATTGCCAAATGTTTATGGGAAAAATTGCAAAACATATCTAAAGTGAAATTTATGCCAAACAAAGTATTTTTTCCAACATCAGTTGTATAACTTGAAGATGAAGAGAGTGTCCTCTTTGCAAGAGCAACCAAATGAGTTTAGTACCCTTATTAGTAAATTAGTAGTGGTTGATGAAGCCCGTAGTTAATTTTAATGTTCTAGTTTACTTTGATTCAACTTCTATGCTTTAAATGGTGAATAATTCTATCCTCCATAGATCCAATCATCCTCTTAATCATTCTTCAAGCTTTAAATTACTGGTTTAATCAACATTTCAATCTTTGCTCTCCAAATCACCTCCTATAGAAAAATGCATACAATTAGATCAATATAACACACTTATGTATATAAAACCAATGCACAATTAGTAAAAAAATATGCAATATTTTACACTCAATAGTTGATGTGAAGATCAACTATGAAGATAATGTTATACTTTTGTTTTGTTCAATGTTGGATCCATGGGATGGTTTAATTATGAATCTCAGTAATGGTCTATATCTCAATATAAAGCCATACATGTCCACGTTGCTTACACGAGAGTCGCACAGAAAAACACATGAGGGTATTCCGATGATGCCATAATAGCCAGATAAAAATCTACTAAGAAAGGTACAAATTGAAGAAATCAGATGAAATCTAAGTCAAAAGGGCGGAAAACGGGAAAGTGTTGACATTGCGAAAATAAGGGTCACTTGTGTAAAAATTGTAAACTTAGAAAAATAAATCAGGAAAATTTTAAACCTAATTCGCACGATCAAGCATTTAATTAAAGGGTTTCTAAGAAAACTTAATTGATAAACGCGATTCATCCAAAGATAGGATAGTGTTGTCGATCGTGGTTTCATAAGAGAATATGAACTATCAATGAATTTAGATTTGGGTGCTTCGTTCCATATGAAACCACGCGAAGATTGTTTTTATGCATATTAATTATGTGATGATGGCTGGCACAATTTACCTGGACAATGATGGCACGCGTAAAATTGTAGAGATTGGAGACGTCGTAATCATTATGTTTAATGGTATCACATGTACATTTTTAAGTGTACGACGCGTATTGGACCTGCAAAAGATTATTTCATCATTTGAAAAGTTTGATAAAGATAACAATATTTTTTTTGTGAAAATGGTCTATAGAAATTTGTACAAAGGTAATGATAGTTATGAAATGACAATTGATGTGGAATTTATATTAGTTGGTTGGAGATATTATAGTTGCTAATACTATTGTTATCAATGTCATGACAGACTTTGTTAAAATCTAGCAGAGGCAATTGGGTCACATGAGTAAGCAATGACTGCAATGTACTTTTTCTAAAATCAAAATTTACTTCCTGATTTAAAATTTATTAATTTATTTTTTTAGGATTATCTATTTCGAAAGCTTTATAAAACTTGTTTTTCCCCTCCCCCTACTAAAATGAAAGATGTCTTAAATCTAGTTCATTATAACACTTGGGAGGCACCTATCAAATTCTTGAGAGGTTCAAAGTTTTTTATTTATTTTATTAATAATTTATCCAGGAAAGGATGAATTTATATGCTTAAGAAGGGTGATACTTTTACTTGTTTTATTAAGTTTAAAATAATGGTTGAAAATTAAAAGAGAATGAAGAATAAGTGTCCAAAAACTAATAGCGAATGAGAATACACTTTGAAAAAATTCAAAGATTTTCGCAGTGAGCATGAAATTGAGAGATACTTCACAGTCCTTGGTACTCTACATCAAAACAGAGTAGTTGAAAGTATAAATCGTACACTTACAAATTGTGTTACGAGCATAAGTTCAACTAGGCTTGAGCAATATTTTTAGGTGAAAATCGTTTATATAGCTTGTTATTTGGTGAATCATTCTTCTACGACTACATTAGATTATAAGATCGTTGAAGAGGTAGTGATCTGAAAAATCTATTAATTATTGGAGGTCAAGCGAAAGCAAACCCAAATTCAATCAAACAAAACAAAATCAAGTGCAAAACAAAAGCTATAACGTCTCGGAAAAATTTATACAAAGACCCGAGTACCACCTCAGGCAGAAATCACTCAAGACCAAATCCTTAGCAATTAGGCGAGAATTAGCTAGTACTAAACTAGAGTACTGTGAGATAAGCATTAATCACTTTAAATATGATCTGCAAGACCTAAAACTTGCAGAATTACCCTATAATCTAGGATCAATCTCATTACCCAGTTGCTCTCGGGAGCATTTCGAAACTCCGTATCGGACCTGGACCGTACGTCGAAAGTTCGATTACCCCGAAACTATAGCATTATGACTGCCTTATTGGGCTTGACTACCACCTTGGAAATCAAGTCTTAACAATGTCCAGAAATGTGCAACTTGAGCCCAGAGTGAAGTGTGTGAGAAATGTGAATATATTTAGAAATAAAATACAAACATAAGGATTCAGACCGTCAGAATCTGACCCAAATACAACCTCAAATCAGGAAAAATTTTCCACGCATGGCAGTGTACTGGTGGCCCTGATCGAGTGCCGGTGACCGTTAAACTGAAACTGGTCCGCCACGGGCAATCTAGAAACTCGATTGGAATGAAAACTCAGCTTGACCTAGATCCAAGGTTAGGAAGCTTAAGTCCGACCGCACGCAAAAAAGGAGACTCTAGAAGTGCTTCGTTGGATCGAAACTGATGTCTTTTGGACATAACCTAAGTATACCATGACCCTGGGGTCATTCCCATCAGTTTTGGGCTTATAAAAAAGGGCTTAAACCCTCTCTCTCTCATAACCCATGCGAATTTCCTAAACCCTAGAAAGAAAAGAGAGAGAAAGAGAAGGAAAGAGAGAGAGAGGGTGGGAGTTTGCTCTCGAGATTCAATCCTGCCACTCCACTTGCCATTTCATCAATTCTGAATCGCTAATCTGGCGTTTCCAACAACACACTTGGGTAAGAAAAGCTAACCCTAATATGTTTTAGAGTTTCAAATAGTGTAAGTTATGAAATAGCTAACCTAATTCATGCTATAGGTCGCCAATCCACCGTTGACAAAAACTAAGTGTCTAAAACGACTCCGTTACGAGTTTACTGGCGTAAGGTGCATACTATAAATGTATAGGTTATAGTTTTCAAGGCTTTCAATATCGGTTAATGATTTATTACTGACGTGGATGCTATTTCACATGCCAAATGCGATGTCTGTCTAGCCTTTCAGATATATATGAACTATGTTGAGTTTAGGCTAATCCATGTATTTGTTGAAATAATCGTATGAGTATGGAATTTGAATTTGAGTTTGCCATAATTAATTGTTGACTATGTATGCTAGATGTATATGTAACAACTCTTTGACGAGAGGATTAGCCCTAATACATGTTATATCAATATACGTTGCGTAGGTTCTATTGTGTAGCCTAAGTGTTTGTGAAAATGACTGAATGAGTATAGAATTCGCATTTGTACTCGCCATGACTAACTGTCATGGATATATGATTGTTGTATAGGAGATAACCCTTTGACGAGAGGATTGACCCTAATACGTATGATAACTAATATATATCATATATGATGGAATGCGTAGGCTAAGTGTTCGTAAAAGGTCTGAATGAGTTAGTAGTTAGTAAGGTGTACCTGTATGCGGGTTGAGATATGATTCTCAACTACCCCAATGATGTGTATGATTTCCTCCATATATGTCATATTCTGATGTCTGGTTGTTTATGAATTGAATGTGTGCGAATTCATGTTTACATTGCATTTCAGAACATGTTCATATGATTGTATGATTTGAAATATCGATCCATTACTGCTTTAATTATCTTATAGGATATTTTGTTGTAATTGAATGTGGTTGGGGCTATCATATAGTCCAGGAAATCGGTAACAGGCCTCGAATTGGTGGCTGAGATTGTTTCGCCACACAGGAAGTGTTCGAAGAATCCGAGTCATACTTGGGTTGTCGACAGTGGTTAAGCCATACGGAGTGCTTACGCACTTCATGTCAATTAACTCAACGTGCGCTCGTACTAGTTGAACCCGTCAAGTAACCCGATTAGCCCGATGTATGTTCACCATGTTTGGACACTACTGCTTGAACCTAATGTACCAAACCCACTAGTGAAATCCCCATTAACCTTGGTACCTCGATCCACTAAGACTCATGAGCCGGACATGGTGGTATAGGACACCGTAGTTGAGCTGTCGACCTACGCTGTGGCGACGAGCCTCCCCATAATGACCAGTGAGCAACACCGCCTTGTGAGCTGAATACGGTGATATGGAACACTGTATTCGAGCTGTCAACCTACACTGATCAGGTAACGAGCCCTTTGTAGTGACCTCGAGCATACTCTGAGACTGCGTTGAGGTGACGAGCCTTTTCTATAGTCAATAGAGTATAAACTAGGCCTGCACTGATAAGGCGACGAGCCCTTTTGTAGTGACCTAAAACCACAACATCGTATGAGAGTTGCTAGGACTGATGACCCTAGACCGGATCATTATTGGGAATTGATATAAGGGAGGTATCTTAACTTTCTAATCCTGCTGTATGAATAAACCTAAGTAAGAACTGGACTAACACAATCATAACATTGCATTGCACAGTGCTTGGCGAGGAAGTAACATGTGTCTGGAGTGGTGTATGCCGCGACCGTGAGATGAAGTTCGCAGAGGGAGTGTAGGTGAGGGCATGCATCATATCATATCATCCTTGCATTAATAAGAGCACTTAGGGTTGAATTATTATACTGCTTTATCATTACTGCTTGATTGAATTGATAACATGTTAACCTTTGCGATATAATTCCACCTAGTTAGCTACTCACTCCCATGTTCTGGGACGGTGTTTACACACCAACCAGACTCTATTTTAGTTGCAGACGACGACGCGACGTATGAGGCGAATCCTGACTTCTATGACAATGAGGAGGAGATCTCATATATGCAGTTATCGGACGGTTTTACTTAGGCCGTACTGATCGATGGGGATTAAAGGGTTTCTCAGTTATAGATGGACTATACTTTTGAAATTTTGAATATTGAACTAATACATGTAAATATTTGATCTGGCAATGTAATCATACTCTGGAGAGTAGTAACGGTCCATACGTTTGCTTATACTTATATACATCTCTTAGTCTTCCGCTTGCGTAACGTAATTATTTTTGGAGTATGTGTTATTGTTTTGGTATAATCCCATTCATGTTTTATGCACTAACACGGACAACATACAATCATCACAAAATATGTTGCATAAGTAATGTGTTGGAACTCGGGAGTCAGGCATGTGCACGACCCCCAATTTTTAAGGCGTTACAAGTTAGTATCAGAGCATGATTTGGATTAAACTGGACCTGGGTTATGGTCACACGACATACGCTGATGCATCTAGACCTAGGTAGGTGCGAGAACAATGTAGAAACAAGCTTATGTTTTCCAGTTTCGCCAATTGGTGAAATTCACCGAAAACGATCTCTGAGATCGAGTCCGTACACCTCTGTGATCGCATGAGACGACCCCGGATTATCCCAAGACCATCAATTGACGGGTCTAGACCACGATTTACCCTATTCCAGCCTTCAACAATTGGTATATGCGGGTATACATCAGAAAGTACCCGAAATGACCCGTAAATACTCGAATCAGAGTCGGGGGGTCAAAACGACCAATTCGATGGGACCCAAGGTGGGCCCCACATGTTTTTGGACTAAAGGGGGAGGGGAGGACCTCGCCTCACCAGCGACCCCTCGCCGGGATGTCCAGAGGTCGGCAAGGGCCTCGCCGGTTCCGCGAGGCCTCGCCGCCTAGCGGGCCTGGCCGGGCGGGTCGGCTCGGGCCGACGCTCCTAGGGCGTTGTGTGGCCCACTGAAGTGGGTTGGGTCAATTTTAAACCCTCCCAATACGCCCCTTCTTCATAATACACCTCTCTTAGCTTTCCCTTTCTCAAGAAAAACCCAAATTCTTCACTCAAATCCCCTCTCCAAGCACTTCTTCCATTTTCGTGCACCACCCTCATCACCCCTTCAAAAACCATCTCCCATTGCTGGTTACCTTATTCTCTCCCTCACATTTGAGTGTTTAACCCTTATGTGTCTCAAATTTGTGGGAACCCCATTAAGCCATCCCATTTCCCTATTTTCTCTCCTTTTTCATGGCCCTATTTGAGCTTGTTACAGTCATATTCTCGATTTCCACCATTCTTTCTCTCATAGGAAAGAAACGAGCTCCTGTGGGTAAAGCCAGCCCTCATCGCCCTATTCGTTAAAGGAGGCCAAGAGGGGTCACCGCAAGCTCAAACGTTGATAGAGAGATAAGAACGAACGTCTCGATCCCCAGGCCCCCCTCGAGAGGACTCTATTGGCGGAGATATCTCATGGAAGATTCCAGGGCCGCAGGGTCCTTTTTGAAGCACATGTGGATGAGAAGCTCTTTGGGGATTATCTATTATTGGAGTGCCTGGGTGAGGCCGGATGGGGTACCGTGTTTGAGGGCAAGTCTCGTGCCAATGTGAGCACTGTGCGAGCATTCTATGCCCACATTCGAGAGCCTATACTGGAGCCATTGCAGTTCAATATTCCAGTGGGAAGAGGTCCATGCAAGTGAGAAGAACCTGAAGAGTGCACTTGAAAGGGATCGCCACACGCGATTCCTTTGTGGACACCTGGCCTACTGGAATCCAGACAACAACCTCCTAGCGACCAATATGACTGACGACTTTTGCCTGCTCCACCACATCTTCACATACAACGTGTACCCCAGATGGAGCAACCGCAGTGAGTGCATGCGCCTGATGGTAGACTTTCTATACCAAGCTGGCAGAGAGAGAAGTTGTGCGTGCGTACGTATATTCTGCGACAGGTAGTTCTGACCGCACGCTCTAGTAGGGCGTTTGATTCACTTCTATTTGGCCGACTCATATGTAAGCTTACGCGTGAATTCGCCTACGGACTTGGTACAAAACTTCCCGTGCCGATCCATTTTATCAACGAAGCAACTCTCAACAACATGGAGATTGGGCCACGGCAACGTCAAGCCCGACTCGATGAGAGTGAGGATTAGACGGGTAGTGAGGAGGACGAGAGTGAAGAGGAAAGTAGGGAAGAGATAGAGGAGGAACGGAAAGAGGAAGAAGAGGATCAAGACACGGATGAGAGCTCCCCTCCTACGGCAGAGGAGCATGACACTGATTAGGCCCGCTTATCTCTACTTGAGGAGGGCCAGGCTGCCCTGCGACAGGAGATTATTGATGTCCGAGCCCTCGTGAAACACAAGTTTAAGAAGGTGACTCGCACCTTAAAAACTATCATGTGCTGCTGCAGGATAAGAGTGCCCCTCCTGCATCACCAGACTCAGACGACTAATCATGCTTACAGTCGTCATCTAGTTGTTTGCTTGTTATTTCATAGTTTTTATGTGTTAGCCTTGGCAGGCTTAGTAGTAGGTGTGATGAATGGTGTGTTTGTTGTTTAAGTTGTTGAGTAGGTTAGCTTTCATGCGTTTCTTGTCATGATGCATGTATGGATATTTCTCCTGCATTGTGGTAAATTTTGTTAAATGGAATGCATAAAATTTTCTTTGGTATGGAATGGGAATGATTGTGGTTGAATATATGTGCTTGTGCTGAATCTGACTGGGTTACACCCTACTTTGAATATAGGGAATGCCACCTAAGGCTGCACGGACTACAACACGCCACACTCCGGGTGAGTCGTTTGACGTGGCACCTCCCCTAAGTGATAGCCATACGGACCCCAATTCTGGCCCGTCTCGCATTGATACTATGTCAGATTCACAGCCGACTACTGGCCCCACTAATGGGCCGACACCTGTACCACCACCTACGGCACCACCTGTTGCACCACCGGTTTCTGAGCAGGCCCATGCGTCTTCTTCGACGCCTCATATGCCTCAGACTACTTCACTTGCTGATAGGTTTGAGCAGATGATGTTGATGATGCAGCAGCAGCAGATACAACACCAGCAGTAGTAGGCACAGCAGCAGCAACAACAACTTTTGGCCGCCCTTGGGGGAATGTTTGCCCAGAGCATGGGTGTGGCCCCACCTGCGCCATTTGTACACCCTGCAGGGAATGCAGGTGGCAGCGGCCACTTTGAGCGATTCCAGCGCTTACAACCTCCTGCATTTGCGGGTACTCATAGACTCGAGGAGGCCGAGTATTGGCTTGACCGCATCTCTAAGATGTTAAAGCCACTGCACTGCACTGAGGCAGAGCAGGTGGAACTGATCACCTACATGTTTAAGAAAAAGGCCAGCCTTTTGGTGGGACAGTGTCCTAAAGACCATGGCTATTGGTTATGTATGGACGTGGGCAGCCTTTGAGGCCCGCTTCCACGAGAAATACTACTCACTCACTTATCGGCACGAGAAGGAGAGTGAGTTCTTTCGCCTCCATCAAGGGGGCATGTCAGTGTCAGAGTATGAGAATCGGTTTATGGAGCTGGGCGGGTATGCTCCATTGATACTGGGGGATAAGGATATACAAATGTGACAATTTTCTAAGGGATTGTGACCCGAGATCCGCTTGAAGATGTGTTGTGCTAGCATATCTACCTACGCTGAGCTTATAGGTATGTCCCCACGAACTGAGCAGGACGGGGACAGACTGTCACACGCACGGGCACCTATGGTTCCTAGGCCGCGACTAGATGTGCCGAGCAGACCATTCCTCGGTAAGAAGCTGCGCCCATATTCACCCCTTAGGCTTATCGCTCCACCGACTCAGTTGAGGCGGGCAGATATGTGGTGTAACTACTGCAAGAGGGCTGGCCACCCAGAGGCAAATTGTTTTACCAGGATGAGGGATAACGGCTTCTCACCACCGCAGAGGATCATCCGTTCATTGCCTCAGGCCATTTCAGCACCGCCTCTACGGACGGCACCAACGCATCTATCTTTCAGGCCACTTGTACCCTGATTTAGGCCGCCTCAACGGCCTATGGCACCACAGCCGAACCACTCACAGCAAGCTCGGGTGCATTCACTTATAGTTGAGGCATCCGAGGCATCGGGCGTAGCACCTGTGGCTTTTGAAGTCACATCCCAGATTTAAGATACGCCTGTCTTCTTATTGGTGGACACCGAGTCCACTATTTCGATCATTTCCTGCGCTGCAGTTAAGTGACTAGCGTTGGTTACTGCTCCTACGAAGGGAAGTGAGGCTTACTACCGCTACAGGGACCTTTTCAGACGTTACCCGGATTTGCGAGGCTTGCTCGGTAGATTTGGGTAGCAGGACAGTGCGCGTCGACCTGATTGTCACCCCATTATAGCACTATGATGTTGCTCTCAGTATGGATTGACTCACCGAGATGAGGGTGGAGATAGATTGTGAGACCAGAGTCGTGACAGCCTACGGACCTGAGGGCACGGTCTTTACTTTTCCAGTTCAGGTCAGTTGGCCCTGTCGAGTTAGTTGTTGCGATGCCTTGTTAGAACGTATTGATGGTCCGACGTTAGGAGATACGCTTGTGGTTCAGGACTTTACAGACATATTCGAGAAGATCCCCAGACTACCTCCTCGGCACGAGATCGATTTTACTATTGATCTTGTGCCTGGTGCGACACCCATTTCATTACCGATGTATCGTATGCCTCCATGTAAGATAAAGGAACTGAGGAAACAGATTGACGAGCTGGTAGAGAAGAGCTTCATACGACTGAGTGTGTCTCCTTGAGGAGCACCTGTGCTGTTCATCAAGAAGAAGGATGGGTCATTACGGTTGTGTATTGATTACCGCAGGTTGAACCAAGTGACTGTGAAGAACAAGTATCCTTTGCCCAGGATAGATGATCTGTTTGATCAGTTGAAAGGGGCACAATACTTTTCAAAGATTGACTTACAGTCAACGTATCATCAGTTACGCGTCAGGGATAAAGACGTGCAAAAGATGACTTTTAGGACCAGTTTTGGGCACTACGAATTCCTCGTGATGTCGTTCGGTCTTACGAACGCGCCGGCCGTATTCATGGACCTGATGAACAGGGTGTTCCGGCCATTTCTGTTCCGATTCGTCATCGTATTTATAGATAACATTTTGATATACTCTGCGAGTCGGGAAGAGCACAAGGGACACCTACAAACAGTCTTGGATACTTTGAGGAAGAACCAGTTGTTCGCACAGTACAAGAAGTACGACTTCTGGTAGAAGGAAGTCAAGTTCCTGGGACATGTGGTGTCCAAGGAAGGGATAACGGTAGACCTTGCAAAAGTAACCGCAGTTCAGGACTGGAAGCAGCCTAGTTCGGTTACTGAGGTGAGGAGTTTTCTGGGCCTGGCAGGTTATTATCGACGTTTCATTTGGGACTTTTCTAAGATAGCCAGGCCTTTGTCTCGGTTAACTCAGAATGACCTGAAGTTCACCTGGAATGAGAAGGTGGAAGCAGCTTTTCAGGAACTGAAGGACTGGCTGACGTTCGCCCCTGTGCTAGTATTGCCAGAGCAAGGGGTCAAGTATACGATATACACCGATGCATCTCGTGTTGGTTTGGGCTGTGTCCTTATGCAGAAGGACAAGGTGATTGCTTATGCCTCGAGACAGTTGAGGAAATACGAGGAGAATTACCCTACACACGACCTAGAGTTGGCAGTGGTCATATTTGCATCAAAGCTCTGGAGACATTACCTCTATGGATAAGAGTTCGAGCTCTTTTGCGACCATAAGAGCCTTAAATACATATTCACACAAAGAGACATGAATATGAGACAGCGGCGATGAATGGAAACCTTGAAGGACTTTAAGTTCGAGATCTCCTACCACCCTGGCAAGGCCAACCTTGTGGCAGACGCGTTAAGCCGCAAGAAGATGATAGAATTTACAGCTCCGCTAATGATTGAGGAATGGAACATGGTCAAGTTTGTGTGAGACTTTAAGCATAAACTTACCGTGGAGGAGTCGTATGAATGTGTCGCACACGTTCGAGTGCGGCCACTCATCGATAATAGCATTATCGTGGCCCAGAAAGACGACGAGCGATTGGTTGAGCTTAGAAAGCTGGCTAGCAATGATGAGGATGCCGAATGGAGCATGGATATGGATGGGGGTTTGCGTTATCTTAGCCGCCTATGTGTCCCAAACATTCCTGAGTTGAGGCGAGAAGTCCTTGAGGCAGTACACAATTCGAAGCTAGCGATGCATCCTAGAAGTACGAAGATGTATCGAGATGTGAAGAGGTCGTACTGGTGGGACAACATGAAGGCTCATATAGCAGAGTATGTATCCCATTATCTCACGTGTCAGCAGGTCAAGGCAGAGCACCACCAACCTCCTAGACTGCTTCATCCCATGCCCATAACTGAATGGAAATGAGATTTTATCTCTATGGATTTCATCTCAGGACTACCAAAAACGAGGAGGGGACATGACTCTATTTGGGTAATCGTGGACCAATCAACTAAGTCAGCCCACTTCCTCCCGATTAAAGTCTCAAACTCTGTAGACGAGTTGATCAGGCTGTACATCAAGGAGATAGTGCGTCTACATGGAGTTCCGTTGGAGATAGTGTCGGACCGAGACATGCAATTCACATCTATCTTTTGGACTCGTATCCAAAAAGCAATGGATGCGAAGTTGAAGTTCAGCACCGCGTTCCAGACGGAACGGGTAAATCAAGTGCTGGAAGACATGCTGCGAGCTTGTGTACTTGATTTCAAGGACAGTTGGGATGACTGTCTCTCACATGCAGAGTTCGCCTATAATAACAGTTTTCAGGCAAGTATTGGCATGACTCCTTACGAGGCCTTGTATGGGCGCCCTTGTTGAGTACTGCATTACTGGACAGAGGTTGGCGAGCGCAGTTTGATTGGCCCAGAGTTAGAACAAGCGACCTTAGAGAAGATCGACATTATCAGGCGTCGACTTCTGACAGCACAGAGTAGACAGAAGAGTTATGCCGATACGAGGTGGTGACCGCTAGAGTTCGAGGTTAGGGACTATGTACTCCTCAGAGTTTTCCCTATGAAGGGAGTCCTCCGGTTTGGCAAGAAAGGAAAACTTACGCCATGATTCATTGGCCTATTTCAGATACTTGATCGAGTGGGTATAGTGGCTTACTGCCTTGCTCTGCCCACACCACTCACGGGCGTGCACAACGTATTTCATGTATCTATGCGGAAGAAATACGTTCCTGATCCTTCCCATATTATCAAATGAGAGCAGGTACAGCTGAATAAAGACACTACATATGTGCTACGACCGACGCGTATCTTATACAGGAAGGAGCAGGTATTGCGTAACATGGTTATCCCACTGAAGGTACTGTGGACGCATCACACAGAGGAAGAGGCTACCTGGGAGATAGAAGCCAAGGTCCGTAAGAACTACCCTCAGATTCTCGAGGAGTACGAAAATGTACTAATTTTGAGGATAAAATTTTTCTTTAAGGGGGGTAGATTGTAACGTCTCGAAAAAATCCGTACAAAGACCCGAGTACCACCTCAAGCAGAAATCACTCAGGACCAAATCCTTAGCAATTAGGCGAGAATTAGCTAGTGCTGAACTAGAGTACCTGTGAGATTAACACTAATCACTTTAAATACGATTTGCAAGACCCAAAACTTGTAGAACCATCGACGCTACATTACCCTATAATCTAGGATCAATCTCATTACCCAGTTGCTCTCGGGAGCATTTTGAAACTTTGTATCAGACCTAGACCGCACGTCGAAAGTTTGATTACCCCGAAACTATATCGTTATGACCGCCTTGCTGGGCTTGACTACCACCTCGGAAATCAAGTCCTAACAGTGTCCAAAACCGCGCAACTTGAGCCCAAAGCGAAGTGTGTGAGAAATGTGAATATATTTAGAAATAAAATTCAAACTTAAGTAAATTGAGACTTGTCACTTGCGGGCCAAATATAAGGATTCAGACCGTCAGAATCTGACCTAAATACACCCTCGGATCAGGAAAAATTTTCCACACATGGCAGTGTACTAATGGCCTTGACCTAGTGCTGGTGACCGTTGAACTGAAACTGGTCCGCCACAGGAGATCTGGAAACCCGATTAGAACAAAAACTCGGATTGACCAAGATCCAAGGTCAGGAAGCTTAAGTCCGACCGCACGCAGAAAAGGGGGCTCCAGAAGTGCTCCGTTGGATCGAAACTGATGTCCTTTGGATATAACCTAAGTATACCATGACCCTGAGGTCATTCCCATCAATTTTGGGCTTATAAAAAGGGCTTAAACCCTCTCTCTCATAACCCATACGAATTTCCTAAACCCTAGAAAGAAAAGAAAGAGAAAGAGAAGGAAAGAGAAAGAAAGTGTGGGAGTTTGCTCTCGGGATTCAATCCCGCTACTCCACTTGCCATTTCATCAATTCTGAATCGCTAATCTGACGTTTCCAACAACGCACTTGGGTAAGAAAACCTAACCCTAATCTGTTTTAGGGTTTCAAATAGTGTAAGTTATGAAATAGCTAATCTAATTCATGCTATAGGTCGCCAATCCGCCGTTGACAAAGACTAAGTGTCTAAAACGACTCCATTACGCATTTACTAGCGTAAGGCGTGAATTATAAATGTATAGGTTATAGTTTTCAAGGCTTTCAATGTCGGTTAATGATTTATTACTGACGTGGATGCTATTTCACATGCCAAATGCGATGTCTGTCTAGCCTTTCAGATATATACGAACTATATTGAGTTTAGGTTAATTCATGTGTTTGTTGAAATAATCGTATAAGTATGGAATTTGAATTTGAGTTTGCCATGATTAATTGTTGTTTATGTATGCTAGATATATGTGTAACAACTCTTTGACGAGAGGACTAGCCCTAATACATGTTATATCAACATACGTTGAATAGGTTCTATAGTGTAGCCTAAGTGTTTGTGAAAATGACTGAATGAGTATAGAATTCACATTCGTGCTTGCCATGACTAACTGTCATGAATATATGATTATTGTATAGACGATAACCCTTTGACGAGAGGATTGACCCTAATACGTATGATAACTAATATATATCATATATGATGGAATGCGTAGGCTAAGTGTTCATAAAAGGTCTGAATGAGTTAGTAGTTAGTAAGGTATACCTGTATGCGGGTTGAGATATGATTCTCAACTACCCCAATGATGTGTATGATTTTCTCCATGTATGTCATATTCTGATGTCTGGTTGTTTATGAATTGAATGTGTGCGAATTCATGTTTACATTGCATTTCAGAACATGTTCATATGATTGTATGATTTGAAATATCGATCCATTACTGCTTTAATTATATTATAGGATATTTTGTTATAATTGAATGTGGTTGGGGCTATCATATAGTCCAGAAAATCGGTAACAGGCCTCGAATTGGTGGCTGAGATTGTTTCGCCACATAGGAGGTGTTCGATGAATCTGAGTCGTACTTGGGTTGTCGACAGTGGTTAGGCCACACGGAGTTCTTATGCACTTCATGTCAATTAACTCAACGTGCACTCATACTAGTCGAGCCCATCAAATAACCCGATTGACCCAATGTATGTTCACCATATTTGGACACTACTGTTTGAACCTAAGGTACCAAACCCACCAGTGGAATCCCCGATAACTTTGGTACCTCAATCCGTTAAAACTCATGAGCCGGACATGATGGTATGAGATACCGTGGTCGAGTTATTGGCCTACGTTGTAGCGACGAGCCTCCCCGTAATGACCAGTGATCAACACCGCCTTGTGAGCCAAATACAGTGGTATGAGACAATGTATTCGAGCTGTTGGCCTATATTGATCAGGTGACGAGCCCTTTGTAGTGACCTCGAGCATACTCTGAACTGCATTAAGGCGATGAGCCTTTTCCGTAGTCAATAGAGTATAAACTAGGCCTACACTAATAAGGCGACGAGCCCTTTTGTAATGACCTAGAATCATAACATCGTATGAGAGTTGCTAGGACTGACGACCCTAGACCGGATCATTGTTGGGAATTGATATAAGGGAGGTATCTTAGCTTCCCAATCCTTCTGTCTGAATAAACCTAAGTAAGAACTGGACTAACACGACCATAACATTGCATTGCACGGTGCTTGGCGAGGAAGTAACATGTGTCTGAAGTAGTGCATGCCGCGACCGTGAGATGAAGTTCGCAGAGGGAGTGTAGGCGAGGGTATGCATCATATCATATCATCCTTGCATTAATAAGAGTACTTTGGGCCGAATTGTTGTATTGCTTTATCATTACTGCTTGCTTGAATTGATAACATGTTAACCTTTGCGATATAATTCCACTGAGTTAGCTACTCACTCTCACGTTCTGCGACGATGTTTACACACCAACCAGACTCTATTTTAGTTGCAGATGGCAACGCGATGTATGAGGCGGATCCTGACTTCTACGACGATGAAGAGGAGTTCTCTTATATGTAGTTATCAGGCGATTTTACTTAGGCTGTACTGATCGACAAGGATTACAGGGTTTCTCAATTATAGATGGACTATACTTTTGAAATTTTGAATGTTGAAATAATACATGTAAATATTTGATCTGGCAATGTAATCATACTCTGGAGAGTAGTAACGATTCATATGTTTGCTTATACTTATATACATCTCTCAGTCTTCCTCTTACGTAACATAATTATTTCTGGAGTATGGATTATTGTTTTGGTATAATCTCATTCATGTTTTATGCACTAACACGGACAACATACAATCATCACAAAATATGTTGCATAAGTAATGTGTTGGAAATTGGGAGTCAGGCATGTGCACAACCCCCGATTTTCAGGCCATTACAAAAGCACACAGAGATTATATGATTTTTACATAGAAAAACACTTGCGGGAAAGAACAACTACACAAAGCAACAATGAATCCACTATGAAAGTGATATTACAGGAGATGGATGGACTTACCAATTCATACAACCCCAAAATCCCTTCTCAAAATCCTAACTTTTCTTTGGAACACCTTGGGAATATATTAACATTCACTTCCCATACCCTAAGGGCGTGTTTGATTTTCCAAACCTTCAGTAAATACACTACAAATGAGTAATAATTATTTCCTTTGGTAATTACCGCATTGTTACTGATGCTTGATTTGACTTTTACTTTTTTAGCTCTAAAACCTCGGACACTGCCAAATATATGTGGGGCCCACCGTGATGTATGTGGCTTATTCACACCGTCCATCTGTTATGCCAGCTGAATTTATGTCTTGACTAAAAAAATGAGGTTGATACAAAGCTCAAGTGGACCACACCATAGGATTTAGGGAATTGAACATCTACCATTAAAATTTTATAGGTGCCACGGTTTCGTTTAGTGTGGGCCACTTGAGTGTTGGATCAGCCTCATTTTTCGACTAATGCCTCAAAATGTTATGCTAAAACGGATGGACGATGCAAATATATCATATATAATATGGTGGGGCCTAAAAATTTAAACCAGTCTTTTTGACTCGGTTTTCGAAACAGAAATGCATGTGCATTTTCAAACAGAGTGGAGGAGTAATAATTACTAATTCACAAGGCATTTACATGGGATTTGAAAAATCAAACAGGCCCTAAATCTCCTATCACAATCGAAATTAGAAATTAATTGTGCGCTTACACTGTTCCACGTGCACCGTCGTTGGCATTGATAGCTATTGAAGACCGGTTGATGACATTGAAGCCACCTTCGATGTCATCATGTAACAAAACTGTATAGTGAGCAAATGGGATTTCTTCAGATTTTCTCAATGGTAATGAGTGGTTTGTCGATGGCATCAACAGACCTTTGATTTCTGTCAAATAAAAGAAATCTAACAATAATAATTATTCATTCATTCATTCATGCGTTTGGTTATTACGCTTATGCGTGGATTCTCAAATATTAAATGACTAAGTTGAACGTGAGGTTTAAAGTGTGTATTTTTCCTAACTATCGAGATAGAACAAAAGAGTTTACATTGTGGGACCCTATACCTCTAAGTTAGTGATCATGCATAATATGGTTTTTAATTAGATTCAATGCAAAAAGACAAGGAACTACGAAGCTTAGAGCCATGAGAGAATTGAATTGGAATCTTCACATTGTATTCAAAATTAATGTACTAACTCAGATGATTAACAAGTCGATGATATCGTTTAAGTTGAAACCGATGAAAAGCATGCAGAAGATATCGGGTGCTAAAATGCAAAATTATCAAGGCCAACTAAAGAGAGTTATTTGGCTTGAGGACTATGTTACAACTTATGCTTGCATGACAAAAAAGCATGAGCCTTCTGCATATTGAAGGATATGTGAATATGTGGTGCTAGCTAGTTGAAAGTGTGTGTGATTGCTGGTTCGTGGCCATGCTTTTGTGCTTTTTATCAATGGGTTAACTCAGGAATATGATACATTTGACTTAGGATTTCTACAATCGGCTAGGCCCTGCAGGATGTTTGAAATCAGAGAGTTTAGGAGCTCCCAGTTCTATAATGACTCTTGTTACTGATCTGCACGCTGGGATTATAAGGGAACAATGATAAAGAAATAAGGGGTTAGGCACCTTCTTTGCTTACATGAAAGTGTGGTCTCTACTTTTGTGGGATTAGTGGAATTTTAGGAGATTAACAAATTCTAGTGTTGTTTTATTTAGTAATGCTAAAAGGGGAAAAATGATAATTTTCACCCAATCATCAATAAGCACTTTGTGATTGCTACAGCTTAACTTGTGGTGTGGAAGTGGAGAGCACAATGCACATATTAACCAGTACCCAAGAAAAACAGAATAAGAAAAAATAGACCTATCTACTAGTCAGCCACGAACAAACATTTTGTAATTGTTATAACTCAATTTGGGGGTGGAAGTGGAGAATGCGATACTCATATCAATCGACACCCAAGAAGAGCTAAAAAGGAGATAAATGGACTCAGTGATCTCATATTTATAATGTTGTAGGATCCAGGAAAACCAACAAGCCTCAGAGCATATGTCTAAAAATGTCTAAAAAATAGGAAGATTGGAGAGAGAAGAATTGTTGCAAATAACCACAAGTGAAGTAAACAGATAACAACAATATATGCCTCACGAGATGAACGGCAAATTAAGATGCGCAAGAGGGAAGAAGAGACCCATCACTTTTCGTAGAAGAAACGATTGAATATCTTCAACCTTGACTGTACTTCTCATTATTTGAACCATTGAGATGATTTGTGTTGATTGGGATGTGGACTTTGAACGGGTTGGATTGACTTAAATGTGACATATGGTTTGGACGAGTGACCTTGATAAGCTAGATTGAGTTAGATGGGCTTGATAATTGGTTTTGATGGTTTGGATGACTTCGATGGGTTAGATGGATGATTTGGACGGTTTTGATGGTTTAGATGGGTAGTTTTGGGGCAACGCTACTTGGCCTAAGCTCGGGCTAGGGTAGAGAAGGGGTGGCTAAGTTGGATGGCTAAGGTGTATAGGGGGTTAGGTTATGCTAAGGGTTTGAGTTTTGGTTGGGGCTAAGGGACTTGAGCTAATTGGTCTAGGCTACTTGGGCTAGGCTAGAAAAGGAGTGGCCAAGGGGTTACGTTTAGGCTAGGGGTTTGGGTTTTAGCTAGGGGTTAAGGGACTTGGGCTAAGCTAGAGAAGGGGGTGGCTAGGTTATTAATGAGATCTCTCTCTCATCTCCCTCTCTGAGGTGTGTTGGCTAAGGGACTTAGGACTAAGGCTTGACCTAGAGGTTGAGGGCTTTAACTTAACGTGAAGAAGGAAGAAAATGAGAGCTGTTATGTGAGAAATGAGAGGAGTGAGGGGACGGCATGTAACGCCCTGAAAATCGGGGGTCGAGCAGGAGCTTAACTCCCGAGTTCTAACGCATCACATATGCAACATAGATAATGATGATTAAATGTTGTTTGTATTAGCACATTAAACATGAATGAGATTAAACCAAACAACATATCATACTCCAGAGACGATTAAGTTAAGCAAGCGGAAGACTGTGATAAATATATAAAACATATAAGTAATCGTAGGTCTCCCGAGTATGATCATATTACCAGGTCAATAATTTACATGTACAGTTTCAAAATATACAAAATATGTAATGTCATCTAATCAGCAACCCTGCAAGCCCCGTCGATCAGGCCACGACTCACATGAACCCGCCCGAGAACTACATGTAGGAGAATGCCTCCTCGTCATCCTCGAAGTCTGGCTCCACCTCGTAGGCGTCACCACCACCTGCAGCTAAGACAAGAGTCTGGTTGGTGTGTACAATACCGTCCTAGAACGTAGGAGTGAGTGATCAACTCAGTGGAGCTATAAAGCAAAGGTTAACATGTTATCAATTCAGTCATGCAGTAATGATAACGCAATACAACAATCAGGTCCTAAGTACTCTTGTTATTGTAAGGATGATATGAAATAATGATACATGCCCTCGCCTACGCTCCCTCAGCGATTTCATCTCACGATCGCGGCATGCAACCCTTCCTCGATGCTTGACCTGTTACGCCAAAGGCACACGTAATGTTGTGTATGCTCGTGATTAGCCATGTTCTTACTTAAGTTTATTTATACAGCAGGATTGGGAAGCTATGATACCTCCCTTATATCAATGCCCAAACAATGATCCATTCTAAGGTCGTCAGTCCTAGCAAATCTCATACGATATTACAGTTCTAGGTCACTACAAAGGGCTCGTCACCTGATCAGTGTAGGCCTAGTTTATACTCTAGTTGCTACGGAAAGACTCATCACCTCAACGCAGACTCAGAGTATGCTCGAGGTCACTACATAGGGCTCGTCACCTGATCAGTATAGGCCGACAGCTCGAATACAGTCTCATACCACCGTATTCGGCTCACGAGGCGGTGTTGCTCACTGGTCACTACGGGAAGGCTCGTCGCCTCAGCGTAGGCCGACAGCTCGACCACGGTGTCTCATACTACCATGCCCGGCTCATGAATCTTAACGGATCGAGGTACTAAGGTTAAACGGGCTTTCTACTAGTGAGTTTGGTACCTTAGATTCAAGCAGTAGCGTTCATACATGGTGAACATACATCGGGCCAATCGGGTTGCTAGACAAGCTTAACTAGTACGAGCGCACATTGATTTGATCAACATGGAGTGCATAAGCATTCCGCGTGGCCTAACCACTGTCGTCAAACGACGTATGACTCGGATTCATCAAACGTATCTGTCGTGGTTGAAACTAAGTCAGCCACTCAGTCAGAACCAGTTACCGATTGCCTGGACTACACCGTAGCCCCAAACACACTTCAAATACGATAAGAATACATATGTGTTAGTAAAAAAAAAGCATGTAGCAACCAACATGAATATAAGTCTCATTTGAGCATTTCAACAAACACATGTACATGTTAGCATACATAGGCATTTCGACCATACAATACGTAGTAGTAATATAGGTTACATAAAGGAAACTACAACCATAGCTAAGGGGGTTGAGAATCCTATCTCAATACCCTCATTACATGTATTTCAACAGGTATATCCTCATTAAGGCAATTTACCAAACACTTAGACTACACATTCCAACATACATGTATTAGGCTAGTTATAACACATATCCTGGCACGCCCTTTTATAAAGGAGTTACCATATACACAACTAGCATATATTCATAGTTAATAATTATGGCAAACACAAATCCAAATTCCATATCCATTCAGACATTTTTACAAATACTTAGACTATACATTACAACATAGTAACGTATGTTGGCGATAATAGGAATTAGGACAAATCCTTTCACCAAGGAGTTGTCACACGCATAACGGCCATATATTCACGACGAATAATCATGGTAAACACGAATCCAAATTCTGTACTCATTCAGTCATATCAACAAACACATGGAATACAGTATATTCAACATAGTTCATATATATCTGTAAAGTGAAACAGGCATCGCATTTAACATTTGAAATAGCACCCACATCTGTTATAAATCATTAACCGGCATTGAAAGCCTTGAAAACCATAACCTAAACATTTATAATCGGCACATTTCATCGATAAACGAGTAACATACTCAGTTTGTATACCTAGTCTTTGTCTACGGCACAACGATAACCTATATCACGAAATGAGTTAACTATTTTATCCCTTTACACTATTTAAAACCCTGAAACAGATTAGGGTTAGGATTTCTTACCTAAGAACGGCGTCGAAATCGCCTGTATAGCGATACAAATGTGGTGGTTAGGCATGTGGAGCGTCGGGATTGAATCCCAGGAACCAACTCCAACTCTCTCTCTCTCTCTCTCTCTTTCCTTCTCTCTTTTCTCTCTTCTCTCTCCTAGAGTTTTATGACATGAGAGAGTGAGAGTTTTAGGTCCTTATATAGGCCTAAAACTGATGGGAATGGCTCCAGGGTCATTGTATACTTAGGTTATAGCCAAATAGGGGCTGTTTTGATCCAACGGAGCACTTCTAGAAGCCCATTTTCTGCGTGCAGTCGGACTTAAGCTCCCTGGCATTGGATCTAGGTTGAGTTAAGTTTTTGGTCCCATCGAATTTATAGATCGACCGTGGCGGACTAGTTTCAGTTCAACAGTCACCGATACTTGATCAGGGCCACAAGTACAGTGACATGTGTATGAAAATTTTCCTGACCCGAGGGTATAATTGGGTCAGATTCTGATGGTCTGAAACCTTAGATTTGACCTGTAACCGAATAGCCCAAATCACTTAAATCTGAGTTCAATTTCTAAAGATATTATCGTTTCTCACACACTTCGCTCCGGGCTCAAGTTGTGCATTTCTGGATACTATCTGAATTTGATTTCTGAGATAGTTGTCAAGCCCAGTAACCAATCATAAGCGTATAGTTTCGTGATCAACGGACTTTCGACGCGCGGTCCAAGTTCGATATGAAGTTTCAATGTGCTCTCGAGAGCAATTGGGTTTAGAGATTGATCCTACATTTCAGGGTAATGTAACATTAATGATTCTATAGGTTTTGGGTCTTGCAGTTCGTATTTAAAGTGGTTCAAATGAATTTTACAGGTAATCTAGTTTAGCACTTAGTTAATTTCATTTAATTTCTAAAGGATTTGATCCTGAGTGATTTTTGCCTAAGGTGGTACTCGGGTCTTTGTACAGATTTTTCTGAGATGTTACACGGCAAGGCTGCAGTTAAAGGTTAAGTGCTGGTCAAATATGTAAGTGGGGAGTTTTGATTGGTCAAGGAGGCTTGTGAGCCACATGACATCTTCTCATTTGTCCATGGAGCGATAATAAAGGTAAGTACAAGGCTGACATGAAGGGCACTTCGGAAAAATTGAAGGTTGCGCACTCATCTCAAGAGAAAAACTTTCCCCAATATCTGCACTGATCAAACAAAAGGCCAGTACAAGGCTGCGATGTAGTAATAACTCGGTGAGACCGAGATCATACCCACAGGGACTCATGATTGTGCAATTTATAGAATACTTTAGAACTAGAACTTACACAGGAGTGGATGAACAATAAGAGTAGAGAAGAAAAACGAAGAGATCTCATCGATTATAAGGACGTAGAAGCGTTGAGATGTCAAGTGTATAGTAGATCACCTTTATGAGCAGAACCTCCCTTCTACAAGCTTCCTCTCTCTCTTTCTCTCTCTCTCTCTCTCTCTCTCTCACCTTTGATAGTCCTAAACCCTTTAACAAACCCTTACAAAGTTTTAGAAAACTCTCTTGCATTCCCTAGAACAGCCCTAGGGACCTAAATTTGTATTTAGGCAACTCCCTTTTGCACCTCTTGCGAAATTGCCTCAAATTTAGGCAGTTCGCACAAAATCTGGACAAGAATCTACGTAACCTCGACTGGTTGAGCACCACGGAGTCCCAAACCAATTTGCTCGCTGGACTTTGAGTTGAGAACCACTCGATTGGTCGAATAGCCTCTTCGACCAGTTGAGCAGCCCACTCGACTGGTTGAGTGAGAGCATTATCTCCTCTTTCTGAGGAGGAAAAACCCATCAAATATCACAATGAATTAAGTTAAAAATATCAATAGTGCAAATAGAACTAGATGGAAAAGGTAATCTAGATTGTTTGGCTAAAGGCCAAACATCACGGTGAAATTTATTAGAAAATATAAAAGAAGGTAAAACGCTAGACAAATGCTGAAGACGAGCTTGGGAAGGATGACCAAGTCGTTGATGCCATAATGTAGAGGAAGAAGGGTGGTTAGTAGATAAAATGGCTAGAGGAACGTGTGGAATGAAGTGATAAAGGCCGTCTTGCTCTTTACCCAGTCCAATCGTCGTCTTCATGGCAATGTCCTGAAATAGACAAAAATCAGGAAAAAATGTGACTAAACATTTTAATGAACGAGTTAATTGACTGACGGAGAGAATATTAAATTGAAAAGATGGAACACACAAAACATCAGTAAGGGAAATAGTGGGTGTAAGAGTAGTAGAACCTACATGGGTGACATTGGCAAAATGACCATTTGGTAATGTGATGGAAGAAATTGATTAGAATGTGAGGAAGATTGAAGTGAAGATGAACAATGGGTCATATGGGTAGTGGCACCAGTGTCGATAATCCATGTGGAAGGAGAGGAAGAAACAAAAAAACAAGAGAAATTACCTGCAAGATTTGCCTCAGGTTGTGTAGTACCTTTATTGAGCAGTGAAAGAATTTGATGATATTGACCTGGAGTGAAGTTGGGAGTGGATGTGGCAGAATTAGTAGAACCCATATTGTCATGTGATGACATTCTGCGAGGTCTGGATGGAGTAGTACCATGGAGGCGATAGCCAGGTGGATATCCATGTAGTGCATGACATTTGTCCTTTGTGTGACCTGTCCAACCATAATAATCACAAGTGAGCTGAGTGCGACGTTTGTCACTGATGTCCTTATTTGAAAGATTACGTCCTGAATTGCGAGAGGAGCTTGGATGAGAATGATAGTTTGTAGCGACTATGGCGATACCATCATCGGAAGGTTTGTGAGAAGTAGAGACCTCTCGTTGTTTTTCTTCTTGTAGTAATAAGGAGTATGCTTTGTTAATTGAAGGAAGAGGATTCATGAGAAGAAGTTGTCCTCGGATGGCAGAGTAACTTTCATTAAGCCCCATAAGAAATTGCATGAGGCGTTCCTGCTGTTGAAAGGAAGTGAGATCCTTTAGCTGCTCCACAAGTATATGCAGGGAGAGCAGAGTAGAGGATAGTTCATCCCAATATGATTTCAACTGTGAGAAGTATGTAGCAATGGTAGACTGAGCTTGTGTGTGAGAGCAAATGGAGTGCTGAAATCGAAATATGAGCGGACCATTGCTTTGAGAAAAATGGTCATGGAGATCAATCTAAATAGCATAAGCACTGTCAGTGTAAACCACACTATTTGATAACTCTTTAGTGAGAGCATTGATGTTCCAAGATAGAACCAAATGGTTGCATTGAGTTCATGAGGCAAAATTAGGAGCAGTAGTGGAGGGCTATAGGTAGGAGCCATCAACAAAGCATAGTTTATTCTTGGCACTAAGAGCAACGATCAAGTGGCATAGTTATCGCCGATGAGAGGTTGAGAAACAAGCGTAATACCTAGCTGATCAAAATGATGAAGATAGAGTGGATTTGAGGAGTCTAGAGTTGCCAGAATATTAGTTGAAGTATATACATTGGTTGACGTAAACATAGTATTATCTGAAGAAGTAGCCATGTAGATCGAGGCATTTTAAGGGGGTTGTCACGATGGCGGGATTGGAGATGCTGCTAAGATGATGGTAACAGATTGGGTGAGTCGGTGGAGGACCATTGGATCCGAGTTACTGTTGTTGATTAGTACCGTGACTGATCTAGAGACCAGCCATGATGAATGGCCGAGCATAGAGATGGGGTCAATGATCAATGGCCTAGATGGACTGTCTCTGATACCATGACAAGTTGTGCACAACTTTCGTATATTCATTGAGAAGAGGAACGTCCTCTTCTATAGTCAATTACAATCTATATTAAGGAGATTGCTACAACTGTACAAGAAATAAAATCTCGGATTCTATGCTAAAATAAGATAATACACACTGTTACAAACCTAATACGGGTCTTCTCGAGAAAACTTGGACATACGTGTATTGAACTGCTTCTTAGCACGAGAAATGAGGGAAATGATCCTTGTTTTTTTCCGACTAAATCGTTGGGAATTTTATTCCCATTGGCGTTGATGTGACAATTTTTTGTGTTTAATGAGGTCCTTTTAGTGATAAGATCTGTCTTAGTTGATAAGTGTTTTTTTTTTTTTTTTTCTTGCTAATACTGCTCTCACACATTTCAAGGTATTTTTGCTATCTCAGCAGTCCCGCGGTCCATTTGGTAGATTGAGGTGGACTAGGATGATCAGCTAGAAATTTATTCCTGCCAGTTTTCTTAGCTTGATCTTTTATTATTATTATTATCATTATTTAAATCATATCATCCAACTGGCTGATATTTATAATGACCAGGGTGCAAATCAAGAATCAAGCATTGCAGCTTATGTAGATCATCTAAGCTAGCATTCAAAGCTTATATTATCTGCGTAAAATGTGCGTTGGAGCCTGTATATTTTGGCAACTATTCAGATCGGAAGAAAACTGCTTTCAAAAATCCTTATCAAAAGATATACGAAGCAATATCAAAATCGAATGAATAAATCCTTTGACAAGCATGTTTGTCAAAAGAAATTTATTTATTTTTTTTTTGTCAAAAGAACTTCAGTAGAAGGGAACTGCCTCGTATATAGAAGCCACGAGGAACAAAATGATCTTATAGCTTAGCTTCTTCTTGACTGAAACTATGCTCCTTGCACTCACGCTACTAGGAGAGTCAGCAACAACGTCACTTGCATTTGATGAACTTCGCCGATCCTTCACTTCCCAAAATACCACTTTGGTAGAGGCCAGTGAAACTCAAAACGAGGTTTATGGCTCAGGGCAAAGATGTCCGACAGGTTGATAACAGAACAAAGAACACTAACCGTTTTGAAGGAATAATATGTTAGTGTTATTTCAAGTGTCGTTTTCTTTTCACACTATCAAATACAATTACTAGCCAATAAGTACACGTGTGCATGATAACATTTAGCTGTGGGAAATGGTTTTAAAAAACAAATGTTTGGAAGCACAACCGACGTCTCTTTTACACCTCCAAGAAGTCCACGACACAAGAAAACAGTGGTGATTAAATGACCTGCATTAAAAACTTATTAGGGCCAACTGTAATGTTTATTTACCATCCAACTTGTTGATGAGCTCAAGGAAAAATATAAATAACAGCTTCATCCAAAACTTACTTTTGTGAGCCCTAGGAAGCTCTTACGGGTGAGAATAGCAGGACTGGCTATTGAAGTGACGTCACCATGTTTTGTGGGCCCCACTATGATGTATGTGTTGTATCCACACCGTCAATCCATCTGGAGAGATCATTTTAAGGCATGAGATAAAGAATGAGGCACATCCAAAGCTTAAGTGAGCCCCACCATAGAAAAAAGTAGGGATTGAACGAATACCCTTAAAATCTTCCTGGGGCCACAGAAGTTTTCGATGGCGGATATTTGTGTTTTCCCTTATTCCCTGTCTTTTTTAACTTGTAAACAGGTTATATCTCAAATTAACAACATGGCGGGCCCAAGGAAGGTTTCAATGGTGGGCGTCGCTGTCCCTACTGTTTTCCATGCCGAATCCAATTGAGCTTTTGATATGCCTTATTCTTTGGTTGATACCCTAAAATGACATATCCAAATAGATGGACAGTACGGATACAACACATACATCATGGTGGGCCCATAGAATGTGGTGACGTTGCTTCAGTAGCGAGTTGGCTACTGCCAGGTTCAGTGGTTAATCCACGTCCTCACTGGTGGATGTTCTATCACCATTGCTTCCCTGGCTGTGGTTCACATGAGATTTGAATCTGGTGCATTTTTTGGCTCATGACCTGAAATGATATAAAAGAATGAATAAAAACATACATCATGGTGGACCATAGAGAACTGTCCGGTAGCTGGCTACCAACTACTGATAGTGTCAGTGCACAATCTTGTTCACCTAGGGTTGTACATGAGCAGAGTTAGCTTGGTAACTCGCTCGACTCAACTCGAAAAGCTTGATTCGAGTTGGTTTGAAATTGAGATCGAGCCAAGTTGAGTTGATTTTTTGAGCTTAAAAAAATTTTGAACTGAGTTTGAGCTTGCCTGGGCTTGACTCAACTCGGATCGAACCCAACTCATATCGAACTCAGATCGATTCAGTGCAATGGCTCGGTTAGTTTGATATTGCTATTGCTCACCAAGTGTTTAATGAAATGACTCAACGAAGTATGATTGGTGGCAAGGAAGGTACAAATATGAAACAAGTACTTTTTTTTTTTTCTTAATTTTTATGTTGTTTACGGGGTGTTTGATAAAATACCTGTAAATCCATTGCAGCTATTTTACATACAACAAGATTTTAAAAGTACAATTCATGTGTTTGTGAAAATGTTAGACAGGCGAACTCGATTCGATATTGGCTCGAACTCAGCTCAAATTGGCCTGAGCTGCTGACCAAACCGAGCTGAGCTGTCCAGTCAGGCTTGAGGACCGAGTCAAGCCAAGTCCGAGCTGAGGTCAGTAAGTAGCCGAGCCGAGTCGAGATGTGCCAAGCTCGACTTGGATCGACTTGTGTACACCTCTATGTTCGCCTACATACGTAAGTATGCATGTATGTATCCAAATTAATTTTCGTACTGAGTCACTGTACGCTTTTATCATACTGAGTAAATTGTATATGTTGGGTCCACCGTGAATGTATGTGTTTATCCACACCGTCCATGGAAGTGGATTGCGTCCTACCCCGTTGGATAATCCGTTTGGGCAAGGCTCTATGGGCCTCACGTTGATGTAAGGATTTTATCCACGCCGTTCATACATATTTACACATCATTTTAGAATATGCAACAAAAAAATTAGGTGCAACCAATTCTTAACTGGACCACAAAGTGAGGTTTGAATGCCCACCATGAAAACCTTCTTGGGATATGCAAAAGTTTTGAATGAAGCTGATATTTGTGTTTTCACTTCATCCAGGTATACATGACCTTATGAATAGGTTGGATGGTAAAAAAACATCATGGTGGCCCTCAAAGAGGTTTCAATGGTGGGTTCATTATCAATGTTGTTTCCTTTGGTGTGGTCCATTGGAATTGTGTATATGCGTTTTTTTTAGTATCATAATGTAAAATGATCCAAAAAAAATGATAAATGGCATGGATAAATTATTTACATCATGGTGGGTCCCACGGAGCGCTGCCCATACGGATTAACGCAATCCATCAGTTTTTTCACCCCTTTTTAACGGTTCAGCCCAATATTAAAGAATATCTAAATCATAAGTAGACTACACCACACGAAAACAGTGCGAATAATGATTTCTACCGTTGAAACCTTCCTAATGCCCACAATGATGTTTATTTGTCATCCAACTTGTTCATAAGATCAAACTGACACGGATGAAGGGAAAAAACAGATGTCAGCTTGATCAAAAACTTATGTGGCCTCCAAGAAATTTTCAACAGTAGCCATTCAAGTTACATTGTTTCCTGTGATGTGATCCACTTGAGCTTTGGATATGCTTCCTTTTTTTGGCTAAATCTCTAAAATTAACTGGTAAAATAGATGAATGGAGTGGATAAAATATATAAATCATGGTGGGCCCACAGAGTTTACTCCATATACTTAGCCTAATGAGTTAATCAGTACGTAATCAGCTTCCGTATGTATCATGGTGGCCCACAGATCTTGGCTGTTTTACATGCTTCCTGAAACAGGTGTCCTACTGTGTTCTGCTGCTTGTCAACGAATACCTGGTGCACCTGACCAGATGTTAGCGGGTCAAGGTCTAAATTCTCGAACCAGTTTACCAAATGGGTTAGGTTTGGATCTGCCAATTGGACCCGGTAAGAAATTGGGTAACATGCGGTCAAGGTACACGTACACGGTCTTGGACTTGATTAAAATGAGGTTTGGTCAACTCATGGTCGGGTCTTAGGAATTTTTTCATATGTCCGCCTTTTTAACTTTGGACCAAAAACCTTTTGCTTTTAAATTATTTACCAATTACCGCTTATTGTTCCCACCGTTATTTGTTAAACCGCGTCGCATACGATGCCTTTTTTATTTTTGATATTTTGAACAAAATACTCCCATTTGTTAAGGTAAGTAGTTGAAAAAACATAAAGGTATTTAGGTCTTTTTAAGTTCAGCCGTACAACCTGAGATCAACTTTGGCAATTAAGGTTTCTTTTGAGAATGAAATTGGTGGGTAGTAACAGGTCTATACCCGTCAAGATCCCCTTACAAAACGTTTGCAAGCTCCATTCAGATTATTAATGTGTCAATCCCAACGCGAACTTTAGTATGCTCGCTTTGATGTTTGTAAAAATCCACTCCGTCCATCTGTTTTTCCAGCTCATTTTAAGCGCATAGGCTCAAAAATGAGGCAGATCTAAATTTCAAAGTGGTCCCTTGATTGCCCAAAGACATTTCAATGGTGGACATTCTTTTTCACTGTTTCCTGTCGTGTGGTCCACTTGAGCTTCAGATATGGCTTATTATATAGATTGTTCCCTAAAATAATATGAGTTAACAGATGGAGGGAGTGGATTTGTCTCAAAAAGTATCTGTTACCCATAAATGTTTCAACGGTGAGAATTCAATACCTGATCTTTCCTCCTCGTGTGGCCCACTTGAAATATTTGTAAACCTTATTTTTGGTTCCACGATTTAAATTGAGATGAAAAATATGATGTACGGGGAAGATTTGTAACAAACATCATGGTAGGCCCTACTAAAGTCGGGTAGGGTACACTTAAATTTCCAACTACTGAGCGCATTTATTCACATTGAATGTGGCGCAACTCTCGTCCTAATTACATTAGGGCCACCTGTTTACGAGAAATCATCCCGTCCATCTGCTTTGGAAGCTCATTTTAAGACATGACCCAAAAACAAGAAGACCAAAGGCTCAAAGTGGCCCCCACGATAGTGACATGATATTTCAACGGTGATCGTCCTTCACACAATTTCTTTTCGCGTGGCCCACTTGAACTTTACATCTAACTCTTCTTTGGTCCCATGCCCTAGCAAAAATTGACAAAGCAGATGAATGAGATGGATTTGTCATGAACACTCGCAAGGGTTCTAGGGAGATTTTAGTGAAGACGTGATGATGGGTGAGAAGGATGCGGATGGCTACTGAAACAGTCAGGAGCAACTCGCCATTGGACGGTGCTCTGTGGGCCATCATGAGATGTATGTTTTATCCATGCCGTCCATCAATTTTTTTCAGAATAATGTAGGGTATGAGCCAAAAAATGAGGTAGATTAAAGTCTACACTACAAGAAACAGTAACTAAACGGCCACCATAAAATACTTATCGAGAGCACCATAAGTTTTAGATCAAGCTGGTACCTGTTGTTTCCCTTCATCGAGGTCGTGGTAATATAATCAATAGGCTGGATGGAAAACAAGCATTACAAAGGGCCTTGGGAATTTTTTAATGCCAGGCATTTAGTTACCATTGTTTTTCATTTTCCCGTGGTGTGGTCCAGTGGAGATTCGGCTCTGCCTCATTTTAGAGTTTATGCTCTAAAATAACGACCCAAAATTGATGAACTGCGTAGATAAAACAAATAATCACTATGGAGCCACAAAACACTATCATGTAACAACGTGGCTACTGGCTAGGCAATCGGCATCCGGTTAATGTAAGACAGGTTGGACATTTAAGGGCGGGTTTGGCCGTACCGATCTCATGAGATTAGGTGGGATGGAATGGTTTTTAAGGTAATGATGGTGGTGTTAGTGTTTGTCTGTTAATCCCACTGGTTTGGGATAGCCCATGGGATATCTAGCAGGGTGCTTGGATGGTCACAAATGGATGGGTTTGCATCTCTATTGATTCTCTTGGTGTGCCCCACTCACTGTTTTATAGTTACCTCAAAATAACTTCATGGCATTTAGTAGGCAGGTGAAAATGATGGATGGAGTAGATATCTCGTTGATATCTTGGTGGGCCCTACATAGTGGTGAAAACCTTTGTCTTGGAATTAGTGAAATCTAAGCGCTGCGGTCGAGATGGGGTGGGATGGTTTTTATCCCGCCATCTCAAACAGAGAATGAGATGGGATGTAAGCACTATAACATAACCCACATAAGAGGAGGATAACCCATATCTAGCGCCTGGCCAAACACATGCGAGCATTGCCGACCTAATGTGGGGCTTATTATGATTTTTGTGACAAATCTTCTGTGTCCATCTATTTTCCATTTCATTTAATGGCAAAATGAGGCAGATCCAAGGCTCAAAGTGGGCCCCAAGATAGCCCTTAAGATATTTCAATGGCAGACATTTTTCCCTGCTATTTCCTGTTGTGTGGCTCAATTAAGCTCTATATCTGCCTCATTTTTGGGCAGTGCCCTGAAAGGAGATGAAAAAACAGATGAATGGGATGGATTTCACATAAACCCGTGTGTTCCAATGAATGTTTCAATGGTGGGCATTCGATCCCACTATATTTCCATCGTGTGGCCCAAATGAGCCCCAGAATATCCTCATTTTTGAGACCATCCCCTAAAATGATCTGAAAAAATGGATGGACGGTGTAGATAAAACACAAGCATCATAATTGCCTCACGAAGCAAAATGGAAGGCAATACAGTCATTTGGTGAAGATAAAAGCATGATAGAGGTTGAACAGTAATGAATGCTGACAAGCAGAGATAAAAAAGACTTTCCCACAATTACCGGCTAAATCCGTTGAGTGTAGCGGCTGCTCGTGGTATATGAAATATATGATAAACAGGATTTAGGAAATAGTTTAACAGGTTTTTGGTCCAATAACCGGAAAGATAGGCAGCCATATGAAAAAAGCCCTATATCTTAACTACTGTGGCAAGGGAACGAGGTTTGTCAATACATATCACCTGGAATGTGTCAAACCATCATAGGAGTGTGTCATCTAATCCATCCATTCAAGCGGGTCCACCGTGTGAACGTCGGTCCTTATTTGAACGGCATAAATCAAACCGAATCTAAACCAAGGTAGAAGGACCCGATGGCTATCCATCGGGTACCGGTCAACCAATTGGATTGGGGTCAAGTCCTGAAAAAAGCCCCGGATCCCAAAGGACACGGCAAGACTGAACGCCGTTTAGACCGGGTCCGGGACCCGGGAGAGGATTAGCTGTTGCCCAGGAAACCGGTGTAACTCTAACCGCATGCAAATTGATGTATTTTATGTATATCGATACCGTCCATCTTTTTTTTTCTTTCCATATACAAGATGCTAAAATTTAAGAAGATTCAAATCTCAGGTGGACCATTCCAGTGAAAATAGTGGTGAATGACCATTAAAAACTATTTGTAGGCCACAAAAGTTTTGGATCAAGCTAATATTTATATTTTCCTTCATCCAGATATTATTTATATTATCAACATTTTGGATGGAAAATAAACATCAATAAAACCTTAATATGGATCCTTTGTAATTTTTAATGGTAAGGCACTGAATAAACAATGTTTACTGTGGTGTGGTCCTTATGAGTATTTAATCTCCTTAATTATTTGTCATACATCTTAAAATGTGTTTTAAAAACTAATGGACGGCGTGGATATATAAAAATATTATCAACGTGGGCCCCACGGTAAGGGTAACACCCACTAAGGTGTCACCCGGGTAACACCTAATCCGCTCCCCTCATCGACAGCCCTGGCTCTAAAGTCACGGGGTGCGTGCGTATTTATACTCAGGCTCATGTTAGCGTCCCGGCCAAAAGGCACCCCTCCATCCCAACTGCCATAACCCCCTTCTAATTCCTCTCCACAGAAGAAAGGTTGAGAAATTCCAGAATCAGGACTTCTCTCAACTTTCACAATTAAAAAAAAGAAAAACGAAGAAAATAGAAAATGTTGAGATCTCTTTATCGTCCTCTGCCGATTCTCTGCATTTCTTTGAATGAGAATCTCATCCGATCCTGTTCTCGTCTATCAATCAACACCGTCCAGAGCACAGCACGTGCCGTCTCTCTCCTCTCGCGTTTCGCCACTTCCAAAAGTATGTTTTCCTTCAATTCGCCTTTTCTAGCTCGAGTTCGACTCTGAACTGTACTTCTGATGATTTCGAATCTCGGTTTGGTTTATTTGATGGGGAGAAAGCTTCAGGAAGTTGTCTGTAGTTCATCCCCACCGTACACGTGGCAATTATTTGCGCTGATGGGACTTTTGTTCTGGGCGGCCATCGCATAGATTGGTCTCTCCAGTTGAATGTAGTCTGCACTCAGTTTTTCTCAATTTTGGCTAACCATCCACTTTTCAGGCCATTGATCATTTTAGATATGGCCCATCTGTGTTGTGGCCCGCCAAATCAACTGTTCCGATCATCATAAGAAAATGTGATTAGTAAATTAGAGATGTTATGGCGCATATTTATGAATCTACTTTTAGCATTCACATCATATTAGTCATTGAATGGTTGGGCTTTCATTTACACACACACACATAAATTGGAGACTGGATTGTCTAAAATGTTGTGGAATAAGCTTATTCTATAGCTCTTGTGAGGGTGCCTGGCATGAAATTTGGATGCCTAAAATATAGGCCGATCCAACCTTTATCATTTGGGCCACCACGTGAATTAGAGGTTTTTAGGTGGTTGTCCATTTTTTTTCTATGGTGTGGCCCACTGCATTGTTTTATGTGATCCAACCTGCACATCAGGTGAGTCATAGAATGATGATGGCTTTCTAAAAGATCAGGCCTATAAATCATCTAGTTGGTACCTGTCACTAGAGCTGTACACGAACTGAGTTACCTCCGTTAACTCGCTCAACTCCACTTGAAAAAGCTTGATTCAACTTGGCTTGAACCCGAGCCGAGTCGAGCTGATTTTTTGAGCTCGAAAAAATTTCGAGCCAAGTCTGAGCTAGACCAAGCTTGATTCGACTCGGAACTTGACTTGGTTAGAATCAATTCGACTCGGATCGAGTTCACTTAATATAAATATTTTGTAAATATTTATATTTAAATAAATTATATTATATATATTATATACATTAAAAATCCTGAAGTCTAAACTCGAACTTAGCTTGTACGCTCGAACTCGAACTCAGCTCGAAAGATCGAGCTCAAGCTCGGCTCGAACTCAGCTCAAGCTGGCCCAAGTTGCTGACCGAGCCGAGCAGAGCTGAGTTGGCCAATCAGGCTCGAGGTTCGAGCCAAGCTGAGTTCGAGCTAGGGTAGCCTGTTGGCCGAGCCAAGCCAATCCGGGCCAAGCTCAACTCGGTTCGGCTTGTGTACAGCTCTAGGCCGTCAAGGTTTGGGCGAACGGCTTGGGTCGTGGGTTTCCTCCCTACATACACAAGTTCGAGTCCCCTCCCCGTGGATTACCCGATGTGCATCCGCATGGGATAGTCCCCCCTCGCCACAAAAATAAAAATAAAAAAATCATTTGGTAGGTCATTGATTAGGTAGCTAGCTATACAAAATCAATCAACAATGAATTCTCATTAGATATCTCTTAACCATTGGAGCATCTTTCTTGACTACTCTATTTTTTAGTTAGTCATTAGTTGTTAATGACGTTAAGAACCTTTCTTCTTTGTACGTTTAAGAAGTCTATTTAAGTGCTTGACATGAATAGTCTCTAGGCACCTTTGAAGTGAATAAAAAAATTCCGCATAATGTTTTCTACTTTGTTTGTAATTCCTATTCTTAGCTTGGATGTGCTTACGTTTGGGTGGATCCTTTCTATCAGCTGGTTAAGCTAGATTGGTATCAAAGCAGGTTTCGATGGATGGATTAAAGTCCTGGATCAACAACAATCACAATCTTCTGCTTCCGGGTTTTTGAATCATTAAAAATTCTGCATCTTTTCTTTTATTTTCTTCAGTGCATCAATTCTTCCTATTCCCCTCACTTTTTTTTTTTTTTTTTTCCTCTTTTCTTTTACAAGGTCCAAATGTCCAATTAACAAGGGGAGACTGCCAAAATTTCGGCAGACATCTATCCTCCTATTCTAGCCTATTAAAAGCCCAGAAAACCAGCTCATTAATAGTCCAAATTCAGTTCCTGTTCGAGCAAAACCAGCCCATTAGGAGTTCAGATCTAGCTCCTATTCCAGGCCATTAAAAGCCCAAAAAATCAGCCCATTAACAGTCCAAGCACTATTCTGGCCCATTAAAAGCCCAGAAGACTAGCCACTTAACGGTCCAAACCTAGCCCTATTCCATCCCATTAAGAGCCCAGAAGACCTGCCCATTAACAGTCTAAACCCAACCCCTATTATGGCTCATTCAAAGCCCCAAAACCAGTCAGTTAACAGTCCAAATCCAGCCCTCATTCCAGCCCTTAAAGGCCCAGAAACCAGCCCATTAAAAGTCCAAATCAGGCCCCTATTTTGGATGTTAATGGCTAGATTTTGGGCTTTTAATGGGCTGGAAAGACCTGCCCATTAACAGTCTAAACCCAACCCCTGGCCCATTAAAAGCCCCAAAACCAGCCAGTTAACAGTCCAAATCCAGCCCTCATTCTAGCCCTTAAAGCCCCAGAAACCAGTCCATTAAAAGTCCAAATCAAGCCCCTATTCCAGCCCATTAAAAACCTAGAAAACTAGCCTATCGGCAGTCCAAATCCAGCCCCTATTCCAGCCCATTAAAAGCCCAAAATCTAACCATTGACATTCAAAATTCTAGCTCCATTCCAACTTATTAAAGACTAGAATCTCAGCCCATTAACAATCCTCTACTCTAGCCCAGAAACTGTGCTATATTCTGTCAATTACTTTGCTAACATCGCTCTGGTCACCCGTAGTGGTCACGTTTATTGAGGGAGGCTTACTAATCAACAATGAGATAATTGCATCACTGAGTTATTTGCAAGGGTAGCGAGCTTGGTAGCTGCTGTTGACTAGGTACGTGGAGAACAACATGGAAAGCAACTGAACTCCACTAGGGTCCTAATAGACCCAAATATGCAACTAGGTGTCTAGCTAAAACCTTTGGGGAATCAAAACTATACATATTATCGGGAGTTTCTTATGACTTCACGTAATGGCTCTTTGTAGAAAGAGCCTGTAACGACTTGATAGAAATGCCCAAGAAGGATGATATCATAAAAAAAAGTAGGAGTTCATTTTCGGATTTTGCTGGTCGCCTTGATGCAAAGGCTTTTGTTGATTGGATTGTTTGAAGATTATTTTGCATGGTATGTCAGAGATGATGTCCAATGAGTGGCTCTTGTCAAAGTCAAGCTAAATAGCCTGGCAAAAATTTGGTAGTGAAGCATTGATGATAACAATCTCATTATAAGTCGACCTGCTATCACCAGGTGGGCTAACATGAGAGAGAAGCTGGAAAGTAAATATTTGCCTTTAAACTCTATGGATATCCTTCTTTAGGAGCTAAACATGGAACTTTATTAGTGGATGATTGCACTAAGAAGCTCAATGAGCCTTTTGTTTGTTGCATGCTTGCAGAGACCAACCATGTAATGGCTAACCGCTATTGGCAAGGTTGCATCAAGAGATTAAGTGCGAGATACTCATGTATGATATCAAGTTATTCAACGATGTTCATCAGAAGGTTTGATGATTTGAACAACAACTGCAGTAACAAACTCTCCGATGCTTTGGCTCCTAAGCTGATGAATATTTTGTGAGGAAAGGTCCATATCCACTTCTTAAATGGACTTTGCTGCGAGGCTGCTGACAATATTTCTACCATTTTTAGCCGTGCCCATAGATATAGACTCGACCTGTCAGGCCTAGAATTTATACCAGAGGCAACTACTACTGTAGGGACATGACACCAGAGGGCAATGTCATAATCTAAGTCCTCCCCTCAAGCGAGAATCGCGGGATATTGACTGTTACTTTTGCGGACAAGAGGAGACTTTTCTAATGAGTGTTCGCAATTCATGAACTTTCATTACTATGGTAATGAGGACTTAATGTAGGGGCATTTCACACCAGGTTCGAGTGGGGTGGCCTGTGGGATGCGGGGGCACACTCGGGGTGGGTGGCCTGTGTGAGGCGGGTCCCACTCGTGTGAAGCGGAACCCATGTGAAGTAGGGCCCACGAGGGGGGTTCAGCCGAGGTCCTAACCTATGGGATGTGGGGCCTGGGCTATGAGATAAATAGATTGATTAGACATGTTTTTATCAATTCGAGCTTTTAGAGCAAGTGGTTAATTATCCTGCATCAAATTGGTATCAGAACGGGAGGTCTCGTGTTCGAGACTTCTTATTGGGGGTAATTAATGCAGGGGCATTTTCACACTGGGCTTGAATGAGGTGGCTTGTGGGATGCAGGGTTACACTCGGGATGGGCGGCTCATGTGAAGTGGAACTCATGTGAAATGGTGCCCACGAGGGGGGTTCGGTCGAGGTCCTAAGCCTATATTATTCAAATATCGTCAATACACTTATGATACAAGCATTACCTAGAACTTACATAGTCGAAAATATTAGCGATACATTGGCAATATTGATGCATTGGCAATACAAGCGCACCTAGAATTTATGTAGTTGAAAATATTGACGATTACATTAATGATATTGTTACGTTGGCGATACTTAGCGATTCATTGCTAATACTAGGAATTTTTGATACTACCAACGTTATTAGTATCACTACTAGTGTTATCGGTATTGCGGAGTTGGAGATAAAGATAATATCGGAGATATTTCGATAATATCGGAGATAATTCGAACACCGTCCATGAGGATGTTACCTTTTGAAGTAGTAACTAGTTTATGTCCACGTATTCCAGTTGATTTGGTTCCTCCATTCGTAATGTCGAGATCAAGAGCAGAAGTTGCCAACTCCATCCACCATATGTAGCAAGTGCATGACAAAGTTCAACGTAATATCTTTGCAAGTAATGAAAATTATAAGCAACATGTAGATGCAATGCGTCGTTTTGTCGAATTTGTGGAAAGCAACATGGTTATGGTCCATATGTGCCTTGAGTGGTTACCCCTCAAGTCCTCAAAGAACCTCCATCTTCGCACTATAGGAGTGTTCAATATCATAAAGAAGATATTGCCAATTCGTATGTTTTAGATTTCACACTGGATTTACTTATTAGTCCTACTTTCAATGTGGAAGATCTTTCCATCTATTGTGGCACCATGCTATGTCATCGAGGAACAAACAATTAGACTTTCAGCCATTTTGGACCAACAGACACGATTATTGATGTTCTCGATGACCATCGTATCCATGTTCCAAGGTAGTTACCGGAAGTTTCTTGTCCGTTGGCAAGGATAACCTTTCTCTAATGCTGCTTTGATCATAGCTACAAATTTCCAATGTCTGAATCCTAACCTTGAGCAATATCAAACCATTAACGACCCCCGAAATGACTGAAAAAAATTTTGCCCAAAAAATTTCTGAAAAAATATTTAGAAAATCTAAAATAATGTAAATATTCCAAATATATATTCATTTTTTGTTTTTTTTTTAACATGTTTATGGTAACATAATAGTCAATTCTTTGGTGAGAGTGTTTGATGTAGGACGGAATGATCTAACCTAATATGATGCTATGAAATTAAAAGACAGATCAACAAAAACTATGGAATGACAAAATAAAGCTAATTTACCATAAATTCAAAATTTTTAGATTCATCACATGTCCAAATTCAAGCATACAATAGTCCTGGAATGCGAATCTCATAAATTATTGATTATCCAGGACCTATGGGAGATAAAACCCCCATCCTAGCATAGGAATTGATCTAATTCTAAAGGGAGTCTCTTGGTTTGTTAAAGGGCTTAAGAACTAGGGTTTTGGGATTTGGGGATTTTGGAAAAATTAGGGTTTTTGCAAAATTAGGATTGGGGTTTTAGAGATTTAGGGTTAGGGTTTTAGGGTTTTGAGAACTAGGTTTGGATGGATTAGGGGTTGTATAAAGAAGAAGAACGGAGGTTTAAAAGGAGAAAGTAGAAAAAAAAAACAAGAAGAGATGAAGAAGGAAGAAAAGAAGAAGACATGCAAAAGAAAGAAAAGAAGAAGATGAGAGAAGATAATACCTCGTTGAGAAGAGAGAAAAGTAGAAAAAGATAACTAGGGAATGCCTCCCCATGGTTTCACACCACCAATCCAATCATAAGATGAAATTTTGCTCAATTTCAACGAAAAAGGAGAGATCTCTTTCATTCATAACATGCCTATTGGCTAGGGTAGAGACGTCCAACCCTTTATAGTCTTAGAAAAGACCTTTTACATAAAGGCACTCTCAAATAAGATTCTCAACATAAAGACGCTTGATGAATTAAAAGATGTTCCTAACTCCCCAATCTTAACACAAATATGAGCTATACCAAAAGCTAATGAAATATGTAAACAAATTAAACAACTAAACTATTTCGTGGCCCATGAGAGTCCTCGATCAATATGCCCGATGATGATGATCTAATGGACCAATCATCGTGTCCACTCGATCCAACAGACCGACGTGTCCATCAAGCTCATATATACAACCCACATGCATCTTCCTAATGTGGGGTCTTCAAAGATGCACGGACATGCACGTGAGGTCTTCGATGTGGGTAGGAATGTGAATTAGGTCAAGTGAGCCCCATGTATGGTCGTCTAGCCATAAGAAGATTAGCTCAACCATCCTCCTCTAGTATGTTGCTCGGATGTCCTCATCAATTCCCCTCGGCTAAGGAGATTTTGCTTTGGTGAAATAAAGTTGCGGTGACACTTAAGGAGATCCAGGTCTTTTTGTTAAAGCTCGGCGTCTGTGATCCATGTACTGTTGGACTTTGGCTTGCCCTTCCACTTGACGAGGTACTCCTAGTAACCTCCATGTCGTGTGGAAACCACTCGCTCTTCCCAGACATCCTCTATCTTTTCTCTCTTGGTAGGTGTGTATGGTAAAAGAGGTAGATGCTGGAAAGAATTGGGTATAGGCCAAGGGTCATAGGACATGTCGGGAGGAATATCATCAGGATCAAGGTGATGATCTAAATAAAGGCTAGTAGGTGTAGATGTTGGACCCTTAAAAGATACAAGATATTCCACATTGAATGTAGATTTAATACCCATATCAGGTGGAAGATCTACAACATATGCATCATGTCCCAAATTACTCAGTAGGATTCTACACTACGGGATTGTAGTTTTTTAATGGTCCCTTGTGGACACTGTTGAAGCCTTATATGAACTATCACATAGTCACCAACTTGAAACTTATTGAACCTGTGATGAGAGCCAACACATATCTTGTACATTCATTGCTCATGCTAATCCATTTTCTAATTTCAACCTGTCAATCATGGATATGATGTGTAAATGCATCGCGGACTCTGACGACCTATGTGAGATTAACACGAGAATAAAATCTATGGGCTTCTTAGGCTTATCTACTTGTCTTTCCAGATCCGTTTCCTCCATGGGACTCATTTGTTCGTGAGGAAGGTTTGGTAAAGTCAACTCGGGGACAAGATCTAATGCATGTTGAATGTCTTGCACGGGTATTAGTTCATTTGTTTTGACCTTTGGTATAACATCACTAGACTCTTCCAATACTAGACTCACCTCAGGTGGTAACTCTACACTACCCTCGGGAGTAACCTTAGGTGGCATCTCTATATTAACCTCAGGTGTGACCTCACTTGCCATGTGGGCATACACCGTCAAATCAACTTTAGTTTTCCTTTTGAACTCTTTGGCATTTATTATAGGGAGAGACTCAAGCTGGAATTTCCTTACATTTTTAGGATCATGTTTCTTGATGTCCTCCTTTTTCGGGGTGCTTTTGGGTGGGAGAGGATTCAACTTTATCTTCTTACCCTCATGCATAAATGAACATATATTTGAGTGACCAAATAATGTCACATCGTGATTATCTTCTTACCCTCGTGCATAAACGAATACATGTTTGAGCGACCGAATAGTATCACATCGTGATCATACAAGCAGGGGCTACTCAAAATAATGTGGCCTACATCCATGGGCAAAACATCACACCACAACGTGTTTGTATAGGAACCAAACTGGATGGGAACGAGACAATGCTGAGAAACCAGAATCGAAGACGCATCAACCCATGAGACTTGATAGGGCTCAGGGTGAGGAATGATTATTAAACCTAAGCGATCCAAGGTTCTAGCAGAGACCACATTGGTGTAATTGCCACTATCAATGATCACCTTGTAGTTTTTGCCACCACACTTAGTATAAGTGTGAAAATTTGAATTTTTGCGCCAATCATCACTCTCTTTAGCCTGGGCCAAGGCGCACTTGACAACTGTAAGTGACACGGTCTCAACTCCTTCAACTTCACTTCCCACTTGAGATTGGCCATCTTCCATATTGTTGGGGTTTGCCTGGAGGGTAGCTTCCAACTGGTTCGTGTGAGTGTTGATCTCATTCTTGAGGACTGCCAGTTGGTTATTAGTGGCTATACTTTAGGCTTTGATGGCCGTAAGATGGTGGTTGATGGCGTTAAGGGCCTTGGTAAGCTGTTTCGAGTTCATTGTGGGGTGCAAACCAAAACCACACTCACTACGGGTGGGCATACACTAGACATGCTAATTGGGGAGAACTAACCACAAAAATCCTAAACATAATATGATGAGAATGGAAGGCTACTAACTCTAAACGCATCAGTATGTAAACCCTAAACTCTAATGCTATATGAAAATCCTATGCTAGACCTAGGCTCTGATATGAAATTTTGATGCAAGATGGAATGATTTAACCTAATAGATGCTATTAAATTAAAAGATAGATCAACTAGAGCAATGGAATGATAAAATAAAGCTAATTTACCATAAATTCAAAATTTTCAGATTCATGACATGTCCAAATTCAAGCCTATGACAGTCCCGCAATGCAAATTAAATACTGATTATCTAGGACCTACGGGAGATTGGACCCCCATCCTAGCATAGTAATTGATCTAATTCTAAAGGGAATCTCTTGGTTTATTAAAAGGCTTAAGAACTAGGGTTTTGGGATTTGGGGATTTTGGAAAAATTAGAGTTTTTATGAAATTAGGGGATTTTGGAGAAATTAGGATTAGGATTTTAGAGAATTAGGGTTGGGGTTTTAGGGATTTAGGGTTTTAAGAACTAGGGTTTCGATAACTAAGTTTGGATGGATTAGGGGTTGTAGAAAGAAGAAGAATGAATGTTTAAAAGAAGAAGGAAAAAAAAAAGAAGAAGAGATGAAGGAAGAAAAGAAGAAGATGATACCTTCTTGAGAAGAGAGAAAAGTAGAAAGATAACTAGGGAATCGCTCCCCGTGGTTTTGCACCACCAATCCAATCACAGGATGAGATTTGGTTCAATTTCAAAGCAAGACGAGAGTAATCTTTTTCATTCATAACATGCCTATTGGCTAGGGTGGGGACGTGAAACCCTTTATAGTCTATAAAAAAAAAAGCTTTTACAAAAAGGCGCTTTCGGATAAGATTCTCAACATAAAGATGCTCGATGAATTTAAAGTTGTTCCTAACTCCCTAATCTCAACACAAATATGAGCTATTCAAAAAATAACAAAATATGTAAACAAACTAAACAACTAATCTATTTCGTGGCTCATGGGGGTCCATGATTTAGATGCCTGATGATGATGATCCAATGGTCCGATCATCATGTCCACTCAATGCAATGGTACGATGTGTTTGTCAAGCTTTTATATGTAACTCACGTGCATCTTCCCAGTGTAGGGTCTTCAAAGACACAACAACATGTATGTGGGGTCTTCAATGTGGTTAGGAATGTGAATTGGGCCAAGTGGGCTACATGTAATGGTTGTCTAGCCATAAGGAGACTGGCTCAACCCTCTTCCTTTGGTATGTTGCTCGGATGTCCTCGTCAATTTTGCATCTGGTTGTCTAGTAAATTTATGAACATGATTGTGTCTCTAATATTTACACACCACAATCAAACATTAGAATTAGAAATCAGAAAAAATGCAAAAATACCACTTTTTTTGATTTTTTGAAAAAATGGCCCTCAAAGCTTTTATTTGCCCAAATTGCTTCAGTCTATGGTTTTAATCCTAAAAACTAGAGTAAGAGTGGTCGTAATCTACTGCAAAATAATCTACAAAAGTTTTTAGAATAAGGAGTGGAAAAATGAGGAGAAAATGGATTTAAATAGAAAAAAGTGCCGTTTTTAGACCATTACGGGGGTAACGGTTGTTATGCCTCGTGGTGGCCATTACAACCCCCGTAATGCTCGATAGGGTCCCAAAAGATCAACTGTCCCATTTCACTCCCGTGTAGCGTGACAGTCATGGCCGTTACTTATACATTTTGGCCTTTACGGCTGTATTGTAATAGATACGGAACACCTTGGTGAGGAAGCCCAATCCTTCTAATTAGGCAGCTAGCTATGCAAAATCAATCAGCCAGCCAAGCAATAAAATCCAATTAGATATCTCTTATCCATTGAGCATCTTTCTTGATTAGTCTTTTATTTTTGTAACGAGTCATGGTTGTCAATGACGTTAAGAACCTTCCTTTGTATGTCTAAGAAGCCTATTTAAGGGCCTAGCATTAGTCCCAAGGCGCTTTTGAAATGAATAAGAAAATTCTGATATCGTTTTCTACCTTGTTTGTGATTCTTGTGCTTATCTTGGGGGTGCCTATGTTTGGGCGGATCATTCCCATCAGCTGGTTGCACCAATAATGTCATAGAAAACAATGGATAGCTACCCAAAAACCTCCAAATTCATTTGGTGGCCCACATAATTGTTGGATTCGTTTGATTTTAGAGTGTCCCAATTTCATAGTTGGGTGACCTTTTTCAATGGGTTCATCGCCACACATACACCACATGGTGGGCCTTGCTCGCGATGTATGTCAAATCATTTTTTTCCTACAAATGTTGTACTGTAGGGGATATGGTATCCTTTGATTATGCTCTAATTACATAATTTCATGCACAAGTAATGTAGGGGCATTTTCACACTGGGCTCGAGTGGGGTCGCTTGTGGGATGCAGGGGCACACTCGAGGTGGGTGCGGCCCACGGAGGAGGTTTCGTATTCAAGACTCCTCACCAGGGGTGATTAATGCGCATTTCACACCGGGTTCGAGTGGGGTAGTCCGTGGGATGTAGGGACACACTCGGGGTAGGCGGCCCATGTGATTTGGGGCCCACGAAGGGGGTTCGGCCGAGGTCTTAAAGCCCATGAGATGTGGGGCCTGGGCTATGAGATAAAGGGAATAATTCGCCATACTCTAACAGTTCGAGCTTTTAGAGCAAGTGGTTAATTGTCCTGCATCAACAAGTCTTTTTGTCTCTCTTTATAATAATCGAGTTTTTCTATAAGAATATTTGTAGGTGCCATATGTTAATGGGATTGGATAAAGAAAAGAGTGTTAGTTTAGGAGAAAACCCTATAAACATCTTTGAATCTTCTGGGTTGTGCAAATTGGTTCTTATCGTCTTAATTTCTTCTTTCTCATCTCTACTACACCATGGATTCCCTCAATGTTTTTTTTTTTTTAAAATGTGATATTGAAAGCTGGTTAGACTCTACTTTTTAGATCGTTATTTCTTTATTTAATAATGGCAGTAGCTTTAGTATTGTTGAGATGGAGTAACTTTCACCTCCTAAATTGGGAGGTGGGTAGGCTGTTGGCGGAAGCACGTAGGTGCTGGTTTTGAGAGTCTTGTCCACCATGAATACAACCTTGCTTGGGAAATGGATCTAGAGATTTGGCACGAAAGAAGGAAGTTGGTGGAGGGAGAAGATCGCAAGCAAATATGGTGTCCAAGAAGGGGTTAGGTGGATTAGATACTTCCATTTATAGGGCTTGCGGCTTACGGAAAGTAGTTGCCAGGTTGGCCCCAATGTTTAAAGAAGTTATCTTATTTTCGCTTGGCGATGGTTTAGGGGTTCAGTTTTGGGAAGACGTGTGGAGTGGCGAGAGTTCACTCCATTCGGGTTTTCCAAGGTTGGCTTGGATCTCCTCTGAAAAGAACATTATAGTGGCCTGATGCTTCTCTTCTTGTCATTTGGTCACCTCCTTGCTAGTGGAATCTTTCAGAGGAGGAAGTGTCCTACTTCCTTAGGCTTTTGGAACACTTGAATGGTCATCACCCATCTGTAAAGGAAAAGGATGTGCTCTAATGGAACAAGGACAAGTCCAGCTGCTAAATGGTCCAATGTTTTTATAGGATGCTCCAGGTCCTGCTCCAAGTGAGTCAAGGTTCATGACATCCTTCACTTGGACCTATGGTGCACCCCCACCCCAGGTTGTGGCTTTGGTGTGTGGCTGGTGGGTAGGACGCAGGTCCTCAAAATCAATAATCTTCAATGGAGGTCGATCATTCCTCCCAATGTCTGCTTGATGTTATGAGCAATGCCGATTCAATTAACTACCCTTTCATTCATCGCCCTTTCGCCTAGAAGGTTTGGGCTCATCTGCTTGTCTCTCTTCAAACTGCTTGGGTGATGCCGGGATCCATTGAAGATCTCCTCCTCGCTTGGCATGGTGGAGAGGTTGGGGATGAAAGGAGGAGCTATTTGGCGACTTGTCTTAAGGGCATCCTTATGGGCCATTTGGGGGTAAGGAACAACTGGTGTTTCCAGAATTCCTCGGGTTCACTGCTTGAGGTGGTTAGAAGGATCAAGCAGGATGTGGTAGTGTGTACCTCTTGCCTAAAGGCCATCGATATTTGTAAATTGCCCATCCTTTTTGGGCTGTAGTTTGTATTTTGTTTCTGGCTGTATTCTTTCTTGTCATTGTTTCTTTGGTGGTTTTCTAATAAAAGTTTCTCCACAAAAAACAAAAAACAAAAAACTATACTATTGTTTTTCAGCGCTATTTGATTATTCCTAGTGACACATTTTGAAGTTCTTTTAGTTCGCTCCTGTAGGTTACAAGGATAAAGCTGCGAGTCATGATTATAGAGCTATGCCAACCTTAGCAAATCCATCATCATCTGTACTATCAACATTATCTGATGATGAAGAGGCGGTTGAACTGCTCGTTGCAAGCAATGACACCCATGGAGGAGTCATAGTTGACATGAAGGTGCCAATGGATTCTGAAGCCTTTGTTTCTTCTCTAAGAGCATCGATATCTCATTGGAGGAAACAGGTGACTCCTCTTTTCCTTTGGTCATTGGTCTCAATGCTGGAACAAGTAATCCTTCTTTTTGTTTAATGAATTTCTGTATGAAAATTGGAGCAAAGAAAAATTGGCGAGCGGTACTTTTTGTTTGAGGGTTAGAAGCTATAGCGAAGTGGTTGCTTGTTATCTATGCCATGCTTGCTAAAACGTGATATCTGTGATTAGTATTATATGAATCTTGGCATTGCAATGTTTTAAATAAAGGAAAATTCAGGCAACCGTAACCAAGATAAGGTTTTTGTTAATGAATTTGACTGGTGTGGAGGTGAGGTGGTTGAGACCTATCTGACTATGTTTAAGCCTCTAAGTAGACAGAAGCATAAGCCTGGATGGTAGAACAATTATTAACAATAGTTAACAATAAGGAAAAGGTTAGTTTTTTAAAGATAAAATGATAAAATAAATATTAAGTATGAAATAGGTGCATGCCTATGCTTTAAATTATGAATCATGAAGGTTCAAGTTAAAGACAATACATGGAAATGGCAATAACAAATTTAAGAAACTAGGCTTCCTGCTCAAAGCTTGTGCATGTTGTGTGCGGAAGGTTCCCCGATGTTATTGATAAAAAAAAAGAAAAAAGAATCTTGAACCTTATTGAACAAGAAGGAAAAGGAAGAAAAGATTCCTTGAACTTGCAAATTTTAGATCCTTTGCTAATTTGATAAATAAACTTAAAAAAAATAAAATGGAGGGACTTTTTTTTAAATTTATTATTATTATTATTATTATTATTTTGGGGGGGGTGTGGGCGGGGACCTCTTCTATTTTGGTTTTAAATGACCCCATAGCCCGAGAATGCAATTTATCTATGCCGCTCTACAATGGCAAAATCCCTTAGATTTACAACATGTACTTTTTTGTACTTGATGAAACTACCACTAGAAAATTAAATTTTTTCGAGAGAGAACAATTTTATTGAGAAGTCTGTAAAAACAGCAAACAATACAAGCAAGCCACACACCACCAACACGACTAAGAAGACACAAAAGGATTATCGGCCAAATTGGCCTTAACATACACCACCCAACTGGAGATGAACCCTTTCATGCACCTAACAACCTCAATGACACCTAACATACACAAAATCTATTTTCTTCCAATCCTCTGTCTCAAGGGGAAAAAAATGTAAAAATCTTTAATTTGTTCCTCAATGGGAGCCCTTTATATACACATTACAACTATAAATAGAACTACAAAGGTTAAGCCAAAAATACCCCCGAAATAATATTATAAGACTAGACTTTACACAAACAGTCTCTCACAAGCTGGAGCATATTTATCAATAATGTCTAGCGTGTCAAGAATATTTCTTTGATGATCTTTTGCAAGAGCTTTGGTAAAGATATTCGTAGCGTGATTCCCATATTTCACGGGCGGCATAAATATTTCCTTGGATGTTACTTCTCAGACAAACTGGCAGTTGACTGCTGTGTGCTTTGTTTGCTCATGAATCACTGGATTAGAAGAAAAATGAATTGTAGCTTGATTGTCATTGTGCCTCTTCATGGACTTTTGAGTAGGAACATCAACTTAGCTAATAGATTCTTTAACCAACTCACATGCATTATGTGGATGGCATAGTATTCAACTTCAACAATTGATCAAGCAACAAATGGTTTGTTTCTATCTTCATGAGAGCCTGCCCAATCGTCAACAAAATAGCTATATATATATATATATATATATATATATATATATATATATATATATATATATATATATATATATATATAGCAAGATTTCCGTGATTGGAAATGGGATTTCCTCACTAGGGGCACCCTTAGGGATTATTCTGATGCAAGGAATCCACACCGTGGAGGTGGATAAGTTATGTTTTCCATCACCAATCACTGATGGATTTCAAAAGGTCTAGTCGGATAGCAACTGGGAAATATGGGAGAGCCACCCCAATGGTTAATTACCCTTGTTTAGTATCGAGTGGATTCCACGTCCATTTAACTAACTCTCAATAGTTCAGCTGTACATTAAACAACAGATTATCAACTCAATGGGTTGGATTAAGGAATTATAATTGGAAGATGCCACCCACGCGACGGATCCAATGGCTTTACCACTCCATGGAATCTCCAGAAGTAAAATGAAGCACAAAACCAGAACAGAAGCAGCAACGTAGCTGGAACTTAAAATCGGAGCATGCAGCATAATAGCGTCCCAAATTACTCGTGTTGCAGGTCCAAAACATATATCCCATATGAAACAATGTGCATGCAATATGCAGTTCACATGACCTCTGCCATGGAACAGACAGCCAATGTAAATATTTGACCAATACTCGACAATGCGGATGGAGAATGAAGACCAAAACACCTCATCCATACAAAAGAGATGAACATTAACAGCTATTCACTAGAAATACATGACTGACATGATTAACATCAACAGACTTAGAATTCCACAAAATAAACCCAACCCAACTCCCCTGTTCTAGGCACCTACAAGTGTTGCAGTTCCCTCCTGTGTAACTGGCCACAACATCTACAACAACATTCAATTCTTCTTGCAAATTGTTGGTTGCTACTAATTAACAGCCACTGACCCAATGTATGCCCTCTGGCAGCCATAGCTTCCATTCTTGTCTGAAGTCAACAAATACTGCATCCCTTGTTCTCACCTGCAGGCTGCACACCGCCCAAGAGTCGTGCACCCTAGGGACACATCCTTGAATTATGACATAGAATTTGCCCATTTCCTGCAAAATTTGCTACAAGTCAGTGTTCTGCGATTTCCATAATGAAATAAGTATACACCATGAACTGATGATAAATAAATTTTGAATCAATGAACAGGAGCAAAAAGAAAATCCAAATAAAAACTCTATACTCACTGACAGCATGAAATTATTTCTAACCAAGGGTCAGAACACAAGGTATTTAGTAACAGTAACGGCTAGCCATGTGACCATTACGATATGGTTGTAACTGCCTTTACGAACCCCGTAACGGCCGTTACGGCCTTGTAACGTTCAAAACTTTTTTAAAAGGAAAAAATGTAAAAAAATAATGGAAAATTCAGAAATATGTGAGCATCCAAAATATGTTCTCTTTTATAGTTTTGGACATATATTTGATGGTGTAATGGGCCATTTTTTAGTAAGAATGCCATCTCGAGCTGCCTAATACTATTAACTTGAGACTGACCCTAAAACAGTAAAGCTCCTATCTTTAGGATTTTAAATATCTAATTAAGATTACAAGTCTCCAAATGAATAATGATGAGCTGCTGATGCAATCAGTGTTCGAAGTATCGTTATCGCTACAAGTTTCGCTAGCTAGGGATACAAAAACAATATTGATATCGCTGATAACTAGAAATGCGGGGAAACATGGGAAAAACGGTAGAATTTTCAGCGAAACTTCAGGAGATGTTAAAATGTACATATTTAGAAATAAAAAAAAATTGCAAAAAGAATGCATACATAACAAGTTTCCATTTAATGGGGCCTTAAAAGCATCTACTGTTGTAAGAAATCAGTCCAACCATTGCATCTAGCCTATTTAACCATCTAACCTTTCATCCAAATATCCATCGATATTGCAAAATATCAACAACACATGATCTTTCACCAACAAACCATCAACAATTGGAAAGGAAACGAAAGATTGTGGTCTCAATATCGCACATGTTGCGATATCAATAATATTGAGATATTATTAATATTATCAATGAGAAATTGAACACCATATACAACCATGTGCCCATTAAAAAAATGAAATAAAATTTTTTCTAATAAACAAAATTCTGATGATATGAATACATTGGCAATATTATTGAAATATCATCGATACACTTATGATACAGGCATTACCTAGAATTTACATAATAAAAAATATTGGCGATACATTGGTGATATTGATGTATTGGCAATACAAGCGACACCTAGAATTTACATAGTTGAAAATATCGATGATTACATTGGTGATATTGATAGTTGGCAATACTTGGCGATTCATTGCTAATACCTGGAATTTTTGATACTACCAAAGTTATCGGTATCACTACTAGTGTTATCGGTATAATTGAGGTGGAGCTAAAGATAATATTGGAGATATTTCGATAATATTGGAGATAATTTGAACACCACACAATTACAAGCCATTATTGTCACGCTCCAAGCTCGGAAACCGGGCTCACAAAATTCTCGATCGCCGAAGTCGGCACCGAAAGCCTCCGCAGTACCCCATTCTCGACTCCCGGCACCCATATGCCAGATTTCAATCATGGGATCCTACAAGGAGGATTTTCAACATGAATTTGTTCCATAAGAAGTATAACCATAAGCATAACCCACAACAACAACCAACAACATCATCACATTTCCACTATAATAAAAAACTTTAAGTACAATGCATAAGGGAAATACAATCTCAATATCAAAAGCTGCAGAAGACAGTTGCACGCTCCTAATCTCAATGTTGCTGCGGCGTCCTAGCGTCACCTGCACGCAAAGATCGTGCATAAGCTTATAGAAAGCTTAGAGGGTAGTGTAAGTGTGTGCGTAAGGTAAGTGCCAAGTATGTAATATCAGAGTAATGCAGAAACATGTTGATAAATCCATGAATGCTATAAACCGTACCAAGGCTATGCGATGCAAGACATGAATGCTATCAGCCATACTAAGGCCATGCGATGCAAGACATGAATGTTGTCGGTCATACCGAGGCCATGTGATGCGAGGCCTACATGGCCAATGTCATATGCGAGATGTAACTTAAGCATACCAATCCTCATCTGATTCCACATAACAATACAACTCATCTCTGGAGTATCAAATATCAGTACAGTTCTCTCTGGATAATCACCGGGGTCTAGTACACTCTACGCTAGCTTGCCGCCCCATCTAAGCGTGCAACTGGGTAAGTGGAAGAGACCTCACTATCCGCTTAACAATATCAGGCCCGACGCGACGATACTGGACCCATTCCTTAAGCTGGTCAAACTCAACCTAACATTGCCCCCTCACTCAGGCGGGTAAGGTCACACCCCTCTTCCAACCGACCATGATACAGTGAGAGATGGGGCCTACTGGTATACGGCCCTCGCGCGCTTATGCATTCACTTGGTCTCGACATTGGAGCATTCTCCTGGTACCATAAGGGTTCGGGGACTTTCACCCAAGGACATCATTGCGCCCTAGTGCTTAGAACTAAGTATTTCCGGTATCCAATCCTGCCTTCCACGATATGCCTGTGGAGGTCATAATCCTGATGTCGCTAGGGTACACAGTTCAGTCCTCAACAGTGGATATACCAAATATGATACCACAGATTCTTCCATCTATGGCAAGAGGTGATGGTGCATCCTCCTCATAACAAGGATGGGCATAGATGGCCTACTCATATGGAGAATGGGCCTAAGAACAAAGAGTGGGCTCCCAAGTTTGGGTACTTTTACTAGCATCAATGGGGGCCCAATAGTTTGGGTTTAGCCCAAAAAGATGAGGTGGGTTACGCTAATATCAATGGGGTCCCAAAGGTTTGGGTTAGCCCACTAGTGGGAGATGAAAATGGGCCTAAGGATGGGCCTAGGGAGGTTACAATATGGACCTTTAACCATCATAGCTTCCAAGGTAATGGGCTTAGCAACTGGCCTTCGGGAGGCTTACAATGTGGACATTTAACCATCATTGCTCCCAAGGAATGACCCATTTAGAGCCTATCTTATAATGGGGGCCCATGGCCTTATACTAGCTAGGAAATGGATGGGCATCATAGACATTATTATACACATCAAGGTGGGCTCACATATCGTAATGGCCTCACCACATGGGCCTATCATATATCACATTGGGCCTCATCATATGGGCCTCTCATACATCACATTGTGCCTCACACAAGGGCCACATATACATCATATTGGGCCTCATCACATGGGCCTCATATACATCATATTGGGCCTCACATACATCACATTGGACCTCACACAAGGGCCTCATAGACATCACATTGGGCCTTGCCACATAGGTCTCACATACATCATATTGGGCCTCATTACATGGGCCTCTCATACATAACATTGGGCCTCAAGAAACAGCCCATGATCTAAGCACAATGGGAGGATGGTGTGTGTAACACATACATCATAGTAGGCCTTATGGGGTAGCCCATGATTTAGTAAAAATGTATGGGCAGCATGTGTAACATATACATCAAGGTGGGCCTGAACAGTGCAGATGGGCCCCTACAAATGGACGGTGTGGATGGAATACATGCAGCAGAGTGGGCCCTGCACATTCAGCAGGTGGGCCTGCACATTCTAGATGGCCCCGCACATGCAGCAGGTGGGCCTGCACCTTCCAAATGGGCCCCACCAGATGAACAACATGGATGTACAACACATGTTATGGTGGATCCCACTATCTAGGGGTTGGACGGTGAGGATATACAACACGATCATCAAGTGGGTCGCACCGTCCAGGGATGGGCGGTGCAGATACAACACACCTCAAGATGGGCCCCACCCCCACATGTGCAACACGTGTAGGGTGGGTCCCATGACCAGTAAACGGACAAATGATGTGGCTATAAAATACATACATTGAGGTGGGTCCCACAGTCCAACAGGCTGGACGGTGAGGATATACACATATACATCACAGTAGGCTCCACTGTCCATGGACGGTGGATGGCATGGATGAAAGACATGCATCAGGTGGGTCCACACATGTGGCCCACTAGCTTTGGATTAAAGCTGATATTTGTGTTTTCCCTTCAACCAGGCTTGTCCAGACGGACAGGCAACAGGCTTGCCCATTGGACGGGCAGCAAGTGTGCCCAACACATGGACGACGTGGATAAAATACATACATTATGCAAGGGGTCCACGTGGGTGGGCCACCCATCCAGAAAATCAGGCTGATCCTTGTGTTTTCCCTCATCCAGATTGGCCCGAAAATGGGCAGCAACGTGACCCCAAAATCTGGATGTGTGGGCGTCCCATGTTTGGATAGCAACATATATCAGGTGGGCTATCATGCAAGGGATCAAGAGAGAGAAAGAGAGAGAAGAAGAGAGAGTCGACCATGGGAGGGGACTCTGCCACTATGAGCCCCTCCAATCACATCAAAACCATACATGAGTCCCATGCATTGCATGGCCCTTAAAAAAAAAAAAAAAAACCGAGGTGGGGATGGCCATGAAATCAAGGTCTAGATGACCCCTCAAGGCCATGGATTAAATCAAAACATCATGATGGGGTCCATGGAGAATGGTCCCATCATGGATCGTGCATGTAACAAGGATGGGCCATTGGCTACATCCAAGGGATCAAGTAAGATTTCCACCATTGATTGGTGGGTCCTACATGCTCCCATGCAATAAAAACCAAAGATCTAAGAAAGGAAGGAAAGATCTAGTCCTAAACATGCACCCACCTTGGATCTTCAACTTCTTCTTCCACCTTAGGGTCCTAGAGCTCCAAAGGAATGAGTTTCAATGGTTGAGATGGCTTTGGAATGGTTGGATTGGGAGGAAAGGAGGGTGAAGATTGCTGGATTTTGGAGATGGGTTGGGACGTCCAAGGGCTTGCAAATGGAGGAATGAGGAAGGAAAGAGAGAGGGAGAGAGATAAGAGAGAGAGAGAGAGAGAGAGAGAGAGAGAGAGAGAGAGAGAGAGAGAGAGGGGGGTGATGGTTTCTAGGTAATGATTAGTTTGGGGAAGAGAGGGCATCATTACATGTAAGAGGTGTAAGGTAATGATGACTCATGGGGAAGAGAGGCCATCATTACCTAGCAAGCATGGGGTGATGACATCACCCTCACATAGTCCTAGGGAATGGTGCTCTCTGGAAATGGCTGGGTCTTGCACCGTGTAATCTAAGGATGGAATAGAGCGCGGGCCACATCTCACAATCTAAGCGTCGGATTGGCGCACGAGACGCGACGTCGGAACCGCGGCAATGATGCGGTCGCAATGGCATGAGTCTCGGGTTGAGTCGACTCGGATTCACAGGATGCGACTCAAGGTCGCTCGCAAATACTATCTACAGGTCACGGGTCGCCGGAATTCGACGGAGAAGATCGCGGGATCCCAAGGAACGGAATGGTCACTAGGACACAGGTCTGACAATTATATAATCACTGTATTTAGGTGTCAAAAACAACTCAAGCATGATTTGGTGGATTAGGGCCCGTAACATATAAGTACCAACACAATAAAGATGGCAAAATGCAAAAAAGTAATGGTTCACCCCTTTTGATATTTCCCAACATGGTCCACTTTGCTTCGATTCATTGAATCCCACTCAATTTCATGTTTTGATCCTTGAAATAGTCTTATATCTAGTTTAAACTTAGTTTCTGAGCTTCCTTCCAGGTTGAAAAGAAGAAAGAAATGGAAAAACAAGAGAAAAATTGAAAATAAAAATTTCAAAATGGGGCCTTTATGATCGTATCAGCTGATACGGGCCATACAACCCATTTTTTCCATAACAGATTGATTCACCCTAGTGTCAGGTAACTGGGTGACTATGGTCAGAAACAACCTACCGAATATGACTTTCTATTCACCACCTGCTTGCTAACCTATAAATCCACTCGCACCAATCACTGAATTCTGCCCTCTATCATAAAGGTTAAAAAAATAATTGCAAAAGCATATTGCAAAGCTATATCATCCACCAAGGAGTTTCTTCCAAAGTAGTTCATTATCACATTGACTTCAATCAAAGAGAAAACCAACACAATTATGCACCTACCTAGATAAGAAAACTGCAAAGCTTGTGTCACTCAACATACAGTTTGACTCGAACATCCACAAAATCAACACACTTTTATAAGATGTATGTACCGGTCTTATACTTGTTTGACAAAAGTTTGACGAGTCCTCTGATGTAGGAAGTAGGAACCTTTTGAATAAGGAAGCAGATGATTATATTAGGTTTTGGAGCATCTTAATGGCTGCCTCCCTTGGGTGAAAAAGATGCACTCATGTAGAATAAAGACAAGTTCGGCCGCTTCTTGGTTCTCTGTTTTTATAAGATGCTTCGGGGACTCCTAGTGAGAGAGGTGAAGCACAAACTTTCTTTACTTGGTTCTACGGCACACCTCCCAAGGTTGTAGTTTTTGTGTGGTTGGTGGGTAGGAAGAGGGTGCTCATAATTGACAACCTCCAATAAAGGTTGATGGTACTCCCTAACATTTGCTTGACATGTATGAGCAACGCAAAGTTGATCAATCATCTCTTCATCCATTGTCCTTTCATTCAAAAGGTGTGGTGTAGCCTCCTTGATATCATCCAAACCTCATGGGTGATGTTGGGGTCCATATAAGACCTCTTGGCTTGGTGTAGAGAGGTTGGGAAAGAAGAGAGAGTGGTGTGGTGGTTAATTCTAATGACAACTTTATGGGTTATTTGGGGAGAAAGGAATATCCTATGCTTATGTAATTTCTGTGGGTTGGAGGTAGTGGTGGTCAAGAAGATCAAGTGGGATGTGGTGGATTGGGCCTCTTGTTTAAAGGTTGTTGATGTCTGTAAAAATGATCATATCTTTTCAGGTTATCGTTGTTTTCTTTCGGGCCGCATTTTTTTCCCACCTTTGTTTTCTTTGGCAGTTCTTTTCTAATAAAAAAGTTTAGTTACCTTTTAGAAAAAAAGTTTGGCAGATATACCTGTCCATCTGCATGTATCTGTCTTATACATGTTTGGAGTCCACACATGTCGATTTATCATGATAAATGATTTATTGTTGGAGAATGTGTTATAAATGCATAGTATTGATTGCAAGTATTGATCGACACGATAACAATTTTTGCAATATCCGAGGAAAATATAAAAAATCCAGAAAAAGTTTAAAAAAAGGCATTTTTGCCCGAATTTTTTTGGATTGTGTTTCTTGGTTTTTTAACATTCCACGTGAGTTGTTTTGCATCAAAGCAAGAATTTGGTGGAGAAATGGCGATCCAAGAGTGATTCAGGGAGGAGCCTTTAATCTAAAGTTTGTAATCCAACACAAGCAAGAAAACGAGTAGAAATTCGCCTTTCAAAAAAAAAAAAAAAAAAAAAAAAAAAATGCAAGTAGAAATCCATATTTATAGATGAGTTTATGCGTTGACATAGATTTCAAGTAAGAAATTTCGATTTTGAAGGTTAAAATTGAAGAAAATGGGGAAATCAGAATTTCTTTTGCTTTCGCCCTTTAAATTTACTGTGTTGAAAAATATATGTTCATGTCTTGTGTTTTATTGCTTGTATTGTATGACATTTGAATGATATGAACTCATTTTAGATATAATTGCATCAATTATTGTTGACAACTGTAATGTTTTGTTCCCCAAACAATTGGAAACTACCATTCGTAATTTTTCCTTTTAATTGTGTAATCACGTATTGATGCAGGACATGAAAAATTAAATATGACATGCAAGATTTTAGGCTTAGATCCTACCAATTCAGAAACAATCACACAAATCCCACATCCCACATGATAATCCAAACATTCAATTAAAAAGGGGAATCTATGCGGGTCCAAGCCGACACAAACTAGGGATGGACCAATAAAAATTATAAGTCAAACGATGTCAAAGGGAAATAAAATCAACCACTCGTGCATAAAAATCAGTCCCTAATCTAAGGGATTCCCTAATCTCAATTCAAGGAACCCTAGGGTGAATAAAAGGGCAAATCAGTGAGGGATAATATAATCTAGGTATAGGGTTATACAATTAGGTATATAAAAAAAAAGGAAAAGAGGAAAAACCTAAACCCGAGATGCTTCCGGCGTGTGGACAGCTGGCCAGGTGCTGGCGCACGTGTGAAGGGGGAGAGAATTCGGAAAAGGATTCCTAGGCCTTGGTCGGCCAGGCTTGGGCTGCAAAACCCCCGATTTTGACGTCGATCCGAGCTCTGATCTGGGCGTGGTGCTTCGTCGAAGTTTCAGCCCCCCTGCAGGCCGAAATTTGAGAACCTACTGTAATGAAAGGAAACTGATGCAACCAAGGACGAATGTGAAGTATGGATGGTGGTGGAAGATAGAAGAAAAGAGATGATGGAGGATGGGGATGAATCGGGGTCGATGTAGCTTCGCACCACGGTAGTTAGCTCTTCGAAAAGGAAGGGCTTCGCACCCACTTTTGAATTCTTCCACAACTCACGAAGAGAGCAGAAAAATAAAGCAGGAATTCTTATTAAACTTGAATGAATCAAAAGAACTACAAGGAGTGCCCATTTTTAGGAAAATCTTATACCCCAAAAACTCGCACCATGTGCGCAACCTATTACTTGGCGATGAAGTAAACTAAATAAAAACCAAAGACAGAAATGTAAAACGTTCACAATGTTCTAAATAATAACAATAAGCAAAACCTAAAAAATGAAATCAATTCAACGAGTGGGCCATGATCATGAGATCCCATGATGGGCTTTTCTTGACTATCGGGCCCACTTTTCTGAACAAAAACTTGTCTTCTAGCTAGGAGGCCCTCCCTGGATGTCGTCATGAAGCCAGATCGACGGTGGGGCCCTCCTTTTTCTTGCGTACGTGCGTAGGGGGGGTGGGGTGCGTGCGCGTGTGTGCGTGATGTCCCCATCACGTATCTTTTAACATCTATTGAAGTTTCACTGACAATTTCCACAAAATTTCCTATAGTTTCCCTAGTGTTTCCTTAAGCTGTGATATATTGTTCGATACATGTGATGTTTCCCAATCTTTCCCACGATATTTCCATATCCCAAGGGTGTGATACTTTGTGCGATATCGAATCTTCGAGCATCGTATCTTAGAATATGGTTCCAAATAGAAAGAATAATCCATAACTGCATTCTTGACATGCAAACTTGAAGATCAACAAGCTCCTTTTTTTTTTTTTTTTTTTTGCAACGGATGATAAAACCCTATGCCTTTTTTGTTGTCCTCTTTTATTGTAACTCGTGATGGCAAAACACAATCATAATACCACCTTTCGTGTTTTTGGATCTTGGAATTTATAAGAAACTTGTGGTATTCAAGCATTTACTTAGTATCACCAAAACTTCCAAATGGTGTTTTCTTTATCCTTTCATGTAGGGTTTGAAAAAAGGCAATAAACCTTCAAACACTCCCTTAAAAATCAAATTCTAAACTTTTTTTTTTTTTTTTTTTGTTGAAAGAATCCAGGAATTTTTTATTGATAAAAGATATTGAATAAGATTTATTATTATTATCATTATTTTATAGCTAAACTAGATTTTAGCATGTTTAACAAATTTCATGTCCATATTCAATGATTATGATTTAAGGTAGGTGTTTATAATTTTTATCCATGACTACTGGATAACTCTTCTAATGTTTATTTTTAGGGGAAAAAGGGGATTTGGATCAAGATGCCCATTGAGCTCGTAAATCTTGTTCAAGCTGCTGTCGAGGTATTTAATTTTCTTGAATTGATGCATTATTCATGGAGCCTACCGTGCACGTGATTTAGAATTTGAGGTTGTTTACTATTTCCAATAGTCACCACTTTTATTGATAATGTGTCTGCTAGGCTCAATTGTTGGGCTAATATAATGCCAGTAGATTGTGAATCCCAACTGGATGACAAGTGTGGGTCTCACTTGGTCACACGTGAGCCCAACATGGAGTCTACATCTATCACGTGATTATTCTATTTTTGTTTAATCCTTAAAAAAATGTAAAAAGTCTAAACTACCCTCACTTAAGGACTAATTGAATTAAAGCTTAAAGTAGTGATGTTTTGCTCTTTTCCTTTTATTAAGGTTTTCATTGTTTCTAGGTTATAAGTAAATCTATTATCGGACACGTGACTTCTTTTTAGAGTTTGAATATTGACAAAAGTTGTGAAGTTTGTTCTCTTTGCATGAATTGCAATGGTGGCATGTGTTGCCTCTTGAATCTTTACATGCGTTGCTCATGCATGTGGATCCTTGTACACTCTTGATTGTGATGTTTTAAGCATTCAATATGGTATGTAGATCTCTATTTTGGCATTTAGTTTTTCCTTTTGAATCTGAATGCATTACAATATTAATTTTATGTTCATAATGTCTTTAATTATCAAATATGGCTTAAGGCTTGTTTGGGAGCTTGTATTTGGAATGCATTGGAATCCAAATCACAATTGCATTTGCATCAAAGGGATTCTAAATCCTTAGTTGTGTTTGGCAACTTGTAATTAGAATGAACTGGAATCTAAACCTTCCGTCTACATGCTTGAATTTAGAATGCATTGGAATTCCATGGTATATTTACATGACCTGAATTTGATTAACTAAATCAGATTTAATTTGGACACATTATGAGTGTTTTGGTTGATTTTATTTACACCAGGACTATTTTCGTTAAGATTCACAAGACGGGGATTATCGTAATTTTTGAAACTTCTTGGATCTATAAAAAGAGGGGGGCGTGTGACTTCTCTCTCATTATATTTTGTAGTTAAAAAAAAAAAAAAAAAAAAGAGAAAAGCTCTTGCTTTCTTCTTCCATCTTCATGTAATTTAAAGATACTTTCATGCAATTTGGAAGGGAGATTGGTGCGAGACTAATATTTATCAACGGAGGTGTGGGGTCTCCATCTATCCCTACACCATCTTCTCTTTCTCCCCCATCCAGGTATTTTCTTCAGGTTCTTCATTCTCCTATTTTAGATCTTCGTCTTCTCCCAAACCCAACTTTCTCATTTTCATTCACAATCCAAACCCCATCTGACGTAAACCTATTCTCCCCACGCCACACGTGTGCATCCCACCTTGCCCTTTTTGGTCTCCCATCATCATTATATCAAAACCCCTTTCTTCCATCCCTGAAACCCTAACTATAAACCTAAAATTCCTAATTTTCCTACTTTCCCAAATTACCCAAACCCTAATTTTCACTCTATGTTGTATTGGATTTTTTTTAAATTTTGAAATAAATTATACCCTATGCTAATTGGATGTCCCTCCATCCATTAGATCATAGTTTCTTTTTTATTTAATGATCTTGTGTTACGATGTTAGTAGCTTAAGTTAGGATTATGCATGATGTTCTTTTGATTTTCATGATATTTGTGATGATTATAGCGATGTTTGTATTTTTATTTATTTTTTATTTTTTATTTTTTATTTTTTTAATATCTTAATTTGGCTACTTGATCTCACATGTTATTTGGTTCATGCATTAGTCCTGCATCACCCATGGTTCAATGATCCAGAATGTTGCTATTATGAGCCTCATTAAGGATCACCTATTCCATAAAAATCCCTTAAACCCTCAAAACCTAGATTACTAGATTTAAATAAATTGATTTTTGTACTTTAGCATATGTAATTAGTTATTTATAAAATTAAAATAATAACAAAAAAAAGAGAGAAGATTTTCTTGACTTTCCTGGTTGAACAAGGTCTTGTTGAGTTGATTCGGCTTGGTGGCTGCCTGAATTTGAGATGATTTGGAAACTATGATCTACAACACCATACCATGCGAGAGATGTAAATCTGACATGTAGGCTTTCATCATGAACTGCCGCTGAAGCCGAAGAAGGCACTCAACAAAGTAGAAAATGAAGAGTCAGTGACGGCTCCAAACTCGAGGACTAGGTCTTTCCAAGCCAGTGGGAACTGATGCAACACAATTCTATCGTCCAATGGTAGACATTGTGGTCCTATTCTGTTGCTTTTACTATTGCCCCTACCCTCTATAACATGTGTTGCTTCTCCTATTATGAATATGTTTACGTTTGTGCTTACTATTTTTACTTATTACTATTAGACTGTTTGGTCATAACCACAGTCCTTTTTGTTTGGTTTTTTGTCGGTCGTGATGTATAGCTGAAGGAATTTGAAGCTCCTAACTGCTATGTATTCAATTTAGATCTTTGGTCTCTTTCTCGGCTTTCTTCCAATTCAGGTTGGCCCCAATAGTCCCTGGAGACGTGCTATTCCTATGACCCCTCTTCTTCTCATGTAACAGTGGGTGCGAGTAGTGGTTCTCGGTGAATAATTTTGAGTGTTGTGGTCTTATCGTTATTGCTAGATGTATATATTTTCTTATTATTTGCCCATAAAGGCAGATCTTCTATTACCCTCACTCATATCTTCAAGGAAGGAAAATTTGAGGGTGTGTGCCTAGGATGGAGAGGGTCTTCAGGTTGGCTCTAGTATGGCAAACAATGGTTACTGCTTGTGAGTATAACGTAAGTACCCACATCTCAATTGCTGGAACTTCTGGAAGAGTTGTCATCAATCTGAGTCTCTCTGGAATTGGCTTAATAGTGATGGTGTTTGCATAGTGGTATTCTCCGTTCTACTGGGCAAAAACACTTGACTGAAGTAGAAGTTAGGGTGCTAAGTGTAGGGTTGAGACTTGAGAGAACATTGACTCTTGTTTCATGCCATTGATAGTGGAAGACAGCTTGTAAAATGTGCATCATCCAAGGATTCCAAGCTGTTGAGATGATCATTCGTATTTAATGACATTGAGATTGTATGTATTTGTTAATTTACCCTTTTCCATTATGAGAGGTAAACACACTTCTACTCTTTCCAGAGAAGTTTTGTAAAGGGTTTCACTTTGTATTCCAAACACGAAGCAACGCTAGTAGTTCTGTTTTGCTTTTGTTTCTTTTTGTGCCTATCAAAAGCAAGAACCTTTGGGCTTCTTGTAAGATGGTGTTAAAATTTAGTGCCCGTTTGTTAGATGCCTAAAACTGAGTCATCTCATTTTAGTAAATCATAATTATGTCTTAGAGATTATGATCTCTAAGACATATGATCTCGAATACCATTGATTATTAGAGATCATAATCTCTAATACATAATTACGATTAACTAAAAAAATATGTACTCATTTTTAGGCGTCTACCAAACGGGCCCTTAGTTCTTTTATATTTGTCATGTCATGTTTAAATCATCTTAGGCTATGGTTGCTCATGGCTGGAGACTGGAGTTGAGTTTACTTTCTAGCAAACATTCCACATTTCTAATTATGATTTTTGATATTTATAGACTATATGTGTGATAAGGTTTAGATGATGGGAAGAAAAGACTTGATGACCTATGGTTTAATTGAACTTATGGCCCTTGATAGAGTGGAATGGCAGAAAAGGATTCATGTGGCTGACCCCAATTAGTTGGGATAAGGCTTTGACAGTGACGACGACGATGACGATGAGACTATATGTGAAGATATACTGTAGTTAGTGAATTGGAAGAGGACATTATTTAACGACATGACTGGATTGGGTCTTGAAGCATGACAAAAGGATGCTTGTCTCTTCTATTTTTTGACCTTTTATCTCTAATCCTAGTGGTTCGTCTACTATTTGATTCAGTTTTCAATACAATTTTTCATTGATTTCTAGGAGGGGTTTTGGTACCATCATGCAGAGCCAACCTACTTGATGCTTGTGTATTGGATTCCAGCTACTGTTAACGCTCTCCCCATCAATGCTACACACAGAATTGGCGTTGGTGGTTTTGTGATGAATGATAGAAGCGAGGTACTTTCTATCTTGAATTATCTGTTAGTTCATTACCTTCCAAATTAATCCGTTGCTTATAACAGATTGCATTAAATTCTACTATTGTGTTTCAATCTTTTGCTCTTAAAAAAATCTAGCACCTTTTCTTGACTTGATGTTAATCTAAATCAATCCCTTTTTCTTCTTCCTAAAAGAATAGATTTAGAGACTTGTTTTTCTGATTTTAAAATATATTCTCGTAAATTATTGTAACATATTTGTAGACTGCCATGGATCTCTTAGTATGTCTGAATGTTGTTGACCTTGTAATGGTTGCTCATTAGTTTCACATGTTCAAATCCATTATTTGGTAGGTGCTCGTAGTCCAGGAAAAGGGTGGCAAACTCCAAGGCACAGGTGTATGGAAGTTTCCTACTGGAGTAGTTAATGAGGCACGTCTACTCTCCTTTGTTACTTGAAAATGCACTCATCCCTTTACTACATACTAACCTCTTTTTCCCCCAGGGTGAGGATATTTATGCTGGGGCAACAAGGGAAGTTAAAGAAGAGACAGGAGTAAGTTATATATGTCAATTTTATAATTCCAACTCTATCTGCAAATGGTCATATCTTGAAGTTCTTTTCAAAGCAGTGGAGATTTACTGAGTTTTGATAATGTGGCAGATTGACACGGAATTTGTGGAAGTACTTGCATTCAGGTAATTTGCATAATCTCAAAGGTTTTTACCTATCAGTTGGATTAAGAATTCATTACCCTTTTTTCCTTCTTGTTATGTGGGTTATGATTAATAAGCATTCTCACAGTGGAACCAACCTCTTCGATTGAGTACTCTCCTTGCCCAACGACCGTACGTGTGGGGGCCTAATCTTTTGGCGATCCCAAATCATACATATGGTAGCCCCCATGGTGGATATGGATACCCAAAAATCTCCTCTATGGCGTGATTCTAAGCATCCAACTGGTGCTGCAAATGTGGACCATTGATTGTAGTTTCTGTTTCCATTGGAGGAATTATATGTCCTGCTTTCTCTGAACCACAGGATTTCATACATGTGAGACTATGGTTTTTGTTGATTTGATCTAATGGCCAGATCTTCCAATATCTGTAATTTGGTGGAATCCCTCATCTGCGTGGATTCCATCAATTCAACGGTTTTGATCACCAAACTGTTTCCCTACATGTATTGAATCCTTCATGTCATCAAATTGTACATTTGCTAATTAGCGGGACCTATAATTCCTGTTATGTCAGATTGCTAGGATCTTCTGATAGGGCAGAGATTGGAAAGTGGCCTATCAAACGCTGAGGAATGTAATAGAATCTTAGATTATCCAAAGGTGGGCCCCACCTGTACCATTTCTGGGTAAAACAAAAAATACCTTTTCTATGAATCGAGCATTCTATACAATTCTTCTGAGCATATCCCTGAATTTCATGAATTCTGTTGTCATACAACAAAATGAAAGTATAACTTTTTAGAATGACTTTACTGAATTCTTTTACCTGTACTAATACTATGCCACAAGCAAAGTATATCATTTATACCTTTTTCCCTCTCCCAATGGGAATAGAACATGCAGATATATGATGAGGCGGCATGCAAAATTACTTCTCATGGAGTCTGGTTCCATGGTTAATGATTAGAGAATTTGATTAGCGACCAATACAACTCCAAGAACAATGTTCCTTCAGAATTCAGTTCTCATGATTATGACTTACTGTAAAGTATGTCTGAAGATGAAATTTCTGAGAAGTTATGTATAGGAGAGGGAAGACAGTTTATATTTTATATCCCTTTTAGTATAATTTGATCACATTGGTTCTCTCTTTTTGGAATTTCTATCCGTGAATATGAAAAACTTAGTGATGGTTTGTAGTTGGCCAATGCATTGATATAGTGTATGCCTATAGCACATGTACCCACATATGCACGCATTGGCACCGCAAATCTTTTTCAATCCACTCTGACCAAGGTTTGTAAATTGTAATACCTTGTCTTTTAAGAGCAACAGTTGATGGTCATTGTTTCCTGTGGTATTTGGTGGACTACATTGCTTCAGTGCTTGAACTTCTATATTTAGATCAAACAGTCATAGATTAGATGTGCACAATCAATCGTGGGAATACATATGTTTTTCCTGCATCTGGATGCACCAAAAAAAAAAAAAAAAACTTGAATGATCCCAACACAAAGCCATTTGAAAGTAAAACTGGTCACGAAAAGAGATCTTGAAGTTAAAGCTTCATTCTCCTTCAAAGTCCATCTTGAAAGTAGTGTAATTGCGAGTTGGCAGTGGTTTAAAAGGCAAAGGCGTGGGGTGAGATGTCCAGGTCTCTTAAGAGGCAAGGAATAAACCTTGAAGCATGAATTCGGGCCTCCTGAAATGCTTTCCTAATCTCCTTCCTTTTATTTAAAAAATGTAATCAGAAAAATAGAGGAAGTTAAGAATTAATTTTATATATTATGTGAAATATTGTACATAACATACTTTAATATTTCATATGAATTTTTACGTGCATTATCTGTTCAATTTATTTATGTTTAAATGTTAAATGATTGTAACACATGATTCAGTCAAGATGCATAACCTAAACATGAAAAACCAGCAAACGATTTATTTATTTATTTATGGTAATGTTAAACTACCAAACCTTAAGCATTTCTGCTTTAAAGAAAATAAAAAATTATGGGGCTAATTCATCCAATACATAGATGAAAAAGCTAAAGGAAAGTGGGAGAATCCTCGAGTGGGGTTAAATGTTTCTCTAAAATTTGTTCTATTCACTTGTTGCTCATCTAATTGCTCTCATGGTGGTAGAGAGACAAGTTAAAAAATAAACATAGAAAAAAAAAAGGTTTCTTTTACTACTTCCACTCTTGAAAGAACAAACTGAGAGATGCATATGCCTCCCATATTTTTCACTATCTAAGACATAAACCTCCTGTCATTAATCCTCAAGGTCTGTCTCTCAGTGTGTAGGAGAGCCATGCCTTGAGGCAAGCCTTAAGGCATAAACCTCCAACACGTTTTAAAACATTGGAATTTGGAGCCCATACTGTTAACCAATGTTGTCAACATCGTTATCATATCGCAAATCGTAATAAGGATTGAATCGTATTGAATCGCCTCCCATATTTTTCACTATCTAAGACATAAACCTCCTGTCATTAAGCCTCAAGGTCTGTCTCTCAGTGTGTAGGAGAGGCATGCCTTGAGGCAAGCCTTAAGGCATAAACCTCCAACACGTTTTAAAACATTGGAATTTGGAGCCCATACCGTAAACCAATGTTGTCAACATCGTTATCATATCGCAAATCGTAATAAGGATTGAATCGTATTGAATCACAAATCATAAGATTTTTTAATGATTTTCTTTAAAATATGAAATATATAAATAAATCAGAAAAATTTTAAACTTAGAAATCATCCTTTTGGCCATCAATATGCACCAAGTAATACCATGCCATGATAGTGTTAATGGATTCTTATCTTTCCTTCTATTTTAGTCTTTCAAGAAACTTTCCTTATAGAACATACAAGGATTCTGTTCACATGACATTCGGGACAATGATTTTTAAGTGCTCCGGGTGGTTTTACACATAACCATGCATGTAGAGGAGCAAATGCACTACGTAGTCTACCACAAGGTTTTAATGAGGCATACCATGGTACTTTCCCATTGCTTAAGGGTCTCTACTCATGGCATAGTGGTAGACATTGTGTGTTTCTACTCTGAGGTCATGGGTTCGAGAACCCATGTGGTGTGTGTGTGTGTGTGTGTGTATTCACCATTACAAAAAAAAAAAAGAAGAAGAAGAGAAGAACATACAAGGATCCTTTAATAATCTATGTTCTTGTTACCTTTCTTGAATGTAGAATCATATTGGAAAAGCGGCATTGGATTATGTAGACTGACCAAAAAAAGATATTTTGATTTCTAACCATCATTCTGCAATAAATAAGTCAACATGGTCGTAACCATCCTTAAAAACATTCCAACTAAGTCATACATCAATTTGGTGTTTCGACCAGTTAAGAAGTAAGAAATCATTAAAAAGAAAGAAAGAAAAACTCTACAATTTAACATGGAAGAGAATATATACCATTTAATCTCTTATAAAGAACAAAATAAAATAATTTACCTTTTCTAAACGATTCTTTTTTTTTTTTTTATTTTATTTTATTTTTTTTTTTTATTTTTTGTAAATGATTCTTAAAGGCCCAACCAATTTAAAAACATAAAATGAAAGCCAAGTCACACTTAATATAGAAGAAAACAAGTATAATTTGAATCGTAAATCAGGTTTTGAATCGTAAATCATACGATTCAAATCTTGAAATCATAGGATTTATATAAAAAGGGATTCAAAAGTGGGATTAAATTGTTTTGCTTAAGATTTGACTCAAATTGTATATCATAAATCGTAAATCGTAGGATTTTGATAGCACTGTTGCTAACATGAATGGTAAGGAAAGGATTATGTTTTGGTCATTTCCTCTTTATTGGACTAATTATTGCAATCCAATTCAATAGTGCATTCAATTGCACCCTTCAACATGTGAAATTCTGAGTAGGGAAACATGTTTCTTACTTGAGCAGGATCTTAAGTTTATAACCTGTCTGATGTGTTCAATTGGCAGGCAAAGCCACAAGTCATTCTTTGAGAAGTCAGATTTATTCTTCATATGCATGTTACGCCCCCTCTCATCCAACATTCAAAAGCAAGAAACAGAAATTGAGGCAGCCCAGGTAATTCTCTCATAATGATGGTAGATTATCAAGTTAAGTGAAGCATTAGTTTATCGTTAAGTATGGAAGTGAATGAAATGCCATCAAAGCTTTTGAATGAATTGATTACATCGCTGCAGAGGGATTTCACATTTACTCTTTTGCTACCTCCTTCCATAACTGTACTACTAGTGTCTATACATGCTCATATGCAAAAAAGAAAAGGAAAAGAAGAAAGAAAAAAGAGGGCCTGCAATAGTCAGGCAGACCTGTAGATCTTCCTGGCTTACCCTATTTTCAGGCTTGGTTGCAGGATTAATAAATACTTGGGTTTTAAATGGGATGGGCTGGGGCAAAGTATGTCCAAGTCTAGTCCATGAGCTGAGTGCTTGAGTTCAGGCACAACTAAAGCCAAATTAGGCTCGGGCTCAGGATGGTCCAGGCTGGGCTACCATCTAAACACTCAACTAGATGCAAGCCTAGGTCCAACCCAATAAACTGTCGACGGCCATATGGCTCAAGGAGGGTGACAAGAACACTAAATTCTTTTATGGTATTGCCAGCGCCAAGGCTAGGAACAATCGAATAAGCAACATTTTGGTAGATGGACAAAGGGTGGAAGATAAAGACCTAGTTGTTTACAACCCCAAGTGTAGGGTCGCGATGTAGTAATAACTCAATGAGAACGAGGTCGAATCCACAGGGAATGGCGAATACGGTCTAGAACTAATCTAAGTCTAACTTGGTTTGTCTAGGTTTTTAATCCAGTGATTTAGAAAAAAGTTTTGAAATAATAAAGATAAAAAGACTACAGATCCAGGAATCCACCTATAACAATCTCAATATTAATCTACTTGATTCAATGATAACTCAATTGGAATTGAAGTCTTATCCTATCCAATCGGATGATGAAGCAATTAAACCAAATCTGAACTGTTCATTGACCTAGCCACACATGAAGGAGTATTGTGATGATTAGAAGGGATTCCATCATCCTACCATGCCTAGGAGACGATGGTGAACAACAGGATTTACCAATCTCACAATCTCAAAACAGGAAAGAAGAAATTCAAAGCCATCACACCATCTACTGTAATTTGAGTCACAACAAGTCATAGAAGACTGAAAATATTCCTTAAATCAACTAGAGATTAATGAAGTTCAACATAAACTTGAATCAAAACAAGATAAACATCAAAATAAACTATAGGTTTCATCCCTTAGCCTTAGCTAAGAGATTAACCTAAGAAGACTAACATCCTAGATGAAGAACAAAAAGATCAACTAGAATCCGTGAAGAAATCGAAGTAGAAGAACGTTATCGGCGCTCCTCCTATTCTTCTGATCCCTTTCCAAACCTTAGAAGATGGTTTGGGACATCCTAGGGACTCCTATTTATAGTTGTGAAACACTATCTTTCGCATCGCTTTGGAATTTCGAAACTTTGAAATTCGAGTTGCTAATCGGACCGGTCATTCTATTTGAGTTCGAGTTGCCTATTTCACGATTTCGATTTCTCGGTCGGACAGAGCTTGGGTTCGGTCGGACCGAACTTAAGTTTCGGTCGAACTGAATTAACTTTAAAATTCATCGTTTTTCGTCGGAGCTTTTTGTGCACTTTCGGTTACACCGAATCCTCCCTTCGGTCGGATCAAAATTAGGTTCGGTCTGACCGAATTATCTTTCGATTGAACCGAATTAGCTTCTGAGGTTACTGGACTATTTTGTGCGATTTCGGTCGGACCGAACCTGTCCTGTTTTCTACTGCAGATTCTGAAATATTTCAAGTCATTTCTTCATCCTTTGTACTTGGTTTTCTTGGATCTTTGGCATGTAAATTCTTCATTCTTGGCCTCCTAAGATCCATCATTTGCCTTGGTGATTCTTGAGCATCAAATCTATGCTTTAGGCACTCTTTTCAATTCAAGCTCTCAGATTCACCTTGCAATACAAACATGTATAAAATATACCCATTAAGCGTTATAATGTTCATAAAACTAAGATATAAATAGGGAGAAATATGCAATATTTGACACTCAACACTAGTTTATAAGGCCATCGTACAATTCCTTTCCAAACTATTATCTAGTGAAGGGTGGAGAAGGCCATTGTTGGATAATCTACCTTTTTATGCCATCTTGAATGTGGACAGGGAACCACTAGAAAAGCCAAGCTTTGAAGAAGAAATTAAAAGCGTTGTTGATTCGTTGGGTGGAGACAAAGCCCAGGGCCCCAATAGTTTTTCCATGGCATTTTTTTTTTTCTAGCTTTTTGGGATGTGCTCAAGAAAGATGTTGTTGATTTGTGCAAGAATAAACTACCTCAATGGATGGGAGCCTCATTCATAGCCTATCATTTCAAAAAAGGTGCAGAGTCACTATCAGAATTTCCGACCCAGTAGTCTTATCGGAAGCCCTTTTAAGATTTTCGCAAAGGTTTTCGCAACTAGGTTCAAGATGATCTTATCTTTAGTTAATTTTGAAAACCAAGGTGCTTTCATTGCAGAAAGATAGATCCTAGATAGTGCATTGCTAGCCAATGAATTTATCGATGCGAGACACAAGGAATAGAAGAAAGGGGTGGTTTGCAAATTGGACTTTGAAAAGGCATATGATCACATGGACTGGTTTCTTACGATATATGTTGGGTGAAATCGGTTGCACAAGCAAACAGATAAAATAGATGATAGACTGCATGTCATTTGTTTCTTTTTCAGTCTTGAGAAAAAGATTCTTCCAAGCGACACAAGGCTTAAGGAAAGGTGATCTGTTATCCCCCTTTTTGTTCATAGTGGTAGTGGAAACATTGGGTAGAATGCTTGTCTAAGGCCAAGAGTTGGGTTTTATCTCGGGTTTTCAGGGTGCACATAACAAAGTTAGTTTAACCCACCTTCGATACCCTTCTTGTCTATGATGCGGATGAAACTATGGTAGATAATCTTAGAAAGATATTGGGGTGCTATGAAGAGGTTTTAGGGCTAAAGATTAATGTCAAGAAAAGCTAGATGGTTGGCATTGGTTTACCCGATGAAGAGGTATCTATCTTTGCGTGCGAGGTTGGATTGTTTCCATCTTCATATTTGGGTCTCCCGCTTGTTTGGGCAAGCCTACCAAACATTTGTGAAATAAGGTCATTGAAAGATTTGAAAGGAAGTTGTCAAAGTGGAAGAGTAGGCAAATTGGCCCTCTTTAACCTTCCTATTTACTTCGTCTTTATATAAATACCCGAAGTCAGTGTTAAATAATCTAGAAAAGCTGTGGAGGGATTTCTTATGGCAAGGGGTGGAAGACAAGCATAAGTTTCATTGATTGAAATGGGAAGATGTGTGCAAGCCTTTTCCGAGGGAGGTGAAGGAATAAGAGAGTTGGAATCTATGAACGTGGCTCTTCTTGGCAAGTGGTAGTGGAGATTTGATACCGAAGACGGCAAGCTTTGGAGGGAAGTTGTCGCCTCTAAATATGGAGTCCCCGGGGAGGGGGGGGATTAAGAGGTCATACTACAAAACTCTCAGAATCTGGAAGGTTGTTATTTCAGTAGCACCTTTGGTTAAATCAGGTGTGAGGTTTGCCCTAGGAGACGGTAGCAGGATCCGCTTTTAAGAGGATCCTTGGTGTGGCGGTAATTCTCTAGCGGTGGAATTCCCATCCTCGGCAAGGCTCTCCCCTTCGAGGAACATGTTAGTGGCCTCTTGTTTCACTACCACTGGAGGGAGAGGGGTGTGGTGCCCTCCTTGTCGTAGGGACCTATCAGATGAAGAGGTGGAACCTATGCCGAACTATAACAACTTGCTGGTTTGGTCCGGTGCTCCATCCTGCAAATTAACAGTCAAATCATTCTATTTGATGCTTTGAAAGACCACATCTTCAAGTGTCCGAGAATTCTTCCTTTGTATGGCTGGTAGGTAGGAAGCGCATCCTACTATAGACAATCTACAAAAGAGGGGGTTCTTCTCAACATCTGCCACAATCAATAGTGGACTGACCAGCTTTGGATGTGGCATGGTGTCCTGCTTGATGAGAAAAGAACAACGGTGTGGCACCTGGTCATCCTTGCAATGTTATGGAATATATGGGGGGAGTGTAATGGCAGGTGCTTCCACGACAAACAAAGGATGTGGAAAGTAGTGTGGAAGTCAAAGAGGGACATCAGAGATTGGGCTTCTAGGTCCAAATATGTTGATGTCCTAGAATTTTCATCTTTTGGGGGTTGTAATGCTGTTTTCTTTTTTGCTGTTGTGTACGTATTCTTTCCTGCCTTGGTCATGTTAAGCAGCCTCTCAATAAAAGCAACTCATTACCCTACAAAAAAAATATAACATGCATATTTCAGTCATATATGCATGTATTTGAATAATAAAATAAAGTGACCTCCTTGGTTTCTTCAATCACATGTATGAGGTCCTCTCAAACCGATTGCAAAGATAACTTAATTCCTTGGCTGTGATGGGAGGGAAGGGGGAGAGGGATGGGGTTGGTTGGAAATCATCTCTAGAGATGCAATCCTCCCAGATGCAAAAAGAGGGCAAAAAAATATGAAAAACACTTCAAAAGGAAAAAAAAGAAAAGAAAAGAAATAGAAAACTCACTCAAACTGTTGAAAATGTGTTTTGATAGCTCAAAATGCTTTCATCCTTGTGATTTTGGCTGTATCCTGAATTTCTCAGGTATTTCAATTCGGTTGCTCCAAAAAATGAGTTGACTCTATCATTCAAAAAATTGAAGTATGTGACTTGGATGTGTGGTGGATAATGATAAAGGACCCATCAAAAGGAAAAAAAAAAAAAAAAAAAGAGGATTAAGGATCCTCATTCCTTGAGACTTGAACTCCAGATCTACATTTGTGTTTGTTTTGAAGCATATTAATTATGTAGGAATTTAGAGTTGATGTTAACAACTGGACTACACGACAACTTTTGATATCATTGGGGAGACATTTTAACATGTTTACTACTTAAGCTTTGTGATAATCCCTTGATCCACCGCACACCCATCCCTTGATGTATCCAGTGCTTGTGCATGCTCTCAGATAACAAGGAAGCCAGACAATTGTTGTTTATTATTATTTAAACAAAAAACAGTTTCTCCATCTTGATAGTCTTTACTAATAAATTTTATCCACGTTTTGGCTATTTGTATGCTTCACTTTGTTGTTCACTGAAAGAAAGCTTTGACAATTAAAAAGAGAGCAAATACAAGTATACCACAAACATCGTCTCTCTCCCAGTTTACTCAATGGGAAATGGGACTCTATGACTAAATGTAATTTACAAAACCCTCCACTATTTGTTTTTAGCTCATTTGTCCTTGCTTGTAAATTTGATTTTAGTTATTATGACTGTAACTTCTGCCATGTTTCTTCCTTTTACTGGATAACAATATTTTATTAGAAAGATCAAAGAAAGCTATAAATGGGAAATACTTTCCAATACAAAGCGAAGGCTGCTAAACTGTCAGCAAGGGAGTAACTCTCTTTGAACACAGAAAAATGAAACCTAAAGGGTAAGTCCCTGATTTTGCCTAATACAAAAGAATGACGTGAAGGCTTGATATGCTTGTTCGTGGCCCAAGAAATGGCATCTTGGAGTTCACTTTGAGTACTAGAGAGCATAACAGTCAAAATCCTGTGACTCACAATTTGCGATTTAAGTCGAATCTTAGGCAAAATGATTTCAACCCCACTTGAATCTCTCTATGGTTAAATCCTACCATTTTATGATTTGAATCCTACAATTGATGATTCGACTCCCGATTTATGTTTCAAAGTTATACTTGTTCCCTTCTTTCTAAATTTGATCAGGTTTCCATTTTTATTTTTAAATTGTCAGGGGCTTTGAGAATCTTTTAAAAATGGGTCAATTGTTTTATTTTATTCTTTATAGGAGACTAAATGATGGATTTTCTCTCAACCTTAAATTGTAGAGATCCTTTTCATGATTTCTTACCTCTTAACTGGTCAAAACACCAAATTAATCTATGATGTATTAGAAATTTTTTTTAATGGATGGTTGCTATTATATTGACCAATATTTATTGTCGTAATGATGGTTAGGATTTGACTTCAACTTAAAGACCACTACTTAATTGTAATATTGAATTCAAGTTGTGTTTTTCTAGGGCTAATTATGTGATTTTAAATTCAAGGTTTATTTGATTCTTTCTATAATAGTGAAAAACTTATTAAAAGGAGTTTTTTTTTGAAGCCTCCTTAAGAACTTGCACTTTGTGAGTTTGACTTTAAAATATGTAGTGTTTATGCTTGGAGCGGAGCATTATTTTGAAGTCTATTGGGTTGGTGGCAATCACTTTTGGGTTTCAGTTGATATGTCAATTATATAATATATCTATATGAGACTTTGAATTGATGATTTGGCACAATTTTGAAAAGATTTCTTTTGAATCCTTAAATGTTTAGACTCTTAGACTTCTAGTCATCTCATTATCTTAATATTACTCTTTAATTTCAGTTTTTTTTTTTTCTTCTAAATTTTGTGTAAAAGATTATAAAATCCTTCGAATTTTGTAGTTTGCAATCCATTATTACGTTTTCAACTCTAAATTTTTTTTTTTTATATCTTTTATACACTTCCATGCTTTTAGCATCAAACCATTAAGTTTATTGTTTATATATTTTTTTTCAGTGGATGCCAATTGAGGAATATGCGTCCCAACCTTTTGTACAGAAACACGAGCTTTTTAAGTACGTCGCCAATATTTGCTTGGCAAAGACAGGGAAAGGGTATTCTGGATTTTCACCAGTATGTGCAAAATCAAGCCTCTCCGGTCGGCAAAGCCAATTGTATTTAAACAGCAGGGATCTGAACTAGCCTTAAGTTCTGGTAACGAGTCCTAGCACTACTGCCTACTAGTGCTGTCTGTTGCATTATTTTTTGTACATTGTTCAATTTATTACATGTACTCTTCCCTGTCAAGGTAAGAGAAATAAATTAACTTTTATTCATTCATCTTAGCTTGTCTTCTTTTCAAATTTTTACTTAAGAAATGACAAGAACCACATTGGATTTTAGTAGAAAATAGAGAAGTTACATATACTGATATACACTGTTAAAACCATATTTGTACATGCTGATTTTGCATATCATTGGGGCTGGAAAAACTGTCCAAATTGAAATGGAGTCATAGTTCTGATTTCACCTGCTACAGTTATTTTGCTATTTTGACCGTAGTTTGAAAACTTGGTGACTCAACTCAAACTCAGTTTATTCAACTTGACAAGATTCAAGCCTCATCACTAGAGAACTCGATCATCAGTATGACTCGTTCTCGACTCAACAAGATTTGTCGATTTGTGACTCGATCCAAGCCACTCTGTTTGATAGATCAATAAAAGTTAAAAATGAGAACTTTTGAACTTGTAATGGCCTCTAATGAAGCAAACACCTACAACCACTGTACCAGTGACTGCATTTGATTAATCATGTTATCTTATATTCTTTTACTTCTATTATTTTCTTTAAATACCCTTGCTACTTTAAAATATATTAAATTTAATTATTAAATACCAAGTCGAGTGAAGGCTTGATCGAGTCATCAAATCGACCAAACCCAGAGATCGAGTTAAGTCGAATTATCAGCTTTTTGAGCTATGATTTTGATGGCCTGCTTTTCAGCCTTCTTCTTTTTCCTCGAGATAGTCTAAATACCAAAAATAGCTAGCCTGGGACTTCAAAATTGCTGACAACTCATACACTTGCATGATCAAACCATGCAAAGCTACAAATGCCCTCTACACAGAGAATCTCATCTTGGATGCAATTTACATGCATGACATTGATTGGATTGGAAACAAGTAGAGCACTGAGTGAGATAATGTGCAGGAAATTCATGCACAAAGGTAACCTTTGCACTCTGTGTGGCAGTCGGCAAGAAACAAAATGACAGAACTTGCATGACACATGTCGTGCCAATACGCCATGCAGCAGACCACATGCCCACATATAGCAAGACTTCAAAAATAAAGCTGAAAAATCCAACCCCATTTCAGAGCCATTAGTCCACATCTTGCAAGTGAGGTCGAGACGTTCTTCATTTTCATACTAGTCAGGTATAGCACCCATTGCCTTCTCTCTCTGCATGCTTCTGGCAGTTGTAAGCAAGATGTCTCTGGCCAAGTTCATGTTCCTCGCAGCACTCTTTCTGTTGGTTTCCAACAGCATCTCCACTGAGATGGTGGGGAAGGTTCCGAGCAACAGTTCCCTTTGTGAGTACCCATGCATCTCCAGTCCACCGCCGCCAGCTTATCCATCGTTTGCTGCACCACCACCCCCATTTCCTCAAAGCAATTGCCCTCCATCAAATAGTATCCCGTGCTGCCAATATCCACCGCCAAGTCCTTACACTCATCTTCCTTACTACAATTCTGCTCCACGTTCGCCTTTCTTAATCAGCCCTTTAGTCGTTTCAATCCCTTTCATTTTCTTCATATCATCCTACTATGGTGTTCTTTTCTAGATGCTTTTTTTTTTTTTTATCTCTTCTTCTCTAGACATCTCTTAATTTAGAACAGCGTCTTGTATGAGTTTTTGGGTTTGATAACTGTTTGTCATGCTATTATGTTATTGTTGTAAAGATCTGCTGCCCCCTTTTGCATGTGGATGGATTTGATTATTTAGATTGTTATGTGACACTACCATTTGAGATTTTGAGATGCTGTTATATGAAGCTCAGCCCACAAACCGTACATGTGGGGCCTACTTTTCAGTGGTCTAGACAGTTCATTTTGTGGATTGTGTAATAGACCGTGGTGAGAAAGTTTTCACAATCTGATGATCCTAAACCTTTCGATTGGTGGTGTGCAAATGGATGGTTATGCTTGGAGGGGAGCATTATTTTGAATTATGTGAGCCCTGCCTGGTGTGAAAATGGATGATTAACAAGAACAAACCAACCATGTTGGAACATGTCCCGTCCATGATGAAGCCCATGAGTTGAGTGGTCTGGATCACTGAAATGTCGGCCGACCTGTGTAGACAAATAACGTTGTCGTTAATGTCACTGAGCATTGGAATTTTGCCATTGGGACTCTGAGACTTAATGTTTTTTATTTACGCAGCTCTCATATTCTGACTAGAAACTTTGATAAACCTGAATATTTGTAGTTCTATTACCTGCAATCAGGGGTTGGAATGGCCCAGTTTGGCCTGATTATTCAGCGGTCTGAAATTCATGCCAGGTGGGGTCTATTTTTTTTTTTTTTTCTGGCCTGAAATTGAGGCCCGCCTGGCCAGTGACAGCCATAGATTGGGCATGTTCAGAAACCCAATATGTTGATCAGAGCCCTGATGGGCCAGCACTTGGGGCATGATGTCGTTGGTGGGCCAGATGCCAAATGAATTGGGGCCGTCGCTAATTGCAGAGGTAGTTCTTAAGATAATTTCTGTGAAGATTGTGTTGGTAGGAAACTGAGAAAGAAAAGAAAAAAAGGAGTATTTGAGGTTTGGTAGGAGGTTTTGGGTGTTTCTGGTACACGTAGCGTTTGAGAGCGGCCACATTGCCATGGATTTTTCGGTTTGGTTGTGGACGGTTTGTCTTCTTTTGATATTTTGGGATGGTTTTTACTCCACCGAGAGATGCTGAGGTGATTTGCGCGAGGGATCATCACACGTGCCGGATGTGGGATGCTCATGAGCCTAGACAGTTTCCCATCCTTTCCCTAGCCGTCCACTTTCTATTACGTTGGTTACTCTCGTAGCTGCCTGATGAGTGGCCTGGATCCATCACATGTGAGGTACGATCGCACGTGCTTCGGATGGTCTTTTCAATATGTGAGGTACTTTCGCACGTGTGCAGCGGATTGTCTTTACAATATCTCATCGCTGTCGCATGTCTATATTCTCTAGTGGGACAAATATCGCCGAGATTTGAAAGATAGGAAGCGGATTGCGACCTGCCCCTGCCTGGCTGGAAAGCGGCAGTGGCTCCGCGGGGTCCACCGTGATGTATGGGTTTTATCTACGTCGTTCATCATTTTTTTTATTATATCATTTTGGGGTATGAGCCCAAAAATGAGGCAGATCCAAGGCTCAAGTAGACCACGCCGTAGGAAGCAGCGGTGATAATGACACCTACCGTTGAAACCTTCCAAGGGCCTAGGGCCCACCGTAATGTTTATTTGCCCTCCAATCAGTTCATAAGATCATATGTAGGGTTGTATAAGAACCGAGCTAGCTCGGCTTGATTCGAAAAAGCTCAATCGGACGCTGTTCCAAGCTGAGTTCCAGCCCAGTCGAGCTGATTTTTTAGCTCGAAAGTGAGTTTGAGCCGAGTTTAAGCAGGCCCAGCTCAACTCGGCTCGGATTGAATCTAGCTCGAATTGTACTCAGATCGAGCCACTTCAGTGGTAACTCAGTTACTTTGCCATTGATGCTGCTCACCAACTGTTTTGATAGAATGCTATCGAAATGTGGCTGGTGGCAAGGAAGGTATGTGCATGAAACAAATATCCTTTATCTCTTCGTGTTTTTTTTTTTTTATTATTATTATTATTATTTTTTGTTTTTATGTTACTTAGAAGGTGTTTGATAAATTACCTATAAAATCATTGCCTCTGTTTATAAAACAGTGGGATTTTAAAGTTGCAGTTCAGGTGTTCATGGAAATGCCTCAACGGCGAACTTGGCTCGATCTTAGCTCAAACTCGGCCCGAGCTGCTGACCGAACCGAGCCAATCCGAGGTCAGCCAGTGGCCAAGCTGAGTCCTGCTCAACTCGGTTCGACTCGATGTACATCCCATAGTCATATGGACCTGCATGAAGCATAAACATAAATAGATGGACCGCATGATAAAACATATAGATCACAGTGGGCCCCACATGTTCAGGGAGCGGATTGCTTGTGACCCCGGGGCTGCGTGGGGCCCATAGAGATGTTGGTGAGAAAGCCACTCTTCCATCTGTTTTAAAAGACCAGAACAAGACACGAGCCTGAAAATCAGGCAGATCCAAAATCAGGTGGGCCATGCTACATGAAATAGTGGGAACGGAAACATCCATCGTTGAAACTTTCATGGAGCTGACCATGATGTTTATATTCCATCCAAACCGTTCATATGGTTATTACCACTCAGATAAACTGTAGGAACAAATATCATCCTGATGCAAAACTTCTGTAACCCCCAGACGTTCAATCCCCATTGTTTCGTGTGGTATGGCACATCTGAGTTTTGGATCATCCTTTTGTGGTCTTTTAAAACACATGGACGGATTTGTCACGAACATTTATGTGGCCCCACACAGCCCTGGGCATACCTAATCCGCCCCCATCAGTCATCATCATTCGTACGTGGTAACTGAGGTTTGCTATTCCACACGTGTCTGGTGCACACGTGCCGATATGAAACACGTGTGTTTGATCTTATCTTTCCGTGAGGTGGGCTATAATGTATGGATGTCGTAACTTAATAATCAGATCATTTGACACCTCAAGTGGCGTGCAGCATGCAAAACAAAATGGACGGCTGCACGAAATTGTTTACGCCGCTAGTATACTGTGGACGTTACGATTAATACGATGAGGGAAAATGCCCAATTTTTTGAGGAGCTTTTTCAGAATGTATGCCAGACTTTTAACTTACCTTCGATCTTTTGCCTCTCAAAACTTACTTTACCAAGTTATTACCCTGTTGTACTGGCACATTTTTACCGGACCAAGATGCCCCTACTTTATCATTTGCATTCCTTTCACGGCGGTACCAGCGCCGGTCCGGCAATAGTGCCGCCCGGTTGACGGTGGGACTAAATTTCGTACAGATAAGATCTCATTAATGGGCCCAAATTATTTAATGATTATATTTCACATGGATGGACGTTTGGATGTGCGAGATGGCGCTTGGAATGGTTGAGCAAACCTATTAATAAATATCAGCCTGAAACAAAATAAAAAAAGTAGTGCTTGATGCTTCATGCACATGATCTCAGAAACTGTAATCGTGGCACACATTAACTCAAGTCACACCTAAAAATCAGATTGATTTGAGAATCATAACCTTTGATTCGTGGATATTTTTATCTTCAAATAGGGTCATTGATAGTTTTCATTTTCAACCGTCTAATAAATGTCTACTAATCCGATGGTCTAATAATCGAGTGGTGGCCCATTTGGGCGGCGAAGGACTAGATTATGTCGAAGTTAGATTTTTTTTATTCCATTCTTCCCCCCCTTTCCAATTCCAACTCTCTTTTGTCCGTTCCATAGTCGAGGTGGACCAAAAAAAGGCCCGATAGGAAGTGGAGATGATCCGAACTGTCAAAACTTAAAATGGACGTATCTCGCAAATCAAAATAAGTTTTCGGATGTATCAAATATGATTTTGGGGTAGGACGAGCTACTTTAATGAACTAACATGCTACGTCGGGTTGCACACACTAAATTCGCGAGCCAACTAAAATAAGTTACTTCCTAAGAGTAAAATTCACCATGAAATGAGTGAACTTGACCTCGAAATGAGTAAAATTTACTGTGAAATAAGTTAACTTGACCTTATAGTGATTGAAATTGACCATGAAGTGATTGAATGAGTGAATAAATTAAGGTGAAAGTGAGTGAACTTGATTTGAAGTGATGAAATTCCTTTGCGAAGTGGGTGAACTTGAAAGTGAATTAAATTCATCGCGAAATGAGTGAACTTGATCGATTGAAATTGAATGAATGAAATTGATTGCAAAGTGATTGAACCTGACCGCAAAGTGAGTGAACTTGACCGAGAAGTGAGAGAATTGATTGTGAAGTGAGTAAACTTGACAATGAAGTGAGTGAAATTCAACACAAAGTGAGTGAACTTGAATGTGAAGTGAGTTAAATTCACCACGAAATAAGTGAACTTGATCGCGATATGATTGAAATTGACCGCGAAGTGAGTAAAATTCACCGCGAAGTGAGTGAAGTTGACCATGAAGTGAGTGAAATTCACTGCGAAATTAGTGAACTTGACTGTAAAGTGATTGAAGTTGATCGCGTAGTGAGTGAACTTGACCGAGAAGTGAGAGGAATTGACTATGAAGTGAGTGAATGTAACGCCCTGAAAATTGGGGTTCGAGTAGAAACTCAACTCCCGAGTTTCAACACATCACTTATGCAACATATTTAATGATGATTGTATGCTGTATGTATTAGTGCATAAAACATGAATGAGATTACGCCAAATCAACAAATCATAATCCAGGGACAGTTGTAATATGCAAGTGGAAGACTGAAACGAATATGTATAACTTTATAAACTATTATAGGTCCCCAAAGTATGTATGCGTTGCCAGGTCAATAATTACAAGTATTGTTTCAAAATACAAAATGTCAAAAAAATGTGATAGTCCACTACAAATATAACCCTGAAACTCCGTCGATCAGAACGGTATATATAAACTCGCCTGAATATTGTATATATGAGAAAACATCCTCATCGTCTGCGAAGTCTGGCTTCGCCTCATCAGTTGAGTCTTCATCTGCAACTAAGATAGAGTCTGGTTAGTGTTTAAAACACCATCCCAGAACGTGGGAGTGAGTGATCAACTCAGTAGAACAATAAAGTAAAAGTTAACATGTTATCAATTCAGTCAAGTAGTAATGATAAAACAATACAATCAAACATCCCTAAGTACTCTGATTAATACAGGAATGGTATGTATAAATGATGCATGCCCTCGCCTGCACTCCTCTGCGATCTTCATCTAACGGTCGCGCATGTCAGTCACTTCCTCAGTGCTCTCTACTCAACGCCAAACGACACATGCAGTGTGGTGCATGAGCGTGATTACCAAGTTCTTATTAGTTCTTTTCATACAACAGGATTGGAAAACTAAAGTACCTCCTTTATATCAATACCTAAACAATGATCCATTCTAGGGTCATCAGTCCTAGTAAATCTCATACGAAGTTGCAGTTCTAGGTCACTGCAAAAGGGCTCGTCACCTGATCAGTGCAGGCCTAGTTTATACTCTAGTTGCTACGGAAAGGCTCGTCGCCTCTTCACAGTCTCAGAATATGCTCGAGGTCAATACAAAGGGCTCGTCACCTGATAGTGTAGGCCGACAGCTCAAATACAGCGTACCATACCACCGTATTCGACTCACGAGCTTATGTTGCTCATTGGTCACTACGGGTGGACTTGTCGCCCGACGTAGGCTGATAGCTCGACCACGGTGTCTAATACCACTATGTCCAGCTCATGAGTCTTAGTGGATCGAGGTACCCGGGTTAACGGAGTTTCCACTGGTGAGTTTGGTACCCTAGGTTCAAGCAGTAGTATCCAAACATGGTGAACATACATCGGGCCAATCGGGTTACTTGACGAGCTTGACTAGCACGAGCGCACGTTGAGTTGATCGACATGAAGTGCGTAAGCACTTCGTGTGGCTTAACCATTGTTGACATCCCAAGTACGGTTTGGATTCAACGACTACATCTTATGTGGCGAGACAACTGCAGCCACCAATTCGAGGTCCGTTACCGATTGCTTGGACTATATAATAGCCCCAACCACATTCAATTATAACAAAAATCATATGAGATAATCAGAACAATAATGGATCAATAATTTCAATCATACAAGCATTTGAGCATTTTATGGATTACAACTTAAACATGAATCACACATATGCATTCCATACCTAAAAGATGCTATAATATAAAATACATGAAGAAATCATACACATGTTATAGTTGAGAATCATATCTCAACACTCATACAAAGCAAATTACTAACTAAATTTTTACAAACACTTGTCATGCATTTCCAACATACATGACATATGTTGGTTATAATATGAATTAGGGCAAATCCTTTCATCAAGGAGTCGTCCCACAATCATATACCACTTATCATGGCGGGCACAAATACAAATTTTATACTCATTCAGACATTTTCACAAACACCTAGGCTACACATTATAACATACACGACGTATGTTGGCATAACATGTATTAGGGCGAATTCTTTCGCCAAGGAGTTGTTACACATACAACTAGCATATATTCGCGGCAATTTATCATGGCAAACACAATTTTAAATTCCATACGTAAACAATCATTTCTACCAACACCTGGAATATAATATATTCAACATAGTTCATGTATATCTGTATTACGAAACAAACAACGCATTTGACATGTGAAATGACACCCACGTCAGTAATAAATCATTAATCGACATTGAAAGCCTTAAAAACTATAACCTATACATTTATAGTCCGCACCTTTTGCCAGTAAACGTGTAACGAATTCAGTTTAGACATTAAGTCTTTGTCAACGGTAGAATGATAACCTATAGCATGAATTAGGTTAGCTATTTCATCACTTACACTATCTGAAACCCTAAAACAGATTAGGGTTAGGTTTTCTTACCTAAGAGCGGGATTGGAATCGCCCGAATAGCGATACAGGAATGATGGATAAGCACGTGGAACGACGAAATTGAGTCCCGAGAACAATCTCCCACACTCTCCCTCTCTTTCTCTTTCTTTCCTTCTCTTTTCTCTCTCCTCTCTCTCTAGGGTTTGTAAAATTGTATGTGAAGGGAGAGAGAGGGTTTAAGGCCCTTATATAGGCCCAGAACTGGCCGAAATGGCCCTAGGGCCATGGTATACTTAAGTTACAGCCAAATGGGAGTTGTTTCGATCCAACGGAGTACTTCTGGAGGCCCCTTTTCTGCGTGCAGTAGGACTTAAGCTCCCTGGCATTGGATCTAGGTCGAGTTAAGTTTTCGGTCTGATCGGATTTACAGATCGACCGTGACGGACCAGTTTCAGTTCAATGGTCACTGGTACTCGATCAAGGCCACAAGTGCACTGACATGTGTGGAGAATTTCTCCTGATCCGAGGGATTATTTGGGTTAGATTCTAACGGTCTGAATCTTTATATTTGACTTGCAAGCGACATGTCTCAGTTTACTTAAGTTTGGATTTTTTTTCAAAAGATATTCACGTTCCTCACCACTATATTCTGGGCTCAAGTTGTGCATTTCTGGACACAGTCAGGATTTGATTTTCGAGATACTTGTCAAGCCCAGCAAGGCAGTCATAATCATTTAGTTTCGCGATAATCAAACTTTTGATGTGCGGTCCAGGTCCGATACAGAGTTTCGTGATGCTCCTGAGAGCAAATGGGTAATGAGATTGATCCTAAATTATAGGGTAATGTAGCGTTGATGATTTTGCAAGTTTTGGGTCTTGCAATTCGTATTTAAAGTGGTTTAAGCGAATTTCACAGCTAATCTAGTTTACCACTTAGTTAATTTCGTCTAATTTCTAAAGGATTTGGTCCAAGTGATTTTTGCCTGAGGTGAAATTCGGGTCTTTGTACGGATTTTTCCGATACGTTACAGTGAACTTGATCGAGAAGTGAGTGAATCGACCGCGAAGTTAGTGAACTTAAAGGAGAAGTAACTAAAGTTCACCGTGAAATGAGTGAACTTAACCGTGAAGTGAGTGAAATAGACTGTGAAGTGATGAACTTGACCGCGAAGTGATTGAAATTCACCGCGAAGTGAGTGAACTTGACCATGAAGTGATTGAAATTCACCGCGAAGTGAGTGAAGTTTACCGTGAAGTGAGTGAACTTGACCGCGAAGTGAGTGAACTTAATCGAGAAATTGACCGCGAAGTGATTGAAATTGACCGCGAAGTGACTGAACTTGACCGCGAAGTGAGAGAAATTGACTGCGAAGTGAGTAAACTTGATCGAGAAGTGAGTGAACTTGACCGAGAAGTGAGAGAAATTGACTGTGAAGTGAGTAAACTTGACCGAGAAGTGAGTGAAGCTGACCGAGAAGTGAGTAATGGAGAAGCGACTAAAGTTCATCTTGAAGTGAGTGAAATTGACCGCAAAGTGAGTGAACTCGATAGCGAAGTGATTGAAATTGTCCGCGAAGTGAGTGAACTTGACCGAGAAGTGAGAGAAATTGATTGAGAAGTGAGTGAACTTGACCGCAAAGTGATTGAAATTGATCGCGAAGTGAGTGAACTTGACTGCGAAGTGAGTAAAAATTGACCAATACCAATCACCATTCACAATGAAATTACTATTCATAAATATATTAATTAATAATTCATGAGTAAGTCTTCATTTGCCCTGAATTTATACAAGACATCATTTACAATAAATTTCAACATTTCACAAAATTTCTCCATTCCTCTCATGCCTAGGATAAATATCATCTATTGTGGACACTCAAGAAATCATATGCTATTGAATTCCTAAAAATGGGAGTGAAATTTTACAAATCTATTCCTAATAAAATTCGATTACTGTACAAAATGTCAATATATTTCATAACAAATATGCCGCAATCATATCAATTCGTCTGCTTTGATATGAAAATCTCTTCTTTGACAATCTAATTATTCCTGTCCAGCGCAGACGTATCTTCTGTGGCATGGAATATAATAGGCAATCCCTCATTCATCAACTCGATCTGTTCCTTGTATCAACTAACTGCCCTCGAATATTAGCTATCGAGAAGAATAATCTCTCGTTCTTCATGGTGGATGACCATCAAGTACCAATGACTGTTGTCGTGGTTCACCGGTACGTATGCTTGTCCATGTTTGATAAAATAAGATATCATTAAAGAAATGATAGAAATGGGTATACCCAGGGTTGATAAGTTGCAACGACAACATTACCCGTTCATATTGCCACATGGATGAATCCCTTAAGCGAAGACCTGCCAACTAGAGGCATTACCCGTTCTTCTGCAAACCACTCTTCACAGTACCAAACCACCACGTTAGTGAACATTTGCAGGACAGGTTTAAGACTCCAACATCAAATCCCTTACGTGAAGACTTGCCAACTATAAGGATGAATTGGAAAAATATATCAACAATAAAGTTCAATATTTGATGAAGCATAGTGTGAAAGTTGATTTGTTGTGGTGAAAAATCATGAAGTATAGTATCAATTTCCTGAGTCGGCGGTCAATTTTGGCAAACTCCAAGTCAAAATGCCCGACTTATAGGTGAATTTCAACAAGTTTGCGGCATATTTCAGTAAGTTTTTGGTCAATTTTCCGAGTTATATGTTGCATATTTGATTGAGAACATCATGAAATTGACCGTGAATTGACTGAAATTGACAGCGAAATCGTGAAATCGACTGCAAATATCATGAAATTGATCGACGACGAAGTAATATTGACCGATAACTACTTGAAATTGATGTCTTCAACTGATTTAAATTGATCACGAACATAGTGAAATTGACCGCGAACATCATAAAACTGACCGATAACTGAGTGAAATTGATTGAGAACTCACTTAAGTTGGTGAAATTGACAGAGGATTGACTGAAATTGACCGCGAACTGAGTTAAATTGACTGCGAACAGAGTTAAATTGACGCGAATTGAGTAAAACTAATTGATAAGTGAGTGAAATTGATCGAGAACTCGCTCATGAAGTTGTCGGTCAATTTCCACAAGTTCTCGGTCAACACGATGTCAATTTCAAGCAGTTATCGGTCAATTTGACTCAGTTCTCGGTCAATTTCACACTATTCTCAGTCAAGATGTCAATTTCAAGTAGTCCTCGGTCAATTTCACTTAGGCCTCGATCAATTTCTCTCAGTTTGCGGTCATTTTAACTTAGTTCGTGGTCAATTTAACTCAGTTCTCGGTCAATTTAACTCAGTTCATGGTCAAAGTCATTCCTCAGTCTATTTCACTCGGTCTTCGTTCAGTTTCACTTCGATTTTTGTTCGTTGATAAAAAGCCTCAATGTGGGCCATTTAGGCATTGAATTTGCTTCATTTTGTGGCTTATGCCATAAAATGTATAAATAAAATAACTGGACTATGGATGGTGCAGATATATCATATAAAATATATCGGGATCACATAATGAAGTTAAGGCTTTGAAATATACCTGTCATTTGTAGCTTCTTTGATAGGGGCACCATTTTTGTCATATTTTAGGTTGACAAAACTCGAAAGTAATATATGTAGCAAGTATATTCTCGACCAAAAGAAGAAATATAAATAAAATGCGGATTTTACTATTAGGGTGGACAATTATAAAAAGAAGAGTAGAAATCAGAAAATGAGGGTTTTACTAATAGGTGGACAATCACAGAGACGAGAGAATAAGTCAGAAAATAAGAGTTTTTCTGTTAGATTGGACAACCACAAAGAGGAAAGAATAAATCAGAAAATGAGAGTTTTATTGCTAGAATTAAACGGTTTCAGGGGAACAAAAGCTTTCAGAAATTGCGTTTATGATAAAGCAGGGGCATTTTGGTCCGATAAAAATACGCCTATCTAGAAGGGTAATAGTTTGGTAAAATAAGTTAGGAGTGGCAGAGAAAGGAGGGTGGATTAAAAGTAAGGCCTACAGTTGGAAAAAAGCTCTTTTTTTAGACACAAGATCTAGGTTTTTTTCTAACCAGCTTGAAGGCTCGGATCTTACCGTCCTCTTCTGAAAACGTGTGCCTGCATGTGGATGGGCAGGAGCGCTCCACACACATATTGCGAAAATCAGCCCCATCTACTAATTATGTGGGCCACACTATAGAAAACAATGCTACCCATTATTAAAATAGAAAAATACTTTTGTGGTCCACTCAACTAATGGATGTAGCGGATTTTTTTTGCCCAAGGCAATTCTCATGTTAGTCAACCTATTGGACGGATTAGATTTTTCACACACATGAAAGGTTGGAAATCATCCACTAGGTGGACCATAACCTGTGGTCCAACCGAGTTGAATTGGATGCCCACTCCCTAGTGGATCGTTTAATATTTAACAATATATGTATAAAGGAAAACAGCATGCAATGGTGCGTTTCGATTTCTTCATTTTATCAAACATGCGAAGTTCATGCCGCTCGTTAAAATACTTATCAGACGTACTGTATAGAATAGGTTAGGACTATAGCCATTGGATCCGGGTCAATTTCAATCAATGATCTAAACCGTTTATATGGTGGGTCTCAACGTAGATGAGTTATGCCAAAAAAAAGAAAGAAAAAGAAAATAAAACTATTAAAATGGAATGTTTCCACCCTTTGATTATTTAACTCTTTTTGTTTTAAGTATCAACCATCTCCTTAACCGCTGTATATGGGCCGTTGATCAGAAGTTTGGAATCTTCTAAACTTGAACTGTGTACTCTCAAGTTGACGGCTTGGATCACCGAACATGGCCGCAGATCCAATGGCTACAATCCCCACGTCGTCCATGACAATAGGTGGGGAGGTATGGTATTAGGAGAGTTATTTAATACTGTGGAAAATGTACGATGTTGATGGTGCAGGCTTCCGGACATTGGAATCGTGTAATAGTGGTGGTCATGGTCCGAACTTCTTTCTCTGGTGTGGTCCATTTGAGCTTTGGATCAGCCTCATTTTTGGATTCCAGCCCTAAAATAATATCTCAAAATTGATGGACGGTGTAGATATCTCACATACATCATGGTGGGGCTCACAGAAATTAGTGACGTCAATACACCAACGAGTCGGTGGTGTATGGCCCACCACGCAATCCGCTTACGTGATATTTTTTTTTAAAAAAAAAGTTCAAATTGCGAACTCATTTCTAATAGGTTGTCATTTCGTAATCAAGTTGATTGGACAATCCTAACCGTTGACGCTTGAACAATTGTTTGCTGACGTCAGACCGTTTGATATATTTCATTTCAGCCGTTCAATATATGTCCACATAATCAAATTAAGACCCGCCAATTAGGACGGTTTAGTCCAAATTACTTTTTTTTTCCACGTACACAACTTTGGTGGCGGTGTATCAACCATCACACTCTTCCAGAGCACCAAAGTTTTTTTTTTTTTTTTTCCTTCCAGCAAACCTCGGCATAGAATTATTTATTTATTTATTATTATTATTGGGTTCTAGAAGTTTCCAGCTTTTATAATGCGTATTTGCTTAGGAACGTACGTAATATCATTAAATAAATTATCCCCCTGTGATGGTGATTTCTTCTACTGTGGGGTGGGCCATAGACAGTATAGCCCACAGATGATGGATGGTCTGGATTCATTGGCTGCACACCTTATTTCACTGACGATCTACAAACTGGAATACTCTTTGCAGATGAAGGTACTATATTGAAGGATATAATACCTCATCTCCCTCTCACCATATGCTGAAAAGAAGGCAGATCCAGACCTTCTATCTAGTGGACCAACCATAAATGATCTATACCTAAAATAAAAAACCAACAGATAATACTGGAAGCAACTTATTCTCACCTTTTCCCCAGTGGATGGTGATGGTTAACCACTTTTGTCTTTTGCTGCATATTGGAATCCAATTGATTGGATGGCTTGGATTGATTTAATGTTATTGTTTTTAATCCTGAGGTCCGCTCCAGTAAGACCTACCACACGAAGGATAGGCCGCCACGTGTACAATATGAGTAGGTTCCACGTGGCATGCAAAAAAATACAAGCTGCCCAAATAGTGGGACCTACAGGTGATTGATCATACCTCCGACATAAGATTGATTAGACTATCCTGACCGACGAGAAATTTACAACCGTACGACCCATTTCTGGCCCATTTACATTTTGAAGCCTATTTCTTTTTACCTCGACGACCTGCCAAAGGTCGAAAATGCCCCTACTTTTTAAGAAGTGTGTTTTGAGAAAGCTCGGGTTTTCTATGGCTACGGATTATAACCGTAGCCATAGCCATGTATCGACGGTCTTTTGATATGTACTTACATGTGTATCGAAGGTTTTTCGATATAATCAAAATAGGTCTAGAACTGTCCAGTGAGTTTGCCTCAAAAATCCTGCAATTTTTGATACATATTTTTCCATATGGCTATGGATTATAACTGTAGCCATAACAGTAGTCCGCAGCAATTTGTGCAAATTTTTTTTTTTTTATAACATGGAGAACTTTATTTTACCTACAATTTTCTCTAATACATATTTATATAAATATGTAGATATAAGCATATATAAAAAAAATTTCTCTCTTTTTTTCATTTCTTTCTTTATTCATTTAACAAGAATATCTTCTAAACCAAAATTAGTTACTTGACGTACCCTATATGATTTTGGGGTAGGAGAAGCTGCTTTAGCTAACCAACCTAGTTTCTATCAGGTCGATGGTTGAAAATCCATTTCATTCACTTTGCGGTCAATTTCAATCAGTTCAGGGTCAATTTCATTCATTTCATTTACTTCACGATCAATTCCATGCATTTCATGGTCAATCTCGGCAATTCCCCTTCATTACACGGTCAATTCCCTTCACTTCATGGTCAATTCCGTGCATTTCATGGTCAATTCCCTTTATTTCACGGTCAATTCCATGCATTTCACGGTCAATTCCGGCAATTCCCCTTCACTCCATAGTCAATTCCATGCATTTTACAGTCAATTCCCTTTACTTCATGGTCAATTCACTGCATTTCATGGTCAATTCCCTTTAAGGCGTGTTTGATTTTTCAATTCTCAGGGAAATGCCCCGTGAATGGTAATAAATATTTCCCTCCGTAATTGTCACATGCTTCCTTGTAATTGATTTGACGGCTTACTTTTTTGGTGTAAAAATGGCAAATATTGTGAAATATTTGTGGGTCCTACCATGATGCATATCATATATCTACACCGTTCACCCATTATGTCAGGTGAATTTATGATATAAGCCAAAAAATGAGGCATATCCAAAGCTCAAGTGGACCACGCCATAGAAAAATGTGAATTAACTACTTACTGTTAAAAACTTCCTGGGGCCATTGTTTCTTTTGGTATGGGCCAATTGAGTGTTGGATCTAACTCATTTTTCTTCTCACATCTCAAAATGTTGTGATAAAATGGATGGACGGAACAGATATATTATATACATTAAGATGAGGTCCTAAAATGGCCACTGCTACTTTTGAACTAGTTTCCAAGAAATGAAATTCCTGTGAATATTCAAACAGGTGAAACGGTAATAATCACCCATTTCCAAGGTATTTACTGTTTCCCGGTGAAACGATTAAAATCAAACAGGCCCTTACTTCACGTCAATTCAATGCATTTTACGGTCAATTCCATGCATTTCATGGTCAATCCTGGCGATTCCCCTTCACTTCATGGTCAATTCCATGCATTTCATGATCAATTCCCTTCACTTCACAGTCAATTCCGTGCACTTCACGGTCAAATCCCTTCATTTCACGGTCAATTCCATGCATTTCACGGTCAATTCCGGCAATTCCCCTTCACTTCACGGTCAATTCCATGCATTTCATGGTCAATTCCCTTTACTTTATGGTCAATTCACTGCATTTCATGGTCAATTCCCTTTACTTCACGTCAATTCAATGCATTTCATGGTCAATTCCCTTCATTTCACGGTCAAATCCATGCATTTCACAGTCAATTCCAGCGATTCCCTTTCACTTTACGGTCAATTCCATGCACTTCACGGTCAATTCCATGCATTTCACAGTCAATTCTAGCGATTCTCCTTCACTTCACGGTCAATTCAATGCATTTTGCAGTCAATTCCCTTCATTTCACGGTCAATTCCGGCGATTCCCCTTCACTTCACGGTCAATTCAATGCATTTCGCGGTCAATTCCCTTCATTTCACGGTCAATTCCATGCATTTCACGGTCAATTCCGACAATTCCCCTTCACTTCACGATCAATTCCATGCATTTCACGGTCAATTCCCTTCACTTCACAGTCAATTCAATGCATTTCAAGGTCAATTCCCTTCATTTCACAGTCAATTTCGGCGATTCCCCTTTACTTCACGTTCAATTCCATGCATTTCACGTTCAATTCCGGCGATTCTCCTTCACTTCACGTTCAATTCCATGCATTTCACGGTCAGTTCAATGCATTTCACGGTCAATTCCCTTCATTTCACGGTCAATTCCATGCATTTCGCGGTCAATTTCGGCGATTTCCCTTCACTTCACGGTCAATTCCATGCATTTCACAGTCAATTCTGACGATTCCCCTTCACTTCACGGTCAATTCTATGCATTTCACGGTCAATTCCCTTTACTTCACGGTCAATTCAATGCATTTCATGGTCAATCCTTTTATTTCACGGTCAATTCTGGCGATTCCCCTTCACTTCACGGTCAATTCCATGCATTTCACGGTCAATTCCGGTGATTCCCCTTCACTTCACGGTCAATTTCATGCATTTCACGGTTAATTCCCTTTACTTCACGATCAATTCAATGCATTTCACGGTCAATTCCCTTCATTTCACAGTCAATTCCATGCATTTCACGGTCAATTCCGGCGATTCCCCTTCACTTCACGGTCAATTCCATGCACTTCACAGCCAATTCCGGCAATTCCCCTTCACTTCACGGTCAATTCCCTTTACTCCAGGTCAATTCAATGCATTTCACGGTCAATTCCCTTCATTTCACGGTCAATTCCGGCGATTCCCCTTCACTTCACGGTCAATTCCATGCATTTCACGGTCAATTCCCTTTACTTCACGGTCAATTCCCTTTACTTCACGATCATTTCAATGCATTTCACGGTCAACTTGCTTCCCTTCACAGTCATTTCCATGTATTTCACGATAAATTCCCTTCACTTCACTGTCAATTCCTTTCATTTCACGGTCAATTCCGGCTATTCCCCTTCACTTCACGGTTAATTCCATGTATTTCACGGTCAATTCCCTTTACTTCACGGTCAATTCAATGCATTTCACGGTCAATTCCCTTCACTTTACGGTTATTTCCATGCATTTCACTATCAATTTCGACGATTCCCCCTCACTTCACGGTCAATTCCATGCATTTCACGGTCAATTCCCTTTACTTCACGGTCAATTCAATGCATTTCATGGTCAATTTCCTTTACTTCAGGTCATTTCAATGCATTTCACGGTCAATTCGCTTTACTTCACGGTCATTTCCATGCATTTCACGGTGCTTATCAATTTCACTCTATTCACTCCCTTACACTCAAATACACGTCCGAACTCATTTCTGTCATCCTTTTTCCTTCTTTTCACCCATTTTCTTCATTAAATCTCCATAGGGATGGCAGAGATGAGTTTGGATGTGTGTTTGATTGTAAGGGAGTGAATGGGGTGAAATGCATGGAATTGACCGTGAGTGAAGGGAATTGACTGTGAAATGCATGGAATTGACCGTGAAGTGAAGGGAATTGACCGTGAAGTGAAGGGGAATCGTCGGAATTGACCATGAAATGCATGGAATTGACTGTGAAGTGAAGGGAATTGACCGTGAAATGAAATGAATTGACCGTGAAGTGAAGGGAATTGACCGTGAAATGAAATGAATTGACCGTGAAGTGAAGGGAATTGACCATGAAATGAATTGAATAGACCATAAGTAAAGGGGAATCACCAGAATTGACCATGAAATGCATGGAATTGACCGTGAAATGCATTGAATTGACCGTGAAGTAAAGGGAATTAACCGTGAAATGCATGGAATTGACCGTGAAGTCAAGGGGAATCGTCGGAATTGACCGTGAAATGCATGCAATTGACCGTGAAATGCACAGAATTGACCGTGAAGTGAAGGGAATTGACCGTGAAGTGAAGGGGAATCGCCGGGATTGATCGTGAAATGCATGGAATTGATCACGAAGTAAATGAAATGAATGAAATTAACTGCGAAGTGAATAAAATGGATTTTCAACCATCAACCTGATGGAATCTTGGAAAATAACTAGGTTGGTTGGCTAAAGTAGCTTCTCCTAACCCAAAATCATATAGGGTACGTCAAGTAACTAATTTTGGTTTAGAAGATATTCTTATTAAATGAATAAAGAAAGAAATGAAAAAAAAGAGAAAAAAAAATTTATATGCTTATATATACATATTTATATAAATATGTATTAGAGAAAATTGTAGGTAAAATTAACTTCTCCATGTAAAAAATTATATATTTAAATATTAAAAAAAAACATTGCACAGACTGCTACAGACTATGGCTATGGCTACGATTATAATCCGTAGCCATAGGAAAATACCTTCGATGCTTATCGAATACCCTTCAATATGATTTTTGAGGCAAACTCGTTGGACAGTTATGGACCTTTTTCACTCATATCAAAAGAGCTTTGATATAAATTAAAAGACCTTCGATACATATCAAAGTACATATTGAAAAAGCAGGCATTACGATTATGGCTACGGTTATAATCCGAAGCCATAGAAAACTACGTAGCCATGTGTTTTTTTTTTTTTTTTTCCTGTTGTTGTAATCCCCACCTCTTTTTGTGGATCCTATTATGAAGTATGTGTTATATCCAAGCCATCCATCTATTTGGCGAACTCATATTAAGGCTTGAGACGAAAAATAAGACAGATTTAGCTATCAAGTGGACCACACTATAAAAGGCAGTAGAGGATTGAACGTCTACCATTGAAACCCTTTTAGGGGTCTCAGAAGTTTTGGATCATTATGAAATTTGTTTTTCCTCTTCATCTAGGTCCTTATGGCATTAAGAATAGATTGGATGGAAATAAATATTATGGTGGGCCCTACAAAAATTTTAACGCTTAAAATCAATTTTCCCGCTGCTCTTTGTGGTGTGGTCCAGTTGATCTTTGGATATGATTTTTTTTTTTTTTTTTTTTTTGATAATGCTCCGAAATGATCTCGAAATATGGATGAACGTTGTGGATATAATAAATACATAACTGTGGGGCCCAGTAACTTTGATCTCTTTTGAAGCGTTCGTGCAACTCGGAGTTCGAGGATCGTCAGCGCTCGTCTTCGAGCATCAGCCGATCCTCTTGCGGATGGAGGAAAAGCAGGGGCCATTTTCGACCTTTGAGAAGCCGTCCGTACGTATAGGGCTTATTCTGGAGAGGTAAAAAGAAGTAGGCCTAAAAAGATAAATGGGCCATAAATGGGTCGTACAGTTGTAAATTTCTCCTGACCAACAGATATTTATCTTTTGAAATGAACGGTTTACTGCTTTTGATCTGATTCATCCACAGAGGCAGGGGTGGCAATGGGAATGGACCGGGCCATGACGTCCAGCCCTGTAGACTTGGCACCCTAAAGCTGGCCTTAGGCCAACGGCTTTGGTGGATTCATGACCGTGGAGTCCGCCGTGATGCATATGCATTACATGCTGTCCATTTGTTTTGATAGACCATTTTAGGGCAGGATCCAAAAAATGGAGCAGATCCAAATCTTAGGTGGGACACATCACATGAAACCATGGTGATTGAATACTCACCATTAAAATACTTTTTTAGGGTGACTGGAATGTTTATTTTCCCTCCAACCTGTTGATGAAGTCACAAAGACCTGGACGAAGGGACCACACAAATATTACCTTGATCCAAAACTTTTGTGGCCCATAAGAAGCTTTTAATGGTCCATCACGGTGGTATCTTATGAGTTCCATATGCGGCTTATGAGTTCCTTATACGGCTGTGTGGGTCCAACAGTGATGCGTGTTGAACGTCTACCCATTAGTCAGATGCACCCTTCCATGGCGGGGCTACGAGCCTAAAAATCAAGTCAACCCATGACTTGTGTGGCCACACCATATAGAAGAGGGGTTACTTTTCATTAAAACATTCATAATCATTTTTAAGGCTTACTAAGATGTGGTTCACAGATCTAGCCCATCCATTATGTGTGTCCTACTTGGATGAGGGGTCAGACCAAGTTTCAGATGCATCCAAATTTCGGATGAGCCCCACCAAGTGCTTTTATATGTTTTAGTCATGTCTTCACATTATTTTATATGGTATGGCTCACCTGAGTTCCGTATACGGCTGATTTTTGGGATGTCCTATAATTTAAAGGGGACCCATCAAATGCACGATGTTGATGTTCGACACGCATCACGGTGGGGCCCACACAACTTGACCTCATGGGAAGTTCCCATGAGCTAGAGAGAGAGAGACACACACATATATATATATATATATATATATATATATATATATATATATATGGGAAAAGTACTATGCGCTCGAGCTGATGGGAACCTCCCATGAGGTCGAGCTGTGTGGGCCCCACCATGATGCTTTTTGAACATCTATCCCATTAGTCAGATGCACCATTCCATCGTGGGCCTAGGTCTCAAAAATCAAGTCAATCTGTGACTTGTGTGGGCCACACCACATACAGAAGTTGAGAGGGTCCGTGCACCATTAAAACATTCATAATCATTTTTGGGGCCCACTGAGATGTGGTTTGCAAATCCAGCCCATCCATTATGTGTGTCCCACTTGGATGAGGGTTCAAACCAAGTTTCAGACGCATGCAAATTTTAGGTGGGCCCCACCAAGTCTTTTATATGTTTTTAGCATGTCTTCACATGATTTTAGATGGTATGGCCCACCTGAGTTCCGTATACGGCTGATTTTTGGGACATCCCATAATTTAAAGGGGACCCATCAAATGCACGGTGTTGATGGTCGACACGCATCATGGTGGGGCCCACACAACTCGACCTCATGGGAGCTTATCGTGAGGTCGAGAGCATAGTACCTTTTCCATATATATATATATATATATATATATATATATATATATATATATATATATATATATATATATATACACACACTCTCACACACACATACACACTTGATTTTTAAGCCTGGCCCCTCTCAACTTTTGTATGTGGTGTGGCCTACACTCCACCTCAAAGTCACGGATTGACTTTTTTATATATATATATATATATATATATATATATATATATATATATATATAAAGTCATGCTCCCTACGCCCACCATGGAATGATGCATCTAAATGATGGGGTAGATGTTCAACACGTAAAATGGTGGGTCCACACAAGAAATCCACCTCATGGGAAGTTCCATTTTTCATGAGCTTGATCAAAGTAAAACTTGGACCCAAGATGGGAACCTTTTCACACATATATATATTATTTTGGATCCACATATATATATATATATATATATATATATATATATATATATGTGTGTGTGTGTGTGTGTGTGTGTGTGTGTGTGTGTGTGTGTAATTAGCTTATTCGGTTTTCCATGGGTTTATAATATTGTTATGGTTGGTGTAAAAGTCAGAATAACTTAATTTATAGGTCACTATACATGATATGGATGTTATGGGCATGATGAGTCTCTACCATAGGACATTGTCTTCACATGTATGCAGGTATATGTATGTATACATATTACCTTAATCTAGAAAATCAAGTTGGATTTAACTGTCTGGTACTTACCTTGTACTTTCCGTGCTCGTCACGCTTCTTTAGACTTGAGAGCACTTAGGATATTAGTGGGGCTTTGATCAATTGTTGTTATTTACCAATATATGAGCCACTTAAGTGAATCGTGATAAGTTGAATGGTCAATCATGATTTCACAGGGATTAAGATTATCAATGAAGGAGTCAAAAATAAGAATGATTGATCCTCAAGGCCGATTAAATTAGCTTTGTAAATCATTCGATTAAATAATTAATTTCAAAATTGTTATATGTATTGTTTTGTAAAATCAATTGATTAATGCTCTTAAAACTTATCCATCAATGATATGGATGATATCTAGTTACATCGATGATCTTGATAATAGACCATGAAGATAATTAGAGACTTATAAATTATCATGTATATCTTAATTGATTTACTTCATTGTATATCCTTTTGGTTTCTTTCCATATTTACACACTCTACATTCGAACCTAATATAATCTCTTTCCCATTCGAACCCACCAACCAACCATTGTTAATCGCTTATGATATTGTTGACTGTCATTCCCGACATGATCAAACTATCCCACAACGTCTACCATACCCAAATTATGATTATTAGACATTCGTATCTATGCCACAGATGATTATTAAAGTAACCATAGAAAATGAAAAGAATTAGTTAGTCATAATAAGCTTGATGGATAGAATTGCATGTTACGTCTGGTTTTTGAAATATAAGCGATTCTCACATGGCCGAACTAATGTATAGGATGTAAGTTGCATGCGACCTCTGCCTGCAAGAACTAGGCCCACTAAGATGTCCATGAGAAATCTACCCATCCATCAGGATATGTTCCAAAAAATGAGCCAGATCCAAAACTTATCCGGACAACACTATAGGAAACAATGGGTATGGCAATGCCCACCATTAAAACCGTGTTGGGGCCCACTATGATGTTTATATGCCACCCCTACCACTCATAAGATCATTCTAAATGAGATTAATTGAAAAAACATATATTATCCTTATCCAAAACTTCAATTTCTTTATAAAGGTTTTGATAGTGGTTGTTCCATCCCGACTATTTCTTGTAGTGTGATGTGTTATGGACAGATGTCTTAAATCTGTCTGGTGGTCTGTCGATGATATCGATAGGGTTTTAGATGATATTGACAGATGTCTTAAATCTGTCTGTTGGTCTGTCAATGATATCAACAGGGTCTCGATGCCATTGATAATTCACAATATTTTTCACCCCTAGTTGCTGGACAATTTTGGTCCTGTTCCGATATCATCGAGAGACCTTCAGATGATATTTAGGCTGTCATCGAGAGTGGCTCGATGATATTGATAAGTTCTGCAAATGCGATTGCAGAAATGCAGACTCTGCGGATTTTGTTTCCTATTCCGAGTTTGCTTCTTTCTAAACTTATATAAAGAGGTGTATGCAGGATTAGGGGTAATTCTAAGGTTTTCTAAAAGAGTTCCAAGGGTTCTAAAGGGATTTTAAGGTTTCTAAAGGGTGTAGCAAGGGTGAGATTCGAGATTGTTTGAATCGGGTAAGTCCTCTCTCTTTGTAATTTCTATTTTCATAGTGGAGATTTGTCGCTTTGTATCATGGTTTTTTCCCACAAGGGTTTTCCACGTTAAATCTGTGTTCTCTTGTGTGCTTGGTGTCATTGGATTGCTATCCTAGATCTAGATCTATGTGATTCTGTAGGCCAAAAATCCCTACAAGTTATATCAAAGCAATCGTTGGGGCACAGATCTGAATCTGCAGGATTAGTAATAATGGGAAACACTAGGTATGAGATTGAGAAGTACTCATGAAAAAATAATTTTGAGTTATAGAAGATCAAGATAATGAGTTCCTTAATCAAGCAAGGCAAAGATGATGCTCTTGAGGAGCAAAAGTCTACTATGACTAATGATGATTGGAATACTCTTGATAAGAAGGCTTTATCATCGATCTGTTTATGTCTCACGGATGACGTTCTCTACAACGTCATGAGGGAGAAAACTGTGGCTAAGTTATGGGTGAAGTTAGAAGATGTCTATGCGAAAAAATCCTGAGAAAATCGTCTACACTTGAAACAGTAGTGGTATAACTTTAAGATGACAGAGGGTGGAGATCTGGAGGCTCATGTCAACAATTTTAATAAATTAGTTTGCAAATTGCTGGATATGGAGGAAGTGATGAAAGATGAAGAACAAGCATGTATGTTGCTGAATTCTCTTTCGACGTCGTACGAGTCATTCAAGGACACTATGTGCAGTACGAATAAAACCCTGAGTGTCGACATCGTTATCTAAGCCCTTCAAAGGAAGGCTATGAAAAAGCTAAACGGAGACATGGGGACATCTTCTGATGCACTATTTACAATGGGTAGGAATTCTGAACAAGATACAGGTTATTCAGGTTATAGATCCAAATCCAAGGGCAAAGGCAAAGGAAAGGTAAAGTGCCGGAATTGTGGGAAGGAAGAACATGTGAAGAAGGGTTGTGAAAATCCTAAATCGAATAGAGAAGATTCTGAGGCTTCGTACAGGGAGGCCAATGTTGCCACGTCAGATGGATCGAGTGGATTTGATGGTGATGTTTTGTCTATGTCTACTATCAGGCGGTCATACGATGATCGTAAGGACGAGTGGATGTTAGACACAGGGGCATCTTTTCACATGACTCCTCATCGGAGTTGGTTCGCCAGCTATAGGGAGTGCGATGGTAGACAGGTGTTTATGGGCAATGGCTTTGCCTGTAATGTTGTGGCTGTTGGTACGGTGCGCATCAGGATGTTTGATGGGGTGGAGCGTACCTTGATTGATGTCAAGCACGTTCCTGATTTGAAGCAGAATTTGATTTCTCTTGATGCACTTGAGGCAAAAGGATGCAAGTACACAGGTATTGATAGTGCTCTTAAGGTATCTAAGGGGGCACGAGTAATCATGAAAGCACAACGACTCGGGAACATGTACAGGTTGATCCGGAGCACTTTAAAAGGTGGAGCTGCAGTGGATGTAGCGGATTCCACCTCTGCACGTGTGTGACATGCTGGGCATGGCCACATGAGCGGGCAAGGCAGGAAGGTTGAGACGTGCGAACAGAGATATAAAGCAGGTGGAGCAGCCACATGTGAGAAGAATCACATGACATGATTGCAGGATATCGGCGAGGTACATGGACGACTCCAATATCGCAGGGGATTCATCTTCTATTCAGATGGCTCTAGGTGGCTTGATGCTAAGAAGTGAAATGTGACTATGGGCGATGTGATGGATTCGTTATACCACACCGACATATGGGAGCGAGTGGAGCTTCCAATGGGCCGGAGAGCGGTTGAATGCAGGTGGATCTTCGGGAGGATACAGCATAGATACAGGGCAAGGTTGGTAGGGAAGGGTTATGCTAAGAGAGAAGGGATCGGCTTCTCATAGATATTCACGCCGACGGTATAGCAGGTGTCTATTAGATTTGTGATTGGCGCTGGTTGGCCAATGCGATCTTTAGCTGGAAGGATGGATGTGGCGTCTGCACTTCTATAAGGGAAAGTGAAGAGCAGATCTACATAAAATAATCAGAGCGGTTCGAAGTTAAAGGGGCTGAGAAAAGACTTTGCAGGAGGTCGTGGTTCGACCTATCACCTAGGCAGTGGTTTGATTCCTTCATGGTGAGTCAGGAATTGATGACATGTAGATCGCCAATTATGACATGTCTGAAATCAATGTACTGATGACTTGGTTAAGTGAGACATTCAGGAGGAAGGATTGAAGGGCTGTAAAGATGGTTCTCGGCATTGAGGTTAAAGGAGGAGTAGACTTTGGTTATCACAGGAAGAATACCTTGTGTGTAGGTATTGATCAAGGATGTGATTGGCCAGGTAAAGCCGGAGAGTGTTCCCTACGCGTCTCTCCTCAAGTTTTCCTCAAGACATGTCTCAAAACAAATGAGGAAAAGCAGGATATCTCATGAGCCCTATTCGAATGCGGTTGGCAGTGTATGTCATGGTCTGGATTAGACCGGTTATTTCACAGGCTATCAATGTTGTGAGCAAGTACCCCGGTAAGCATATTGGGTAGCAGTGAGATGGTAAGAAGATTACGTCTTTCCTTTTGAGAAGAAAGGAACAAAGATGGTTGAGCATGTGGATTTTGATCCAACAGACATGCTCACCTAGATCGTTCTTGCAGAGAAGTTCAAGTTATGTGTAACTTCTCTGGGCTTAGCGATGACGTAAAAGAAAGATGGAGTGTGCGAGAGAAGTTATGATGTGATGTAGAGATAAGAGAATGGGATAAGAAGCTACACGGATGAAGATTGAAGACATGGTGGAGATTATTATGAACAGATGTCTTAAATCTGTTTGGCGGTCTGTCGATGATATCGACAGGGTTTTAGATGATATCGACAGATGTCTTAAATCTGTCTGTTGGTCTGTCGATGATATCGGCAGGGTCTCGACGCCATCGATAATTCACAGTATTTTTAACCCCTGGTTGCTGGACAGTTTTGGTCATGTTCCGATATCATCGAGAGACCTTCAGATGATATTTAGGCTGTCATCGAGAGCGGCTCGATGATATCGATAAGTTCTGCAGATGCGATTGCCGAAACGTAGATTCTGCAGATTTTGTTTCCTATTTCGAGTCTGCTTCTTTCTAAACTTATATAAAAGGGGTGTATGCGGGATTAGGGGTAATTCTAAGGTTTTCTAAAAGAGTTCCAAGGGTTCCTAAAAGGATTTTAGGGTTTCTAAAGGGTGTAGCAAGGGTGAGATTCGAGGTTGTTCGAATCGGGTAAGTCCTCTCTCTTTGTAATTTCTATTTTCATAGTGGAGATCTGTCGCTTTGTGTCATGGTTTTTTCCCGCAAGGGTTTTCCACGTTAAATCTATGTTCTCTTGTGTGTGCTTGGTGTCATTGGACTGCTATCCTAGATCTAGATCTATGTGATTCTGCAGGCTAAAAATCCCAACATGATGTACTTGAGTTCTAAATCTAACTCATTTTTTGGATCAAGTCCTAACATGAGTTGGAGAAACTATTGCATGAGATGGTTTCTCATAGACATCTCAGTGGGTTCCATGTACAAGTTAAATTCTTATAGACATCTCGATGGGCCCAACTCCCTACCCATCAAACAGGGAAGTTCCTACGACCTTAAGCTAGGAGGGGCATGCTCTAAGGGGGTGTTTGGGGGCATGGGTTTAAGTGGGATTTGGTGGAAGTGGGTTTCAAGATCCTACGGATCATTGCAAGGTGTGTTTGGGAATCACACAAGGCATGGGTTGTGAAGCCCTTCTTAGAATCAACGCTGGAGCAAGAGTTTCTACCACCATGCTTTGGATTTTGTATAGCTACTATTTGGTGCTATGTGGACCCCACCGTGATATGTGTTTTATCCATGCCGTCCATCTATTTTGAAATATAATTTTTGGGCTCCATCCTAAAAACGAGGTAGATATAAATCTAAGGTGGACCACACCATGGGAAAACATTAGTGATTGAATTGCACCATTAAAAACCTCATAGGGCTAATTGCGTGGTCCACTTGAGATTTGGATCAAACTTATTTTCGGGCTCATACCATAAAATGAGATGGAATAATATTGGGTGGACGGCACAGATGAAACACATACATCATGGTGGGGCCCACAGAGCACCGACCCATATTAGCAAGATGAGATGCCAATCCATCTCCCAAACATGGAGTGGGATGTCGTCAATCCATGAGATTACAAGACAATCCCTTACACAATATAATAATTACATTGCAGTAATTCCATCCCACTTAAACCCATCTAATCCCATGCTCCAAACACCCCCTAATGTTTGAAGAAATCTACCTTATTCATTTATTTTGCCTTGAGATATGAATCCAAAAATGAAGCAAATCTAAAACTCAAGTGAGTCCCGTGACAAGAAATAGTAAGGATTGAATGCCCATCATTAAAACATTTACGAGGTCATACTTGTTTTAGATTAGGCTAGTATTTGTGTTTTCAGCTCGTCCTGGTAGGAATGAACTTATATACCATCTGGATGTCATACAAACATCAATGATGGATCCCAATAAGGTTTCAATGGCAGGCATTTCCCTCTCCACTCTTTCCTACCGTATGGCCCACGGGAAGGTACTACCCTTGTCCCTAGATAGGAACCGAGAAGGGCTCGATGGGCCACCACGATTGATGAATTCGCATCCACACTCTGATTGATGAATGAGTTTTATCCAAACTGCCAGTCAATTTTCCATGTCTAACTTGATCCATAATTTCTCACTCCTAAAAAGTTTTCAAGGGTAAGTGTGTAATCCCCACTATTTGGTCCACTTGAGCCTTGGAACTGCCTCATTTTTTGGTTTGTGCGCTAAAACCCATGCATCATGGTGGCCCATCAAAGCTCCTGTCCATGCTTAGCCAGGGGCAAACTTGGATTCGATGGTAACCTCTCCAGTATGGAGTACCCAGGTGGGTGTTAGAAAAAAAAAAACATTAGGAGCCCACCCATGGTGCGTGTCTTATCCACACCGTCCATCCATTTTTCCATATCATTTTATGTCATGATCCAAAATGAGATAGATCCAAATCTCAGGGGGGACCACACTGCAGGAAACAATGGTTAATGAACACCCACCATTAAAAACTTCTTAGGCCACAAGTTTTGGATCAAGTGGATATTTGTAATTTCCCTTCATCTAGGCATATGTGACTTAATCAACTGTTTGGATGGCAAGTAAACCTTTCAGTGAGCCTTGGGGAGTTTTTATTTGTGGGCGTTTCATCAGAACTGTTTCTTGTGGCGTGGTCCACCTGAGAATTGGATATACCCAAAAAGAGGTCAATCACCACTATTTCCTGTGGTGTGGCTCACTTGAGAATTAGATCTACCCTATTTTTGGGCTCATGCCTTAAAATAAGCTTACAAAATGAATTGATGACATGGATAAGACACCTACATCATGGTTGGAAACACTGAGCTTTTCCAGCACCAATCAGCTCGGTACGGGAGAGGTCATTACCAAAGCCGAGTCACGGGGTGATACTTTTGGATATACCTTATAATACCATATAGTGAATTAGGGCCTTTTTGGTGCATATATAGTATTAAGTGAGATGATGTGAAATAGAAGAGTCGGGATCCTCTGTTATTTGGCCAACAGGGATTTCCCGTTACCCTAATGGTTTGGCATCTGAAGCTTTTTTTTTATTTTTTTTTACTTTTCTAGTGAGTGGTGACGTGGACCAATGAGGATAAGGGTATCGGGAATTCTCCGTTGACCAGATAACAGATGATCCGGACTCGAAATAGAATTGCATTTTGTATCCGCAAATATCATCTTACGTTTGAAAGTGACCTATTAATTCCGATATCATATCATCCAACATTAAAAGTAAATATTATGGGATTTGTGGTGATTTTCAAAATCCACTACATATGTGAACTCCACATTGATATATATATTTTATTCATGCTATGCATCTAAATGCATCCTTAACACAACGTTTGAGTTGTATAGGTGTACTACTGACCAACATCATTTGTGAATCTTGTCTGTTAATTACAATTTCATTGTTTATCAAACATAAATTTTACTTGATACAATTCATTATTATTATTATTATTGTCATGGGAAGATCCGAGCCGATTACAAGCAGAAGGATCGACGGTTCATTACTCCGAGCGGAGAGTCCGAACCTCGGAGTAATACTAGGAGAATGAGTTAAGATGGACGAAGCTCCCATTCTTGATCAGCTTCTTCCCAGGGGCAATCGGAAGGAAGAAGATTTGGGTTGTACGATCGACTCCGAGCAAATGGCTCAACGAAACCAATCATCGGCTCGGATTCGTATCGTCGTCCTCAGTCTAGCCGAGCCGAGGTATCTCCGAGGATAAAGGCCCCACGCGCTAAATGAAGAAACTGCCATGTATAGAAATGCGCTATTAACCCGCCCGTAGATACACACGTCGTAAGACACGATCTTCGGATTCTGAGCAATATCTCCACGACCCACTTATCCCACTGATTGTGCCGAGATGATCGGACACGAATCGAGCAAATGAGGAGGTATAAATATTACACCATCCCATAAGCAAAGGTACGCAATATCTGATATTTAGCCCTTCTCTTAAACTTAGACCCAGATTCTGTTGTCCTGACTTAGGCATCGGAGGGTCCCCCGGCTTAGCCAGGGTCTCCATTGCTTGTGGTTTGTGCAGGATTCCTAGTTCAACGTCTGCTCGGAATATATGAAGTAAGGAGGAAGGTTAACCAAATTTTGACCTCAACATTTTTGGCGCCATCTGTGGGAAACTGATACAAAAAAGTCAGTTTCCTGTTCTTGAAAGCTATGGCTAGAGGAAAGAAGAAAGCTGTGGTGGCGGAACCGAAACAGACCCGCTCCTCATCACTGCTTCATGGGGAGTCTGCTCCGGGCCCATCTCAGTGTTCTCGCAATCGTTCCAACAAATACCGCGCCTTACAAGGCGAAGTGCAGGCCTTGCGCGATGAGTTGCAACGGATGAGGCAGGAGCGCGAGCCCCAGCAACAACCTGAGCGGAGAAGTCCAGTACCAGAAGAAGTTGGACCAACCGTTCAAGCCCATTCAGCAACAAGAAGTCCGGCGCGGGACATCTCCGCAACAATCTGCAGAACATTGTACGCTCAAAACCCTCCTCGAGCTCCTACCAGGAATGTGACGACTCGGGCCCCGACGGACGTCCCAGCCACCTCGGCTCTGGCTCCAACGGACCTTCGTCACACCCTGGAGAGGAGAAGGGAAAGAAGAATGCCTGAGCCGGAAAGCACTCGGGAAGAAGTGGCGGAGAACAGGGATCCCTGGGAGTCGCGATTCGCATACTTGAATAATCAAGTCTTAATGTTACAGAAGCAACAACAACCATCATCAATTCCGGCTGCTGTTCAAGCCATGATGGAAGAGACCAAACCTCCGTTCACCTCAGAAATTATGAACGAAGTTATGCCTCAAAGATTTCGGATTTCTCCCGTCATCCAGTACTCTGGGTCCGGCGACCCATCTGAACATGTGGAAGCTTACCGTTCGTGGATGCAGATACAGACTGCAACTGATGCAATGATGTGCAGAGGATTCTCGATCACTCTGGCCGGATCCGCTCGGAATTGGTATCGACAACTCAAGCCACGGATCCATATGTTCATTCGAAGAGTTATCTCGGTCATTCCTTACCCAGTTCATAAGCGGTAAGAGAAGCCGAAAGCCAATACCCACACAGCTTACCATCAAACAAGGACCGAAGAATCCTTAAAGGATTACATCGCTCGATTCAACGAGGAAGCATTGCAGGTGGAAGACTATGACGACAAGATGGCTCTCGCCGCAGTATGTAGCGGCTTAAGGGAGGGACGATTCGCCTTTTCCATAGGGAAAAACCCGGCAAAGACGTTAGCCGAGCTCATCGCTAGAGCCCAGAAATATGTCCATGCCGAGGAGTTCTCTGCTACTCGCAAGAGTATCCAAACAACTGAGCCGAATGGTAAAGGGAAGAGGCCAAGGAACGAAGAACCTCAGGCCCCGAGGAAAAACTCGGACGATCATTCTTCTCGCGATCGCCGGCCAAGCAGAAAGCCAGAAGGGAGATTCCGTTCCTATACGCCTCTCAACACTACCGCCGAGCAGATCTTACTGGATATCCGGGGCGAGAAACTTCTCAATTGGCCTGTTTGTATGCGGGCAGACCCAGAGCTCCGTGACAAGCGGAAATATTGTCGCTTCCATCGAGATCATGGCCACAATACCGACGAGTGCGTAGATCTCAAGGATGAAATTGAATCCCTCATTCGGAAGGGGCACTTACGTCGGTATACCAAGAAAGAGAACACCGCTCGGAAAGAGGAACGAACACGAGAACGTCCCAAAAATCCGACCGAAGAACCTGCGGAGATCCGCACCATCTTCGGAGGTACATCAGGAGGAGGAGACTCAAACAGAACTCGAAAAGCTCACTCCCGAAGGAGCCTGGAACATTACGTCAATCTCGCCGAGCGGCCTAACAAAGAACCGCGCGTCAGTCCTTGTAACCTCACCTTCACAGAAGATGACGCTCGGGGGATCCAACACCCACACGATGACGCTTTGGTAGTTACCATGACCATAGCCAATCATAAGGTGTACCGGGTCCTCATCGATACTGGAAGTTCAGCCGACGTGATCTACTCTGAGGCCTTCGAAAGAATGGGGATTCCACAGTCTCGACTCAGACCAGTGAAGACCCCCTTACATGGCTTCGCCGGAGAAAGAGTGATCTCTGAAGGAGCTATTTCCCTCCTGGTGACTGCGGGAGAGGGGCAACATCAAGTCACCCTGATGGTGGACTTCCTTGTTGTTAACGTGCCATTAGTGCATAATGTGATTATGGGCAGGCCCTCCCTCAATGCAATGCGGGCGGTCGTGTCTACTTATCACCTGATGATGAAATTTTCCGCTGAAGGCGGAACAGGTTACCTCCGAGGCGATCAACGCGAGGCTCGGAGATGCTATGCCATCGCGGTTCAAAAAGGGTCTGCAAAGCAAGCGCTCACTGTCAATATCTTGGACCCGCGCGGACCCACCGAGAACAAGCCAATTGAAGATTTGGAGAAGGTACCACTTGACGAAGTCGATCCAAGCAAGACGGTCCAGCTCGGAACATCACTCACGCCTGAGCAATGCTCCGAGCTATTGAATTTCCTGCGACGACACAGAGACGTATTCGCCTGGTCACACGCGGATATGCCGGGAATCTCTCCAGACATCTTGGTTCATAGGTTGAATGTGGATCCGAATCACAAGCCTGTGAAACAAAAGAGGAGACCATTCGATGCCGAGCGGTGTGGAGCCGTTGCGGAAGAGGTCTCGGTCCTGTTGGACGCCGACTTCATTGAAGAAGTATATTACCCAGAGTGGATCGCAAACGTGGTACTGGTTAGGAAGGCAAATGGCAAATGGAGAGTTTGCGTGGACTATTCGACACTGAACGAGCATGTCCAAAAGACAGTTTTCCATTACTGCGGATCGATCAACTAGTGGACAAGATCTTGCGGACACGACACGAGCTTCTTTCCTTCTGGATGCCTACTCTGGTTATAATCGGATCGCATGAATGCATCCCTCCGACGGAGAAGACTACCTTTGTCACGGACGGGGGGCTCTCATTAGGGTCATGCCATTTGGCTTTGAAAAATCTTTGGAGCTACATACCAGAGATTAGTCAACCAGATGTTCGCAAGGCAGATCGGACGCACAATGAAAGTTTATGTCGATGACATGTTGGTGAAAAGTGTCAAGGCATCCGATCACTTGGCGGACCTCGGAGAAACCTTTGAAGTCCTCCGAGAATATCAAATGAAGCTGAACCCGACGAAGTGCGTTTTCGGAGTCGGCTCGGGAAGGTTCCTCGGATTCCAAGTCAGCCAAAGAGGCATCGAAACTAACCCCGACAAGATTAAAGCACTCCTCGACATGAGTTCACCTCGAACTGTCAAGGAGATACAATGCCTCCTTGGACGAGTAGCAGCACTCGGACGCTTCATATCCGAGCCACCGATAAATGTCTCCCCTTCTTCCAACAGTTGAAGGGTCATAAGAAGGCCGAATGGACACCCGAGTGCGAGCAAGCTTTCCAGCAACTGAAACAGTATCTAGGCTCACCGCCTCTGCTATCAAAACCGGAGGAGGGCGAACCTTTGTTCTTATACCTCGCAGTCTCAGACTCAGCAGTCAGTTCGGCTCTGATCAGAGAAGTGGGGAATAGACAGCACCCAGTATATTATGTGAGCAAAGCTCTGGTGCCAGCAGAAACAAGATACCCCTCTCTGGAGAAGCTTGCACTCGGCCTGGTTGTCTCGGCTCGGAGGTTGCGCCCATATTTCCAAGCGCATTCGATCATCGTGTTAACCAACTCCCCCCTCCGACAGGTTCTCCAAAAACCAGAGGTCTCGGGTCGGTTGACTAAGTGGGCGGTTGAACTTGGAGAATTTGACATTACTTTCCGTCCGAGGACGACGAAGAAAGGCCAAGCGGTGGCAGATTTCATTGCAGAATTCACCGTTATGGGTGACGAATGATCGACGACAAAGATGAAGCAACTCCGTCGACCTCTCAAGCGACTCACAAATCATTCCATGAAGCCGGATGGATCCTCTACGTGGATGGATCATCTAACTCGAAGCGGCCGGGGCAGGGATCGTTTGATCGCTCCGACTCCACAATTATCCAATATGCCATCCGACTCGGCTTCAAGGCTTCCAACAATGAGGCGGAATATGAAGCTGCTTGTTAGTGGGCTCGGATTGGTGCCGCCACCTCGAATCCAATCTATCCAAGTTCGATGCGACTCTCAGTTGGTCGTGAATCACATCTCCGCCGATTATGAGGCCAAAGAAAACAGAATGATCGCTTATCTGGACGAAGCCAGAAAAATGATCGAGAAGTTTTGGAACTGTACGGTTCACCAGATTCCGAGAACAGAAAATGCATGGGCTGACGCCTTGGCGAAGTTGGCATCGGCCATGAGAGGAAAGATTCCGCGGATCGTTCCGGTAGAGTTCATTGAACATCCCAGCATCGATCGAGTAGAGGAAAAGATGGTTAATCCGGTGAATAACAGTCCGAGCTGGATCGACCCAATCTTTAGCTACCTCGAGTCAGGGGAGGTCCCCTCGGACAGACAGGAAGCTAGGCGTCTGAGACTCCGAGCAGCAAGATATGTTATTCTGAACGGAACTCTGTATAAGAAGGGGTACTCACAGCCATATCTCAGGTGCCTCCGACTCGAAGAAGCAGAATATGTCATCCGGGAAATTCACGAAGGGATCTGCGGAAACCATTCTGGCAGCCGAGCCCTGGCCTTAAAGGTGCTTCGGCAAGGATACTTCTGGCCGACTCTCAAAGAAGATGCCAAAAAATATGTTAGAAGATGTGACAAATGTCAACGTTTCGCGTCCGTGCCCCGACAACCGGCCGAAGAAATGACTCTCATGAGCGGTCCGTGGCCTTTTGCTCAGTGGGGGATCGACATCATCGGCCCTCTGCCAACCGGAAAAGGACAAGTCAAGTTTGCCATCGTCGCTGTCGACTACTTCACGAAGTTGGCTGAGGTCGAGCCCGTCGCAAAGATTACCGAACAGAAAGTAATTGACTTCGTCTGGAAGAACATAGTCTGCAGATTCGGAGTTCCGAATACTATCATCTCAGACAATGGCAAGCAGTTCGACAACGACAAATTCAGGGGCATGTGTAAAGGGCTCGGTATCAAGAATGCTTACTCCTCGCCTCGGCATCCGCAGTCCAATGGGCAAGTGGAGGCAGTAAATAAAGTCATCAAGCACCACCTCAAGAAGAAGCTGGAAAAGGCAAAAGGTAACTGGCCGGAAGAACTCCCATTCGTCCTTTGGGCGTACAGAACCACAGCTCAATCTTCCACTGGAGAAACTCCGTTCTCACTTTCGTATGGGTCGGAGGCAATAGTGCCCGTTGAAATCGGCCTCCCTACGGCTCGAGTGGTGAGTTTCAATGAAAATCAAAATACTGAGCAAATCACTGCCAATCTGGATCTTCTGGAAGAGATCCGTGAAGTTTCAAAGATCCGTGCTGCTGCCCGACATCAACAGGTAACCAGATTCTACAATTCTAAAGTGAAGATAAGGCGATTCCGACCAGGAGACCTAGTTCTTCGACGAGTTTTTCAGAACACGGCCGAGCCGGGAACCGGAACACTCGGCCCTAACTGGGAAGGACCATACCGAGTGGTCCGGTCAACTAAGCCCGGATTCTACCACTTGGAAGATCTCGAAAACCGCCAACTCCCCCACTCGTGGAATGCAGAGCATCTGAAAATTTACTATCAGTAATGAGGCGCTCCGAGCAGCTTACTGACCTTTAAGGTTATCCAATAATGTACGCCCCCGAGCGACAAGCCTTTAAGGTTATGAATAAAAACACATCCGATCAGCTTATCCTTGCCATCAACAAAGATCAAACGGGCTAAAATTCTACAGGCGTCTCCTCTTAACCAAGGAGATGAAACTACGAGGCGATCCGACTTCCCACTAAGGAAGTCGGACCAATTTCTACAAAGGCATCCCCCCTTAACCGGGTGGGCAAAGCCAATGGGTAACTCCGACCCCCCAGTAAGGGAGTCGGTCCCACCTACACAGAAGGCCCTCCGCCGAAAAGCGAAACGACTTGATCCTTTTAAGGATCAGACCGAGGCCCAAACAACATCCGAACAAATCAGGGACTCGGCTCGACTGCATAACCTAGTAAGTAAGAACAACCAATAAAAAGAAGTGGGGACCCAAAATTGGCTCTCTCATTAAATGATTATAAAAGCAAAGTACATAGTAAAAAAAAAAACAATACAAGTAAAGGAAACGGAGTCTTCAGGAGGTCAGAGGAGCTTGGGAACCGGGGGCTTGATCCTGGTTGGTTGGCTCGACAGCAGCATCAGCAGGGTCCTCAGGCAGGAGGAGATCAAGGTCAAGGTCCGGGTACAGCTTCTGGACCTCGATAAGGCATTCGTCAAAGCCGCGGTCATAAAATTTGGCGGCCTCGACATCCCTCTCCTTCGAGGTCTTGTATGAATCTATTGCCGCAGTAACTGCCATGGCCAAGGAGGCTTCAGCCTCGGCCTTCTGAGCTTCCAGAGCCGCGCACTATGGCTCGCTTTCTCTTCTACGGCCTCAGCCTTGATCTTCTTCGATCCTCATTCAGTCGGGCAATCTCCTTAGCCAGGATGTCAGCTCGGACCTTGGCATGACCCAGCTCAGCCACTGCCGCATCACGACCTGCCACGAGGTCCTTCGCGATCCTCTGAAGCTGAAGCAGTTCAGACCTGCTGCCTTCAAGCTGGTGACACAGATCACTCCGCTCCAGCTGAAGAATAGAAGCCTTGTCCCGTAAGACTCCCGCTTCCGTTTGGAGGGTCTCCGTCTCTGCCCGGAGGGCTCCCACCTCGCTCCTGAGGGCTTCGACCTCGGCGTCAATTTTCCGACGCTCTCGGACCCTCTCTCAGCATAGGAGGATCCTCGGAACAGACTGGTCCAAAGTAAAGAAATGAGAAGGAAATAATAACACAAAAAATAGCTACAACTTCAAAGGGACAGAAAGTATCTGATAGAAGACTCCAGCCAAGTCTTCCAAAAAGCAGTCGTCCGGTTTATCAAGAAGGCGAGAAATGGATTCCTCTGAAACATGTTTCGCCGCCCAATCTGTCAGACAGGACATGTGATAACCCGGCTCGAACCTTCCTCTACTCGTGCCGACTTGAGCCGAGCCCGTCTCTTCTCCGGCTCCCGTCCGTCTACTACCGGAGGGTTGAGCCTCTCCCCTCGGCATCGCGTATAGTCTCCCCCTCATTACCGGTTGGGTAATCATGGCGTCGGCCATTCGAACGGCTTCCTCCCTCTCAGAGGATGATGGAACTGCTATCAACGGAGGTTCTAACCTTGCTCCTTCACTGGGAGGAGTGGCGACGGATGAAGGGAGGGTTGCCCCCGTTGCTGGAGCAGAGCCGAGGTTAGGGCCGTGCAAAGGTACGACCATCTCAACACCGACCGGGGCCCCCGTGGCTACACCCGGTAGTATTGGAACCAGGGGACACAATTTGCGGATGCACCGCCCCAGTGGTATTGGAATTGGGGACACAGTGCGGATGCGATTGGTCTCTCAACCAAGGGCGCCGAGGCGGGAAATGGAGGCAGTATCCCGAACCAAGATGTTCGGGATAGGGAGGAAGTGCCGCCCTCGGCCGCAACCGCGAGGCGGAGACTGAAGGACGAACTCCATGAGCGACCTTCTTCCTCCGAGCTACCTTCGCGGGGGGCTCGGTCCTCGGCATCTCCTCGGCGACATACAGAATGGCTTTCCTCCTCCGAGAACCGGACGCCTCGGCCATGCAGCAGTATAACAGAATGATTAAGATAACGTTACCTCGGACCTGTAAAAAAAAAAACTGATTGAAGATAAGGATACTCACTGAACGAGGTAGAATGCGGCCTTGTCTTGTAAAGCCCCGATCGATAAAGGTTAGCCGCTGTAATCAGATCTGACCAACGGCGATACTCCTCCGAATATGTCCTCGCTTTGACTATCTGGTTCTTCTGGTCCGAGGTGATGAAGGGTACGCCCCTCGGGAAACCTGCAAGATAATTGTTCTTTTAAGTGAGTCTGAAGTAAAAAGCAATGCGTAAAAGAAATCTCGACCCGACATGGCATAGTGAAGCGAACGGGAACCCGAGTCGATAAAGCCCCGACCTCATTCCTGCCGGCGCTCCCACTTTATCGCTGCGGCCCAAAACCACTTGTTCTTCCATATCATTTTATCCTTATTCGAGGACGGAAGACCCAAGATGAGCCCTGACCCCTTGCTACCTCTGGTCGCGAAGTAGTACCATGGATCGTTGCCTTCGTGCTTGACCAAGTACAAATTCATCAACTCGGCTGGTGTCAACGCCGAGTTCCCTACTCGGTGCCAGATAATGTAAGCGGAAATTAGCACTCTCCAAGCATTAGGCGCAAACCCCTTGCGCGAGCCCTAAGTAGCGGTTAGAGCTCGAATGAAGGGGCGCATCGAGTCTTTTGTCCGCACAATAGGCCACATAAAAATATGGCTATCTCCCAAGGCCGCGGGATTGCAGCACATCGAGAGGGCTCGGGGCTCGATCCGAAAAGCAAGGTATGTCACCCGTCCGAATCCATTCCATTTGGGACTCGTAATTACTGAGCCCTTGGAACCAATTCACGCCCTCCCACCAAGGGGCATCTCGGAACATCGGCGGTGACAACTGCGGGGGCTCGTCTCGCCCTTTCTTCTTGCCGACCAGCGAGTCAGAGTTCTCGCCACCGCCCGTTTACCTGGCCGAGGATATAATCGCACCGCTTAAGGAACCTTCGGTAAGCCCTCTTCTGGATCGAACTCCCCAACTCGAGTCGTCATTGAAACTCCCAGCCATTTCCCTATCGGAAGACATCTTGGAACAGGGATGCTAAAGATCAAACTCACCCGACAATCGCCGGAGATGGCCTCAGCAAGCGTGAGAACTAAGTCGGAAACTACTTCTGCCGGAAATCGCCTTCGCCGTTAAACAACTCAAATGCAAACGATAGCAATCGAATGAAGACCCTGGCTAGGCCTTTTATAGAATAAAGAGGCCCTGCATTGAATGACCTGTAATAATGGCTGCGTCGGAATCATGGCTGGCCGACTCCGAGTCCGACGTGGCGTTATATCATTGGTTCAAAACATGGTAAAAGTAACGATATCCTCCTCGATTATTGTGTGAGTTAATCCACACGTGCCGAGCCTGAGAAAAAGAACGCTCGATATGACGCCTCGATAGCACGTGGCAATCACTCACAAGTCGTTAACGATTCGGAATCCCAACCGTCACCACGTGTTCGTTCATGGTTAGCTCGAAGCCGCTAAACATCGAGTGCGAGACGTTTCACACGAGAACCATAAATGCACCGAAGAACTGAGGCGACTGACCTTCCAGTTGTTTACTCTCCGAGCTCATAAATGACCTCAGAGAGTAGGGGGCTTCTGTTATGGGAAGATCCGAGCCGATTACAAGCAGAAGGATCGACGGTTCATTACTCCGAGCGGAGAGTCCGAACCTCGGAGTAATACTAAGAGAATGAGTTAAGATGGACGAAGCTCCCATTCTTGATCAGCTTCTTCCCAGGGGCAATCGGAAGGAAGAAGATTTGGGTTGTACGATCGACTCCGAGCAAATGGCTCAACGAAACCAATCATCAGCTCGGATTCGTATCGTGCGTCCTCAGTCTAGCCGAGCCGAGGTATCTCCGAGGATAAAGGTCCCACGCGCTAAATGAAGAAAGCGCCATGTATAGAAATGCGCTATTAACTCGCCCCGTTGCAGATACGCACGTCGTAAGACACGATCTTCGGATTCTCGAGCAATATCTCCACGACCCACGTATCCCAAAGATTGTGCTTGAGATGATCTGGACACGAATCGAGCAAATGAGGAGGTATAAATATTACACCATCCCATAAGCAAAGGTACGCACATGAATATTCACCCTTCTCCCCTAAACTTAGACCCGGATTGCATTGTCTGACTTAGGCATCGGAGGGTCCCCCGGCTTAGCCAGGGTCTCCATTGCTTGTGGTTTGTGCAGGATTCCTAGTTCAACGCCTGCTCGGAATATATGAAGTAAGGAGGAAGGTTAACCAAATTTTGACCTCAACAATTATTATTGTTCTAAGTAAATATTTGATAATTTGATACCAAATATATAATTGGACTGTCAAAATGATATCGAATCGTTGTACAATAATGATGTTTATTTCATCTAATACAATTTCTTGAAGCATTTAATAAGGTAAACAAAAAAGGCCCATGTTAGCCCATGTTACTGGAACAAGGCGTTACTCAATTACTGGCAGTAGCCTGTTCGGTATCGGTGAAGTACATACTCAACTTGTGAAAGTTGCTGGGCTGACTTTGACAACTTTTGCACGCGGGCTCTTTTGTTTCATCGCACTCCAATGCTGTCAGAGAAGGGCCTACGAAATTTCTTATGTTATACCTAGTACAAGTACTTGCGCGCCGGAAGAGAGCGGATTGAACCTACGTGATGTGTTGACGTGGCAAACTTCTGTGGGCCCCAACATGTTGTGTTTGTTATATCCACACTGTCTATTCATTTTACGAGACCATTTAAGGGTTTAAAACCAAAAAAAAAAAAACGAGGTAGGTTCAAAGCTCAAGTGGACCACACCACATAGAGTAGTATAGGAACAATAACAACCACCGTTGAAACCTCGATGCATTTGTAATATCCACACCGTCATCCATCTTAGGAGATCATTTTACACGGCCAATAAATTAGGGAGCGAATGAGGTATTACCATAATGATGCGTTGTAGATCCACACCGTCCATCCGTTTTTCCAGCCTAGTTTATGACGTTTTTCCAAAAATAAAGTAGATCCAAATCGCAGGTGGACCACCTCACAAAGAAACAGTGGTGATTGAACGCCCACCATTAAAAAATTCCTGGGGCCCACAATAATGCCCACCGTAATGTTTCCTTTTCCCAGACCTGGATGAAGGGAAATTGTAAATATCAGCTTGATCTAAAACTTTTCTAATGGTCGTTCACCACTGTTTCTAGTGGTGTGGTCCACCTAAGATTTGAATCTGCTTAATTTTTCGGATCACGTCCTAAAGTGGTAGGAGAAAACGGGTAGACGAAGTGGATATACAAAAAAGTCATCGAGGTGGGCCTCACTCAGTAAGGGTAACACCTAATCCGATCTCACCCAGGTAACAGCTAATCCACCTAAGGTGCGAATCCGGTGGTGCCATACTACTCTTTGATTAATTATATTCAAAGGACTGCTTCAGTGCAAGCAAATGCCTTCCCAAGATCATACCTGAAATCAATTAAGAAATTTTTAATATTCAATTACCAAAAATACCCTTGCTCTTATACGAATATTACTAGGATTGCCACTGACGTTTAGGGGTGTACACCAACCGAGCTAGCTCCGGTTAGCTCGCTTAACTTGACTTGAAAAAGCCCGATTCAACCTGTTGTCAGGAGCCTTCAATGTAATATTTTTTTGGGTTGCTCAACCGGTCAAGGGTCAGGCTCGACCGGTCGATGGAGCTGCTTGACTAGTCGAGCACCACTCGACTCAAAGCCCAGCGAGCACATGTTTTTGGTGTCCTGGCCGCTCGACCAGTCGAGGGGATGGCTCGACTGGTCGAAGGGGTCCCTCGACCGGTCGAAGCCTCGGCTCGACCAGTCGAGGTTACACAGATCTTGCGCGGACTGCATAAATTTGAAGCGGTTTCCAGACTTTTTCGGACTTGGCGCATAAGTGGAGTTTTCTAAACTATAAATAGGGGATCCTAGGGCTATTCTAAGGTATTCTAAAGCTTTCTAAAAGTTTTTCAAGGGTTCCTAAAGGGTTCTAGGGTTATCAAAGGGTGTATAGCAAGGGTGAGATTCGAGGTTGTTCGAATCCGGTAAGTCCTCTCTCTTGTAATTGATATTTCATAGTGGATTTCTGTCGCTTTGTGCCGTGGTTTTTTTCTCATAAGGGTTTTTCACGTTAAAACTTTGTGTTCTCTTGTGATTACTTGACTTTATTGGATTTCTATCCTAGATCTAGATCTGTGTGATTTCGCAGCACAAATCTCCAACAAGTGGTATCAGAACAATCGTTGGGGCACGGATCTGAATCTGCCGAATTAATAATTGGAAATGGCAAGTTTGATATTGAGAAGTACTCGGGCAGAAATAATTTTGTGTTATGGAAGGTTAAGATAATTAACCTGTTAACCAAACAAGGCGAGATTAAGGCTCTTGAGGAGCGAAAATCTACTATAAAAGATGATGAATGGGAAAACCTTGATAGTAATTCTTTAGCCTCTATCCGTTTATATCTCACGGATGAGGTTCTCTATAATGTTTTGAGGGAAAAAACTACGGCTAGTTTGTGGACGAAGTTAGAGAACATATATGTAAAGAAGTCCTCTGAAAATCGCCTACACTTGAAGTTACAGTGTTATACCTTCAAGATGACAGATGGTGGAGATCTAGAAGCCCATATTGTATATGGAGGAAGTGGTCAAAGATGAGGAACAGGCATGTATATTGTTGAATTCTCTTCCCGCATCGTATGAGTCTTTCAGGGACACGATGTGCACCGCAAATAAAACCCTAAGTGTTAATACCGTTATCTCAGCCCTTCAAGGAAAGGCTATGAGAAAGCTAAACGGTGACATGGGGACATCTTCCTAGACACTGATTACGAGGGGCAGAAATTCTGAGTGAGGTACAGGATCCTCAAGATCTAGATCCAAATCCAAGGGCAAAGGCAAAGGAAAATTAAAATGTTGGAATTGTGGGTTGTCTGGGCACATGAAGAAGGATTGTAGAAATCCTAAAACGAAGAAAGAAAATTCAGTAACTTCTTCCAAAGAGGCCAATGTGGTCATATCTGATGAAGAATCAAGTGGTGGTGATGTTCTGTCTGTTTCCATGATTGGTCACTTACATGACAATCATAAGGACGAGTGGATACTTGACACATGAGCATCTTATTACATGACTCCTCATCGGAGTTGGTTTACCAGTTACAAGGAATGCGTGATGGATAAGTTTTTATGAGCAATGATAATGCCTGTAATGTTGTGGCTATTGGTACGATGAGCATCAAGATGTTTGATGGGATGGAGCGTACCTTGACTGATATCAGGCACGTTCCTGATATGAAGAAAAGTCTGATTTCTCTCGGTGCACTCGAGGCTATAGGGTGCAAGTTCACCGGTATTGATGGTGTCCTTAAAGTTTCAAAAAGGGCACTCGTGGTTATAAGAGCGCAGAGACATGGAAACCTTTATAGGTTGATTGGGAGCACTTTAGCAGGTGGAGCGGCAGCAGCTATTGCAGACTCCACGACTCTACGTATGTGGCATGTTCGTTTGGGCCACATGAGCGAGCGAGGCATGAAGGTACTTTCTGATCGATGTTTGATTCCAGCTTTTAAAAATTTTGATTTAGATATATGCGAGCATTGTATATATGGTAAACAATCTAGATTGTCTTTTAAATCTGGAAAATATGTTTGTAAGGGAGTGCTTAATTATGTGCACTCTGATGTATGGGGGTCATCGCCAGAAGTTTTCATTGGGGGGTCGTCATAGTTTGTTTCATTCATTGACGACTACTACAGGAAAGTTTGGGTTTACTTCATGAAACGTAAATCCGAAGTTTTCACCATATTCAAACAACGGAAGACAATGATGGAAAAACAGTCAGGGTGAAAAATAAAAGTATTAAGGACTGACAATGGTGGAGAATTTACTTCCACTGAGTTTAATGATTATTGTAAAGATGAAGGTATCATCAGGCATAACACAGTACGCCACATGTCCGAGCAAAATGGTGTGGCTGAGCGAATGAATTGGACTCTCCTGGAGAGGGCCAGATGCATGTTAAATAATGCTGCGTTGGGCAAGGACCTATGGACAGAGGCCGTTAACACGGCTTGTTATTTAGTGAACAGATCCCCTTCAATAGCAATTGAATATAAAATCCCAAAGGAAGTATGGAGTGGTCAAAAAATCGACTACTCAGATCTACGCATATTTAGTTGTGAGGCTTACTCTCATGTACCGTCAGTTGAGAGAGATAAGCTAAACTATAGAGCCAAAAAGTATATATTTGTTGGCTATGGCATTGGTGTGAAAGGTTATCGGTTATTCAACAAGGTCACATGCAAGGTCATCACTAGCCGTGACGTCAGATTCGATGAAAGGTCCCTATTTCGCAAGAATGATCAAAAGGAGCAAGAGGAACCAAAAAGGGTGATCGTAGACGTCCAGATTGACACAGATAATACTCAGGCAGAGACAGATGCGCAGACAGAGGTACAGGATCAGGTGGAGCAGCCACCTGTGAGAAGGAATCCACCACGTGATCGCAAGTTACCGGTAAGATAGAAGGACGACTCTAATATTGCGTATGCCCTCATTACAGATGAGGGGGACCCGTCTACTATTCAGGAGGTTCTTAATGAGCCTAATGCAGAAAAGTGGAAGGTGACTATGAACGATGAGATAGACTCGTTGCACAAAAATCACACATGGGAGCTGGTGGAGCTTCTTGTAGGCCAAAAAGTGATTGGATGTAAGTAGTTATTTAAAAGAAAACAGGATAAATACAAAGCTAGATTGATAGCGAAGGGTTATGCTCAGAGAGAAGGAATCAACTTCATAGAGATATTCGCGCCGATGGTTAAGCAGGTATCTATTAGATTCGTGTTGGCGCTGGTTGCCCAATATGATCTCGAGCTAGAACAGATGTATGTGAAGACTACATTCCTGCACGGAGAATTGGAAGAGCAGATCTATATGATGCAACCAGAGGGCTACGAATTTAAAGGGGCAAAGAAAAAGGTTTGTAGGTTAATGAGGTCGTTGTACGGCTTGAAACAGTCGCCTAGTTAGTGGCATAAAAAATTTGATTCTTTTATGGTGAGTCAGAAATTTACTCGGAGTGAATACGATTACTGTGTCTATTACAAGACATCGAGTGATGAAAAATTCATCATCCTAGTACTGTATGTTGATGATATGTTGATCGCCTGTCATGATATGTTTGAAATCAACATACTGAAGACTTAGTTATCAGGAACATTTGAAATGAAAAATTTGGGGGCTGCAAAGAAGGTCTCGACATAAATATTCATAGAGACAGAAAGAGGAGCAGACTTTGGTTATCACAGGAAGAATACCTTGAAAATGTATTGATCAAGTATGGGATGGATCAAGCAAAGTCGGTGAGCGTTCTCCACGCGACTCACTTCAAGCTTTCCTCAAAACAATGACCTAAGTCTAATGAGAAAAAGTAGGTTATGTCTCATGTGCCCTATTCGAATGCGGTTGGTAGTTTAATGTATGCCATGGTCTGTACGAGACCGGATATTTCACAGGCAGTCGGTGTTGTGAGCAGATACATGTCAAACCCCGGTAAACAACATTGGGAAGTGGTGAAATAGCTACTTCAATACATTCGAGGTACGAAAGACTACGTCTTAACTTTTGAAAAGACAAGGACAAAGTTGGTAGGGTATGTGGATTCCGACTACGCAGACAGTATAAATTCCAGGAAGTCTACTTCAGGATACTCGTTTGTACTAGCGGGTGGAGCAATTAGTTGGATGTCAAAGTTTCAGTCTATGGTGGCTCTTTCCACGACCGAATCAGAATATATGACAGTGACGGAAGCGTTTAAAAAAGGTGTTTGCCTCAGAGGCATGATAAATCAGTTGGGACTTCAATAGGAGGCCGTGCTGGTTAACTGTGATAGCGAGAGCACTATAAATTTGGCTAAAATTTTTGTTTATCACTCACATACTGAACACATTGATGTTCGTCACCACTTTATCCGACAGGTGCTTGAAAAAGGAGTCGTCACATTGGAAAAGATTCACACCAGCGTGAATCTAGCAGACATGCTCACCAAGGTTGTTCTTACAGAGAAGTTCAAGTTCTGTGGAACTTCTCCGGGCTTGGCAATGGCATAAAAGAAGGACGAAGTATGCACGAGAAGCGTTGATCAAAGTTATGATGCGATGAAGAGATAAGAGAAGAGGTCAAGGAGCTACACGGTTGAAAATTGAAGACTTGGTGGAGATTGTTGTCAAAAGCCTTCAATCTGATATTGTTTTTAGGTTGCTCGACCGGTCGTGGGTTAGGCTCGACCGGTGGAGGGAGCTGTTCGACTAGTCGAGCACTGCTCAACTCAAAGTCCAGCGAGCACATATTTTTGGTGTCCTGGCCGCTCGACCAGTCGAGGGGATGACTCGATCGATCGAGGGAGTCCCTCGATCGGTGGAGGCCTTGGCTCGACCAGTCGAGGTTACCAGATCTTGCGCGGACTGCATAAATTTGAAGCGGTTTCCGGACTTTTCTAGACTTGGTGCGTAAGTTGAGTTTCCTAAACTATAAATAAGGGTCCGTAGGGCTGTTCTAAGGTATTCTAAAGCTTTCTAAAAGTTTTTCAAGGATTCCTAAAGAGTTTTAGGGTTATCGAAGGGTGTAGCAAGGGTGAGATTCGAGGTTGTTCGAATCGGGTAAGTCCTCTCTCTTGTAATTGATATTTCATAGTGGATTTTTGTCGCTTTGTGTCGTGGTTTTTTTCCCGCAAGGGTTTTCCACGTTAAAACTTTGTGTTCTCTTGTAATTGCTTGACGTTATTGGATTACTATCCTATATCTAGATCTATATGATTCTGCAGCACAAATCCCCAATAGAACCCGGTTTGAAGCTGAGTTTAAGCTGAGTTGAGCTGATTTTTTTAGCTCAAAAATGAGTTCGAGAACTCGAGCTAGCCCCAGCTCGATTCCACTCGAATCGAACTCGGATAGAGCCAGTTTGGTGACTTGGTTACTTTGATATTGATGTTGCTCACCAACTGATTCATGAAATGAATCAATGAAGTGTGGCCGGTGGCAAGGAAGGTATGTATATGAAACAAATACCTTTTTTTTTCTTGATTTTTATGTTGCTTAGAAGGTGTTTGATAAAATACTGTAAAACCACCGTTGATGTTTTACATGCAGTAAGATTTTGAAGGTAGAGTCCATGTGTTTGTGAAAATTTTGCATAGGTAAACTCAGCTCAAAATTAGCTTGAACTTAACTCAAACTGGGCGGAGCTGCAGACCGAACTGAGCCAAGCTAGCTAGTCAGGCTCGATGACCGAGCCGAGCTGAGTTCAAGCTGGGTTCAGCTAGTGGCCGAGCTGAGTCGAGCTAAGGGTTCGACTCGATGTACACCCCTGACGTTGAAAGCTCTTCAGGTTTTTTTTTTTTTAAATTAAATCAATGGCTAAGATTGAAAGCTCTTCAGGTTGGTTAGCCCCCACACCGACCTTTACACGCGCCACCACTTGCAGACCCTGTGAGTGTGCGGACCATCTGATCCGTCCATATTTATTGTACACTTCCCATACATAGTGGGGTCCGCAACTTAGAAGTTTTTTATTGCATAAATGGAAGCCACGTGTGCGTGAGCGTGGCCCATCGTACTCTCCCACGCCGCGGCTGGAGGAATACTCTTGCACCTCTAAGCTATGTGGGGGCTACCGTGATGTATGTGCTGTATCTACTCCGTTCATATGTCTTTCCATATCATTTTAAGACATGGAACAAAACGTGAGTCAGATCTAATTCTCAAGTGAAATACACCATAGGAAACATCGAAGAAAATGATGCTGACCGTTGTAACGTTTGCGTAATGTGTATTTCACATCCAACCCGTTCATAAGGGTGAATCAAACCTATATGAAGGGAAAATATAATTTTGGGCTTCATCCAAAACATTTCGTGACCCCCAAGAAGTTTTTAATGGTGAGCGTTCAATCAGTTTTTTTCTGTGGTGTGGTTCACTTGAGACTTTGAACTTCTTCATATTTGATCACATGAACTAAAATGAATTGGATAAACTGATTAACGGATTGGATATAACATATAGATCACAGTGGACCCCACAGAGCTTAGGTATGCAAGGATGCAATCTGCGTCCTCGCAGTGGAAATCACTCAATCAGTGGCAGATTGGTAATTTCGTAGGCATCGATGGGTATTTGGGGGAGTCAGCTCAGCAACTGAACTTTAAATCCGTTCTATATAAGATAAACGCACTGAAAGCTTCAGCAAACAGCAGCAGACAAAGGATTGCAGGAATCAATGGCTCTCTCTCAAGGAAAATGGATCAAGGTCTGTCCTCTCCTCTCTCTTTCAAAATTTACCAAATACATCCTCTTTTTTCTGAATTTTGTAAAACACCCCGGAAGATGTTTACTTTTCGATTTTAATCCTACGTTAAAGAAGGACCGGGTTATTTTCGAGGGGGTTTCGGATCATACTTGGAAATCAGGAGGGTGTTCTTATAAATTTCGTATATTTAAGGGGTAGGGGCTTTAAGAAAATTCATGGGAATTTTCCTTTTTTTTTTTTTTTTTTTCTTTTTTTTTTTTTTTGAGGTAGCTCCTCTACCACTGTTGGAGATGGGAACTAACTGCGTGTGGGGTCCACTGTAGTGTATTTATAGCATCCAACCCGTCCAGAAACGTTTCCCTATCATGATAGCATAATTCTTCAAAAAACAGGGATTCCAATCATCAGATGGGCCACCCAATAGAAAACAATGGAAACCATCCAAAACCTATAAATTCATCTGATGGCCCACCTGATAATTGGATCGGGCTGATTTTTGTGGGTTTCGATTTTCATGGTGGGGTGATACTTTTTGACGGATTGGATTTCATACACACAATACGGTGGGCCCCAAATGAAGCTAGTTGCACGAAATCTCTAGCATTTTTTTAAGGAACCGGCCTCTTTTTTTCTCAAGTTCTATAATACTCCGTATAGCACTTGATACACAGGCGCTCAGAAACATTTATACATGGCATAAGTTAAATCAAGTTAAACAGATTCATTTGTGGAATCCAGTGTGTTTTAAATTCACAGGCCTAATATCATATTGTTTGATTAATCCTAACATCTGATTCGTGGCCACTTGATTTTGGAAACATGACCGTTGGATTTTGTTCATTTTTAACCGTCCATTAAATGTCCAGCTTTCCTATAGCTAGATAATCAAATAGTGTAATTTTTGGTTCATGATACATCTAAGATGGGAACCATAATTAGAACAGTTCAATTTGAATGAATTATATGATAAGAATACAAGTTCTAAGTGCACGCGTATCATCAATCACACTCTGCCGGAGTATCAAAGTTCTGTCATTTTCTGTGTTTCTGTATGTTTATTTAAATATATTGTATTGAAATTAGGCTATCAATAGGCCGGGCTCGGGCCTGAGAAATCAGAATTTTGAATAAGACGGGACTGACCGTCCGGCCCGAAACAGGTCTAAATCTGGGCTGAGACCTACCCCGGGCCCGGCCCTTTGACAGCCCTAATTGAAATAAAGAGATGAGAACGCAGGCAGGGGCACTGTAACTTGTAGTATAGTGCCATCTTTACCCCAACATGTCATTTTCGTAGCCAATCAGTGCCGTAGAATGAGTAGACCCCACCATGATGATCACCCTTATAAAAAATTAGGTTGATCGGCTAAGTGAATAGGCCACACATATATGTCGCTTTGTTGTGGCATACTATCGGTTGTCCATTGATTACAAATTTGTTGCCCACCTGATGGAAGGAAGGTCTGATTCTTGTGGTAAGTGATCTTCATGATGGGGCCTACCTTTTCCATGGTACTGATGTCCTACATAAATGGCATGTTGGTGGAAAGATGGTGCACTTCCACAAGTTGGGTACTGTTTAGGGGTGTACATTAAGTTGAACCAAGTCGAGCCGGCTAGCTTGACTCAGCTCGAACTTGGCTTGGCTTGATTCACTCGAGCATGGTCCTTGAGCCTAACTGGCTAGCTTGGCTCAGTTTGGTCAATAGCTCGGGCTGAGTTCGAGCCAAGATTGAGCTAATTTCACCATTGAGGCATTTTCACAAACACTTGACTACAACTTTAAAATCTCACTGTATATAAAATAGAAGTAATGGTTTTATCGGTGTTTTATCAAATGTTTTCTAAGTAACATAAAAATTAAGAAAAAAATGATATTTGTTTCATGTACGTACCTTCCTTGCTACAGCCACACTTTGTTAACTCATTTCACCAAACACTTGGTGAGCAACATCAATAGCAAAATAATCACCGAACTTGTTCGATCTGAATTCGATCAGCCGATTTCTGATCAAGCTAGATTCGATCTCACTTTTGAGCTCAAAAATTAGCTCGACTCGGCAACTCGGCTCAAACCAAGTCGAACCGAGCTTTTTCGAGTCGAGTCGAGTCGAGCAAGCTATCCGGGCTAGCTACGGTTGTGTACACCCCTAGTACTACTATTGCTGTATATCCTGGCTGTAAATGAGATGTGTCATGTGCGTAGGACATAGAGCCGTGCAAAAAGTGGGTCACACCGTAAAGATTACCTGCATTGAAAATCAGGAGGATCCATTCATTAGGTGGACCACACTTAAACGTTGAGTCACCCTATTGGTTATCTGGAAGGTTTTGGCCCACCTTCTGCTCGGCTCAGATGCTTTACACACATCACATGTTGGCGGGAAAGATGGGGCTGTTCGTGGAAGTTTAACATAATCATTGCCATGTACAAATCAACGATTTAGATTAGTTTGTTCAGCTCTCTCCAAACTGAATGGACAATCTTGACCATTCCTTGCTGGGTTTTTCATGTTAGAACAGTCTCATAGGTAATGAGTTGGATGGTTAGGTTTGTCCATCAAAATCAAATCCAAGGAGGGAACATGCAATGCAAGAGGTCCAAATCAATACAGGATGTTATAGATGATCTGGACCATGTGTTTTATAGGTTAGGATGATCTGGTCGGTGTGATTTTTCTACTGTATCTCTTGATGGACGGGGTCGATCAATTAAAGTCAACCCACTCGTGTGAGGGATAATTTTCCAAAGTTATCAGAGATAACTCTTGTTAAAGGACGGTTGAATTTTTATTGTACATCGCATGTAAAACACTCAAATTCCTTGGGCCCCACCGTATTATATATATAAATCCACTCCGTCCATCAGGTGAGAGCCCTTATTTGAAGCATACATACAAAAGATTAGACTGATTAAAATCTCCAGCAGGCCATTCCAATGGGAACAATACCTTGAAGTTCACTCGGTATAGGCTGCCTGAGTTTTGGATCAGGTTGATTTCTGCATCCTAGCTTCATCCTAGTGAGTTACCCCAGATTTACGGTCTAGATGAATGATACGCACGTTGGGGGGCCCCACACAGGTTGCCATCCCATCCCATTCTTCTATGTAGCGACTCACCAAAGTTGTGAATCTGGCTTTTTCTAACTGGGCATAGAATTATAAAATTTAAAATTTTAAAAAAAAAAAAAAAAATAAAATAAAATAAAATAACAAAAAAAAACTGTGAATTTCACATATACAACATGGTGGGCCCCACAGAGATGTATGTTTGAAATCCACGCCGGAAAATGGATAGGTAGAAGGAAATGACAAATTGCTCACATTCATCAATCATCATACATTGGTGGCCCACGTGATGAATGGCCTGGATGACTCATACTTACAGAAGCCCAGAATTTGGATGGTCTGGATCAAGTAGATCTATTATAGTATTTACTTTTTCTTTTTCCAGTTTTACCCAACCAATCATCTATATTTCTATTTTTATATTTCCATTTTTCTCCCTCTGATCAGCTTGCCCAGAAAGGAAGTGGGCCAGGAGCAAGAAGCTCCCATGCCATAACAGTCGTGGGCAAAAAGGCCTACGTGTTTGGTGGCGAGCTCGTGCCACGTGTCCCAGTCGACAACAAGCTCCACGTGTTCGATCTCGAGGATCTTACGTGGTCGATCGCAGACGTAACCGGCGACGTCCCGCCGCCACGTGTCGGCGTGACAATGGCTGCGGTTGGTGGGACCATCTACGTTTTCGGTGGTAGGGATGCAGATCACACAGAGCTCAATGAGTTCTACTCTTTTGATACGTACACAAACAGGTGGACCTTAATCTCATCTGGGGAAGATGGGCCCACCAATCGGAGCTACCATTCTACGGCTGTGGATGACCGGCGGGTGTACGTGTTTGGTGGGTGTGGGGTCGCCGGCCGGCTGAATGATCTTTGGGCCTATGACGTCCATGATCATGAGTGGGTCAGATTCCCTGGGCCAGGTGAGAAATGTCGTGGTAGAGGTGGGCCAGGTCTGACGGTTTCTGGTGGGAAGATCTGGGTCGTATATGGATTCGCCGGTGAGGAGATGGATGATGTACATTGCTTTGATCCAATCAAAGAAGAGTGGGCTCTTATTGAGACAATGGGGGAAAGGCCCACTCCTCGGAGTGTGTTTTCAACGGTGGGGATTGGAAAATACATATTTCTGTACGGTGGAGAAATCGACCCAAGTGATCAAGGGCATCTAGGGGCTGGGATGTTCTCAGGGGAATTTTTTGCACTGGATACTGAGACGTTGAAATTTGAAAGATGGGAGGATTTGGCTGATGTGGGCCACCACCCTGGGCCACGTGGATGGTGTGCTTTCTCTGCGGCCCAGATCAACGGCAAGGATGGATTACTGGTTTACGGTGGAAATTCGCCGACGAATGATAGGCTGGACGATATTTTCTTTTTCACACCCGATGTGTAACGTTTCGGTGTCGGCGGGAATCTCAGCGCGTATTTCATAATGGGACTTTGGAAATTTACATTTTGAAATGCTTTCTGAATTCCCGCCAAGCCTCTTTAAATGGGGAGAGGTAGGTGTTGAGAGAAAAACAAAAAAACAAAAAAAAGAAGAAAAAGTGTGGTGTGTATGCTACTTGAGTGAGTGTGACAATCTGTAGCCTTAAATTCCTTATTTTGAAGTGATTTTGTGTGGATGATGTAATGTTTTAGGTGCACGTGTGATTGAACGGGCTACTTGGCCGTTGGATGGCTTTAGAAAAAGAGCAATGGTGATGGACGGTTTTGATGCATTTGAACGTTGAAAGTCTGGGGACTAGATGTTATAGGACAGGTAAGATACTTGTATGTGAAAGGTAGACGATTGGAAATTGGCCGGGTTTGGGGTGGGCCAAGGATAGGTGGGGCCTGGGCATTTGGATTTTGAACCGAAAATTTCGGGCTGGGTAGAGTGTATGGTTTTTCAAATGAGACCCAAACAAAATCCGTGACTACTATAGATGGGTCTTGAGAGTAGAGTTGTACATGAACTGAGTTAGCCCAGTTATCTCCCTCAACTCAGAAAAGCTCGGGGTTTGAGCCGAGTTGAAATGATTTTTTTAGCTTGAAAAACTTTCAAGCCAAGTTCAAGCTTTACCAAGCTCGGCTCAACTCAGCTTGGAACTTGACTTGAACTTTACTTGGTTCGACTAAGATCAGGTTCACTTCATATATATATATATATATATATATATATATATATATATATATATATATATATATATATATATATATATGTTGAGGTCGAAATCAAATTCACCCTCTTCCTTTTGAACAGTGGCGAACCCGGAATCCTGCACATAAACCGTCCGCATGAATGGAGACCCCGTAAGCTTCTGGGACCCTCCGATGCTAAGTCGGACAACAGAATCCAGTCTAAGTTTAGGAGAGGGGGAGAGTCTCGAAGTTGCGTGCACTGTTATCGTGGGATGATGTAATATTTATACCTGTTCATTGCTCAATTTGCGTCCGGTAATCTCGGCATGATCAGTGGGGTTTGTGGATCGTGGAGATACCGCCCAGAATCCGGAGATCATGTCTCGCAATATGTGTATCTGCGAGCGAGATAATAGCGCATATCTATTCATGGTAGTTTCTCCGCTTGGTACGTGGGGCCTTTATCTCGGAGATACCTCGGCTCGGTTAGACTGAGGACGACGATACTAATCCGATCCGATGACTGGTTATGGCGAGCCGAGTTCTTGATCCGTTCACAAATAATGCAGCCATCCCTCCTCAGCATCATGATGGGCATTTGCACGGAGTCGATCGTACGCCCCGGATGTTCTTCCTCCCGATTGCCCCTGGGAAGAAGCTGATCGAGAATGGGAGCTTCGTCCACCCTGATTCATTCTCTTAGTATTATTCCGAGGTTCGGACTCTCCGCTCGGAGTAATGGATAGTCGGTCCTTCTGCTCGTAATCGGCCCGGATCTTCCCATAACAGAAGCCCCCTACTCTCTGAGGTCATTTATGAGCTCGGAGAGTAAACAACTGGAAGATCAGTCGACTCAGTTTTTCAGCCCATTTATGGTTCTCGTGTGAAACGTCTCGCACTCGAGATTTTGCGGCTTCGAGCTAACCATGAACGAACACGTGGCGACGGTTGAGATTTCGAATCGTTACCGACTTGTGGGTGATTGCCACGTGCTCTCGAGGCGTCATATCGAGCGCTCTTTTCTGTACTCGGGTACCGTGTGGATTAACTCACACAATAATCGAGGAGGATTTCGTTACTTTTACCATGTTTTGAACCAATGATGTAACGCCACGTCGGACTCGGAGTCGGCCAGCCATGATTCCGACGCAGTCATTATTACAGATCATTCAATGCAGGGCCTTTTTATTCCATAAAAGGCCTAGCCAGGGTCTTCATTCGTCTGCTATCGTTTTGCATTTGAGTTGTTTAACGGAGAAGGCGATTTCCTGGCACAAGGCGATTTCCGGCAGAAGTAGTTTCCGACTGTTCTCACGCTTGTTGAGGCCATCTCCGGCGATTGTCGGGTGAGTTTGAACTTTAGCATCTCTGTTCCAAGATGTCTTCCGATAGGGAAATGGCTAGGAGTTATAATGACGATTCCGAGTTGGGGAGTTCGATAATGTGAAGAGGGGCTTCAAGGTTCCTTCAAGCAAAGACGTTATATCCCCGCCCGGAACAGCGGGCGAGAACTCCTGACTCACCAGTCAAGAAGAAAGGGGCAAGACGAGCTCCCAGAGTTGCCATCGCCGATGTTCTAGAGATGCCCCCTGGTGGGAGGGCGTCGGAATTGGTTCCAGGGGGCTCTGTAATTACAGAGTCCCAAATGGAATGGATTCGGACGGAGTTTGACATACCTCGCTCCGTTCGGATCAGGGCCCCCGAGCCCTCTGATGCTGCTGGCAATCCCGCAGCCGGGGAGGTAGCCATATTTTTATGTGGCCTATTGTGCGGACTCCGACTCCCGATGCACCCCTTCATTCGAGCTCTAACCGCTTACTTAGGGCTCGCGCCTGGACAGTTCGCGCCCAATGCTTGGAGAGTGCTAATTTCCGCTTACATTATCTGGCACCAAGTAGGGAACTCGGCTCTGACGCCAGCCGAGCTGATGAGCTTGTACCTGGTCAAGCACGAAGGCAACGATCCCTGGTACTATTTCGCGACCAGGGGTAGCAAGGGGTCAGGGCTCATCTTGGGTCTTCCGTCCTCGAATAAGGACTGGAAGAACAAGTGGTTTTGGGCCGCAGGCGAGTGGGAGGCACCGGCAGCAGAGGTCGGGGCTTTATCGGCTCGGGTTCCTGTTCGCTTCGCTATGTCAGGTTGGGCCGAGATTTCTTTTAAACATTGCTTTTTACTTCAACTTCTCAAGAGAAAAATTGTCCTGCAGGTTTCACGAGGGGCGTACCCTTCATTACCTCGGACCAGAAGAACCAGGTAGCCAAAGCGAGGGCATATTCGGAGGAGGATCGCCGCTGGTCTGATCTGATTACCGCGGCTAACCTTTATCGTTCGGGGCTTTGTAAGACGAGGCCGCATTCTACCTCGCTCAGTGAGTATCCTTATTTTCAATCAGTTTTTTTTTTTTTTTTTTACTGGTCCGAAGTATCGTTATCTTAATCATTCTGCTGTACAGGCATGGCAGAGGCGTCCGGTTCTCGGAGGAGGAAAGTCGCTATGCCTGTCCGCCGAGGAGATGCTTGGACCGAGCCCCCGCGAAGGTAGCTCGGAGGAAAAAGGTCGCTCATAGAGTTCATCCTTCAGGTTCCGCCTCAGCGGTTGCGGCTCAGGGGGTGGCACTTCCTCCCCCTATCCCGAACATCTTGGTTCGGATACAAACCCATTTCCCCGCCAAATACTTTAGTTGAGGGACCAATCGCATCTGCAATTGTGTCCCCAATTCCAATACTACCGGGGGCAGTTGCATCTGCAATTGTGTCCTCAATTCCAACACTACCGGGTGTAGCCACGGGGGCCCCGGTCGGTGTAGAGATGGTCGTATCTTTGCGCGGCCCTAACCTCGGCTCTGCCCCAGCAACGGGGGCAACCCTCCCTCCATCCGTTGCCGCTCCTCCCAGTGAAGGAGCAAGGTTAGAACCTCCGTTGATAGCAGTTCAATCATCCTCCGAGAGGGAGGAAGCCGTTCGAATGGCTGACGCCATGATCACCCAACCGGGTAATGAGGAGGAGGCTATACGTGATGCCGAGGGAGAGGCTCAACCTTCGGCTGGCAGTCGGACGGGAGCCGGAGAAGAGATGGGCTCGGCCCAAGTTGGTACGAGCAGAGGAAGGTTCGAGCCGGGTTATCACATGTCCTGTCTGACGGATTGGGCGGCGAAACATGTTTCGGAGGAATCCATTTCTCGCCTTCTTGATAAACCGGACGACTGCTTCTTGGAAGACTTGGCTGGAGTCTTCTACCAGGTATTTTGTCCCTTTGAAGTTGTAGCTATTTTTTATGTTATTATCTCCTTCTCATTTCTTTGCTTTGAACCAGTCTGTTCCGAGGATCCTCCTGTGCTGGGAGAGGGTCCGAGAGCGTCGGAAAATTGACGCCGAGGTCGAAGCCCTTAGGAGCGAGGTGGGAGCCCTCCGGGCAGAGACGGAGACCCTCCAAACGGAAGCGGGAGTCTTACGGGATAAGGCTTCTATCCTTCAGCTGGAGCGGAGTGATCTGTGTCACCAGCTTGAAGGCAGCAGGTCTGAACTGCTTCAGCTTCAGAGGGTCGCAAAGGACCTCGAGGCAGGTCGTGATGCGGCAGTGGCTGAGCTGGGTCATGCCAAGGTCCGAGCTGACATCCTGGCTAAGGAGATTGCCCGGCTGAATGAGGATCAGAAAAAGATCAAGGCTGAGGCTGTAGAAGAGAAAAACAGAGCCATAGCCGCGGCTCTGGAAGCTCAGAAGACCGAGGCTGAAGCCTCCTTGGCCATGACAGTTACTGCAGCAATAGATTCATACAAGACCTCGAAGGAGAGGGATGTCGAGGCCGCCAAATTTTATGACCGCAGTTTTGACGAATGCCTTATCGAGGTCCAGAAGCTGTATCCAGACCTTGACCTTGATCCTCTCCTGCCTGAGGACCTGCTGATGCTGCTGTCGAACCGACTAACCCGGATCAAGCCCCCGGTTCCCAAGCTCCTCTGCCCTCCTGAAGACTCCGTTTCCTTTATTTGTATTGTTGTTTTTTTATGTACTTTGTTTTTGTAATCATTTAATGAGAGAGCCAATTTTGGGTCCCCACTTCTTTTTCTTGGTCGTTCTTACCTACTATGTGATGCAGTCGAGCCGAGTCCTTAATTTGTTCGGATGTGGTTTGGGCCTCGGTCTGATCCTTAAGAGGATCAAGTCGTTTCGCTTTTCAGCGGAGGGCCTTCCGAGTAGGTTTGGGTCCGACTCCCTTAATAGGGGGTCGGATTTCCCCATTGGCTTTGCCCACCCGGTTAAGGGGGGATGCCTTTGTAGAAATTGGTCCGACTTCCTCAGTGGGAAGTCGGATCGCCTCGTAGTTTTATCTCCTCGGTTAAGAGGAGGCGCCTGTAGAATTTTAGCCCGTTTGATCTTTGTTGGTGATAAGGGTAAGCTGATTGGATGTGCTTTTATTCATAGCCTTAAAGGCTTGTCACTCGGGGGCGTACATTATTGAATGTCCTCAAAGGTCAGTAAGCTGCTTGGAGCGCTTCATTACTGATAGTAGATTTTCAGATGCTCTGCATTCCACGGGTGGGGAAGTTGGTGGTTTTCGAGATCTTCTAAGTGGTAGGATCCGGGCTTAGTTGATCGGACCACTCGGTATGGTCCTTCCCAATTAGGGCCGAGTGTTCCGGTTCCTGGCTCGGCCGTATTCTGAAAGACTCGTCGAAGAACTAGGTCCCCTGGTCGGAATCGCCTGATCTTCACTTTAGAATTGTAGAACCTGGCTACCTGTTGATGTCGAGCCGCAGTACGGAGCTTTGAAACTTCACGGATTTCTTCCAGAAGGTCCAGTTACAGCGTGATTTGCTCAGGATTTTGATTTTCATTGAAATTAACCACTCGAGCCGTAGGGAGGCCGACTTCAACGGGCACTATTGCTTCCGACCCATATGAGAGCGAGAACGGAGTTTCTCCAGTGGAAGATTGAGTTGTGGTTCTGTACGCCCAAAGGACGAATGGGAGTTCTTCCGGCCAATTACCTTTTGCTTTTTCCAGCTTCTTCTTGAGGTGGTGCTTGATGACTTTATTTACTGCCTCCACTTGCCCATTGGACTGCGGATGCCGGGGCGAGGCGTAAGCGTTCCTGATGCCGAGCCCTTCACACATACCCCTGAATTTGTCGTTGTCGAACTGCTTGCCATTGTCTGAGACGATAGTATTCGGAACTCCGAATCTGCAGATTATGTTCTTCCAAACGAAGTCAATTATTTTCTGTTCGGTAATCTTTGCGACAGGCTCGGCCTCGGCCCACTTCGTGAAGTAGTCGACAGCGACGATGGCGAACTTGACTTGTCCTTTTCCGGTTGGCAAGGGGCCGATGATGTCGATCCCCCACTGAGCGAAAGGCCACGGACCGCTTATGGGAGTCATTTCTTCTGCTGGTTGCCTAGGCACGTGCGCAAAACGTTGGCACTTGTCACATCTTCTAACATATCTCTTGGCGTCTTCTTTGAGAGTTGGCCAGAAGTATTCTTGTCGAAGTACTTTTAAGGCCAGGGCTCGGCTGCCCGAATGGTTTCCACAGATCCCTTCGTGAATCTTTCCCTCTGCGGCTGACGCCAACTTTGCCAGGGCATCAGCCCATGCGTTCTCCGCCCTCGGAATCTGGTGAACCGTACAGTTCTAAAATTTCTCGATCAGCTTTCTGACCTCATCTAAATAAGCAATCATCCGATTTTCCTTGGCAGTCCGAGGCGAGCTCATGTCGAGGAGAGCTTTAATCTTATCGGGGTTAGCCTCAATGCCTCTCTGGCTGACTTGGAATCCGAGGAACCTTCCCGAGCCGACTCCGAAAACGCACTTTGCTGGGTTCAGTTTCATTTGATATTCTTGGAGGACTTCAAAGGTTTCTCCGAGGTTCGCCAAGTGATCGGATGCCTTGACACTTTTCACCAACATATCATCGACATAAACTTCCATTGTGCGCCCGATCTGTCTTGCGAACATCTGGTTGACTAACCTCTGGTATGTGACTCCCGCGTTTTTCAGGCCAAATGGCATGACCCGGTAACAGTAGAGTCCCCTGTCGGTGACAAAGGTAGTCTTCTGCCTATCTGGGGGATGCATCGCGATCTGATTGTAACCAGAGTAGGCATCTAGGAAGGAAAGTAGTTCGTGTCCCGTAGTACTGTCTACTAGTTGATCGATCCTCGGCAGCGGGAAACTGTCTTTCGGACACGCCTTGTTCAGATCCGAGTAGTCCACACAAACTCTCCATTTGCCATTTGCCTTCTTAACCAGCACCACATTTGCGATCCATTCCGGGTAATGTACCTCTTCTATGAAGCCGGCGTCCAACAGGACCGAGATTTCGTCCGCAATGGCCTCGCACCGCTCGGCATCAAACGGTCTCCTCTTTTGTTTCACAGGCTTGTGGTTTGGATCCACGTTCAACCGATGGACCAAAACGTCCGGAGAGATTCCTGGCATATCCGCGTGTGACCAGGCGAATACGTCCCTGTATCGTCGCAGGAAAGTTAACAGCTCGGAACGTTGCTCAGGCGTGAGTGTTGTTCCGAGTTGAACCGTCTTGCTAGGATCGGCTTTGTCCAGTGGTACCTTTTCTAAATCTTCAATTGGCTTGTTCTCGGTGGGTCCGCGCGGGTCCAAGATATTGACAGTGAGCGCTTGCTTTACAGACCCTTTTCGAACTGCGATAGCATAACATCTCCGAGCCTCACGTTGGTCGCCTCGGAGGTAACCTGTTCCGCCTTCAGCAGGAAATTTCATCATCAGGTGATAAGTAGATACGACCGCCCGCATTGCATTGAGGGAGGGTCTGCCCATAATTACGTTATGCACTGATGGTACGTTGACAACAAGGAAGTCTACCATCAAGGTGACTTGATGTTGCCCTTCTCCCGCAGTCACTGGGAGGGAAATAGCTCCTTCGGAGATTACTTTCTCTCCGGCAAAGCCATGTAAGGGGGTCTTCACAGGCCTGAGACGAGACTGTGGAATCCCCATCCTTTCGAAGGCCTCAGAGTAGATCACGTCGGCTGAGCTTCTAGTGTCGATGAGAACCCGGTACACCTTATGATTGGCTATGGTCATAGTGACCACCAAGGCATCATCGTGTGGGTGTTGAATCCCCCGAGCGTCATCTTCTGTGAATGTGAGGTTACAGGGACTGACCCGCGGTTCTTTATTAGGCCGCTCGGTGAGATTGACGTAATGCTCTGGGCTCCTTCGGGAATGGGCCTTTCGGGCTCTGTTTGAGTCTCCTCCCCCTGATGTACCTCCGAAGATAGTGCGGATCTCCGCAGGTTCTTCGGTCGGATTTTTGGGGCGTCCGCGTGGTCGTTCCTCTTTCCGAGTCGTTTTCTCTTGCTTGGTATACCTACGTAAGTGGCCCTTCCGGATGAGGGATTCGATTTCATCCTTGAGATCTACACACTCTTCGGTATTGTGGCCATGATCTCGATGAAAGCGACAATACTTGCGCTTGTCGCGGAGTTCTGGGTCTGCCCGCATACAGACTGGCCAATTGAGAAGTTTTTCGCCGCGGATATCCAGTAAGATCTGCTCGGCTGTAGTATTGAGAGGTGTGTAGGAACGGAATCTCCCTTCTGGCTTTCTGCTCGGTCGACGATCCCGGGAAGAATGATCATCCGAGTTTTTCCTCGAGGCTTGGGGCTCCTCGTTCCTTGGCCTCTTCCCTTTCCCATTCGGCTCGGTTACCTGGATACTTTTGCGGGTAGCGGAGAATTCCTCGGCGTGAACGTATTTCTGGGCTCTAGCAATGAGCTCGGCTAACGTCTTTGCCGGGTTCTTCCCTATAGAGAAGGCGAACCTTCCTTCCCTCAAGCCGCTGCATACTGCGGCGAGTGCCATCTTGTCGTCGTAGTCTTCCACCTGCAACGCCTCCTCGTTGAATCGGGCAATGTAATCTTTTAAGGATTCTTTTGGCCCTTGTTTGATGGTGAGCAGGTGGGTATTGGGCTTTCGGCTTCTCTTACCGCTTATAAACTGGGTAAGGAATGACCGAGACAACTCTTCGAATGAACTTATGGATCCCGGCTTGAGTTGTCGATACCAATTCCGAGCGGACCCAGCCAGAGTGATGGAGAATCCTCTGCACATCATTGCATCAGTCGCAGTCTGTATCTGCATCCACGAACGATAAGCTTCCACATGTTCTGATGGGTCGCCGGACCCGGAGTATTGGATGACAGGCGGAATCCGAAATCTCTGAGGCATCACTTCGTTCATGATTTCTGCGGTGAACGGAGGCTTGGTTTCTTCCATCATGGCTTGAACAGCAGCTGGGATTGATGACGGCTGCTGTTGTTTCTGTAGCATCAGGACTTGATTATTCAGGTCCGCAAATCGTGACTCCCAGGGATCTCTATTTTCCGCCACTTCTTCCTGAGTGTTCTCCGGCTCAGGCATCCTTCTTTCCCTTCTCCTTTCCAGGGTGTGACGAAGGTCAGTTGGAGCCAAAGCCGAGGCGGCTGGGACATCCGTCGGGACTTTAGTCGTCACATTCCTAGTGGGAGCTCGGGGAAGGTTTTGAGCTGACACTGGTGCTCTGTTGGATTGTTGCGGAGGTCCCGCGCCTCGGGCTTCTTGTCGCTGAATGAGCTTGAACGGTTGGTCCGACTTCTTCTGGTACTGGGCTTCTCCGCTGAGTTTGTTGTTGGGGCTCATGCTCCTGCCTCATTCGTTGCAACTCATCGCGCAAGGCCTGCACTTCGCCTTGTAAAGCGCGGTATTTGTTAGAACGATTGCGAGAACGCTGAGAGGGGCCCGGGGCAGACTCCGCATGAAGTAATGATGAGGAGCGGGTCTGCTCCGGTTCCACCACCACAGCTTTCTTCTTCCCTCTAGCCATAGCTATTCAAGATAGGAAACTGACTTTTTGTATCAAGTTCCCACAGACGGCGCCAAAAATGTTGAGGTCGAAATCTGGTCAGCCCTCTTCCCTTTTGAACAGGTGGCGAACCCGGAATCCTGCACATAAACCGTCCGCAATGGAGACCCCAAGGCTGCTTCTGGGACCCTCCGATGCCTAAGTCAGGACAACAGAATCTGGGTCTAAGTTTAGGAGAGGGGGAGAGTCTCAGAAGTTGCGTACCTGTTATCGTGGGATGATGTAATATTTATACCTGTTCATTGCTCAATTTGCGTCCGGTAATCTCGGCATGATCAGTGGGGTTTGTGGATCGTGGAGATACCGCCCAGAATCCGGAGATCATGTCTCGCAATATGTGTATCTGCGAGCGAGATAATAGCGCATATCTATTCATGGTAGTTTCTCCGCTTGGTACGTGGGGCCTTTATCCTCGGAGATACCTCGGCTCGGTTAGACTGAGGACGACGATACTAATCCGATCCGATGACTGGTTATGGCGAGCCGAGTTCTTGATCCGTTCACAAATAATGCAGCCATCCCTCCTCAGCATCATGATGGGCATTTGCACGGAGTCGATCGTACGCCCCGGATGTTCTTCCTCCCGATTGCCCCTGGGAAGAAGCTGATCGAGAATGAGAGCTTCGTCCACCCTGATTCATTCTCTTAGTATTATTCCGAGGTTCGGACTCTCCGCTCGGAGTAATGGATAGTCGGTCCTTCTGCTCGTAATCGGCCCGGATCTTCCCATAACAATATATATATATATATATATATATATATATATATATATATATATATATATATATATATATATATACACACACGTAAAGTTACACCTGAGAGGGGTTCAGGTTCAGCCCAACCTCAATAGCCGGGGGCTGTTATTGAAAATAGATACAAGCCCAGATCGGGAGGCCCAATTGATGAATGGTTAGGATGATCCTGTCGCTAGTGGGCCGGGCAGCATGTCCCGGCTTATAAGGCCAGGGCTTGGTCCTCAAAAAGGATGGTAATGGACAGGGTGGCCCAGTCCTTGCAGCAAGGGCTTCGGCCCCTAAACTTGGCCTGAGGGACGTTATCTAGACCGGGGCTATACTAGGCCAGGCCATTGATGAATGGTCCAGCCCAAGCTGGTCCAATCGTCAAGTGGGTCCCATGAACGGTTTGGTTGTTTTAAGGCATTTTTAAATGGAAAAGGTTATATCAGGGTCAGACCTCATGAGAGCTTCCCATGAGGTCGAGCCCTATGGGCGACACGGTAATGTGCGTCAAACATCCACACCATCAGTTAGATGCACCATTTCATGATGGACTATTAATGTAAAAATCAAGCCAATCCATGACTTAAATGGGCCACACTATAGGAACTGTTGAGAGTGGATATCCACCCATTAAAACGTTCCTAATTGTTTATAGGCCCACTGAGATGTGGTTCATACATCCAACCCATCAGTTATGTGTGTCCCACAGGGATGAATGGTCACACCAAATTTCAGGCCATTTGAAAACGCAGGTGGGCCCACTAAGTTTACATGGTTTCAAATTATGTGGCCCACCTGAGTTTTAGATAGGGCTGATTTTTGGGACATCCCATGAGCCAGAGGGGACCCACTGAATGAATGGTGTGAATGTCCAACACACCATTGAATGGTAAGCTTCCGTGGGATCGACCTCGTAGTATCTTTTTCCTTTTAAATGTGGGTCACATCTCCTGATCAAGACCATTTATTCGGTGCGACTAGAATGTACCATAAATTAACGGCATCCAAACCGTACATCAGATTCTTTGACTTAATTTAATCGTATATACCAAAAATCATCCACGTGGAAAAGTCAGGTGGGACACAGCACATGGAACATGTTGAGAGTGGACAGTCACACCCTCGATTTACGTGGAGGTTTATACGGAATCCAGGCCGTCCAGACCCTTCATCTGACCAATCATGGGCAGGAGACCGAAGGGATTTCTGAAGGAGTCAGAAAGACCTTGAAATTTGAAAATGCTTTTTTCTTGTCCTCTTCTTTGGTTGAAAACTTTGTTAGGCCCACAAAGTTTCTGATCAGACTAATATTTATTTTTCCCCGTTTATCACAATAGGAATAGCCCAATGAACGGTTTGGATGGCATATAAACAACACGGTGTGATTAAGGAAGGATCCAACGGTGGCTATGTCCATCCTCATTGTTTCTATCAGTGGCCTAAGTTTTTGATCTGCCTAACTTTGGGTTACTGTCCTATTTCAAGATTTCCAAACTGATGGATGGAGCGGATATGGAGTGGATATCTCACGGACATCGTGGTGGGCCCACGTAGCTTCTGCCCACAGGCAGAGGCAGTTCCTGTTGGTTGGAGTCTCTCAACGGTTCACATTAAGCTGAGAAAATTTTCAAACATCGAACGGCCGGAACAGGAGCCTTTCTGGACATGGTCCATCCACGTAGGGGTCCCATCATAAGTACGGCCTGGATCAATTAAAAATGGGTCCCACCAGACGAGAGAATCATGCGAAGGAAACAGTGATACTCTGGTAGGAGCACATACGCTTGCAGTATCAATTGTTCAAGTGACATTACATAAATCTAAACCGTTCAAATGCAGGGGCCCACTGCTAATGGGCAAACCCAACATGTATTTGTTAATTTCTGACTGTCTAATCGAGTTTCTGTTTTTTTTTTTTTTTTTCCTGGCAACGGGAAGCGGATTGCGTCCGAACCAAGGTCGGACATAATCCGTACGACCATAGTTCCTGTGGGTCCCACCATGATGTATCTGTTTATCCACTCCTTTCATCAATTTTATCAGATTATTTTAAGCTATAATCCAAAAATTGAAACAGATCCAAAGCTCAGGTGAACCACACAAAATAGTGAGCTTGGGTTGCATTAAATCACAAAGCATTAAATGCAAGAGTCATCTCTGGTGTGGTCCAATTGAGCGTTGGATCTACTTAATTTTTAGTTTCATAATATAAAATGATCTGATAAAATGGATGGACGTCGTGGATAAAAAGATATATCATGATGGACCCCACAGGAACTCTGTTTGGACGGGTTAATGTCCGACTGGTGTTCGGACGCAATCCGCTTCCGGCAATACGGAGGTTTTCTAGCTCCACATGCACCTTTACACGCACGCACATGTGCGAATCTGAAACGTGTATCATGTGGGACCCACCGTGTAGATAGTGTGATAAAATTATTTCGATCAACTATCAGTGGCCCATAGACGAACCAATGCAATTTTTTTCTGGACCGTCCATCGTTTTCTTTAATGTCTATCCTACCTAAGTTGACCGGCATGAATTTTCATTCACAACATCTCGACACGAGGGGCCCACCTGATACATGGATGGGATTTCAGTATCAGGCTGACACGTGTGTCTTCTGTAGAAGTGCTTGTGTACTATCCGTAGCTCTGGTCATATGTACTTTTTCCATTTTAACTGTCTAGTTTTAAAATGATTTCTGGGTTATGTCCAATGACAAGTCCATGATGGGCTCCTATATTGACGGTTTAGATTAAGTACATGTGGCACTAAAATAACATCTAGCGTTCTTTGTAGGCTACACCGCCCCACTCTAGTCTACGCCTAGGGGACTACGATTCGCACTGAACGGCGCAACGAAAGCCGACGCTACCAATTTCTTACGGCGTCGCATTCACCGAGTTGTTTTAAAAACTCATTAAAGAGATTCGCGCGAGGATAGACGGAAGAAGTAAGTCGCGTCACACGTGCCAACATGTAATACGTGCGAGAGATCTGGATATGTAACAGGTGGGCCACTGAGTTAACATACCCTCTCTCAGAATTTAAGCTGTTTCTCTCATCAGATTGGCAACATTTACACTGACTATAGGTCGTGAATTTTCTAACCGTCCATTTCTCTCATAGGTATGTGCCGCAATCAATCAGACGATTGTCCTGGTTTAAGAAAAACTGAATTTTCAAAGCAGGACCAACAAAATGATTGGCTTGGATCTTGTACACGTGTTCCATGAAGTAACATATGGCGCGATTCACCACTTCCATGCCTCCACTCGGAAGCCTTGATCAGAACGGTGGGCCAAGTCACAAAACCGTTAGGTCTTCGTTATTTGCACCCTCATTTCTTTCCACTTGAGATCTTGTTGCGATCGAGGATTTGTCGTGTTTTGGTTACGGCCGTTAAATCAACGGACACGATCTTCGAATCTTATAATTAGGGATTGGGGTAAGTTGGTCATTTGGAACCAGTCAAAGTTTGCAAAATGAAAAACCGCTGTGTGATTGAGGGGTTGTCTATGAGTATTTGCTGACGTGAATGGGCTTCATGTGGAGAGATCTAACCCGTTCATTAGTTGGGCTACCCTGTCTGACCGTAGGATCCAAATTTCAGGACAAGTGGGCCACACCATGGTGAACAGTTGATTAAAACCGTCCAAATTACGTGTGGGGCCCACTGGGGTATATATATGCCATCCAATCTGCTCATGTGCATCATTAGGATGAATGGATTCCCCCTACCAATAGGTTTTCAACGGTAGGCGTTCAATTCCCACTGTTTCTTGCGGTGTCGTCCACTTGAACTTTGGATATGCTTCAATTCTAGGCTCAAGCTCTAAAACAAGCTGGAAAAATGGATAGACGGCATGGATAAGACATATACATAACAGTGGACCCCACGGTATTGAGTGACTCACCAGGCAATATCCAATTAGCTTGATTGTCCACGCATGTGAGCTTTGTAAAGCTCCATTCAGATGGGCCAATCAGATCAGGCCAAGGTCAACCTCAGCCCGATGGTCTATTTAAATGGGCTATGTTTTCAGTTCTGAGTTGATGAACGAGCTGTTATTCATTTGTGACCTTTGATTTTATCAAGATCAACAAACTCATCTACTAGCTTGGGCCCGGGCATGGACCGTCTGAATGATTTTCAGGTTGGACATGGGCTGCGGCCCAACTCAAATTTGTAGTATGTGCCATTCCAATTCTCCATCAGGCAATCAATTCATCTTGTGGGGCCCACCATACATCCACTTGGTCCATCAGTTTCTGTCTCTTTAGTTTAGGCTTGTGGGCTGAATATCAGCTCAATTGACAATTCAGGTGGACCACAACACAGAAAACAATGAGGATGGAGACACGTACCATCCAAACTCTCTGAATGTTGTATGGGATCTACCGTAGTCTTTATGCCACATGAACCGTTCATCGGATGCATCTCACCAGGATGAACGGATAGTAAGACAATCAGCCTGATACAAAACTCAGGTGGGCCACACCGTATGAATTTGACGGTTCTTGCAGTGATTTTGCATTGTTCTCTCAGTGTGGCCCACCTGAGATTTGGATTAGGCTGATTTCTAACGTTAACATGAAGGACCACCGGATGGACAGATCAGATGCTACCAACACAATATGGTGGGCCCCACAGATCGCAGGTACTGTGTCGGCTGTCTCCAACGCCCTCTTGCAGAGGATTCCATTCCATACTGTCCGATGAACTAATCATATGCTCCGTTGGCTCCTTTTCCAGACACCTGGGACCGTCCAAACATCCACTCTATCAGGTACCCACCATGTAAAAATCATACTTGTTGGATGGTCCACCTTGATTGTCGGTCACCCTTTTTACAACCGTCCATTTTACATACCACAGATCCAACGGTAAGCATCACCTCACCAAAATACTTTGGAACCATAAGCAATCCAAGTCAGGTCTCACTGACCAGATGCTTCAAGTTGATGATCTAACCTATTTTCTATGGTTGATCTCAACCGTCCGCTCTTTTGCATGCTATTATAAGTACATGGATAAATTCCTTGCATGCTAATAGCCTTTACAAGCAGGTGAATAAGAGCGGTAGAAAAAGCCTTTTTTTTTTTTTTTTCTTTTTCTACCGACATTCTGGATGACCCCACCATGATTCAACGGTCGGATTTGATGTGTGTTTGGACGGTCACACGTGGCCAAAACAACCAGCTGTATTGCAAGCTCATGTCCCACTTGTTGCATAAGGTCCTTTTCCCATCATGATAGTGAAATTCATCATATAGAGTGGGTGACACCTCAACATGCTCTTAACGTGTACATATATCATCTTAAAATAATAGGAAATACAGGTGTAAGCGTGTCTAATTCAGTTTCATATGTAAGGTGGGCCCCACTACTGATGGGTTGTATCACCGAAAATAGGTGGATTGGACAGTCCTAGCCTTCCAGCTAATGGACCTCTCTTGTTGAATTTGGACTCATTGGATTCACTACATCAACCGTCCATTGGATGACCATAAATCAGACGGCTAAGAGCATTTGATCATCCATTTAGTGTGATACTCAAAGGGTTACCTATGTACAATGGGTCTCGTGATTTGGACGGTTCGGATTGAAGTATGAGGATGCCACGTGTGCATTAGCTATGTTCGAGTATCATGGGGTGGTTCTATGTAAGACAGCCAATAGGCCCAATACCATCGGTTTTAGTCAAAACTCGCCGACAATGAGTAGGTGGGGGAGTGAGAGAATCAAAGAAGGAATAGTCACATACAGCTCCTGTATATGAACTTTTCCACATACAACCCTTTGTCTTCCTCCCACATGTCGCATATTCTGTAGATCCGTTCCATGAAAATGGTGGGCCACGCAATGAAGATCACTTCATTTAAAAATCAGACTGATTCACTAATTATCAAGAAAAATCAATGGACATACATGATTCAATGTACTGAAATCGCCTATCCAACAAGTGGACTAATCTGATTTTCTTTCTCAGTGATCTTCATGTCCTTGCCCATCTTTTTCACGGACCAGATTTTCTACTCGTGTGACACGTTGGCGGGAAATAGAGGGCTGTATGTGAAAGTACTGATGAGGGAGTTGCAGGTGGTCATTTCTAAAAATAAAAGAAAAAGGGGGTCGCTATCTGTAATTTATTTTCAAAGATCGGAAAAGGACAAAAAAAATACGATTAATATAATATACGGTCCTAAATGAACATGAGGAATGATCCGGTTCGAAAAGATGGGGCCTCATCTTTGATGCTTGATGGACCATCAGATATTTGTGGGGCCCATCGTGGTTGATCTGAGCCCTCTATCACAAGTATTAGATGGCTAGGATCATTCGATCCAAGTTATAAGGGGACTATTTCAGCGATCCAATGCTCTCAGATGCACCATAAGTCATAGTGCTCGTAGTTGCATTGAGGCATTCGGAAAGATCAAATGACTGATCTGGTCTGTCCATTAGGTGGAGTAAACATTTCATGGGTTACTAGTTTAATATCACACTAATCAGAAGATTAATCAATCCGTTACAAGGCCTTCGTCTTATAGCCATCCATTTTCCAAGCCAGGGATTTCATGGGTAAGATGACCTGTTAAAAATTGTTTTTTACAACCATAAGCCATCCATGATGGGCCTCACAAATAAATATGTCAAACTCATGATTGCACCTATTCTTAGATAAATAATCCTGACCATCCATTTCATCAGTGATTGCTTGGACAGTCCGGATCACTCTCACTCGAATTACGGTGGTCGCTTGATGATTTTTCTTGAGAAGTGATCTCACACAATGTACAGGTGTGGCCCACCTGATGAGTCGATCTGACGGCCCACCTTTCGCGTGGCTGGAAAACTGGTGTAGCATGGTAAGCTGAGCATGCTATGGGTGTACGTGACCATTTCCTCTTCAATTAAGGGCGTGGATTGGATACTGACAGGCTCAGTAGCCACATAGCTACTGAAGTGACGTCACCAAGCTCTGTGGACCCCACCATGATGCATGTGTTGTATCCATACCGTCCAACCATTTGTAGAGATCGTTTTATGGCATTACAAAGAGAATGAGATAGATCTAAATTTCAATTGACCCACCACAGAAAACAGTGGGAGCCGTCACACTCACCGTTGAAACATTTATAGGGCCCACAGCGATGTATTTTTGAGATCCATCCTATTCATAAGTTAACAAAGAGATAGATGAAGTGAAAACAAAAATATCAGCTTCATCGGAAACTACTGTGGCCCCTAAGAAGTTTTGAACGGTGGATGTCACTGTTCCCACTATTTTCTATGGTGGGGTCCACTTGAACTTTAGATCTATTTCATTCTCTTTGCATTGCCATAAAACGATCTCTAAAAATGGTTGGACGGTACGGATACAACACATGCATTACGGTGGGGTCCACAGAACCTGGTGACGTCACTTCAGTTGCGAGTTAACTACTGACCTTGTCATCAGCCCATCCGCGCCCTTCAATTAAACCCTAATCATTGTAGAATCTGTGTAAGCCTTCGGCAGGAAGTTCCTGCGCTGGAACTTAGGTGGGGCCCACTGTGATGTTTGTGAGAAATCCTTACGGTCCATCCGTTTTGTGAGTTCATTTTAGTGCATATTATTAAAAACGAACTGTATCAAAAGCTCAGGTGAGCCACACTAAAGGAAAACGCGGTTGGGGAAATTCCTACCGTTGAAACCTTCCTGGATTCAACAGTGATATTTAGATGTCATCCATACCGTTAATAACGTCATTCCTATTGGGATGAACTGTAAACAAAAATATTAGCATGAATCAAAACGTCACGAATATTTCAACCGTGGACGTTTAATTATCATTTTTTCGGTTCACTTGGGCGTTGGATACGGAAAGCTAAGGTCTATCCAGAGATAGCTTCCAACTTCTTAAGTGAGTGAGAAATCCAACCTTTCCAATGGCTCAGAACCACTGTGAAATCATCCAATGAAAATATCAGGACTATTTTCTCATTAGGTGGGCCACACCATAGAAAACAATTTCTTACAACTGATTAGTAGAAAAATACAAACGTGGCCCATTCAATAAATGGTGTGGATGATTTTTCTATGGCCCAATCTAGTGGTGGGACCAACATTTTGGACGGGTTGGATTTAATAAGAATATAAAATGTTGGAAGTTATTGCCAGATGATCCCTAACTTATGGTTCAACGGGTTGGACTTGAGACCTTCTGTACCGAACCATCTAACGGTTGTATAAAAATGCAGCTTACGAGACACACAAGCGTCGCGACATCAATGTCACGATCGATGATGCGATGGTGGATACAGACATCCTTGGGTGGACCCCACATGTACCTAATAGGTAGTGGGGTCCACCCATAATCATATGCTGTATGCTTTAAGGTATCGAGTGGTGGTGAAAAATGGAGAGGGACTGTTGTATACTTTCACACACGTGTAGAGCAGTATCATCCATATGCAGCACACGTGCAAGTACGGTAGAGTGAGATGAATAGAAGGTTGGAAATGATGCTCGGTAAGAAGAAATCTGAGCAGGAATTTTGAAAACCTGTTTATCAAATCTGAAAATTAAGTATTGAAATTAAAATAATTTATTTATTAACAAACTACTTTAAATTTATTAATTTATTGCATTTGCACGTCTGCTCTACCTTACGAGCAATCGTAATTGAATTCCTATCAATACTGTTAAAAACTTCGTGGATTCCACCGTAATGTTTATTTGCCATCCAACTCATTGGTATGGTCATAAAGACCTAAGCGAGGAGACCACACAAATGTCATCTTATCCATTATCTAAATTTGTGGTGGTTTACAAGAAATTTTTAATGGTCAATTACTATTGTTTTTTGTACTATGATTCATTTAAGGTTTAAAACTACTTCACTTTCAAGGTCGCGTATATACATCACTGCGCACCCGATAGCTAGGGGTCAAACTTTTAGTATGGATGGATGACATGGATGTAATCGCATAAATCATGGCGCACCTGATAGCTAGAGATCTCACCCACCTTAATGGATTGATGGATGCAGATTGCTTGAGTGGGTGTGTGTGAAAGAAAAGAAAAAAAAAAACCCACAGCTATTAGATGGTGCTTTGTGGTTATACCATTATGTATGTGTTTTATTCATGCTATATATTCATCTTTCTGAATCATTTCAAGGAATGATTTCTAAAATGAGGAAGATCCAAATCTTATATGGACTACACTGCAAGAAATAATGGTGATTGAATGCTTACCATTAAAAGCTTCTCGAGGACCACAAAAGTTTTGGATGAAGCTGATATTTGTGTTTTCCCTTTGTCTAGGTTTGTGTGACCTAATCAATAGTATGGTAAATAAATATTACAATGGGCCATAGGAAGTTTTGAATGGTGGGCATTTAATTACCACTGTTTTGTTTTGTTCTGGTGTTATCTACTTGAGACTTGGATATATTTCATTTATGGGCTTATACTATAAAATGATATGGAAAAAATAAATGGATGGTGTGTATAAAACACATACACCATAATAGCATTGTCGTAGCCACCAAGCTCCCGGCGACTAGGGTAGGCAATCCGCGTGGGATTGCCCATCCACCGATTATGTGCCACAAATTCCGGAAGCAGATTGCATAGCTAGGGATGCGGATTAATAGCTACTGAACCGACAGTCGGAGTCTCGCTACTGAAGTAACGTCACCACATTATGTGGACCCCACCATAGAAAAGAGTGGGGACAATGACTCCCACCTTTGAAACCTTCTTAAGGCCCACCATGATGTTTATTTGAGACATGGAATATGGAAAAACATAAATATTAGCTTGATGAAAAACTTGTATGGTCTAGAGAAGTTTTTAATTGTAGGCGTTCAATCCCTGCTATTTTTTGTGGTGGGGTCCACTTGAGCTTTAGATTTGTCTCATTCTTTGGCTCATGCCCTAAGATGATCTCTCCAAATGGATAGACCGTATGAATACAATACATACATCATAGTGGGGCCCACAAAACGTTGTGACCTCACTTCAATAGCAGTATAGTGTTCTAGTGGTGTATTGACATCATTAAGTTATGTAGGCTCCACCTTACTCTTACTCCAGTGGTAGACTCTCAGGAGTTTCAACACCTGGTTGAGGGTTTGAGTACCCATAGGTGGTGAAATCCCACCATGGCGTGAGTGTGTGGTGGTGTGTGTGCGTGTGTAAAAAAATAATAATTAAAATAAAATTAAAAAAAAATAAAAATAAAAATAAAATAAAATATTTGGCTACATTACTTTAGGTTATGACCTAAAAAATAAGATACATCTAAAACTCAAGTGACCACAAAATATAAAACATTGGCGACAATGATTTCTCCCATTGAAAACTTCTCAAGGATTACCCTGATGTTTATTTTATTGGGGTTTTTAGCCTGCGGAATCACACAGATCTAGATCTAGGATGGTAATCAATGGCACCATGCACACAAGAGAACACATAGATTTAACGTGGAAAACCCTTGCGGGAAAAAACCACGGCACAAAGCGACAGATCACCACTATGAAAGCATCAATTACAAAGAGAAAGGACTTACCCGATTCGAACAACCTCGAATCTCACCCTTGCTACACCATTTGTGTAACACCCCGGATTTTCACTGTTTTGGAGTTCCAAAAATCATTAAATTTTTTTTAATTAATTAACTTATAATATCACTTAATGACCATTAGCACTCAATGTTTTCCCATACACGTGTGATACCAGTAAAGAACCGCACAAGTTCGATTAATCATGAAACATTTTGTCCGATCAGCACAGTGTCCTGGGGCGTCCACGTAGGATTCTCTGCAGAGCCGTTCGGTTAAACCTCTTGTGGTGGGGTACCATGAGTTAATTAACCTAGGATTAGCCCATTAGAGTAGACTAGACAGACCGTGATAAGGCCTAGTGCGGGCCGCTGCCGATGACTATTTACACTTAAAGACGGCCCACGTGGGCCACCCAACATGACCGTGAAGGGTCGAAAAATCTAAAACTTTAGAAAATCATAGATCTCACTGGGCTTGTGGTCCATCAGTGATCATGCGGACCCAAGTGGACACCTGTAGTACCATCTGGCGCTTGCCCAATGCGCCCCACCAATGCCAGATTAAAATCTGGCACTGACAAAAGAAACTGAAACTCCGGGCCTTCCAGCCATTGGATTTCTTCCAATTTTATGGTGAAGGTTTAATGTATTTTTCAACGCCTGCCCACCAAATCTGGGCCCCGATCGTGGCACGATGACCGTTGATCGCAAATCGGACCCGTACGACCAAACCCCGCATCCGTTCGTTCCCAAATTTTGTAAGGCCCCTCATCGGGCCATGGACCACTTATCCTATAAATTTCATGGCCAGAAGGCCATCAGAAATGCTCCAATCACCAAAATGGGCCCTACAGGACCACTTAAAGGTCAGAAACTCTTTCTAAGATCATATATCCGTTCATCCGTTCATCCTTAATTTTTGCATGGGCCCTAATCGGGACATAAGGCACCTACACGCCGAATTTGGTGGCCAGAGGGGTGATAGGGCCCTAGATCTTAGAAATACCCTCCCATAAGTCTAGTATAGTAAAAACCTAGCCCTTGGGGCCATTTGCACCAAATATGGAATTATAAAAAGGTGTTTCTTTTGGGCACCCCTCTCCCATACGATTTTGCCTTAAGAGAAAAGGGGGAAAGAGAGAAGAGAGAAAAGGGAGAAGAGAAAGAGGAGAAAGGAGAAGAAAGAGAGAGGGAAGAAGACAAGGTGGACCCTAAATCAAGGTGGGGCCCAAGGGAATCAATCTCTCCTCTCCCTACACCTTCTCCAAGGGGAAACCCATTCAAAAATCGGCCTCTTCATCTCATGGATCGTTTAGGTAAGACCCAACCCTCTTTTTCTTTGAAAACCCTTGTAAGGAGGGGGGTTTTGCTTGCAAATCTAACATGTGAAGTTATTTTAGGGATTCCGGTCGGTCTACCGCAAAGCCCTCTTTCCTAGGACGTTTTTCTCAAGCCTCCAACGATCCTAGGTGCGGACTATTGTTCTTAGGTGGCCTAGCACCAATTTTAATGTGGGATTAATGATTTTGAATTCTTGGATGTTATATTTGAAATTCTAGAAAAACCCTAGGAAATTACATGTTGTTGGAATTGTATGAATGTGCATGCTTAGTTCTCTCATTATTTTAATCTTGCCTCTTACGTGATTGTGTGTATGAATGAATCACTTGCTCATGTTTTATTGGTTTTTTCCATATGTTGTGCTTTATAATATGTATGGTTCATTACCCTTATGCATATGATGGCTTGTGATGGAGGAAGTGCGCAACTTCCTCACCCACACACACACATAACTCACATGCACTTATTACATGTTATGGTTAGTCTTCTTGTTATGAGAATCAATGGTATATGAGATGCATGAGAACATGTGGTCGCTATGCTAATTGATAATCAGTAGAATGGGCATGTTACGGATCCCCTCACACTCTTGGGTTGGTCGGAATTTGATGAGAGACTCGTAGTCCCATCGGTAGGACTACGCTAGGGCTATATCCGTGGGCTTGGGCGGGTGTACTCGATCGACTGTAGTTCGACTACGTGGGACCCTTGTGCCCGAGGTCACTCGTCTCACACTCGCCTGACTCATGCGGTCTAGTCTACTGACTGACCAACCCTGTTTGTTAACCCTGTGTGCTCACATATGTATGGAATCTGAACCACCCTGCAACCATTGTAGCCCAATGATAATCCACTTGAAATCGGTCCACAGCCTCGTGAGCCGGCATGGTGGAATGGGACACTGTGTCCGAGCCGCACGGCCTATCTTTGGGACCGCGCCTCCCCGTAGTGACCGCGAGCGATCCCTTCCTATCGGCACTCCTCATGTGCTTGAGTCGGGGATGAGGACCCCGACGGATCACGGATCGCGGGGACTCGACCTCACGCATTGATGGGGTCTTGGCCTCGCAACCGCCTTTAGGGCATTGATACGTAGGGTGAATCGTAATCCCCAACCTGCCGGATGAATGGACTTAACTAATAACTCGGCTAACACGATCGCATTGCATGCATTAGTTAGGGTGGCGACTCGGAAGTCGAGGTCGCTCTGAGGGAGTGTTGTCATATGCGATCGTTAGATGGAGTCGCTTGAGGGAGTGTTGTGGCGAGGGCATGCATCATATCATCCCACATGCATGCATTTTAAATAAGAGTTATTAGGTATTGATGATTGTCTGCTTTTCATTAAGTTCATATTACAATTGATGCCTGTGATAACTTGAGACTAATAGTTCACACTGAGTTGATCACTCACTCCCACTCTGGGATGGTGTTTTAAAACACCAACCAGACCCATTCATCGATGCAGGTGACTCAGGGCATGAGGAGCCTGGCGAGGCGAGATTGGACGAGGGAGACAGACTCTCTTATTTGCAGCTGATGGGCGGCTCTCCATCGGCTTGATCGGGCTGAATTTAGATTTGCTGAGCCGCGGGCTCAGCTTTACTATTTTTAGACATAGCATTCTTTTGTTGTTCTGTTGGGCAACGCCTTAGGCGACCCTTTATTATTATTATTATTATTATTTTTTGACCTGTATATATGTGTTATAACCTTCATTTCAGTAGAATGGTGCGATTGTGCTTCATGCTCAGGAAATTCCAAATTGTGCAGTTAAACTTGACTAATCGTAAAAAATCATAACTGCATGATAAGTGACACTCGGGAACTCGGGAGTTGTGTCTATGCACAACCCCTGATTTTCTGGGGCGTTACAGATGGTATCAAAGCAATAGTTTGGAATCCTTTGGGCCATGGGTCATGAACTCACCAACGCGTCCGCTGACTTGAGAGGATACGTATTGGAAAACGCAACAGAGACGTATAATGCTAGAAACCATCCCAGACCCTTAACCAACAACTTTAGACGGAAGGAAGAATTTGCAAGGGGTTAGGAATGGGTAGCGAGAGAGGGGAATCCGAGGGTCTTGACTTGACAACAAAATTCGATTTGATTGAATAGGAGGCTTAGCTAGTTTAGTCCGCCCAATTCCTAGGGCCCGTGGGGCCAACTGAATTAGGTGAGTTTTGGATGAAATGAATTTTCGAGAAACAATGAATGTAGATGTGAGGGAGTGGATGAGCACATCTCATGTTCCATGATGCCCTGTCGAAACGTATCCAATTAGAGGAAAATTCCAGATTTTTCTTCCAAATATACTTGGAAAGTTCATCATCAAGAGATTTAGAAATCATGACACACCTCTCAAAGATAAGACTCATTTTACAAAGCCCATGAAATAAATTCTAATTCCGTCCCGCGCTCATTCCAGTACGTGCCATTCCCAAATCTTGGGTTGGGGTGAGCATTGTAATCCCATTTAGTACAGATAATGCCACTAGCCAAAGAAGCCTAAATCGAAATTCTTCATCCAATATATCTCCTTAATATATTAACTGTCATCACTCTATTCTTAAACTTCCCAAGACATTGTTAGGACACGAGCCGAAATCGAAAATTTTGATGGTCGAAGCCAACATTCAAGTCTGAATGAGCTAGTTTTGGGTCAAATTTGTTAGTTTGGGGTCAAATTTGTTAGTTTTGACCCATTTCGGGATAAATACTTAAGAAAGAATGAAATTTCAATGAAAATAGTGGAAATGTAGAAAAATCGGGTTTTGGCCTCTAACTGGGAGGAATCTCATGAAACCAGTAGGTCCATTGTGTAGATCAGCTCGTTCTACCCCAAATTCATATATGGCACGTCGAACAACTCATTCCGGTTTGCGAGATATGACCATTGCAAGGAGCCCCCGCCAGGAAGCCAGAAGACCCGCGTGGCCACCCCGCCGATCCGCGTGGCCACCCCGCCGACCCGCGTGGCCGCCCCGCCGACCCGCGTGGCCACCCCGCCAGCTGTCCAGAGGCCCGCGTGGCCACCCCGCCGGCCCGCGTGGCCACCCCGCCGACAGGTGTTCCCCGCCAAAATTTCTGCAATTTTTAGTCAACTTCAAAAATTCATAACTCCTTCGTTACAACTCCGATTTAGGTGATTCAAAAGCCATATTGAAGCTTGATGAGTCTAGTTTTATATAAAAATAAGAAAAAAATAAAATAAAAATTTTAATATAGTTAAAATTAGGATGTTCTGACAACTGTCCAAAAATTTTAAAAATTCAGGCAGCTATTTTTCCTAGAATTTTAATAATTTCTTTACAACTCCAAATGATATGAAATTTGGTGAGATGACTTAAAACTTGATGATAAATCATCATAAAAAATTTTAAAAATAATCCAGTTCTTAAAAGTACATGAAACGTTATAAGATGTCCTCTCTCTCTATGTACACCTTGTACTCGTGTGGGGCCCACTTTCCTTGCAAGTAAAGGCTCCATAACCATATTTCCTCTCATTTCCTCCCTCTCTAATACTCGCAAACATTTAGCGAAGCCTCTCCCTTTTCCAAAAATCTCAAATCCCTCATCTCTCCTTCATTATAACCCATCATCACCTCTTTCACATCTTCACCTCTTCTTCCTCATTCCCAAACTCATTGTCTCAAGAACCCATTCTCATTCCTCCCATCCTCATTTCCAAGAACCACTACATTCTCACTTTCAAAACCCATTTACAAGCATCCCTCCCTAAAACTCATTCTACAACCCATATCCAACTCACACTCTCTATCCCCCACCTCCAAACTCTACTCCTAAAATCCAATCCTCCAAACCATCTTCTTCTTTTTCTTTTTTTTTTTTTTTTTTCAAAACCTATTTCTTTTATTTATTCCCACATATAAACTCTCAACTCATTTCCCAAATCCCTCTCACCACCCATATTTTCTTCTAGATCCATTCACCAAAACCCCACTCCTCTCACTTTCTTCTTCTCCATTCCGGTAATTCTTTCCCTCAAGGGGAAGAAGTACCCCCATCTTTGCCCGGTCCAGAAGAGTAGTAGCGTAACCTTTTCGATAATTAGTAGTTTGCTTTAAGTCGATTAGGTCTACCCGCTTATGTTGAAGGATAGTTAGGACGTTTACTTGACTAAGTTGTTTTTTTCCTTATGTTTGGAATGGTTAAAAAACTACGTAATCCATGTTGTATGATGTAACTAGCCATACTAATGGCACTTTGAATTTAATATGAATGTATGGATTATTTTTGAATTTTATTATCGCCTTATAAATGCTTGTATGAATGATTGTCTTACTGCGTCCATCTTAACGTTATTAGCACTCTAAACCACCAGAATACCTTCCAGCTTTCGATTCTTCCTTCCCTGTTAAAATTTATGAAACCAAGGAGTGATTTGCCCATAACCCACTAGCCATAGGATTGAAATGGTAATTCATGTAATAATAATAATAATAATAATAATAAAATCGTAACTTTAAAAACTTTTTAGGATGATCGTTTCTCGTAGGCATGTTGAGAGACTTATTAAACCCCAAATTGGATATAAATTAAAACGAGAACTCTCGTAGACAAAGACCCAAGTGACAACCTTGTAAATAGGAGATGTAAACTTTCCAATGATGGCTAAACAATTAGATTGATCGGATTACGGAATTACGGAACCACACATCTGCGAAGTACTCACGGCTTAACCCAATTCTCATTCCTGGGTGAATACCAATGGACTCACTGCTTTGACCGAAAGCAAGACCAGATCTACCAGACTAAGAAGGATACAACGATCTTTCTCGCCTCCGGTCGACAGAGGATCGACGTATGGGATCAAAGTCTACCACAACTGTTTTTCCGTATTAGCTTGATCATAAAGAGTAGAATACACCACCCTTAAGTAAACTTTATCAACAAACACCTAGCACGATAATCATGATTTTGACATTGTTTTCAAACCTCAAGGGTGAATTTTTTTTTTAAGGGGGGTAGAAAAGAATAAGCAAAGCTAGTATAGTTAGTATACACCCTACCATGCATATAAACCTGAAATCAATAAAACTTAGGCAAACAAAATGTATTTATTACCCTTAGGCAATTTCGGGGACGAAATTGTTTTTAAGGGGGGTAGATTGTAACACCCCGGATTTTCACTGTTTTGGAGTTCCAAAAATCATTAAATTTTTTTTTAATTAATTAACTTATAATATCACTTAATGACCATTAGCACTCAATGTTTTCCCATACACGTGTGATACCAGTAAAGAACCGCACAAGTTCGATTAATCATGAAACATTTTGTCCGATCAGCACAGTGTCCTGGGGCGTCCACGTAGGATTCTCTGCAGAGCCGTTCGGTTAAACCTCTTGTGGTGGGGTACCATGAGTTAATTAACCTAGGATTAGCCCATTAGAGTAGACTAGACAGACCGTGATAAGGCCTAGTGCGGGCCGCTAAGCCGATGACTATTTACACTTAAAGACGGCCCACGTGGCCACCCAAATGACCGTGAAGGGTCGAAAATCTAAAACTTTAGAAAATCATAGATCTCACTGGGCTTGTGGTCCATCGTGGACTCATGGATCCAAGGACACCCGGAAGTACCATCTGGCGCTTGCCCAATGCGCCCCACCAATGCCAGATTAAAATCTGGCACTGACAAAAGAAACTGAAACTCCGGGCCTTCCAGCCATTGGATTTCTTCTAATTTTATGGTGAAGGTTTAATGTATTTTTCATTAAGTTCATATTATAATTGATGCCTGTGATAACTTGAGACTAATAGTTCACACTGAGTTGATCACTCACTCCCACTCTGGGATGGTGTTTTAAAACACCAACCAGACCCATTCATCGATGCAGGTGAATCAGGGCATGAGGAGCCTGGCGAGGCGAGATTGGACGAGGGAAACAGACTCTCTTATTTGCAGCTGATGGGTGGCTCTCCATCGGCTTGATCGGGCTGAATTTAGATTTGTTTGAGTCATGGCTCACTTTTACTATTTTTAGACATAGCATTCTTTGTTGTTCTGTTGGGCAACGCCTTAGGCGACCCTTTATTATTATTATTATTATTTTTTGACCTGTATATATGTGTTATAACCTTCATTTCAGTAGAATGGTGCGATTGTGCTTCATGCTCAGGAAATTCCAAATTGTGCAGTTAAACTTGACTAATCGTAAAAAACCATAACTGCATGATAAGTGACACTCGGGAACTCGGGAGTTGTGTCTATGCACAACCCCTGATTTTCTGGGGCGTTACACTTTGATAACCCTAGAACCCCTTTAGGAAGCCTTAGTATACCCTAGAAAAACCCTAAGAACACTTATTTATAGTTTAGGAAACTTTCCTTCCGCATCCCAGTTTTGCGCAAAATCGCGGAACAAATTACGTAACCTACGACTAGTCGAGCCGAGTCTTCGACTGGTCGTAGGATCCTTTCGACCAGTCGAGACATCCCTTCGACTAGTCGTAGCTACAGTAAAAGACAGCAAAAACTCGCTGAACTTTGAGTCGTACCGGGGCTCGAACCTACGACTGGTCGAGCATCTCCCACGACCAGTCGAAACTGTCCCACGACCGGTTAAACGACCTTAAAACCTTCAGATTTAAGACATTTCTTAATATATTTGTCATCTAACATGTTCACGAGGTTACACAGACGTGGACCAGATGAAAGATTTAAAAAAACAAATATCAATTGATTCAAAACTTCTATGCCCCAAGAAGTTTTCAACAGTAGACACTTAATCCCCCATGCATTATATGATGTGGTCCATTTAAACCTTGGATATTCTACCTTATTTTTTGGCCCATGTCCTAAAAATATCTCGTAAATTGGGTAGTTAGTAGGATAAAATACATATATCATTGTGGAGCCTATAGATAGAGCTGGGCAAAATAGACTCAATCTGGTGGATCTGACCTGATAAGACCCGATTCGACCCGATCAGAACCGATTCGACGGTCTGGATCGGTGTTGATCGAGTAGCCCCATTCAGATCCGAAATCTTTTCGAGTCGAATTCTGATTGGCCCTGATCCGACCCGACCCGAAAACCGATCTGAATGGATCCGGACATATCCGATCCTACTCGATCCGGAGTAGTTCTTTTGATACTTCTACCTTTTCCTGTGGTATGGTCTGCTTGAACTTTGGATATACATCAATTTTGGGTTCAACTACTAAAATGATATGTAAAAAACGAATGGACGGCGTGAATATATCACATGCATTCAAGGTGGGCCCCAACTGAGATTGCTGTGTACAATAACAAAATGATTTGTTGTGTACTGCACACTGCACACAGCTACTACATAGTTGGCTTTCAACCTGGGTGTAGGTACGTGTCATGCTAAGACGATGCTACTCTATTTAAAGGAGATCAACGTTATATGGCCCCATAGTGATGTTTTTATTATATCTACACCGTTCACATATATTTATAGATTAATTTAAAGCATTATATAAAAAAGGGCGACCCAAAAAAGGTTTCAATGATAGATGTTTAATATTCACTGCTTCTTTCAGTGTGGCCCACTTAATAGTTAGATTTATCTTATTTTTTGTCTCAAGCCATAAAATAAGCTCGACAAATGGATGGACGGTTTTGATATAACACATGTACCATGATCAGACCCACTTAACTTGCTAACGTGACGTCAATATCGTATACCACCAACGCACGGGACAGTCCCACTGACGTCATTCACAACTGTAAACAGTTGTAACTTTTAAACGTCGAGCGTTGTACGAACGGTTCAAACAAATTCAACATGAGCCCCACAATGATGTATTTATTATATCCATACCGTTTAACCGTTTTTCATGATCATTTTAGAGCATTCGGTAAAAAAAGTGAATCATATCTGAAGCTCAAATGGACCACACAGAAAATAACAACGAGGATAATGATTTTCACCATTAAAAAATCTGATCAGTATCGTACCTAATATGATCCAACTCGGTTTCCCTGGCCGAGTCGGACTCGGTTTGGGTCAGACCAACAAGGTGTCAAATCTGATTGGATGGCATGTCTCAGATCCGGCCCCAAATCAGAATGAGTTAAGGTAAGCGTATTTAGATCTCGGACAGAATCAGGTTAGGCACAATCCAATCTGACTTGATCCGATGCCCACCCCTACCTATAGACCTTGGTAACCTCCATATACTTGGTAGGTTGGTGGTTTGCAATACACCAAGCATTATTCCAGCCGGGAATGGTTAGTACATCATTGGAACCTATCCATATGAGCCATGGCCTACTATGATGTATAAAAGACTATCTATCTTTTTCATACTATTTTAGGACGTAAGATAAAATGCCAGGTATATATAAGGCTCAAGTAAGCTACACTACAGGAAATGAGTGGAAATTAAGTGCCTTTTTTTTTTTTTTTTTTTTCTTACATGCACACACACCCCACACCCTCACGCTGGTAGAATTTCACCACCTATGGGTACTCAACCCTTGGTCGGGAGTTGAAACTCCTTAGAGTCTACCACCCAAGCAAGAGTAAGAACCTAGGAATTGAGTGCCTATCATTGAAAACTTTTTGCGACTACAAAAAGCTCTAATCAAGATGATATTTATTTTTTCCCTTCATCGAGATTTGCATGACCTCATAAAAATGTTAGATGACAAACAAATCTCATGGTGGCCCTCATAAGGTTTCAACAGTAGTTGTTGGTTCTCATTGTTTTGTATATTATGGTCCACTTAAACTTTGGAAATGCCTCACTTTCTGGGCCTATGCTCTACAATGATTTGGATATGCCTCATTTATGTGGATCTAACACTTAAGTTATCGTAGTGTAGGGCTAGAGAAGTTTCACATTAAAAGCCAGGTCATGTGCTAAGCAATTTATTCTTTAGAGGGAAATTTCTTATAATAGCGTGCACGCGACAATTTTAATAAAACCTACAAAGCCCATTATGTATTAATCATTAAGTTAGACTTTCTTCGTAGAAAAAATTCAACAAAAATTAGGAATATTTTTTATGATTGGCATTAACAAACATTATTTAACACCAGTCGCTTCTCAAATTCCATATTAGGTAAAAATAAATAAATTTAGCAATAACAAACAGTCATTAGATTTTTTACCTGGAATATGAAACGTGTGGGATATGCAACATGCAAGAATCAGGCCAATCCACTCATCAGATGACACGCACATCAGGATCAATGGACAGCCGATTATTTGAATCTGTATACAGGCGTACCCCACCAACGGTTGGATCGTCCTGATTGAAATCTGGATAATCTTAACGGTGGGTCCCTCTTTTTGTACGGATGGGATTTTCTACACATGTGACAGGTGGGCCGGAAAGAGCTGTATATGAAAGTTCAAATGCAGTGCCTGCATACGATTTTTTATTTTTTATTTTTTTCAATATATACAGCAAATCCAGACCGCCGAAATCGTAGGCCTGATTCAGACGGAGGATAGCCCATAACTACACTGATAGGAAAATATCAACCATCCGATATCTTCTCCTGCATTCGGGCAATTCACCATTTTATTTTGACCGTCCACTTGTTGGTGGCCACCTATTTAATGGTGAGGATCATCCAAAACTCACCACCATATAAGAAATGATAGGAAAAGCAAGAAGCTGGTCTTCCTCCCGTGAGTCGAGTTGGTAGAGACGGAAACGTGGAACAATTCATACCGTCGAAATCATGTGGACCCGATTAGCTTTGTGGCCATTCAATAGACACCAAAAGGAAAATTAGTCAAAATCAGCTGATCGGCATGATTTTCCAAATATGAAAGTTGGGTCCATGCTTTGAACGGCCTGGATTAAGGTGCATGTACTGTACGGTTAGTGAGCAGCTCGTACTCTGAGGGTAGACAACTGGCTATCAAAATCCTAACCGTCCATTTCCCCATACGTGTGCGGCCAAGCTGCTGAATAGACAGGCCTAATTTTTGGAGTAGGGAACAATCACCACGGTGGCCATCGTATGAACGGCTCCGATCATTTTACTTTCGCTTGTTTGAAGAATAATAGCGTCCTTCTTATCAGCAAGTGATCTAAACCGTTGATATGGTGGGTCCACTTTACTTAAGGACACCCTTTAACTCTTATACAGTGAAATTTCCTAAATCTGTGGAAGTAGACCATGAGTTCATCTTTTTTCCTAACCGTCTATAATCGTAGGCAGAAACATCAACTTTTTAGATAGAAAATTTCAGATGAAATCCCATCCTGTTTGGTCCATCTGATCAACGGTTTAGATCATTAATCCACATTCCCACACGTGCAAAACCCTAGTCGTGAACACACCCAACCTTTGCTAGTGAGGAGGATAGCACGTGCGGAGTGGTAGAACTCGCGGCGGCCAGAAATCACAGCCGTCGAATGCGCTGTTGCTCCCAACCACTCCCCCCAGCCAAAGAGCATTTGTCGGTGGAGGCATCTCCTGACGTAAGAGAAAGGCCCGATCTTCGTACACGTGGCGGCATCCAATAAGATCTTCTCGACCAGCCTGGCGGTCTTTTGGAATACATGGCCAGGAGCTGGACCGAGGCCCCACGTCCTAACCATGGTTACCTAACCCAGGTGAGGCTACAAAAGAAAAACACCCACAGAGTTCATCAAAACTACGGAAATACCCCTCTTGCTGTGATTGACCGTTAGGCATATGGTAACGTGTCAGTCCAGCCTCGTTTTCCGTTTCGGGGTTCCTGCTAACGTGCGCCACGGTCTCAACGCCTTCACCTTCAGACGGCGAGTTCAACGGCTCAGATAGGCCGCGTTTAGCGCATTAGGGGACCCGTGCACGTTAGATATACCCTCAGTAAAGAAAGGGGTGCATTGCTTTAATGCCTTGTTTTCTGATAAAGATGCCCAAATCACGTGATTGCGACGGCTTTATTTAAAGAGAAAAAACTATGATACTCTGGCAGCGTGTGTTAGATGATACTCAGGCACTTAACGCTTACTTATAAATTGCATAAATGGCGTATAAAATAATCCAATTTAAACTATCCAAATTATGGTCCAAGTTTAGATGTGCCATTAACCAAAATTACGTTTATTTGATTATTGGTGGACATTAATTGGACGGTTAAAAATGAAATATCCGGTGGTTAGAATTTTTCAAACAACCTGAGTTTCGGGGTACGACTATTGACAGCAGTTTACACAATTTAGTTGGTTTAATTTGATCTATTATATGGCACTTGTACAAGTTCAGAGTTGCCTGAGTATCAAGCTTCTTACTTTGCCAGAGTATCAAATAACTCCCCTTAATTAAACCTCGTTACCATCGTTGCTTTTTCAAAGCGCAAGTTAGCAAATTATAGGTTTTGTCAAAAGATAAAGGAAATTGATACTCTGGCGGAGTGTAATGGCTGATAGTCTGATACACAGAAATTGCATGAGTATATTACAAGTTGTCAAATTAAACCGTCCAAATAATGTTACCTAGTGTAGATGTATCATAGAACAAAAATTAAGCTTATTCGATTAACTGACTCTTGGATTGGAGGATATTTATTGGACGGTTAAAATGAAAAATATCCAACGGTCCTATTTCGACAATCAAGTATCCACCAATCAGAGATTACGATTTTTCAAACAATCTGATCTCGGAATGTAACTTTGAGACACCAATATGAATGTAGTCGGTTTTATTTTTTTATTTAATATTTGCCACATGTAGAATTTCTGTGTGCCTGTGTATCAAGTGTCATACCTAGCCTGAGTATCTTATATGCATATTTTTTTTCTAATTCTTGTAACTTTGCCTGACACTCGATTTAAACCGTCTAAATTGTCGGTCACAATTAGATTGACTATAAACCAGAAATGATACTGATTTGGTGGGGTATTTATTGGACGGTTGTAAGGAAAGAATGCCAAAAAGTCCTAAGTCAAATAATAAGTGTCCACAGATCACTAATTAGAGGTCAGGTGTATATACGATCTAATTTGATTCAAAATGTGCCACGTGGACAAGTTCTGTCTGCATGTGTATTGGCCATTTTACGCTACCAGAGCATCAGACGACTCGGATAAGTGGATACCCGAATAGACTGTCAATGGGTGCCTGGATCCGTGGATACCCACTGTACCCGATCTCATGATATAACTTCAGGCCTGAACATATTTTTCCAGTTGGGTAATGGTACTATAAGGTCGACCTCATGGGAACTTCCCATGAGGTGGAGCTGTGTGGGCCACACCTTAATGTGTGTTGAACATCAACACATTGAATTTGATGGCTTTCCTTCATGTTATGGGATATTCCAAAAATCAACTGTATCTCAAGTGGGTTATAGCGTCTAAAATCATGTGAAAACATGTTAAAACATATAAAAGTATTTGGTGGGGCTAACTTGAGTTTTGGATGCTGCTGAAACTTGGTTTGACCTCTCATCCAATTGGGACACACATAATGAATGGTCTGGATTTGTAAACCACATCTCGAAGGGTCCAATAAATGATTATGAATGTTTTAATGGAAGGATAACCTCTCTCAACTGTTGTCTATGGTGTGGCCAACGAAAATCATGATTTGATTTGATTTTTAAGCCCATGGCCCACCATGGAATAGTGCATATGACTAATGGGGTAGATGTTCGACACACATCACAGTGTGGCCCATTCCCATAAGGTCGACCTCATAGTGCCATTTCCCACCTAGGTTTTATTTAACTCTTGTGGATAAGAATGTTTCTGGCATGGAGTAAACATTGACCATGGCCGGATTTGAATTCAGACCCGGTTACAGATCCGAGCCCATGTGATCAGATTCGAATCCTGATACCCAGGCAAGTAGGACCCGAATCCAATTCCCTTATATTTAAATTATATTTAAATGGGGTAAATTACCAAAATGCCTGTCTTAGATATATCATACACTGTATTGCATGGCATGGAACATGTGTATAAGATCTGGAACGTTGATCTCATGAATCCTAGAATGGACCGGATATGCCCCAAATCACACCCTTAGATGCCACAGTCGGACCTATCTTAACTGTCCATCTGTAATTGTTGAAAGCCCTCTGATTATATGGTTAGGACCATTCGGCGAGTGAGCTTTCTGTGCTATTCCATCCACGTAAGGGCTCTTGATGAACGGTCCAGATCTCTTAACACGTGCACAGAAAAGGTGTCCGCAGTTTGATCCTTTACATCACAAAAGTCTCCCTAATTTACCCTTTATTCTTCTCGTCAAATTCACACATCCATCTCATAAATTTTTTTTAAAAAAAGGGCAATCCGGTAAGTTACTTTCAACGAGGCCCCTGCCAGTTTGTCCAGTACAAGTGGGGCCCATTTTTCAGTGATCTAAACGGTTGGACCTTTTTTTATCATATTAAACGTGACCCATTGCTGTATGTTCTTTCTCAACCGTCTAATTGTTGACCATTATCAAAATATTAGGGTTTTTTTTTTTTTTTTTTCACACGGTAGATTTTTGTTGCATCCATATATGCCAACGTTTCGCAAGCGTGCAGGATCTTGACCGTATACGGATATAATCAACAATTGCATGGTTAGAAGTAGGGCTGTCAATTGATGCCTGGATACGGATATAATCAGATCTAAATTTGTATTTTTGGTAGAGCCTTACACGAGTCGGGCTGGACAGCTCACTCGGCTCGGCCACTAGCTAACCTTAGCTCGAACTCCGCTCAACTTGGTCCCCGAGCTTGATTGGCTAGCTTGGTTTGGTTAATTCGATCCAAGTTTGAGCTAAGATTGAGCTTATCCGGCATTTTCTCAAACACGGAGAGTACACCTTCAATTTCTCATGGTATGTAAAATAGTAGCAGCAGTTTACATCTATTTCATCAGACACTCAATTGGCAACATCAAAATCAAGATACAGGAGTATTTGTTTTATATTCATACCTTTCTCGCCATCGGTGAACACTTTGCTAAGTCATTTCATCAAACACTCAGTAAGCAACATTAATATCAAAATAACCGAGTCACCGAACTAGTTTGATTCGAGATCAATTTGAATTGAGGTTCGAACCGAGTTGACTCGAGCTCAAGGAAGCTCGAACTCAACTCAAAAACAAACCAATTCAAATCAAGCTTTTTCGAGTCAAGTCGAGCGAGCTAACTGAGCTAACTCAGTTCCTATATAGCTCTAATTTTTGGTTCTATTAATAATCGAGTCCTGCTCGGATTCTTGGACTCATATTAGGAATGAGGTCGGGTCTGGATCAAAACCAATGAGACCTAATGGGAGATGTGAATCCAATCAGATTTGGATTGGATATCCAACCCTTATGTGAACTAAGTTTGAACGACAGGCTTCACATGGAAGGTGGGTTGCATAGGCAGACCTCCTACAATGTCAGTGTGAAATCCACTCCGTCCATCAGCTTTGCGAGATCATATTAGATTAGTAGTCCAAAAATGAGGCAGATCTAAAACTTAGGTGGGCCACATGATAGTAAACAGTAGGGTGAATACACCTACTGTTAAATTGAAGCCCATCATGATGCTTGTATGCCATCCAAACCGTTAAACGAATATTAGCATAGTTCTAAACTTCCGTGGCCCCCACAAACCTTTCAAAGGTGGGTGTTTAATCCACACTGTTTCGTGTGGCATGGTCCACTTGAGTTTTGGATCTGCCTCGTTTGGACACTTGCTATTACATAATCAGGCTAAACTGGTGGATGGAGTGCATTGCGGTAGGCCCCGCATAGCGTTCTCACGGAAGTGGTTTTAGTGGATTCCTATGGGGGCCACTGTGATGTATTTTTCTTATATCCACACCATCCATCTGTTTCTACAGATCATTTGGTGGTCCGAGCACAAAAATGAAACAGATCCAAATCTCAGGTGGACCAAACCACAAGAAATAGTGATGATTCACCATTAAAAAACTTTTTGTGGGTGACAAAAGGTTTGGATCAAGTTGATATTTGTAGGGGTGTACATGAGTCGAACTGGGCTCAACTCGGCTTGGCCCGGTCACCAGCCACACCCAGCCCAAACCCAGCCGAGTAACCAGCCACACTCAGCCCGAACCCGGCCCGGCCCGATCACCGGGCCAACATGTCGAGCCTGAACCCGACTCGGTGAGTAATCGGACGAGTTCGAGCCAATTTCGAACCTTACAGCAAGTTCATGGGAAGGGCTTTCGCAGGTAATCTACATCCCATTACTTGATCGAGTTGGGCCAGGTCGAGTCGGGTTTTGGGCCGGGTTGGGCCGACCTATCCGCACTCTGCCCGAACTCAGTTTCGAGCTAAAGAAAATGGCTCGTCCTGACCCGAGCGCAGTTCCAGGTTGGGCTGAGTCGAGCGAGTTAACCGGGCTAGCCTGGTTCGTATACAACCCTAGATATTTGTGTGGTCCCTTCATCCATATCCTTTTGACCTTATCAACAGGTTGGATGACAGGTAAACATTCCGGTGGCCCCCAAGAAGTTTCTAATGGTAGGCGTTCAATAACCACTGTTTCATGTGGTGTGGTCCACATTAGATTTGGATTTGCTGCATTTTTGGGATCTTGCTCTAAAATGTTGTGGGGAAATGGATGAACGACATGGATATAAGAAAAATACATAATGGTGGCCCCCACAGTTAGGGATCCAACGCCCTTGGTGGACCATGTGATCCACTAAAGATGCGTACGCGTGGCTAGAGGTGTACACGAGTCGAATCAAGTCGAGCTTGGCACGGCTCGACTCGGCTCAGCCACTAGCTGACCCCAACTCGAATTCGGCTCAGCTTATCTCAGTCCTTAAGCTTAACTGGCTAGCTCAGCTTAGTTCAACAAGCTGCTCGGGCCAGTTCAAGCTAAGTTTGAGCCAAGATCAATCCTATGCGACATTTTCACAAACACATTGATTGCACTTTCAATTTCTTATTGTATGTAAAACAGTAGCAGCCGTTTCCAGGTATTTCATCAAACACCTTATAGGCAACATTAAAATCAAGAAAAACTAGTATTTATTTCATATACATATATTCATTGCCACTAGCTAACACTTTGCTGAGTCATTTTATCAAACACTCTGTGAACATCATCAATATCAAAGTAATTGAGTCATTGAATTGATTCAATCAGAGTTCGATTTGATTTGGGTTCGATTCAATCAGAGTTCGAGCCAAGTCAAGCTTGGGCAAGCTCCACTTCAAAATTTATTCAAGCTCAAAAACATCAGCTCGTCTCAGCCCTATCTGAATCGATTATTTTTGAGTCAAGTCGCCCGAGCTAATCAAGCTAACTCGGTTCGTGTACAGCCTTAAGCGTGTCACATGCAATTGCACGAAAGTTTAGCGGACGCCATTCCATGAGTCCACATTCACTTCGCACGTGGCACACTTGTACGGTAATCCAGAAGCCCCCAAGGTACGGATTCGATGGTGGATTGACCGTAAACCTAAAATCACACGAAACAGGTGCTGTGGACGATTCCGGTCGGCGAAATTTGCCCCACGTAATTCCATCAAATGCCGAGGGCATTTTAGTAATTTAAATCCACAAACGGCCCCCCGGCGTCCAACAAAAAACCCAATGTCACCCTTCGTAATTCTCCCCAAAACCCCGCCCCATTTCCATCCTCACCTGCTTCAGATCTCCACTACAAACACCCCTCACTCTTCTCTACAGCTCGCCTCTGTTCTACTTCTCTCTCTCTCTCTCTCTCTCTCTCTCTCCCACACCACAATGCAGCTCCTCCCAGCAGCTTTCCTCCTACTGCTGCTAATCTGCGCCGCAGATGCGCACAACATCACCAAGATCCTCGCCAAACACCCTGAATTCTCCACCTTCAACCACTACCTCTCCCTCACCCACCTGGCCCCCGAAATCAACCGTCGAGAGACGATCACAGTCCTGGCCGTCGACAATGCCGGCATGTCGGAGCTCCTCTCGAAGCACCTCACCATCTACGCTCTCAAGAACGTCCTCTCTCTCCACATCCTCCTCGATTACTTCGGTGCGAAGAAGCTGCACCAGATCACCAACGGTACAGCTCTCTCGGCGACCATGTACCAGGCCACGGGCTCCGCCCCTGGCACGGCAGGGTTCGTAAATATCACGGATCTTAAGGGCGGAAAGGTAGGGTTTGGAGCGGAGGATAGCGGGACGTTGGATGCTTCCTTTGTGAAATCGGTGCAGGAGATTCCGTACAACATCTCCATTATCCACATCAGCAAGATCCTCACCTCGCCGGAGGCCGAGGCCCCCACCCCAGCCCCCAACGCGATGAATCTGACGGCTCTGATGTCGAAGCAAGGTTGCAAGGTGAGTCTGAGATAGCAGTGTGACAAAATATCGCTCAGATTTTGAAAATATCGCGATATTATTGCCGAATTTGGATCAAATGATACGCTCGCGATAATATTGCGATATTTTACAATTTCCGCTGTATTTTTTTTCGCGTCTCAAAATCATTTTTATATACATATATTTAAAATTTTAAAAATCGATTATAAATTTATAATAAATACTTTTTAAATATTTGATTGACCACTAGATTTTCCCGATAACATCACGCGAAAAACGTGAAAATTGAAAATCTCCCGAGAAATTCCCGAGAACGAGAATTGCCATGATGTGAGAGAGCTCGTGAGTCTGAATAAAGGCGTCGCAGATTCGTGCGCGTGTGACGGTCGTTTTTCTTTGCCAGTTCGTCTTTATAACGGCTGGCAGAGTCTTTTCTGTTCCGGCTGTTATAACGCCGATTGCTGCAGTCGCTTACAAACGTGCAAGATCGGAGCTTTCCAACGGGTGGACCACATCGTAAGATGTCGTGGCCGACAGCATAAGTGGACTTGCTTTTCCGTACATTGTGGCCCACCTGAGGATTGAAGCGATTTGTTTTTTTTTTTTTTCAACGGGCAGATCTTAACCACTACTGCACGACTGATCCGTAGTTCGGATCCTGCGCCGTCATGATTTCTCTCTGTTTTACTACGGCCGATATAACGTCCGTTATGGCGATAAGATCTCGGTCTGCCTAAGTAAAGCAGAAGCACACGTGTCGCTTTGAAATACGTGGTAGTTGGGACCTGTCAGGGCTTCACATTGTAAGATCTTGGATTCTGATGCGGTGGTGACCTTAAAGTAACCATGACGGTACTTGTCGGTGATGGAGAAGCTCATGGACCCCACCACGATGTATGTTTTATCCACGCCGTTCATCCATTTTGCCAGCTCATTTTAGGGCATCAGGCAAAAAATGATGTAGATCCAAGTCTCAGGTGGACCACACCTCAGGAAACAGTGGTGATTGGACGCCCACCGTTAAAAACTTCTTGTGGTATACAGTAGTTTTGGATCAAGCTGAATTTTGTGGTTTCCCTTCATCCAGATCTGTATGACCTAATCAACAGGTTGGATAGTGGATGGCAAATAAACATTAGTGGGCCTTAGGAAGTTGTTAATGACAGCCGTTCAATTACCACTGTTTTCTGTGGTGTGGTCCACCTGAGAGATCTGCCTCATTTTGGTGATCTTGCCCTAAAATGAGCTGGCAATATGGATGGACGGAGTGGATAAAACACATAGATCATGGTGTGGCCCACATAACACTGACGTCGGTACTGGAGGAATCACTACCGAGTCATCTGGGGCTTAAAAACTTTCTCGCTAACTCCTCAGGTGGATAGCACATAGTTTAAACGAGCGGATGGGGAGAGACTCTTTCTAGCCGTCCATTTGTTTTGTACAAACAGCCACTAATTTATCAGTATGTCCCCCTAATGGAAAGCTTGGATCTCTCACACGTGTGGCATATATTGGCACGCGGTAGTCTCCCTGGTGTGGCATATATTGGCACGCAGTAGTGTCCCTGTTTTCATAATCGCAGTTGGGGATTAGGTTCCTAAAAGTTACTACCAACCCCCCTGTAAGTTACTACCTACCCCCACTAAGTAGGGGCGGCTAAACATTTTCGGGGCCTAGGCAAGTCATAAAAATGAGGTTTTTTAATTTTTTTTTATATAAATAATAATAATAAATTTAAAATTAAACTATAAATTTACTTCAAAAGAGAAGCTGCTTTGCTTAATAAAAAAGTCGGAAAGTCGGTTGCGATGTGCGATTGTTTTACTGCTTAGTAAAAAGAATAATCCACTACTAATAATTTAATTAGACATTGGTGTGTCATTGTCCTGTTAGAAAAATGAAGGTAGAATTTAATTTTAAAAAATGACATTAGAATTTAATTTTTTGAGAACTTAATTAGTAATAATGTAAGTAGGTGTGGTCCTAGGTTTTAGGAGAAGAATTTATTGAAAATGATGCTAGTTTTTAGGATTTGTTTTTTATTTTCAATTTTAAATTTGTAAACTAATTTTTAGATGTTCCTATTTTGTTGGCCTTTCAATAAATTTTATTTCAAAAAATTTAGGCTTTTTTTTTTTTTTTAAAACTCCATGTTAGCCACCCCTGCCAGGGATCGATACAAAGACAGTGTAGTTCAAACGAGGTATCTCCACTCAGTCTCGCAGTTGGGCTATGGATGTGGGTGTTCCGAAAAAAAAAAAAAAAAAAGGCCTTTTTTTTTTCTTTTTAATTTTAATTTGACTATAATACAAGAACTTCATAATTAAGAAAATTTAATTTTGCTTTGATACACGAGACAATTTTGCACTGTTGAATAACCAAAATAAAAGGACAGAAGGGTGTATAATAATCATTAGGAATGATAACATCCAACGGGTTGGACTGCTACTTTACTGTCCAGCAAGTGGGTATTTTTCACCTATCATGCTCGTGCAAAATCCAACCTGTCCAGAAGATCGCCCCACCATGAGAATCACCTTATGCAAAAATCATCCAAATCCATCCATTAGATGGGCATACTTTAGTTCTTTATTATATCAACGCGTATCCTTTGTATTTCTTCGGTGTGTCCCATCTACTGGGCGGAATGGATTGAATTTTTCAGTAGGACATTCTCATGATGCGACCAACCTATTGGATGGGTTGGATTTAACATGCACCTGAAAGGTAGTAAATAATCCATGGCTGGACAGTAACTTGATTGGATGTGAGCATCTCTGGATATGTTTTCCTTTCCTTTTGCTGAATGTCCGTTATAACGGCCGTTACAATGAAGGCTTACTACTTCAAGGGAACTGATATTTACGCCCCAGATTGTCACTTACAACCATTTTTTGGTACTTGGGGTTGTACTTTCTTTCGACAAAAGTAAGAAGAAAGGGCGTGTTTCCCCATACGGGTGGGTTTGAACACTAGCTGTGGTTAGAACATGTCGCACGCGTGTGCCAGATTGCCATGTACACGCGCCACGCCATATTCGAACATGGCACAGAGTGGGAGATCCAAGCCGTCCATTGGGTAAATCCCACCGATTAGATTCTCCTGAGAAAAACTAGGCTGAGATTCTTGGGTGGGACCCATGATGAACGGTTTGGATCTCTCACATGCGGCCACTTCAGCACATGGGGTGTTTCCTAGTGGGGTCCATGTTTCAGAAATCCAGGCCGTTGATCTGATGGGCTGGGTCGTAGATTGATAATGCTCTAAATCTGGATCACGCCCACTACTCCAAGGTTTAGGATTAATCAGATCTACGGTCTGGATTACTTTCTCAAGCCATTTGCTAACACCATTTCAAATTCCCACGAAAGGTCTTCGCCGACCTCTTAACGGCGTCAGGATCCCTTAAAACGTTCGAAGACAACTTGGACGGCGGTTTAACGGTGTTCTGCCCTGGCGACGATGCCACGAAGAAGTTCATGCCCAAGTACAAGAATCTAACGGCTGAGGGGAAAGCCTCGCTGCTGTTATTCCACGGCGTTCCGGTCTACCAATCGATCGCGATGCTGAAGTCAAACAACGGTCTGATGAACACGCTGGCCACAGACGGCGTGAAGAAGTTCGATTTCACGGTCCAGAACAACGGAGAAGAGGTGACCCTCCAGACCAAGATCGTAACGGCGAAGATAACGGGAACGGTAGTTGACGAAGATCCGTTAGCCGTTTACACTCTCGATAAGGTGCTGGAGCCCAAGGAGCTGTTCAAGAAGGTCGAGGTACCGGCACCGGCGCCGGCGCCGGAGAAGCCCTCGCCTGCGCCGAAGGGGAAGAAGCTGTCGCCGCCGGCGCCGGAGGGGCCCGATCTAGCTCCGTCGGATGATCAAAAGGCGGCGGATGATGACTCTGGATCCGTTAGATTTAACGGCGGGTGGGCTATGGTTGTGGGGTTGGGAGTTATGTTGTTAATTTAGATTTTTTTTTTTTAAAAAAATTATTTTCTTTTGGTTTGTATGTGTGAATTAGGTTTTTTTCTTCTTCTTTTTTTTTTTATAATTATGAAATAAGTTGCCCATTTTTTTGTGGGGTGGTGTTTGGTTGGTTTAATTTATTTGTGATTATTTGTAATTTTGATTTTTTATGGTGTGTTAGAAATTTCTTTTATTTATTTCTTTTTCATATTTTGTTGGACGGTTGTAAAGGTTTCTTGAATGTGTGACGGTGCTGGGTTTTGCTTTTCTTTTCTTTTTCTTTATTTATTTATTTATTTATTATTATAATGATTTTATTTATTTGGGAAATGATATTTGGACACCCAACCCCGATTGATAAATGCACCCTTTATTTTATCTATTTAGTAAGAAAATAGTACAGTTTTTGCACTGTTATAGTGCCAAAAGTGGTATTGGACGGTAATGGCGATTGCCATTAATGGGTTCTTTTATTTACATCGGTCTCTTGGCTTTTATTTTTTAAATTGAGGATTAGGTGCGGCCCTTAACGTGGGGCCAGCTACCTTGGTGTATGTATTCTTTTACATCCACGCTATTCATCCATTTTGAAAGAGCATGAGCCCAAAAATAAAACAGATTCATTTTTATGTGGACCATAATATAAGAAACAGTGCTGATTGAATAGCTTACCCATAAAAACTTCCCATTGCCAGCTGTAATGAATGTCAGCTCCATTCAAAACTTTTGTGGCCCACCAGAAGTTTTTTTTAAAAAAAATGGTCAGTTACTATTATTTTCAATGTCATGGAGCACACGAGATTTGGATCTTTTTCACTCTTATGCTGGTGAACTAAAATGATGTAGCAAAATGGATGGACGATGTGATTGTAGAATATACATACATCAAGGTGGGCCCCACATTAACCGGCAGACAAAAAAGTGTCACGTGGGAGCAGAGCAGGTGAAATTCTAGACTTCTCTTTGAAAAGCTAGATGGAGAGAGATGAAATTCTACTATTTTGGAAAAATCCAGATGAAAAGAAAGAGAGGGAGATGTTCATCTGAAATGACCATCTTAGTATAGGTTCAGTAATTAGTATATGACGCGATGGATCATCTTAACCAGGTCACCAACAGTACTTTGGTTGCAAGGATCCGGTCATCTTGGACACTTGGAGTGGTCAGTCAATCCGACTGTCCACCCAGATCGATTGCTCAACTGGCAGATTGAGTGGAGATACCTCGTTTCAACATCTGAGGTCTTGGTATGGATCCCTAGTGGGGGTGGCTAACATGGAGTGTGTGTACTAACAAGCTAACCCAAAAAAAAAAAAAAAATTCTCGACTGGCCACCTCGTCCAACACACCTAAAAAATTCACACTTTTAAGTGGAAGATTAGTAGTCCCATCAACAATTGACTCACATTTATTCATCCTTATTTTGATAACTTATGTTTGCAAAATATCTGAATTTTATTAGGGTTCATTTGGCTGCCGGGAATTGAGGTACAAAATGAATACTTGGCTGTGACATGAAACCTTGACTGTAGGGCCCACCTTGATGTATGCATTGTATATCTTTTTCATCGGCATATTTTTCAAGCTTATTTTAGGGCATGGTCATAAATATAAAGAAGAAAAAAAATTCAAGTGGACCACACCATGGGAAGCATAATTTATTCTTCCTAGGTCCACCATAAATTTTTTGACCATCCAACCTGATGATAAGGTTATGCAGATCTAATGAAAAGAAAGAACAAATATTAGCTTGATCCAAAACTTTTGTGGCTCACAGAAGATTCTTAATAGTCAATAATTCACCCGAATTTTTATTTGCCTCATTTTTTGGACTATACCTTAAAATAAACTAGAAAAACATACGGACGGCATGGATATATAATGCATACATCTAGGTGGGCCTTACGAGTGGCATCCAAGTTGCCCTTGAAAATGGATTGATTTTATTTTTTATTTTGGAGAATGGACGGAAAATGAATTTTATGGAAATTTAATTTTTAAAATTTATTCTTTTAATTCTCGCTTTTAAGATGAATTACATGAAAAATAATTTTTCATCCAGTGCTTTATGTTTCAAAATGATAAAAATGGGTATGTGAGTGGATGGGGTTGACCCATGGCCATGGGCTTTTTGGTTTGGATAGGCATTTGGGCAGGTGTAAGCAATGCCTTTTAGATGTTTGGACTTAGAAATAAAAGCATGAACAATTTTAAACTAAGCTTAGGTTATCCTCAATCTAATTTGATTAGTCTCGACTTCATATATCTCTATTATACACACATTAACTATGTATATATGTTATATATTATATATATTATAAGTAGACATGGGAGGATTGTCATATACGCATAGTTCTGCAGATTCTCACAAAAGAAGATTACTGCTAGGCAGTTAAGCTACCTAATGAATATCATAGGGAAGATTCCTATGGCTAGAATTTCCTTCACCATTATTCCTCCTAGCATATCCAACTTGAATTTTGGATGGTCTATCTTTTGAGCTTTTGGACTAAACTATGGAAAACAGACCTTATGGAAAGAATGAATCATGCACATTTATGTTACGTATTATATATAGGCTAGGGAGGATTGGCAAATGTGCAAAATTCAACATATTTTCACCAAAATTTGAAGATTTCTATGAATAGAATTTCGTTCATCATTGTTCCTAGAGGTGTACACGAACCGAGCTAGCTCGGTTAGCTCGCTCGACTCAACTCAAAAAAGCTTGATTCGACTCGGTTCGAAGCTAAGTTCGAGCCAAGTCGAGCTGATTTTTTGAGCTCGAAAATGAGTTTGAGCCGAGTTCGAGCTGGCCCAGCTCGACTCAACTCGAGCCGGCTCGAATCGAACTCGGATCGAACCAGTTCGGTGACTTGGTTACTTTGATATTGATGTTGCTCACCAAGTGTTTGATGAAATGACTCAAAGAAGCGTGGCTAGTGGCAAGGAAGGTATGTATATGAAACCAACATCCTTTTTTTTCTTAATTTTTATGTTGCTTAGAAGGTGTTTGATAAAATACCTTTAAATCCATTGCTGTTGTCTCAAATACAGTGAGATTTTGAAGGTACAGTCCAGGTGTTTGTGAAAATACTGTAATGACAAACTCGGCTCGATCTTGGCTCGAACTGGCCCGAGCAGCTAACGGAGCAAAGCCAAGCTGGCCAGTCAGGCTCAAGGACCGAGCCGAGCAGAGTTCGAGCAGAGCTTTGCTAGTGGCCGAGCTGAGTCGAGCTGAGGCCAACTTGACTCGGTTCGACTCGATGTACACCCTTAATTATTCCACATAGCATATTCCACTTGAGTTTTAGACGGCATATCTTTTGGGTGTAGGACTAAAAATTGGAAACCAAACCTTATGTGGAAAATCGGATGCCTTAAATCTATGTTGAAACAGGGGCCTTTGACCGGTTGACAGTCTTGTTGACCGATCAAAGGATATCGAAATAATTTTTATTTTATTTTTTCAAAACTCTCTGGATAGTTTTTGGAGTTTTCGACATGTCGAAAACTTTGGTCGACAGGTCGACGTGCTGCACAATTTTGTGCATTTTTAAGCAAATTGTTTCTATTTCCATTTTTTTCTTAAACATATGGTTGTAAACAAGATTAGGGTTAATGCAAGGAGTGCTTAAGGGGCTAAGAGGGTTATAGAGAGAGAAAAGGCTAGGATTTTTCTTTCGTGGGCTTTGAATCAATAAGGCTTCATCTCTTGTAACTTTGTTATTCATAGTACATTATTGCTTTGTGTTGTGGTTTTTTTTTTTTTTTTTTTCCCACATGGTTTTTTCTTCGTGTAAATTCAGAGTGCTCTCTGTTGGATTTGCTTGTGCAATTGAAATTATCTTGTTTGATTTTTCTCTATGTGCTTCCGTGAGTCCCAACATGTGGTATCAGAGCTAACATTGGAAAGCTGATCGGATCTGAAGACAAGGTATCTATGACACCTAACATGAAGTTCGATGTAGAGAAGTATTTTGGAAAAAAACAACTTTGAACTATGTAAGGTGAGTGAAGATTAAGGGCCTTCTAGTTCAACAAGGATTTGACGATGCACTCTTTGGAAAGCTATAAAATTCTATGAAAGAAGAAGAGTCGAACAAGTTAGATCAAAAGGTTAATATCTCAATCCAGTTGTGTCTAACAGATAAAGTCATCTACAATATTATGAGAGAAATGACTGTGGCTGATACATGAGCGAAGTTAGAGAACATATATACGAAGAAGTCTCTTGAAAATCGTTTGTATCTAAAGTTACAGTTGTTCAATTTAAAGATGACTAAGGGGGATGATGTTGAGACTCACATAGTAACTTCATTATGCTAGTTTACAAATTATTGGATGTGGATGAGGTAATGAATGATTAAGATCAAGCATATACTCCATTGAATTCTCTTCTAAAATCATGTAAGTTGTTTAAAGACTCCTTGTGCACCGGTAGAACGATCATTAGCATTGAGACCATTATCTCAACCCTTTAGTGAAAGGCGATGAGAAAGAAAAGTGGTGGTGTGGAGAAATTTTGAGTGGGATAGTGGATCTTCACGATTGAGATCCAAATCTTAAAAGCAAAGAGAACACGATGAAAGCAAAGAGAAACTGATTCTCCATTGGTTTTCCGTGTATTTGAGACAACCCTAAAGGGTTGAATATATAGAGCTTTACAGATGTCTATACAAGGTAAATGTTTAAAAACAGAATCATCTATCTATGAAAATTAGTTATACATCATCTATCTATATAAATTAGCTATACAAGGCATGTGGCCTGTCTAACATCTCCCCTCAAACTAATGCTAGTCATCGACAAGTAATAGTTTGTCAATTAGAAATGAGTGATGTGCAGAAGTGAGGGACTTCTTGAGAATGTCTGCAATCTGATCATGGGATGCGTCATGTGGAAGGGAAATGAGCCGAGACTGAAACTTCTCTCGGATGAAGTGATAGTCAACTTCAATATGCTTTGTCCATTCATAGAAAACTGGGTTAGAGGCAATCTGAATGACACTCATATTATCTGCATGGAGTGGAGTAGAATTTTGTAGATGAACGCCCAAGTCGGAAAGAAGTCCACGTAACCAAATAATCTCACTACAAGCAGCTGATATTGCTCGATACTCGGCTTCTGTGCTTGATTTGGAAACAATGGTCTACTTTTTACACTTTTAAGAGATGAGAGAAGTGTCGAGAAAAATACAGTAGTCAGTGGTAGATCTGCGTGTGAGAGTACAACCGGCCCAGTCAGTATCTGAATAAGCACGAAGGTCCAGAGTGGCCGTGGAGGAGAAGAATAGCGATCGATCCAAAGTTCCACGTAGGTACCGTAGGATGCATGACTGAAGAGTAGAAACAAATTGGCTGACAACTTGGACAGCGTAGGCAATATCAGGGCGAGTCATTGTTAAGTAAACCAGACTCTCAACCAAACGGCGGTATAATATGGGTTTCGCAAGGAGATCACCATCGTGACGACCATATTGAGCGTTAAGTTTTAGGGGAGTCTGAACGGTCTTCTGATCCGTCAATGAGGCTAAGGCGAGAAGATCCTTGGTATATTTACACTAGCTGACCAGGATTCCACATTTAGAACGTGAAAATTGAAGTCTAAGAAAGTATGTCAGATGTCTAAGGTCCTTCATCTTGAAGGATGATTTCAGAACTTCCTTTAATGTCGAGATGTTAGTAGCATCGCTACTAGTCAGAAGTAGGTCATTAACATATACCAGAACAATGACAATTCTACGATCAGTGGTGCACAGGAATAATGATGGATCATAACCACTATAAGTAAAGGTAGCACCTGTAACAACATCATGAAAGCATTGGAACCATGCTCGAGGGGCCTGTTTGAGGCCGTGTAAATCTTTCTTTAAGCGACAGACCTTATTGGCAGGGATTAAAGATCCGGGAGGAGGCTTCAAATATACTGTTTCTTGGAGGTCTCCATGAAGAAAAGCATTTTTCACATCCATTTGAGTAAGTGGCTAAGAACGAACAGATGATATTGCCAGAAGAGTGCGAACATATTTTATCTTGGCCACATGAGCGAATGCCTCATTGTAATCAATTCCGTATTCCCGTTTATATCCTTGAGCGACAAGCCAAGCTTTATATCGATCCCATGATCTGTCAGACTTGAGCTTGACAGAATAAATCCATTTATTACCAATTAATTGTTGGTCAGTGGGTCGAGTGGCAATGTCCCACATATGGTTGTCATGCAATGCTTTAAATTATTCTGTCATAGCCTACTTCTAACAATCATGAGTGGCTACCTGATAGTATAAAGTAGGAATAGATATAGTATCCGAAGTAGCATTCATGGCAGACATATAGTATATGAAGCGATCAAGTTGGCGATAAACACGAGTGAAATGACGTACCAAGGTAAGATTTGGATTGGTAACAGGTACAGTAGGGAGAGTAGTAGGTGGTGGCTCTATACGTGATCATCGTGAGTAAACTTGCAATGGACAATGAAGTGTACTTGAGGCAACAAGAATGTCAGGAAAAACAGTAAGACCATGAGAGTTTGGTGCGGGCGAAGGAGGAAAAGGTGAATGGAAGGCAATATGCTCAAGAAAAACAACATGTCGTGACACCTGAACACGACGAGAGACCGGATCATAGCAACAAAAACCTTTCTGAGTTTCTTTAAATCCCAAGTACATACATTTGACTGATTTTGGGAAAAGTTTGTTACGTTCACGTGATGCCAAATGAACATAACATACACAACCAAAAACATGAAATGTGGAATATGTAGGAAAGGAACCGGTGAGAACAAAGTAGGGAGATTTACTGTGTAAAACGGTGGTTGGCATCTGGTTAATCAAGTACACTGAATACAACATAGCTTCCACCCAGAAGGAACGAGGAACACTCATAGCTGTCATTAGGGTATTGGTAGTCTCAACAATATGACGATTTTTTCGTTCAGCCACCCCATTCTGTTGTGTGGTATCAGAACAGGTGGTCTGATAAATAATCCCATGACCCTGAAGATATGTACGAAAAGTTGTTGAGAGATACTCTCCCTCTGAGTTAGAGCGGAGAGTTTGAATTTTTACTCGAAATTGAGTGTCCACCATAGAGTGAAATTGATATAATTGGTGAAGGGCCTCAGACATCCGTATGTACTAGCTCAAACATAGATGATGATTTTGTAGTACTTTGAGAAAAAGGAATACACTTACTTTTTGAAATGCAACAGGAAGAACAAGAATAATCCAAAGTACTTTTATTAAGAGAAATATCCCCTAATATGCCAGAAGTAAAGAGCTGAATCAAATGATCAGAATGTGGATGACCCAGGCGAAAGTGCCAGAGTTTCTACATTTTATTTGCTGAACAAATATCCGAGGAAGATGGAGAGAACAAACAACGAGCTGTAGTGATGGATGGGTCAAAGTCCAGCACGTATAGACATCCATACCGCCTACCCTTCCTAAGTACCTTCCTCGTTGCCAAATCCTGCACAAAACAATAATTTGGAAGAAAGATGATTAAGCAGTTATTGGATGTAAGTTGACCAACAGAAATTAAATTTGAGGAGAGTTTAGGGACATGAAACACATTATGAAGGGTAAACTGGCGATGGGCAGAAGAAGAGAAAGTCAATGAACCAACAGACTGAATGGGTAGTCTAGTGCCATCCTTTATAGAAATAGCCTGATTTCCAATGTAGGGATGAATGTCACGAAGATGTGATACGTCACCAGTCATATGATTAGAAGCACCCGAATTGAAGAATCATGGAGAAGATGAGGATATACCTGACATACCGGCCACAGAAAAGGCCTGCATGATCTGCTGGAGCATCGCAGGAGTCAAAGGTGAGGAAAGATGTAATGCCCTGAAAATCGGGGGTCGAGTAGACACCCCACTCTCGAATTCCAACACATCACTTATGCAACATATTTAATGATGATTGTATGTTGTCTATATTAGTACATAAAACATGAATGAGATTAAGTCAAATCAGCAAAACATAATCCAAAGACAATTGTAATACGCAAGCGGAAGACTGAAACAAATATGTATAACTTTATAAACCAGTATAGGTCCTTAAAGTATGTATGCATTGCCAGGTCAATAAGTACAAGTATTGTTTCAAAATACAAAATGTCAAAAAGTGATAATCCACTACAAGTATAACCCTGAAGCCCCGTCGATTAGAACGGTCTATATAAACCCGCCCGAATATTGCATATATGAGAAAGCATCCTCATCGTCCTCAAAGTCCGGTTCCACCTCGTAGGCATCGCCACCACCTGCAACTAAGACAGGGTCTGGTTGGTGTGTACAACATCGTCCCTTAACGTAAGAGTGAGTGATCAATTCAGTAGAACAATAAAGCAAAGGTTAACATGTTATCAATTCAGTCAAGCAGTAATGATAAAATAATACAGTCAAACATCCCTAAGTACTCTGATTAATGTAGGAATGATATGTATAAATGATGCATGCCCTCGCCTACACTCCCTCTACGATCTTCATCTAACGGTCGCACATGTCAATCACTTTCTCAGTGCTCTCTACTCAATGCCAAACGGCACATGCAGTGCGGTGCATGAGCGTGATTACCAAGTTCTTATTAGTCCTTTTCATACAGCAGGATTGGGAAACTAAGGTACCTCACTTATATCAATACCCAAATAATGATCCATTTTAGGGTCGTCAATCCTAGTAAATCTCATACGAAGTTGTGGTTCTAGGTCACTGCAAAGGGCTCGTCACCGGATCATTGTAGGCCTAATTTATACTCTAGTTACTACGGAAAAACATGTCGCCTCAACGCAGTCTCAGAGTATGCTCGAGGTCACTACAAAGGGCTCGTCACCTGATCAGTGTAGGTCGACAGCTTGAATATAGTGTCCCATACCACCGTATTCGGCTCAGGAGACGGTGTTGCTCATTGGTCACTATGGGGAGGCTTGTCACCCCAGCGTAGGCCGACAGCTCGACTATGATGTCCCATACTACCATTCCCGACTTATGAGTCTTAGCGGATCGAAGTACCAAAGTTAACGGGGTTTCCACTAGTGAGTTTGGTACCCTATAAGTTCAAGCGGTAGCGTCCATACATGGTGAACATACATTGGGTTAATCGGGTTACTTGGCGAGCTCGACTAGCACGAGCGCACGTTGAGTTGATTGACATGAAGTGCATAAGCACGTCATGTGGCCTAACCACTATCGACATCTCAAGTACGGCTTGGATTCATCGACCACATCCTGTGTGGCGAACCAACTCCAGCCACCAGTTCGAGGCCTGTTACCGATTGCCTGAACTATATAATAGCCCCAACCACATTCAATTTCAACAAACAATCATATGAGATGACCAAAGCAGTGATGGATCAATAATTCAATTCATACAATCACTTGAGCAAGTTATGAAATGCAACGTAAACATGAATTCACACATATGCATTCTATACCTAAATAGACACTATAGTATAAGTACCTGGAGGAAATCGTACACATGGTTAAGGTAGTTAAGGATCACATCTCAACACCCCTACAGAGTACAATTTACTAACTACTAGTTCATTCAAGCATTCATGCAAACACTTAGTCTACACACTCCAACATACATGACGTATGTTGATTATAATATGTATTAGGGTAAAACCTTCCGTCAAGGAGTTGTAGCCTACACAACAATCATATATCCACAACAATTTCTCATGGCAAGCACGAATGCAAATCCTACACTCATTCAGATATTTTCACAAGCACCTAGATACACATTATAACATACACGACCTATGTTGGGATAACATGTCTTAGGGCAAATCCTTTCATCAAGGATTTGTTACACATACAACTTGCATATATATATATATATATATATATATATATATATATATATATATATATATATATATATATACAGCAAATAATCATGGCAAACACAATTTCAAATTCCATACATATATGATGATTTCTATAAACACATAGATTAAAATATATTCAACATAGTTCATCTATATCTGTATCGCAAAACAAACAACGCATTTGGCATATGAAATGATACCCACGTCAGTAATAAATCATTAACCGACATTGAAAGCCTTGAAAACCATAACCTATACGTTTATAGTCTACACCTTATACCGGTAAACGCGTAACGGATTCGTTTTAGATACTTAGTCTTTGTTAACGGTGGATTGACAACCTATAGCATGAATTAGGTTAGCTATTTCATAACTTACACTATCTGAAACCCTAAAACAGATTAGGGTTAGATTTTCTTACCCAAGTACGTTGTCAAAAATGCCGGATTTGTGATACAGATAGGGTGGCTAAGTGCGTGGAGCAACAGGATCAAATCCCAGGATGAATATCCAGCTCTCTCTCTCTCTCTCTCTCTCTCTCCCTCTTTCTCTCTTTCCTTTCCTTTTCCTCTCGTCTCTTTCTTAAGGTTGAAAATTCATATGGAATATGAGAGAGAGGGTTTAAGGCCCTTATATAGGCCCATAACTATGGGAATGGCCCCAAGGCCATGGTATACTTAGGTTAGATTGGCTGTTCTGATCCAACGGAGCACTTCTGAAGGCCCCTTTTCTACGTGCGGTCAGACTTAACCTCCCTGACATTGGATCTAGGTCGAGTTAAGTTTTCGGTCCGATCGGATTTACAGATCGACTATGTCGGACTAGTTTCAGTTCAACGGTCACCGCCACTCGATCAGGGCCACAAGTACATTGACATGTGTATGAAATTTTTCCTGATCCGAGGGTGTATTTGGGTCAGATTCTGATGGTCTGAATCCTTATATTTGGCCTGCAAGCAACATGTTTAAGTTTACTTAAGTTTGGATTTTATTTCGAAAGATATTCACGTTCCTCACACACTATATTCTGGGCTCAAGTTGTGCATTTCTGGACACAGTCAGGACTTGATTTCTGAGATGATTATCAAGCCCAGCAAGACGGTTATAATCGTTTAGTTTCGCGGTAATCGGACTTTCGACATGCGGTCCAGTCCGTTACGGAGTTTCGTGATGCTCACGAGAGCAACTGGGTAATGAGATTGATCCTAGATTATAGGGTAATGAAGTGTCGATGATTCTGCAAGTTTTGGGTCTTGCAGTTCATATTTAAAGTGGTTCAAGCAAATTTCACAGCTAATCTAGTTTAACACTTAGTTAATTTCATCTAATTTCTAAAGGATTTGGTCCTAAGTTATTTCTGCCTGAGGTGGTACTCGGGTCTTTGTACGGATTTTTCCGAGATGTTACAAAAGACCTTCAACATAAACAGTAGATGTAATATCACTAACAGAAGGCTCAGAAGAACTAGTTGCAGAAGTAGAAGAAAGAGCACGACCACGACCATGACCTCGACCACCACGTCTACGGCCGAATGAGGATACATAGGCACGTGAACGACAGTCCTGAATACTATGACCAATCCGTCGACAATAAGCGCACCAATCTTTGCACTGAACGACAACATGTCCCACTTTGTTACAGCCGCGACATGTTAAATGAGTGGAACCACTGTTTGGTGCAGAAGTGGATACAGTGAGTGTCAGGTCAAATGGTCCCTAAGAGAGGACTTGCAGTCGTTGTTCCTCAGCTAAGAAATCCTTAATAACCAAATTCAATGAAGGAGTTGGGCTACGGTTCAGGAGAGCAGCCCGACAATGCTTAAATTTCAAACGCAGCTTCATAAGAAATTGTCTAACTCGCGCACTATTGCGCATTGTTTGGAATATCTTAAAGCCATTAGGGAATTCCAGATCCATCATATCCATCTCTGTCCAAATTGTAACCATTGTAGAGTAGAATGTTTGAATACTTTTGTCACCCTAAGTAAGGTGAACCAGATCTTGTTCCAGGCGATATAACCTAGTCGCATTTCTCTGTTGATAAATAGTCTAGAGATGCTCCCATATGGCCTTAGCAGTGCGATGTGGCGTGAGACCAACTGCAATGGACCGATCGATCGAATCGAGAATCCAGGTAATAATCCGTTCATTTTTCATTTCCCACTCAGCCACTTTGTCAGCATTTGTGGAAGTGGGGACAGTAACAGATCCATCAATTAGTCCATGCAAACCATGACCCTTGAGAAAACTCTGAAAGTGGATGGCCCATAGATTGTAGTTGGTACCATCAAAACTAAATCGTGGGGCCTCTGTACGGGTGTCTTTGTCCATAGTGAAGAAGTGATATAAACCACTCCAAGGAAGAAGGTACCTTGCAGCAGGAGAGCTGGTTGCAGGGATAGGTAACAGAACAACACTAGCACCAGCAATGGGGACTGTGCGGACGGAGGAAGTGCAAGAGTTGTGGATGGAGGCAGCAGGGGCGTGCGCAACACGTGCAGAGCAGAGGCGTGCGCAGCAGGGATGTGTGCAACACGTGCAGACAGAGATCGGATGAGGCTAGGGTGTGATCGGATGGGCTTGGGTAAGATCGGATGGGCCTGGGGATGATCGGACGAGGGTTGGTGATGGTAGGACGGGGTTGTTGATGCAGCAGGAGCGCAGAAGGGGCGCAGGGGTGGTCTGGAACAAGGTTTTTTGACATAGGAGGGGCCAGATCTGTCAGGAGATGGTGTCGGCAATGAAGGAGGTGCCAGATCAGGATCGGTATGGATTTGATACCATGAAAGCAAAGAGAAAATGATGAAAGCAAAGAGAAAACGATTCTCCTTTGGTTTTCTGTGTATTTGAGACAATCCTAAAGGGTTGAATATATAGAGCTTTACAGATGTCTTTACAAGGTAAATGTTTTAAAACAGAATCATCTATCTATGGAAATTAGCTATACATCATCTATCTATAGAAATTAGCAATGCAAGGCATGTGGCCTGTCTAACAAATCTAAGGACAATGGCAAAGGCAAGTTGAACGGTTGAAATTGTGGCATGACATGTCAGAATCCTAAGTTTAGGAAGGAGAAATTAGAGAGTTCTTCCAAGGAGGCCAATACTGTGGAATCTAGAGATATTGAGAGTTAGGAATATGCTTCCTCAGACTCACCAACCTTGGAAACATAACCCTTGCATGGAGATATTGAGGGCTTGGAAACAGGAACATAAGTCCTACAAACACATCATTATCTGTTTCACCAAAGCCAACACTATCAGTGAAACAAATTTAATTTTAAGGTAACTGTTCCACTGTTGAACAAATGATTCAACATCTAGCTAATGGCTGCTTCAAACTGGATCATTTTCCTAATTAAAATATTTTCCAACCTATGTATTAGGTTTAATGAGTCTTATAACTACCCAACCACATCAGATGGTGACAAGATTCACCCATATGCTAGATGGTGACAAACTTCTTGAACCAATTCTCTGTTGACAGTCGTCGGTATGCTACTAAAGCAATTTGAAGTTGCTTGATCTTCTTAAATTGGATTGCCTTTTATTTAACCAACATCACCAAACTTCAATCTTTCTAAACAAAAGAAAAAAGATGACAAGGGTTTGAACTGTTTCACATTTAATATTTAGCCTTCTGTATCTTGCGTGACTTATATCATGTTTTCAATGCCTTGCTTGAAAAATGTAGTTGTGTAGTGCCTATTCCATGTCACTCTCATTATCTTGACAGATTTATGTTATAGGAAACTAAAACATGAAACTCAAGATAAACATTGTGCTTGTCAGCATGTGAGTAATATCCACCATGAGAAGTTATCATGTTGGCCCAAGAGTTTGGGAAATAGAGATGACATTCCAATGGAATGTGTTTGCCATCTCTAGACTTTCTAGGTTTTTTTTTTTCATAGTTTTTTATGTTGGTTGGGTTTTATTTTTTAAATATAGTTGAGGCCTACTTTCCATCCAAAAGGGTTGTTTGATGAAAGCAAGATAGCATCTTCAAAGGAATTCAAAGCCATAACACAACTGTGGTATTTGAATGGAAGATGTCCTGAAGGCACCATTCCCATCAGAAGAACAAAGAAAGAGGATATTCTAAGAGCAAGCTCAGTGAAAAGATATGGTAGGAAGAAGCACAAAAATTCATTTTCTTGCCTCTTTTTCTTTACTTTGGTTGGCCTAATTGTTCTGTTATTTTAAAATTTTCTTTTGAGAGTAGCATGCAATTGCATATGTAGAAGAAGATAAATACTATGGAGCAAAGGCTACAATAAATGTCTGGCAACCATGGATTTTTGGTTTCTATTAGAAGTTAGGTCTCAAGTAAAATGGATTTTTGGTGTCTCTCATTTTCTTTTTATTTTTTTAATGAAAAATGACAGATAGATGCTTATCAAGCCACAAGCTGCTACAACCTCATATGCTCAGGTTTCATTCAAGTAAACAGTGAAATAGCAATGGGGCCAACATCTTCCCAGTCTCGGGCTATCATGGTTCCCAATATGTTATCAGTATACTTGTCTGGAAGGTAAAATGGTAATAATGGTGGTTGGGGCAGCTTCTTTTATTATGGTGGGCCTGGTAAAAATTCCAAACGCCCTTAGGAATATCCTAATTCCCCTCTCTTCTCTCACTGTCTCTGTACCATTCCATGTAATCCTAAGGGTTATTTTTGCTCCCCTTTCTTCACTCCCTGTAGTAACAGGTGCATGTACTCCTTTTTTCCTTTTTAGAGGTTTTGACTACTCATTTTTTTTTTCTTTTCCTTATATATATATATATATATATATATATATATATATATATATATATATATATATATATATATATATATATATAATTTACTTTCCACTCTCTACATAAGAGGTTGGAGAGAAGTCAAGTTTCTCTAGCCAAGAGAAACAGGCTTGTCTTCTACACATGCAATTGTTTGTGTTCTCCCTTCTTGGGTTGATTTGTTTAGTTATTAACGAATGGGTGGAATTTTGGTGTTGGGTGTTTTGAGAATATGGGCTTGGATTTTGCTATTGGCTATATAAGTTTTTGCGTGTTTAGATGCTCAATTCAATTGCATATCAATTTATTAGGATTGTTATGTAATTTGGAGTTAAGTCTTCCAAAGTGAGGGGAAGTTGGTCTAGCCCCAAATTCATTTAGGACCTGTTTGCTTGGGTGGGCCTGATCAAAATGGATAGGATAGACCATCCATTTTGTTTCGAGCCACGATGAAGGGCAGCAGATTGGAAATGGGTGCCTTTTCAATGTTTACTTGCTTTCAAATAGAACATTTTTATAGACTAAACATCTGATTCTTTTGGATAGAGATGAGCCTGAATTCTCCATCCAAATGGACCCTTGAATGATGAGAAAAACTTTGATATGTTACCCATACATTGATCACTCGTATAGGTTTCCTGAAGTTACCCAACTACAAACATTGAGAAATAAAGCAGGTATCTTTATGTTGTAGCAGTAAGAGGTGGGCTGTCATTGGCATTTGCAGATGCATGCTAACAGCATTCCTACTGTGCATTGTGCATTGGCCAGCTTTTTGCAGCTCTCAGCTTGTTTTGTGCATTGTGGCCCACCTCATGAGCTGACCACCCTGATTCTTGGTTTAGGACATCTACATGAGGGCCATCTGATGGATAGCTTGGATCTTATCAACATTGCTGCATCGACACATGTGTGTGTTCTTAGAAAAGCTCTCAAGTCCAACTTGTAATGTGTGGGATTGCAAATTAGAGTTCGATTTTCATTGTAACATGAAATGACACCCTCCACTTCCACAGTTCCTCTTAAAGTAATCGCAGAAATCTCAATTCAGTTCAATTGATCATCCAAACATGAATATGCAAATTGCTCTATTTTGTTTCGTTTGATGAATTTGTCCATTTTGGTTAATGTGCTTCCTTCACAATGTTGCGTAGGTTGCTGGGAAGGGCATTAGCAAATGGGCACCATATCTGGCTACGTAACGCTCTGTATGCCGATAGCAAGGTTTTCACACGCTCACTTCTAGCATACGCTGGTGTTTGTTGCTGGAAGATTTTATTTTCTTTTTTGATTTGCAGAGATTTTATTTTCCACTTGATGCAAATCTTAGTTGGAAATATAATAGAACAAGCTGATTTGTTTTTTCTCGTTTTGTGTTTGATTTATTTTATTTTGATCTTTTTGTATTTGTTGTTTGGTTTTGATCCAATGATTGGCTCCGTATCGATTGTCATGCCTAGAGCGCAGCTATTCAGGTATACTCTTCTTCTTACTTCTTTTCGTACATTGTTACTGAAGATATCTGGAAAACCTTGAGTTAGGACTTAGTAATTAGAAAGAGACTGTTCAGTGGGATTTTTTTCTCAGGTTAGTCAAAAGGTGAATGGAGTGGCTTCTGTAGATTATAACCAGATATAACAAAATAATTTATCCTGTATTTAGGATTTTTTATTTTTTAATTTATTTTATTATTTTTTTAACTTGATTTGGGATGTCGGAGGTGTTTAAGATTTGGTTTTTACCTGATTTGTGTGTGTTTCATTGGCGGCTGGCGGTGGGCCAAGATCTATGGTTGGATGACCATTTGATCTTGAATAAATCCTAAAAATAAGATGAGCATTTTTGGAATCAAATCTTTGACCACAAACAGTAACCATCACTAAGATCCATCATTGCTTACATCCTTCATTTTGGTCAGCTCCGGCGCTCTATAGCCCTGATCTGCTGAATCTTCAAGCATTTCTTGGGTTGAACTTGTTTTCAAATGGAGATGCATGCCAAAAATATATGCTGTATTTGCTATTAGATTCCAATTGCGTTGGATATGGCGAAAGATAGCAATGGTAAGGACCGTGAGCTCAAAAAGAGAATCAATGCAGCTAATTACATGTATTGTGTTGTTCGCGAGTGCTATGCATCATTTAGAAACATTATCAAGCACTTAGTTGATGGGCCATATGAAAAAGAGTAAGGAATGTTTTAATTACAAATGATTTAATAATTCATTTTTTAACAGATATACAATGGGATCTACCTGCTCTGCCTTTTTTTTTTTCTTTTGGTGGGATTATTATTTCACTACAGTTGCATTTCCTGATAATTCTTGTCCGTGGTTTCACTTACATTTCAGGGTCATAAATGATATATTTTCTGAAGTTGAGAAACATATAGCCAATGACACCCTAATAAGTGAATTGAAGATGAGCGCTCTACCCAGCCTTTGTGACCATCTTGTTAAGCTGATTAAATATTTGGTTCATATCTGAAATGTTTCATATTTCATTACTGCCATAAACGAGGTTGGTTGTGTAATCTATAAAAGCCAAATCTTTGTTTAATCATTTCAGTTGGACAATAAACCTGAAGAAAGGGATCGGGTCATCATTCTATTCCAAGACATGCTGGAGGTTGTGACTAGAGACATAATGGAGGAACAGTTTTCCAGGTGAAGCATTTTCAATTTGATTCTTTCATAAAATGCTAATTTATTAGTTGATGTTTTAATGTTGTTCTACATTTTTCTTGGGCAGCCTTTTGGATTGAAGCCATGGTGGTGGTCCTTATGGAAGGTATGAAGCGATGACACCTCTTGATCAACAATATCAGTTATTTGCATCCTTTGGAGCAATCAAATTTTCACTACCTGAATCAGAAGCCTGGAAAGAGAAGGTAAGCAAGCTGATATAATGAGAAGGTCTGGTCTTCTAATTGTGGCTCGCTGATTATTTTCCTTGTTCCAGATCAAAAGGCTGTATCTGTTGCTCACTGTGAAGGAATCTGCAATGGATGTACCATCCAACCTAGCAGCCCGAAGGCGAATTTCTTTCTTCTCAAATTCTTTGTTCATGGATATGCCACCAGCACCTAAAGTTCATGATAAGCTTTCATTCTTGTGAGTTCTCTAGATGTCAAACTCTCATCAATTCCTTGAATTTTTTTTCACGTCAAAAGTTAATTGTTTAATTTAGGAAGTTTGTGATGCATGTGTGAACTTGATACCCCTTCTATTTTGAAAAGGCTTGTGGCTATATGCTTAAGGCCGGTCAACTTTACAGTCTCTACCTGCTGTTTCCGTGCATTGCTTCCTTTCTTTTGAGGACAGTATTTAATATACATGACATAGACTATTTTCTCACACCAGATATGCTCTCAACATTAGGGCCTGTTAACCTGAATAGAAGAATGGAAATCCAGTTCTTTTGACAATTAGTGTGCAGAAAAATATATTGATGATATTAGAAAATCATTGTATTCTTTCCTAGTGTTAGTTATTTTGAGTACTGCACTCAATTACTGAAGATTTGATTCAATTGTGAATTGCAACGATAAATTCAAGCAAAAACTTATGTTGCAAATTGCAAGGATAAATTCAAGCAAAAACTTATGTGGCACGGTGCCCGCACAGGTGAGGTGCGACTTTGATAGGAACTCGTTTATTATTCTGCTTTGGTGATGGCTGCTATATCAAAGGCTGTGAATCCTGCTGAGCCCATCAATCCCGTCGAGCCAATCCAAAATCTTGACCAGGTGACGCCTTATCATTTGATTGTGAAATTTGTAAAAGATCCTACATGAAAACTTGAAATTTGAGTTCAATAGAGTTAAGCATGAAATTCAATGATCTTTTATCATGTTGTAGGCACTTATTTGAGAAAGAAGGCAGAGACCAGGAATCTCTTAGTAAAATTGGTTATTGCCAAACATTTTTATTATAATTTCTATCAGGGCATGTACTACAATGGTAAGAAAAACCATTATTATAAAAATAAAAATTAAAAAAAAAATAATATAGGCCCTTTATATGGAAACCGTAGCTGTTTCTAACTTTAACCTATTGCTACGGCTCTAGTTCTAGTTTCAGCTACAAATATAATCTGTATCTATATGTACTTTTGAGGATTTAATCCGCAACCATTTTCTCAATAGCTACGAATTTAATTCGTAGCCAAATCTTTAAGACCTCTTGCTACGAAGCATAACTATATTTAGCTTTGCTGCTGAACAAGTAGGCTTTTAAAGAACAAGATTTCAGAAGTCAGAACAGTTTGAGTCTAACTTAATCATAGACCTGTAAGAACGATGTATTCAACGATGAACCACATAATTGAAAGTAGGAAAAGGAGAGTATGATAGATCTACAGACTTAAAAAAAGAACCAATGGAAAAAGAAACAACAAGGAAAGAAAACAGAGTGGTTGTGACTGAAATTGAAAAGCATATCACCTTAATGAGATGGTAATCCAAGAGACATGCATGCAAATTGATGCTGATTTTTGAATCTTGCTTTCTAGTTGCCAAAGGAGGGGTTGAGATCCCCTCTTTGTATTGGGGCTTAGTATGCACAAACACATGCATATGCTGCTTTCTTCGTATTAGCAGATGAGTGTATATTTTGCTAATTTACACGCCATGTTCTGCCTTTTAACTGTGCATTCTGTTGGATGTCCTTTCCCATGGGTAGCCTTTAATTCATCCTTCCAAATTTCAGGTTTGTGTGAAGGTTGCTCTTAACAGGCAAACAAAAACACGACTGATTGGGCCAAACTGCCCTGGTATTATCAAACCTGGAGAATGCAAAATTGGAATTATGCCTCGGTATATTCACAAGCCTAGGCGTGTAGGAATTGTTTCTTGGTCCGGCACCTTGACTTATGAAGCGGTATGATTTAATTTGAGTTGAAGCCTTTGATTTTTCAAGAACTTATTTGGGGAATGTGATTGGATTTTTTTTTTACTTCTTTTTTCTTTCATACAAGGCAGGTTTTCCAAACCATGAGGTGGTCAAAATTTGTGGATGCATTTACCAATTACTTGAGTTGGCAGTCTGTTCCATTAATTAAAAACCTCATTGCCAATAAAACAGCTATTATACAGCAAGGAAGAATATTCTATTATAGAATTTTGGACAGGAGATTAATTACTACAAAGTTGCCTCATCTGTAGGACACCTGAACCTCAATCCAAACCGACTATTCCATTGCCAACTTCCTTATTGGAAATCTGTCTTATACAAGACAAAATGATTAAGATTTGTCGGTTAACGATAAGAAACTGAGCATTTGATCATTTTCATAGAAGGAAAATGGAAGAACGGGAAAAGCCAAACTCGTGGAAAAAAGTATCAACGGTACCTAAGAGCTTGAATGACAAAAGCAACCTCTCACACCCAATTGGTAACAGGAGACTTGGCGTTGTTATGTACTAGCACTCTGCAAGTACACCATTTAATGTCCAACACAGATATAGAGTTACGTAGTTACCAATATATATAGACAATTCATTGTTTGATCAAACCAATAGCTGAGACCAACACCAGGTCGTCCCAGAAGAATCTCAATATCGGTACCTAGTTGAGTAATCCTTTGGTGCAATGACCAGACCTTGGCCTTTCCTTGCTCCCCTGTAGAGGGTCTCGATGATGTCAATAAACTCCTGCTTGTCCTTGAGAGCCCAGTTGATCTTGTTGTTGTTTCCAGTGCCCAAGTCAATCATCATGCGCTTGTTGCGGAAGAAGAACATGACAGTCGCGGGGTCGTACAGCTCATACAAGGTGTTGAAGTTGGGCACCTCGGTGATATCTACCAAGTAAATGACAGCAAAGTTCTTTATAGTCTCTGCAACTTTAGCCAGCACCTCATCCATCTACATACAGACCAAAAGTGAAATCAATCCCATCACAATCACAAAAAGAGTTATCCATTTGTTTTGCTAACACATTCAGGTACAAAAGCATTGTAAAAGACACATTATTTGCTTTGCATTGTCAATGTATGCCCTCCCCATTATGAAAAAATACATTATTTGCTTTGCATTGTCAATGTATGCATTCACATTATGAAATTCATTTTTTTCCTATGATGTGGAAGGTGATGATTTTATTAAGTGAAGCCAATGCAAAAAGAACTACAAATCAGACCAAAAAAGATCGCAGGGGTGTGTGTGTGTGGAAGGGGAGACCTACCGACTAAAATCCTTGAGGCTAAGGCCCACCCCATTATGTTCAATTTAGCCCTGCTAAAAACCTCCAAAGCACGCCCGCTACAACTAAAACAATGATTGTTCCTCTCCCCCCAAGTAAAACCAAATGCCAGCCAACAAAGTCTCCAGACTGCCCTCTCTACCTTTCTCACTCCTCCACTGTGCCAAGACAAAAGGCAAATCAATTGAACCCACCAGCACCCACATCACACCGAACAAGTTGTCCCAAACTTACCAAACAAAAGAGCAATGGACAACTGGTTCCTCATTTTTCAAACACACACACTATAGAGAATGCTAGTGTATTGTGTATGTGGTTAGTGGCCCTTTTAGTCCCTTTTAGTGTAAGTGCATGTGCACACTTCGCTCCTCCTGTGGTATACTATATGCTTTATTATAATAAAATATTATGTGTTAGGGCAAGCTAGCCTAACACAACATCTCTCCCAAACTCTCCTCTTTCTTCTTCTCTTTCAATATTCTCTTCTTTTCTTCACATTATTATCATCATATCATTCTCTACTTGGTATTAGAGCATAGATCCAGGCATTGTGCATCCAAGAAATTGAAAGGCGACACGTCACCTTGCTGACGTCAGCAGCCGTACGACTGACGTCAGCGTTGTACGGACATATGGACTCGTTTGAGCTAAAAGTTTAGGGGTTTGATATATTTTAATTTTAAAAGATTTGTCATAATTTTTTAAGAATTTTTTGGACCTCCTTTCATGGTATTTTGGGCGAAATAGAGAAATTCGAAAATCAGGCCCATCTTCCGTTTTTCTTCGATCTACCTTAAATCGGTAAGCTTTTCTTTGGTTTCTTTGCTCAAGATGGAATAAAATCTTTCTCCCAAGCTACCCATGAAAGATTTTTTTACTTAAGATCAATGTTTAAGAGGTTTTTAACTTCAAACAGACGTGCGGTTGGGCCATTTTTCACTCGGCTGGGCCGTTTTTGACTGAGTTTCATGGTATTTTGGATGATTGATATTTGTTTGAGGTTTATCTCTTATTATCTTGAAGGATTGAATGAGATAGAGTTGTTTGAATCAATCCTTCTCGGCGTAAGGCCTCTCTTGGCATAGGTTTATCTCTCTTGGACTCTCCTATGGCTGACAAAGGACCCTCATCTCTTGGCATAGAGTCTCTTCAATCCAACCCCTTGCAGATTACCTCCACTAAGTTGAATGGTGACAACTATCTTCAATGGACACAATCTGTAAAAGTATTTTTAGGAGCCCGTGAAAAGTTGTCGTATATTTTGGATGATCCCCCAAGCTCTACAGATGTTATCTACAAGTCTTGGATAAAAGGAGAATTATCAAGTTATTGCATGGTTGTTGAATAGTATGGATTCCTCGATTAGCCATTAAGTGATGTTTTTATCCTTAGCTAAAGGCATTTGGGATACGCTTCATGATATGTTCTCGGAATCTCAGAATTTTTCACGGGTATTCCAGCTTATTCAAGAAATTGGTCGGTTCTAACAAAACTCCAGATCGTTAAAAGATTACTATTCGACACTTCGAGGTATGTGGGATGAGTTGGATATGTATTAGCTGCTTCCTTCCAAATGTAAAGAGGATCATGAACATGCTCATAAGCAGCGGGATGATGCTTGTTTCATGCAATTCCTAGCCGCGTTGAATTCTGATTATCTTCATGTTCGAGATCAGGTTGTTATGTAGGATCTTTTTCTCCCATTGACGACAGTTTATGTCATATGTCAGCGTGTTACTGTCTCTACTCTTCCTTCTCATTCATTGGTGCCACCCGAGCGTTCAGCACATCTTGCTGGCGATCAGTCCTCGCTTGGTCTTCGGGTACCATCCTTGAGGTCAGGGCACATTTCTGATTTTGGTGGTCGTGGTAGAGGCCGCGAGGGAGATCGTAGTCGTGGCGGCCGTAGTCTTCGTGGTCATGGTGGACATGGACGAGGATGTGATGGTTCCCGCATTTGTTTACATTGCGGTGGAGCTAATCACACCGTTGATTATTGCTGACAGATACATGGTTGTCCTACGTATGTCGCTTCTTCTATTGCATCCATAGTTGCTCATGAGACATATGCTTCCAATCCAACAGCTGAGTAGTTTACTTTAAGGTAGTCTCTTATCATTTCTCGGGCTGCATATGATGCCCTTATGCGGCTTCACATTCGTGATATTCCTGACTCTGGAGCTTCCTCCCTCACATAGCTTCAGCCCAGTCAGGTACTGTCCATCTTACGTCATCCTCTCCTATCTCCTGGGTCATAGACTCTGGAGCTTCCTCCCATATGACTGGTAAGTTTTGATTCTTTTCTTCTTATTCTCCTTCTCCTCACACTTAGTATGTCACAGTCGCAGATGGAATCCAAACTCCCATCTCTGTGATTGGTTCGATCCCTCTTTCTTCTTCCTTGTCTTTGTCCTCAGTCTTGTATGTGTCTCGTTTTCCATTAAACTTATTGTCTGTTAGCTCTCTTATTAAATCATTAAATTGTTCCATTACCTTCTTCCCTTCTTATTGTTTGTTTCAGGATCTACAGACGAAGAGAGTGATTGGTGGGGGGCATGAGCGAGGAAGCGTTTATCTTCTTGACAATACACCCGTTGCCGCTTCTAGTAATCTTTCTCTGGATCGAGAGTCCAAGACTCGGCGGCATTATTGCTTAGGCCACCCATACATAGCTAGATTGAAAATTTTGTTTCCCTCTTTATCTGTCACTAAACCGTTATGCTGTGATATTTGTGAATTGTCTAAACATCATCGTGCTACATTTCCACCTAGCTCCTCTTGGAGGAAATCTCAACCTTTTCTTCTGGTTCACTCGGATGTTTGGGGACCAGCTCCGGTTACCTCCACTTTTGGATTTAGATATTTTGTCACATTTATTGATGATTATTCATGCATGACTTGGATTTATCTTTTGAAATCTAAAAGTGAAGTGTTTGATGCGTTTAAAGTATTTTATCATGAAGTGTGCATTCAATTTTAATATTCCATCAAAACCCTCCATTCTGATAATGGGGGGGGGGGGGGAGAGATACATGTCTACTGCCTTTCTGTCCTTCTTGCAGGAACGTGGTATTTTATCTAGGACGTCATGTGCTCACACACCTCAACAAAACGGTATTGTAGAATGAAAGAATCGTCATCTTCTTTAAGTTGCTCGCACCATTCTGCTTGGTATGCATCTACTTAAACATTTTTAAGGTGATGCTCTTCAAACTGCTACTTTTCTTATAAATCGTATACTTTCACGTATCTTGTCTTACAAATCTTCATTTACTATATTGTATCCTCATGATAATCTATTTCTTCAACTACTTAAAGTTTTTAGTTGTACATGCTTTGTTCAAATTTTGGATGGAAGTAATGATAAACTTAGCCCTAGGGCAATTAAATGTGTCTTTCTAGAGTCAGAAAGGGTAAAAATATTTTGACCTATTGACTCGCAAGAAATATGTCTCTGCCGATGTAACCTTCTTTGAGAATATTTCTTTTTTCTCAGCTCTAGGTCGATCCTTCTGTGATCCTCATACGAGTCAGGGGGAGTATAACTCTTATCCTCTTTCCACTAGTGATCATGGGAAAACTCCTCTCCCCTCCATTCAGTATCCTGTTGGTGATTTGGGTGAGCCTAAGCCTCTGCGGGTGTATCATCGTCGAGATAAATCTTCACACGCTCAGCCATCCACCCTTCCGCTCACTTTGGATGTTGGCTCAGGTGACTCTCCTACCTCAAGTTTACATCTTCCCATTGCCTTGCACAAAGGGTCACAATCTTATACTCAATACCCCATTAGTAATTTCTTTTCATATGATCATCTTTCATCGTCTTTTCAATCGTTTGCAGCTTCCCTTTCATCACAGACTATTCCTTGATCTCTCTCACATGCTCTTCAAAGTCCTGATTGGACGAAGGTGATGATAGAAGAAATGTCTACTCTTGAGAAGAATCATACTTGGGACCTTGTGCCACTTCTTTAAGGCCATAAATCTGTTGGCTGTCGATGGGTTTATATGTAATGACCCATAAATTTCCGTACAAGGGTTCGAGTATCACCTCGACCAGAAATCACTTAGGATTAAATCCTTTAGAAATTTAACAAAGCTAACTAAGTGCTAAACTAGATTAGCCATAAAATCCGTTAGAATCGCTTTAAATACGATCTGCAAGACCCAAAACTTATAGAATCATTGATGCTAGGTTACCCTAAAGTTTAGGATCAAACTCATTAGCCGGCTATTCTCGGGAATGACTTGGAACTTCGTATTAGGTCTAGATCGCACATCGGAAGTCCGATTAACACGAAGTTAAGGAACTAGGACCGCCTCACTGGGCTCGACAACCATCTCGGAAATCAAGTCCAGACAATGTCCCACGGCCATTCGATCGCGTCCGGAGCGAGGGAGTGTGAAAACCACCATTTCCTTTACAAAATAAATATCTTGAATAGTGATTTGACACAATTTGTTTGCGGATCAGTATTAAGCAACCAGACTGTCAGAATCAGACCAAATTACACCCTCGGATCAGGAAAAATTTTAGGTACATTTACATGTACTTGAAATTTCGGATCGTGGCCCACTGACCGTTGAACTGAAAGTGGTCCACTCCGTGTGATCTGGGAATCCGATCGAGTCGAAAACGTAATCCCACGTAGATCCATGAGTTGTGAGCTTAAGTCTGACGTTTGGCTCAAGGGGGGCCGCCAGAAATACTCTTTTGAGCTGGAAAAGCGCCGAATTGCTTATAATAGTCGTACCTCTTGAACCAGAGTCTGTTCCGGGGAGGTTTTAGGCTATATAAGGGCCTTAGAATAGCCCCTCTCACATCCATACGAATTTGGGATAAAACCCTAGAGAGAGAAAAAGAGAGAGAAAGCTTAGGAGAAGTGAGAGAATCTTCCTCCTACTGTTGCAAATCACCCCACGGGCTGCACCACCCTTTCCTTGACGTTTTTCCGGCGACACCGAATCCGTTTTAAGGTAATAAATCCTAACCCTAGACCTGTTTTGAGGAGTGTCGGCTGCAGGTTATGAAATAGCTAACCGATTTCCCTCTTTAGGCTAGAAAACTCCCGAATACGGAAGCCCATCAAACCTTGCTGATCCGTTGAGATTCCAAGAGGCAAGGTGAGGACTTTAGGTGTATAGGTTGCGGTTTTCAACGCTTTCAATGTCAGATAATGGTAGATTCATGATCTGCATGCAATTGCACATGTACAAAGTGCTTTCCATTTTCTGTTTCGATTAAAATTGTAGAATTTGGAATTTCACATACTCTAGGTATTCGTATAAAATACCGTATACGTATTTTTTATGGAAATATGTTTGACATGTTTATTTGTCGTATGGATATATGACGTATGGATAAAATACTTAATTGGCGAAAGGATTCGCCTAAATACATGTTTACTAATAAACACTATGTATGTAGAAATACGGTATTGTAAGAAGTACCGTATACATGTATACTTTAGCGAGGTGTTTGTCATGATTAATTGTTGTATAAATATATTATGTGCGCATAAAATAATTGCTTGGCGAAAGGAATCGCCGTAATACAAGTTCCCTCGTAAATACTATGTATGTCGAAATTGGGTATCCTAGAAAATACCCCATGCGTATAAATTTTGCTGATGTAATTATCATGATTATTTGTTGTATGAATATGATATATACGTATAAAATACTAGTTTGGTAAAGGGACAACCCTAGTGCACTTTCCTCTAACATACGTCATGTATGTTGAAATAGTGCATTCCAAGTGTTGGTGAAATTGCTTGTGAGTGTAAGTGCTTAAGCGTTAGTGCCTTAGGTAGGTGCTGAGATGGGGTTCTCAACTACCTTAGAGTCATGTATGATACCCTCCATGTGGTTGTTTACTCTAACCACTCACTTATGAAATATATGTATTTGTATCCCTATTTGTATAGTGCTTTACAACATGCTTTTGAATATGCTTTGTAACTTGTTTATTAACATGCTTTATGACATGCTTTATAACATGATTGCTAGTGTTCTTGAATTACCATGTTATCATGTTGTACTTCACATGCTATGGTTAGGAATTGATTGAGCTTGGGACTATGTCCATAGTCCAGGCATCCGGTATCAGACTTGGAGTTGTAGTTGAGATTCGTTTCGCCACACATGATGTGTTGGTGAACCCGTGTCGTACTTCGGTTGGCGATAGTGGTTGGCCACACAAGGTACTTCTGCGCTTCATATCGCCCAACTTGTTGTGCGCTCGAGCCAGCCGAACACGTCAAGTAACCCGTGTGTCTCATGTATGTTCACCATGTTTGGTCGTTGATGTTTGAACCTAGGGTACCAAACTTACCAGTGAAAATCCCGTTAACCATGGTACCTCGATCCGCTAAGACTCATGAGCCGGGCATGGTGGTATGGGATACCGTGGTCGAGCTGTCGGCCTACGCTGGGGCTACGTGCCTCCTCGTAGTGACCAGTGAACAACTTAACTCGTGAGCCGATTATGGTGGTATGGGACACTATATTCGCGCTGTCGGCCTACATTGATAAGGTGATGGGGAGTGGTGCAACCTTTGTGCGTAATGTACCACAGCGACCCTTTGTAGTGACCGCGAGCATATTCTGAAGTCGCAGTGCGCCTTAGGGTTCGCCGCGATATATAGAGTATGAACTAGGCCTGTTTCTATATTGTGATGAATCGTTTAAGGGGTGATGGGGGACCGGTGCAACCTTTGTGGTAACAGCCCTGGCAGCCTCTGTAGTGACCTAGAAAACACACCATTGTCTGATATTAACTAGGACTGACGACCCTAGAATGGATCATGTTTGGGAATGATACAAGGGAGGTACCTTAGTTTCCCAATCCTGCTGTTTGAAATGGATTAATTAAAAACTCGGTAATCATGCTCATCATGCATCGCATGTGCCTGGAAGATGTGGAGTACTGTGGGATGTAAGCATGCCGTGAGCGTGAGATGGTGTCGCATAAGGGAGTATGTCGGTGAGGGCATCCATCATACCTGCATACATACTTGCATTAATAAGAGTAACTAGGAGTGTTTGACTTCCTGCTTTATCATTACTACTTGACTGCATTGATAATATGATAACTTATGCCTTATTGTTCCACTGAGTTAGCTACTCACTCCCACGTTACGGGACGGTGTTGCGCACACCAACCCGACTCTGTCTCAAGTTTAGGCGAGCCGACAACTCTGGAAGCGGAGCCTGATTATGACGAGGACCAAGAGGAGTTCTCGTATATGCAGTTCTCTGGCGGCTTCGACTAGGCTGTCAGGACTGGCGGGTTTTACAGGGATTGTACTTAGTTTTATTTTTAATATGTTATTTATAAAACAGACATGTTTATGGTGACTCAGATGGATTCATACTCTAGAGAATGAAACGTTTATTTTGTTCTTTACATACATATATATATATATATATATAGTTCGATCTTAAAACTTGCTTTTATACAATTGACCTGAGTATGAATTCTTGTTTTGGTATAATCTTATTCATGTTTATTGCTCTAACACAGACAACATTCAAACATCATTAAATATGTTGCATAAGTGATGCGTTGGAACTCGAGAGTTGAGTTACACTCGACCCCGATTTTCAGGGCGTTACATTATACGATCAAGTTTCTTCCAGATGGCTCCATTAATCGCTCTAAAGCCCGTCTTGTTGCTAAGGGTTACACAGACTCATGGTGTGGATTACTTCGAGACATTCTTTGTAGTGGCTAAGCTTAATTCGATTCGCATCGTGATCTCCTTGGCCATTAATTTATCATGGCCCTTGTTTCAGCTTGATGTTAAGAATGCATTTCTCCATGGAGACCTTGCAGATAGGGGTGTACACGGGTCGGGCCGAGTCGAACTGGCCTCAGCCCGTCCAGGCCCGTTCAACAGCCGCACCAGGTCCGAGCCGGACCGGGCCTGGTCACCGGGCCAACATCTCCAGTTCGAACCGGGCCCGATGCGAGTTCGGGCCGAGTTCGGGCCGATTCGAACCTTCAGTTCGGGCGATTCAACCCGAGTTCGCCGATTTCGAACCTTACTTTTGAGTGATCTACACAAATTTCTAAGGTGTGTGCCATATAATTGGATAGACCTCACTTTTGAGTCGTCTAATCATGGTTGTAGGATGCACCTGTTGGATAGTTCGGATGTCATACATGTTCCACGATAATAAACTCTTTGCCAAAGCTAGTTGAAGAGAAAGGTTGGTTAGGTTTAAGAATTTTGCTTTCAACCTAGGACTATCACAACTATTTTTTATGAAGTTGTAAACTATTCAAAATAAATGACACTTGCATGTGCTCAAGAATTTCATTGTCATTAACTACTAAAATCCTTGGCCTAAGTAATTCTCTATTATTTCCTTAGAGGTTTTATAACCTTCAAAGATCTTAATGAAATCTTCTTATATAAAGGTCAACATAGATGTGCTTGCAATCAAGTCTTCTTCCTTGAATTTTTCTAAAGTCTTTTTTTACTTCTTCATTGAAATTTTAATTAAGCTTAGATGGATCTATTTCCAAAAGATATGCATGAATATCCTAAATGAGGAAATATTCAAAAAAAAATAATTCATATGGTAATTTTAGTGCCCATCTAGTTTGTCCACTTTTTTTTAAAATTCAGTTATGACTATACAGTTCGCATTTTTAAGAACTTCTAAAGTCAAGTTTGTATGTGTGGAAAACAGCTACTCAATGCATGCAATAATGCAAATTTTTTCGGGTCGGGCCGAGTCGGGTCGGGCTGAGTCGGGCTTCGGGCCGAGTCGGGCTGAACTGGGTCAGATCCGAACTCGGCTTGAACTCAAAACGGGCTTTGAAAATTGACCCGTCCTGATCCGGAACTCAGTTCCGGGTCAGGCCGAGTCGAGCTTTTTCGGGCCGGGTCGAGCAGGCTAATCGGGCTGGCCTAGTTTGTGTACACCCCTACTTGCAGAGGAAGTTTACATGCATTAACCTCTTGGCTTTGTTGCTTCTCACAACCCTGCCCTTGTATGTCGGTTGAAGAAGGCTCTTTATGGACTTAAACAATTTCACATGCATGGTTCGAAAATTTTAGTTGGGCTCTCTTGGAGTTCGGCCTTGTTTGTAGTTATGCCGATCATTCTCTCTTCATATGTCGTTGATCGATGAGCATCATGGTTCTCATTGTCTATGTGGATGATATTGTTCTGTCCAATAGTGATTCTACTGGAATGAGGGAGGTCAAATATTTTTTGAAGACCAAGTTTGAGATCAAGGAACTTGGCCCTTTTCGCTACTTCCTCGGAATTGAAGTTGGTCACTCATCATCCAGATTGACCTTGTCACAACGAAAATATGCGCTCAATCTTCTCATGGAGACCGGCATATTAAGGTGCAAGCCTGCTACCACTCCTATGGATACTTCACAGAAGTTTCGACCAGATGATGGTGCTCTCCTTACTGATCCCGAGATGTATCGACGACTTGTAGGCCGACTTATTTTCCTGACTATTACTCGCCTAGATCTCTCATTTGCAGTGGGCATTGTTAACCAATTCATGCAAGCTCCCCGTACTTCCCATCTCATGGCTATCTACCGCATACTTCGGTATCTAAAATCAGCCTAGGGTCCTGGCGTCCGCTTTCAGTCCCATGGTAATCTTCATCTTTTTAACTATTCCGATGTTGATTGTGCAGGTAGTACTTTTGATCGCCACTCTACATCCGGCTTCTGTACCTTCCCAGGTGACAATCTTATTGCGCGGTCCTCAGCTGAAGTAGAATATCATGTTATGGCTTATGTGACGTGTGAACTCGTATGGCTTCGCAACCTTCTTGAAGAACTTGGTTATCCTCCTTCGAATCCTATTCCTCTTCATTGTGACAACCAAGCGGCCATCCATATTGCTCGTATCCCGGTTTTCCACGAGCGAACCAAGCATATTGAGGTTGACTGTCACTTTATTCAGGAGAGTAGCTTATAAGGAAATCGTCACTCCCTTTTATTCGATCTGGGAATCAACTTGCTGATGTTCTTACAAGGTCCTTGAGTGGAGATGCTTTTCATTATTTTCGTGCCAAGTTAGGCATGATCAACATCTATGCTCCAACTTGAGGGGGAGTATAGAGAATGCTAATGTATTATGTATGTGGTTAGTGACCCTTTTAGTCCCTTTTAGTGTAAGTGCATGTGCACACTTCCCTCTTCTCCTGTGGTGTACTATATGCTTTATTATAATAAAATATTATGTGTTAGGGCAAGCTAGCCTAACACAACATCTCTTCCAATCACTCCTCCTTCTCTCTCAATATTCTCCTCTTTTCTTCACATTATATATTATCATCAAATCATTCTCTACTCACACATTCAGGAGCAGCATCATCATCCTCTTTCGAAGGTTGTCAATAGCGAGCACCTCGTCATCATCATTCTCTTTCAAATGTTATCAATAGTTAGCACCTTGTTCTAACCCACGAACAGAACAAGAGTTGCAACCTTATTGCGCCAAATTGCCACATAAAAATGGCGTGCCACAACTGCGCTCCCGTCGAAGAGCTGGTGATTGTTTTATATAAGGAACTAACAGAGAACAAGCCAGACTTTTCTTTGTTCTATATCATAGCATCACTATCTCCCACATCCCACCAAGGGAATAATGTTGCGCAACCACTCCGATAGCCTGATAAAATCTTCCAACTCGTCGTTTGTCAAACTCCTGAGACAAGGAGGAGCTCAAATCAACTCATCTCCTGAAAAGGAGAGACATTGCACAATCAGGATATTTCCATCAAACGCGATTCTATCTAGCCTTGGAAAGTCTTCATACAACACTTTCTTGCCCAGCCAAACATCCTCCCAAAAAGGAATCATCTTGCCGTCACCTAAAGAAAAACTCACCCCCTTAAAAACTTTAATGTCAACCCAACTATAGACTTCTTTAGAGACAAGACCTTGTATAGAGATGAGCCCTTGCCACCATCCCCCTCCTTAAACCCCATAAATTGTCATCCTTAGACCTAAACCTCCAAAGCCATTTTCCTGGCAAAGTGGAGTTCATTGCCTCCAATTTCCTAAGACCAAACTGCCGTCATCAAATGGTTTGCACAACTCATCCTACTTTATCAAATGAAACTTGTGCTTCGCTTTAGCTCCCTACCATAAGAAATCTCTCTTAAGCTTCTCAAATGAGACAAACTTTGGACATCTGAAAATAGACATAAAACAAATCAGACGATTAGACATTAATGCCTCTATTAGTGTCAACCTTCCTCCCAAGGAAAGATGTCTGTCAAGGTGTTCCTTAACGGTAATGATGACCATAATGGTCATTGCCATTACTGTTATATGATTGGGCCGCTACAACCATAACGGCTTTTTTTACTTCAAAAAAACCTATTTCGGCCCCATTACGTGTTAAGTTATGGCCCCTTAACGAGTAATGGTTACAAATGTTAATGTTACCAATACCATTGTGTGACCATTTTGGAATGCCTTGATATCTACTCTTCCATCTTAACAAATTTCTTTCAAAACTCCCCATGACTTTGTCCCATAAATGCTCGGTCAGTTTCCCTATTCAAAGTGAGAGGCCAAGATAGGAAGAAGTGATCCAACACAACAACCAAATACTTCTACAAAATTAACCACTTCCTCCTTAGAAAGAGGAATGCCCAACAACTCACTCTTAAGGATATTCACATTTAATCATGAAACAGCTTCAAAGCATCTATTGATCTTCCTTAAACTATCCACTTTAGCCTCATCCGCATCACAAAATAAATAGTATTGTCTGGATGCTAAAGATGAGTGACTTGGAAATCTATCTTATCCACACTAAAACCTTTGATGTAACCCCACGGCTAACCTCTTATTTAGCATCTTGCCTAAAGGAATAAGTAGGGAGGGAAAGACCTAGAAATTAAGTGACTAAACACAAACTTAAATCCAGCTTCTCCATTTTTGCTCGCAACCCAGACATAATCTATAAACTTTCAATCAACATGATTGTACACCTTTTTGATATTGAGCTTGCAGATAAGAACCTTTTCCCTCACCTGTATTGTGAATCAATGAATTCATGAGCTGTTAATGCGCTATTTACAACTACCTCTCAACCACAAGCTCCTTGAAATTTAGAGATCGCACTACCCAAAACCACATGAAATTTGAAGGCCACAATTTTAGCTAATATTTTATAAGGATCCTCATAAGACTAATTAGACTAAATTCCCTCAAACGTTCTACTCCTCCCTTTTTTGGTTTGATAGCAATAAAAGTTAGACCCAATTCTATCACAGGGTTCTCGTTACCATGAAATTCATTGATGAAGCCCACCAAGTCGCCTTTTACGACTTCACAAATACTTTTAAAAGAAAGCTATGGGGAATCCATTCAGACCAAAGGCCTTGTCACTACCTGGATACTCTTACCTTTGCTTGAAATTAAATCAAAATGCAAAATTTCTAGTCACGACCTACTCACCCTTTCCCAGTAAGGTCTTTGAAAAACTTAGGCACCACGTATTTTTTATCTGTCCTCTAACCTCTCCCCATCCATCGAAACACTTTTGATCTTTTTTAGCTCTAGCCTGGGCACTAGCCATTGCATGAAAAAATTTGTATTTTTGTCCAATTCTTTGAGCCAAGTCACCCTAGACCAATGCTTTCATATGGTTTTTCTCTTCCCTCAAAAGATTATATGCTGCCAAATAAGTCTCTGGCAAAGCTTTTCCTTTCGAAAGAGCGATACCTTCTTCCTTTATATCAAGGTCTTGAGTATTTTTGCATTAGAGAGTATGTCTATTGTTGTCAAATGCGATCGCATATACGTATAATGTGGATCGAATCACATATATCATGATGGCATATGCGATCCAAGCAAGTATGCCATGACATACTTTTATATGCGGCCAATATGCGATCGCATACTGCATATGTGATTGCATATTTCCTAATAATCAGACTGGGAGCAATTTTTATTTTTTATTTTTTTCAATTTGGAGAACTTTTGCCTATAAATAGGCACTCATATCCCCTCCATTTTCACTACTCTTTACTCAAAAGTTCTAAATCTTTTACTCTAATCTCTCTACAATTACTTCAAGTATTTTAAAAAAAAAAAAAAAATTTTTTTTTATAAGTTGTGCTTACTTTTTATAAACTAAGCCGTACATGCCATACATACCGTTAATAACGTCATTCGAACTAAAAACAAAAATATTAGCATGATTCAAAATTTCCGTGGCCCCATGAATATTTCAAACGTGGACTTTCAATTATCACGTTTTTCACCCACTTAAGAATTATATACGGTTCATTTTTGGCCACGTGTCCTAAAACGAACTCACAAAATGGATGGACGGTGAGGATTTCTCACAAACATCCCAGTGGGCCCAACCTGCGTTCCCTGCGCAGTAACTTGCTGCGAATGGCTTTTCGCGGGAAATCCGCTTCCAATTTATAGGCGCGTATGTTAGATTCGTACCGTTTAACAGTTTTAAACGGTGGTGACTCATTCTCCTCGCATCTGACACTGATATACGGATATCCAGACAATCCAAACTGTAGGTCAAGTTGTGGATGGACTACTTGTCAAAAGTTATAATTATCAAACGATCATAAGCATCCAATCAGTGGATATTATATGGATGGTTAAAAGTAAAATAATGAGTGGTTCAAATTCAAAGGAAAAATCGAATGGCTGCTATTCTATTCTCTTTGCATTTTTTTGGGTTATACTCCATCGAGAGGTAGATTAGCGATTTCAACCGTCTTAACTATGACCGGTGTACGAATGAAGAGTACAGCCTAGGAGTGTCGCGGTGGGACGCGGATTGCCCGACTCGAACAGAAGCGGATTGGCTGGCATACCTCACACCAGCTATATAGCTGGTGTATAGACCAACGTCAATAAGTTCTTTGGGTTTGATCATGAGGCAGGCATGTGTTATATCCAAACTGTCCATGCATTTGGTGGTGAGCTGTTCTTAATGCTTCATACTAAAATAAGACAGATCTAACTATCAAGAGAACCACACTGCAAAAGGCGGTGGGGATTGACATATACTATTGAAACCCTTTTTAGGTCACAGAGGTTTTGGATCAATATTAAATTTGCTTTTCATCCAGTTATTTGTGACCTTATGAATAGATTGGATGGAAAATAAACGTTTTGGTGGGGCCTATGAATTTTTTAACGGTGAAAATCATTATCTCCGTTGCTATTCGTTGTGTGGTGCAGCTGATCTTTGTATATGATTCAGTTTTTGGATAATATCCTATAATAATCTCTAAAAATAGATGAACAATGTAGATATAATAAATACATCACTGTGGGGCCATGTAACTATCATCTCCTTTGAACCGTTGGTACAACTCTGAGCTTGAGTAGCGTCAGTGCTGATCTTCCACTAGGACGCGGACTGCGTACTAACCCCCGCCCGTCCCTAGCTCCAAACCGGCAGTTCTATGGGTGGGGCCACCGTGATGTATCTGTACATCCAAGCTGTCAATCTTTTTTCTCAGATTATTTTAAGGTATGAGAATAAAAATGAGGCAGATCCAACTCTCAAGTGGACAACACTAAATAATAAGCTTGGTTGCATTAAAATGCACAAAGCATTAAATGTCAGTTGCAGTAAATGCAAGAGTCATCGGTGGTGTGGTCCATTTGACCGTTGGATCTGCTTCATTTTTGTTTTGATGCATTAAAATAATACGAGAAAATGGATAGACGACTTGGATGTACAGATACATCACGGTGGGCCCGCCCACAGAACTGCCCGTTCAGAGCTAGGGACGAGCGGGGTAGTACGCAATCCGCGTTCGGACAGACACCACCAAGTTATTTGGCCCCAACATGATGTATGTTTTGTATCTATACTAACCATATATTTGGAGAGATCATACTAAAGCACGAACCAATGAATGAGTCAAATCTTTTTTATTTTATTTATTTTTTTTTATATACACGCACACACACACCACCACACACTCACGCCATGGTGGGATTTCACCACCTATGGGTACTCGAACCCTCAACCAGGTGTTGAAACTCCTGAGAGTCTACCACAGGGGTAAGAATAAGGACCCGAGTCAAATCTAAATCTAAAGTGGATTCCATCACATAAAACAATGGAGAGAGTGACACCCACCGTTAAAAACTTCTACAAGTAACAAAAGTTTTCCATCAAGTAGATATTTATGTTTTCCCTTCTTTTATATGTGCCTTAACACATGAACAAATTGGATCTCAAATAAACATCTGGTGGGCATCACTCTCCCCTCTGTTTTCTATGGTGGGGTTCACTGCAGCTTTGGATCTGCCTAATTCTTTAAATCATGCCCTAAAATGATAACTCCAAATGGATGGACGGTGTGAATATAAAACATACACCATGGTGGGGCTCACATATCTTGGTGACATCACTTCAATAATGAGTCTCACTACTCAACCTGTTAGTATCTAATCCGCGTCCGATTTCACTAACCGCGATGTCTAATGGGGAATTGGATTGCATATTGAGTTAGTATGCTTTTATAGAACCCTGTAGATCAGATGCATCACGAAAATGACCAGAACACTATCCCAGAAGGAATTACTAAGCATCGTGTTCAAAACCCTCTTCACACCCTAGGTCTATCTTTGATTCCACTCTAAGTACTTCTCAGAAATGAACAAACCCCTAAGACCAGTACGATGCATATACAAGTCAAGTGCATTAAAGTTTGTGGTGAATCGTCACACCCAATCTAACGACGTTCCCCTGACAACACTCGTGCATTGTAGCCAACAAACACGAGTGACCGTATACGAAGTTTATCACCCTCCTCCCATCCTCGATGGTCTTCTAGACAGAATTCCTCTACACTATCGCCTCGAGCATCAGATCAATGCAGTATGCCGCGCACAGGGTCCAATAAAGATAGTATTTCATCAGCTTCTTTCCCGCCTTGACGAATGTACTATCGTTATCTATAACTTAGACGACGTTTGCGGACCCAACCTCTCCAATCACTCCTTTTAGAAGGTAATATATGTGAGAGTAATCTTTTATATTGGCGGATGCATCAATGGATTTGGGGAAAATGGGTTGCCCTTAACAGTACACCGTGAAGTTAATAATGGACATCTTCATGGGTCCTGTCCACCTCCACGCATGACTGTCAATTCATACTACTCTTAGCTCGGCTTGAGTTCACGTACTCAAGCCTACATCTCCTCATACTCTTGATCGAGGTAGACCCCAAGGATCTGCTATGGTGTTGAAGGCTTCATGTCTACCTCAACACACTGCACTGTCTTGATCATATTTTGAAAGTGAATGGCAGCTACATTTGTTGGCATGTGGCTCAAGATTAATTACTTAGATATGGTGCTCCCCATATCCCCCGAACCTCCTTGCTCCATGTGAAGGTGGTAGTGACATGCTAACTGCATTAAAATTTAGGTACTTCAACAGTGAATGGATTTTGGATACGGGTATACTTCATATCACATGACTCTAATGACCCCAGCTTTTATAATTAGTCATATACATTCGTACCAACACACAACATTTAAGGGGAGATAGTGAATGCTTAGAAGTATTGTAGGTTAGATTGTCATCGTTCCTGTTCACGGTAGAAGTGTTGAATTTCGAGGGTGAAATTCTCTTTAAGGGGGGTAAATTGTATAACCCCGTACTTTCTAGTACTTGGGTGTTACCATGAAAATCTAAATTAGTTCACACGTGTGCGGAAATACACGTGACTCATCTTATGCATCACATCTAGTGGCCCACAATCTATTCACTTTGACCGACTAGTACAATCTTCATCCATATATTAAGTCATCTGACCGTTGGGAGTGAAATTCACCTATAAATTGAGCTTTCTATTAGATTGATCCTTAAGATGGGTCATCACGTAATCACAGAACTTACTTTAAGATATTAATCTCTTTGATAGTTAAAGGTCTAGTTCTTATTCAAGACTGACCATACAATTGCATTAGAACACTTTAGATAAACTATAGATCGATCACAACGTTCCGTTGATCGATCTAGCGACCGATTTCCCTAACTTGACTGTCAGATTATAAAATCGACCATAAGACCGTTTAAGTATTAGATGTAAGGCCCGTATCCTAGCCCGTACTGTTCCGTAGGCTTCCACGGTCCTCCCGGTCGTATTTCGGCGACTCGCGACGTGTAAATAGCATTTATGCGCAATCCTAAGTCATATCCTGTATTTCAGAGTCGGTTTGACCCGAGACTTGTACCCGTGCGACTACACTGTCGCCGCGGTTCTAATGCCACGTATTACGCGCCGAAGCGATACCCAGGCCAAGAGATGTGGGTCTGCGTTCAGTTCGAGAAAACGTCCCGCGTTTGCAAACCCAAGAGAATCTCTATAACATATCCCATCAATCGATTTCATCAATCACCACATCATGTCAAGTACAATACCATCCCCAAAGTCAACTCTCTCTCTTACACACCCTTATGTGTCAAGTACACATCACTCATTCCATCACTCATCCCTCTCTCTTACAACCCTCTCTCTCTCATCTCTTCTCCATCCATTCTCTTAAGCAACCGTCCAAGCAAGAGCTTCCATGAGAGAGAGCTTGTGTGTGGCCCACCTCCCTATCTCCCATCTCCACCGTCCAATCTCCATCATCTTTATCAAAGTGGTAGCCGAGGAGCTTAGCTTGCCATTGATCCAAGGAGAAGTAAGAAAGGTGGGTGATTTATGATTTCTACCGTTTATTTGATGAATTGAGGGCCCACTTATGATGGGACCCGTTTTGACGTATGTATTGTAGATAGAAAAGGGGCCCATAGTGGCGGGGTCCCTTTATTACACCATCCTGCACTCTCTCTCTCTCTCAACCCCTCTCTTTTTCCTTGAAAGATGACCCACCTTGTGGCATGTATTCTATCTCCATCCAGTGGACCAACCATGCTGTCCATCAAGTGAGCCCACATAGGTGGTGAGATCCCACTACAGCGTGAGTGTGGTAGTGTGCAACGGACGCGGTTGCCAGCGTCCAGAGAACGCCGCAGCAAGCAGCGTCCGAGCACCTTTTGTAGGGAGGAGTGTGGGACCACAACAGGCCCCGCCCATGATGCATGTGTTTAATCCACACCGTCCATCCAATTTTCTAGCTCATTTTAGGCGTTGAGCCAAAACATTAAGCCAATCCAAATCTCTAAAGGGCCATGTTGTAAAAAACAATGATATTTATGGTTAAAATCTGTTAGGGCCCACTGCAATGTTTCTATACATCAAAACACATCGAATATTGGGCTCATTGGACCCGTCACAAACTAGAGAACCCAGCAGACAGACTGAATTGTCTTGATATGGGCCCCACTTATGAAAAACCTCCGAAAAATAATAAAACAAAAAAAAAGCAAGAGAGGAAGCCACTTGTTGTCAGCGTCCGTCCTACTGATTGTAAAACGGGCAGAGACCATGGCCCCACCATAGGTCCCACCTTAATGTATTTCGAACATCTACACCGTGCATTTGATAGGACCCCTTTAAAGAATGGGTCGTCCCAAAAATCAGCCGTACATGGAGCTCAGGTGGTCCACACTACAGAAAATAGTGATGAGTTGAATGTCTACCATTGAAATCCTTTTTGGGTCACAGAAGTTTCGGATCTACATGAAATTTGTTTTTCCTCTTAATCTAGGTCTTTGTGACCTTATCAACAGATAGGATGGAAAATAAACGTTATGGTGGGCCCCATGTGGGTCCCACTTGCTGTAAACGATTGGCTAGTGTACCGCATACAGGCATATAGCTGTTGTATCGGAGTCAGCAAGTTATGGGGGCCTTATCATGAGGTTTGTGTTTCAACCCCACCATCCAATCTCTAGACGGTGGGAGTGGATTGGCTGGTGTACCTCAACCCAGCTAGGCAGCTGTTGTAGGGGCGTCAGGATAGGACCATGGTCACACGTGTGGTATGTGGCATGCCCATACTGTCGAGGTCATGGCCCCCACCATGATGACGTGTGATATGCACACCGTCTATCGCGTGTGGGGCCACCATAAAATGTGTTTTATCCACCGTCTGTGGGATATGTGACCCACCAGATGATGTATGTATTTTATTTATCCGTCCATCTGGACGGTGGCAGATGGGACCCACCTTGAGGTACTTATTTTTACATCCACACCGTCCATCCATCTCTAGTTGGTGGCGCCCCATGAGGTATGCGTTGTATCCAACTGTCTGGACGTGGCCCACCTTGATATTCGATGTTTTATCTATGCCGTTCATAGCTACAGCACGTCAGCAAGTTCTGTGGGCCACCATGATATATCTGTTCCATCCAGCTGTCCATCTGGACGTTTTGCTGGGTGGGGGCCCACCTTAGATGTATATGTTGTACATACATGCTGTCCAGCATGTGGAGCCCACGTGTGATGTATCTGTTTTATCCCAACTGTCCATCATTTGGATGGTGGGACACCACCGTGAGGTATCTGTTTAATCCATACTGTCCATAATATTTGGACGGTGCTGGTCCATGTTTGGGCGGTGTTATGGACCGCATCATGTTACATGTATTTCATCCACACCGTCCACATATTTGGACGGTGCTGGACATATTTGGATGATGCCGTGCTACCCCACCGCGATGTATTTGTTTCATCCACACCGTCCAGATGATCCGGACGGTGCAGGACGTGTTTGGATGTGATGTGGACTCCACCATGATGTACGTGTTTCATTTATGCTGTCCACTTATGTGGCTCGTGGATGCGGCCGACTTGATGTATGTGAGACCTATTGTCATGGCCCAATGCGTTGTATAAGAAGCCCATATGATGGGGCCCACCTACTTGAATCTAAGGCCCATGGGCAAGGCCCATTGTGATGTATTCGAGGCCTAAAGGCAAAGCCCATTGTGATGTATTTGTGGCTTATGGGCAAGGCCCATTGTGATATGTATTAGGCCCATGACACATGACCCATTTGATGTATTTGAGGCCCAGATATGTGGTCCATTTGATGTATATGAGACCCATGTGTAGGGCCCACATATTATGTATTTAAGGCATTAATGCGGTCCCCTTGAAGTATATGAGGCCCATTGTGATGTATATAAGGCCTCTGTGTGAGGCCACGGGCCCACTTTATGTTTGACTTTATATGGGCCATTGCTTGGGAGCGATGTTGGTTGAATGTCCACATTGATGGGCAATGATGGTTGGAAGTCCTCATTGTGACCTTCCCTTAGGCCCTTTGTTAGGCCGATTCCGATTGTCGAAGCCGATTCCGATCATCGAGGTCGATTCCAATTGTCGAGACCAATTGTCGAGGCTGATTCCAATTGTCGAGACCAATTGTCGAGGCCGATTTCAATTGTCGAGGCCGATTCCGATCGTCGAGTCCGATTTCGATTGTCGAGGCCGATTTCGATTGTCGAGACCGATTCCGATTATCGAGGCCGATTCTGAATATTAAGGTCGATTATCGAGGCCGATTGTCGATGCCGATTATGAGTATGTGACAGCATAACATCACAATACTTACACCTTCAGGCCCACCTAGGTGATGTATCTACCGCACCGGCTAGCATGGGATGGTGGGCCTGCTATGATGTACGCGTTTCATCCCTGCTGTCCACGTGAGACACAGGTGATGTAGGTGCCTTATATCCTGATCGTCCATGGGACGTGGACCCCACACAATGTATGTTTTATCCACACCATCCATGAGACGTGTGATCCCCCTTGATGTGTGATTTCATCCACGTCGTCCAGGGACGGGGGACCATCGTGATGTATGTTTTATCCTTACTGTCCATCAGTTTTCAAGGCCACTTGCTTTATGTGCAAGGCCCACCTGTGATGTATATTTGAGGCCCGATGTGATGTATTTATAGCCCATGTGTCGAGGCCCATAGTGATATATATTAGGCCCATGTCATGCGGCTCATTATGATGTGTATTAGGCCCATGTCATGCAGCCCATTGTGATATGTATTAGACCCACGTCATGCGGCCCATTGTGATGTATATTAGGCTTAGGTATGTGGCCCGTTGTGATGTATTTGTGGCCAATTTGATAAGGCCCATTGTGATATATTTGTGGCTCGTATGGTAAGACCCGATGTGGTGTATATGTGGCCCTTGAGTGAGGCCCAATGCGATGAATGCGTGGACCGATGTAATGTGTGATTTCACTATAATGTATGTATAGATATTTATGTACTGCTTGGGAGTGATGTTGGTTAAATGTCCACATTGATGGGCAATGATGGTTAAATATCGTGACCTTCCCTTGGGCCCATTGTGAGGTCCATTCTTGTTATAAGTAGTCTGTCTAGGCCTATCCTTAATATAAGGAAAGTACACGATCATCATATAGCATGCTTAGTACAGCTTCATGACCCATGCCTATGCGCATCACACCATCATTATATAACATGCTTAGTACAGCTTCATGACCCATGCCCATGCGCATCACACCATCATCATATAGCATGCTTAGTATAGCTTCACGACCCATGCTCATGCGCATCATATGTATACCTAATATGAGGAATGATTGATCATAGCACATGTCATTGGGCAGATTATTATGAGACTCCCTGATAGGCGGAGATCGTCTCACATGAGCGCACGGTATGCGCGGGATTGATGCATAACTGGATTGTATGATTCATGCATCTTGCATTATATGTTGTGATTACTATACGCCTTAGCGACATCAGGGCCGTAGCCTCCACAAGCATATCGTGGATGGCCAGATGGGACATCGAAAATTTGTTCTACATGGGGTGTCATAGATATCCTTGGGTAAAAGTCTCTAAACCCTCTTAGTTCCAAAGGTTGCTCCAACGTCTAGACTGAGTGGATGCATGAGCGCATGAGGGCCATATACCGTTAGGTCGCATCTCCCACTGTGTCGTGGTAGGTTGGAAGGGGGTGCGGCCCTAGAGGAGGGGGTAAAGCTAGGCTGAGTTTGACTAGCTCGAGGAATGGGTTGGCTATCGATGAGCCGGGCCCAATATTGACAGGCAGATAATGAGGTCTCTTCCACTCACTTTGTTGCGTGCGATGGGGCGGCAATCTGGCTTGGAGTGTAATAGACCCCAGTGATTTCTCAGAGAGGAACCGTACTGATATATGGACTTATTGAGCAGGAATTGCATACTCATTCATTCATTCATTCACTATCCACTCGGGCTGGTGGTGTGTAACTATTTGTTATGTGTACCTTTGCATGGCTAGGATTTTGGTTGGGTGCGCGACTAACCTGAGATCAGGAGTTTACCACATTGAGTCTGACTATCCAAATTTAAGTATAGGACTGGTTTGGATAGAAGTCCCTTGTGATGGACCCCGTAGCCTGCGATACTACGTACTATCATTCCGACCTCACACTCCAGCTTGGTCATTTCATTCGCATCGCATATTGCATTCGCAGACATATGACATTTTGGGTTATTATATTTTCTGTACTTATATGGCCTAGACGGATTTAGCAGGATTTACATATTACATCGTACCCTCGGCATCTGATATTTGGCTCTCTATGATTCCTCATTTGCATAGTTGATTTGTATTGATTACTCTGATATTGTATGATTCATGATCTTACTAGTATTTTCGATATTGTATGATTATGGCATTGTATTAAATACTTGGCACTTACCTTGTTCGCACACTTATACCACCCTTTAAGCTTTCTATAAGCTTATGCACGATAGATGCGTGCAGGTGATGTTAGGTTGCAGCAGCGTGGAGCTTGGAGCATGAAGCTGACTGCTGGAGCTTTGATTTTGACATATGTATTTCTCTTTCAGCATTGTATTCAAATATTTATATTAGTGGATATGTGTAACATCTCGGATTTTTGCCAACCTGGAATTAGATGTCCTTAAGCAATGGGTCGCTTCCAACACCCTATTAACTTGTCAGAACCCAATCCCATAATCTAAAAATCACTTTTTAACCCATTTCCTTCACAAAGCTCACCTTTCACTACCTTATTCTTTAAATTTTTCAAAGTACTTTCACATTAGACACTATCTTAAAAGTTTAGGTGCTGAAGAACAATATTTAAACTAAACATTACAGTAAATAGTAAATACATAAATAAAATGGGCTTTTAACCATTACCCTTATGGAATTTCACAAAACGAATAGGTTATTTGGAACATCAGCCTCTCCTGCCCTAGGATCTTCTTCTGTTGCAATTAGGGCGTGCTTTAGTTGAGTATTAATAACTTGGATCACTTTATATACAAACTACAAAGGACTAAGTACCACCTCAGACAGAAATCTTACAGGACTAAATCCTTTAGAAATTAGACAAAGTTACCTAAGTGCTACACTAGATCACATACGAAATCCGCTTGAATCGCTTTAAATACGATCTGCAAGACCCAAAACTTGTAAAATCATTGACGCTAGATTACCTTAAAATCTCGGATCAATCTCATTACCCAGTTGCTCTCGGGAGCACATTGAAACTCCGTATCAGATCTGGACCACACGTCGGAAGTCCGATTAGCGCGAAGTTAAACGGTTAGGACCGCCTTGCTGGGCTTGACAACCATCTCAGAAATCAAATCCAGATAGTGTCCCAGTGCTATTCGCTTGAGCCCGGAGTGAAGAATGTGAGAAACGTGGATATTTTAAAAATAAATATCTAAATTTAAGTAATCTGAGACTTGTCACTTTGGGCCTAATGTAAGCAATCAGACCGTCAGAATCTGACCCAATTACACCCTCGGATCAGGGAAAATTCCCATACATCACAGTCTTCCACTTGCTTAAACTAATCGTCTCTGGAGTATGATATGATGTTTTGGCTTAATCTCATTCATGTTTCATGTACTAATACAGACAACATTCAATCATCAACATATATGTTGCATAAGTGATGCGTTGGAACTCGGAAGTTGAGTTTATGCTCGACCCCCGATTTTCAGGGCGTTACAATATGTGATGATGTTGTTGCCTTTGTGATTTGGGTAAACTTATGATTATGCTTATTACGAGTAAATGTACATTGAAAAATCCTCCTTGTAGGATCCCAGGATCGGAATCTGGCGTATGGACGCTGGGAGCCAAGAATGGGGTACTATGGAGGCTGTCAGCACCAGATTCAGTGATCGAAAATTTTGTGAGCCCAGTTTCCGAGTTTGAGGCGTGACACTAGATGTGCCTGGGATCAGATACGTGGCTCACTAGGACATGACTCAATTCATTAATACCTCTAATCAAAGGCAGGTCGTATAAGATAGTAATAATATTAATAATAAATAAATAAATATAATATCTATGTATGCATATATAAAAATAATAAATAGTAATAATTAAATATTTAATAATATAAAAGCATGAGATGGATAGTCCTAATAACCTAGGAATGGGACCCACAACATGACTATGATATGTGTGTGTGTGTGTGTGCAAACATGTAATAATAATGAAAATTGAAATTGAAATTTAAATTTAATATGATCATTTGGATAATAATAGGTATCGAACATACAAATGACCCATTAGGACCCTCTGACCGTTGATGGTCAGATTGGAATTGATCTGACCGTCGGATTGACGGAAACCCACCAATATGACCCAAATCAAGTTGTGGGTCCCACCTAGACCTTAGGTCAGCCTGATCAACGGCCCAAGATCCTTTGGTAGAGCTCCCTAGAAGAATGGACGAAGTGGATTTATCACGACCATCATGGTGGACCCCACCTTTAGGTGCGAGTGCACAGGAGGGACGTGCACTTGCCGTGCACGGGTCTTGGGCGACCAGTCAACACAGGCTGACCCATGTTTTCTAAAAAAAAAGAGAGGTTCTCTCTCTCTCTCTCTCTCTCTTCATTTTTTACAGCAGACAAGCGATCGTCTGGAGTTTCGATCGGTGGCCCACTATCTGGCCCTGTTGGGACGATCCAAACCGTCAATCGGGTTCAGGGCTTGGGCTCAACCAAAACCTATCGCATCTTGCATATTAGAATGCATGTGCGCGAACACAATCTCCGGTGTAAACAAGCCCTACAAACACAAGTTTCTGAAAATGGAAACTATCCTCATGCCAACTTGGGGATCCGCGAAGCTCTCCCTCCCTACATCTTAACTGTCCCAAACGGAGCATTATCAACCGTCCGATGTAGGCGGTTTAGGGCTCCCTCGTGGTGAAGAGAAAACCACGGCTAGTTTTGGTTTTACCAGCCGTACTCGAGGTGGTTTCAAACAGAACGAATCTTGACCATCTAAGTTCAATCCGATGGCTCTAAGGAGATCTATGGTTCATTATAAGGGCGTTAAAATCGAGAAATAGGGCTCATTCTCCATTTTTGACGACCATGCTCGAGAAACGACAACCAACTTTCAAGCTCAGAATCACCATGAAAACCTACTTGGAGCTTTGCTCCAACCATTCTCCGAGCTCCTTTGAGCTTATACACAACATCTAAAACAATCAGCTTAAAGAAATACCCACCGATTCGTGATCCACCATTGGAGCTGGGTTGTTTTCCTCGTCGAACTTGCACCATTACTGACGCTTGTGGGGCAGCAGATTTCAAATCCAAAACCACCAATGTGCAGCCCATATGACCACCGTCTGACAAAGAGAAGTAAGAAAGAAAAAGGAGGGAGAATAGAGAGCGGGTAGGAGCGACTGCACTGTGTGACAACAACTCGAACTGAGCTAAGTTCAGGCCTAGTCAGGCCGGGCCTGACACCCATTTGCTGGACCTCTCCAAGCTAGAGGGAGAGAGAGTTGGAGAGGAAGTAGAGGGAGAAAAGAAGGAGAAGGACATGAAGGAAGAGAGTGTGTAGGTGGCGCGGCTGCACCGTGACGTTGTCATGTCGCACTAACTAACCCGACCGAGTTCAGTTTGGGTTGGTGTTCTCGCTGACCAGGGATGAAGAAACGGGAAGAAGGAATAAGAAGAGAGGAAGAGGAAAAGAGAGAAGAGAGAGTGGCAGAGGAAATGGAGAGAGAGTTGGGGTGGTGCGGCTGCACCATGTTACCGTTCGGCCCACTGAGTTGCTGAATCAGTTCAAGATGGGGTGGGCCTGGTTCGGTCTAGTTCTCCCCAGGGTAGAAGGAGAGAAAGAAGAAAAATCAAGGAAAATGAGGAGGGAAGGAGAAGAAAGAAAGGGAAGAGAAAGAAGGAAGTTTGAGTCGGGTTTGGTGGCTGTTGAGTTGACTCGGTTGGAACCGAGTCAACAAGGTGAGTCAACATGTTCTCCCCATTCCAAACTTGTTTCAATGCACTGTTATCATTGCTACCAATGTTATTGTTAGTATTGTTAATATTACCAATGATTAGCCGTTAGTAGATTATTTATGATAAAGCTGGTTATTATAAACAAATTTCAATTATTAAATCATAGTGTTTCATTTATCATTCTTAAACATTTGATATTGATAGTGGATTGTACTAATTGGTGACATCATAAAGATTATTAGCAAATATTAATTATAACGCTAATGTTAATAAATATTTTATAATTATTAAATTAACACTAAAATTAAGTGCACACCAACTAGGGTTCAAACCCTAAAAATCTAGTATAGACCTAAGTAATTTAAACCATAAGTTATAATCATAACCGTTAGTAGATTATCTATGCTAATAGTAGTTATTACAAATAAAATCACTGTTACTAAATACTAGTACTTTATTTATCAATCTTACGTACAATCATTGATAGTAGATCATACTATTTACTACATCGCGAGGATTATTAACATCGCATAGCTAATCTTAATTATATCATTAAGGATAATGGTTATATTGTGATTATACTTCAATTAACGTTCAAATCCTAAAACCTAAGCCTAGACCTAGACTCTAGGGTGAAACCCTAAACCTAAGTGTTCCAAACCTTAGGTTATAATCTTGACTATAAATAGTTGGTAGAACTTTGATCTAACCATATGATCTTACGGTTCATGGTAGGATTCGACTCTAAGGGCATCCTAGCGACAATGTGGTTGGTTAAAAATATAAGGTGATGATTTCTTCCCCTTGAGCTTTCCATTTTCCCATTAGCTTAAGTGATAGTTTTATTTTAATTTTGATTGATAATTGATATCTTCATTATATAATCACATGTGTTAATTGTTGGAATTGAATTGGTAGATTACATGCTTAATATTTATCCTGCATATTTATTTCATGCTTGTGGATTACTTGTGGATTGTTTATGGGACTTAAACTAGTACATGAATGGGAAACCTCCATTTATAAATGTACACCCATACTTGGGATGTAACTCGACTAGTTGTGATTGTAATGGACATTCGACTTAATGGTTATTGAGTAGTAGTTTAAATTGATTATTGATGTGGGCATGCCATCCAGGGGTTGCCGTGTCTAAGTGATTTTTAAAGATGGTCTTCTATCGCATGATTTTGATATTTGCCCTATGTGGCTTAGTTTTGATATTTGCCCTATGTGGCTTAATATTGATATTTGCCCTATGTGGCTTGATTTTAATATTCGCCCTATGTGGCTTGCTTTGGTATTTTTCCTATATGGGTTCGATGTTTTATTTTGTGCAATCATGCATTGGCAAGCCCCATATACTAAATATGATTGGTCACTAGTCGATGGGTTCCATTAAACATCCTAAAGTGGTAGCCTTATGAGCCAGAGATGGTGGAAGGACACTATGCCTGAGCTGTCGACCTACGCTGGGTGATGAACTCCCCCATAGTGACTTTAAGTTTTATTAAACCGGCTGATTGTAATTAGACTAATAATGGCTTGGCTAATCATGCATACATGGCATATTCAAACCATCGTCTATCGATTTACATACGTGATGTACGATAGACGATTGTTATGCGGTATGTGATGTACATATGTGATGTGCTTCGCTAATGGCTAGCCTTTGCATGGGTGACGATGTCTCGCCCCAAACTCGAAAACCGAGTTCACAAAACTCCCGATCGTCGAATCCGGTGCCAACAGCCTCTGTAGTACCCCATTCTCGGCTCCCAGCGTCTATACACAAGGTTCCGAACCTGGGATCCTATAAGGAGGATTTTTCAACGTACATTTATCTTGTAAGAAGCATAACCACAAGTATACCCAAATCATAAAGGCAACATCATCATCACATATCCACTAATATAAACAGTTGAATACGATGCTGAAAGGGAAATGCACACACACACACACATACACACACACACACACACATATATATATAATCAAAACTCCAGAAGACAGCTGCATGTTCAAAGTTCAACGCTGCTATGACCTAATGCCACTTGCACGCATCATTTGTGCATAAGCTTATAAAAAGTTTAGAGGGTGGTGTAAGTATGTGCGATGCACGTGCCAAGAATATAAATATCAGAGTAATGCGGAAACATGCTAGCAAGTTCATAAATACCATCAGCCTTATCCAGGCTATGAGATGCAAAAATATAATAAGTCAATATCATATACTGAGGAAGTAATGTAGATCAGCTATGCAATGCGGAGACATAGTAAGCCAAATATCAAATACCGAGTCTATGAATACCATCAACCTTAATTAGGTTATACAATACAGAATCAATATAAACCAAATGTTGTGTTGAGGATGTAATACAATATGCGATACGAATGAAATGACCGAGCTAGAGTGTGAAGTCGGGATGATAGTACGTAGTATCGTAGGCTATGGGGTCCATCACAAGGGACTTCTATCCAAACCAGTCCCATACCTAAATTTGGATAGTCAGACTCGATGTGGTAAACTCTTGATCTCAGGCTGGTCGCGCGTACCAACCGAAATCCTGGCCATTACGAAGGTACACATAATAATCAGTTGTGCACCACCAGCCCGAGTGGATAATGAATGAATGAATGAGTATACAACTCCTACTTAATAAGTCCACATATCAGTACCGTACATCTCTGGGATCATCACTGGGGTCTATTACACTTTAGCCAGCTTGTCGCCCCTATCCGAGCGCACAACTGGGTAAGTAGAAGAGACCTCACTATTCGCCTGCCAATATCGGGCCCGACTCGTCGATAGTGGACCCATTCCTCAAACTGGTCAAATTTAACCTAGATATTGCCCCCTCACTCAGGTGGGTAAGGTTACACCCCTCCCAACCCACCACGACACAGTGAAAGACGCGGCCTACTAATATACGACCCTCATGTGCTCATATATATCCACTTGATCTAGATGTTGGGGCATCTCTTGGCTACGGAGGTTTATGGATTTTTACCTAGGGACATCTATGGCACCTGTATATTAGAACCAAATATTTTTGGTGTCTCATCTGGCCATCCACGACATGCCTGTGGAGGCCACGACCCTGATGTCACTAGGACGTATGGCGGGCGTATTACAAAATGCGAGATGCATGAGTCATACCATCCAGTCATGCAACAATCATGCGTGTACCATGCGCTTATTTGGACAACTCCTCCTATCAGGAAGTCCCATAATATCGACCCTATGGCATATGCAATGGTCAACCACATCTCATAACAAACATACAGATGACGCGTATGGGCATGTATCATGATGTTATGCTATCACATACTCATAATCGGTATCGACAACCGACACCGATAATCGGCCTCGATAATCGACCTCGACAATCGACCTCAACAATCGGCCTCGATAATCGATCTCAGTAAATCGGCCTCGACAATCAGCCTCAATAATTGACCTCGATATTCAGCCTCGATAATCGGCCTTGATAATCAGCCTCGATATTCGATCTCGATATCTGGCCTCGATAATCGGTCTCAACAATCAACCTCGATAATCGGCCTAACAAACGGCCTAAGGGAAGGTCACAATATAGACATTTAACCATCATTGCCCATCAATGTGGACATTTAAATTGTTTCCAAGGAGTGGCCCACATAGAGTCAAACATATAGTGGGGCCCATGGCCTCGCACATAGGCCTAATATACTTCACAATGGGCCTCACACATGGGCCAAATATACATCACGATGAGCCTCACCAAATGGGCCACTAATACATCACAATGGGCCTCACCAAATGGGCCACTAATACATCACAATGGGCCACATCCCATGGGCCGCAAATACATCATATTGGGCCTCAACATATGGGCCAATATATACATATCATATCGGCCTCATCAAATGAGCCCCAAATGCATCATATTGGGCCTCGCCAAATAGGTCACAAATACATTACCTGGGCCTCATCAAATGTGCCTCATATACATCAAGTGAGCCGCATCACATGGGCCTTGTATACATCAAGTCGGACTGCATCATATGGGCCTCAAATACATCTCATTGGGCCTCATCAAATGTGCCACATATACATCATGGTTAGGCCTGCGGGGCGGCCCAATCGATGGACAACCTGGATTAAACACACATCACAGTGGGCTTGTGAGGCAGCCCATTTAATGGGCGGCCTGGATAAAACACATCCAGCATGGTGGGCCCGTGCAGATGGACAGTCGAGATATAACACATATCTCAAGATCGGACCCACAGAGCTGTTGACGTCTATACAGATGGACGGTTGGATCAAAACAAATAACATAGTAGTCCCACCGTCAGGACACACGTGTAGAGGGTGGGTACCACTTGAAATTGCTGACGTAATTCAGTAGCTATATAGCTGCACAGTACACCAGCCAATCTACATCCAGATGGACGAGGTGTATAAAACACATACGCCTCGATCAGCCCACACATACATGCATCTAGGTGGGTCCCGCATGATCAGACCATCAGAACTTGCTAACATCCGAGCATATGGACGGTTGGAATACAGAATACATATATCAATGTGGGGCCCACCCCACACGTACAGAGCTGAAATGAATGGACGGTGTGTATATGACACAAACATCATAGTGGGGTCCACACCACCATCCTGACAGGTGGACGGAGTGGATATACAATACATACACCAAGGTGGGTCCCACCCCCACACGTGTCACACGTGTGGGGTGGGCCCCACACCATGAAAATGGATGGACAGTATGTATAAAATACATACATCATGGTAGGCCTCCCATCGTCCCAATCCAGTGGACGGTGTGGATGTAAAATCAATACATCAAGGTGGGTCCCACCCCCACACGTGTCACACATTTGGGGTTGGCCCACACCCTAAACAGATGGACGGGATGGATATAAAACACACAATAAGGTGGTGGGGTCCATGTCCTTAAACGGACGGATGGTGTGCATATAGAACATGTACAGCAAGGTGAGTCCCATCCCACACGTGCAACGCGTGTGGGGTGGGCCCCACACAATGCCGAATGAATGGATGGCATGGATAAAATACATAAATCATGATGGCTTCATCCACCACCATCTAAACAGATGGACGACTTGGATTAATAGAAACATCACGATGTGTACCACCGTCCAGCTGCTGGACAATGGATACAACACATATTACGGTGGTCCCCCACACAAATGGACGGTTTGGATGATCAGACATATACAACATGATGGGGCCCATAACACTTGTTGACGTCAATTACAGTCAGCTACATGCAGCTGGGACCACAGATGGACGGTGTTGATAAAACACCATCATCATGGTGCAACCCGGTGGTGATATAATAAATAAATCATGGTGTAACGCCCTGGATTTTGAGGGTGAAGCAAAACTCTACTCCCGAGATCCAACACATCACTTATGTAACATGGATAATGATGTTCAGATTATGTCTATATTAATGACTTAAACATGAGTGAGATTATACCAAAACAACATATCATACTCCAGATATAATTTAATTAAGCAAGCAGAAGACTGAAACATATAGATTTGAACGGTAAGTATTTCACAACCTCCAGAGTATGATTATGTAACCGGGCTGAATATATACAAGTATTGTTTCAAAATTGACAAAATATCAAAATGTAAGTGTCCAACTAATCCATGTGTCCCCGTAATCCCGTCGAATCAGAAAAAGGTCTACGTAGACCCGCCTGATAGCTGAACATAGGAGAATTCCTCCTCATCTATGAAGTCCAACTCAGCTGCATAGACTTTGTCCTCACCTACATCTACAACAGAGTTTAGTTTGTGTTTTAAAACACCGTCCCAGGGTGGGAGTGAGTGATCAACTCAGTAGTACTATAAGGCAAAGGTTAACATGTTATCAAGTCAATCAAGCAATAATGATAAAGTAATACAACAATCACTTCCTAGCTACTCTTGTTAATGCAGGAATGGTGTGCAGTAATGATGCATGCCCTCGCACAAAGCTCCCTCACAAGTGACTCTAACAATTAAGTTCGTGCATGACAACCTTCCTAAAGTGCAACTTCCTCGCCAAAGCACATGCAATGCGGTGCATGGTCGTGTTAGCCGAGTACTTAATTAAGCTTATTCATACAACAGATTTGGGAAGCTAAGGTACCTCCCTTTATATCATTAACCTAAACCAAAGGATCCGTCTAGGGTCGTCAATCCTAGTTATTCACATACGATAGACAAGTTGTAGGGCATCACCCTTAATGAAAAGCAGTCGATAGACAAATTCATTTTTTATACTCACGGTCATTACGGGGAGGCTCGTCACCTCAGCATAGGCCGACACCTCGAACATAGTGTCCCATACCAACATGCTCGGCTCACGAGTTTGAGTTACTCATTGGTCACTACGGGGAGGCTCGTCACCCCAGTGTAAGCCGACAGCTCGACCACGGTGTCCCATACCACCATGCCCGGCTCATGAGTTTTAGTGGATCGTGGTACCATGGTTTAAATAGGCTTTTACATTAGAAAGTGGTACCTTAGATTCAAGTAGTGATGTCCATACATGGTAAACACATAATAGGCCAATTGGTTTGTTTGGTAAGTTTGATTGGTACGAGCACACGTTGACTCAATCGACATGAAGTGCATAAGCACCCCTTGTGGCCTGACCACTGTCGACAATCGCCGTGCGACATGGATTCGTCGAGTTACCCAATGTGGCAAGACTAATTCAGCCACCAGTAAAAGGATTGTTACCGATTGCCTGGGCCACATTGTAGCCCCAATATTACTCAAATGTAATAGGTAGACACATGTGATAATCATATCAGCATTGAACAAACAATCCAAATAAATCCCTCATTTGAACATTTCATCAAACACATTGAACATGTCACCAAGCACTTGCATTTTATCTATAAATTGTGTAGTGGCAAATATGATTACATGAAAGAAACTATACATATGATTAAGGTAATTGAGAATCCTATCTTAATACACTTAATAAATAAAAATCATCAACATTTTCTCATTCAGACATTTTATCATACACTTAAGTTACACTTCACCAAATACATAGACTAGATTAGTTATGACATATATTATGACAATTCCTTACATAAAGAGATCATCATGCATACGATAAACATGTATCCTAGATTAACAATCATGGCAAGCACAAATCACGATTTCATGTTCATTCAAACATTTCAACAAACACATGGGATGCATCTTGTATTCAACATAGTTCACACATGCATAATATTTCAAATACGTCGTATCTAAAACAATATGGCATCAATCAAGTCAGACATAAATCGTTAGCTGACATTGAAAACATTGAAAACCATAATTTAAACATTTATAGTCCACACCTTTCGTCGCAATACTTGATTTGGACTCGGTTCAAACACTACGTTCCCAAAAACAGAACGTCGGGCACCTAAGCAATGAAATAGGTTAGCTAGTTCATCGTTTACTTTATTTAGATCTCTAAATTAAGAGTAGGGTTAGGATTTCTTACCCAAATCATAGTTGAAATGGGTTGTGTAGCGAAGTGGGGAGGTGAATCAGTGCGCGGAGTTGTGGGAAAGAATCCCAGCAAAGATCTCCAAGAATCTCTCTTCTTTTCTTCCTCTTTTCTCTCCTTTTCCCTTTCTCTCCCTTAGGGCTTTTAGAAAATTCGTATGGAATGGGAATGGGGTGTTTTAAGGGCTTTATATAGGCCCAGAATTGATGTAAATGGCCCCAGGGCCATGGTATACTTAATTTATAACCTAAGGGTGCCGGTTTTTGACAAACTAGGCTCGTAGGAAGGCCCATTACTCACCTACAGCACAGAGTAAGTTCTCTGACAATGGATCTATGCCAAGATGTGATTTCGAAGCAATTGGATAAGCTGATCGACCGTGAAAGACCCGCGCCAGATCAACGGTCATGCTTGCTCGATTGGGGCCACAAGTAAGCGGATATGAGTAGGGAAATTTCCTTTTCCCCTGGGTGAAGTTTGGTCAGAAATTGACGGTCCGAAATCCTCAATTTCTAAAGATATGCGAACGACCCAATTTACTTAAGTTTCAATACATTTTCTAAAGATATTCGCGTTTCTCACACACTTTACTCAGGGCTTAAGTTGTGCATTTCTGGATAGTATCTGGGCTCGATTCCCGCAATGGTTGTCAAGCCCAGTAAGACGGACATATCCCTATAGTTTCGCAGTCATCGGACTTTCGACGTGTAGTTCAGGTCCGATCGGAGTTTCAATGTGTTCCTGAGAGCGACAAACTCATGGGATTTCTCCAAAGTTCTTAAGTAGTGTTGAGTTAGCGATTTTGATGATTTTGGGTCTTATCATTTGTGTAAATGGTGGTTCGATCCAAATCCACTGATTAATTTAGTTCAGTACTTAATTAATTTTTGCCTAAATTTCTACATAATATGGTCCTTAGGGATTTCTGCCTGATGTGGTACTCGGGCCTTTGTACGGATTTTTTCAAGACGTTATAATCTACCCCCTTAAAGAAAAATTTAATCCTCTAAATTAATACCTTTTCATATTCTTCGAGAATTTGAGGGTAGTTCTTACGGACTTCGGCTTCTGTTTCCCAATTAGCCTCTTCCTCAGTGTGGTGCGTCTACAGTATCTTAACAAGTGGGATTACTTTGTTATGTAGCACTTGTTCCTTCTTATTGAGAACATGTGTTGGTACATAGGTAGCATCTTCACTTAACTGTACTTGCTCCCATTTGATAATATGGGTAGGTTCAGGAACATATTTCTTCAGCATCGATACGTGAAATATGTTGTGCATGCCTGCGAGTGGTGTGGGCAAAGCAAGGCGGTATGCTACCATACCCACTCAGTCTAGAACCTTGAATGGACCAATAAATCGGGGTGTGAGTTTTCCCTTCTTGCTAAATCGAAGGACTCCCTTCATTGGAAAAACCTTAAGGAATACATAGTCCCCAACTTCAAATTCCAGCTGTCGCCGTCTGGTATTGACGTAACTCTTCTGTCTACTCTGGGATGCAAGAAGTCGACGCCTGATAATATCAATCTACCCTGAGGTCGCCTGTACCAAGTCTGGGCCAACCAAGCTCTTCTCACCAACTTCTGCCTAACAATGTGGTGCTCGACATGGGCGCCCATACATGGCTTCATAAGGAGCCATACCAATGCTTGCTTAGAAGCTGTCGTTATAAGCAAACTTGGCATAGGGGAGACAGTCATCCCAACTGTCCTTAAAATCTAGCACACAGCTCGCAACATATCTTCTAATATCTGATTTACCCGTTCCATCTACTCATCAGTGTGTGGGTGGAACGCGATAATGAACTTCAGTTACACTCCCGTTGCTTCTTGGATTTGAGTCTAGAAAATAAATGTGAATCGCTTGTCCCGATCCGACACAATCTCCATAGGAACTCCATGCAGCCGTACAATCTCCTTGATGCACAGCTTGGTTAGATCATTTGCTGAGTTTGAAACTCTAATCGAGAGGAAATAAGCCAATTTCGTCAATCGGTCCACAATCACCCAAATAGAGTCATGCCCCTTTCTCGTCTTCGGTAATCCAGAAATGAAATCCATAGATATGAAATCCCATTTTCATTCGGCTATGGGCATGGGCTGAAGTAAACCAGGGGGTCGGCGATGTTTGACCTTAACCTGCTGGCACGTGAGACAACCGGACACGAAGTTTGCTATTTGGGCCTTCATGTTGTCCCACCAGTACGAACGTTTCATATCTCTATACATCTTTGTACTGCCCGAATGCATCGCCATCCTTGAATTGTGAGCAGCTTCCAGGACTTCCCTTCTCAAGTCATGGAGATTCAGGATGCATAGGCGGCTACGATATTGTAAACCTCCGTCCGAGCCAACTCTCCATTCGGATTCTTCGCTGTCACTTGCTCACTCTCTCATTTTCGCCAACAGTTCATTTTCTTTATGAGCCACAATGATTCAGTCATCAATAAGTGGTTGTACGTAGATGTATGCAACACTCTCGAACGGCTCCTCTACTGTAAGCTTATGTTCGAAGTCTCACATTAACTCTACCATATTCCACTCTTCTATCATCAGCGGAGCCGCAAATTCTATTATTTTCTTACATCTCAACGCATCGGCCACGAGGTTGGCCTTTCCAGGATGGTAGGAGACCTTAAACTTGAAGTCTTTCAAGGTCTCCATCCAACATCGTTGCCTCATATTCAGGTCCCTCTGCGTAAAGATATACTTGAGGCTCTTGTGGTTGCAAAAGAGCTCAGACTCCTCTCCGTAGAGGTAATGTCTCTAAAGCTTTAATGCGAAAATGACTACCGCCAATTCTAGGTCATGAGTGGGGTAGTCGTCATGCCCCAAACTTGGATATCGGACTCACAGGAATCCCGATCGTCGAATCTAGTGCCAACAGCCTCTGTAGTACCCCATTCTCGACTCTCAGCGCCCATACACCAGATTTCGATCTTGGGATCTTATGAAGAGGATTTTCCAACGTACATTTATTACGTAAGAAGCATAACCACAAGTTTACCCAAATCACAAAGACAAGATCATCATCACATATCCACTAATATAATCATTTGAATATAATGCTGAAAGGGAAATACATATATCGAAAATTAAAACTCCAAAGGTCCGCTGCATGCTTCAAGATTAACACTGCTGCAACCTAACGCCACTTGCACGCATCTATCATGCATAAGCTTATAGAAAGCTTAGTGGGTGGTGAGAGCGTGTGCATAAGGTAAGTGCCAAGCACACTAATACAACTCCATAATCATATAAGGTCGGAAATACTGGCAAGATCATGAATTATCAAAGTAAACAGAAATACTAACAAGATCATGAGTCATACGATATCAGAGTAAGCAGAAATATACTGGTAAGAACATGAGTGCCATCAGCCGTACTAAGGCTATGCGATGCAAGGAATGAATGCTAACGACCATATAAGTGCAGAAACATGGCAACTCAAAATGCTAAATGCTGTGGGTGCAATGCAATATGCAGTGCAAATGAAATTACCAAGCTGGAGTGAAGTCTGGATGATAGTATGTAGTATGGCAGGCTACGGGGTCCACCATAAGGGACTTTTATCCAAACCAGTCCCATACCTAAATTTGGATAGTCAGACTCAATGTCGTAGCGCGCCTTAACCGAAATCCTGACCATTACGAAGGTACACGTAACAAATAGTTGTGCACCACCAGCACGAGTGGATAGTGAATAAATGAATGAATGAGTTGCAACTCCTACTCAATAAGTCCACATATCAGTATGGTTTCTCTCTGGGATCATCATCGGGGTCTATTACATTCTACGCTAGCTTGCCGCCCCTATTTGAGGGCACAATTGGGTAAGTAGAAAAGACCTCACTATCCGCTTGCCAATATCGGGCCCGACTCGTCGATAGCGGATCCATTCCTCAAGCTGGTCAAACTTAACCTAGATATTGCTCCCTCACTCAGGTGGGTAAGGCCACACCCCATCCTAACCGACCACAACACAGTGGGAGACGCGACCTACTAGTATACAGCCCTCATGCACTCATATATATCCACACGGTCTCGACATTGGGGTGTCTCCTAGCCACAGAGGTTTAGAGATTTTCACCTAGGGACATTTATGACACCCGTATACTAGAATTAAACATTTCTGGTGTCCTATTTGGCCATCCATGATATGCCTGTGGAGGCCACGACCCTGATGTTGCTAGGGCGTACAGTACTCACAACATACAATGAAAGATGCATGAGTCATACAATTCAGTCATGCATCAATCCTACGCATACCGTGCGCTCATGTGAGATAATTTTCGCTTATCAGAGAGTCTCATAATAACCTGCCCAATGATATATGCAATGGTAAATCACATCTCATAACAAACATGCAGATGATGCGTATGAGCATGTATCATGATGTTATGCTGTCACATATATATAATCAGTATTAATAACCGGCATCAACAATCAGCCTCGACAACGTGGACATTTAACCAACGTTACTCCCAAGGGATGGCCTAATAGGGCCTAACATATAGTAGACTTATGGTCTCACACAAGGACTTAATATACAACACCATGGGCCTCTCTCAAGAGCTTAATACGCATCATGATGGGCCTCTCACATAGGCCTAATATACATCACAATGGACTCTATCGCATGTCCCTCAAATGCATCACAATGGGCCTCAACTACGGGTCACATATACATCATACAGGTCTCGACAATCGGCCTCGACAATTGAAATCAGCCTCAACAATCGGAATCGACACTCGGCCTCGACAATCGGAATCGACTTATATAATCGGAATAGACCTCAACAAATCGGAATCGGCCTTGATACTCGACCTCAACAATCGGAATCAGCCTATACAATCGGCCTCAACAATCGGAATTAGAATCAGCCTCGATACGCAGCCTCGATAATCAGAATCGGCCTATACAATCGGCCTTGACAAATCGGGATCGACCTTGATACTCGGCCTCGACAATCAGAATCAGCCTATATAATTGGCCTCGACAATCAGAATCGGCATCGATACTCGGCCTCGACAATCAGAATCGACCTTGATAAATCAGAATCGGCCTTGATACTCGGCCTCGACAATTGGAATCAGCCTATACAATCGGCCTCAACAATCGGTCTAAGGGAAGGTCACAATATGGACATTTAACCATCATCGTCCATCAATGTGGACATTTAACCAACATTGCTCTTAAGGAGTGGCCCACATAGGGCCGAACATACAGTGGGCTCACGAGCTCACACAAGGACCTAATATACATCATCGTGAGCCTCACCAAAGGTAACGAACACATCACAGTGGGCCGCATGATATGGGCCACACTAATAGGCCTCATACACATCAGGTGGGCCACATCAATGGGCTGCATCAATGGGCCTAATACTATGAGCTTCAAATACACAACAAGTGGGCCTCATGGGTGGGTCACAAATACATCAAGGTGGGCCTCATGGATTGTAACGCCCTGAAAATCGGGGATCGAGCAAAGCTCAACTCCCGAGTTCCAACGCATTACTTATGCAACATAGATAATGTTGATTATGATGAGTGCATTGACACATGAATGGGATTATAGCAAAATAACATATCATACTCCAGAGACAGTTAAATTACGCAAGCGGAAGACTGCGATAGATATATACAAGATATAAACTGTTGTAAGTCTCCAGAGTATGAACATGTTACCAGGTTAAATATAGACATGTATACACTAAAAATGAACAGAAGGAATATACATGGATGTTCCAAAAGTTTAAACTAAAGTAATCCCTGTAATCCCATCGATCAGAAGATGGTCTACATAGACCCGCCTGATAGCTGCATAAAGGAGAAACCCTCCTCATCATCATAAAAATCCGACTCCGCTTCGCAAGCATTGCCATCATCTGAAACTCAAACAGGGTCTGGTTGGTGTATACAACACCGTCCCGTAACGTGGGAGTGAGTGATCAACTCAGTGGAACAATAAAGCAAAGGTTAACATGTTATCAATTCAGTCAAGCAGTAATGATAAAGCAATACAACAATCAGGTCTTAAGTACTCTTGTTAATACAAGAATGATATGAATGAGATGATGCATGCCCTCGCCTACGCTCCCTCAGCGACTTCATCTCATGTTCATGCATGAACAATGCTATGTTAGTGCTTGACCTTCTATGCCTGACTGCACGCGTAATGCGGTGCATGCATATGATTACCAAGTTCTTATTAGTCCTTTTTATACAGCAGGATTGGAAAACTAAGGTACCTCCCTTATATCATTCCTAAATAATGATCCATTCTAGGGTCGTCAGTTCTAATAAATCTCATACGATGTTGCGGTTCTAGGTCACTGCAAAGGTTCGTCTAAGGCTATCAGGGCTGTTGCACGGAATCGTTACACTGCTCCCCCATCACCCGTCACGGCTTTGTCACCAAATCAGTGCAGACCTAGTTTATACTCTTGTTGCTACGGAAGGGTCGTCGCCTCCACATAGACTCAGAGTACGCTCGAGGTCACTACACAAGGCACGTCTAGGGCTGCTAGGGCTATTACACGGAATCATTACACCACTCCCCCATCACCCATCACGGCTTTGTCATTAAAATAGTGTAGGTCGACAACTCGAATACAATGTCCCATACCACCGTATTCGGCTCACGAGTCTGGGTTGCTCACTGGTCACTACGGGGAGGCTCGTCGCCCCAGCATAAGCCGGCAGCTTGACCACGGTGTCCCATACCACCATGTCCAGCTCATGAGTCTTAGCGGATCGAGGTACCAAGGTTAACAGGGTGTCCACTGGTGAGTTTGGTACCTTAGATTCAAGCAGTAGTGTCCAAACATGGTGAACACACAATAGGCCAATCGGGTTACTTGACAAGCTCGACTGGTACGAGCGTACGGTGAAGTAGCCGACAAGGTACCACTGTCGACAACCTCGTACAACTCGGATTCATCGAACATGCCTTATGTGGCGAAATGACCTCAGCCACAAAATCAAGGCCTGTTACCGATTGCCTGGACTATACAATAGCCCCAATCACATTCAGTTACAACAAAATATCCTAGAAGATAGTTAAAGCAGTTATGAATCAAGATTGCAAATCATATAATCAAAGGTCCAATCATGTCCGCTTTAAGGCTGTCAGGGCTATTGCACGGAATCGTTATACCACTCCCCCATTACCCATTACGGATTTGTTTCTGCATTTTATGGACTACAACTTAAATATAAATCCACACTATGCATTCCATTGATAAAACAGACGTTATAATATACGGTACATGGAGGAAATCATACACATAGTTAAGGGAGTTGTGAATCATAGCTCAACACCCATATAAATTATAATTTACTAACCACTTACTCATTCAATCATTTCAACAAACACTTAGACTACATGTACATCAACATACATGACGTATGTTGATCACACGGGTAGTAGGCCAAATCCGTTCACTAGGGAGTTGCCCCGTATACCACAGGCATATACCCACGACGGATAATCATGACATGCATGAATCCGGGTTCCACACTCATTCAATCATTTCCACAAACACGTGGGCTACACACTTAGACATATATACGTGTATTAGCCGTGGCGTGATTTGGGGCAAATCCTTCACTAAGGGTTATCGCCTATACAACCATCATATATCCATGACTGTTGGTCATAGCGAGCACGAATGAGAATTCTATACTCATTCAGTCATTTTCACAAACACATAGGCTACACAATATAACATACACAATGTATGTTGATATAACATGCCTTAGGGCAAATCCGTTCACCCAGAAGTTAATACTAGTAAGTCTAGCATACATATATAGCAGTTAATCATGGCCAACATAATTTCAAATTTTATACGTATACGGTATTTTCTATAAATACATGGAATACAGTATATTCAACATAGTTAACGTATAACTGAAAAATGAAACGGATAGCACTTTGTACATGTGCAATAGCATCCAGATTAGGAATCTATCATTATCTAACATTGAAAGCATTGAAAACCATAACCTAAGTGTCTATAGTCCGCACCTTACGCCATAGAAGCGTAACGAAATCAGTTTAAACACTGAGCCTTTGTCTACGACACCAGAACAACCTATAACAGGGAATAGGTTAGCTATTCTATCAACTGTTCTATTTGAATTTCTAAAATAAGTTAGGGTTAGGATTTCTTACCCAAATATGGCGTTGGAACCACCAGAAGAACTACACGGGAGTGGTGTTTCAGCAGGTGGATTAGCAGGGAAGAATCCCCACTTCTCTCTCTCTTTCTCTCTCTTTTCTTTCTTCTCTCTCATAGGATTTCCCGAATTTGTATGGGATGAGAGAGTGAGGGCTTAAGGTCCTTATATAGGCCTAAAATTGATGGAAATGGCCTTAGGGCCAAGGTATACTTAGGTTATGTCCAAAGAGAGGCTGTTCCGTCTCAACGGAGCACTTCTGGAGCCCCCCTTGAGCCAAAGGTCAGACTTAAGTTTACTGACCTTGGATCTAGGTCAAGTTAAGTTTTCATTCCAGTCGGGTTCCCAGATCACACGTGGCGAACTAATTTCAGTTCAACGGTCATCGCAACTCGATCAGGGTTACAAGTACACTGCCATGTATATGAAATTTCTCCTGATCCAAGGGTGTATTTGGGTCAGATTCTGTCTATCTGATTGCTTATATCAGGCCCACAAGCGACAAGTCTCAGATTACTTAAATCTGATTTAATTTCTAAAGAAAACCACATTTTCTCATACTCTTCGCTCCGAGCTCAAGCGAATAGCCCCGGGACACTATCTGGAGTTAATTTCTGAGATGGTTGTCAAGCCCAGCAAGGCGGTCCTAATTATATCATTTCGTATTATTCAGACTTTTGACGTGTGGTCCAGATCCGATACGGAGTTTCAATGTGCTCCCGAGAGCAACTGGGTAATGAGATTGATCTTAAATTTTAGGGTATCCTAGCATCACTGATTTTACAAGTTTTGGGTCTTGCAAATCGTATTTAAAGTGGATCAAGTGGATTTCGTAGCTAATCTAGGTTAACACTTAGTTAATTTTGTCAAATTCCTAAAGGATTTGATCCTGAGTGGTTTCTGCCTAAGGTGATACCTGGGGTTTTGTATGAATTTCAAAAGTATTGTTCTTCATCACCTAAACTTTAGGATTCTTGCTTAATATAAAAGTACTTAAAAACATTTAAAGAACAAGGTGGTTAAAAGTGAAATGGGAGATTTAAAAGGAAATGGGTTAAAAAGGGATTTTGGCCTTTGGGATTGAGTTTTGAGAAATTAATACGGTGTTAGGATCGACCCATTGCCTAAGGATGTCTAATTCCAAGTGGTAAAAATTCGGGGTGTTACATGGATGGGTCACAAATACATCAAGGTGGGCCTCACAGATGGGCCACAAGTACGTCAAGGTGGGCCTCATGGATGGCCACAAATACGTCAAGGTGGGCCTCGTGGATGGGCCATAAACACATCAAAGGTGGGCCTCATGGATGGGCCATAAACACATTAAAGGTGGGCCTCATATACGCCAAGTGGGCCGCACCAATGGGCCGCACCAATGGCCCCAAATAGATCAAATGGGCCATATCAAATGGACCTCAATAATGGGCTTTATTTTCATTAAGTGGGCCCACCGTAACATTTATTTTCCATTCAATCTGTTCATAAGGTCACATGGACTTGAATAGGGAGGGAAAAGTAAATATTATGTTGATTCAAAACTTCTGTAAATCCCAGAAAGGGTTTCAATGTAGACGTTCAATTCCATTGTTCCTGTAGTGTGGTCCACGTGATAATGGATCGGTCTTATTTTTGGTCTCGGGCCTCGAGAAAATTGCCAAAAACGGTTTAGATGGAGCACATCCATCATGTGGGGCTGTTGACACGTGGGACACCCAGAACAGTGGGCCGGCCGCTGGGCTTCCCACAATATCATAGTGGGTCAGAAGGTTTCAACGGTGGGTGTTATCCACTGCTGTCCAGCAGCGTCTGCTGCTGGATGGTGCATTTGAGATGTCATCCCTCATCAAGAGGGCCTCACCATAAAAAATGGACGGTTGGATTAACCATATACAGCAAGGTGGTATCCACATACATGGCCCACTAGAGATGTGAATCTGCTTCATTTTTTGTCTCAAGCTTAAGACGAGCTCGCTGAATGAATGGATGGTGGTGTTGCCCCCCCCCCCCCACACGTTCAACAAATGAATGACAGGGATACAACACTCGCATCACGATGGGGTCAGCGCCCGGGAGCGTGGCCCACCATATCTGGGCAAGCTAAATGGATGGACGGTTGGATGAGATCCACCCATCAGTGGGAGTCCCACCGTCCAGACCTCTGGATGGTGAGGATCTCACCACACGTTAGATGCAGTGACGTCAAAATAGCTACTATATAGCTGCTAAGGTAAGGTGGGTACCACGTGAGAGTGGCCCACCATATCATTTAATATAAAATATTATATTTATATAATAACATATATTATAATATAATATTATATATATATATGTGTGTGAGTGTGTGGGAGGGTGAGACTATCAGTGCTGTCAATGTCTAGTGTCTCTCTCTGGACGGACGACCTGATGGTAGGTCCCACATGTATGGATGGTTTGGATGTACATCCATCATGGTAGGCCCCACACGCTGCTGTGGTAGGGTCCACGTCCATTCAATGGACGACTAGGATGTTCACATACATCATGGGGTTTCCAATCGGTACCGTCCAGATGGACGATACTAATGAATTACATACAACAAAGTGGGTCCCACCATGACAATGTGGATACAACTCATTCATTAGGTGGGCCACAAAATCTAAGAGAGAGAGAGAGAAATACACGTGAAGGGGAGGGACCTCGCCACTATTGGGCCCTCCCAAATACAATGCATACATCAAGTGGGTCCCCAACATATGTGGGCCCTCAAATCAGGATAAAAACAACGGTATAAATCATGAAATCACCCACCTTTGATCTTTTTGGACCTCTTCTTCCATCAACGCATCCTAGAGCTCCGAAGGATGCATTTTAACGGTGGAGATGATCATTGGATGGTGGAGATGGGAAGTAGGAAGGCGGTCCACCCTAGCTCTCTCATGGGAACCATGGACGTTGGATTCTTATGGAGTTGTTTGAAAATGGAGAGAGAGAGGGGTGATGGGAGAGAAGGATGGGTGAGTGATGGGGTGTGATGGGTGAGAGATGGGTGATGGATGTGTACTTATGTAAGGGAGAGTTGACTTTAGGTAAGGTTGTCTAAGAGAGGGATGGGTTGGGTTGCTTGTACTTGATTGGTGGATTGATGTGACGTTTTGTAGAGATTCTCTTGGTATTTGCAACGCGTGGCGTTTTCCTCAAATTGAACGTGGGCCCACATCTTCTGACCTGCGTATCGGATCGGTGCGCGAGTTGCGGCGTTGGAACAGCGGGGATGGCGCGGTTGCAATAATACAAGTCTTGGGTAGAGCTGATTCTGATATACAGGACATGACTCAGGATTGCGTGCAAATGCCGATAATAGATCGCGGGTCGCCGAAATTCGATCGGGAGGACCACGGAGGCCTAAGGAACGGTTCGGGCTACCATACGGGTCTTATAGTAGTTTTCTTCATGTTTCCTCAGCTGTCGTGAGGCATAATCGATCACCCTATCCTTTTGCATAAGTACACAACCTAAACCAACACGAGACGCATCGGTGTATATAGTATATCTGACCCATTGCTTTGGTAATAGTAGCACGGTGTGGACGTCAGCTTGGCCTTTAATTCCTGAAAGGCTGCTTCTACTTTCTCATTCTAAGCAAACTTAAGATCCTTTCAAGTGAGTTGAGACCGGCTATCTTAAAAAAATCTTTAATAAATCGGCGATAATAGCCAGCATGTCACCTCCCAAACCCGGAGATCAGATTCACAGGAATCCCGATCGCCGAATCTGGTGCCGACAGCCTCCGTAGTACCCCATTCTCAGCTCCTAGTGTCTATACACCAGGTTCCGATCCTAGGATCTTACAAGGAGGATTTTTCAACGTATATTTTTCTCGTAATAAGCATAACCGCAAGTATACCCAAATCATAAAGGCAACATCATCATCACATATCCACTACTATAATCATTTGAGTATAATGCTGAAAGGGAGATACATAAATCAAAATTCAAGCTCCAGAAGACCGCTGCATGCTTCAAGCTCAACACTGCTGCAACCTAACATCACCTGTGCGCATCTATTGGGCATAAGCTTATAGAAAGCTTAGAGGGTGGTGTAAGTGTCTGCACAAGGTAAGTGCCAAGTATTCAATACAATGCCATCATCATATAGTACCAAAAATACTGGTAATCCATAAATCGTACAATATCAGAATAAACAGAATTACTAACAAGGTTATGAATTACCAGAGTAAGCAGAAATACTGGCAAGATCATAAATTATACGATAACAGAGTAAGCGGAAATACGGAAAAGTCCATGAGTCAATCAATATCAGAATACGCAATATAGAACATCTATGTAAATGAGGAGTCATTAAGATCCAAATATCAAATGCCAAGGATGCGATGCAGTATGTAATTCTAGATAAGTCCACGAATAACGTCAATCATATCTAGACCATATAAATGCAGAAACACAGTAACCCAAAATACTAATGCCGTGGATGTAATGCAATATACGGTGCGAGTGAAATGACCATGTTGGAGTGTGAAGTCGGGATGATAGTATGTAGTATCGCAGGTTATGGGGTCCATCACAAGGGCTTCTATCCAAACCAGTCCTATACCTAAATTTGGATAGTCAGACTCAATGTGGTAAACTCCTGATCTCAGGTTAGTCGCGCCCCTAACCAAAATCCTAACCATGCGAAGATACACGTAACAAATAGTTGCGCACCACCAGCCCGAGTGGATAGTGAATGAATGAATGAATGAGTATGCAACTCCTGCTCAATAAGTCCACATATCAGTACGGTTCATCTTTGGGATCATCATCGGGGTTTAGTACACTCCAAATGGCACTACCGCTCTCTCAGCCGTACAGTCCAAGTGAGCATAAGAAACCTCATTATCTGCCTGGCCAATAGTCTACCAATACCTATTTGGTACGTGGATAGCAGACCCATTTGTGAGCTGGTCAAACTTAGCCTAGTATTGCCCCTACCCTCGGGCGGGTAAGGCCACACCCACTCCCAACCGACCACGACACAGTGGAAGACGCGGCCTCCTGGTATTCGGCACTCAGGCGCTCATGTATCCACTAGGTCTCGACGTTGGGGCATCTCCTGGCCACGGAGGTTTAGGAATTTTCACCCAAGGACATCTATGGTGCCCGTATGATAGAACCAAACATTTTTGGTGTCCCGTCTGGCCATCCACAACATGCTTGTGGAGGCTACGGCCCTGATGTCGCTAAGGCGTATAGTAATTACAACACAATGCAACATGCATGGGTCATACAATCCAGTCATGCATCAATCCTACGCAGGTCGTGGGCTCATGTGAGATAACCTCTGCCTATCAAGGAGTCTCATAACAACATGCTCAATGACATATGCAATGATCAACTACATCTCATAACAAATATGCAGATGATTCGTATGGGCATGTATCATGATGCTATGCTGTCACATACTCATTATCGGTATCAATAATCGGCATCGACAATCGACCTCGACAATGTGGACATTTAACCAACATTGCCCCCAAGGAATCGCCCACATAGAGCTAAACATATCGTGGGCCCATGGCCTCACACAAGGGCCACCTACATCAAGTGGGTGGCATCACATGGGCCAGAAATACATCTCAATGGGCCTCATCATATGGGCCTCATATACATCAAGTGGGTCGCCTCAACTGGGCCGTAGTAATGGGCCTCATATAAATCCAATGGGCCGCATTAAATGGTCATATACAATCTTAATTGGCCGTATCCCATGGGCCTCAAATATATCATAATGGGCCTCATCATACGGTTAAATATACATCATAGTGGGTCGAATACACGGGCTTAATATACATCACCATGGGCCACGACCCATGGTCCTCAAATACATCATAATGGGCTACGACCCGTGGGCCTCAATATACATCAAGTGGATCGCATTAATGGGTCTCATATACATCAAATGGGCCACGTACTTGGGCCTCGAAATACATCAAGTGGGCCACACATCATGGGCCCAATACATATCACAATGGGCCTTGCCCTTAGGCCACGAATACACACAATGGGCCTTTGACATGGGTGTAATATACATCATGAGGGGCTACATCCTATGAGCCTTAATTATATCACAATGTGCCATGTCCCATGGGCCTCGAATACATCATAATAGGCCACAACTCATGGGCCTCAAATACTAAACAAGTGGGCTCCATATACATTAAGTGGGCCAAATGTGGCAGTCCATGGTTTAGCAAAACAAATGGACAGCGTGGTTGAAACATATTCATCATGGTGTGCCCCCCCCTCCCCATGCCGATGGGTGGCGTGGTGAATATATACATCATGGCGGTTCTCACACTACCCTGGACAGATGGACGGTTGGAGAACCACATACATTCAAGTGGGGTCCATGTCCTCAAGCGGAAGGACAGTTGGATATAACAATACATCATGGTGGCCTTACGCCACTCGTCCAGATGGATAGTCGAATATAGAGCATGTACGTCAAGTGGGTCTCACCTGCCATGGACGGAGTGGATATACAACACATCATCAAGGTGGGTCCCAGGAATTGTCTATCCAATGGCGTATGCTATGATCAGTCACTTCTCACATTAGGCATACATATGATGCGTATAATCATGAATTATGGATCTCTACTAAACATGTGTTGTGGTGATGGGCTCTGTTCATAACGAAGATGGGCCTAGGCGGTCTACACACTATAAGTATGAACCTATCATCGGACCTTAGGGAGAGTCACAATGCGGACATTTAACCAACATTGTACTTACAATGTGGATGTCAAACCATCATTGCTCCCAAGGGATAGTCCGCCATAACGGTCAGCACATAAACCACGGTGGGATCACATTATAATGGGCCTCAACCCATGGGCTCTAAATACATCACGATGGGCCTCAACCCATGGGCCCTATACACATAACAATGGGTCTCAACCCACGGGCCTTTATACATCACATTGGGTCTCAACCCATGGGCCCTAATACATTACAATGGGCCTCAACCCATGGGCCCTAGAATACATCAAAATGGGCCTAATCACATGGTGCTCATATATGTCAAGGTGGCCTCAACAATGGGCCTCATACACATGATAGTGGGCCTCAATAATGGGCCCTCATACACATCAAGGTGGGCCTCAATAATGGACCCTCATACACATCAGGGTGGGCCTCAATAATGAGCCCTCATACACATCAAGGTGGGGTCCACTTGAACTGTAGATCTGTCTTATTTTTTTTAGTCTCAAGCCTATGAGACAAGCTGACCAAATGGTTGGACGGTTGAATGCAACACATGCATCATGGTGGGTCCCACCGTCCAGTGACATGGACGGTGCGGATAAAAAACATAAATTAATGGTGGTTCCCACCGCCCACTGCTATGGACGGTGTGACTACAACACATATATCATAATGGGTTCCACCGTCCACTGCTGTGGATGGTGTGGATAGAACACATACATCTTGGGGTCCCACGTGGGGCCCGCCATAATGTTACCTGCCGTCCAACCTGCTCATAAGGTCACGCTGACCTGGATGGAAGGTAAAACAAATTTAATATTGATCCAAAACTTTTGTTGACCTAAAAGGGTTCCAACGGTGGGCGTTTAATCAACACTGTTTCCTGCTGTGTGGCCACCTGATCAGTGGTTGGATGGAGTGGATAGAACACGTACATCACGGTGGGATCCACTAGCTATCCAGCTGCTGCTGGATGGCACTAATAAAACACATACGTCTGGGTGGGCTCCACCGTCCGCCTGGACGGTGGGAGTAAAACACATGCATCACTGTGGGTCCCATGTGGGGCCCACCCTAATGTTTACCGTCCATCCAATCGTTCATAAGGTCACATGTACTTGGTTTGAAGGGGAGAAAACAAATTTCATATTGATTCAAAACTTCTGTGACCCCGAAAGGGTCTCAATGGCAGTTGTTTAATGCCACTATTTCCTCTGATGTGGGCCACCCGAGATTTGGATGTGGCAGATTTTTGGGGGACCCATTGTCCCAAAGGGGACTCAACATATGCACGGTGTTGATGTTCGAAACACATCACGGTGGGGCCCACGTATGGGACCCATGTCCCTGGCCGTCTTGCTTATGCGCCAGGACGCCGCTGACGTCCTCTCTGTCTGTCAGCAGCGGCAGCAGTTGCTGCTACCTTTTCTTTATTTTTTTATTTTTTTATTTTTTTTCTAAAGCCTTTTCATAGGTGGGGCCCACATCAGAAAAATCCAACCTGGCCATTGGATTCTACGGCCCCTGATCGACTAAATGAGACCAATATGCATTATGTTTTTGATGAATAGAAGAATCAAAGTAGGTTTTAACGATAATACCACTATTTCCTATGGTATGGCCCGCTTGATTATCGGATTGGCCCCATTTTTCGGCTCAACGCCTAAAATGGACTGGAGAATGGATGGACGGCGTGGATTTGGTCCTTTAATTAAGGTGGGGCCTGCATGAGCAGCCCACCCCAAAAGCTCAATTATATATATTATATTTTTTTTGTTAGCCTGTTAGTACACACCCATGTCAGTACACACACTCCTGTTAGCCACCTCCACTGCCTTCACACGTCCAGCATTGCTGGACGGCAGGGATATAACACAGGCATCATGGTGGGTCCCACATGGACGATGTGGCCCACCATGCATGTGTATATATATATATATTATATTAATATAATATAATTATATTACATATATTTTAGTCTAACAGATGGGATCACCTTGAAATTTGGTGGGCCACTCTATTTGATGGATGGAGTAGATTTTATATAATTCGGTGGGACCTACTATATTCTAGGGAGAGGAAAAGGAGAGAGAGAAGGAGAGAAGCACCCACCTTTGATTTCTTCTTCCTTCAACCGCCAACACGATCTAGAGCACCAAGGAGACGATTTCAACGGTCAAGATGGTCTTTGGATGGTGGAGATAGGAGGTAGGAAGTGGGCCACACAAGGTCCTCTCATGGAGCTCTCATGGACGTGGGTTACTTGGGAAGGAAAGAGAGAGAGATGATGGGAGAGGAGTGATGGGGTGTGTAAGGGATGAGATGGAAAGGTTGACTTTAGGGATGGTATAGTGTATTTGGGAGATGGTTGCTTGTACTTGACTTGATTTGATTGATTGATGGGATTAATTTGACATGTTGTAGAGATTCCCTTGGTATTTGTAACACGCGACATTTTCTTGAACCGAACGCAGGCCCACATCTCCTGGCCTAGGTATCGCCTCGGTGCGTGAGACGCAGCGTCAGAACCGCTGTGACGGCGCGGTCATAAGGGTACAGGTCTCGGGTCGAGCTGACTCCAAAAAATGGGATATGACTCAGGGTTGCACGTAACTGTTGATTACAAATCGCGAGTCGCCGAAATTTGACCGAAAGGACCGCGGAAGCCCACGGAACAGTACGGGCTAGGATGCGGGTCTTACACAGCAAGTCCGAGGAAACTCTTCACTTTGGTGATGGAGCCGGGTTGCTCCTATTCTTGTACTATGATCACCTTGGCAAGGTCCACAGTAATTCCTTCCTTGGACATCACGTGTCTCAGAAACTTGACTTCTTCTTTCCAGAGTCACATTTTCGGTATTGTGCAAACAACTGATTCTTCCTAAGAGTATTGAAGACTGCTCACAGGTGTTCTTTGTGATCTTTCCGACTCTTGGAGTATATCAAAATGTCATCTATAAACATGATAATGAATCAGTACAGATACGGTCGAAACTCCAGGTTCATGAGGTCCATCAACACGGCCGGTGCATTTGTAAGGCCAAATGGCATCATGAGGAACTGTAGTGCCCAAAATAATTCTGAATGTTGTTTTCTGCACGTCTTCATTTCTGACACGTAACTGATGATACTCGGACTCTAGGTCAATTTTTGAGAAATATTGTGCCCCTTTCAACTGGTCGAACAGGTCATCTATCCTGGGTAGAGGATACTTGTTCTTGACGGTGATGTGATTTAGTTTGCGATAATCAATACATAATTGTAGCGATCCGTCTTTCTTCTTTACAAACAACACAGGTGCTCCCCAAGGAGATACACTCGGTCATATGAAACCTGAATTCAACAGATCATCAATTTGTCTCCTCAACTCCTCCATTTCACATGGAGGCATGCAATACGTCGCTAAAGAGATAGGTGTCGCGCCCGGCACTAGGTCGATGGTAAAATTGATCTCGCGCTGAGGAGGTAACCTAGGGATCTTTCTAAACACGTCCGTGAAGTCTTGGACTACTGGCGTGTTCCCTAGTGTCAGACCCTCAACATTTTTCAATAAGGAAGCATAACAACGAATGCGGAAGGGGCAACTGACCTGAACTGGGAAAGTGAAGGCCGTGCCCTCGGGCCCATGTGCCGTCACTAATTTGGTTTCATAGTCGATTTCGGCCTTCATCTCAGTGAGCCAATCCATGCCGAGGATGGCGTCATAATGATATATCGTGGTGACAATCAGGTCAATGCACACCACCTTACTTCCTAAGTCTATCAGGCAACCTTTACAAAGCTTCATGACATCAGTAAAAGTTCCTGCTGCCGCGATGACTCTCACCCCAACCATAGGGGTAGTGTTTAGCCCTAATTTCTTAACTGTGGAGTATGCGATCATTGATATAGTGGATCCAGTGTTCACCAACAGAAAAACTGGTGTACCTTAGATATGGGCAGTGCCTTTGAAAGCTAATGGTACTGGAGTTGCTGACTCAGATGCTTCAGCTATAAGTGTATGTACACGGGCTTGTTGTGGATGATTTGGTTGTGCTACCATAGGTCATTGTGACGGCCTATTTCGAGGTATGGGTGGTTGGTAAAATGGTTGTGCTAGCGGTGCTGATCGTAGAGGTGGAGCTGATATAACTTGTGGTGGCTGGCGGTTAATCTTCTGAGATGGTGTAAAATCGTTGTCCCTCATCTTAGTAAAGTAAAAGGGCTCGTTATGGCCCGTCTTCTTATAGTAGGCGCAACAAAGATCTGATACCCTCTACTGGGTCGGTGGAGCCATTAGTCTGGGAGGCGAATCTGCATGCGGCCTCTTGCCGAGGAATGGTCGGTTCGGTAATTCAGGCCGAGGCCTTGGGCCCATTGGTATATATGTCCAAGACACTCTGTCTTCATCCTGCTCGGATTGCAGGGACATGTTCACTAGCTCAGCATATTTGGGAATGCTAGCGCAACACATCTTAGTGTAGATATCAGGCCGCAGACCCTCTTAAAATTACTGCATTCTCATCGGCTCGTCTGCTAGGATCAATGGAGTATATCTGGCCAAATCGGTGAAGTGGTTCTCGTATTCAGCTACAGTCATTCCTCCTTGTCGGAGGTGGAGACATTCACCCTACTTTTCATTTCAGTAAGTGAGGGGAAAATACTTTCCATGTAAACAAACTTTGAAGGCGTCCCACGTCCACACGTATCCTGTGAGAACGGTTCATAGGATGCTGTCCCACTAAAGACTAGCCTCCTTCTCAAACATATAGGTAACAAGCTCCACTTACTTTGCCTCAGTACAGTGCAACGACTTCAGCATCTTGGATATATGATTCAACCAATACTCAGCCTCCTTGGGTCGGTGAGTACTTGCGAAAGTAGGAGGACGGAAGCGCTGAAAGTGCTCGAATAAGCCACTCGTAGCCATAGTTCCAGTAGGCTGCACAGGTGGTATAGGCCGGACCATGTTCATGTTTTGGGTAATAACCCTCGCTATCATGGCCAAGACCTGTTGTTGTTGCTGCATTAGGAATATCATCTGCTCCAACCTATCGGGAGGAGGAGCCGACTGAGGTATATGTGGCATCGACGAAGACGCATGGTTCTATCCCAGAACCGGTGGTGCATTCAGTGTTAGCCCATTTGTAGTGTCAGTGGCCGGCTATGAATCCGGCATAGTCTCAATATCCGGGCCCAAACTGGGGTCTATATAGCTATCGCTCAGGGGAGGTGCCCCATCAATCGATCTGCCAGTGCGAGACGTGTAATATTCTGAGTGTTTTTAGGAGGCATTCCCTATATACAACATAGGGTGCAACATGTGTAAGATTAGGACAATATTACCCACTTTTCTATACATTCTACACATTCCAAATCAAAAGAAGCTTCATGCATTTCATTTAGCCAAAACTTGTCACAATACATGAGATGTACTATTACATGAATTATGACAGAAGATGCATGTGAGCTAATTTAGTAAAAGCTTTAACACTGACTACTCTAACATCCAACTAAGTCGACCAGGGCTATTATAAAGAAAAGCAAGAAACAAAGAAAACTAGAAGACAAGTGCAACACATGACTAGTCCTCTGACTCTGGCGAGGGTGGAGGCGCACTCTTATCCTGCATATAGCACAGGAGGGTTTTCAAGGTGCTAGACATTCTCTTGAGTTTCTGTTTCAAATAAGCCTGATTCTCTTTGAATTCCTGCTTCAGGGCGGCCTGGTTTTCTTCAATCCTAGCCATGCGGGCTTCTAAGGTGGCCTAATCATGGCAGTCTTCATGTGTAGCAGGAGGTCCCCCATCTGAATCTTGGGCCTCCTCTACCTCTTCCTGCTCTTCCTCCTCACTTCCTTCTTCATCCTCACTGCCTTCTTCCTCTTCATTTCCTTCCTCATCTTCACTTCCATCATCCTCTTGATTTTCTTCTTCTATTTCATTCCCATACTCATAGAGTCGGGCTTGGCGTTGCCTAAGGCCAATCCCCATATTGTTGAGTGTAGTCTTACTGATAAAGTGGATGGGCACAAGATTATCTATATTTAGTCTGAAACCAAAATTATGAGCAATCTTGCAGATAAGTCAGCCGAATGGGAGTAAGGCGTCTCCCCGAGTAGAGCGTACGGTCCTGATTATCTATGACAAGGTGAAAGTAGGCAGGCACAACTTGTCTCTCTGTCCAGCTCTGTACAAGAAGTCCATCATAAGGTGAGTGTATTCTGTACTGTTACTCCACCTAGGATACATGTTGTACGTGCATATATGGTGGAGTAAGCGGAAGTCTACTGTCATCTTAGTCGATGCGAGGCTATTGTCTCGCCTCCAATGAGCTAGTTGGCTACAAAGAAAATGTGTGCGGTGATCTTTCTCTCGTCTACTAGTGAGATGAGTTGCACTTGCATGTACCACGCCACGTTCAATTCCCATAATACGGGCCATCATATCCACATTGACTATGGCTTCCTGCCTCCCCAAAGAGATAGTAAACTGAAGCGACTCCAGTAGTGGGCTTCGTATGTGAACATAGAAGGCTCGTACGGTGCCTTCACTTGCATGAGCCTTCCCTTCAAACATGGGACCCCGCCCGGTCTCTAATAGAAGGTCAATCACTGAGTACAACCCAAATAGTTTCTCATTAACATGAGCTTAAAATATAACTTTATGGTCACGAAACTTACCAAGTTTAGCACCCGCCTGTAGTGATCTTTCCAACGGGATTCGAGGATCAAGGTCCCATTTCGATCTTCGCTCTTACTTGGCACTTATACTAGCCTCGGCGCTCGCCTTTTTCCTCGAGCGGCTTGGACGGCTCGGCCCGGCCTCATCCGGGGCTGCTCTTCTCTTTCCCATAAGGGAAATGAGCGTTGAGATGGAGAAAATGGCGGTGACAAGCTCAAAGAGAGCCATGAAGACAGAAAAGCTTGAAGATTGAAGTGGATGGGAAGGTTTAGGAGTTATGAAACACAAAAGAGGGGTTTTGTCTCAAATGAAGGGGAAATAAGGAAAATGGGGAGTTATAAGGGATATTTTTGAGAGAATGGTGGAGGATGGGTGGGAAGTGTAGAAGAAAAAGGAGCTTTGAGTGTATGGAATGGGGATTTGAGAGAGAAGATGGGGTTTTGGAGGGTTTAGAGGGTTTGAAATAGGATGGAATGAGTAAAGGGGCAAGAGAGGGGTTAATTAGGTGGTCCCACACGTGGGTGGGCCCCACACAGTCGGTCGGACGACGGTGTACCGCTGCCCGTGCGATGCCGCCGGGCCCCACTGGGGAGGCGGGCAGTGCGCCGCCGCCCCCCCTAGGGTGTCCGGGGGTGGCTCTACCCTGGGGCGTTGGCCACCCCCTCCCGAGGTGCTGTGTACATGAGGGAGACCCTCTGGACCCCACCAAAAATTGCGATTTGGGTCCCTAAGCCTGTAGGGTCCACTTTTGCATTCTAATACACATGTATTCACACTTTTTGGCGCGTTTCACATTTGAGATTCACTGACTTATAGTCCAAACCCATCAATTGACAGCCAAAAAGGGTCTGAGATCATTTCACATGATCTAGGACATATACGGACTACATTACCAAGGTCAATCTCGCCTGTCGGTGAAACTTTGGGATCTTACGATCATTTTTATATTTCATTGCCTCCTTCCTAAGTTAGAGTGCATCGTGTTACCTATAACCTAGGTCCAGTTTAATTCAAATCATGTTCTGATACCAACTTGTAGCGCCCCAGATTTTGAGGGTCGAGAAAAGCTCAACTCCCGAGATCCCGCACATCACTTATGCAATATGGATAATGATGTTCAGATTATGTCCATATTAATGAGTTAAGCATGAGTGAGATTATACCAAAACAACATATTATACTCCAGATATAATTTAATTAAGCATGCGGAATACTGAAACATTTATATTTGAATGGTAAGTGTTTCACAACCTCTAGAGTACGATTATGTAACCGGGCTGAATATATATAAGTATTGTTTCAAAATAGATAAAATATCAAAATGTAAGTGTCCAACTAATCCATGTGTCCTCGTAATCCTGTCGAATCAGAACACATTCTACGTAGACCTGCCTGATAGTTGAACATAAGAGAATTCCTCCTCCTCATTTATGAAGTCCAACTTAGCTGCATAGACTTCGTCCTCACCCGCATCTACAATAGAGTCTGGTTGGTGTTTTAAAACACTGTCCCAGGGTGAGAGTGAGTGATTAACTCAGTGGTACTATAAGGCAAAGGTTAACATGTTATCAAGTCAATCAAGCAGTAATAATAAAGTAATACAACAATCACTTCCTAGCTATTCTTATTAATGCAGGAATGGTGTGCAGTAATGATGCATGCTCTCGCACAAAGCTCCCTCACAAGTGACTCCAACAACCAAGTTCGCGCATGAGAACCTCCTTAAAGTCCAACTTCCTCGCCAAAGCACATGTAATCCAGTGCATGGTCGTGTTAGCCGAGTACTCAATTAAGCTTATTTATACAACATACTTGGGAAGCTAAGGTACCTCCCTTTATGTCATTAACCTAAACTGAAAGATCCATCTAGGGTCGTTAATCTTAGTTATTCACATACGATAGGCAAGTTGTAGGGCATCACCCATAATGAAAAACAGTCGATAGGCAAATTCATTTTTTATACTCGGGATCACTACTGGAGCTCATCACCTCAGCGTAGGCCGATAGCTCGAACACGGTGTCCCATACTACCATGCTCGGCTCATGAGTTTGGGTTGCTTATTGGTCACTATGGGGAGGGTCGTCACCTCAGAGTAGGCCGACAGCTCGACCATGGTGTCCCATACCACCATTGTCGGCTCATGAGTCTTAGTGGATCGTGGTACCATGGTTAAAATGGGCTTTTACATTGGAAAGTGGTACCTTAGATTCAAGTAGTGATGTCCATACATGGTAAACACATAATAAGCTAATTGGTTTATTTGGTAAGTTTGATTGGTACGAGCACACGTTGACTTAATCGACATGAAACGCATAAGCACCCCTTGTGGCCTAAACACTGTCGACAATCGCCGTGTGACACAGATTCGTCGAGTTACCCAATGTGGTAAGACTAATTCAGCCACCAGTACAAGGATTGTTACCGATTGCCTGGGCCATGTTGTAGCCCCAATCTTACTCAGATGCAATAGGTATATACATGTGATAATCATACCAGTATTTAACAAACAATCTAAATAAATCCCTCATTTGAACATTTCATTAAACACATTGAACATGTCACCAAGCACTTGCATTTTATCCATAAATTGCGTAGAGGAAAATATGATTACATGAAAGAAACTATACATATGATTAAGGTAATTGAGAATCCTATCTTAATACACTTAATAAATACAAATCATCAACATTTTCTCATTCAGACATTTTATCAAACACTTAAGTTACACTTCACCAAATACATAGACTGATTAGTTACGACATATATTGCGACAATTCCTTACACAAAGAGATCATCATGCATACGACAAACATGTATCCTAGATTAACAGTCATGGCAAGCACAAATCATGATTTCATATTCATTTAGACATTTCAACAAACACATGGGATGCATCTTGTATTCAACATAGTTCACACATGCATAATATATCGAATACGTCGTATTTAAAACAATATGGCAGCAATCAAGTCAGGCGTAAATCATTAGCTGACATTGAAAACATTGAAAACCATAACCTAAACGTTTATAGTCCGTACCTTTTATCGGAATACTTGATTTGGACTCGGTTCAAACACTACATTCCCGAAAACAGAATGTCGGGCACCTAATCAATGAAATAGGTTAGCTAATTCGTTGTTTACTCTATTTGGATCTCTAAATCAAGATTAGGGTTAGGATTTCTTACCCAAATCGTAGTTAAAACGGGTTGTGCAGCGAAGTGGGGAGGTGAATCAGTGCGTCGAGTTGTAGGAAAGAATCTCAGCAAAGATCTCCACGAATCTCTCTTCCTTCCTTCCTCTTTTCTCTCCTTTTCTCTTTCTCTCCCTTAGGGTTTTTAGAATATTCGTATGGAATGGGAATGAGGTGTTTTAAGGGCTTTATATAGGCTCAGAACTGATGCAAATGGCCCCAGGGCCATGGTATACTTAATTTATAACTTAAGGGTGCCTGTTTTTGACAAACCGGGCTCGTAGGAAGGCCCATTACTCACCTACGTCACAGAGTAAGTTCCCTGACAATGGATCTATGCTAGGATATGATTTCAGTGTGATTGGATAGGCTGATCGACCGTGAAAGACCCGCATCAGATCAACGGTCATGCTTGCTCGATCTGGGCCACAAGTATGCGGATATGAATTGGGAAAAATCCTTTTTCCTTGGGTAAAGTTTGGTCAGAAACTAACGGTCTAAAATCCTTAATTTCGCGCATAAGCGAACAACCCAATTTACTTAAGTTTCAATACATTTTCTAAAAATATTCGCGTTTCTCACACACTTTACTCAGGGCTCAAGTTGTGCATTTTTGGATACTATCTGGGCTCGATTCTCGCGATGATTGTCAAGCCCAGTAGGACGGACATATCCCTATAATTTCGCAGTCATAGGACTTTCGACGTGTGGTCCAAGTCCGATACAGAGTTTCAATGTATTGTTGAGAGCGACAGGCTTGTGAGATTTCTCCTAAGTTCTCAAGTAGTGTTGAGTTAGAGATTTTGATGGTTTTGGGTCTTGCCATTTGTGTAAATGGTAGTTCGAGCTAAATCCACTAATTAATTTAATTTAGTACTTAATTAATTTTTGCTTAAATTTTTATAGAATACGGTCCTTAGGGATTTCTGCCTGAGGTGGTACTCGGGCCTTTGTAAGGATTTTTTCGAGATGTTACACATGGTCGGTCCATGTCAATGTGGCCCACCGATGGATCAAACTGATATTTGTGTTATCCCTACTCCCATCATGGCGTCCTGGACGTCCAGCGGACGGACGACTTGAATGGAATACATCATCAAGGTGGTCCCATGTCTGAGTAAATGGGTGGACGGTTAGGATTTCTGGACACATCTGGTGGGCCACACATCACTACAAGAGAGAGAGAGAGAGAGAGAGAGAGAGAGAGAGAGAGAGAGAGAGAGAGAGAGACGTGTGAAGGGGAGGGACCCCGCCACTATAGGCCCTCCCTATACAATGCATACATCAAGTGGGTCCCATGACAAGTGGGCCCTCAAATGAAAATCAACGGTGGATCACCCACCTATCTTTCTTCTTCCTCCCTAGCCTTCCAATGCTCCAAAAGTGCTCCTTCAATGGTGGAGATGACGATCCAAGGGTTGGATTGAGTGGGATCTTGCAAGGAAGGGGGTTAGTTTGATGGAGTTTTTGGTCTCCAAGCTTGGACGTCCAAAGGCTCTCTCTTGGGAGTTGCTCGGAAAAATGGGTAGGGAAGAGAGAGAGAGAGAGAGAGAGAGAGAGAGAGAGAGAGAGAGAGAGAGGTTGTAAGGGAAAGGGATGGGTGTGATGGGTGAGAGATGGGTGATGGGTGATGGGTGGAGTGATGGATGTGTACTTGACTTGAGAGTTGACTTTGAATGAGAGAGGGATGGGTGTTGGTACTTGATTGATTGATTGATTGATGTGATGTTTTTGTAAATAAATGCCGTTTTCTTGAAATGAACGCGGGTCCACAACTTCTGGCCTGGGTATCATATCGACGACGCGAGTCACGGCGTTAGAACCGTGGCGACGATGCGGTCGCTATGGTAGAAGTCTCGGGTTGATAGGGTACGACTCAAGGTCGCGTGCAAATGCCGATTACAGGTCGCGAGTCACCGAAATTCGACCGGGAGGACCATGTGAGTCCACAGAATGGTACAGATGACGAGGCCAACTTTCAAACGGATGAGCATCCTCGGGTCGATGATACATTCACGCATCCATGCATTTAATAAGATTGTATTATGTATTATTTTGTATGCCTTGTTATGATTTTATGACTATGCTTACCTACACAACGTCAAAATCGCTGTTTTGTGACGGACCAAATCCGTCGTAAAACCAAACAAACGACGGACTTCGTCCGTCGCTGGGTCCGTCGCTGTTTACTGGGTCGTTTTTGGTTTTACGACGGATTTTATCCGTCGTTTAATCTGCGACGGATAAGGTCCGTCGCATCATAGCGACGGATAAAATCTGTCGTAAAAAATAAAAAAATCCGTCGGTAATACTCAAAAAAGTAGGCGTCACTAAAAACATTAGCGACGGATAAGGTCCGTCGCTAATATGAGTAAGCGACGGACCTCAAATCCGTCGTTAATTTTTGACGTTCAGAAATCAGCGACGGATTTGGTCCGTCGCTAAAATATCTGTAAATTAAAAAAAATACCATTAATTTATTATTAATATTTTTTTAATCTTGCACCTGATAGTCATTCAAAAAATAATTCACACTATTGTTTCATAAGAATCCTATTCACAAAATTGGTAACAACTCAATTCAATAAAAAAAGAGGAAATGACCCATGTAGCCCACTCCGATCAGTAGTTCTCATTTTTTTTTTTTTTTTAAAGTTCTAAATCCTTTAAAAAAATTGTAATTTGCAGATGAACTACATTTTGTTCGTGAAATAGAAGAGAGAGGAAAGAAGAGACATACCTTCTCTGAAATTTGTAGTTAAGTCTCTGCATTTTTCTGTTTAGTTTGTTGTGGATTTTAGTTGTTCTAGATCCAACATAGCTTCAATGGCGGAACACCGAAATGGCAATGCAAAACCTTTTGACAAAAATGCTATTGGGGCACCCAGTGCTTACACAATCAATCTTGATAACTTCCAGAAGCGGCTGAAAGTGTTTTACTCTCACTGGAAGGAACACAAAACCGAGTTATGGGGTGCTTCTGATGTGCTTGTAATTGCTAGTCCCCTAGCGTCTGATGATCTACATGAAATACGATCTAGCTTTAGTAAAGCATCATCATGCCAATGCGTGACCTTTTTAAGCCTGAATTCTCGCCATTTTGTAGCCTTTCTCCAACACTGTTCAAATTTTGTCATTACATCATAAGCAGTGGGGCCTTCATCTTGCAATGTAAATCATGCCATGGCTGTCTAGGACACCGGGCATGAGCCTGTCAGATTACAGGCAAAACAGAACTATCAAAAACTAATCTCCCACCTATAACCCAAATATAGAAAACAATCGACGATATTCATTAAATTATGAAAGCTCATGAAATATCGATGGCGCTTCAAAAATCATGGCCGAGATGCGCATAACCTCACAAAGCTAAATGTTACTATGATGAAATCACATGGTAGCGATGATTGCAACAATGGTTGGAGATGTAACATTAGCACTTCCTAGGAATGTAGGATTATGAAAGTCGCCTGCAAAGATGGTGCCAAGATCTTGAAAGAGCCTGTGTTCAGGAGTGTCATATCGACCGTCACAGAGATCCAGACCACCGATGAAAGCAGTTATTTTCCTATTATTTCTAGATGCTTGTGTGTCGAGAAGCACACACTTCTGATGGTGCGTGAATAAGGTTCCTACAACGTAGATAAAGAGGATACATTCAGATCAGTAATAGTGATAGTAAAAATTTTACATGCTTCCCTTTTACTCTAAAATCAGAATGCAAAAAGAATAGAAGTTCAACAGTTGCATGTTTAATAGGAAGACGAAGATACCGACACTTATAATAGTCAGAATGCAAATAGATGGCGCTTGTGCAGAAGTATAAAAAGAAAAAATCTCTAGTGCTTTTATAGTTTTGGAATTCTTGATGTAACAACAATACAAGTTTCACATAGTTCTGTGAGAAAAAAAAAAACCATCGTGTCAGATTGATGGATGGCATAGTTTGAATCAGTAACTCCTGTTTTTCATTCATTATAATTATCAGTGATCAATGTTGTCCTCTGCACTTATAGCACTTTCATTTAAGTCACTTGAACTTTCCGGATGCAAAAAACCACAATCGTTTTGGAGGAATGGATTATAATTCATGTCTTTCTCCTTGTGACTATCTATGGGCATCACTCGCTTCCTTAAATACCGAAGCTCGACTATCATCAGAACAAGTGCTCGCATTAATCTAAACTAGGGGTATGGCATGTGCTACTTATGTGGAGCAAGGAGGGAGAGAGAAAAAAGGAGAGAGGCAAAGGAGAGATGGGGCTGCAAGCATGTGTGTGCTATACAAAGAGAGAAGGGAATGGTGGGAGACCCATCCTCACTATTTCCCTTGTTGTGGCCCCACTCAAATCCCCGATTCACCTAATTTTCAGGCTAATGTCCTAACATGGATCAAAGCGACAAGTGTACAAAGTGGATATCACAACAATCAAGGTGCACCCAACAGAGCCTTTGTCTCACGATCTCCCTATGCCTCATGTGTCTAATTGATGAGAGCTACACGCATTAAAAGAAGTAAAAGGAAGCGGGTGCAATTTATGCTATCCCTTGTGTGGTAAAATCTCAACCATTCCAAGCAGCTACATTTTGTGACAAATTTATCCTCTCTTAGCCATTGTTGTGAAGACTACTTGCAAGGACAAAAATGTGTAAAGTTATTGCCATTATATATGGTAGAGATTATCTTAACAGGACTACTTATCCAATATTGTCTTAATAATAATTGGAATCTCTAAAAATATTGTCGCATGAAAGTTTCCTCGCAATGGAATTCTTTAGCGTGATGTAAAACAGAATTGAAACAAACAGATGTATAATGCTTTATTATGCGTTATTTTCACATTGCTTGTGTGTTTTCTTTGGATTGTCAATGATAGTGAAACAATAACTCAAATGTGATAATATCAACAACAAGAGCCTCATATATAAACAATCTTACACACACAAGTAATTACCCACCTACACTTTGATTGGTCCACATGGGAGGTCAATCCAAAGTGTACCATACTTGGATGTGTAGGTTGTACCACTTTTGTGAACCAATCAAAGTACAAATAGGCAACTTTTTTTTTACATATATTATTAGCATAACAACCTGTTGGAATCATGAATAAAAGCTCCATTTGACTAACGGCTCCTTTGGACCATCATTCAAATGAGACCCATTCAACCCATAAGTACATAGAGCATGTAAACCACACTAGAAAAATTCATCTAAACAAATATATTTAGCAATCGTTTAGTTTCACCAAACAAAAGCACATTTGCCTAAAGGGTGCAGTATATGAAAATGGATGCATTTGGAAGAGCATACCCTAAAACTGTCAAGACTGCACAGTTATTTGCCGAGTTGACCTACCACCTTCAGCAATTTGCTGATGGAAACCTTTATGCATCAGATACTATCAGTTCTTTGGGGCAATGAGTCCAAGCCATATACAGTAAGGACCCTCAATGAATCTTTTAAATCCAAGTTCCACCTTTTATTTACTCTCTGGTTCGCAAATTTGCACAAGCTTTTCAATTTACAAGGCTGGCAAACCTGAATGTATGAGAAATGAAAGAATAATCAAAAGATGGAAAGGGGAAAGTAAATAGAGACTTCATTTATTTGTATATTTATTTATTTTATCTATGAGCCAAGGGCCTATTTGGGTGCCACTCAAATAATAGACCGAGTTTCAATTCCTCCTGCCCAAAAGTCAACCAATTTTAGATTCGAGATAAGAAAGGGCCTATTTGGGTGCCACTCAAAATAGAGTTCATCTCATTTTAGTATGATCTCTAATCCATAATTACAATTAACTAAAATGAGATAAATTCATTTTTAAGTGGCACCTAAACAGGCTTTAACATTTAAATTAAAGCGTGATCCATTCAGAACTTACCCTCTAAGATCTTGTCAAGTTCTCTTGACCTTGAAGTTATTTGAATGGTTTCGAGCCGCTATGCATGGAGTTGGCTAGCACTGGTAAAACCCATAGGAACCAGCTCTGAGGCTGTCAATAGATCAAGTAAATCAGCCCATATATTTTGTTATTTATTGATAATGAGCAGTGTTGGTAAAGAAATTCAAAAGGAAATGAGTTTTTATCAGTTTTATGTGAATTTTAAAGTTTCTAAAGTTTGACAAAGAGCATCATCATTAGCCCCATGCAGCTGGGCTAACATGCATAAGTTACCTATCTTGTTTGTGCATGAGGCTATGGTTATGCAGCAGGCATGAATCACGTCAGTAGTTTCATGAGGGATTGATAAAGTTTCATGGGTTTAAGAAGCTCCTTGTTTTGGCGGGTGTAAGAGTATTCTGTTAGGTGTAAAGTGCAGAGGGAGATGGTGATGAGGCATTGCAGATGGTGTGCTGAAAGTGATCAGTAGTGCAAGGAAAAAAAACTTGTAGTCCGAGATTTCACAAGCAACGATCCTTATGTCATTATCAAGCTTGGAAATCAGGTCTCGCTCATGTATCCTTTATCACTTTCTTAGACCTTTTGATCTCTGCATATTGTCACTCTGCTTACAAAAACAAAACTTCTTTCTATTGATCAAAAGTCTGCAGATACGACATTCAAATAATGTAATTATTATAGAAATTAAAATGGACTTGGATATGGAAGAAAGCAAGGAATACATACTCAAGGTTCTTTTATAGAAACTTGGGTTCTTATAGGATGGTGTTTGGTTGTACCAAAAAAATGAAGGACAAGTACAAATTCATTAAAAAAGGAGAGGGAGAGAATTCCTAAATCACAATGAAGGCCGCTCAAGCCCTGCTACAGCTAGAGGACCAGTAGAGACAATTGAGCCCAAATCCCTCTGAGGAAACGAAATGTTTAACCCTCTAGAATGGTACTAATCTCTCTTAGATTGTGAGCAAAAGATACGCATCACTGAAAACATTGGAAATCCACAATAAAACCGTCTGGAAGAATTTGCACCAAATTAGATTAATTAATCATGAAATTTGATGAAATCTTATGCGTCTAAGTGAACCTTAATTATCTCTTACTTTTTTATTATTAATATTAGTTATCATGCATTGGATGAATGAGAGAAACACTGAATATTGAAAAATACATGTTCTTAGTTCTTGAACTAAGAGAAAGTTGCAATGGGTTCATTTAATTTCTTTTCTCGATCTTTATTTGAGGAGATCTATATAGAGCTATGGCAATTCGAAAACTTACAGTAAGGAACAATTTGCCACATCTGATTAGGTCCGTTGTTCAATTTGAAGCCCAACAACGGTGCCGATCCACTATTGTTCCCGTTCCAACTAAAGCATCCATGTTCAAGTTGTTGTTGTTTATCATCCTTATATATGTGAAACCGTCACCTGCGCTCACGTTGTTCATCCACAGAATTGATTCATCAAGAACACGTAAGTTGTGTGAGTTGAGCTGAACCTGCAATGGTTTTTCAATCATAGGCAAGAAAGGGGAAAAAAGCTTAAGATGTGCATTGATTAAAGCTCTAATTATTGAAATATCAAGAAAAAACAGATACTCTCACCCTTTATTGAATCACAAAAAAAAAAAAAAAAAAAAAAAAGAACAGAAACTTAAATGGTAAGGATGGTGTTATTCATGAAATTTCTTAAAAATAGGTTTCTGATGTTTGAAATCTAAATCAATATATAATTTCAAGAAATAATAAGATTATATGTATGTATTCATGCATGTATAAGTGTCAAATTACTAAGAAAGCAAAAGATACATGATCCATCAAGGCAGAGGAACTGTCGGCTTCTCTCATCACATGCTTAAAAGGATACATCAAGAGATGATGCTAATGATCTAATCTTAGAAACTATGAAAAAAGAACCAACTTCCAACACTACACCAGAAGCCCATATCTTGTCATTTCTTAATTCATCCACCATGAAAGGTTTAAAAAGAATTTCCTTGACAAGTTTCAATCCCACTTATTCACATTATTCAATAATTATATAGGATGGGAAAGCAAACCATTCTTTTGCGCTAAACTTTATCTTCTAAATAGAAGTATTAGCTCGAAAGGTTCTTTTGCTAGGGAAAAAAGGGCTAAAGAAGCAGATCACAACTTTTGAGGTTGGCATGGTTTACTTCTTTTTATTTTTATTTTTTCTTTCTTTTTAAATGATGTTGGATTGCAGCTTTTTCGACCTAAATATAGATCAAGCTGTAATTTGGTACATTAAAAGGAGGGCAAAGTAGATAGGAAAAATTTCCATCATTGATAGACTTTAATGCTACTGGTTTCTTCCTCACTGATAAGATCTTTAAATGCCTCGTAACCCAAAAAACTCCAATAAGTTACCCAATCTGATTTGTCAAATGGCAAATTATGCATGGTATATTTACATGGTATGCCAAAACAAGTACTAATCATTATGCGTTACAGGACCTAAATAGACATTACAAAAAAAAAAAAAAAAAAAAAAAGGTCAGTAACAACCTTGTAATGGGTTCGAAATAGATTTTTTAATAAAGGGAAAAAGGGCACCGTAACAGCCTTTTACAAGGTTGTCATAGCCTATAATCTAACAGTAACGGTGGTGGTTGTTATAGCCACCATCATTGTTATGGAATGTAGGGTGCAAGCGGATAGCGTTTCATGTTATATTTTATTATTGTTGTTATCATTATTATTATTATGGACTGAGTGACACAATTACTAAACAGCGTCGAAGATCCAAAAGATGGATCCCAATAGTCCACTCAAATCAACCACATGTGGGAAGACAAGCCAGTTTACCTCCTCAATCCAATGACGAAGATGGTATGTCAACAACACCATCCTAGACAAATGCGAGTGGACGACTCCAACTAACATGTCTCATCTCTTCTTTCTCTTACCTCTAAGTAAAAAAATAGAAAGGGCGAGCGCTCAGTCCACTAGGGGGTGAGTGTACAACCCACTAGACGGAGGGGGAATGATGCAAGTGGGTGGGTAACAGAGGGAGGTTGATGTCTGGTGTTTTTTTTTTTGTTTTTAAAGAACCATAGAGTCATGTACAGTAGGTGTTTGCTTGTAGTAAATAAATGAAGTTCAGGAAAAAAGAAAAGAAAAAACAAAAGAAAACAGCGACCGGCATTACAAAGAGTTAAAAAGAAAGAAATACTTGCCAACAACAATCATCAAATGCAAATATACACAATTTATATTAAGTATTAGCTGCTAGAAAGAAAGGGATAAGAACAAAGAAACAAGATAAAAAAGTTTCATGGCAATGAATTCTCTTTGAAAACAGATGTCACTACATTTCTTAAATGCTTGGATAAAAGTGTTCTTTTTTCTTCTCTCTCTTTTTTTTTTTTTTTTTTTTTTGAAAGGTGGTTGAATGAAGTTTGGTTTCAAAGAACTGAATTTTAGAAAATTGGCGCAAGATCTAAAAGCATTTGAAATGGTAAAATTGCACACATCTTCCACTTTACACACAATAACTTCTCTTGGTAAGAACAACATATAAACAAATGAGGATATATGGAAATTTGAAATTATCTTCCATTTTTATGTTAATTGAGGTCTCTTGATGAGAACAACAGAAAAACAAATGAGTGTATACATGAAAATTCCATAAGAAATTAGGAAGACCTAAAAAACATCAACTAAGTATTCCAACAATTCCAGACATTATATATGAAGACCTTAGCTCTGCACAACCTTCTAACTTTTCCTTTTTGTTGCATCAAGATAGAGTTCTATTTAGGGAAGAGAAAAAGGGAAATCAAGTCATCATCATCATAGCCTTCTCCCAATTACTTGGGTTGGCTGAAAACAAAAATGAAATACATGCTAAAATTCTTATATATTTGTTACAATTAAAAGTTTTCATAGCTGCTTTTTGTGTCTGTGGCATTTTACAGAATTGAAAAAGCATAACTTAAGTACTCTAGTGGATGTTTTGAACTAAAATGAAGAAGGCTACATAGCAATATACTATCAATTGGTAAGTAGTGCATCTGTTCTCCATATCCTCTAACAATTTGCACTGGTATCAAATAAAAGACAACACACATCGCCATAAAAAAGCCTTTAATCATTTGTTATAATTTACAGAGTTCACCCTTTTGCATGACTTTTTTCAAATTAAGAAATTTGAAGCAAGTATTTTGCTTAATGATATGCCTCCATACATCTGCTGTAACTCCTTTTCAATTTATCATGATCTTTAAATTTTATAAGGAATTTTAACACCGCTTTGTAATTTCTAATTATTTTAGTGTACCTGAAACTATAGGTTTTGCAAGAACCATGATAGTGTAACTCATGTAGGTACCGACAGTAACCTCGCCTAGGTAACTCCCACTAACTAAGTGCCACATGTGTGGAACTTTCATGAGATCCACCCTGTCCATCAAGTACAATACCTCATTTTCACCCTGGAACCCAAAAATCAAGATGAATGAAAACTCAGATAGGCACCATAGGAAACAGTTGGGATGCGACATCCATCATTATTTGTATGTAGGGCCCGTGTGATTTATTTATTTATTTATTTAAACATTGGAATTCATCTGGTGTGCCTCAGCAAGATAAAGTATTACCCAAAAATCCCAATATTGGCCATGCCATGAGAATTTAGTGGTTTCGACTTTCCATATAATTTTAAACAGGGTGGTTGTTGAATCAATTGATTTTTGGGATTAAGGCCAAACAAGGGATGGTCTACCTGAGTGATGGGATGGATGTTATGCATGTTAAATCGTTAAACCATGTAGAGAAAGCTACCCCCATTAGGTACCTATGTGAATTAGGCAAGAGTTTTCTGGTTTGCAACTTTATAAGCATAGAAAAACAATACCAATTTCAGAAACTTAAGAAACAAAACATGCTTAAAGAAATGTTGATAAAAAATTCTTTGTAACAGCTTGCCTTGATCCTAGAAGTTTCACATGGTATACATGTAGCATCTCTTACGTATGAAACTATTGTAAAACATTAACTTCTAACTACCCCCATCTGATTGCCCTCAATTAGACAATTGGATTGTTATATCAGTGCGACCTTTAAGTTATGCTTCATCCACAATGGGGCCCCCAATTTGGATGGTTTAGATTGATGTCCATATATTCTTCTGGTCCAATGGATGTGTTACCATCATATAACATGTTATGGAAACCACACTCCAGATTCTAGCCCTTGGTTAAGGTGATGCACTCCTAAACAAATATGGTAGTAAAAACTAGAAGCCGCAGAACACATTCGCATTTGAAGTTTACCACCCTTTCCATTCTCAAGTTCTTAGATTAAACAAAAAGAAAAAAGAAGTGGGAAACAGAGTGCAAGGAATGTATGCATACCTTGTCAAGGTAAGCTTGCAATTCCTTTATCCTTCCCATGTAGTCCTGGTCCTCTACACATAGACTTATGGTCTTGCTCTCTGAATCGGGTCCCTCGAACTGAATAGGCCCCTGGATTCCGGTAAAGATCATTCATCAAGAGTTTTTGGCATTACTAAGCGAGAATCAGAGCACCTCTAACCGAATAAACGTTTTTGGAAATGTGTGAACCGACAATCAAAATTTACCAAAGTTTTAAATTAGTTATCGAGATAAATCTGGAGATTTATTTTGAAGAGGATCTTCGCGATGCATACCGCAAGATCTGGGCTTTTCATCAGGTGGTCGGACCACCATGAACAGCCAATCCCTTCATCAGGTGGGTGGCACATTGATGAGAAAATGGATGGTTACAAAAAGAAAAAGAAAAAAAAAAAAAAAAAAGAAAGAAAGATTGAAGATGAGCATGCACCATGGCCCCTCCTGAAGAATGGACCAGCCTGATTTTTGGGGTTATTCATTGTGGGCCCAATCTGATGAATTTTCTGACATGTGCCATGTTGGCATATGTGCTTACTGAGATCCTCTTCATGTCAATCTCCTTAGCAGGGTTGTGATTGCTCTTCTCATCTTTGTTGGTGGTTCTGGTTCACTCCACAGTTTGTGATCCATAGTACTGATTCACTGTTTAGTAAGCTCTAACATGCAAGCCAAAGAATGTTAATACATGCTCTTCTGCTAGTTGAGAGTATTTTTTTAGCACCTTTTCTCTCAGTATTGTTAGCTCAAGAGTAACATAGTATAAAGTAATCTAATTCTTATCTATGTTCCCTTGGTAGGAAGAGATGGTAATTCTCTACGTCTACCATTCCGTGTATTTATATTGCACCTTGTGTCATTCATCGAAATTGTGTGACTAACAAGGTTTCTACCTCCATTGTTGAATAAGGTTGTGTTTGGATGCACGAGTGAATTGGATTATGAACATCTGGTTTAGTCAAAAGTAAATGAGAGAAATTGAAAATACTTCCTAGTACTCATAATGAGGCAGTCAGTAGCCCTCAAAACGTGTAACTTCATTCCTTTCAAGTCTAAGTTGAAAGAAACATAATTGCAATAAGACTGCCAAGGAAATCAGAATTTGGTTGGTTTACACTCTTTTTTTCAACTAATAATTGCAATTCAGTTCAGTAATGCATCCAAACGCACCCTAAATATGCAACAACCTTGTCATATTGTATTGAAGAGTAATTTTGGAACAAATGAATATTAGGGAACTTTCAAGACTTAAACAGTAAGTTTTTGAAAGACTAAAAATGAAATGCTTACTGGTATGGTTTTCCTTTCAAATTGACAAGAATGGATGAATAGATGGTTTTCCAATTGGAGAGACCCCAGGACCATGCGAAGAACCGATTAACCGTCATCATTGCCTGCCATAAACAATTGCATGTAAATCTGTAGTTATAACAAAAGGCATGGCCATTGGACGTCTTATAACAAAAGCTGATGCATCTTGAATAAAATCAGAACTCCAACAAGAACTGGTAGATTATCTGAAATTCCAGTCGTAGACTCCTTTGCTAGGGCCAATCAAACTCATAAAGTTTCACTTGAAAAGGATATGCAGAATCGCAGATGGAGAGAATCGAGCTCTCAGATTTTTGGGGCCGGGAAGCTCTGCGGCAAGAGAAAATAGGGTGTTTAGAACCCATTTCCTAAAGGCTTTAAAGTTTTTTTTTTTTTTTTTTTTTTTTTTTTGAAAGAGAGAAATTCAATAGTTTCAGGGAATTTAAAAAACATTACATTTATGATTCCCCTCCTGAAAGAAAATACGCTACGGCATCTCTCATATCTTCAAAACAATCTGCGATTTCGAGGAATTTCATCACCCTTTCGAGCTCTTGATCTCCAAGATCGTCGATGAATGGATTCACCCGCACTGCATTTCTCGGCTGAAACACATAAGCGTTTGGATTATCACCTTTAGCTCTCCGGCGATCTTTGGTGGGTTTTGTGGGAGTTCTCATGATGCTTTTGGAGACCATTTTGGGGAATTTTTAGGGCACGATACGGGTAGAGGTAAGAGCTAGGAAGGCTTTAAAGTTATAAAGGTTCTTATATCTTGCGAGTCTGCCACCATTTACAACAAACAAAGCTTCTCTAACCTTAAACTTTGATATCCAAAATCAAAGGGTTTGGATAATCAGATGGGTGTAAAAAAACTATATATCATCTATCCACGATTGGGAGCACAGTTTGGATGGTCCAGATTAGCCATATGGAAAGTCATTTATGTTCAATACAAGTCACCACTACTTTGAAATATGCATGCAACTTAATATATTAAAAACTTTAAAAAATGCTTTAATTGTTGGTAGAGAAATCTACCGAGAAATACGCCACATATGCTACATTGGTCGTGACATGTGTCAAACATCAACACCATGCATTTGATGGGCCCCTTTAAATTATGTGATATCCCAAAAATCAGTCGTATAGGAAACTTAGGTGGGCCATACCATTTAAAATCATGTGAAGAAATGCCTAAAACATATAAAAGCACTTGGTGGGCCCCACCTGAAATTTTTATGCATTTGAAACTTGGTCTGACTCCTCATCCAAGTGGGACACACATAATGGATGGGCTAGATTTGTGAACCACATCTCAGTGGGCCTAAAAAATGATTATGAATATTTTAATGGAGAGTAACCCCTCTCAACTTTTGTACGTGGTGTGGCCCAAAAAAGTCACGGATTGACTTGATTTTTAAGCCCAAGGCCCACCATGGAATGGTGCATCTGGGTGATGGAGTAGATGTGGGCCCACTTTGATTTATATATTGTATACAATATGATCCATTTATTTTGCCAACTCATTGCAGGATATTAGCCTAAAAATAAATCATAATTAAATATCAGGTGGACCACACCACATGAAAACAATAGTAATTGGTTATCCATAAATAAAATCATCGTAAGGCCAACTATACTGTTTTTTTTTTTTTTTTTTTTCCATGCAGACTATAAATTCTTCCTCAAGAGACGATGTTCAACAAGTTCAACTACTACTACAACAAGGGCAAATACTTCATAACCACAAAGAATGAATAAATCTTTATTTATTTATTTATTTTTGTAGGAACAGGATTCCTTAGAATTTCACAAACAAAGGGAGAAATCCGAATTATAAAAGAGATTTCAACATCAAAGCTGGGAAAAAAAAAGAAGAAGAAATGTGATACCCAAACACCCAAATCCAGATGGACAAAAATCATCAAATCTCAAAACAAAAAGATATAAATGAAGAGAAAACATAAACATCAACTTGATCCAAAACTTCTAACGGGCGAGTGGCAGAGGCTTAGCCAATCCGTTCCCATCCATGCTGGTATGTGTGGTGCGGTCCATTTAATCTTTGGATATGATTTATTTTTTGAATAATTCTCTAAAATGATCTAAAAAAATGGATGGATGGTGTGGGTTGATCCCAAATTTTCGGTAAATCCAAAACTCAAGTGGACCATGCCACACGAAACAATGTGGAATAATGATTTCCACCATCGATACCTTCCTTGGGCCCACAGTAACGTTTATTTGCCATCCAACCTATTCATGATATTAAATATATATGAATGAAGAGAAAACACAAACATCAGCTTGATCCAAAACTTCTATGGCCTCCAAGAATTTTTTAATGGTAGAGGTTCAATCACACTATTTCTTGTGGTGTGGTCCACTTGAGCTTTAGATATGCTTCCTTTTTGTTCTTTAGACCTCAAATTATCTGTTAACATAGATAAACGGAGTGGATAAAATAAATAAATAATGGTGGACCCCACAGAGTTTACTCTAGTAAGGGTAATGACTAACCTAAATGTATTGGGGATTCCTTAAAACATTCATAATCATATATTAGGCTTGCCTTAATGTGATTCACATATCCAACCCACTCATTATGTGTGTCCCACTTGGATGAGGGGTCAAGCGAAGTTTTAGCTGCATCCAAAACTCATGTGGGCCCCACCAGGTGCTTTTATATTTTAAAAGATGTCTTAACATGGTTTTAGATGGTATGGCTCACCTGAGTTTCATTTATGGATGATTTTTAAGATATCTCAAAACCTAAAGGGGACACATTAAATGCACGGTGTTGATGTTCGACACACATCATGATGGGGCCCACAAAACTTATTAACATCAATTCTTAGATTCTCGCGAGGTCAATAAGTTAGGGTCACAATTTTGACAACAATATTTAGCCCATTTTATATGTCAAGTCCCTTCACTCTATTTTACTGATCAATACCCTCGAATTGACTAGTTACTCGCCTCAATCAAGCTAGCTACATATGAGAAAGAAATTGGGCATACAAGATTGATAAACAATTTGAGTGAAATTTGATTTAAACATACGAAGTTATTTACTCTTCAATTCGGACTAATTCAATTGTCCAAAAATGGTTAAATGTTCAATTAGTGGATGTGCCTAATAATTTATTACAAAATATATAATTTTTTTCATAAATAAATTTCAATTTCCATTTTAAAATAACATTTTTTTTTCAAAAGGTATAGTTTTTTACTCATAATTTTTCTTTAAAAACTTTTAACAAAATATCATTTTTATTATAAAATATTTCAAAAAATAAATTAAAATACAAATTCTGAATTTTTATTTTCAAAATATCTAAAATTTTCACAAATTTTTTTTTTCCCAAAAATTCCAAAATGCCGATTTTTTTTCTTCAAAAGCATCATGTTATTTACAACTTTTCAAATTTTTTTTTTAAAATATATATTTTTTTAAAATCTTAGTGTTTTTATAAATAATTTTTCTTTTAATTTCGAATTTTGAACATTTTCAATTACTTTCCAAAATCACAAAAAATTTCAACTTATTTATTTTCATTTCAAAATGTTTATTTTTGATAAAGTATCGATTTTTTAATATCGTTTTATTTTAAAATTTTCAATTCTTTTTCACTTCTCCATTTTTTAAAAAGCATTTTATTCAAACTGGTCATTTTTTATTGAACTTCTCAATTTTATTTTATTTTTCAAATTTCAAACTCTAATTTTCTTTTTAAAAATATTTTAATTTTTCGACATTGTGAAAATTTTCACATTTTTTAAAATATTTTTAATTTTCTTTTTCAGGATATTATTTTTTTCTCAAAATCAAATGCTTTTTTTTTTTTTCAAATTTATCAACTTTATTCAATATTAATTCTTTTTTGTTCCCACAAAATAGATTTTTATTAAATCACGATTTTTATTTTTTCAAAATCTTTTTTTTTTTCTCAAACATTGTTAAATTTTTTCAACTTCTCAATGTTCTTTTTCATGTGATATTACAAATCATTTAAATATTATTTTTAAATTAAAAAATAAAAATAAAATTTTCACTCATTTGATATAAAAATAAAATAAAATTTCTTTTTGCATTCAATCAATTGTTAAAAAATAATATTAGATACAAATACGTACAATTAAACCACTGAAATTCTATTAAAAATCAATTATTAGACTGCAAAAAATCTTAATTTTCCACCATATTCATATAAAAATGAAAAAAAAATTAATGTTGAGGCAAAAGTCCTTTTACAACGGATATGATCCGTCGCCAAAGTTCTTTTACGACGGACCATGATCCGTCGCAAAAGCAACTGAAAAGGGCGCCATTTGGTGTTTTGGGCGGGAAATTACGACGGTTACAAAATTAAATGTTGCGACGGATTTAGTCCGTCGCTTACTAACGACGGACCAAAATCCGTCGTAAATACGTCGTAAATTAGATTTTAGCGACGGATTTTGGTCCGTCGCTAAATTCAGCGACGTTTAAACTACGGATTTTCCACAAACACGGGCTTAGCGACGGACTTTTTCTAGTAGCGACGGATTAAATCCGTCGTTAAACCAAGAGATTTTAGCGACGGGCGAAGTCCGTCGCAAAAATACGTCGCAATTTGCCCTTCTTGGCGTAGTGCTAATGCGGCAGTGTGTAAACTTGAGCGAAATTCACACTAAGCTGCCACTCATTCATCGAATATATAACCATACAGGTAGCACAGGTAGCCCAGTTGATATTCATGTTCATATTGATGAGGAGCAGGGTGCAATCGTCAAGGATGTATGATTGTATTGCTAAGAGTTGCTACACGATTTTACAGCTCAAGATTTGTTATAATGTAATTGGCTTCACATGCGATGTTATTTCATTTTGTAATTGTAAGTATTGAGACATTAGTTTGTATAAGTCATTATGAACAGCCTCTTGTAAATTCTAAATGTACACACAAATTTTCCTTTACGTTGATTTGTCAATTCTACGCTAAACTGCTAACTTTAAAAGATAAAGAAAAAAATATACATATATATATGAAATTTGACTCTCTATAGGTTAGCACTCAGGTTTTTGGGAAATGGGTCATATACTCGGGTCCTGAAAACACGGAGCTTTACAATGACCCCTCATAGGATTTGGTTCACCAATTACAATGAGTGCAATAGTGGCCAGGTGTTTATGGGTAATGATAATGTACGTAACATGGTTGGTGTTGGATTAGTATGTATCAAGATGTTTAATGCATAGTGTATCTTGGCCGATGTGAGACATGTTTCCGCGTTGAGGAAGAGTCTGATATCTTTTGGTGCGCTCAAGGCACTAGGGTACGAATTCAGTGGGTTTGATTGTGTCTTTAAGGTTTCAATGGGGGCATTCATAGTTACAGAAGCACAGAGGAATGATAACCTTTATAGTTTGATCAGGGGCACTTCATTAAGTGGAGTTGTTGTGCTTGTAGCAAATTTTTTGTCTGCAATTATGTGGCATGCACACTTAGGCCACATGAGCAATCGAGGCATGAAAGTATTTTTTGGACCGTTGATTTCAGTTTTTAAAAGCATTGATTTTAGTATATGTGAGCATTGTATATATAGTAAACAGTCAATGTTATCTTTTAAGTATGAGAAATATTCTGATGTATGTGAGCCATCGCCCATACTTTCTGGAGGAGGGTCGTTATGGTTCGTTACGTTCGTTGACGACTATTCCAGAAATGTGTGGGTTTGTTATCTGAAAATTAAATATAAGGTTTTCACTAACTTCAAACAGTAGAAGGCGGTGGTGGAAAAATAATTATGGCAAAATGTGAAAGTATTGAGGACAATTAACGGTGGAGAATTTACTTTTGGAGAATTCAATCATTTTTGTACAGATGAAGGGATTGTGAGGCAAAATATAGTACGTCATACACCATAACAAAATAGTGGGTTGAGCTGATGAATTAGATTCTTTTGGAGAGGGTCCGATGCATGATCAGTAACGCTGGGTTGGACAAGAAAATGTGGACTGAGGACGTTAACATGACTTGTTGCTTGGTGAATCAATCCTCTTTTATGACTATTGAATGTAAGAGTGGTCAGCAAGCAGACTACTCAAGGTTGTAAGTATTTGGTTACGATGCTTATTCTCACGTACCATCAGTTGAGAGAGATAAGTTGGACCAAATGGATAACATTTATATTTTGTCAGCTATGGTCATGGTGTGAACTGGTACATGTTATATGATCGAATCACACCAAAAATCATCCTTAGTCGTGATGTCAAATTCGATGAGGGATCCTTGTTCAATAAGGATGAGTACAAGGAAGTGAAAAAGTCAGTTTTAGACGTTTAAATAGACAGAGATGAGACACGGGCTAATACTAGGATGCAGATAAAGGTAGAGGAGCAGGTATAATAGTTTCCTGTGAGAAGTAATCCACCATAGGATTGTAGGTTATCAGCAAGATATAGGGATGACTCGAATGTTGCATTTACCCTCATTACGGATGAGAGGGATTCGTCTACTTTTTAGGAGGCTCCTAATGATGTAAATGCCAAAAAAGTGAAAAGTAGCGATGCATGATGAGCTTAACTCCTTGTACAAGAATAAGACATGGGAGCTAGTGGAGCTTCCCTTCGACTATAAAGTGATTGAGTATAAGTGGATCTTAAAAAAGAAACATGATAAATATAAGGCAATTAGATTGGTAGCAAATGTGTAACGTCTCAGATTTTTAATATTTTGGATTTCTAAAAACTCTTAATTTTTTTTATTATAATTAACTTATGTTGTCACTTACTGACTATTAATACTCAATGTTAACCTATACGTGGGTGATACTAATAAAGAACTGCACAGATCTGATTAATCAACCATTGGGAGTCAACGATTCCGGTTGATCACTTAAACATCGAGTTCAGCAATGTGATTTGCTCACACAGAGCCCAAATTTAGCCGACTTATCGCTAACTAATCAAGATAACCACAACTAAATAAAGACCTACTAAAATCTAAGATAACTAGTGGTCAGAACTTAATTAATAAACCAAATTGAACTAGTATCCTTTTAGACTAATAACCGACGGTTTATGGTGATTCTAATCGAATGGTGATTATAATCGAATCATAATTTCTGCTAGTTGTGAATAGGCCACACTCACTACGTGAAAAATGAAAAAAAAGGACAGATTTAGAGACGGTTCTGGATAGTCTCTAAAATTGCTTGGTTTAAAGACGCTTTAGAGACGGCCATAAACCGTCTCTAAAATTTTAGACGGCCCCTGACCGTCCTTAATATTGTCTTAAAAATTGAACGCCCACAAATCATTTAAGACGGTTGTTGACCATCTTATATGGGTCATCTGAGACGGTCATTGGCTGTCCGCATTAGAGACAGTCCTTGGCCGTCCGCATTAGAGACGGTCCTTGACCGTCTTATATGCGGTCATCTGAGACGGTCATTACCCGTCTTTTACTTGCAATCTGAGACTGTCAAAGACTGTCTCTATTAGAGACGGTCCTTAGCCGTCTTACAGCCTTATCAAAACCATCTCTAAAGATCGTCTCTATCAGAGACAGTCAAGGACCGTCTCTATTAGAGACTGCCCTAGACCGTCTCTATTAGAGACGGTCCTAAACCGTCTTATAGCGCTGTTAAAGACCGTCTCTATCAGAAACTGCCAAAGACCGTCTCTATCAGAGACTGTTAAAGACGATCTCTATTAGAGACGGTCCTAAACTGTCTCTAATGCTCAGGTCAAAAATGAAAAAGCTCAAAAAAATTATGAATTTGGAAAAAAAAAGAAGTTCAGAAGCTCAGAAAAATAATTAACAATGTTTAAGAAAAATTTAAATTTTGAAAAAAAAAAAACTGTAATTTTATGAAAATCTAGATTTTTAAAAAAAATTAATAACTTTGAATAATGTTGATAATTTTGAAAAAAAAAAGATTTTGATAAAAAAAAGGATATTTTGAAAAAGAAAAATTAAAGAATTAAACAAATTGTGAAAAAATTGACAAATTCTAAAAAAAATATATTTTTTTAAAAAGAAAACTAGATTTTGTATTTTGACAATAAAAATTGAAAAGTTATATAACAAAAGTGAGATTTAAAAAATGATATTTTGAAAAAGAAAATTTTAAAAATAAAACAAAATTGTGAAAAAATTGACAAATTGTAAAAAAAATATATTTTTTAAAAAAGAAAACTAAAATTTGTATTTTGACAAGAAAAATTGAAAGTTAGATAACAAAAGTGAGATTTTGATGATGTGTTGTATATCCTTGCCGCCCCTATGTTTCCCCAACCCATTTTTAGGCTGGGTATAAAAAATTGTGTAGATTTAAATCTTAAGTGGACCACACCACTGGAAAGAATGATAATATAGTACCTCGCCATTAAAAATTATAAAGAGCCCCATCGTAAGGTTTTAGTAATGTTTATTTGCAATTCAACTTGTTGATAATGTAAAGAAGATCTAGATGAAGGTAAACTACAAAGATCAAATTGATCCAAAACTTTTGTGACCTTCAAAAGGTTTTTAATAGTTATTCATCATTTTTTTGATTGGTATGGCCCACCTGAGATTATTTAGTTCTTATGATTTAAAATCACATCTTAAAATATGATGGAAAAATATATAGACGGTGTTGATATACATAAAATATATTAAGGTGGGCCCTACACGGTTAGAGTAACACCCATGAAGGAGTTGCCTAAATAGTGAAATGGTACTATAAGGTCACCTTATGGGAACTTCCCATGAGGTTAATCTGTGCGCCCACATATAAAAGCATTTGGTGGGGCCTACATGAGTTTTGGATGTGTATGAAACTTGGTTTGACTCCTCATCCAAGTGGGACACACATAATGAATGAGCTGGATCTATGAACCACATCTAGGTGGGCCCAATAAATAATTATGAAATGTTTTAATGGGAGGGTAACCCTCTCAACTATAGTATGTGGTGTGGCCCACCCAAGTCATGTATTGACTTTATTTCTAAGCTTGTGGCCCACCATGGAATGGTGCATCTGACTGACGGGGCAGATCCAAAGTTCAAGTGGACCCACCATAGAAAAGAGTGGGATAGTGACAACCACTATTGAAACATTCTTAGGGCCCACCGTGATGTTTATTTAAGATCCAACCTATTGATAAGTTAATACAGACATGGATGCAATTGAAAATTGGTCCGACCCCTCATCCAAGTGGGACACACATAATGAGTGGGTTGGATATGTGAATCACATTTAGGCAGGCCTAATATATGATTATGAATGTTCTAAGGAAACTCCTCAATTATATTATGTGATGTGGCCCACATTTAGGCTGATACTTTTGTTTTCCCTTCATTCATATTTTTTTGATATTATGAACATGTTGGATGACAAATAAACATTACTATGGGCCCAAGGAAGGTATCAACAGTGGAAATCATTATTTGACACTGTTTTGTGTGGCATTGTCCACTTGGATTTTGGATTTACCGAAAATTTGGGATCAACCCTCATCGTTCATCTATTTTTCGAGATCATTTTATAGAATTATCCAAAAAATGAATCATATCCAAAGATTAAATGGCCCACACCACAAATAAAGGGAACGAATTGGCTCCTCCCCCTACACCATCCAATGGCTTGTGGTTGGTGCCGTGTGGGCCCAACCATGATGTATGTGTTTAATCCATGCCGTCCATCTATTTTTAAAGATTATCTTATGGCATGAGACAAAAAATGAGGCATATCCCAATTTGAAATGGACCACATTACAAGAAATAGTGTTGAATTACCGTCAACCATTTAAAACATTCTAGGGGCCATAAAAGTTTTGCATTGAGATGATTTTTGTTTTTCCCCTTCATCTAAGCCTGTATGACCTAATAAACAGATTGGAAGCCAAATAAAGAGTATAGTGGGCCATAGGATTTTAATGATGGATATCCAATCACTATTTTTTTCATGTGGTGTGGCCCACCTGATATTTATATACCTCTCAATTTTGGGCCCCACCATGATGTATGTTTTATATCCACACATTCCATCCATTTGGAGGGATCATTTTAGAGCAATATCCAAAGATAAATCCAAAGCTCCAGTGGACCCCAGCACAGAAAACAGTGGGGATAGTGACACCCACCATTAAAAACTGTTTAAGGGCCACGAAAGTTTTAGATCAAGCTGATATTTGTGTTTTACCTTATTTCATGTTTTTTTAAATATATTTTTTTTATTTATTTTAACAGGTTGGATTTCAAATAAAAATTATGGATGCATTCCCACGGTATTTTAAGTGTTACCCTTACGTTGGAGCCCACCTTGACGATATGATAAATATCCATCCTGTCCATCTTTTATTTCCAGCTCATTTTAGGACGTGGTCCCAAAAATTAGGCAGATCCAAATGTCAGGTGGACCACACCATAAGAAACATCGGGGATTGAACACTTACCCTTAACAACTTCCTAGGGCCCACTGCAATGTATGGTTGTATCTAAGTCGTCCATCCATTTTGACTACTCATTTTATGGCATAAGCCTAAAAAAGTTGGTTGATTGAGGGCTCAAGTGGACCACACCATAGGAAGCATTGCATAAGCTCTTACTGTTGAAAATTTTCTTCCCAATGGTGTGGTCTACATGAACCTTCTATAAGCCTCATTTCTTGGATCATGTCCTAAAATGATCTCTTAAAAAGAATGAAAGGCGTGGATAAACCACATCCATCATGATGGGCCCCATGGAACTCCTTATAAGACCACCGTCTCTGACTCCGCCTGTATCCAAATTGTATCCTCCAGCAACCTATAGAACCTCCAAGGTGTTACCCTTACCTTGGGGCCTACCTTGATGATCTGATGCATATCCATGCCGTCCATCCATTTTTTCATCACATTTTAGTTAATGGTCCCCAAAATATAGGCAAATCCAAATCTCAGGTGGACCACACCATAGGAAAAAGTAGATATTAAGTTCCCATCGTTGATCGTTTGTGTGGTCAACTTGAGCCTTCAATCTGCCTTGTTTTTTGGATCATGCCCTGAAAACAACTTTTAAAATGAATGGATGGATTGGATAAACTGTATACATAATGGTGGGTCCCACGGAACCCCTGACATGATCGTCTGTTTCTAGCTCCGTCGCACAAAAAAGAACCCACAGTTTTGGTTTTCATTCTGGCGGACTCGTGGGAAGATTTCCCTCTCTCTCGGCTACCCCTTCTTGCTCGTGGGAAGGTTTTCCTCTCTCTCTCTCGGCTACCCCCTCTTGCCACATCTCTCGCTCTCTCTCTCTCTCTCTCTCTCTCTCTCTCTCTCTCTCTCTCTCTCTCTCTCTCTCCTTTCATTCGAGAGAATGCGGCTGGGGAAGACGACACTACACCAAAAACGTCATTTAGGAACGGTTCCCTTAGGAACGGTTTTAAACCGTTCCTAAAAGAGGCATCGCATATAATCTGGAACGGTTCCATACCGTATCAAGTGCCGTTTCAAATTTTAAGAACAGAATCTTAGGAACGGTTTCAAACCGTTCTCAACGGTCAAATTTTAGGAACGGTTCTAAACCGTTCTCAACGGTCAAATTTTAAAATTTTGAACCTGTATTTTTCATTATTTTGAATGGCCTATAAAAGCAGTACACATGTTTTTATATTTAAAAACCCAAAGAATATTATATACAATTAAAAATTAATACTAAACAAATTACTTACAACTTTATAATAAAAATTATATATATTTACAACAATTAAGTTTACAATTGAATGAATACAAAAAAAAAATAAAAATCCTCCATGATGTGCTATACTCCTAGAGAAAACACATGGTCCTCTGTGGTTGCACCATGACTTGCGATGACACTCTGAAAGAGGAACTTGTCCTTGCATTGCATATCAGGTAGAGCTTTTTGGGCTTGCATTGTAACTATAAAAATCAAAACAAAGACCATAAGCAATTTGATTAGCCAAAAAATAACATAAAGATTCAAAAACTAAACACTCAAAAGAGTGACTATTCAACAACAAAAACTAGAGGATCACCTATAACGTTGCATGTCGTCCTAGGCAAAACAATGCCTGTGTTAAGATGCACAGTGTTTCTTTGGATTGGTTATTTTAACCTGAAAACAATAAGGCAGAAAAAAAAAACCATGATGGGTAATATCAGATCAAGAGGCGGAACCACCAGTACCATTACAAGGTCAAACAAAAACAAGTCAAGCCTTTTGATCAAAGCATCACATGATACCTCAAAAATAAAACATATAGATTTCTTCTTTTGTTCTAGCAAGAAATCTATACGTGTCAATGTATAAATATGCGAGATATCACTGAAACCATACACCTTCACCCATAGCGAAAAATAGTTGTGGTAGAGATGGCCAGAATTTCTTACATTTAGTGCCCTTCAACAACTAGCACCATGGATTGGGTAAGAGTTCCTATTTGGTGCACATACATATCAGAGCCAGTTGTTAAATGGAACCTTATGGGCGGTGAACAAAATCTTTGTCTAGCTGAGGACGTTGTCCATGGAATTGGCTGTTAAACTCTAATAGAAACCTCAAAAGAACAAACTCCTCATCATTTCAAGTCAATCCGAACAAGCATATATAATTTATTATTAAACCTGTGTCAAGATGATCCTAGCAAGCAGATAATGCATGAAGAGAGCTAAAAATAAAAAATAAAAATAAGAGAACCCAACTGACCTTCATAGTTTATGACAGAAGGAGAAGGTTTGCGTTGGAGCTTTCCATCCATACCAAAACCAGCAAAGTTAGTTCCTAAAACAGAAATCTCTCCTTTCCATCCTTTCTTCCACTTCAAAATCTCTTACCCTCTTCTCACTTGTCAAAGATAATATACCAAAACCACCATAACCCAAAAGCCAATAATTTCCACATGAAATTCCATACACAAAACCAACACAAACACAAAAGTAAAAGCCGAATGAGAAACAATTTCAACACAACAAGAAAACCTCCCACCTAAAATTCTCACACCAGAACCACCATTTTCATGAGAAATAAAGCAAAAAAGAAGAGCTTTTCAGCTTCTTCATTTAAAAACCCAAAAAAAATAAAATAAAAAATCACTCAACAAAAAATCAGCTGCAAAAGTTTTTTTTTTTTTTTAAAAACACTGAAATTCCACCCTAATCTGACCACCATTTCAGCAGCAATTCAAAGATTCAAAATTCCAACCATTTTTTTTCCATTCAAAATCCTCTTGAGAATAAAACCCACATGCAGAAACATGAAATCTCACTCTACTAAATCACCAAAGCCCCATCTTTTTCATACAAGCATCCTCAAAATTCTCCTAAAAACAAAGCCCAAAATGTCAAATTCAATTCTCCAAGCAAACAAGACTCAAGATGCCAAATTCATTTCCTCCAAGCAAACAAACTTGAGAAATTATGTCCTTAAAGCTATTAAAGCTACAATCAGCACAAGAAAGTGGGGAGAAAATAGTTTCAAAATTACCTGATTTTATCTTCTCATCTAGAGCCCAATTGGATGTCCTTTGATCTAGTTCAATCAAGGGTGGATGCTTAGGACTGAAACAGTACATGTCCGATTTTCCAAGTAAATTGACAGGTTCCTCTCATAATTTTAAAATAGTAATTATTTTATTAGCACATAAAAACTTAAATGCCACACAGGTTCCTGCAAACAAAAGATATGCAAAATAGTAAAAAAGAAAGGGATATTATCAAGTATTCATTGAGAAACAATAAACATCTAATAATAACTTAACTGGAAAAGGTACCGACAAAGAGAGAACTTCAGATCCAGTAAATAGGCATATAGGATACATTAGTTAAAAGATAAAGGAGAAGCACAATACGCTATCGAACTAGATGTTAACAATCATCATAAGAGCTGCCAATGAATACTTATGTATAACAAATAAAAAAGAAAATAGAGTCCTAGAGTGAAGGGTTATCTTTCTAAACCCAGTAGCATGTTTCCTGTCATACTGTACTTACACAAACGCAAAATAGCCTAATACAGGTCTTAACCGCTAGTTATCATGAATAAGGTTGCCAAAGAGGTCCAAAGCTTGCCTGCAAATAGAAAGAGCCATTGACCCAATCAAGTGCTTAACTCATAGCTACTAAATTTTATTATATAAATCAGTCAGTAGCTACAAGTTGGACACCTTATTAGGATACAACCGCTCATTATTTACCATTAATAACAGACACAAGCTCAATGATATTCACTACAAGTTAAGAAAAGGAGTTCTTTGCATGCTAGAGGCTTCATAATATTCTACAGGCTACAAAATGAAGTTGTCTCCCGTCTATAGGCTTCATACAGACTAGGGTGTTTGCTTTATTTGATTTCTGTAAAATCTATACACACTAGCATGCGCATATTTGTATTTCAATTCCTCCATGCCATAGGCTGAGATGGACACGTAGCTGAACTGAATTGTGAAATTTTAGTTTTACCAAGAGGAAACAACAAAAATTGACGATCTCTTAGAATTTATAATGAAGAACTATCACACAAATTGCAGTTACAATTCCTTCCATCTTGAAAGGACTGTCATTATAATTTGGAGGTCAATCTCTCAATGTGGTAAAAAAGGGAGGTAACATAAATTCAATCATGTCCTCGCTAGAATATTACAATTCAATTTCACATTGCATTTGAACACACTCTGAAATAGCCTCAAGCTAGCACAAGTCACAGCCAAACAAACCAAGGGCATATACTGTCTGCTTGAGCAGGCATGCTCGATCAGGAGAAAGAAAATTAGAAATCGCCCCAAACTCTTATCTCTCTGAGATCCCTCTCCCAAAATAGACACAGAATCGCCTAAATCTCGTAAACATTGTAGCTTCTAAACACTTTGTTCATATGTTCTCTAAGTTCTAAAATAGAGTTGATGATGATGCTTCCCCATCAAATTTGTTATCAAATGCTGTTGGTAATGCTCTTGGCATTTCCTGAATACTACTGCATTGCTCTGAATCTGGTTAAACTATCTAATACATTCTAAGTCTGTTTTGGCTGTTTAAAGGGCGGTCTTGTGATTTGTGTGAGGCTGTTTTGGCTGTTTCTATTTGGTAGAATTATTAACAAATTCCGTTATTCATCAAAACGGGCAGGTGGAGATCTTTACATCATCTTCATCTGGGAATTTAGTGGTGCAAGGAGACCCCCAAAATGCTATCAAATGACAAGTTCTACAGGTTCTGAACTGTGGAAATTGCCTTATATTTTTGGTGAAATTCATGATTTAGCTTCTAACCATGGCAGATGCACAAGAAACATAGCAACAGTGTTCATGTAAGCCTGGTAAATGCACAAGAAACTAGTTATTGAAGCCGGTCTTTTTCTTTGTTTATGGCATGGATTCATCAATTGTCATATACTTTTGCTCATCTAAGAAGCCACGATGCTCCCGTCAACAAGCACACATCACTATCTTCTGGCATGAAAACATAACTCTTAATATAAAACACACCTCATAAGTTTTTCCTGCAGGAACAATTGCCTCCTTATAGTCATCCTTTTTCCTGTAAGAAAGATCATAGGAAACAATTTTCAGTTGAAGTGTGATGTCTAATGCCACAAACCACATGCTAATACAAAATAAGCCAAACCATAAACAATACAATGAGTAAAAATCTACCTTGATTCTACTGCACCAGCATCCTCTGCTGAAATAAAGAAGGAAGCCTAAGACTTATAACACTAAAAGTTATGATAGGAAAGCTTATACTACAAATATGATGACCAAGTGATCACCTGTAAAAAGAAAAGAAACAGAATAATTTTACATAGTGTGTTGGTGCCAAAAGGATGGAGAACATAAATAAATACTCACCAATCACATTCCATTCCAGCTCCAGATGGAATACCGAATATGCACAAAAATCATCTAAGAGAAGCCAAGATCATCCACAAATGAAGGTTAGCAAGATATTGAAAATTAAATTAGAGAATGATTGAGTGGGTTAGCAAACTTCACCAAATATACCAACAGCACTTGCTCTAGTCCCTTGTAGCATTTTCTACCTGTTAAGAAACACATCTCCAACAGTTATAGACCCTTCCACATTTAGATTGTGTGTTTGTCCAGAGAGCTGCACATGACCATTTATACTTCCAAAAAGATCATTTGGTCATTTGAAGAAGATATATTACACATGTCCATCTAAGAGCCAGAGTATAAAGAATCATATTCAGCCAGAGTATTAAATAACTTCCCCCAAAACAAGCCAAAGTATTTGAACCACAAAACACACAACATGCACCATCCAACCAGTTTGTTTGAGGTCTTATACCAACCTCCAATTAATGCATTGATGCAATCTGGACACTTCCATCCTCTATCTATCTCATGTAAGGACCACCATCATGTAGTGGGCCAACCAGCATTATTTCAGGACCTTTCTTCCTCATTCCACTAGTAGCTGAGAAGTTCAAGAACTCTGTAAGAAAATTAAGAAATGCAATATCACTACTAATGTCTGCACTATACCATGACTGGGATTATGGAGGTGTGCCAAAGACGAAGAGCTTTGAGGAGTCAGTACTCGAACGAGACGGGTACCTTGAATCAGACTATCACTACTAGAAAAGGGGGCTTTAGCCTCGGTTCAAAACTGTAGCTAAAAAGGTTAAAAAATGAGGCTAAAGCCTTTAGCCTCAGTTTTGCCTCGGTTATCCAAACCGAGGTTGAAACCCCTGTGGCTAAAGGCTTTAGCCTCAGTTTTAGCAACTGAGGCTAAAATGACTTTTATAGCCTCGGTTCTTCAAGTGAGGCTAAAAACCTTTTTAGCTTCAATTTTCTCGAAATGAGGCTAAATCAAAATTTTAGCCTCCATTGTTTTCAACTGAGACTAAATCCAAATTTTAGCCTCAATTGCCTCCAACTGAAGCTAAATCTATTTTTAACCTCGGTTCTCAACAACTGAGGCTAAACCCTTTAGCCACGGGAGTTGTAGTCTCAGTTTAGGTAACTGAGGCAAAACTGAATGAATGCTCATATTAATCAATACATTTTTTCCGCAGACCAAGTTCTGTATCATTAAACATAGAAGTTAAGACATGAAAAATGTAGAAATCATAAAAAGTAAATAAGATAGCCGATTAAAAGGTTTTCTCTTACCCTGCTAGTGGCATCTTTTAGGTCCTTTGGGAAGCCTTTCACTGAATTTGAATCAATCGAACGAAAAACCTGCACAAGTTGGGGAAGTGAACAAATGAATATAAACTCATTTAAGAATCATGTGAAAGCAAACTCCACCAATGATGTCGGGAATCCTTGCCTGCACATGAATTTCCTCTATAACATATCCAAATCTCAAATTTCAAGTAGAAAATTCTCAGAAATACTTAAAAAAAAAACAAGACACACGTACACACACACACACACCACTTTAGCAAAAACTACTGCGAAAATCAACTCATTCTTACCAGATACATCAAAAATCACATTTCCAAATACATTTCCATAAAATCCAAATTAGATGACCCAAATAAGAGGAGAAAATAAGAAAAGAAAAAGAAAAAAATAACTGTTTTTTGGCAATTGATTTCGTGGGAAATAGAATTCAAAAACAAAACAGTTATATTTTCATTTCATTTCAAAAACCCATATGAAATCATACAAATAATATCACTTCTAAATAGTTCTATTTCAAAATTTTCATTTTCCACATTAACATAGGATGTGCAGCTGAAATGATGATGTTGAGATGGACGAACGACAAGATAATGAAGAATAGACCATCAAAGACATACACCAAGTGGTATCCTGATGTGAACTTAAGTGACCCCACAAAGGTTTCAATAATGGACCCCACCACTTCCTGTGGTATGCCCCACTTGATTCTTGGATCTGACTCATTTTCAAGTTCATGTCCAAACATGAACTAGTGAAACCAATGGACACTATTTCTCATGGACATCATGGTGGGCCCACATAGCTTCTGCTTCCAGGAACTTGTAGGGAGGGCGCAGGCAATTCGTGTCCATCAAAGACATACACCAAGTGGACCCCACCGCCTAGATGACCCAGCTTATTATGCCAGTCCACACTCATCAAGCAGGCTGCAAGTATATGTCGAACATGGACTGTTGCCAATTTTCAGAAACCAATCGATTATTTCACTCTTCATAAATGTCTGGACTACCAAATTTTGGCCCAATGATCTACACATTGGATCTCATGTGATGGACGTGTCGAATGTCCTACACATGTGAGGCTAGAAGTATTTGTGGGTCTATCAAGCATGTGATTTGGTTTTTTTTTTTTTGATCTTACAAACTCAGAAAAATGTCCTAATACACGTACCTGAAGATAGTCAAAAATGCACTTTCCAATGCCCTGCCATGATTGAGAATCTGGAAATACCGTCTCCACAAATTTCAGATTTACGGTGTAGTTCCCGTTTTCGAGCTCCAGACCGTAAAATCTCAGCGATCCTGGTGATAGCCTTGCATATTGGAACAACCCCAAGTCTACTATATTCGAAAATACAACCTGATCATATCTGAAATATCCAATGTTGCTGCCTTCACTAAACCTTCCGATGTTGCTAACAGCCCACTTCTCTGTGTTGGTCACATCATAGGATGCTGGGCCCATAGTTGCGTTGTCTGCCTCATACTCAGTGTTGGTAGTTATCATTGTGAGCCCACCACACCTGATCGCAGATGAAGAATCTATAGATCAATGGAACAGTGAGACAGTTATCAGTTTGCATACTCGATGGATTGTTCATGTTCAGTTGTACGACAATCTTTGGATTGTGATCAGATGATGGGACTCATCGCCTCTGCAGCAATCTTTTTAATGAATATGGAAGATCCAAGGCATTTTTGGTTAGTTTCCAATCAATTATGATGATGAAGATAACCATACACATATGCCACATGTATAGTACAGATAATGGGGAGACAATAACTCCAATGCATCTAGGGGCATAGGACCACTACCCCCATTTTATTATTATGTAGAGAGAAAAAAAAGGATTATCTATTGATAGAAATGGAAAGGACATATTGGAGGGTTCTGATTGCACGGAAAGCTTCGCTGAAGACAGTTCAAGCTTAAAGGCAAACCACTGAATGCACAAGAAAAATGACCATTAAATAATAACAATTATATGGCGAAACGACAGCCATTGATTACAGAGGATGTCTAGTTTGTTTAACCAAGAAGTTAAAATTCAACATGGATAAAATCAATATGCGAAAAGGCAGTATTCAGGTAGCCAGTTATATAATCTGGTGGAACACACCCTGGAAATCAGACCAATCCAGTCATCAAGTGTGCACCACTGATCAATTCTCCTAACCATCCTTTCTTTGTACACATGGCCCATCTGATGACCATACATACTTGAAATTTGGGCTTTGGCACATACATGGCAGGCCCACCTGAGGAATGCCCTAGGTCTCTCGCACACACATGGCACATTCTCAGAGTATCCATCACATTCTCAGCAGTATCCTGACCCGATTTAGATCTTCCGGCTCAAATTTTTTTAAAAAAATCAGGCCATTTCACTCCTCTGGCAGGTGACAATGTGCAAAACCATTGCCCAAGGAGGATAAGCAACTGACTAGCCACTGACAATTAGAGTTGTTAGTAACAAGAAAACCACAAAGGTAATGGCAACATTACCTGCTCTGGTGCACCTTTGCTAACACGATGCATTTTTCCATTCAGAATTTGCCGGACGTCTTTCTATGGGCCTGTTGAGCATAAGAGAAACAAATCGTGTCAAGCCAGAGCAGACATTAGAATCCAACCTTCTCAGGCATGAAGGTTGGATTGACCATGGTATATAATAGAATACAGGAAAAAAAAAGAGCAAATGCATACAACAGATGCTAAGGATGAATATTTATTGTGCGCATTAATTAATGGACATGATAGGATTTCCCTCACCTAAAATGTCCTCTTATAATGAGAAATGTATGTTTTTGAGGACAAATTCTAAGTTATCTTCACTTCATCCTTTAGGCGTGTCTGCAGCAGCCGGGGGCATCTTTCTCATATGCCTCTTCTTCTTCCTCTCTCGAGTCATCTCCTCAGTCAACTCTGGATAGAAATTCCGGTTGGATAATCCAATTTTCATTTGGAATAAGAGAACAAAAGATGCCCATAACGCGGAGGAATTTCTAAAGAATTATGGATCACTCATTCTACAAAGAAATATGTATTCTGAAATCAAGAAGATAACCAATTCACTTCAAAGGGTTTGAAATATAGCGTCAAAAAAGTTGCCATAACTATCTTTTTTCCTTTTTCTGATGAGTAATCAGAGATTTCTTTTTACCACGACTATCAAAGAGTTTAAACCACACAATTAGTCTTAAAACATGACTACAAAAGCTTTTGTGCCAAAACGTGTTGGCTAACTACGAATAAATGATCATGCTCTGTGTTTCTACTGGCTTTCATTTCTGTTCAACAGAATGCACAAGCAGATTAGTGACAAATGTATTGCTCCATACCAGATAGTTTATTTTCAACAGAATGCACAAGTAGATTAGCGACAAATGTATTACTCCATAGCAGATAGTTTATTTTCAACAGAATGCACAAGAAAATTAGCAACAAATTAATGTATTGCTTCATACCAAATAGTTTATTTCCATACGAAATTTCTAACGAACTATGGCATATTTAAACCCGTTAGTAGGTAAGTAGGTAGGTAGCTAGATGTAGATAGATGGATGGAGAGAGAGAGAGAGAGATTAAATTCTCTGTTGCAATAATATAGGCCTTGGTATGTATCAGGAAGCTCAACAAAGTCAACCAGAGGGTTGTCCTCCAAAACAAGAGGGTAACATTTTGATAAACAAAATAAGCATCTCTAAAAAAGAAAAAGAAAAACTAAGTAACTTTGTAGCAACCTACTATTTAACAATTTGATGGATCGTAGCTATCAGATTCCTCCAAAAAAATAGCTGTAGAAAGCAGCCACCAAACCACAATAGTGGAAAGAATGAATTATCAGAGTTCTGAGAATAAGAATTGAAGCAGCAAAAATAGATAAAGCGGTGCCATGGCTACTCATGCGAAGTATCCATCCAAATCCTACTCTCCCTAGAGTAGCATGTCCGCACATGATTCTACCTGTTCATCCATTGGACCACATTTAGTTGTGCCAAGGCCCAAGAATCAGGCTGGTGGTATGTTATCAGATAGGTAGCATGTGTACATTGAATGTGGATAACATGCTAATTTTTGAACTTCTCATTTCTTTCATACAAGTGTGGCACCTGACCTCCAGGCTGGCTTGGTATTTTGGGCCACAGTTGTGCCCACCAGATGAATTGCCTGGATTTCACACACACCAGATTGGCACATGCATTGAGACTGATGGTTACACTCATAGTAGCAATAGCATTTCGCAAACAGAATGCTAAAGAATGAACTTGAGAAGTACAGTTATCACCATCCACTTCATCTATGTAAATCAAAGTCCTAGAATCATGAGTAAATCAAGAAACCTCTCTCAACCATTTGATCAAATAGGCACCTTGCACAACCATATTTAAGTGGTAAAATATGGGAAGCTACTTTTTCAAAGGGAAATTGAATCTACTATATGCCTTTAGTATGAATATGGAAAGATAGAAAAGAATATGGACATGGACATAATTCTAGTACCTGAACAAGCCCTACATTTCTTCTCTGTCCAAGATGGACGGATGGTCACATAATGCAAAACTTGAGAGAAAGGGAATGAGAAGCAAATATATATGAAGATCTATTAACAGATATTAGAAGCATACGCCAAATGGCATAAATCTAAAGGAAGATCTATTAACAGATATTAGAAGCAAATATACAAATCGATAAGCAGCATGTAAATGGGAGCAATCAAATTCATGTAGGAGAAGATGGATATATATACTCCTAGCCATATCCCAGAGAGAATATGATTGGACTTCAGGAACCCTCACACAAGTAGTGGCTTGCCAAAGGAAGAGTCAATAGCAGTGGTCTACACTCAACAAAGTAAAACTCACAACAATTGGTTAGTCAAACAGTTGTCTCATCATTCACATTGGCCCACCATATCAACATAATCAAGACAGTTTCATTACCAACTATTTTATTGGAGAAAAGTGCAGGAAGCCATCTGGATACTACTCTTTACGATCTCCGGACTGTTGATCTGGTGGTGCTTCTGCATATGCATTATGGCAAAAAAATCAGGCCAGATCTATTGTTCATTTGATCCAATTCGTATTTCTTGTACATGTGCTAGTGTGGCATATGTTTGATGCAGGGCCATTGATTTGGTGCTGCTTGCGTAGATGCACGACCCAAAAATCAGGCTGGACATGTCCTTAGCTGAGTTCATGTATAGGATGGTTAAGGAAAAAAATTTTCCAACAGTCCACACCCTTAACGTACATGTTCCCCCTGCTGATGACAAGATTATTCTGATTTTTTATCACAACACATGGTGGGGCCCACCAAATGAACGGGGCACATACAGAGTTGATTCCTGATAACCACCCCTGTGAGCAGCTGCAGCAGTTTTTACTATCCCAACACCCCCAGTTACAAGAACTACTCTTTCTTAATTGAAGATAATTCAAGTTTGTATAAATCTCCAAAAACATATCTATATGAACATAGTAATGAGAAAGAAAGAGAAATCAAAGCAAATGTCTCATTGAAATCCATGCCCATACCATTGTTTAGGCACATTTTTCAGTTAGAACTAGTTGTCTGGATCACTTCCAACAGAAGTTCAGCTGTGAGTGGCTTCACCAAAACAACTCTGCTGCAATTCAATTTCACTGTGTTCCTCGCCATCCATCTCACCTAAAACAACAAACCACAAATGAAAAAGAGATCTTGATTTCTAGTTTAGAACTTCTCCAAGAACTAAGGCATGTCTAAAACCATGGATTCCATGCCAAACAATGAAAAAGGGAAAAGGTTCAGTGGGAGGCATGGTGTATTAGGGAATCCTCCATGTCTAGAGCCTTGGTAATTTGGAAAGGGATTATTTCTATGGAGTCAAGAAAAAAAAAACACAAAAGATAAAAATACAAGATCATCATTGTCTACTTCTTCTTAGCCTTAACCCAGTTACATGCATGTTGGTCCTGATGAGATTCGTGATGGCCCACTTGATTGTCCTGATAGGATTTGTTAAGGGTCCAACTGGTCCAGATTCACAGGTCACACTCAAGGGCTATTCTTGTAAGCTGTGTGTGCGCACCCATGCATATGCTTCGGGAAATCTCATAGAAGCTAATGGTTTTAGCATTTTCCCAATCTAGCTACTTTGGAGACAAACACAACATTTCATAGTTCTAAAGAAAATTCAACTAATTAGGGATTTTCAACTCTTTTTTTTTTAATCTATAACCCACAATTAGGGAATCAACACTACAAATCCCTAATTAGGGATTTGAAACTCAAAAATTCCCAAAACACAAATCATTACACAATGTTACTTTAAGGATTAAAAAATGCCAAAAAATGCCCAAATTGATATGAATAGATAAGGAGAGAGAGAGAGAGAGAGAGAGAGAGAGAGAGAGAGAGAGAGATACACCTGATATTGCATAATGATCCTTAATGTGCTGGACCAAAGAAAAGAAGAAATAAAAGAGGGAGAGAGAGGGAGAGGTAGATCGAGCGGAGAGGGAGAGGAGGGTTCGAGAGTGAAGAGGGGAGAGAGATCGAGCAGAGAGGGAGAGGCCGAGGGGACAGCTTCGAGAGTGAAGAGGGGGAGAGAGATTGAGTGGAGAGGGAGAGGTTGAGAGGTAGATCGAGCAGAGAGGGAGAGGTGCAGAGAGAGAGAGAGAGAGGGAGAGAGAGAGAGAGGCGCAGAGAGTCGGCAGTGGGGAGAGGAAAAGGGTCGAATGAGATAATAGGGTTTTTTTTTTGCTTTTTTATAGACACGTTGCCAGCACCCGGCTCCCCCGTACGGTTCGAAATCTGAAACGGCTTAAAACGTTAAGCCATTCCAGAACCAAAATATAATTTCGTTCCAGAATTGATATTTTGGTGTAGTGTGATGGGTTTTGGACAGGATCGTGTCAGGTGGTGCGCGATTGGGACTGGTGGTGCACGATTGGGATTTTGCTGGAGTTTGGGGTGGCGACAATGGGGTTCTTGGTGCATGATTGGATTTAGGACTGGTGGCCGGGGGTCTGTCTGGGCTAAGGTTAGTTGGGTTAGCGGTGGTGGGCCAGAGATGGAGTAGGAAGTTGCTGCAATTTGGGTTGTCTAGGCTGCTGTGGGGTTTGCTAGAATGGGGTTTACAGATTGGGGATGAGAATCGAAAATTGGATAGGGGTTTGCAGATCCGGCTGTTCATAGATCTGTGGCTGTTAGAAAGACGTGATCTCCATCTCTTATCTTTCTTTTCAACTCTGTTTCCTTATCACCTTTTTTTTCTTGAAAAAATAGTTCCTTTTGAGCTTAATCTTGAAATTTCTGATTTCTATTTCTCTTACTGTCAGTAGATTTAGGTTTTTGTTTTAAAAATGATTTTTTAAAACAATTTGTTCTAATTAAAAAAAGAAAATTTTATGCTTTTACTTTGATTGCTAGAATTTCTAATACGATGGAGAGGGTGGATAACTGAGGCCATATTGCCTCATCTGCATCAGTAAATCCTCAGAATCCCAGGACTTCACATGATTTGGGTCCACAAGCCGCTAGGCCCCTGGAAGATCAGGCCTTTGCTTTGAGCAAGATAGATGTGATACAGGGAGAACTTAGAACTGCCTATACTTCTGCTATAAGTAGTGAATCTGGAGTTGCATATGCTTCTTCCGTAGCTAGCGACAGTTCATATTCTCACCTATTGAGAGGAGGAAGGAATGATGTGCCCGGTTCTTTAGATGTGGATGGGAGACTTTGTCATTCGTCTAGAAGAAGAAGGTTGGAGTAGGCCCCATAAATTCACCGACGTAGAGATATTTTCAGAAGAACCTTTTTGGAATTTAGTTTCAGCAATGTGGTACATTCTTTCCATTATATTTCTTTTAGTTCTACAGGATCTTCATATCGAAGATTATATAACTCGTAAAAATTTAATTTTTATTAATCTAGTATTTTACTTTTTATTTTTATTTCTTATAATCAGTTTCTTGAGTACATATTCTATTAATTGATTTATTTAAAAATATTCAGCTTCTATTGATCTTTTCTTATTGTCTTGGCATGAGGTGAATCTCAAAAAGGAGTTGCAAATCCCATGGTATTTATACTTGTTGGCAGGGCTCTAGGCTATTTGGGAAGAAGAAATCATGAGTGTTTTATAACTTTGTCCAAGAGGTTGGGTCGTGTTGAAAGCCATAAGCATAGAGCCTTGAGCTTTTGTGAGGGAATTAAATTTTTTTTTTTCATGTAAATAGTTGGAGTGGTTCTCACCTTCTCTTTATATAGTCTTTTTCTTTTTAGTGTGCTTTTGTTACCTTTAAAAAAATCATTTTATTGTAGCAAATGCAATGTTATCAACTTTATGGCTTTGAAAAGTATGATGCTTCTTTGGGTCTTTTCGTGCTTGCTTCTGCTTTTGTTAACGTTTGTGCGCGTTTGGATGCACTCTTGAAATGAATTGTGCAACATTATTCTAATGAGGAGGAAAAAAGCATATTGTGACTTCTTGAGCATTCACACTTAAAAAAGATTGGGCTGTAAAATGCAATCATGTTACTTTTAAGTTGGATTTAAAAGGAATGTAATTGCAACTTCTTCCAAACTAAATGGTATTTACTGTGCTTTGTAATTTCAGTTTCCGAGACAGACGGTATGAATACAAAGGTCTTAATAAGGTCTAGAAGGGAAAATTAGCAGAGGCAAAGGCTAGTGGGAATTTTATAAGGATTCAGGAAGCACAGGTATGATTGATACAGTTCCTTGATCAATCTATATTTAGGATGGGTTCAACACCTATGATGCTCACATACACCATTGTTGATCTAATGCTGGCATCTAGGGCCTTGTAGATTTCTATTCCCTTTGTTGGATTTTGGTGTTTGTTTTCAGATTTAAGTCCCTTTCTAGGTTTTGTGTATGATGGGTATTAGCAAAGATTATATACCCTAGATGAAGGGGAAAAAACAAAAATCAGCTTGATCCAAAACTTTTATGGCCCCCAAAATAATTTTAATGGTCGACGCTCATTCAACACTATTTCCTATAATGTGGTCCACTTGAGATTGGTGAAAAGCAATTCGATTTTAGTAGATGTGTTTTTTTTTTTTTTTTTTTTTGGAAAATCAGTGAAATTTAGGATGTTTTGAAGCAATTTTATGCATATTTTTTGATTTCAATGTTCATCAAATTTGGATTAGTTTAAAAAAGGAGTATTATGTGGATTTTTTCTATTATATGTAACAGAATCTCATTTGAGTGCTTTTGCATTTATTAGTTCTTCAAGTCTATGTAATCATTTGATGTGAATCCATTTGGATTCTACTGTAATAATTTTTCTATTGTCAAGAAGGAAATCTCATATGGGTATCTCTCCTTTTGAATTTTATTTGATTTGGTGAAAATCAATGTGACTTTAGGATGATGTGTGGGCTGTTTTCAATTGTTTTGGGATGAAAAACCAATGAAATTTGGGATGTTCTTAAGCAGTTTGATGCATATTGGTTGAAAAATGAAGTGTTATGCAAATTTATTATAATTTTTTGTGGTTTAGGTGATGTAATCTCGTGTGGGTGCTTTTGCATTTATCAATACTTAAAATTTGTGGGAATACTTGATGTGAATCAATGGAAGTTTTTGATGATTAGTAGTTGCTATCCGGTCATATTTAAGATTTTCATTATAAATAGATTAAGAGCCAATGATAATTATAAGTAACTTGCAGCCAAAAATAAAGAATTTGTTTTTTTTTTCAAAACATGGAAAGACTAATCAGTCCTACTTCTTGTAACTTCAGCCACTGCTTCAATTGGAGGGACTGCACAAAGATTTGGTTAGGGAGACTACTGATGGTGAACTAGCAGCTGCAACAAATATGAGAGTTGCAAAGGTGAAAAGAAGCATAAGGCGGTTGGTAAGATACGATAGATTGACAGTACTTGTTTCAATTTTCTTGGATGGATGATGAATGTATTTAGGAATGTAAATGAAAATAAAAAAACTTATAATATATATATATATGTTATCAATGGAGGATACCTTGTTTAGGGGGACATGAAATTCTTGTAGCTTATGGTATGGTGCCCCAATATTGGTTGTATGTTACTAGTATGTAGTAGATAATACTAGGTTCAATAGTAGATAATACTAGAGAATCCCTAAACCTAAACCTACACCTAAGCCTAATCTACTCCTTAACCTAAACCTAAACTTGAAAACCCAAACCTAAATCCGTACACAAACCCGAACACGAACCCGAACCCGATTTCCTAAACCTAAACCTTAACCTATTCTCAATTCCCTAAACCGTAACCTATAACCTACACTTATAACCTAAACCTAAACCTGTAATCTAAACGTAAAACCTAAACCTAAACCTAAACTTAAACCCAAACCCGATCCCAAACCCAAATCTGAATCTCTAAACCCTTAGCTTAAACCTAAAACCCAAACGTAAACCCGATCTCGAACCCGAACCTGATTTCCTATACCTAAACCTTAACGTATTCTCAAATCCCTAAACTTAAACCGACACCTAATCCTAATCTCAACTCCCTAACCTAAACCTAGACCTAAACTTGAAAACCCAAACCTAAACCCGATCCTGAACCCGAATCTGAATCCCTAAACGCTTAGCCTAAACCTAAAACCCAAACGTAAACCCGATCTTGAACCCGAACCAATTTCCTATACCTAAACCTTAACGTATTCTCAAATCCCTAAACCTAAACCTACACCTAATCCTAATCTCAACTCCCTAACCCAAACTTGAAAACCCAAAACTAAACCCGAACCCGAACTCGATCCCGATTTCCTAAACCTAAACTTATGACCTTAACCTAAACCTATTCTCAAATCCCAAAACTTGTAACTTAAACCTAAACCTATGACCTATAACCTAAACCAAAACCAAAACCTATAACCTAAACCCGAACCCATTCTCAAATCCGATAACCTATAATCTAAACCTAAACCTTAACCTAAACCAAAACCTATAACCAAAACCCAAACCAAAACCAAAACCTATAACCTTCACCCGAACCCAAACCCAAACCCGAACTCGAATTCCTAAACCTTAATCTAAATATATAACCTATAGCCTATAACTTAAGTCTATACCTAAACCTAAAACCTTACTTAAAACCTAAAACTATTCTCAAATCCTTAAACCTTAACCTATAACCTAACCTAAACCTATACTTATAACCTAAAACTATTCCCAAATCCCAAAACCTATAACTTAAACCCGAATCCAAACCCGAACCCGAACCCAAATTTCGTAAACCTTAACTTAAACATATAACCTATAACCTATAACTTAATCCTATACCTAAACCAAAAACCTTACTTATAACCTAAAACTATTCTCAAATCCTTAAACCTTAACCTATAACCTAACCTAAACCTATACTTATAACCTAAAACTATTCTCAAATCCCAAAACCTATAACCTAAACTCGAATCCAAAACCGAACCCGAACCCGAATTCTTAAACCTTAACCTATAACCTAACCTAAACCTAAACCTATAACCTACACTTATAACCTAAACCTAAACCTAAACCTATAACCTAAACCTAAGCCTAAAACCTAAATGTATTCTCAAATCCCTAAACCTAAACCTACACCTAATCCTAATCTCAACTCCCTAACCTAAACCTAAGCCTAAACTTGAAAACCCAAACCTAAACCCGATCCCGACCTCGAACCCAATTTCCTAAACCTAAACCTTAACCTATTCTCAATTCCCCGACCTATAGCTTATAACCAAAACCTAAACCTAAACCTAAACCTTAACCTAAACCTATAACCTTAACCTAAACCAAATCCTATGACCTAAAACCTAAATGTATTCTCAAATCTCTAAACCTAAACCTACACCTAATCCTAATCTCAACTCCCTAACTTAAACCTAAACCTAAACTTGAAAACCCAAACCTAAACCCAATCCCCGAACCCGAACTCGATTTCCTAAACCTAAACCTTAACCTATTCTTAATTCCCAAAACCTATAGCTTATAACTTAAACCTAAACCTAAACCTAAACCTTAACCTAAACCTATAACCGTAACCTAAACCAAAACCTATGACCTAAAACCTAAATGTATTCTCAAATCTCTAAACCTAAACCTAATCTCAACTCCCTAACCTAAACCTAAACCTAAACTTGAAAACCCAAACCTAAACACGATCCCAAACCCGAACCCAATTTCCTAAACCTAAACCTTAACCTATTCTAAAATCCCTAAACCTAAACCTACACCTAATCCTAATCTCAACTCCCTAACCTAAACCTAAACCTAACTTGAAAACCCAAACCTAAACCCGATCTCGAACCCGAACCCGATTTCCTAAACCTAAACCTTAACTTATTCTCAATTCCCTAAACCTTAACCTATAACCTAACCTAAACCTAAACCTATAACCTACACTTATAACCTAAACCTAAATGTATAACCTGAACCTAAGCCTAAAACCTAAACCTATAAACTAAAACCTAAATATATTCTCAAATTCCTAAACCTAAACCTACACTTAATCCTAATCTCAACTCCCTAACCTAAACCTAAAACTAAACTTGAAAACCCAAACCTAAACCCGATCCCGAACCCGAACCCGATTTCCTAAACCTAAACCTTAACCTATTCTCAATCCCCTAAACCTATAGCTTATAACCTAAACCTAAACCTTAACCTAAACCTAAAACTAAACCTTAACCTAAACCTATAACCATAACCTAAACAAAAACCTATGACATAAAACCTAAATGTAGTCTCAAATCTCTAAACCTAAACCTACACCTAATCCTAATCTCAACTCCCTAACCTAAACCTAAACCTAAACTTGAAAACCCAAACCTAAAACCCGAACCCGATTTCCTAAACCTAAACCTTAACTTATACTCAAATCCCTAAACCTAAACCTACACCTAATCCTAATCTAAACTTCCTAACCTAAACCTAAACCTAAACTTGAAAACCCAAACCTAAACCCAATCCCGAACCCGAACACAATCCTTAAACCTAAACCTTAACCTATTTTCAAATCCCTAAACCTAAACGTACACCTAATCCTAATCTCAACTCCCTAACCTAAACCTAAACCTAACTTGAAAACCCAAACCTAAACCGGATCCCGAACCCAAACCCTATTTCCAAAACCTAAACCTTAACCTATTCTCAATTCCCTAAACCTATAGCTTATTACCTAAACCTAAACCTAAATCTTAACCTAAACCTAAACCTAAACCTAAAACCTAAAACCTAAACCTACACCTACACCTAATCCTAATCTCAACTCCCTAACCTAAACCTAAACCTAAACTTGAAAACCGAAACCTAAACCCGATCCCGAACCCGAACCCAATTTCCTAAATCTAAACCTTAACCTATTCTTAATTCCCTAAACCTTAACCTAAACCTATAACCTACACTTATAACCTAAACCATAACCTATTCTCAATTCCCTAAACCTTAACTTATAACCTAACCTTAACCTAAACCTATAACCAACACTTATAACCTAAACCTAAACCTATAACCTAAACCTAAGCCTAAAACCTAAACTTATGACCTAAAACCTAAATGTATTCTCAAACCCTAAACCTAAACCTACACCTAATCCTAATCTCAACTCCCTAACCTAAACCTAAACCTAAACTTGAAAACCTAAACCTAAACACGATCCCGAACCCGAACCCGATTTCCTAAACCTAAACCTTAACCTATTCTCAATTCCCTAAACCCATAGCTTATAACCTAAACCTAAACCTTAACCTTAACCTAAAACTAAACCTTAAACTAAACCTATAACCTTAACCTAAACCAAAACCTACGACCTAAAACCTAAATGTATTTTCAAATCTCTAAACCTAAACCTACACCTAATCCTAATCTCAACTCCCTAACCTAAACCTAAACCTAAACTTGAAAACCCAAACCTAAAATCCGATCCCGAACCCGAACCCGATTTCCTAAACCTAAACCTTAACTTATTCCCAAATCCTTAAACCTAAACCTACACCTAATCCTAATCTAAACTCCCTAACCTAAACCTAAACCGAAACTTGAAAACCCAAACCTAAACCCAATCCAGAACCCGAACCCGAATTCCTAAACCTAAACCTTAACCTATTTTCAAATCCCTAAACCTAAACCTACACCTAATCCTAATATCAACTCCCAAACCTAAACCTAAACCTAACTTAAAACCCAAACCGAAACCCAAACTGATTTCCAAAACCTAAACCTTAACCTATTATCAATTCCTAAACCTATTGCTTATAACCTAAACCTAAACCTTAACCTTAACCTTAACCTAAACCTATAACCTATAACCTAAACCTAAAACTTAAATGTATTCTCAAATCCCTTAACCTACACCTACACCTAATCCTAATCTCAACTCCCTAACCTAAACCTAAACCTAAACTTGAAAACCCAAACCTAAACCCGATCCCGAACTCCGAACCCAATTTCTTAAACCTAAACCTTAACCTATTCTCAATTCCCTAAACCTATAGATTATAACCGAAACCTAAACCATAACCTAAACCTAAACCTAAACCTTAACCTAAACCTATAACCTTAACCTTAACCTAAACCTATAACCTTAACCTAAACCTATAACCTTAACCTAAACCAAAACCTATGACCTAAAACCTAAATGTATTCTCAAATCTCTAAACCTAATCCTAATCTCAACTCCCTAACCTAAACCTAAACCTAAACTTGAAAACCCAAACCTAAACCCAATCACGAACCCGAACCCGATTTCCTAAACCTAAACCTTAACCTATTCTCAAATCCCTAAACCTAAACTTACACCTAATCCTAATCTCAACTCCCTAACCTAAACCTAAACCAAACTTGAAAACCCAAACCTAAACCCGATCCCGAACCCGAACCCAATTTACTAAATAGAAACCTTAACCTATTCTCAATTCCCTAAACCTTAACCTATAACCTAACCTAAACCTAAACCTAAACCTATAACCTACACTTATAACCTAAACCTAAACCTATAAGCTAAACCTAAGCCTAAAACCTAAACCTACGACCTAAAACCTAAATGTATTCTCAAATCCCTAAACCTAAACCTACACCTAATCCTAATCTCAACTCCCTAACCTAAACCTAAACCTAAACTTGAAAACCCAAACCTAAACCCGATCTCGAACTTGAACCAACTTTCCCTAAACCTAAACCTTAACCTATTCTCAATTCCCTAAACCTATAGCTTATAACCTAAACCTAAACCTTAACCTAAACCTAAACCTAAACCTTAAACTAAACCTACAACCATAACCTAAACCAAAACCTATGACCTAAAACCTAAATGTATTCTCAAATCTCTAAACCTAAACCTACACCTAATCCTAATCTCAACTCCCTAACCTAAACCTAAACCTAAACTTAAAAACCCAAACCTAAAACCCGATCTCGAACCCGAACTCGATTTCCTAAACCTAAACCTTAACCTATTCTCAAATCCCTAAACCTAAACCTACACCTAATCTTAATCAAAACTCCCAAACCTAAACCTAAACCTAAACCTAAACTCGAAAATCCAAACCTAAACCCAATCCCGAACTCCGAACCCAAATTCCTAAACCTAATCCTTAACCTATTTTCAAATCCCTAAACCTAAACCTACACCTAATCCAAATCTCAACTCCCTAACCTAAACCTAAACCTAACTTGAAACCTAAACCTAAACCCGATCCCGAACCCGATTTCTAAAACCTAAACCTTAACCTATTCTCAATTCCCTAAACCTATAGCTTATAACCTAAACCTTAACCTTAACCTAAACCAAAACCTAAACCTATAACCTATAACTTAAACCTAAAACCTAAATGTATTCTCAAATCCCTAAACCGACACCTACACCTAATCCTAATTTCAACTCCCTAACCTAAACCTAAACCTAAACTTGAAAACCCAAACCTAAACCTGATCCCAAACCCGAACCCGATTTCCTAAACCTAAACCTTAACCTATTCTCAATTCCTTAAACCTATAGCTTATAACCTAAACCAAAACCTAAACCTTAACCTAAACCTATAACCTTAACCTAAACCAAAACCTATGACCTAAAACCTAAATGTATTCTCAAATCTCTAAACCTAATCCTAATCTCAACTCCCTAACCTAAACCTAAACCTAAACTTGAAAACCCAAACCTAAACCCGACCCTGAACCCGAACCCGATTTCCTAAACATAAACCTTAACCTATTCTCAAATCCCTAAACCTAAACCTATACCTAATCCTAATCTCAACTCCCTAACCTAAACCTAAACCTAATTTGAAAACCCAAACCTAAACCCGATCCCGAACCCGAAACCGATTTCCTAAACCTAAACCTTAACCTATTCTCAATTCCCTAAACCTTAACCTATAACCTAACCTAAACCTAAACCTGTAACCTACACTTATAACCTAAACTTAAGCCTTAAACCTAAACCTATGACCTAAAACCTAAATGTATTCTCAAATCCCTACACCCATTCCTAATCTCAAGTCCCTTACCTAAACCTAAACTTAAACTTGAAAACCAAACATAAACCCGATCCCGAACCCGAACCCGATTTCCTAATCCTAAACCTTAACCTATTCTCAATTCCCTAAACCTTACCTTATAACCTAAACCTAAACCTAAACCTTAACCTAAACCTATAACCTTAACCTAAACCAAAGCCTATGACCTAAAACCTAAATATATTCTCAAATATCTAAACCTAAACCTACACCTAATCCTAATCTCAACTGCTTAACCTAATCCTAAACCTAGCTTGAAAACCCAAACCTAAACCCGATCCTGAACTCGAACCTGATTTCCAAAACCTAAACCTTTACCTATTCTCAATTCCCTAAACCTATAGCTTATAACCTAAACCTTAACCTTAACCTAAACCAAAACCTAAACCTATAACCTATAACTTAAACCTAAAACCTAAATGTATTCTTAAATCCCTAAACCGACACCTACACCTAATCCTAATTTCAACTCCCTAACCTAAACCTAAACCTAAACTTGAAAACCCAAACCTAAACCTGATCCCAAACCCGAACCTGATTTCCTAAACCTAAACCTTTACCTATTCTCAATTCCTTAAACCTATAGCTTATAACCTAAACCTAAACCTAAACCTATAACCTTAACCTAAACCAAAACCTATGACCTAAAACCTAAATGTATTCTCAAATCTCTAAACCTAATCCTAATCTCAACTCCCTAACCTAAACCTAAGCCTAAACTTGAAAACCCAAACCTAAACCCGATCCCGAACCCGAACCCGATTTTCTAAACATAAACCTTAACCTATTCTTAAATCCCTAAACCTAAACCTACACCTAATCCTAATCTCAACTCCCTAACCTAAACCTAAACCTAATTTGAAAACCCAAACCTAAACCCGATCCCGAACTCGAAACCGATTTCCTAAACCTAAACCTTAACCTATTCTCAATTCCCTAAACCTTAACCTATAACCTAACCTAAACCTAAACCTATAACCTACACTTATAACCTAAACTTAAGCCTAAAACCTAAACCTATGACCTAAAACCTAAATGTATTCTCAAATCCCTACACCTATTCCTAATCTCAACTCCCTTACCTAAACCTAAACCTAAACTTGAAAACCCAAACCTAAACCTGATCCCGAACCTGAACCCGATTTCCTAATCCTAAACCTTAACCTATTCTCAATTCCCTAAACCTATACCTTATAACCTAAACCTAAACCTAAACCTTAACCTAAACCTATAACCTTAACCTAAACGAAAGCCTATGACCTAAAACCTAAATGTATTCTCAAATCTCTAAACCTAAACCTACACCTAATCCTAATCTCAACTCCCTAACCTAAACTTAAACCTAAACTTGAAAACCCAAACCTAAAACCCGATCCCGAACCCGAACCCGATTTCCTAAACCTAAACCTATTCTCAAATCCCTAAACCTAAACCTACACCTAATCCTAATCTAAACTCCCTAACCTAAACCTAAGCCTAAACTTGAAAACCCAAACATAAACCCAATCCCGAACCTGAACCTATTTTCAAATCCCTAAACCTGAACCGGAATTCCTAAACCTAAACCTTAACCTATTTTCAAATCCCTAAACCTAAACCTACGCCTAATCCTAATCTCAACTCCCTAACCTAAACCTAAACCTATCTGGAAAACCCAAACCTAAACCCGATCCCGAACCCAAACCTGATTTCCAAAACCTAAACCTTAACCTATTCTCAATTTCCTAAACCTTAACCTATAACCTAACTTAAACCTAAACCTATAACCTGCACTTATAAGCTAAACCTAAACCTAAGCCTAAAATCTAAACATATGACCTAACCTAAACCTAAAACCTAAAACCTAAACCTTAACCAATAACCTAAACCTAAAACCTAAATATATTCTCAAATCCCTAAACCTAAACCTGCACCTAATCCTAATCTCAACTCCCTAACCTAAACCTAAACCTAAACTTGAAAACCCAAACCTAAACCCGATCCCAAACCCGAACCCGATTTCCTAAACTTAAACCTTGACATATTCTCAATTCCCTAAACCTGTAGCTTATAAGACCTAAAACCTTAACCTTAACCTAAACCTATAAGCTTAAAACCAAAACCTATGACCTAAAACCTATATATTATGCGTGGATGAATGTAATGTGGATAAGATTGTTTGTGTTTGGATGGATGTAGTTTATGTTTGGATGGATTTACGTAGTTTGGGTTTAAATGGATGTGAATGTGATGAAATATATTGTATAATAGGTGTATATCAGGAAGAATACGATGAAATATATTGTAACAGGTCAAATTTGAAAATGTCCTTTAATGGTCATAAGAGACGACCGATAGTAGTCCTTTTAAAGGACGGTCCATAACCCTCATTTGAAGGCTCATAAGAGATGGTCCATGACAGTCCTTTTAAAGGACGGTCTATGAAGGCTCATAAGAGACGGTCAATGATAGTCATTTTTAAGGATGGTCCATGACCGTCCTTTTAAAGGACGGTCCATGACCGTCCTTTTAAGGCTTACAAGAGACGGTCGATGACAGTCCTTTTTAACGACGGTCCATGACCGTCTTTTTTTCGTCAATATTCAACCGTCCTTTAAGTAATAGGACACATCGAAATTTGACGGCCTATGCAACGGTCCATGACCGTCCTTTTTGGTCATTTGAGACAGTTTTGGACCGTCCTTTTTTCAGTGTTCTGGCGTAGTGACTAGGAACTTAACTTATCCAAACACTAATAATTGCGCACAATAAATCTTGGTATCAAATTCATTCCAGAAATACCTCGATTATCTAAACAAGCTCTAAATCATTCGTTAGTAGGCCACTAAACCAAAGGCTATACAAAGACGTTCTTCTTAGTGGGCTTGACGTCCATCGCCGGTGGCGAATCAAGAAAGTACCCAGAATAGTTCAACTTGGGCCAGAGGCTGACTGCTTGAAATACCCAAATGGCTTAGGCTGAGCTTGAAACTTAAGTGAAATAGACATTCAACTCTTTTGCGAAGTTGTGTCTTTCTGACCATTAGATCGTGACCAAACTCAAGGTGCGAGTTAAAGATATTTCCTCTCTCATATCCATATAGCTGCGACCCCGATGATCATTAATCATAAGTGGGGCCCCCATGGCTTATCGAAGTGTCTAATCATCGTCTAGTTGTAAACAAATATAGATCCTATAGCAAGACACATGTTCCATGGTGAAAATAGGTCAATGGGCCCTTAGAAGGCTCCGTAAGTCAAGAACAACCTCATTTAGAGTTAATATAATGAATAAAGGGCCATTGTGGCCATTTCTACACCATCTGGCACTATAAATGCCATTTCATTTCACACCCCCTCACCCCATACGAATTTTTCCTAATAAAGGAGAGAAAGAGAGGAAGGGAAGAAAAGGGAAGGGAGAAATGGTGGAGCCCGATGTCAAATCATGTTGTCCAATCCCCATACTCACCGGATTTTGTAAGATCTCTCATCTACGCTTGATTCCACGTCTTCCACGGTCAAAACCCAACGATTTTGGGTCAAATTCTTCACCCCTTGCTAGGTAAGAGGCTCCCTAGTTGTTCTTCTATCTCTTTCTTTCGTTTCTTGTATTTTTGAGCCATTGGGGTTAGAAACTCCATTTCATTTCCGTTAATTCTCACAAACCCTAGTGTTAAGGTTGAGTACATTAGGATTTTGAGTCACAATTGTCAATTGGAGCGGTCCATACTCTTACGGGAGCCATAATCGGGCTTGACTTCGTTAGGGTTACGGTTGTCCGCCGATGCTGGGTTCCGATTCGTCGAACCGAGTTAATGGATCATTCCAATCGAGTTAGTTAAGCCATAATTCAATGTTTAACATTTAATTAGGACTAAATCCACATTATTAATGATAGAGTTTTACTTCAATTTAGGTTAGGAGTGTTTTCTCCAAATTCTCGACATTAAGGCCACATCCAAGTCGATGATTTCAATTCTAAGGTAAAGATCTACCCTCAAGCTTCTACTTGACATTTTAAAATTAATAAATGTATATGTATTCTATTTTGTTGATAATATGCTCAATGAAATACTTGAATGACATGAAACTCTTAATATTATAATGCTTGGATGTTGAATGCTTAGAAATACTAATATGATTGAATCATTGTTGTGGTGTATCGAGCTCCACAAATTATTTAAATGTGCGGATAGCCTACTTTAGGGTGGCTATCCCAAGCTTAGACGGTCGACCAAAGTTGAACACGGACGATCGACAGTAGTTGGAGTTATACGGAATGCTTTGCACCCAATGCCGATTTATCTGGGGTTCTCTGTAGTTGATCGCATCAGTCTAATGCAAGCTTGATCATTCTTGTGCTTGCTAATTATATAACATTCAATAGAGTATGTGTAAGGGTTATGGTCTCATACTCCTTTGGTTGTCAAATTTTGATGTGTCAAAACATCTATCTGTGTCTTGTGCTGGTATGATGATTTTTATTCAAGACACTGCTTAAATACTCCAAGATGCTACAAGTTGAAGCACAAGATGTTAAAGTACAAAAAGCTACAAGTTGAAGCTCAAGATGTCAAAGCTCATGATGTTAAAGTTCAAGATTTCAAGCCTGATATTGTTCAAGATTTCAAGGCTGATATTGGTTCAAACAATCTACATTCGTTGAATGGTTGAAGTTCAATGTCCATTCGACTTGATTCAGGTTTGAATGACCTTAGGTTGACCCTTTAAGTAGGTCATTTTGGATACATAAATCAAATGTTTATTTAACATAAGTTTGGTCTATTCCAAGACCAGTCCTAGCTCTTGTTCGACCAGTCCTAGCATTGGTTCGACTAGTCCAAGAAATTCCACGATCAGTCCTAAGTTGTTGAAGATTTTTCGGATTTTTGGAACGCCCACGACCATCCCTGGAGGTCCTTCGACCGGTCGTAGGTTGGCTTCGACTGTCCACGATCGGGCGTGGAGCTACGACCGAAAATCCAAAGAACTTATTTCATGGTCCTACGACCGGTCGTAGGTATCTACGACCGGTCGTAGGTGACCCACGACCGGTCGTAGGGTACTCACGACCCGATCGTGGAACGGCTTTCAAAGATCGCACTCAATTTTTCAAAAATCATGTAGAGCTACGACCACCCTAGGTTTCTAAGACCAACCGTAGGAACGATTTTTCTTCTATAAATTGAACACGAAATTCGAGTTTTTACATCCTCAACTCCATTCCATTTCAAGAATTTTCAAGTAATCACTCGAGATAAGTCCGTGTTTATTTTAAGCTAAATTGTGCTTATTTAATATTCCTTTTTGCTAGCTTATTTAATTTGATTTTGTTTCTCTATTCCAATCTTATTTGAAAAGAGGAATTATCTTATTCCTTCTTCTTGGAATCAAAATCAAATATAGCTACGCCCAACAAGTTAAAATCTAAAATCTATTAGAATTTAGAACCTTGAATGTGAGTATTGGAAATTGAACTTTGATATTCATTCATCTACTCCGATTGGTTCTACCGGCCGCTAAAGGAGAAATTCAGGTATTTTACATTTCTGTAAAATTCATTTATTTTTGGTTTTGTTTGAGGTTAAGCCAGAAAAATCTCATTGTATTGGTTTTGTTTGAGATTGAGCCAGAAAAATCTCATTGTATTGGTTGTCTGAGGAAAACCAGAAAACTCAGAAAAAGGGGTTTTTGAATTGTGTAAGCCCAAGTGAAAAAGACACAATTGTAAAGGTTTTTGGTGAACCCGAAAAACCTATTTGATAGTGAACGCTAATATCCCCCGTGTGAGGATATTAGGAGTGGAGTAGCATTCTGTGTGGCCGTTGTAAAAACAGTTGGTGTACACACAGCGAACCACTATAACTCTTTGTCTTGTGGATTGAATGCTTGCTTAATTTTCATATCTTTTTTCATTCGTTTGTGTGGAATGTACAAGTGGATGTGAATGTTGTAACTATTTACATTTTCAAGCAAGTGTGGGGATTGTTGTAATAATCTAGATCTTTACTTCTGTATTTATTTTCAATTCCTTGCTATTTCATTTACTTATATTAACATTGAGTTCTTGATTCAAAAGAGGTTCTAGAAATAAGGTTGTCCTACCATAAGCCCTTGTTTATTATGGTGTAAGGTTGTCCTTAGAATCGAATTTGTATCAATCTCTCAATAATTATTTATCAAGGTGATTTATATTTAGCATTGTGAATTGATTCATAATTGTAAGGGTATTGATTTACTTTTGTTCACCGATTTATTTATAAATTTGGCATAGTCCTATTCACCCCCCCCCTCTCTAGGACATATAGCTTGGCCTTTTCAAGTGGTATCGAGCCTAATAGCTCATTTTTGTTGCTTTTTATTTGGATTTATTTCCTGAGCTAACGATCTAAGCTATATAAAAAGATGTCAAATTTTGATAGCCTTTCAGTTACTAGGCCTCCACCTTTTGATGGCTCCAACTATGCCTATTGGAAAGCCAGAATGAGAATCTTCCTCAGATCAATGGATGAAAGTGTGTGGCTAGCCACAGTGACTGAATGGAATCCTCCTACCATGGAAGTAACTGGTGTTGATGGTTCAAAATCTATGAAAATTACACCATATTTCCAATGGACCACACTTCAGAAAAATGAGAGTAGTGCTAATGCTAAAGCACTAAATGCAATCACTTGCGCACTATCACCGGATGAGTTCAAAAGAATCATATCCTGTGATACTGCAAAGCAAGCCTGGGATATTTTAGAAATGACACACGAAGGTACATCAATTGTCAAGAAATCTAAAGTCCAACTCCTCACAACTAAATTTGAAGAAATTCATATGGAGGAAAATGAAATGTTTATGGACTTTTACACTAGATTGAATGACATTGTAAACTCTATGTGGGGTCTTGGCGAAAAGATCTCAGAAAGTAAAGTGTGTGCAAAAATACTACGCTCTCTTCCCGAATCGGTTCAATTCAAAGGTAACCGCAATCCAGGGAACTTCGTGATACGGACAATATGAAGGTAGAAGAATTAGTTGGTTCTTTGCAAACCTATGAATTAAGTTTTAAAGCTCCTAAAGGTAAGTCTATTGCTTTGAAGTCATCTAAAAGTATTACTCAAGAAAATTCAGATTCAGAAAAGTCTGAAGATGATATGGCCCTTTTGGCAAAAAAGTTTTATAAGATTTTCAAAAGTAAGAAAAGAGTTGACTTTCAAAAGGCAAATGAAAAGAAACGTTCTAAACCTAAGTCTAAAACTTGGAAATCATTGAAAGATAGTCAATGTTACAACTGTCAAGAATATGGGCATTTAGCAAACAATTGTCCTAAAAAGGACAGATTCAAAAGGAAGGGTATGTTGGCTACTTGGGATGAATCGTCTGATTCTGAAGCCTCTTCTGAATCAGAAAATTCAGAAACCGAGTCGGGCAGTGAACTTAAGGCCCTTATGACTCTAGCCAAGTTTACCTTTTCAGATCACGATGATTCAACAAGTGAAGAAAATTTGGATAGTGATCATGAAAATGATGAAGATCTTCAAGATGCTTACAATGCCTTATATAAGGAAAGTTGTAAAATTGCCACAAACTTAAACTTCAAAAAGAAAAGTTTTTTATACTTAAAGAATGTTTTGAAACCCTTGTTTTAGAAAAATCTCAAATTTCAGATTGTTTTGAAAAATCAAAGTGTGATTTAGAATTCAAAACCTCCCTAATTGAAAATTTGAAATCTGAAAATGAGAAACTTAAAAATGAAATATCTTCTCTTTTGAGTTTGAAGGACACATGGAGATATGCCCAAGGTGATCCAAAATTAGAGAAATTATTATCCGGATCAAGAAAATGTGGTGATCGATCCGGTTGGGCTTTGATAAAAACACATCTCCTAAACAAGAATGCTCCTTCCATTTTTGTGAAAGGAGAGACTTCTAACTCAAAAGGAAAAGGTACTAATCAAGTTGTTTCTAAAAATACAAAAACCTTTCAAAAACACAAAAGCGACTATATAAATTTCAAAAATCGATTCGAAACCCGCTAGTGAAAAAAATTATTGATTTACTTAAGGAGCTATTAAAATCTAACTCAAGAGGTCACTCTTATAACTATAAACAAAAGAAGACCAATTATTCTCCTAAACCCAAAACAAGATCTTGATGGGTTCCCAAGGTTACTTGTTTGGTTGCTCACACTGCTTTCAAAGCTACAAGCCATTCAAAATGGTACCTAGACAAGGATGCTCCGACATATGACAAAGCGACAAAGCTCTATTCATCGATCTCAAAGATATGATGATGGGTCACTCACATTTGGTGACTAGTAGCAACGCAAGATAATTGGCAAAGGTACTTGTCCCAACTCTATAACCTTCCCTTATTTAAAAATGTGTTATATGTTGAAGGTTTAAAACACAACTGTTGAGCATATCTCAAATATGCGATAACAACCATAATGTTAAATTTTCTAATCAAGGTTGTGAGATTACAAATGAAAAGGGTTCTCAGTAATATTAACTGTCGCAGAACTTCAAAACTGCTATATAGTAAGCAACGGTAGCTCATCTAATCAAACGTGCTACATGGTCCATACCGATGAGATGATTTATGGCATAAACGCCTTGGACATGTACACTACCGAAATTTATACAGATTGAGCAAAAGTGAACTAATTAAAGGTCTACCTAAAATGCAAAAAGTAGATAAGATCTGTGGTGAATGCCAGTATGGTAAACAAACTAGGAGCTCTCACAAAAAGGTGAACTCCAATAACACCACAAGACCACTCGAGCTTCTCCATATGGATCTAATAGGACCAACAAGAACGGAAAGTCGAGGTGGCAAAAAGTACATCTTAGTTATTGTAGATGATTATACAAGATACACTTGGGTTTCATTCTTGAGAGATAAATCAGAAACCCTTGATGAAGTGAAAAAGATTATAAAACGGATTCAAACTGAAAAATGTTCTCAAGTCAGCAAGATCCGTAGTGATCATGGTTCCGAATTCGAAAATAGCGGTTTTGAGAAATTTTGTAGCGATCGTGAATATCGCATGAATTCTCTCGCACCTAAAACTCCTCAACAAAATGGAATTGTCGAGAGGAAGAATAGAGTGCTTCAAGAAATGGGAAGTGTTATGTTAAATAGCATGAAGCTTTCTAGAATCTGGGTCATTTGAAGCAGTGAATACACTGCTGCTACATTATTAACCGTGTTTATATTTGTAAATCTAATAATAAAACAAACTTATGAAATGTGGTTTGGGAAAAAGCCTTCTCATCAAATATTTTCGAATTTTTGGCAAGAAGTGCTATATTTTTGCGTGACCGTGAAAATTTGGGAAAATTCGACACTAAAAGTGATGAAGGGATCTTTTTAGGTTATTCTTTAAACAAATCGTGCTTATCGTGTTCTCAACAACAGACCGGTGTGATTCAAGAGTCAATAAATGTTGTGATTGACGATCTTTTGAAGACACTGTCCCTAGTTTAGATAATGATGAAATTCTTATACTTGAAAAACAAGAAATTTCATCAAGTGAAACTAATCTGAATTAAGGACCGTTAAAGATCATCCAACCTCTCAAATACTTGGAAACCCTCTCACTTTGTGTGCGCACTCGTAGACAATTAGAGGACATATGTAACTACGTATGCTTTACATCCCATTGAACCGGGTAACGTAAAAGAAGCACTTTCGATGAAAATTGGATTCTTGCGATGCAAGAAGAACTTAATCGCTTGTCGAAATGATGTCCGCAACTTGTTCCTAGACCTAAAGATAAACATATTATTGGAACAAAATGGATTTTCAAAAACAAATCGATGAGCTTGGAAATATTATTCAAATAAAGCAAGACTAGTTGTACAGGGATATACACAAATTGAAGGAATTGACTATAATGAAACATTTGCCCTCGTAGCTCGTCTTGAGTCAATCAGATCATTTATCTCCATTGCATGTTTTAGGAAAATTAAAATTTATCAAATGGATGTAAAGAGTGCCTTTCTGAATGGTGATTTACATGAAGAGGTATATGTTGAACAACCTACAGGGTTTGAAGATCCTAAATTTACTGATCATGTGTATCGTCTTAAGAAAGCTCTCTATGGTTCAAACAAGCTCCCGTAGCATGGTACGAAAAAAACGACTAAGTTTTTACTTGAGTCATAATTTTCGATGGGGTGTGTTGATAAGACGCTCTTTGTTAAGAAACATAACGATGATATTCTAATAGTTCAAATATATGTTGATGATATTATTTATGGATCAACCTGTACTAACATGACTGTTGAGTTTGCAGATTTGATGAAGTCTAAATTTGAAATGAGCATGGTTGGAGAATTAAACTATTTCCTAGGATTGCAAGTAAAACAACAACCTGATGGAATTTTTATTTCTCAAACCAAATATGCTCAGAGTTTAATTAAGAAATTTGGATTTGAGAAAGGTAAAAATTTTGATACTCCTATGAGTACAACTGTAAGACTCTCAAAAGACTCTACAGGTAATGATGTGGATCCTAAATTGTATCGTAGTTTGATTGGTAGTTTACTTTATCTAACTGCTAGTAGACCAGATATTGCTTTGAGTGTTGGTATTTGTGCTCGTTATCAATCAAATCCTAAAGAATCTCACTTAACTGCTGTTAAGCGGATTATGCGTTATGTTGCAAGTACTACTAAATTGGGTCTCTGGTATCCACATGAGACTAATGTTCAATTAGCCGCACGCAGATGTCGATCTTGGGTGGAAACATAGACGATAGGAAATCAACCAAAGGTGGTTGTTTCTACATTGAAATTGTCTTGTCTCTTGGTTTAGCAAGAAGCAAAGTTCTATATTGCTATCAATCACCGAGGTCAATACATTCTTCATTGAAATGCATGTACTCAACTTGTTTGGATGAAACGAATGTTAAGCGATTATGGAATTACTCAAGATTCTATGATTTTATTTTGTGATAATTCCAAAGAATAAATATCTCTAAAAATCCAGATTCAAAGATTCACGTACTAAGCATATTGACATTAGATTTCATTACATTCGTGAATTAGTGGAAGAAAAATTAATATATTTGGATTACATTCCAACCGAGATTCAACTTGCGGACATTTTCACTAAACCGCTCGACAAAAGCAGGTTTAATAAATTAAAGTTTGATCTCGATATGTGCAATTTAAATTGAGTTTGCATGATTTTGTGTATCATAATGTACATAAGTTTGATGTTTTATTTGCTTAAATTTGAAATTATTTAAAAAAATAAATAAGAAAAAAAAAAATTTGCAAATTTTGTCGTACTCGACCTGTCGTGAGAATACATGACCATGTACACGACCTGTCGTAAAGCACGGGATTTCACTTAAAATTGGGGATTTTTGTCTTCTTCTTCATTTTTTCATTTCTCTCCAACGCTTCTAGCTACGGCTGCCCCAACCCATCTTCATTGTTCTTCAAGGTTAGTGATTCTTTTACATTTCTTTTGTAGATTCTTGCTTTTAGTGATTCAAAACTCATGTTTGTGGAATCTATTTGATCATTCATTGCAGGATTTGGGGTTTTATCTTGAAAAATCTGTTCTATCTAAATCTCATTACTTCTATCTTGCATCTTGTTGTTTCCTTGAATTCCTTCTTTGAATATGGATGCTAGAGGTAAAAAGAAAACTACTCGAGGTCCATCTTCTTCTAGATCAACTTCTATTGTTCAACGTCATCTTCGTTCTCCTGAAAATGATCCTACTGATGCTCGAGATTTGCGTATGCGTAATGTAATTGTTGAACGTCATGTTAATGTCAATCACATTGCTTCTTTTGGTATTCCTTCTTTGTTGGAATCTGTGGGATGGGATAACATCTTACATTGGGGTGGAGCTGCATACCAGTCCATTGCCCAATCCATGTTTGCATGTATCTGTGATTTTTCTCTTGAGAATTTAACTTTTAAAGTTGATACTCAAGAAGGTTTGTTTGTTGTAGATCGACATTTGATTGCGATATTATGGAAATACCTATCAATGATGAAAGCATTCCAATTAATATTTTACATGATAGTCTCTCGAATCCGAACGACGAATGCTTACTAGAGATTTATGTAATATGGATGTTCATTGGACTCATAAAGGTCATGTACTTCCCTCAAGGTATTTGTTACCCGCACACGTAGTACTTCATAAGATATTCATTTCAAATCTTTATCCACGTTACGTAATAAACCGAACTCACTGCTTTTATGGTTCGTGTTTTGCATTCTGTTGTCTCCGGTGCAAAAATATGCCTCCCTTCTTTAATCTGTCATTCCATTATTCTGTCACGTCACCATCCTGGACATAGTGATATACCCTTTGGTTATTTATTGACTATGTTAGCAAATCATATGCTCATAGCTATGCCTACTAGAGAAAAACCCATCCACCATCTCCCTTTTAATAATTCCAATCTTAATAAGATGACTTTAGATTTGGCTAGAGGCCAAGTGGATCTTGTAGCAGTGGTGGTGAAGCAGGTAATGCTGAAGCTAGTGATCTTCCTGAAGACGTGAATATGGATGACTTATTTGAAGAGCTTGAGTCAGACTCGGCTGATGATCCTGATTTTCAGCCTTCTGATTTTGATGAAAGATTGAATTCTCTTCAAGAGCAGGTGGCTCAAATTCGTGTTACTCAAGACACACAATTTTCTTATATGCGTAAATATATGAGGCGGATTGCTAAGGGTTTACACAAAATTGATCCATCTAATCCTGCACCCTCTTCTGGTTCTGACTGAATTTTTTCTCTGGTCTGTAATATTTACTGATATTAGCTTGCATCTCAAAACCTTTTTGTTGGTTATGGACTATTTTCTCTTGCTACTACTACTAATTTCATTACTGTTCTTTTCCTTTGTCATTTTGTGACAAAAAGGGGGAGAAGTTTGGTGAACTTTGTCACTTTGATGTCATTATTTTGATGTTAAATGTCATTTTGATGTTAAACTTATCTATGTGCTTCTATTACTCAGGGGGAGTTAAATGTCATTTTGTCTATATACATCTGTGCATGTTTCTCACCTCTTATGTCTCTTGAAAATATTATTACTTGGGTGTTTTGTCACAAATTTGACAAAGGGGGAGATTGTAAGGGTTATGGTCTCATACTCATTTGGTTGTCAAATTTTGATGTGTCAAAACATCTATCTGTATCTTGTGCTGGTATGATGATTTTTATTCAAGACACTGCTTAAATACTCCAAGATGCTACAAGTTGAAGCATAAGATGTTAAAGTACAAAAAGCTACAAGTTGAAGCTCAAGATGTCAAAGCTCATGATGTTAAAGTTCAAGATTTCAAGCCTGATATTGTTCAAGATTTCAAGGCTGATATTGGTTCAAACAATCTACATTCGTTGAATGGTTGAAGTTCAATGTCCATTCGACTTGATTCAGGTTTGAATGACCTTAGGTTGACCCTTTAAGTAGGTCATTTTGGATACATAAATCAAATGTTTATTTAACATAAGTTTGGTCTATTCCAAGACCAGTCTAGCTCTTGTTCGACCAGGTCCTAGCATTGGTTCGACTAGTCCAAGAAATTCCACGATCACCCTAAGTTGTTGAAGATTTTTCGGATTTTTTGGAACGCCCACGACCAGCCTGGGTCCTTCGACCGGTCGTAGGTTGGCTTCGACTCGTCCACGATCGGTCGTGGAGCTACGACCGAAAATCCAAAGAACTTATTTCATGGTCCTACGACCGGGTCGTAGGTGTCTACGACCGGGCGTAGGTGACCCACGACCGGTCGTAGGGTACTCACGACCAGTCGTGGAATGGCTTTCAAAGATCGCGCTCAATTTTTCAAAAATCTGTTAGAGCTACGACCAGTCCTGAGTTTCTAAGACCAATCGTAGGAACGATTTTTTCTTCTATAAATTGAACACGAAATTCAGAGTTTTTACACCTCAACTCCATTCCATTTCAAGAATTTTCAAGTAATCACTCGAGATAAGTCTGTGTTTATTTTAAGCTAAATTGTGCTTATTTAATATTCCTTTTGCTAGCTTATTTAATTTGATTTTGTTTCTCTATTCCAATCTTATTTGAAAAGAGGAATTATCTTATTCCTTCTTCTTGGAATCAAAATCAAATATAGCTACGCCCAACAAGTTAAAATTTAAAATCTATTAGAATTTAGAACCTTGAATGTGAGTATTGGAAATTGAACTTTGATATTCATTCATCTACTCCGATTGGTTCTACCGGGCTGCTAAAGGAGAAATTCAGGTATTTTACATTTCTGTAAAATTCATTTATTTTTGGTTTTGTTTGAGGTTAAACCAGAAAAATCTCATTGTATTGGTTTTGTTTGAGATTGAGCCAGAAAAATCTCATTGTATTGGTTGTCTGAGGAAAACCAGAAAACTCAGAAAAAGGGGTTTTTGAATTGTGTAAGCCCAAGTGAAAAAGACACAATTGTAAAGGTTTTTGGTGAACCTGAGAAAACCTATTTGATAGTGAACGCTAATATCCCCGTGTGAGGATATTAGGAGTGGAGTAGCATTCGTGTGGTCATGTTGTAAAACAATTTGGTGTACACACAGCGAACCACTATAACTCTTTGTCTTGTGGATTGAATGCTTGCTTAATTTTTATATCTTTTTTCATTCGTTTGTGTGGAATGTACAAGTGGATGTGAATGTTGTAACTATTTACATTTTCAAGCAAGTGTGGGGATTGTTGTAATAATCTAGATCTTTACTTCTGTATTTATTTTCAATTCCTTGCTATTTCATTTACTTATATTAACATTGAGTTCTTGATTCAAAAGAGGTTCTAGAAATAAGGTTGTCCTACCATAAGCCCTTGTTTATTATGGTGTAAGGTTGTCCTTAGAACTGAATTTGTATCAATCTCTCAATAATTATTTATCAAGGTGATTTATATTTAGCATTGTGAATTGATTCATAATTGTAAGGGTATTGATTTACTTTTGTTCAGCTGATTTATTTATAAATTTGGCATAGTCCTATTCACCCCCCCCCCTCTAGGACATATAGCTTGGCCTTTTCAGTATGGGATACCACCATTACTATTGACTTAGTTTACTCATAACCATTAATGCGTTATGATCCCCAAAGACTCATGAGGGAGCATAGTGGTATGAGACACTGTGTTCGAGATGTCGACTTATGCTAGGGTCACAAGCTTCCCCATAGTGACCATTAAGCACCAATAAAGGTTAGAGAATGTTGTTCAAATGACCCCCGCCAAATTATCTGGTTGATGGTTTCGTGTCAGAATACTGTTCGAACGACCGGACATGAATAGAATTGGGTGACGAGCCATTTCCTTTATATTATTTAGTTTTGAGTGACAAGCCCGCACCTCTAAATTGATGGTTCATACTCAGTATTGGGTGATGACTCGTACCTTCTTGATACCGTAATTTGGATTAAGGGACACTGGTGAGGAGCTGCCACGTGTAGCAACGAGTCACGTGATTCAGATAATGACTCGTGACATAATGACAATATCTTGGCTTCGCTAACCTGCTGTATGAACTGGAACTAATAATAACTTGGCTAATCATGCATATCCTAGGATAGGTTGCGATTTGGGGTTAGAGTCGCTTGTGAGGGAATGTTGGCATTTGCAAAATAGGTGTGAAAGTCGCTTGTGAGGGAATATTGGATTGTAAGAAGCATGCATCATTTCATTATAGCATTAATATATTTACCAAATATTATAAAACTGTTTGTTTGTTATGCCATCATTACTTGTGTTTGGTTGTGTTGATAACATATGTAATTTTCTTAGTGGCTGTGTGTTAAAGATAACATGCTTGAGTGTATGAATATGTATTCGTTATGAACCTACTAATCACTAAAATGTCTTAAGTAAAAATCTTGAGGATATTTCTTCACTATGTTGGCGTCTGATGCCTCATATTTGACATATGCAGATAACTCAGGAATAGGATCAGTCAATGGTGCGCTCGGGGCACCTAATAGATCTCTAGGTTCTTACCCCTTCGTAGTTGTTTTTTTTATTCTTATTACAATTATTGTAGTTCGTATAATTCTCATATGGGTGATCACCACTTTTGAAACTAAAATTTTTGGGTGGTAGCCTCATATTTTTAGATTTGATTATCTCTACCTTACTTTAGATCCGCTAAGTTAATTTGCATTACTCTGATTATTTTTATGTGAATACGAATGAAGACACATGCGCGTTTTATTAAGTTAACATTCGGAAACTTGGGATCAGAGTCTATGTACTCGGGTGCCGATTTTTGAAGCGTTACAAAAGGGATATGCTCATAGAGAAGGTGCCAACTTTACTGAGATCTTCATGCATGTGGTGAAACAAGTATCTATCATATTTATATTAGCGTTAGTTGCCCAATACAATCTCGAATTGAAACAAATAGATGTGAAAATTGTTTTTCTGTATGGGGAATTGAAAGAGTAGATTTACATAAAGCAACTAAAAGGATTTAAAATACAAGGGGAGAAGAAAGGGAGCATTCGTCATTTTAATATATATATATATATATATATATATATATATATATATATATATATATATATATATATATATATATATATATATTATAAACCTTTTAGCTGAAATGTCAAATTTTTTTTTTTTTTTTTTTTTTTTTTGAGTTAGCTTGTTAGTACACACCATGTCAGTACAGACACTCCATGTTAGCCACCCCCGCTAGCTGGAATGTCATTTTCTCACTATGATAAAAAGATAATTTGATTTGTTTAATGTGAGACTAGAAGGAACTCAATTGTATTAATTGAAATAAAAGTAAAATCTTATAAAAGTATCATTCAACGATCCAACGTCTGTGGCATAGATGACGATGCTCTAAATATAAGTCTTCCTTTATCCAATGACTTAGGCGTAGACAAAGGAAATTATAATACTAAAAGAGAAAAGAAAATCTTTCTTGCAATCCAACACTCGATATAAATGGAAGGGAATTACATTATTCATAATTTAGGTTGATTTAACGTAACAATATACATGAACGAGACTATAATACTCCTATGATAAAGCCAGTCCAACATAGCAACATAGATGGCTTGTCTTAGTCTTATATAAACTAAGAAAAGATAAGATAAAATAATATGTAGCATTTTACCATAGGTTTGATTTGTGTTAGGTTGGTGATGGCCCGGAACTCTTCGATTTTTCTTCAATTTGCAAATTTTTTAAGCAGTAGTTGGAGAGAGATTGTAACACTCCGTACTTTTTAGTACTTAGAGTGTTACCATTTAAATCAAACCTAGTATGAACGTATGATAAAACACACATAACCTATGGCTTACACCCCTCTTGATTACTCACAATTCACCCTTAAATGATCCCTACATCTCAACGTAGGATTACATGACACTAACTAGTTGACCCACGAATCAAATCCAGCTATTGAAGCATGTAATATCAAACTCAAACACTTCGAGATCAGCTTATAAACTCAGCCGTGCAACAATCTAACCATCAAGTACAATCATCATCCATAGATTGAACCATTCATCCACCGAGTTCCAAGTAGGACCATCACATCCTCCAGAAGATTCATTTTTAGGATCTTGATATCCTCAATAGGTGGAATGAACAGTCCATCGTCAATAACAAACCCTTGATCATCAAACCCACCGTTCATCAGGCTGCAATAACTAAGATTTATGGCTCACACTCAATCGTCGCACCTGGACCATTGGACCACTAATCTAACCATGGAACTTCATCTGGTTGAACCCTAGGACATTTAAACAATTGATGTTCAAATTCGAAATGATCCAACCACTAACTCATCAAGAGATGTTAACTAGATGCATTCCAAGAGTCTTAAGACTATGAACTAGAAATTTAAGCTGAACCAACCATTAGACTGTCTGGTGTCAATGATTAATTATCAAAAGGGTACATCGGGTAGCCTCTTCAAACATTCGAGACACAAATTATCAGACCATTATACTCAATTTAATGATCCATCATTCGATCATCACGATTGGACCATAAGATCATCAAATACACTAAGGATTTCCATGTGAGCGAAGCTAGGAATATTAAGAATCACTAATGAAGGGATTATGAAAGGATCTGACTATTGATGTTTAAAAATCAATTCGATCTGAGGTTGGAACCACCTTTAAACGCTAATAAAACTCACAAAGATAAGTAATGTGACCCTGAGTTTTAGATCTGCCTGACCTTTGATCATAGGCTCTAATGGAGCCCTCCAAATGAAATGGACGAAGTAGATTTATCAAATACATTTATGTGGACCCCACATGAGGCGTGCGTGTACACATCCCGTGCTTACCCGCGGTGCACCGAAATACACAACCCCTTAATCTGGCGTTGACCCGAGCAAAGACTGAAAAAGAGAGATTTTCTCTCCTTTCCTTCCCGCCAAATGGAGATTCAAACAACTCCATTTCTCACCGCTGAAACTGGTCATCATCAGTGATCATCTCCGAAATCCAGACTGTCCATCATGATCTGTGGGGCCCACTGACCGTAACCACGTCCTCCTTACACGTGTTAGTTCACGCCCTTATGCGCGATAACCACCCAAACAGCCTCCCATGAAAAGCTCCGCTGGAAACAAATCCATGCCACCACGACTCCTTGCTGGAGAATCCGTTCGTCCAGAATATTCACAGTTTTCCCATGTGCCACACCAGCGTCCTAGTCACGCCTACCATTTCCGGAAATACCCACCTATACGGCAAAAGGCGGAAGGAATCTCGCCATTTTAAGAAACAAACCATCCTAGCCGTTTCCCATCTTCCAGAAGCTTCCCACGAGAAATCTGGGACGTAGAAAACTAGGGCTCTTTGAAGATCTCATAGCTAGGTGAGAAAATCACGAGATTTTGGCGAGTAGACAGATCGGCGCAAACTACCTTCATACGAACCAAACGTATTTGATGGACGGCCTTCTATCCACCATAAGATGGACCTCACACACCCTCTAGTGGAGATCAAAGCCGTTCGGACGGCCGTGATCAAGGGATCAACCAACCAGCGAGAAAACACCATGATCACCAGTTTATCTTCCTCAAAACGACCTAAAAACCCAAAACTTCTAAGACACAACTGATGGCGAATCTAAACCGTCCAATGTGTGACCCACCTCGCCAAACTTACATCAGGAGTAACCGATCGGACCCATGCTGACACTTAGCTGAACAAACGAGCTCCTACAGCGAGCTTCCTAGTCTTTTGAATTGCTAAACAGTACGCTAATCTTGGTGATTAGTCGTGGAAATATCTAGAAAGTGGAAGGCTATAAATAGCCTCTTTTCTTTTGGGGCAACGGATTCAAGTAGAGAGAAAAGTTTTGGGCACCGCTGTGGTGCCACAGTCAGTTGGGTCGACTCAGTTCGAGTTGCAACTGCCTACAACGTCCCATTCAGGTGTTCCATCAGAGTGAGAAAGAGAGATAAAAGAAAGAAAAGAAAGAAGAAATTCCAGAGAGAAGCAGAGATCAGTAAGAAGAGAAACGAAAGAGGGAGGAAGAAGAGGAGAGCATCATTTTTTTTTGCTGCGCCAACTGACTCAGTGAGTTGGTAGGGTGAGATTTTCTTTGCCCAGCTGGGCATCCTCTAGCTGGAAGCAAGAAGGAAAGACAGAGAAACAAAGGAAGAAAGAAAAAGAGAAAAGAAAGTAGGAAAGGAAGAGGAGAAAGAAGAAGAGGGAGAGTTGATTCCAATGGGTCTGACTGTGTCGTGCACTGGCTACCGAGTCCCGGGCTGCATCGACTCATTAGAGAAGGTTCTGACCAAGTCGGGGTCATGTTCTGATCCTGATCATACCAGCAGAAGAATATGAGAGAATAGTGGAGGAGAGGAAGAGTCACAGGTTCATGCCACGCTGAGTTGCCTGGCCTGGGATCCAGTCCTAGTTTTGGGGCTAAGTTTGGGCGAGTTCTAGGCTAGTCTAGATCTTGCTGAGTGCCTCTAAAATTAGAGAAGCAAGTGAAACAGAAGAGGGGAGGAGAAGTGATGCAGTTGTGTTACTGTCTAGTCACAACTCCTGTTGACTCAGTGATAGACTGAGTTCAACCGAGTCCGGATCCATTACAATGCGTCCAGTGGCTGCGTCCTTATTGGAATCAGTCTAGCCATCTACCGAGTTGTGAGCTCCAATGCATGGAGTTGTACTTAGATTCGACGTTTCAAGTTTCCCCAGTTGAGTTTAATCCAAGTTGATTAAGATCTTTTAGCTTTAAGTTGAGTGGGGAGCATGTTAGATTCGTGCTTTGGAGCATCATGTTGCAACCACTTAATTTAAAGGTGTGGGATATCCCACATGGCTTTATCATTTCATGGAATTCTAGAATATCTTAATTGTGCAAATAGTAGTTGTGTTTCCTTAAATTTGAATTGATATTGATAATCCCGTAGGATTGTCATAAGACTTGTTACTTTAATCCATCTCATAAGAATTGTAGTATGCTCATTATGTCCTATTTGAAATTGCTTATGTACATGTATACATCTATTAGTTACACTAAGAGGTTAGACATATTGTTTCTATTCTAATGGTGAGTTGTTCCATTAACCCCTTGTATATACTTGTTTAGTTATAAATTGAATCTAATATGGTATTAGAATGTTGCAAATGGTAACTTAGTTCTGTGGATTTCCATTTGGAATTGATGAACACGGGATATTGTATTAACTTCTATGATTGAAATCATGCTTGGGTGTTTAATATGTTGTGATCTTTGACATTGTCTATGAAAGCAACCTTGTTAATCATATGGAGTATGCATGAGTATCATGGTACATGACATTCACGCATGAGAGCTTTTTCGGGTGCTCAATGTAAGCCACATTCTGTTCGATTAACTGAAAGTTTCAACACTTTAGTTTAATTCACAGAACTTGTGCATTTGGGTCACTTTGGGCGCTCTTTCTTTTCATGAGGCTCTTTCGGGATTAGACACTCCTCGGGCGTACCCCGTGTATTTTTCCAGGAGATATCCTTGGGTCCATTCACTGACATGGCTTTTTTCAAGTAGATAATCTACCGCGGGCGGTCTATATTATATGTTTTTTTTCGGGCGGCTAGTTCTCCTCGGGCGTACCTATGAGTATTTTTTCGGGTAATTAGTTCACCTTAGGCGACCCTTTATTTTTGACAGCTGGATGTGCATCCCCAGATCTGTGACTTGAACATACATTCATACACCTATACATTCATTTGGAATTTCATGATTTGTCTCCTTGTAATTTGAATATATTGATTTAAACTCTCCTAGAATGATATGATATGCATGAATCCTTGCGGGAAGTTCCCACTGAGTTTTCACTCACCCAATCGTGCGGTTGCGCCAAATAGACATAGGTATGATGAACAGGTGGAGACCCCTACAACGGGACTCCAGGGACGGCTGAGGTGGAGGAAGAACTCTATGTGAATGTCATTAAGCTGTTAGACCTCAATTGATGCTTTAAGATTTACTTGCTTTCGTATTTCAGACTATGTATTTTATTTGAGTTGTAAAATATTTTCCTTATTGTGGGATTTTATTTTGCTCATATTTACATGTATTAAGCTTCCTTGTTGTTACTCTTGATATCCTTAGTTTATGCAATGTTGCCCTACTCCATATTATGGAATTTGCTGCTATTTAGATGTATGTTAGTCCATTTCATAACGTAATACTCGGGTTCTCGTACTCGAGCGAGTATCCTCGGGTTTTGAGAACTAGGGTGTTACAGAGATCTTCCTAGACACTCCTCATATTTGTTGATATAAAGATAACTATATGAGTTGGAAGATAGTTATTGCCACACATGCTAGTCGTTTGTAGTGGATTGGCCCATCAAACGTGACCACTCCCGAATTCCATGGGACTGTGGACTGTAACATGTAATCCACAACTTGCATTAATGTCAGAAAAAGTAATCCTATCCCCTGTAATCTCATGGAAATCCGCAGGCCAAATAGGCCATTAAGTTTTTTTTATGTGAGACAGCAGCAGTGGCATGACTTAGTTGGCCGGTTGCTAGTCCTAGCTCAGCCAAATAAAATGATGGGGTATGATAGAGGTATAGCCAGATAGAGGTCCTCATTTGAGTCTCTTGAAATGAGATTTTGGCCTTTCTTAGGTCTTGCATGTACATTGTACATGCCATACAGGCAGTGTGGATTAGGTACGGCCCTTATCATGGGGCTCACTTTGATATATTTATCGTATATCCACTTTGATATATTTATTGTGGAAAAACAGATGGACAATGTGGATATACAATACATACATCAAGGTGGGCCCCACAGTAAGCTGAATTGTCTTAGGTGAGGCTGGGTTAGCACCTAATCCACTCTGTTCATATAAGATGCATGATCGACTTTAATTGAAATTGTAATTTTTAATTTAACATACATTAATTGAGATCCCCATTGAGATCCATAGATAGAAAGCCTTTCTTTCCTCTTTGTTACTTGTATTTAAAAGCAAGAACCACTACGTGAAAATTTTTTTTAAAAAAAGGACGGATTTCGAGACGGTTCTGGACCATCTCTAAAATTGCTTGGTTTAAAGATGCTTTAGAGACGGCCGTAAACCGTCTCTAAAATTTTAGACGGCCCCTGATCGTCCTTAATATTGTCTTAAAAATTTGAAAGTCCACAAATCATTTAAGACGGTCGTTGACCGTCTTATATGTGGTCATCTGAGCGGTCATTGGCCGTCTGCATTAGAGACGGCCTTTGACCTTCTTATATGCGGTCATCTGAGACGGTCATTGGCCGTCTGCATTAGAGACAGTCATTGGCCATCTGTTACTTGTAATCTAAGACTGTCAAAGACCGTCTCTATTAAAGACGGTCCTTAGCCGTCTTATAGCCCTGTCAAAGACCATCTCTATTAGAGACTGTCAAAGACCGTTGGTCCTGTCTTATAGGCCTGTCAAAGACTCTCTATAAGAGACTGTCAAAGACCGTCTCTATTAGAGATGGTTAAGGACCATCTCCATTAGAGATAGTCAAGGACTGTCTCTATTGGAGACAGTGCTAAACCGTCTTATAGCCCTGTCAAAGACCGTCTCTAATGCTCAGGTCAAAATTTAGAAGCTCGAAAAAATTATGAATTTCGAAAAAAAAAAGAGTTAAGAAGTTTAGAAAAATAATTAACAGTGTATAAGAAAAATTTTAATTTAAAAAAAAAAACTGTAATTTTATAAAAATCTAGATTTTGAAAAAAAAAAATTAAGAACTTTGAATAATGTTGATAATTTTGAAAAAAAAAATTGATAAAAAAATGATATTTTGAAAAAGAAAATTTAAAAATTAAACAAAATTGTGAAAAAATTGACAAATTGTAAAAAAATATATTTTTTAAAAAAGAAAACTAGATTTTGTATTTTGATAAGAAAAATTAAAAAGTTATATAACAAAAGTGAGATTTAGAAAATGATATTTTGAAAAAGAAAATTTAGAAAATTAAACAAAATTGTGAAAAAATTGACAAATTGTAAAAAATATATATTTTTAAAAAAAGAAAACTAGATTTTATATTTTGACAAGAAAAATTAAAAAGTTATATAACAAAAGTGAGATTTAAAAAATGATATTTTGAAAAAGAAAATTTAAAAAATTAAACGAAATTGTGAAAAAATTGACAAATTGTAACAAAATATATATTTTAAAAAAGAAAACTAAATTTTGTATTTTGACAAGAAAAATTGAAAAGTTAGATAGCAAAAGTGAGATTTTGATGATGTGTTGTATATCCTTGTCGCCCCTATGTTTCTCCAACCCATTTTGGGCTGGGTATAAAAAATTGTATAGATTTAAATCTTAAGTAGACCACACCACTGGAAAGAATGATAATATAGTACCTCGCCATTAAAAATTATAAAGAGCCCATTGTAAGGTTTTAGTAATGTTTATTTGCAATCCAACTTGTTGATAATGTAAAGGAGATCTAGATGAAGGTAAACTACAATGATCAAATTGATCCAAAACTTTTGTGGCCTTCAAAAGGTTTTTAATAGTTATTCATCATTGTTTTGATAGGTATGACCCACCTGAGATTATTGAGTTCTTATGATTTGAAATCACATCCTAAAATATGATGGAAAAATATATGGACGGTGTCGATATACATAAAATATATCAAGGTGGGCCCTACACGGTTAGAGTAACACCCATGAAGGAGTTACCTAAATAGTGAAATGGTACTATAAGGTCACCTCATGGGAACTTCCCATGAGGTTAATCTGTGTGCGCCCCACCATGATGTATGTAGAACATCAACACCATGCATTTGATGTGTCCCCTTTAAGTCCAAAAATCAGTCGTATACGAAACTCAAGTGGGCCATAACATTTACAACTATGTGAAGACATCCCTAATTAAAACATATAAAAGCATTTAATTGGTGGGGCCCACATGAGTTTTGGATGTGTATGAAACTTAGGCTGACTCCTCATCCAAGTGGGACACACATAATGAATGGGCTGGATCTATGAACCACATTTAGGTGGGCCCAACAAATGATTATGAATGTTTTAATGGGAGGGTAACCCTCTCAACTATAGTATATGGTGTGGCCCACCGAAGTCATGGATTGACTTTTTTTTTTAAAGCTCGTGGCCTACCATGGAATGGTGCATCTGACTGACGGGGCAGATCCAAAGTTCAAGTGGACCCACACCATAAAAAAGAGTGGGATAGTGACACCCACTATTGAAACCTTCTTAAGGCCCACCGCGATGTTTATTTGAGATCCAACATGTTTAGAAGTTAATACGGACATGGATGCTGTTGAAACTTAGTTTGACTCCTCATCCAAGTGGGACACAGGATATGTGAATCACATTTTGGCAGGCCCAATATATGATTATGAATGTTTTAAGGAAACCTTTCTCTACTACATTTAGGTGAGTTACTCGTTACCCTTACCATAGTAATTAAACTTTGGGGGGTCCATTGTTATTTATTTATTTTATCCACTCCATTCATCCATGTTAATAGATAATTTGATGTCTAAAGAACAAAAAGGAAGCATATCCAAAGCTCAAGTGGACCACGCCACAGGAAATAGTGTGATTGAACCTCTAATGTTTAAAATTTCTTGGAGGCCATAGAAGTTTTGGATCAAGCTGATGTTTCTGTTTTCTATTCATTCATATATTTTTGATATTATGAACAACCTTTAACCATTTTTAGACAATCTGATCAGTCTAGATTGAAGAGTAAATAACTTCAGATGTTTAAATCAAAATTCACTCAAATTGTTGATTAATCTTGTTTGCCTAATATCCTTCTCATATGTAGCATGATCGGGGCGAGTAATTATAATGATTGGTAAAATAGAGTGAATGGACCAGACATGTAAAATGGGTCAAATATTCTAGTCAAAATTGTGACCCAACTTATTGACACCCTAAGACTCTAAGAATTAATGTTAGTAAGTTTTGTAGGGCTCATCATGATGTGTGTCGAACGTCAACACCGTGCATTTGATAAAAGTTTTGGATCAAGCTGATGTTTGTGTTTTCCCTTCATTCATATCTTTTTGATATTATGAACATGTTGGATGACAAACATTACTGTGGGCCCAAGGAAGGTATCAACGGTGGAAATCATTATTCCACACTGTTTTGTGTGGCATGGTCCCCTGAGTTTTGGATTTCACCAAAATTTGGGATCAACACACTCTGTTCATCCATTTTTCGAGATCATTTTATAGAATTATCTAAAAAATGAATCATATTCAAAGATTAAATGGACCACACCACAAATAAAGGGAACAGATTAGCTACTCCCCCTACACCATCCAATGGCTGGTGGTTGGTGTTGTTTGGGCCCCACCATGATTTATGGCCCCACGACCATTTTTTTTTTTTTTTTTTTTTTTTTTTTTTTTTTTTTTTTTTTAATACTTTTGAACCAGTTGGATTTCACATAAACATTACGATGGGCCTTAGGATCGTTTCAACGGTGGGAATCACCCTCCCGTTGTTTTCTGTGGTTGGGTCCATTATAGATTTTTATCTGTCTCATTCTTTGGCTCGTGACTTAAAATGATATCTCAAAATGGATGGACGGTGTGGATATAACAAATACATCATAAGTTTTTATATTTTTAATTATATATTTAATGGACGTGTGTCGTAAATCAACACCGTGCATTTGATGGGTCCCCTTTAAATTATGGGATATCCCAAAAATCAGCCGTATATAGAACTCTGGTGGGCCATACCATCTAAAATCATGTGAAGACATGCCTAAAACATATAAAAGCACTTGGTGGGGCCCCACCTGAAATTTGGATGTGTCGGAAACTTGGTATGACCTCTCATCCAAGTGGCACACACATAATGGATGAGCTAGATTTGTGAACCACATCTCTGTGGGCCCAAAAAATAATTATGAATGTTTTAATGGAGGGTAACCCCTCTCAACTTTTGTGTTCGGTGGTCTGTGGGCCCCACCATGATGTATGTGGTTCATCCATGCCGTCCATCTATTTTTATAGATCATTTTATGATATTACAAAAACAATGAGTTATATCCCAAATTCGAGTGGACCACATTACAAAAAAAGTGTTGAATGAATGTCGACCATTAAAAACTTTTTGGGAGCCATAAAAGTATTGGATCAAGCTGATCTTTGTTTTTACCCTTCATCTGGGCCTTCATGACCAAATCAACAGATTGGATGTTAGATAAACAGTACAATGGGCCTTAGGAGGATTTAAATGATGGATATCCGATCACTATTGTTTTCCTGTGGTGTGGTCCACCTAAGATTTATATCCCTCTTATTTTTAGGACGAAGGCCTAAAATGATCTTTAAAAATGGATGAACGGATTAGATGAAACACATACATCATGGTGGGCCCACAGACCACCGAACACTAACCACGGGGCTGGTTTCAGGGGGAGTAATCAATCCGTTCCACCCCAAAAACCATCTCGCGTGCGCCCACAACCCTAAATCCCCAAATATATCTCTCCCTCTCCCTCTCTCTCTCTCTCTCTCTCTATCTAATCTGCGTCCAGAGAGGCCCTAATCTGCGGGCTGTCTCTCGCGGCCTCCTCTCTCCCTCTCTCTCTCTCTCGCACCCTCTCCTCTCTCTCTCTCTCTCTCGCACCCTATCCCTCCTCTCTCTGTCTCTCTGTCTCTCTCTTCCTCTCTTTCTCTCTCCACCACAGATCTACTGTTGCCGAACGCCCTACCCACCCACGCCCTCTCTCTCTCTCAGAGAAGCTCGGTTGAAGGCTAGCTCATTCATCACAGTGAGGTATCTCTCTCTATCTCTCTCTCTCTCTCTCTCTCTCTCTCTCAGTCTCTGTCAATCTCAATACTGATTTAGGGATTTAGCAATTTGTGGATTCCTGATTCGATGTGGACCCTCATTTAGGGATTTGGGGACTTAGCAATTTGTGGATTCCTGATTCAATGTGGACCCTCGTTTGGGGATTTGGGGATTTTAGGGTTTACAGATTTCAATGTGGACCCTGAACCGGGGATTGAAACCCCGTGTATGATATGCAAGCATGCGGTCAATGTGGTATATGATTCTTCATAGATTGATGTCTTGTGTACCATGGATGTGTAGGCAACATGGTTTTGGATTGCGGTTTGGAGAGTGACTCTCACAGAAACAGGAACTCGTACAGCTTGCCCCGACTCAGTATCATTTTAGGGTGTAACTTGCACATTGACTCGTTTAGAAGATGTTGGATTTTACCTCTTGTTTTTGGTTGCACTAAAATTGTAAGATTACAAAGAGTTTAGAAGATCTTGGATTTTACCCCATATAATCTTGGAGGATTAGGATTTTTTTATTTATATTCTAGGGAACACTAGGCCAGTTGCATGGATTTGGAAAAAAAATAAATTATTCTTGTGGGATTGCCGATCGGATACTTGGATGAAAGTAATTTTCACTTTCTCTTTCATTATTTTATCTTTTTTCGGCTCTAATTTCTTCGATATCTGTTTGTGATGATTTGAGGAGAGGATTTCATTCTGTTTTGGGAAATCTAACATGTGTTTTGTTTATTTTAATTGGAAAGGTATGTTTGACATATTCTTCTCATTGAAAAATATTAAATCTTTATGAACATTTGGTGCATTGGGATCTTGATTCTCATGCAGTGCTGGTGCACTTTCTCTTTGGCAAATAGCTGAATAATTCCATCATGAATAAAGCACAACTGCCAGAATTTTATGGTCCGATTTTATTTGATAATTGCCAATATAATGTTGTAAAATGTATTTTATATATGCAGGCACCAACAATTGCAGTAGCGGCATCTGTGGCTTGGTTTTATTTTCACTTCTCATTCGTAATATGCAGGTTAGCAGTAATTCTCATTTCCATCCATGGCTTGGTTTTATTTTCAATTCTCCTTAACAATATGCAAGTAACTAATTCCTCAACCATCTCATGGCCAACATCAATTTGAGTCAACATAAACCTTTGGATCCTCTTTTTAAAAGGTATATTCACTCTAATCCAACTCCCAAGCCCGCAAATAAATTCAGCCCACAAATGTATTTCTTGCAATATTTCAAAATCTAAATGATATTTGTTACATTGCTGATAGTAACATTGTTTTCTAATATATGCCACCAAAAAATTGGATATGGGCTGCCTTGTGGTTCTATTTGTCATTGAATTGTTTTTACTCCATGTTTTAATATGGATTTATTGATAGTTTTCGGCAATGATTATTGTATTTTTCAAAACGGAGGTAGTAATTCCCTACTTGGAAGTATTAGGATTACCTTCACTCCAACCATCCAGCATTATAGCATGGCAACAGGGCTTAAAGCATTATATTGATTTAGCTGAGTTAACTTCAATTGTTTCTTGTATTTCAGGAAGCTATCAATTTAATGTTCAGATTTCACCCACACATAACTTTCTGTTTAGATGTTATGATTGATTGGATTTAATCATATTCCTGATTAATTGGTTAGATCAGAGCTCAAGTGGACCACACCATAGATGTATATGTAGGTTTAGCAAGTAGTATTCTCCATGTACCTTCTTTGAAATGCTACAAAACATGTATTTGAAATAACCATTTGGTCTTCCAAATAGCAGTTACTTTCAGCTTGTAGTATTTCATCAAAATTTTAGAAATTGCACATGCAAGCGAGCATAATATATTATATACCAAGCATCTTACATATTCTACCCGTCATACCTAGGGTTGTCAATGGGTCAGCTTTGCATCGGGCTTAGCATACTTGAATCCAAACATGATTAGGGAATTCAGATTTGAATCCTACTCATGTTGGATCCGGGTATCATATACGAGGAACTAGAGTTGAAACTTATTGGAAATAGGGGAAATTTTCTTTTCTAAAGTAAGTATTTAGGGCCCCACTTTTTTAATATGATGATGAAGCATGTTCATCTCTCAATTTTTTGAAAAATTTTAATTATTTATATTTTTTTTCTAAAAAATCTATTTAATAAGAATAAGAATAATTGCAACATTTTTTTTTTTTTAGATATCTATTTTATTTCAATGTTTTCTTATTTATAGTCTATGATTATGATCAATAGGTTACATTTGTTGGTGGGAAATCAGTTTTTGTTTATAATAATACTAAAAAAATCTATTTATATAAAAAAAATTTCCATTTGATTTTTTTTTTTTTTTGTATGGATCCATCATGCATGGTTTTATGATAAAACACAAGTATGTATGTGTGTATATGTATTCATGCATGCATGAATGGATGAAACGTATGCATGCATGCATGGATGGACAGATTATGCATGTGTGTGTATGCATGCATACATGCATGGATGGATTTATTTGTGTGTATATGTATGTATGTATGCATGCATGGATGGAAGACTGGATGGATGGATCATCACGCATGTGTGTGTATATGTGTATGCATGCATGCATACATACATACATATACACATTTGGGGTTTTTGTGAACTTATTAGCTGATTGGTAGGGTTTTCAATCACCGTTTTTTGCTATTGCATGGTTCATTTGAGCTTTGGATTTGCTTGGTCTCTTGTTATAAATTGACATGGAAAAATAGATGGATGGTGTGGATTTAAAATAAATACATCAATGTGGGCCCATGGTAAGGGTAACACCCTTTGTAGTGGACCCACCATCAAACTTGGGGCTATTAGTTTTGGATAACAACCATTAGTTTTATGAGATTTAAGTGATTATTGTGTTATTATTTAACTTATTTCTTACTATAGCAATTAAATAAAAACAAATTCTTTTCTGTTTTGCAATAAGTAATAAATTGATTGAAGATCGGATACTTCACTATTTCCTCCGTTTCATTAGTTAAATTTCAATCAAGAAGGAAAACATCTATGTTGGTGCCTGTTAGAGTTAACAATAATTTTTTCTAGACATGGGTCCCACTTGCAACTTAGACTGAGGAACTATAGGGTATTTTATTTAATGGATTTTTTTAGATGCTTATTACAAAAAAAAAGGGCCTTATGAAGCAGTGTTTTGGGTCTTACTCTCACTTGTCATTTGTCATTTGTCCATCTTATATCAGTTTTTAATGGTCAACGCTCATTCAACACTATTTCCTGTAATGTGGTCCACTTGAGATTGGGATATACCCCATTTTTGGTCTCATACCATAAAATGATTTGTAAAAATAGATTAGATTAGTTTTAAAAAGGAGTATTATGTGGCTTTTTTCTATTATATGTAACTGAGTCTCATTTGAATGCTTTTGCATTTATCAGTTCTTCAAGTCTGTTTAATTATTTGATGTCAATCCATTTGGATTCTACTGTAATAATTTTTCTATTGTCAAGAAGGAAATCTCATATGGGTATCTCTCCTTTTGAACTTTCTTTGATTTGGTGAAAATCAATGTGACTTTAGGATGATGTGTGGGTTGTTTTCAATTGTTTTGGTATGAAAAACCAATGAAATTTGGGATGTTCTTGAGCAGTTTGATGCATATTGGTTGAAAAATGAAGTGTTATGCAGATTTATTATAATTTTTTGTGGTTTAGATGATGGAATCTCCTGTGGGTGCTTTTGCATTTATCAATTCTTAAAATTTGTGGGATTACTTGATGTGAATCAATGGGAGTTTTTGATGATTAGTAGTTGCTTTTGGGTGCTCTTGGACTGAAACCAATGGAATTTGGGGCACTTTCAAGTTATTTGATGCTAGTTGATTCATTTTAGTGTTGGATTATGTTCTTCTAGCGAACATGTATGCAAGTGCTAGCCAATGGAAAAAAGTGACAAGAGTGAGAGAGGCAATGAGAAACAGAGGAGTTCATAAACTAGAGCCAGGTAACAGCCTCATCGAGCTACATCCAACAATTTAGCTTGAATCAAAATTTTTAAGGAGTGTTGTGGATGCATTTCTTTCTTGTGTAGTAGATTTTCTATGTTGTTAGACTCCCCTCTTCTCTTTCTGTACTTTTCTCTCCCAACGTTTCTTTTTCTTCATTTTCTTTCTCCACCTGATTTGAAAATAGAAAGGGAATTCATATTTATTACTCTCCTTCCATTGACAGACAATTCACTTTCTAGGATAAAATGGTAAATTCAATAGAGCTATTGCATCTATATGTTTTTTTTTTTTTTTTTTTGGCACCATTTAAAAATTGGCAGTGACTCATCCACCTTACATATCAGATTGATTTACAGCTATACACACCATCCATATTGTGGATCTCATTGTTGATGGAGCATTTCTAAAATCAGACATTTCTAAATCACACTGATCAAGCAATCCTAACCATCCAATTAATGGATATCATATGGATAGATGGTTAAAAATAAAAGTGAATGGTCCAAATTTGGAAGGACAAATCTGATGGTTAATGCTATCTTCTCAATGAAGTTTTTTATTATGCACTTGTGCTCCATCCATAGATTTGGATGGTCTGGATTGCCATAAAAGCATGCCATGTGTATGTCTAAAGTCTCACCACCATTTTTTAAATGGTGCGAAACTAACACTTGACTCCCCTTGCTCAAGACCTGACAGATGACTCTTTTTCTTTTTTCTTTGTTTTTTCTTTTTAAATTTATGGGCAGTGAAAATTGTAATGATGGAGAAATTCCAAGTATTGCATGGTAGCTTATGCTGAAATGAAAATGAGATAGTGCCCATATCTGATGATCAGGATTCCTCTGTTGGGATGGTTGTGATCATGCAGCCATTAGAGGTTATGCTAGCTTTTGCGTAATTTCTTATGTCTTTCTTGTTGATTATATATGGCAAGATTCTGGTAGGCTGATTCTTTAGTACATGCTCCATTTCATTTGTCTTTGCCTAGAACATAACCCCAAAATTTATACACTCTTTGTATCATGAAAAATAACTATCCGTGAAATGTTTTGTTGAGGTAGGCTGAAAAGCAGGACAATTTGTTGCCTTTACCAATGATTGCTAGGTTGAACAAATTCTTTAAGATTCTTGTTCAATGACCTTTATAGATATTGGTCCCAAAAACATTTTAGTGCACATTTTAGTAACTTACAGCTCTTGGCTTAGATATAATGGTATATTTAATATATTATGTCTGTAGGTAGGAGAACCTCCCTGCTAGACATTGAGGAATGGCGTCTTTGGAGCTGGGGCAGCTTTCATCTTCTTCACTACCATAGTTAGCGAGTTTTACTATGTCTCATAATCCAAGGTCAAGGATAGTGGATCCCTTCCTCCTTACGGAAGAGACACAGGAGTTGGGATGGGTACATACAACTAAGTGCACTGCTTATGCTGGTTCATTTGGCAATCACCTCATGATAGTAGGGGATGATACTGTTTGAAATTTACATTGAATTTTACTCCTTTTTTGCTTCTTCTTCCTTTTGGGATTGGTCGATTAGTTAATAGATACATGGATCTTTGGACTTGATTGATATTTTGTAATTCATCAAAATTGCAGAGATTCCGAAGAAAGAGGGCCATCACAATTGTAGAGATTCTGAAGAAAGAGAGTTGGCTATTAGAAGAGTAAGTCCAACTTGGGTTGTTGTCTATCATGTTCCCTTGTCGACACTTGTGAATAAATAATAATAATCTATTTTTCCATCATGAGCAGGGATTTTGATGTCTATAGTTGACATGAAGGATGAATCCAAGGGCTGTCTCATTCCAAAAGCAAAGGTGGGAACTGTTAATGCTAGTTTTTAATATTTATCATGTCAAATTAATCATCCTTACAACCTTCTTTTCATTTTTTCTTTTTCTTTTCTTTCTTTTTTCTCATTGGAAGTGATCAATTTTCTTTCTTCTTTCTTATTTGAAGTGATCAAAATCAAATACCCATGTTTTTTTAACCAACATGGTTGATTATTTCTGCAATTTTATCAAACCGTCTCCGTTTATTTCAGAAAGACACATGCATATGCAATTCTTTTTTTCTTTTTTTTTTTTGCTACACTAGTTACATGATCTTTAAATCCAGAAAGACACAAGCATATGTAAAGGCCAATTTTCTTGTAGTGTGTATTGACCCAGATGTTCTTCATACTTGGATTATCTGAAAAATAGTGGTAATGTAGATACTTTTCTGTTTATTTGTTTTTGAAGTTTGTGTTTATTTGATGAAAATCAATGGGAGTACTAGAATATCGGTGCAGCCACAAACCTTTTTTCTCCTTTGAATTGTAACAGACTGTATCGGTTGCATTTTTCTTTGTCATATAGGTTGTGGCTATCAAAGATATAATATCACATCCTTATAGGAAAACATTTAATGATGTGTATAGGTAAATTCATTTTTTTATTACTTATATTGTTTTCCAGTTATATTTGTGTTGGTTTCAGAGTACAGGTAGCGATAAAAATTGTTGGTCGATTGTGGCTTGTAGACGAAGGGATGAGTAACCAACAATACAAATATGGGAGGCCTTCCCCAGGTATCTAGATGCTTTTAGATATATTTATGTTATTTTTAAATGTATTAGCTCAAAATTGATGGAGTAGACCCGGATATGCGTCGGAGCTATCCGGATGTTGAACCGGGGTCCCTGGAAGGAAGGAACCGCTGTTATGACCATGATGAAACTGTCCATTTCTTATGGACAACATTGGAGGAGCCTGACCATTTGGACAGACCGTGTTTATGTATTTGCTCGAAATTAATGGAGCAAACCCGGATGTGCGTCGTAGCTATCCGGATGAGCAGGGGTCCTTGGAAGGGGGGAACTATTGTTATGACCATAGTGAAGCTGTCCATTTCCTATGGACAATATTGGAAGGGCCTGGCCATTTGGACATAACGTGTTTATATCTTATTTGTAGGGACCACACCCTAAACTTATAACCTAAACCTATTCTCGATTACCTAAACTTATAACCTATAACCTATAAACTAAACCTATTCTCAAATCCCAAAAGCTATACTTATAACCTAAACCTAAACCTTAACCTATAACCTAAACCTATACTTATAACGTTAACCTAAACGTATTCTCAAATCCCAAACCTAAACCCGATTCCGAACCCAAACTCGATTTCCTAAACCTAAACCTTAACCTATTCTCAATTCCCTAAACCTATAGCTTATAACCTAAACCTAAACCTAAACCTTAACATAAACCTATAACCTATAACCTAAACCTAAACCTAAACCTAAAACCTAAATGTATTCTCAAATCTTTAAACCTAAACCTACACGTAATCCTAATCTCAACTCCCTAACCTAAACCTAAACCTAAACTTGAAAACCCAAACCTAAACCCGATCCCGATCCCGAACCCGAACCCAATTTCCTAAACCTAAACCTTAACCTATTCTCAATTCCCTAAACCTATAGCTTATAACCTAAACCTAAACCTTAACCTAAACCTAAACCTTAACCTAAACCAATAACCTAAACCTATAACCTTAACCTAAACCTATAACCTTAACCTAAACCAAAACCTATTACCTAAAACCTTAACCTATAACCTATAACCTAACCTTAACCTAAACCTTAACCTAAACCTAAAACCTTAACCTAAACCTAAAACCTAAATGTATTCTCAAATCCCTAAACCTAGACCTACACCTAATCTAATCTCAACTCCCTAACCTAAACCTAAACCTAAACTTGAAAACCCAAACCTAAACCCGATCCAGAACCCGAACCCGATTTCCTAAACCTAAACCTTAACCTATTCTCAATTCCCTAAACCTATAGCTTATAACCTAAACCTAAACCTTAACCTAAACCTATAACCTTAACCTAAAATAAAACCTATGACCTACAACCTTAACTTAAACTTATAACCTATAACCTAACCTTAACTTAAACCTAAAACCTAAACCTTAAGCTATCACCTAAAACCTAAATGTATTCTCAAATTCCTAAACCTAAACCTACACCTAATTCTAATCTCAACTCCCTAACCTAAACCTAAACCTAAACTTGAAAACCCAAACCTAAACCCAATCCCGAGCCCGAACCCGATTTCCTAAACCTAAACCTTAACCTATTCTCAATTCCCTAAACCTATAGCTTATAACCTAAACCTAAACATAAACCTTAACCTAAACCTAAACCTATAACCTATAACCTAAACCTAAACCTAAAAAAAGCGAAATGTATTCTCAAATCCCTAAACCTAAACCTCCACCTAATCTTAATCTCAACTCCCTAACCTAAACCTAAACCTAAACTTGAAAACCCAAACCTAAACCCGAACCCGATTTCCTAAACCTAAACCTTAACCTATTCTCAATTCCCTAAACCTATAGCTTATAACCTAAACCTAAACCTAAACTTATAACCTAAAACCTAAACATAAACCTAAAACTTAAATGTATTCTCAAATCCCTAAACCTAAACCTACACTTAATCTTAATCTCAACTCCCTAACCTAAACCTAAGCCCAAACTTGAAAACGCAAACTTAAACCCGATCCCGAACTCGAACCCGATTTCCTAAACCTAAACCTTAACCTATTCTCAATTCCCTAAACCTATAGCTTATAACCTAAACCTAAACCTAAATCTAAACCTTAACCTAAACTTAAATCTAAACCTATAACCTATAAAACCTAAAACCTAAATGTATTCTCAAATCCCTAAACCTAAGCCTACACCTAATCTTAATCTAAACTCCCTAACCTAAACCTAAACCTAAACTTGAAAACCCAAACCTAAACCCGATTCCGAACCTGAACCCAATTTCCTAAACCTAAACCTTAACCTATTCTCAATTCCCTAAACCTATAGCTTATAACCTAAACCTAAACCTAAACCTAAACCTAAACCTATAACCTTAACCTAAACCAAAACCTATGGCCTAAAACCTTAACCTATAACCTATAACCTAACCTTAACCTAAACCTAAAACTAAACCTTAACCTATAACCTAAAACCTAAACCTTAACCTATAACCTAACCTTAACTTATAACCTAAAACCTAAACCTAAACCTAAAACCTAAATGTATTCTCAAATCCCTAACCTAAACCTACACCTAATCTTAATCTTAACTCCCTAACCTAAACCTAAACCTAAACTTGAAAACCCAAACCTAAACCCGATCCTGAACCTGAACCCGATTTCCTAAACCTAAACCTTAACCTATTCTCAATTCCCTAAACCTTAACCTATAACCTAACCTAAACCTAAACCTATAACCTGCACTTACAACCTAAACCTATAACCTAGACCTAAGCCTAAAACCTAAACCTAAACATAAAACAGAAATGTATTCTCAAATCCTTAAACCTAAACCTACACCTAATCCTAATTCAACTCCCTAACCTAAACTTAAACCTAAACTTGAAAACGCAAACCTAAACCCGATCCCGAACCTGAACCCGATTTCCTAAACCTAAACCTTAACCTTTAACCTATTCTCAATTCCTTAAAGCTATAACCTATATATTATAACCTATATCCTAAACCTAAACCTTAACCTAAACCTATAACCTAAACCTAAACCTTAACCTAAACCTAAACCAAAACCTATAACCTAAACCTTAACCTATAACCTATAACCTAGACTTAAAACCTATAACCTAACCTAAAACCTAAACCTAAACCTAAACCTAAACCTAAAACCTAAATGTATTCTCAAATCCCTAAACCTAGACCTACACCTAATCTTAATCTCAACTCCCTAACATAAACCTGAACCTAAACTTGAAAACCCAAACTTAAACCCAATCCTGAACCCGAACCCAATTTTTGTAATAATGTAGCCCAATCATATGGCAACAAACAAGAATGTATCCATTTTTAACACATGCCCCTTTTTACAAAGGTTTAATTTTTATTGTTGTTTTTATTAACTTGAATTGAAACACTTTTTTGCATTATTTGCTTGCATTAATTTTATTTTAATGATCAATTTATTTTTAAAAAGTGCCCACTTTTTTGGAAGAAGTTTCTGCAATTCTTTATGATTCTGAATTATAATGTTTTGTTGGTTGAATATTTTTTTATTAGATGAAAGACACAAAAAGAAAATTGTTGATGATTTTTTTTTCCTTTTTTTATGTATGATGTTAAAGTTAAATGTATTTATGCGTGGATGAATGTAATGCGGATAAGATTGTTTGTGTTTGAATGGATGTAGTGTATGTTTGGATGAATGTAGTTTATGTTTGGATGGATTTACATAGTTTGGGTTTAGATGGATGTGAATGTGAATATGATGAAATATATTATATAACAGGTGTATATCAGGAAGAAATACGATGACAAATATTGTAACAGGTGCATATTGACCGCCTCAAATTTGAAAATGTCCTTTTAAGGGACATAAGAGACGGTTCATAGCAGTCCTTTTTAAGGACGGTCCATGACCGTCCTTTTAAAGGATGGTCCATAATCGTCCTTTGAAGGCTCATAAGAGACGGTTCATAGCAATCCTTTTTAAGGACGGTCCACGGCTGTCATTTGAAGGCTTATAAGAGACAATTCATAGCAGTCCTTTTTAAGGACAATCCATGGTCATCCTTTAAAGGCTCATAAGAGACCATTCATAGTAGTCCTTTTTAAGGACGGTCCATGACTGTCCTTTGAATGCTCATAAGAGACGGTTCATAGCAGTCCTTTTTGAGGATGGTCTATGACCGTCCTTTTAAAGTACGGTCCATGGCCGTCCTTTGAAGACTCATAAGAGATGGTTCATGACAGTCCTTTTTAAGGATGGTCCATGACCGTTATTTTTTCGTCAATAAGAATGACGGTTTTCAACCGTCCTTTAAGTAATACGACGCCTCAAATTTTGACGGCCTATGCGACAGTCCATGACCATCCTTTTTGGTCATTTGAGACGGTTTTGGACCGTCCTTTTTTCGTTGTTTTGGCATAGTGAACTATATATATTTTTAATATATAATGGCTTTCCCTTATTCAAACATTACTTGTATTTAAAAGCAAGAACTATACATATTTTTTAATATATAATGGCTTCCCTTTATTCAAACATTACTTGTATTTAAAAGCAATAAATAAATTTTTGATAATGGCTTTCATTTATTTAAATACCGTAGATAAAATCTCTTTCATTATGTATTGGAATGTGATTCATAATCCCTTCTAAGTTATTGGGAGCCAAGCAACCCCATAGGAATCCTTTCACTTCCATTTGATGGCCCATGAGATTGGTTGGATCTAATGGACAATACAGACGGGGAATTGGATTTTTTATTTTTTATTTTTTATTTTTCTTACACACACTCACACTACAGTGGATTTTTCACCACAATGGGTACTCAAACCCATGACCTCACGTTGAAATTCTTGCGAATTTGATTGTTGTAAGTGTTTCAATGCAACTACTTAACACTAGCTTATAGTGCCCTCAAAGCATCTGATCATTTTTCTAATAAAATACTTATCATCCAGCAAAGTTTGTTTGGCAAAATAGTTACTAAACTTCGGCTTTTTTTTTTTTTTTTTTTGCATCACCTTGAATTGAATTGGTTCTTTTTCTTATTCTCTAAGGGGCCTGTTTGGATAGAGTAACTAAAGGTGGAAATAGATTTCCTAGGTAAAACTAAGATGGTGGATTCCCTTGGTAAAATTACTTAGTTTCTATTTCCCTTTCACCTGTTTGGTTTCCATATGAAAAGTGTGGATGTCTTACTCAAAATTATTATAGTGCTCTGCGACAATCATGACATATATATATATAGTAATGCTATGGTGGTCCAAAGTAATGACATATATACATACATACTCATGTTATGAAGCTCATAGCAATCACATATTTAAATGTCATCTAATCCATTCATTTGATGTGCCTCATCAGGATAAAAGAAACGCCCCAAAATTATAATATTCCAAAACTTAGGTGGGTCATAAGATGTGAATTTAGAGGATTTGGATATAATTTTATAGAGTGGCCTACTTGAGTATTGAATCAACCTGATTTTTGAGATTAAGACCAAACATGGGATGGTGTACCTGATAGACATGAAGGATTTCATGCACGTTGAGTCGTTTCCACCCACGCTAGAGAAAGTAGCCATAATAGATACCTACTAGAGCTGCAGTTTTCCTCCATACGATTAGAGAGATGAAATGACAGGATGTTGTTTTCAATCCAAAAGATAGAAAGGGAAATACATTTATGTGGTTGGTTTGCATTCTCAATCAAGTGAAGCCGTCCAATCAAGGAACACCCTGATCATTTCCATACGAGAACCCTTTTCACCGTCTAACCGGTCCTAAAAATGAAGGCTAGGAAGGTTCTTCTTATTGCTTTAGAATGCCTTGTGTGTGTGATCATCATTGTAAAGAACTAAGATAGAACATTAGACCATAACCATATTCTAATAATTCTTTTAGTCATTGCCGTTTGGGTTATACAACACATGTACAATGTCCTAATGCATGTGGATCAATCATCATCCTCTCCCCATCAAAAATAAATTGGATAATCCTAACCATCTAATTAGTAGCCTTTAAAGCAATGATAGCTTAATGGCCAACGCTAAGCATTGGAAAAATGGGTCCTTACTCTTGCTCCGGTGGTAGACTCTCAGGAGTTTCAACACCTGGTCAAGGGTTCCAGTACCCATAGGTGATGAAATCCCACTGCGGCATGAGTGTGTGGGAGTGTGTGTGTGCGTGTGTTTAAAAAAAAAAAAAGCATTGGAAAATAAAGAAAAGTGATGGATGTAATTTTCTAATAAGTGTTAATTTCAAAAGATAGGCCATCCACCCTAAATCCATGAATGTAAAAGCTGTGGCAAGGGTTAGTTTATTGGGTGGTGGGGCTCAGATCTTGAGGTCAAAAGACGCAATATATATATATATATATATATATATATATATATATATATATATATATATATATATATATATATATATATATATATATATATATATGTGGGGCTCGAGGAACTTATAATGGTGGAATGATATGATGTGATAAGTGTCGGTGGGGCTCGAGGATTTAGTAGGATCCTTCGAAAAGCGTAGTTGTTTGTTCATTTTATTTTTTAATATTTTATATTATCCGCCTTGATCCTGGTTAAGGTTATGGGCTTCTTTTTCTTCTTCTTTTTTTTTAATATCATATGTAGTTTGAAATTGGCTTTAGTTGTTTTTAATTCGTAATAAAATCTTTCTTACCTTCCAAATAAAATGGTAGATTGGTACTTCCACTATGGCTATGGAAGAGGCATCTGTACTTGGTGCTGAAAGTGTGCGACTCATTCACATGTGTGAAGTGAGTGATTTGCATAAACCCTAAAAATCCAAACTCCCTCCAAAACCCTAGTTCTAAGAAAAATAAAAAGATAAGAATAATCACAAAACAATAAAAACAACATTTGCAGTGACCCACCACCACCACCAAAATCAAAACCCTAATTAGAAAAGAACAAGAAGAATATTTATAGCTCGACCTCACAGGAGGTTAAAATCAGCTCGAGCGCACGGTACCTTTTCCCATATATATAATATATAATATATAATACTGCTATAGAGCAGCTTTTATGTACAAAAGAGAGGGCAGAGGTGGGTCCCACGTAGGGCCCACCCTTACATGCCATATATATAATATAATATATACAAAATATAATATATAATATATAATATAATAATATATGTATTACATCCACCGTCCAGGCACTTGGAAGGCCTGGAAGGTCACCTACATCAAGGAGGGCCCCACACATGGGGTGTGTCCCACCGTCAAATGGACAGTTGACACAATATATGCAGGGTGGTGTGGCCCACACCAAAAGGATGGACGGTGTGGATGGGTCCCATGGACCCCACCATCAGCATGTCAGTACGCATACTCCATGTTAGCCACTGCCACAGGATCGATACCAAGACCTCAAGTGTTGAAACGAGGCATCCTTCACTCGGTTTGCCACCTGAGCCGTGGAGCTAGGTGGGCCTAGCGTTGAAACGAGGTATCTTTCACTCAGTCTACCACGTGAGCTATGGATGGGTCCCACTGTCCTTGGACGGTGGATGCACCACACGTGCATGGTGGTGTGGCCCACGCTAAATGGATGGACGGTGTGGATGGGTCCCATGGACCCCACTGTCAGTCCACACCCTTGTCAATACACACATGTCAGTGCACACTCCATGTTAGCCACCCACGTTAGTGCACACCCACTGTTAGCACACCTGGGTCAGTCCACACTCACTATCAGTTAACACTTCACTGTTAGCCACCTCCACTGACGGACGGGTGGCATGCCTCATCAAGGTGGGTCCCACATGGCCCGCCTGTTTTGGATTAGCTTGATATTTGTGTTTTGCCCATGGCACGTACCACCCATGAAAACAATGGGGGTCCACATCAATGGATGGCATGGATAAGGTCCTGCATCAAGAGGGCCACAAGCCATCATACACCCACAAAGAAAAAGAAAAAAATAATGGAGAGAGAGAGAGAGAACGGGGAGGATGGAGGGGTCCCACCACTATGGGCCCCTTTTTTTTGATACAAAGCCTACATTAAGGTGGGTCCCACTACATGTGGCCCTTTAATCACAAAAAATGCAAATACGGGATCAAGATCACCCACCGTGTTCTACTTCTTAGTTCGTCGGAAAGGTAGCCGCCTAAGCTTCGATTTCAACAAGGGATGATGAAGTTTGGATGGTTGAGATGGAAGATGAGAGGGTAGGAAGTGGGCCACATACAAAATTTTCTCATGGAGGTTTTGGGAGAGCTTTGAACGTGTGATGCTTTCTCTTGCTTGGGAAAGTAGTTTGAAAATGAGAGAGAGAGAGAGAGGGTTATAAAGAGAGAGATGAGTGATGGAGTGATGGATGTGTTGATGTGGTGAGCGATGGGTGTAAGAGCCTTTTTTGACTTTTGTGGTAGATTGTGTAAGAAGAGGTATGGGCTTGTAAGAAACTTTTGACTTTAGGGGTTGCTTGGGGAAAGGTGAGAGGTGATGTGTACTTGACATGTACTTGACATGATGGGATTGATTAATTGATTGATTGATGTGGCAAGTCATAGAGATTCTCTCGAAATTCGCACGTGCAGTGTTTTCCTCGCACCGAACGCTGGCCCACATTTCCTGGCCAGAGTATTGGATTGGCTCGCGAGACGCGGCATCGGAATCGCGGCGACGACGTGGTTGCATTGGTACAAGTCTCGGTTTAATTAGATTCAGGTTTATGGCGTGTGATGCAGGGTCACGGGAAAATGTCGGTTAAGGGTCGAAGGTTATTGGAATTCGACCGGGAAGACCGTAGAAACCTACAGAACGGTACGGCCTAGGATACGGGTCTTACAGCTCTCCCCTCCTAATAAAAATTTCGTCCTCGAAATTTAAACTACAACATAACCAATACAGAGATTACCAAGGTAGGGAAACTAGACCACTATATATATAATCAGAACATAACATACCAACATAATTAAACGTCTAAGAGGTGGGGATAACGCCCACAAATCTCAAGCTCTAACTCCTAAGACGCCTTATTCATGAACAATCTAGGAAGACGGTGTAGGTGCCGAGTCACACGAATCGTCGACGATTCCTCCCGATGTCTGAGGATCCTCCTGCTGCTGCTGCTACTACTGATGGGGTCCCGGTAGCAGATACTGTCATCGCTACTACTGCTGCTGAGGATGGGGACACTCACTTTTATGATGTCATATCCCACTGCACCCAAAGCAAGCACCAGAGAACGGTCTGGGTGGCAGGGGCTACCGAGGGTGGGGGCACTCCCAGAAGCGGTGCCCCGCCTCATCACATCTGAAGCACACACTTGAGGACTGACATTTAGGTGGTGCAAATCCTCGAAAGGATGGACGATTCCTATACCTCTGTGGCTGTCGACAACGCTGCAGCTGGGAGCTACCGGAGGGGGTCTTCCTCTTCCGGTCTCCTCTCTGAAGAATGGCGGTCATTACTTGTAACATCTGTTGTAGCAGGTCCGCACTTACCGACACGGTCGGTGCTGCGCTAGACTCGGATGGAGGTGCAAAAGTCTCAGGTGGGGGAACAGGAATCTCAGGCGAGGAAACGGAAGTTGCTCGGGTCACTCTCTTGGATGTCATGTCCTATAGGAAGGAACAAGGGCCTATCATCATTGGGCACTCACGAATGCACACATGATAAGGAGCCATATCAGGAAGTTTCTATGTTATTCAAACTCGGGAGTCTAACCATTTTAAGTTCTCAACAATCACATGGTGTAGTATAGCTATCAGCAGATATGTGATGTTATCCTCAGGTATTCTCAAGTTATGCTTTGATACCAACTTCTCTGTAAGACCCGCATCCTAGACCGTACCATTCCGTAGGTTTCCACGGTCTTCCCGGTTAAATTCCAGCAACCTTCGACCCTTAACCGGCATTTACGCGTGACCCTGCATCACATGTCGTAAACCTGAATCGACTCAAACTGAGACTTGTACCCTTACCCGTCGTCACGTCTCGCACGCCGATCCGATACTCTGACCAGGAGATGTGGGCCAGCGTTCGGTGCGAGAAAAATGCCGCGCATGCGAATTCCGAGAGAATCTCTATGACTTGCCACATCAATCAATCAATCAATCTCATCATGTCAAGTACATATCAAGTACACATCACCTCTCACCTTTCCCCAAGCAACCCCTAAAGTCAAAAGTTTCTTACAAGCCCATACCTCTTCTTACTCAATCTTCCATGAAAGTCAAAAAAAGGCTCTTACACCCATCACTCACCACATCAACACATCCATCACTCCATCACCCATCTCTCTCTCTTTACAACCCTCTCTCTCTCTCTCATTTTCAAACTACTTTCCCAAGCAAGAGAAAGCATCACACGTCCAAAGCTCTCCCAAAACCTCCATGAGAAAATTTTGTATGTGGCCCACTTCCTACCCTCTCATCTTCCATCTCAACCATCCAAACTTCATCATCCCCCGTTGAAATCGAAGCTTAGGCGGCTACCTTTCCAATGAACCAAGAAGCAAAAGATGGTGGGTGATCTTGATCCCACATTTGCATTTTTTGTGATTAAAGGGCCACATGTAGTGGGACCCACCTTGATGTAGGATTTGTATAAAAAAAAGGGGCCCATAGTGGCGGGGCCCCTCCATCCTCTTCGTTCTCTCTCTCTCTCTCTCTCTCTCTCTCTCTCTCTCTCTCCATTGTTTTTTTTCTTCTTTTTCTTTGTGGGTGTATGATGGCTTGTGGCCACTTGATGTAGGACCTTATCCACGCCATCCATTGATGTGGACCCCCACTGTTTTCATGGGTGGTGCGTGCCATGGGCAAAACACAAATATCAGGCTAATCCAAAATAGGTGGGCCATATGGCACCCACCTTGATGAGGCATGCCACCCGTCCGTCAGTGGAGGTGGCTAACAGTGAAGTGTTAACTGACAGTGAGTGTGGACTGACCTAGGTGTTCTAACAGTGGGTGTGCACTGACGTGGGTGGCTAACATGGAGTGTGCACTGACATATGTGTACTGACAAGGGTGTGGACTGACGGTGGGGTCCACGGGACCCATCCACACCGTCCATCCATTTGGCGTGGGCCACACCACCATGCACGTGTGGTGCATCCACCGTCCAAGGACGGTGGGACCCATCCATAGTTCACGTGGTAGACTGAATGAAAGATACCTCGTTTCAACGCTGGGCCCACCCAACTCCACGGCTCACGTGGCAGACCGAGTGAAGGATGCCTCGTTTCAACACTTGAGGTCTTGGTATTGATCTTGTGGCGGTGGCTACCATGGAGTATGTGTACTAACATGCTGACGGTGGGGTCCATGGGACCCATCCACACAGTCCAGCCTTTTGGCGTGGGCCACACCACCCTGCATGTATTGTGTCCACCGTCCATCTGACGGTGGGACACACCCCACGTGTGGGGCCCTCCTTGATGTAGGTGACCGTCCAGGCCTCCCAAGGGCTTAGACGTTGGATGTAATACATATATTATTATATTATTATATTATATATTATATATTATATATTATATCTGGTATATATTATATATTGTATATATTATATTATATATATGGCATGTAAGGGTGGGCCCTACGTGGGACCCACCTCTACCCTCTCTTTTGTACATAAAAGCTGCTTTGTAGCAATATATTATATATATGAGACATGAGGGTGGGCCCTACGTGGGAGCCACCTCTTCCCTCTCTTTTAGGCATTAAAGCTGCTGTGCAGCAGTACATCATACATATGTATATGTTATATATTATATATTATATATTATATACATATGATATATGAGGGTGGGCCCTACGTGGGACACACCTCTGTCTTTTAATGCGCAGCAGGGCTGCATGTGTACTTTCTAAGCTCTTCTGGTGGTGGGACCCACTCCAGGTGTATGTGCTTCTTCCATGTGGTGTGGGCCCCAATGATCTATGAGCTTTGTCTACACCGTCTGTTGTTTGGAAGGTGGGGCCCACCATGATGCATGTGTTGTATCCAAACCATCCAACCATTTGTGAGACCATTGTGGTATGAGGTAAATGGGTGAGTTAGATTTAAAGTTCAAGTGGACCCCACCATTTAAACAGTGGACAACGACATCCACCGTTCAAACTTCTAAGGGCAACAGTAATTCCTAATTAAGCTGATATTTTTTTTCACTTCATTTATCTTCATGTTAACTTGTGAATAGGTCGGATCTCGAATATACGCAAGGGTGGGCCTGACTTGATATACATGAGGCCCATTGGTGCGACCTATTTGATGTACATGAAGCTCGTTGGTGTGGCTCATATAATGTGGCCCATGTGATTTGGCCCGCTTGACATAAGAGGCCCATTAAGATGTATTCGAGGCCCTGGTGCGAGGCCCACCTGTTGTGTGTATTCGAGGCCTGACGTGATGTATGTTGGCCCGTATGACGAGGCCTATATGACATAAATGAGGTCAATCATGATTGTATATGAGGCCATGGGCCCACTATATGTTTATTCATATGTACGCCACCCCTTGGGAGTAATGTTAGTTTGACGTCCACATTGATGGGCAATAATGGTTAGATGTCCTCATTATGACCTTGCCTTAGGCCTTGTTAGGCCCATTCTCTTCATGGGTTAACCCAAATAAGTGGGCCCCATTCACTGTAGACGAATGCCTTCATAACCACGGCCGACGCTGTAACGCCCTGAAAATCGGTGGCTGAGTAATTACTCAACACCCGAGTTCCCGGTGTCACATATCACACATTTTATGGTTTATGATTAATCAAATTTAAAATTTGCGCAAGTTAGAACAACCTGGAACATGAAGCACAACTACACGTCCACTGAATGGAAGGAAACAACATAAATAGCTATATATAAGTCCAAAAGAATGAAGGGGCGCCCATGGCGCCACACAACTAAAATCACAAAAATATAACAAGTCCAAAAGAATAGGGCTGAGCTCCCAGCCCAGCGACCCCTCGACTCATCTACGGGTCCGATGCGCCCGCCCATCAACTGAAAGTAGGAGTACTCCTCCTCCTCCTCCAGACTCACGCTACCAGGCTCCTCCTGATCATCGCCACCTGCATCTATGGAAGCGTCTGGTTGGTGTTTTAAAACACCGTCCCAGAGTGGGAGTGAGTGATCAACTCAGTGTGAACTATTAATCTTAAGTTATAACAGGCATCAATTATAACATGAATTTAATGAAAAGCAGTCAATCAGCAACACCTACAACTCTTATTAAATGCATATGCAATGCAATGATATGATGCACGCCCTCGCCGCAACGCTCCCTCGAGCGACTCCATCTAACGATCGCATATGGCAACACTCCCTCAGAGCGACCTCGACTGCCGAGTCGCCACCCTAACTAATGCGATGCAATACGATCGTGTTAGCCAAGTTTTTTAGTTAAGTCCATTCATCCAGCAAGTTGGAGATTCTGATTCACCCTACATGTCACTGCTCTAATCAGGTTGCGAGGCCAAGGCCCCTTCAATGCGTGAGGCCGAGTTCCCGCGGTCCGTGATCCCGTCGGGGTCTTCATTCCCGACTCTAAGCACATGAGGTGTGCCGATAAGGAAGGGATCGCTCGCGGTCACTACGGGGAGGCGCGGTACCCCAGCGTAGGCCGACAGCTCGGACACAGTGTCCCATTCCACCATGCCCGGCTCACGAGACTATGGACCAATTTTAGTCTTGTTATCAATGGGCCACAAAGGTTGTAGGGTGCATCAGGTTCCATGCATATGTGGGCAAACATGGTTAACAAACGGGGATGATCAGGTAGTAGGCTAGTCCGCACAAATCAGGCGAGCATGAGACGAATGGCCTCGGGCACAAGAGTCCCATGTAGTCGAACTACAGCCACCCGAACACTCCCGCCCAATCCGCGAGCCTAGCCTTAGTGTATTCCTACCGATGGGACTACCCTCTCTTGTTAGGTTCCTGACCATCCCAAAAGCGTAATAAAAGAATCTACCGCATGCCCACGAACTATATTACCATCTAGCACATCCATATCATATTATCAAGCATCCTAACCATACCAAACTTATACCTCAAATAAGCGAGCAAGAATTATCATAAAATTAAGGTGCATGTGAGTGTGTGGGTTGTGTGAGGAAGTTATCCCTTCCTCCATCTCAAGAAATCATGAGCATCACGGCAATTAGTCACACACACAATGAAGCACCGCATATGAGGAAATGCATCAACAACCACAAGCATGTTATCATTCAACATAATATCAGGTGAAGGTACAATATATATCACATTGGGAGTTAAACATGCATGTTCTAACAAATCCAACAAACATAAAAAAATCTCTAGGGTTCTCTCTAGAATTTCAAACATAACAATCCAAGCACTCAAAATCATTAAACCCACACTAAAATTGGTACTAGGCCACCTAAGAGCAATAGTCCGCACCTCGAATTTGATGGAGGCTCGGAAACGACCTAGAGGTGAGGGTTTTGGAGGTTAGCCGGCCGGAATCCCTAAAACAATCCAAGCATGAGAGAGATTCATACCATTCCTTCTTCAATACAAGGATTTCAAGGGAAAAAGAGTGAGGGATCTTACCAAGAGGGCCCACGGACGAATTTGGGGTTTGTGGCGGAGGGTTTCTTCTTGGAGGAGGGATGGGGTGTTGAAGGGTCAATTCTCTAGGGCCCCACCAACTCGATCTTGGGTCCACCACACTTCCTTGCCTTCACTTCCCTCCTTCTTCACTTTCCTTGGTCGTTGGAGAAGGGTGGAAGCTACAAGGGAGGGCCTTGTTGTTGTAAGGTGGTGAGGATGTTGAGGGAGAGATTGATTGTTGGAGATTGGGGGAAATTAAGAAGGAAAAGGGATGGGTTTTGAGAGTTGAAGGGAGAGATAGGAGGGAGAGAGGGTTGTTGTTGAGAGAGTGAGGGGTTTATGAGAAAAGGGTTAGGGCTTATTTCCCTAGAGTTGGGTCCTTTGGCCCCATGTTCCCAAGTCTCCCCAAAATAGACTTATGGGACACCTATTGGTATTGAGGTGGCCCTAACACCCCACAGGCCACCAAATTCGGTGTGGAGGTGTCTTATGACCCAACTAGGGTCCATGCAAAAATTGAGGGCGAACGGATAAACGGATATATGATTTGAGCAGGCACTTTCGTCCCAAAAATGACCCCGTGGGGGCTAATCTGGTGATTGGGGCAGTTCTGGCGGTCCTCTGGCCATGAAACTTGTAGGGTAGGTGCTCCATGGCCCGATGAAGGACCCTGCAAAATTTGACGACAAACGGATGCGCGGTTTGGTCGTACGGGTCCGATTTGCGATCAACAGTCACCGTTCCACGATCAGGTCCCAAATTTGGTGGACGGGCATAGAAAAATATATTAAACCACCACCACAAATTTGGAGGAAATCCGATGGCTGGAACGCCCGGAATCCCGATTTCCTTTGTAAGTGCTAGATTTCAATTTTTGGCATTGGTGGGATGCATTCGGCTAGTGCCAGATCCCAGTTCTGGGTGTCTACTGGGTCCGCTGTCCGCGATGGACCACAAGCCTAGTGAGATATATGATTTTCGAAAGTTTTAGATTTTTCTGACCATCCTCGGTCACTGGGTGGCCCACACGGGCTGTTGACAAGTGCGAACGGCCATCAGGTTTGGCGGGCCACGCTAGGTCCCATCATGGCCAGCCCGGTCTGTTCTAATGGGTTGATCCTAGTTTAATTTTACTGGTGGTACCTCACCTTGAGCAGTTTAAACTGATGGTCTTGCAGCAAATTTAACGTGGACGCCCCAGGATACTGTGCTGGTTGGACGGGACGTTACAGACGCCGATTATCAACCCTGATTATCGGTGTCAATTGTCGAGGCCGACGCCGAATATCGACCCTGATTATCAATGTTGATTACCGATGCTGATTATCGGTGTCGATTGTCATGACCGAATTGCCATTTTTGATTGTCGTAGCCGATTATTGATTCCGATTGACTTGACCGATTGCTCATTAACGATCGAGGCCGATTATCGTGACCGATTGCCGATTTTCGATTGACGTGACTGATTTGTCAATTCTGATTATTGACCATTCCAATTGTTGTGGCCGACTGTCGATTATCGATCGAGGCCGATTTTCATGATCGATTGCCGATTTTTTATTGACGTGACTGATTTACCGATTCCGATTGTCATGACCGAATTACCGTTTTCACCGATTACCGATTCCGATTGACTTAACCGATTGCTGATTAATGATCGAGGCCGTTTATCATGACCGATTGCTGATTACGATTGATGTGACCGAATTGCCGATTCCAATTATTGACCGATTCCGATTGTTGTGGCCGATTGTCGATTAACGATCGAGGCCGATTATCGTGACCGATTGCCAATTTTCGATTGACGTGACCAATTTGCATATTTCGACTATTGACAGATTCCAATTGTCGTGGCCGACTGTCGATTAGCGATCGAGGTCGATTATCGTGACCGATTGTCGATTTTCGATTGACGTGACCGATTTGCCGATTCCGATTATCGATTGATTTGCCAATTTCGATTGTCGAGGCTGAGTATCGAGGTCGATTTCGAATGACAATTCTAATTGTTAAGGACGATTCCGATTGTCGAGGCCCTTTGTGATGTATTCGAGGTCCATGGGACGTGGCCCATGGTGATATATTTCCGGCCCATATGGTGAGGCCCGACTTGATGTATATTAGGCCCATGGGAGCGGCCCATTGTGATGTATATTAGACCCGTGAGATGCGACCCACTTGATGTATATGTGGCCCATGAGTGAGGTCCATCGTGATGTGTATTAAGCTCTTAAATGAGGCCCATGGTGTTGTATATTTGGCCCTGGTGTGAAGTCATGAGTCTACTATATGTTAGGCTATATGTTAGGCTATATGCGAGCTATTCCTTGAGTCTACTATATGTTAGGCTTTATGCGAGCTATTCCTTGGGGACAATGTTGGTTAAATGTCCACATTGTCGAGGTTGATTGTCGATAGCAGTTATTGATACCGATTATGAGTATGTGACCGCATAAGATCATGATACATGCCCATACACATCATCTGTATGTTTGTTATGAGATGTGGTTGACCATTGCATGTGTCATTGGGCAGGTTGTTATGAGACTCCCTAATAGGCAGAGGTCATCTCACATGAGCGCACGGTATGCGCAGGATTGACGCATGACTGGATTGTATGACTCATGCATTTTGCACTGTATGTTGTAATTACTGTACGTCCTAGTGACATCAGGGCCGTAGCCTCTATAGGCATATCGTGGGTGGCCAGATAGGACACCGAAAATGTTTAGTTTGAGCATCGGGCTGCCATAGATAGCCTTGGGTGAAAATTCCTAAAACCCCCTTGGTACTGGAGGACGCCCCAACGTCAAGACCGAATGGATATACATAAGCGCCCGAGTGCCAAATACCAGGAGGCCGCGTCTCCCACTGTGTCGTGGTCAGTTGGGAATGGGTGTGGCCTTACCCGTCTGAGTATATGGGGCATTGCTAGGCTGAGTCTGACCAGCTCGAGGAATAGGTCCACTATCGACGTGCCGAATAAGTATTGGCAGACTATTGGCTAGGCGAATAGTGAGGTTTCTTACGCTCACTTGGACTGTGTGGCTGGGAGAGCGGCTGTGCCATTTGGAGTGTACTAAACCTTGGTGATGATCCCAGAGATGAATCGTACTGATACGTGGACTTATTGGATAAAAATTGCATACTCATTTATTCATTCATTCACTATCCACTCGGGCTAGTGGTGCGCAACTAACTGTTGCGTACCTTCGCATGGCCAGGATTTCGGTTGGGCACGCGACTAACCTGAGATCAGGAGTCTACTACATTGAGTCTAGCTATCCAAATTTAAGTATGTGACTGGTTTGGATAGAAGTCCACTGTGATGAACCCCATAACTTGCGATACTACGTACTATCATTCCGACTTCACTCCAGCTTGGTCATTTCATTCACACCACATATTACATTGCATCCGCAGTACTTAGCATTGATATGGATGTTAGCATTCATGCCTTGCATCGCATTGCCTTGGTACGGCTGATGGCACTCATAGACTTATCAGTATATTTCCGCTTATTTAGATATTGTATGATTTATGGCATTGTATCCTTGACATCCAATATTTGTCTCTCTTTGACTCTTCATTTGCATAGTTGATTTGCATTGCGTACCCTGATATTGTATGACTCATGGACTTGTCAGTACTTCCGTTTACTCTGATTACTCTGATATTGCTTACTCGGCACTTATCTTGCGCACACACTTTCACCACCCACTAAGCTTTCTATAAGCTTATGCACGGTAGATGCGTGCAAGTGACGTTAGGTTGCAACAGCATTGAGCTTGGAGCATGCAGTGGTCTTCTGGAGCTTCATTTTCGATTTATGTATTTCCCTTTCAGCATTGTACTCAAATGATTATATTAGTAGATATGTGATGATATGTTGCCTTGGTGAATTGGGTAATCTTGTAGTTATGCTTATTATGAGTTAAATGTACATTGGAAAATCTTCCTTGTAGGATCTCAGGATTGGAATTTGGCATATGGACGCTAGGAGCCGAGAATGGGGTACTACGGAGGCTGTCGGCACCGGATTCGGTGATCGGGATTCCAGTGAATCCGATTTCTGGATTTGGGGCGTGACAAATGGCATATAGAAAAACCTATATGTAAACTTGTCCTCATAGACCCAGACCGGCAGATCAAAGGAAAACCCTTTGCCGCCAACCTGGATGAATAGAAAGAATTTCGAAGGCAGTGTGATGCATTGTTAGAGAAAGGTTTCATTCGTGAATCTAAGTCTTGACATTCATCCACAGCAATGCTTGTTAACAACCATGTTGAACAAGTTTGAGGAGAACAATGGATGGTTATAGACCATCGTCTACTGAATAACAATACAGTTGACGAACATTACCAGATCCCTAGTAAACAGACTGTTACGACCTGGGTTTTGGTGGTGGACATGGGATCGAGTGAAGGGACGAGGTGTTAGGTGTCTTCTTTGGTCAACTAATGGTGAGAGAAAAAAACTATAGGATTGTGAAAGGGATCTAATCCCTGCTACAGACAGCTGCTTAGAGAAAAACTTCTTATCCTTCATTAATTCCTTTCCCATTTTTATAGACTCTAGTTACAACTGATTCAATTACACTCAACTTTTCCCACCACACACCCAACTTTTTCCACTACACGGATGTGAGGATGTCTTCCCTAAAACTAAGACTTAAATAAGGAAACTATCTAAGACTCATGCATGAAATAAGGAACTAATACAACTAACTGCTACCTCACTTGCAAATATGCCTAAAACCATGCCTAAATACATGCAAACAAAATGACACGTACAACTGACCACTTCCGATGACTGGTTTGTAACATTCCCTCCTCCTTAAAAAGAGCCCTTGCCCTCAAGGGCTATCTCTGAAAACATCATCTTCAATTCTTCAAGATTTTCCCACGTGACATCTGTAGGAGATAGACCCACCCAATGCATCAATGCTTCAGCTTTCCCTCTTTTTGTGCGCTTATCTAGTATTGCTTGAGGATTTGGAACCATTTGAGACTCTTCATCTACTTCAGGAAGTTGTTCGATCACTTGCGTAGCATCCCCAATCTTGGGTTTGAGTAATGAAACATGAAACACCGGATGTATCCTTAAATCTTTTGGTAAGTCAAGCTTGTAAGCAATGCAACCAATCTTCTCTATTATCTTGAATGACCCGTAATACTTGGGAGCGAGTTTCATATTTTACCTGAGAGCAAGGGAAGCTTGCCTATAGGGTTGGAGTCTAAGATAGACCCAATCTCCTACAGAGTAATCTTTTTCTCTATGAGACCCATCATAAACCTGTTTCATACGTGACTGAGCTTTCTTCAAGGTCTCACGCAACTCCTTCAGCACCTTGTCCCTATGAAGCAGCTCATCTTCCACAGCTTGTACCTTTGCAGTGCCGGAAATATAAGATAATAATGTTAGAGGGGTGTGGCCATACACTGCCTCGAATGGAGTCTTCTTGATCATTGAATGCCAACTTATATTATAGGAATATTCTGCCCATGTCAGCCATCGCATCCATTCTTTGGTCTGGTTCCACTGAAACAATGGAGATATATCTCCATGATGCGATTAGTTATCTCTGTCTACCCGTCGGTTTGCGTGTGATAAGAGGAGCTAAAATTGAATTGGGTCTCATGTAGTTGGAAAAGCTCCTTCCAAAATGCACTTGTAAAAGTTGGGTCTCAGTTACAAACTATGGATTCAGGCATACCATGAAGCTTAAATATTTGATCAAAGAAAGCACGAGCAACCCCTACAGCCGTATATGGATGCTTCAATGGAACAAAATGATCGCATTTTGATAGGCGATCTATTACCACAAAAATTGTTGATTTGCCTTGAGAGGGTGGAAGTCCTTCCACGAAGTTCATGCTAATGTGCGACCAAATTTGTGAAGGGATTGGAAGAGGTTGGAGAAGTTCAGCCGGTTGTCTGTGCTCAGCCTTGTTTCGCTGACAGACATACATCACACTTCTTGATAAATTCTTTGAGTTATTGCTTATGCTCGGTCCAGTAAAACACCGCCTTCAAGTGCTGGAGTGTTTTGACTAATCCTTCATGTGTGCTATTATGGAACTGAGATAGTATATCCTGCAAGAGCGGGGAGTCATCTACAAGATAAATGCAATCTTTAAAAAAAAGAACACCTTCATGAAACTTCCATGGGCCAATGGCATTATTTGCCAAGCATAGCTGGACTAGTCGTTGGAACTTGGGGTTAGATACAACTTCTTCTTTAATGGCAGAGATCCACCGTGGAACGGGAAAAGAAACAGGTGTAACCTATCTTTCATAGTTGCTTCGGGATAGCACATCCGCCACTACATTTTCTTCCCCTTGTTTGTACTTCATGGTGAAGTCGAACCCCATCAGTTTGTAGAGCCATTTTTGTTGTGCAAGGGTGGTGATCTTTTGCTCCCACAAGTACTTAAGGCTTTGCTGATCCGAGCGGATAATAAAAGTTCTTCCAAGCAAGTATGGCCTCCATTTTTGGACCACAGAGACTAGTGCAAGCATCTCCTTGTCATAGGTTGACATGAGGAGATTCTTCCCACTAAGAGATCGGCTGAAGAATGATATCGGTCTCTTGTCCTGCAGTAAGACAGCGCCAATTCTTGACCCAGATGCATCACATTCTACCACAAAGTTTTTAGAAAAATCAGGCAAGGCTAGAATAGGCGCCCTTATCATTGCTTATTTCAGGTTTTTAAAAGCTTCCTCAGTAGCTTGGGACCAGGCGAACCCATCTTCTTTTTTTTTATCATTTTTGTAAGAGGCCCAGCTATTTTTCCATAGTCCTGAATGAACTTACGGTAATAACCAGTGAGGCCAAGGAAACCTCGAAGCGCTTTGAGTGTAATCGGCTTGGGGCAATTAGTCGTAGCCGCAACCTTCTCAGGATCTATCGCCACTCCTTGGCGAGTAATGATGTGGCCCAAATAGGCTACCTGTGTGTCACCAAAATGACACTTTTGCTTTTTCACAAATAGCTTATTAGTTCGTAAGATATCAAAGATCACCTTCAAATGTTGTAAATGGTCATCCCATGTCTTGCTATAGATCAGTATATCGTAAAAAAAATAAGGATGAACGGAGATGATCATGGAAGATGTCATTCATGAGGGCTTGAAAAGAGGAGGGTGCTTTTGTCAAGCCAAATGGCATGACTAGAAATTCATAATGCCCACTATGTGTTCGAAAGACTGTTTTGTGGATGTCTTGGGGATGGACTCGAATTTGATAATAGCCAGAGCGTAAGTCTAGCTTGGAAAAGAAGAAAGCACCATGTACTTCATCCAGCAGCTCATCGATCACAGGAATTGGAAACTTGTCTTTTATGGTGACCTTGTTGAGAGCCCTATAGTCGATGCACATCCTCCATGACCCCGTCATGTTTCTTGACCAGTAACACAGGTGAAGAATAAGGACTCGTGCTAGGTCGTATGACTCCTGATTTCAGCAGATCGCTCACTAATTTTTCAATCTCTGTCTTCTGAAAATGAGGGTACCGATACAGGCGTACGTTGACAGGTTCGGCCCCAGTAAGGAGTGGGATGTGATGATCATGCTAGCGTGGTGGTGGGAGACTGACTGGTTCAGAGAAGACATCTGCATAATCATCCAATATTGAAAGGAGGGTGTTGTCGATTGCCTTGGCTTGTGGAGTAGCTATTGCATTAAGCAGTAAGACCACTCCTCGGCGCCCCTGCTTTAATACTCGTTCCGGGCAAAAGTTTTTTACGAGCTTATCTTGTGGAGATGTTAAACCCTACAATGAGATTTCTTTTTCCATAACTGTGAAATGTATTTGAAGGTTGGCAAAATCCCAGATTATGAGATCCAAAGTCCTGAGCCATTGGGTACCTAAGATAATCTCATATCCATCCAAGGGTAACAAGTAGAAGTCTAATAAAAGTGGGGTGCCTTGGATATGGAGTGGGACCTGGTTGCACCAGCCTGGGCTGATCAACCGTTCCCCACTTGTTACAACCACCTTAAATGGCCTCCCTTCTAACGCTTGGAGCCCAACTTTAGCAGTTAGAGAGCTACTAATAAAATTGTGTGCTCCCTGAATCCACCAAAATCTTCACTGGTGTTGAAAACAACGTAACTTTCAATCTCATAGTTTGGGGAGTATGAGCTTCAGAAATTGCATTGAAAGAGATCTCAATTTTGCTCTCACTGGCTCCTTCGACCTCATGTGACCCTTCTCCTCCATCGTCTTCATCCTCCTCAGGCCAGCAAGCTTCAATGACGAATAGGCATTTGCATTGATGACCAGGGGAGTATTTTTCATTGCAGCGTAAGCAAAGGCCCTTATCTCTTCTTTCTTTGACTTCTTCCTCTGTCATGCGCTTGACTGGAGAAGCCTGTGTGGTCCGTGTTGGAGCTAGGGCCTGTTTGAATTTGGAGTTTTTCAGCATCGGTGGTCGGCAGATGGCCTGGTTTCGGGCTTCAAATAAGCTAGCAAGGCCAATCGCTGCTTCCAGTGTGGCTGAATTTTTCGCCCTCACATCGGCTTGTAAGTTGTCACGGAGCCCACTGATGAAGCAACTAACCTGCTGTATTGAGGTGACTTGACCCGCCAGTGAGAGGAGGCATTCAAACTGTCTGGTATTCTTTAACACTCCCAAACCGCTTCAATTTAATCAAGTCAGCAAAGAAATCTTGAAATTTTGTGGGACCGTACCTTGATGTACTCCTTGTTTGAACTCCTCCCAACATGGCCCCATGAGTCTGCTTGTGAAGTTGCAATCACATTTGTGCATCCCCTTCCATGTGAAATGAAGCAAGTGCCACCTTCTCTTCCTTTAAGGTGCGCTGGAATTCAAAAAATTGCTCCACCCGACAGAGCCAATTTGTGGGATCTTCACTGCCATTGAATCACGGGAAGTCGAGCTTGACTAGCTTCAAAGCACTAGAATTAATGGAGGTTCTCGTACTGGTTGAGCTGTTATTAAACCCCCCCACCCCCGCTCTCATTGTTGCGAGGTTGAGAAGCTTCTCTAAATTCTCGCGGATTGGCTTGGGGTTCCCACCTTGACAACCAAGTTGCGAAGAGCTCGGTCATCTTTTCGATGATTTTCTCTTGGCCGGCAACAAGTGTGTTGACCTCCTTCTCTAGACTCTCCATTTGATGCTCCATTGACCCTGTCTTTAATACCATAATGTTATGACCTGGGTTTTGGCGGTAGACGTGGGATCGAGTGAAGGGACGAGGTGAAGGCGAAATGGATTTAGGTGTCTTCTTTGGTCGACCAATGGTGAGAGAAAAAACCTATAAGATTGTTAAAGGGATTCAATCCCTGCTGCAGACAGCTGCTTGGAGAAAAACTTCATGTCCTTCATTCATTCCTTTCCCATTTTTGTAGACTCTAGTTACAACTGATTCAATTACACCCAACTTTTCTCACTATACACCCAACTTTTCCCACTACATGGATGTGAGGATGTCTTTCCTAAAACTAGGACTTAAATAAGGAGACTACATAAGACTCATGGATGAAATAAGGAACTAATACAACCAACTACTACCTTACTTGCAAACATGCCTAAAACCATGCCTAAATACATGCAAACAAAATGACACGTACAACTGACCACTTCCGATGATTGGTTTGTAACACAGACATTGATAAACAGACATTTTGTCAAGAGACCCCATATTCGCTCTTCATCAAGACAATACCTCAAACCTGCAGTTGCAGGGACCAGTTGCCAATTCCTCATTTACCATAAAGAGCGACGATTACTATGACCATGCATGTGAAGATTTTTTATTTTTTATTTTATTTTATTTATTTATTTATTTATAATGCATGTGAAGAATTTGCTAACATTTCTGTGTTGACTTTTAGCAGAGAACCTAAAGGCAGCATCAACATGCATGCGCACAACCGCAATCCTTCCTCTTATAGAGGAGGCCGTGGCGTGGCTTGAACGCCTAGTCAACAAGACCAGAGGTAACAGCAATGCCCTCTCCAATAGACCCAACTGCCATGGAGTCTATGTTCCAACAGTTTGTGCAATACTTGAAAAACCAAGGACAAATAGCTTCGAACAGTGCCACTAGCTTAGACCCACTTAAAGACAACAAGACTTACTCGTTACGAGTTCGCACAGGCTTAGCTCTTGTTAATGCAACCCAGTCTGACATGGTTCGCCCTGTCCATCAGACCACCGTTTCGCACGGTAGTATAGCCTTTGCAGCTGTTAACGCTAACAAGACCATCGTGATTCGTGATAGCACTGGCATTGACCCAGTTAATGCTACTCAGTCCGAAGCTAGCAATAGCCTCTCTAATAAGCCCGCTCATTTAGAGCATGGTACAGGCAAAGCCCTCGTAAATGCCAGAGCCTTGAGCTTAAGTACCGACTCAGTCCCTGGTAAGACCAACAAGAAGACCATGGTACGCCAAGTCTCCTTCTAGACCTCCAGTTCTTCGGATCAAGACTCATCCAATCCCTCGCAATTCAAAGAGGTATCGAAGAAGAAGTCCAAGATGGTAACCCTGAATACCATTGATGATATTTTGCCTCCCCTAGCCATGAATCCAGATAATCAGTATAAATATCTAAGTCCTTTGAAACTCCTATCCAGTCATCTGTTGGGGGCCTTGCAGAAAACCTTAGGATCTAGCCTCCCGAAATAAACCAGAATTATGGAATAATAATGCAATGAACTAAATCAAAACATAAACCACACCACACCAGGGATTTTTACGTGGAAAACCCTCAAGGAGGTAAAAACTACGGGACCTCGTCCAGATCAACAATCCACTATAAAGCAGAACGTTACAACCGATCACAAGCACACACCGCTTGGATCAAACCTTCTTCACTCACGTAAGAGTGGATAAACAATAAGAGAAAATAAAAGAAAACGAAGAGATCTCATCGATCACGAGGACGTAGAAGCGTTGAGACGTGGACTGCAAAGTGGATCACCTCTACGTGCAGAATCTCCCTTCCACAAGCTTCCTCTCTCTCTCTCTCTCTCACCTTTTGATAGCCCTAAGTCATCCTAGAAAACCTTTAAGAAACTTAGAATGCCCTGGAATACACCCCAATCCTGCATACATCCCTTTATATAAGAATAGAAAGAGGTAGAATCCAAATAGGAAACAAAATCCGCAAAATCTGCGTTTCCACAATCGCATCTGCGGAACTCGTTGATGATATCGAAGGTCTCTCGATAACAGCTTTGATATCATTTGAAGGTCTCTCGATGATATCGAGATGGGACAGCAAACTGTCCAGCGACCAGGGGTGGAAATTCCAACAATTATCGATGTCATCGAGCCACTCTCGATGACAACCTCGATATCATCTGAAAGTCTCTCGATGGTATCGACAGGACAAAAAAACTGTCCAGCGACCAGCAGTGAAAAATCCTGCAATTATCGATATATCGAAACCTGTTCGATTTCATCGATACCAACAATGAGGAGAAAAATCCCCTTCATCATCTACCTCACGGATCATTAATGACGGAAAGGATTCAATCAAACCCAGAATAGCAATGCATACTTTCAGAAAGTACTTTACATATGCCATTCAGCAAATGAAGACTGCACAACAGCCTACATTGACCTGGCATAAAGATGATGCCAAGACCCAGCAACACATTAGTGAAGCATTAAAGAAAAATAGGCTTCCTCATTCAACTTATCGCCTTTGTAGATGGAGTAACGATATCGAGATCCCATCTAGAACCTCCAGAATGACCATCCTAAATGAGAAATGGGTAAACTCATTTGCTCAGTCCGAATATCGATATTTGACCATTGGCTTATTCCAATGTAGACTCCAAGGTTTGCATTTAGCCAAATCAGGATTACAAGCCTGTGCAGTCCTTGTCGATGAAATATTTCAATCATTTGATGAAAACATCATCGAAATGGGAGTCCTCAACATGGAGGACAATGTAGCATATTTCCAATGCATACCTGCATATGCTATTCCCATAGACAAAGCCATGCGAGTTCAACTTGCAATCAAAGTCAAGGGATTGTTGCGCAGCATGCCAACAATGCAGTGAGCCTAGATCCAATCTCAGGCCTCACCCACAAACGATAAATAGGAAGAAATATAAACTAAAAACAGATCAAAGTAATCCAAAACAAACCACAAGACAAGATATACGTGGAAAAACCCCAATCTAGGGTAAAAAACTACGGATGCAAACTTCCACTATGAGGAACGAAGATTACAAGGCATTATACTAACCTCTCCCTTGGAAGTACAGAGAAAATCCTTTGCCCACACCTTAGAAATATTTTTCCAATATTCACCTTAACCCTAGAATAGCCCTAGGGACCCCAATTTATAGTTTTTAGCAACTTCCCTTTCGGCATCCTAGTTGCGAAAGGACTTGCGACACGAAATCCGCAAAACTCCTTTCCGCATCCTAGTTGCAAAAGGACTTGCGACATGAAATCCGTGAAACTTATTTCCATCTCCCAGTTGCGAAAGGACTTGCGACACGAAATCCGCGCATGTGGCTCCACTTCTCAACAATCTCCCACTTGGAGACACATCACCATAAACATTTGTCTTCTTAATCCAGAGTGCACCACCTCTCCGTCTTCAAGCCTGAAGACCAATTAAAGCTGAATAGAGCTTCAACTTCTCTCATGTGACCACCTTGGTCAACATATCGGCAGGATTCTCACTTGTATGAATCTTCTCCAGAGCAATCGATCCATCTTCCAGTAACGAACGTATGAAGTAATATCTGATGGTAATATGATTGGTCCTTGAATGAAAGGCTGAATTCTTGGCTAAGTGTATTGCACTCTGACTGTCACTGTATAGTTTGTAATCTGCTTGCTTCTTACCCAACTCTTTCATGAAACCTTACATCCATACCATCTCCTTGCATGCTTCTGTAGCCGCAACATATTCTGCTTTTGTCGTACTGATAGATATTATCTTCTGTAACTGAAAGACCCAACTGACTACAGCACTACCTAGAGTGAAGACATAACCTGTAGTGCTTCTCCTGCTGTCAATATCTCCTGCCAAATCTGAATCCACGTAGCCTTGTAGCTTGATTTCCGATCCACCATAACACAGCCCTACATCCTTAGTACCTACCAAATATTTAAGGATCCACTTCACAGCTTCCCAATATTCCTTCCCGGGGTTGTTCATGAACCTGCTAACAACTCCCACTGCTTGAGCAATGTCTGGCCTCGTGCTCACCATAACATACATGAGACTCTCAATAGCTGACGCGTATGGGACTTTAGCCATGTAGTCTCGTTCCTCCTGCGTCTTTAGCCCTTGCTCATTAGATAGCTTGAAGTGGTTGGCTAATGGAGTGCTAACCGACTTAGCACCTCCTATATTGAATCAGTCAAATACCTTGGCTATGTACTCTGTCTGTGACAAAACTAGTTTCTTGTTTACCCTATCACGCTTTATCCTCATGCCTAGGATTTGTTTTGCAACTCCTAAATCCTTCATGGAAAATTCTTTAGACAGTTGTCTTTTGAGATCTGAGATGTCCTTCATGCTTGAATCGGCCATAAGCATATCATCAACGTACAGAAGAAGAATGATGTATGACGTATCAAACTTCTTTAAGTAACAACAGTGGTCTGCATGACATCTCCTAAAGCTGTTTCCCGACATGAAACTGTCAAACTTCTTGTACCATTGCCTCGGGGCCTGCGTTAGGTCATATAAACTCTTCTTCAGTCTGCACACCTTACTCTCCTTTCCTGGTGCCACGTATAATGTCGGCTGATGCATATATATCTCTTCTTCAAGGTCCCCATGAAGAAAGGCTGTCTTAACATCTAGCTGCTCTAGATGTAAGTCCTCTGTAGCCACTATACTCAAGACCATGTGAATCGTAGACATTTTCACCACAGGTGAAAATATTTCAGTAAAATCGATACCTGCCTTTTGTTGAAACCCTTTCACAACCAGTCTAGCCTTGTAAAATTTCGAACCATCATGCTCCTCCTTCAATCTGTAAACCCACTTATTATGAGGAGCTTTCTTACCCTTAGGTAGAGTGACTAGCTCCCATGTACGATTAGACTTAAGAGAGTCCATCTCCTCATTCATGGCCTGCTCCTACTTAACCCATGTATCTAACTGTAATGCCTCTTCAAAACACTTTGGCTCACCATTATCTGTCAGCAGTAGATAATATAAGGAGGGTGAATATCGGACCGTGGGTCTCCTCTCCTGAGTAGACCTCTTCACAACTGGTGTATGTGGCTCTGCCTCATAATGCTCCTGTGTATGATCATCCTGTGACGTTGTAACACCCGTGTCCGGTAACTCTTCCAACTCTACGAATTCCTTTTCTTTGGCCTTATTTTCCTGCACACTGTCCTTATGCATCACTTTTTCATTGAAGACTACGTCCTTGCTTCTGATGATTTTCCTATTTTCTGCATCCCAAAACCTGTAGCCAAAATCATGCTGCCCGTAGCCTATAAACGTGCACCTCCTGGACTTCGTATCCAGCTTGTTTCTGTGCTCTGTATCAATGTGAACATATGAAGTGCAATCGAACACTCTGAGATGTGTAAGGTTCACTTCTTTCCCAGTTCATGCTTCTTCTGGTAACCCACCATCCAATGGTGCTGAGGGACTTCTATTGATGAGATATGCAGCGGTATTCACAGTATCTGCCCAAAATGTCTTGGCAACCCTGCATGTAACCTCATGCTCCTGGCGCGCTCAAGGATGGTCTTGTTGATGCGCTCAGCTACACCATTCTGCTGCGGTGTACCTGGAATCATTTTTTGATGTTTGATTCCACTTTCTGCACAATACTCCTCAAACCTCTTGTCACAATACTCTCCCCCAATTATTAGATCTGAAACATTTTACTATTTTACCTGTCTCATTTTCTACCATAACTTTTCACTTCTTAAATACATCAAATACATCAGATTTGTGCTTTAAGAAATAAATCCACAGTTTTCTACTAGCATCATCAATAAAGGAAACAAAATAACGTGAGTCACTAAGAGATGATACCTGTGTCGGTCCCCACACATCAGTGTGTACAAGCTCCAACAGATGCGTCTTTAAAGCGCGTCCCGTCTTCTTGAAACTTACCCTCTTCTTCTTGCCATACACACAGTCCTCGCAGAATTCCAAGTTAATAAACTTCAGCCCTGGTAGTTTCCCTTTTGACAATAACACTTTCATCCCTTTCTCACTCATATGTCCCAACCTCTGATGCCATAACTACTCATTCACTCCAGTTGATGCGACTGCGAGTGAACTATATGATCCTGAAGTCACGTACAAAGTACATTCTTTCTTACTTCGAGATATCACCAAGGCACCTTTTGTGATTTTCTAAGAATCACTGGTGAATGTCGTCACATAACCGGTATCGGCCAACTGCCCAACTGAGATCAAATTCCTTCTCAAACTCAGTACATGTCTGACATCCTTCAATTTCAACGTTGTTCCGTCTTTCTGAATTATATGAACGTCTCCCTTTTCAACAATACTGCAAGGCTCATCATCACCTAGGTAGACTCTCCCGAAGTCACCTGATACATAGTTACGCAAAACTTCCTTACATGAAGTGGTATAAAACAAAGTACCCGATTCTATAACCCAAGACTCATTCCTCGCATCAAGAAACAAGATCAACGCCTCTATGTCACTCTCCTCAGATATATTCACTGAATATTTCCCACCTTGAGAGCTTCCTTCTTATTTCTTAAACACCCTCCAATCACGTTTCATATGCCCCTTCTTGCCGCAATGCCAACACACATCTTTGTCTTTCGGTCCCTTAGACTTCTTCCTCGACTTAGAACGCCCGTGTTTATTGTCTCCTTTGTTCAGCGATCTTCCTCTTCCTTCAACGTTTAGAGCATTCCCTGAATCCCCTGAAACTCCTGATGTCTTTCTTCTAGATTCTTCGCTAAAAATTAAACCGGCCACATCATCAAATTTCAGCTTTGTCGACCCTGAAGAATTGCTCACAGCAATCACCAAACCATCCCATCTGTCTGGCAAATTGGATAAGATCAATAACGCTCCGACCTCATCATCAAAAACAATGCCAACAGATTCCAACTGGCTCGTGACTATATTGAACTCGTTTAGATGTTCAACCACGCTCCCACCATCTGACATCTTCATGTTGAATAGCTGTTTCATAAGATGAACCATGTTGGATGCTGAGGGTTTTTCATACATGGTGGCTAGGGCTTCCATTAATTCTTTTGTCGTTTTTACCTTGGATATATTAAAGGCGATGCTCTTAGACAGAGAGTCGGATCGTTCTTAAAGCCTTCCTATCCAGTAAAAACTATTCATCATCTATCATCTTTTCTGATTTCTTCTCTTTTCCTCCTAGAGGAATATAGAGGTCCTTCTGATACAGATAATATTCCATCTGCATCTTCCAGAAGGCAAAGTTTGAACCATCAAACTTCTCAATTCTAATTTTCCCATCTTCTGTCATCGCTCCCAATAGAACTAAACCAATAGCTCTGATACCAGTTGTTGCGCAGCACGGCAACAACGCAGTGAGCCTATATCCAATCTCAGGCCTCACCCACAAACGATAAACAGGAAGAAATATAAACTAGAAACATATTAAAGCAATGCAAATAAACCACAAGACAAGATATACGTGGAAAAACCCCAATCTAGGGTAAAAAACCACGGATGTAAACTTCCACTATGAGGAACGAAGATTACAAGGCAATATACTAACCTCTCCCTTTGAAGTACAGAGAAAATCCCTTGCCCACACCTTAGAAATATTTCTCAATATTCACCTTAACCCTAGAATAGCCCTAGAGACCCCAATTTATAGTTTTTGGTAACTTCCCTTTCCACATCCCAGTTGCGAAAGGACTTGCGACACGAAATCCGTGAAACTCTTTTCCGCGTCCCAGTTGCGAAAGGACTTATAACACGAAATACACGAAACTCCTTTCCGCATCCCAATTGCGAAAGGACTTGCGACACGAAATCTGCGCATGTGGCTCCACTTCTCAATAGGGATACCCTGACTTGATAGACCAGTCCACTAAATTATTGTATGTACAATGGCAATGTTTAGTACAGTTCCATCAAGAACCTCCGAGCCCATCAGGAGCGTGAATAGTTCCCGTTTCCGGACCAAGTTCGAAAGGAATTTTCTGAAGGAGAAATTTGAGCAGTTGATACTGCTTGGAATGCCGCCAACAATGCAAGAAACGTGATACTAGACGGATACGACTTCGCTCTCATCCGTAGAATGATTTGCTTCACCATATGCCTATCGACATCGGGCAGCATTCTAAAGAAATGATTGGATATCCACCGTTAAAATCCTCCTAAGGCCCATTGTACTTTTTATTTGACATCCAATATGTTGATTAGGTCATAAAGACCCAGATGAAGGGATAAAATAAATATCAGCTTGATCCAAAGCTTTTATGGCCCCAAAACATTTTTAATGGTCAACTTTCATTCAACACTGTTTCTTGTAATGTGGTCCACTTGAGATTGATATATACCTCTTTTTTTTTTATATCCTAAAATGATCTATAAAAATAGATGGACGGCATGGATGAAACATATACATCATGGTGGGGCCCACAGAGCACCGACCACCAGCCAATGGCGGGTGGCAGGGGAGTAGCCAATCCGTTTCCACTTGAATTAGGTCAGCTTAATCTTTTAGTCCTATGCGTAACATGAGATTAGGCATCTAATATTGAATGGAGTGGATTTGCATAAACATCAAGGCGGGCCCTTTAGAAAAAGGGTAAACGTTCCTGCCAACTGTTAAAAAATATAGATCTGGCTAATATATTTAAGAGAAGTAATATTTAATAAAAGGCACCCTTATTTTTTAAGCACTCATTATGATGGTTATGTTAGATCCACTCCAACCATTAGATGTGTATTTCTAGATTCGGCCTAGATCCAAAATATTGGGTTGAACCTGACCACATCAAAGGAAACAATTGGCAGAGAGAAGTTTCCCTTGATTTTTAGATGGTGAGAGTTATGTGAAATCCACTCTAACCATTAATTAAACATCACACCAGATTATGCCTGAGGCCCAAAAATCAGGGCAATTTGTGATGCAGGTGAGGCTACACTAAGGGAAATAGTTCAAGAGGTGAGTGTTGCCATGTATACTTTTTCTGGTCCACTTGAATCTTTAAGAGGATTGGTTTGTGTACCCTGGTCTAACTTGAGGTGACGTACATGGTGGTTGGAGGTGGATTTTTTTTTTTTCCCTTCACACACCCTCGCACACCAGAATGAGTACTCAAACCCATGGACCTGAGCGCCATGAGTGATGACCCATCCGAGGTGGATTCAACATAAATCACTGCAGCCTCAACCAAGCGACTACCCAACCACCGCCCCTTTGTTTGCCCTGCCAACCTTTTTTTTTTCTTCTTTCCTGTAGTGTGGTTCATATGAGATTTGGATCTACTTCATTTTTGGGCTCGTGCCATAAAATAGTCTGAAAAAATGGATGAAAGGCGTGGATAGGATACATACATCATGATAGGGCCCACATGGCACTGTCAGTAGCCACCTCAGTAAGCAATCCGCGTCCCCAATCTATGGTAGGATTAAACATCGGATGTGAGTCTCCACGTTAGAGCATGCACAGATGAGAGCCATCAGATGTACGGCTTTGCTGGATACTAAGGACAGTTCATCCCTGACTGTGGGGCACACCACAATGTATGTGCATCACATCCACACCATCCATCTATTTTGAAAGGTCATCTTAGGGCATGATCTTAAAAATGAAGAAGATCTAAATCGTAGGAAGACCACATCACAGGAAATAGTGGTGATTGAATTACCACCATTAAAAGCTTCTTAGGGCCACCAAAATGTTTTTTTTTGCCATCCAACCTGTTGACAAGGTCACAAAGATCTGAATAAAGCAGGGGGACCACACAAATATCAGTTTGATCCAAAACTTTTGATGGAAGTTTGCAATCATCCAGCCATCTAATTCCCACTCATCCACTTGAAGGCGAGCATGGTTAGATTAAACTTTGGATATGATTTTCAATGTTAGTGCATGTACAGATAAAAACAGTAAGATCTACGGTTTAGATCGACTGCCCTGCCTAGCCTACCATGTATTAGTCTTGTAAGTGAGACGCATCAGAAGTGATTTTTTTTTTTTTTTTTTTTTCAACAGGTGGTCTTCGTTGCAGGGCGCATCTTGTGCAGAGCTCTGATGCCCTGCACAACTGACATATGGGCATTGGGTTGTCGTAGCTTGGGCCTTTGGTCATAAGCGTGGGCTAATCTAGCCAAGCCCAAACTGGCCCATAGCCACCTCTACACTTGTGTGTTGTTCTCCTGCGTACAACACAACAGATGTCATATAGGATTCTGGTAGAGCTGGGGATGGGATGACTTGACTCGGTCCAAATTAGTCCAGGCTAGACCCGGTCTTGGATTGGATCAGGCATGCTGTACTCTCGGGATATCCTATATTAGGAAGCTGTGTGGGCCCACATGAATTTCATGTAACAAATCTATTTGATTCAGTTTTCAAGGCAACAATAGGTCAGTAATCTAGATATCAGTCATTCAAAAGCCCATGTGGGTTAGACCACACGGAACAGCGGGGATTAGACGCGCACCATTGGAAACTTTGTGGCACCCACATGCGTACAGTTTATCTAAATCGTAATAACCATACGAACACTTTGCATATCATATAAACATCATGGAAGAAAGTTGCATTCCCACTGTTTAATATTAGGAAGCTGTGTTGGCTCTAGGAAGGTTTCAATGGTAGAAAGTTGCATTCCCACTGTTTAATATTGTGTGACCCATCTGAGTGTTGGATCTGCCTGGTATTTAGAAAACGGGAGTATTATTGTCTTGCAAAACTCATAGACAGAGTGGATTTGTGACGAGATAATTATTATTTTTTTTTTCTTAAGATTATTTTTTTAAAAAATAATAATATATCATTGAAGATATTTATATCTAGGTGTCTATTTAATTCATATCAAGCAACCTCATTAACAATAGGCCTTTTGCATTGGAGGCAGATTGGTTACTAACAGCGTCAATAACAAGGTGGCTACTGGCAGTGCGCTATTGGCCCCACCACAAGACAAAGTACTTTCACCGGCGGCCAAAACCGCCGCTACTAGCGCCGCCGGAGATGGATGTCGCTAAAAGTTTTGCAGCGCTAAGGTATTTTTAGCGGCGCTTTTATATGCGCCGCTAATTGGATAGTGGTTGGCGGCGCCTTTCGGTTGGACGGGCAGTATTTCTGAAGAAAGCGCCGCTAAAGTCCCCAAAGCACAGCTAGATCTATAAAAGCGCCGCTTTTACTGATTTCAAAAGGCCCAACGCTAGCCAATAATTTTTTTAAAAAAATTATATATAATTCTATTGAAACCTGCAATTTTATAATATTTGAAACAATAAATATTGCAATATAATTAAAATTGAATATTAAACAAAATTTATATTACTAAATATATATATATAATATTTATTACAATAAAATTGAAAATGGTCTTGAATTATAAATAAATAAACAAATCCTCTATATGGCATACTCCTAGCCCGAGTGGCGTCAAAAGGCTGAAGTGCTTGTAAGCCTAAATTTAGGTACAATTGATTAAAATCTTGCACAAGGGAAAAAAAGAAGTAAATTATCAAATTCATCTCTTTTGAAAGAATTCTTAGCATCTATGATTTTAAAATAGTGTAAGAGATCTAACATCCAGATACCTAACAAATCAATAGCTATCCTAATCCTACCATTCTGAAAACATCGAGTTAGCTCCCATTCCCGAAAGCATCAGTCCCACTGCTCATATTGAGCCACGTTACCAACCATTATCCTTAAATTGTCGATACCAAAGAGAGGATTTTAAAATACAATATTCAACAAGATTTTAACAAGATATGTCTACATCCAAAGAAGTCCAACAAAGTTGAGACATCCAAATGCAACCATAATGTCGAGAGGAATCGAGCTTACCTTATTAAAATGGACGAATTGGAGGGAATCAGAAGCAGCAGCCTGGCCACTTGACTTTGAGATGAACACAGGATCTTCAATGCATGAAACAGATAGAGAAGAGAAGAAATCAGCATCTACTCCAGTAAGCCTATGTCACAATCATTCCAACCGATTAATGTACAATACAAATTACAAATGTTAGGATTTTGAAGTTTAAAATCACCATCATCTATCTCAGTTGATCATTATTTATTTTGAAAACAAGAGCACTCAAAAAAAAAAAAAAAGAAACCCAAGAGACATGATTGCATCCATATCTAAGAACACACCTAGAAGCTTCCTCTCTTTCAAAGAATTACATAATCAGGCAAGCAAGGCCACCAATGCCATTGTTCAAATATTCTAAACCACACATTCCATACCTAATAATAATGATAATGATAATTGTTTTTATAAAGAAGTATGAGAATCAAATCTCTGATGTCATTAGAACAAAGACTTTAGTATTCAGTTTGTAATAGTGGGTCCCCTGTTCAGGGATCCTCACCTTCTAACTGATGAACCCCACGGTGGATGGACAATACCATAAAAATTCTACCAGATTGAAAGATCCTAACCATCCAATCTATGGGCCTTCGCATAGGTGGATACAATTGTTGTTGTATTTCTTCTCTCTACTACAAAATAATGATTGATTGTCCCTTTAAATGGAGACTTTTGGTGCATAATCCATTTGTGGGGCACATCCAATCAACAATCTGATCACCCCATTTGGAGGTGGCATTTGTGCCCAATTCATCATTAGCAAAACCCAAATGAAAAATTACAAAGAAAAAAGAAAAAGAAAAAGAAGAGAGAATCCCATTCATCCACGCAAAACCCAACAGAAACACTGATACTTCAAATCCCCATCCATCAGTGGTTTCACTATTTCCTGTAAAGAAAATATCAAGAGCTAAAGAAAGATAGGGAAAGAACAGATCTGAGAGAAAACCCACAAATCAGAACTCGAAAACTTGAAACCAAGTTTGGAGAAAACCTCACGAAACCTAAAATCTCAAATAATCACATGCCAAATTTAAGGATTTGTGGAAGATGAGGAGAGAGACGTTTGAGCCACGGGGATTGGGAGAAGATTTGGCAAAGTTGTAATATTAACATAGTTATAGAGATATTTTGGTCAGAAGTGACAAAATATTTTCACGCAAATCACTTACTGCAATCCTTATTAAGTCAAGTGAAGGGAGGAAAGCTGGAAAAACACAACCCATATTTTCATTGAAAATCCAAATTAAGCACTTAATTATTTGGATTTGCCAAATCTTCTGAATTACAATGAAAATCCTAATTTTCAGTGATAAAGTGCTGAATTTTTTTATTTTTATTTTTTAAAATCAAACAGGCCCTAAGCGAAGTCTGCTGAATGTCCCATTTCTGCCCTCACACAAGGAGTCTTGCGGTGGGTGGACTTGTATTTGGGTTCTGCAGCAGCATGGCTAAAAAAGGAGCATCCCTCATTGCATAAACAAATTCCATGAGAATCACTCTGTAAAATTATTAGGTTTGTTTAAGGGAACGTCCTTCACCAGACACTCATGAGGACAAGGTTGTGCCGGTTCATTCATTAGTTGTAAAATTGTTACACTCGTCAAGGGAACATCCTTCACTAACATGGCACATGGGTGGCATCTGGTTCATCGGACCCCCCACTTGCCCTGACCCGAAAGTTAGTTCAGTCCACTTACCAGGTGAACCCCACTACAAGAAAATAGATGGAGAAATTTAGGGCAAACACAAATGAAGATCACCTCAACTGATGACTGGCGAAGGTATCGCAAGCATGCCATAATGACGCCTCTGGGGTAGAGTCCATATGCACATGTCCTGTTACTAGGGCTCCATCAACATACGCAGCTCTGAACAAATACGAGCAACTCAGTCGCTAGAAACACTTCGTTACATGCCAGATGAAACACCATCAAACATCTGCAAATCGCAAAAACAAGGTAAAAGTGCAGTCAGAGCTAGAGCTCTCAACTTTGGCACACAAAGAGATTATGAAGTGGCCCACATTAATTAGGCATTAAGAAAAGAACCCCACAAGTTCCGAGAAAGGCCTGAAGTTGATTTGCTAGAATCTCTATTTCAAAAATTTCTCAGAAAAGTATAACCATAAAAAAAAAGGTGTTTGGGAAGAGATCATTATGCACTTTTGCGGACATCACATCCTTTGGCTTGAAAACATCGATGATCATTAACGTCCACTTAACATAAAGTTTGGCCATGTTACATTAATCTATAATTAACAAGAGAGCATTACAATTTGTCGAGTCCATACAACAAAGGTCTTCTGGATTATACAGGCTTTCTAACCGAATGGTGCAAGTAATTGTCTTGTTGATGTAAGACCAAGCGATTCAAAGGCCAAAATGAACTTAGTCCCCATAAGCCACCACAGAAAGGAAGAAAAAACACCTTCAATAATTAATCGAGTTGTTAATAATACAATGGAATTTTCTACATGGCTGCAGTAATGATGTGTCACTAAAAGAGAAGAAGACATCAGTACACAACAAGAAACCATTTTCTAGCAGCATAAGGTTGGACTTTCCAAAAAGTATGTGAAAAGAAAGGTAGAGAAAAATATATCATTTCAAACATGGAGCCTAGAGAAACTGGGCCAGTTCAGTTCCAGCATCATGCCCACAGTAATGGTAGCTTTACATGCTACAAACAATTGCAATTCAATAATTTCCAGATCTAAGGGAATTTGTTAAGGGTCTCTGTTTAGCAAGGAAATTCCCCTCTTAATCCTGATTTTCTCAGGCCCCATCCATCCAAGTTAGGTTAGCACACATTGAACAGCGCTGCCACTCAATCACAGATTTTAATCGTTTTATTTTATTCAAGCATTGCAAACTTGTGATTAAGCAGGAGAAAGTGTGACGCCCCGGTCATTACTTCATGTGGGCGGGCACACGTGGGCGGGCGCACATGTGGGCAGGCCCCCAGGTGTGGCTGACAGGCTACTGTGCTGGACGAGCTACTGTTGTAGTTGACTGTAGCGTAACTTTTCCCACATCGGAAGAGTTGTCTAGAGTTGTGGTGGTTATATGTTGGGTTTCTCCCTTAATAGACATGACGCGTTGGCCTTGTGCGCCAAGCAAAACCTCCGCTGTGCACTCTGATGACAGTTGGGTTGGACAATATCATGGATAGGTAGGTGCTGATGTGGGCGGGACCACGGGAGCACCGGGTCTGGGCGAGCTACCAGTATCCTTACCCCAAATGACGCGTTTTAAATCTGTGAGCTTCAGCAAAGCGGACAATATCATGTGCTGTGGGGGTGGGCCTTACAGAAAGCGCCACTTATTACACACTAATCTGGTGTGGAGCCTGTCCAAATCAGGATTTAGGTATTTATCCCAATTTTTGGGGATTTCCTTCCTTTGCAATGTTTCCTGATACAAAAATTTTGAAAGAATTAGGCCAATGTTTACACTGAATAAAAAATAAACAAGATGTGTCATGAAAGCTTATAGGATATGGTGGGTTTGTTCATAGCTTCCTCATATTCATGTGAATTTGTCATAATATGTGCTCTTCAAGTTAATCAAAATACAACTAGCAGATAGGTGCCTACTTGTCATGAGCATACCACATCCAAACAGAAAATATAACAAAATCTCTCCCAAATTCCCAATGTGATCACTAGTCTCATGACATTCCCCTCGTCATTTGGGCAATGTTTGACAGTCCTGATGTCCGTATAAAATTTCAACAATTCAGTCATATGATCTGAAAGTTTCAGATTTTAACATGGGTAACATACATACGAAAATGATAAATAGCAATGCAATGTAACAAAAATACTATGTTGAAGAGTTGAGGACTAACAAAACAATTAAAACCACCCATTTCCAGATTTAGGACCTGTGCAGTAACCAGTGGGTCCCATCATTTAAGGACTGGCCGGAGTAAGTAGAAATCAAATTCCTCTTTACAAGTAGTTTGGATAAAAATAGAATTGTCTCCATCATGATTAGAACAAGATATATAACAATATAAGTTGTAGTTGGAGCAGATTGCTACAAGTCAATCTGCATCAACATCAAAAGGATTTGGTATACCTAGTTACTAATATACTAATATCTGATACTGACTCTTCCAATCTTTAGTAGGATATTCTCTTGATATAATGCACATGCATGCACATGAACTGATTTAGTCAAAACTACTAAACAATACTAAATTTTGTCATGCTTATGCAATAATTTTATAATATGACATCAGTGAAAAACATCAGTCACTTTCTGTTTTAAAAAAAGAAGAAGAAGAAGAAGAAAAGAAAAAGGAAAAAGGAAAAGACGGCGATGACAAAGATACACGTGTTATTGCCAGCAGCATTATGTAACTTACTTCTATTACAAGTTCCTCACCTTTACAATTGCCAGCAGCATTGTTAAGCAGCTATAAGATACAAGTTCTTTCTATTAGGAATACAAGTTTCAGAACTTACTATGCGTATGCGATGTTAAACAATGTATGCTTCAAGAAACCTCCTGAAGAAATCTTCTCTGTCAGACCTGGAAAAAGAACAACAATGGCTTAAGAACACATCCATAGGAAGAAGTATGATCAAAAGTTCCATTCTCTTTTTATGGTGAACAACTAGTGCAAGATAGAGTATAGACCATAGAGATTAACAAACTTGAAGCATGCCAGAGAGACAGTAGCTTACAAATCTTCCTCAATAATGGGACACTTCAAAAGTAATAGAGTCAACCCAGCTCCTGGAGCCGTGAACAGATCAGCACTTCTAATCTGAGATTAGAGTTCCTATTGATTTGTGCTTTGAAAATACAAATCAAACAATCTCAGTGTTCTGAATGCTTTGCTTACCCTTAGGTTGTGCGAGTTTTAGTCGGGCTTGGGGTTAGTATTGGGTGAGACCGTGCTGCCATCAGCGTGTTGTCAAGGTGAATCTCTACCATGGCTAGTTCCAGAGCCCAAGTTAAAGAAGGTTAATGTCCAGTGAGCAGCTGATAATAAAACCCTTGCCAATTTAACATTTAAAATCTGAACCCAAATAGCTAGGACGAAGGCTAAAATTGAATATAGTGATGGCCCATGCGCACACACAACACATGTATTTTACATCCTGAACATGAAATATAGATTTTTTATTGCAACGAATCAATTTATTGAAAAAAGATATGAATACAAAATATCCATTAAGGCAATGGATATGGATCCCAATAAAAAGCAAAGGCCTAGTGAATCCTTAGCTAAGATGGCCAAGGAATTCATTTCTCTTGACACTTGCTTAATGGAAATTATAATTCAATTGGACTCTTATTTGGAAAAAGGATATCATGTAGACAAAATAACTCACCCCACGCCAAAATCCTCGTTCAACTATAACACATTCCATGAACAAAAATATAAGAAACACAATCAAGACCAAATTAGTGAATAAGCCACACATATATCTTTACACTGGCCGATTGTCACTCATAAATGTAAAATTAAGCCTCAAAAGGCCTTTATACATACATTCATACATACATACATGTATGTATGTGTGTGTATGTATGTATCCATTCAAAAGTGCAGCCATCTGATGAACTGATCAGTTCTCATACAAATTCACCACATTGGCACATAGAGGGAAAATAGGATTTGAAACCCTACTCTTATGAACAACCATTGCATTTCAGTTTTTGAATTGCTAACCCAAGTTTGTGTAAGGTAAGAAGAAACTAAGGCAAGGGCTTAACCTCCAGTAAATTGTAGCACTTGGCAATTTGGAGACAAAGTGGAAGCATTCAGACCAACAAGGACTAAGATAAAAATCAAGTCCAAGAAAAAAATATATATTTTTTTAATCTCTTTGCCAAAAACCAGGAGAGAATATTACTGTTGACAGCAAGCCACTCATTTCCATCCTCCCCTGGAGGAAGTCGTACTGCTTCCCGCAGGTTTCCACTACCCAGAGTGGCATCAATGTGCTTCCGTAGTTGTGCACCCTGCATATGGCCAAAGAAAAAAAAAGGTCATGCTTTTGTCATGCATTGATACTATTTAGATAACAAACCAGAAGTTGTGGCATGAACTACAAGCAGCAACTACAAGTGAAGAAAAAGTAAAGTCTATGTTGTTTTTCACTTGGGGACTCTATAACCCTACATTCCAAAAAATGGTATCAATGGATGAATACAACCCCTCTTTAAGAAGAACCACCAAAGAAGACTATTTTTTCCTCCAACAACAACAGCAATATATGCCATGTTATAGGAAATCAACACCTTTTATTAAGTTGGGCTACCCCCAAAATCTACCATATTAATAAAGGGCTGATAGTTTGTGTGACTGTTGAGCAATAATATTTGTTGTTGAGGGGCATTCAGCCATGATAACGTACCCATCTCTGAAGTTATCCATCCCTTGGGCCAATAGCTGTCAGAAGAGCCCACCACCACATGGGCCACCATTTCTTGCTGAGGCGTAGACGGTATTATATACAGTCCCCAAGAAGTTGTCCCTTACGCTTGTCATATGCCATATTATATACAGTCACCATTTCTTAGTTTTCTAAGGACCGTATTCGCATCTTGGAGGTGGGCTTGTATCCAGCTTTGAAGGAAAGCAGATTGGGCCTGCTCATTCGAATTCGGTATCCTGTGAGTGAACAATCAAACAAGAAAAATAGGATACCATGAGCAAAATGCTAGTATGAGTTTGAACAATCTTGATGGAAAAGGTCAATAAATGTATAATTAAGATAGACCCATTCACTAGTGGTTGCTCACAAGTGAGTCTCAAGGATTTATATTAAGTAGTTGCTCACAAGTGAGTCTCACGGATTCACATTAAGTAAAATATACATTACCATTGATCTAGGTAGGCATGAATCGTCGCGAAGTCGATTCCTGGAATCTGGTTATTCTAGATGAAATCCGTTCCAATTTGGTAACCAGGATTAAATTGCTTCCTGTCGGGCAAGGATTCACCATAGAATCCTTCAATCCCCACCTCCAATAGATGATTACTGTCTATGGATTTAACATAAGCTGCCATTTCTTTGATCTAATCCTAAAAGATTAGCATACATAATTACCAATAGCGAAGCCCAAATGGAGTTTTGTAAGCTCACTTGCCTGTAAATCCTATTTCATGCACAGAGTCTCATGGCACAAGCGTGCGAGATGCAAGCCGTCTTTTTTACCTGACCCAAAAAAGGCTCGTCCACTTATCATGAAAAGAAAGTAAGATGACGGGAGAAGAAACATACTTGTTGAGTCCGAAGAAGAAGACAGAATAAAGCCCCCGAGAGGACTAAATGTAGTTGAATAAACAGGCCCAGCATGACCCTGAAACAATGTATAAGATCTTTTCCCATCCTCCGAACCTAGCAATTGCTCGCTAGGAACAGATTCATTTTCTCCCTGCACATTAACTGAAACCAACACCATTTAACACACATTACACAACCTCCTCAGCAGAACCATCTTGGCAATAATAATATAGACAGACAGACATAAATGTAAAGAGGCTTGCTAGCCCCATAAACGTAGAAAACATTATGCGCCAATTATCACTGGAGAAGGAACCATATCAGAACTAAAAATAAAAAGAAACATCATGAACTACAGACAATAATAAAGAAACCTGTGACCTTAAGTCTTCAAATCGTTTGCATACAATGCCCAAATCTGCAGAGTCCATAACTTTGGTTAAGAAGCTGAAAGCATTGGTGGAGTTAAAAAAGGGCTTAAGATCCATTTACCCGGGCTTCCTCTGCTATTGACTTTGCGACGCTCAAGTCCTTCTACTCAAAACCTGAGAATCAAAATATTTGCTGAAGGAGAAAGATAAGCATAAGAGTAAAAGAGATTCAAAGAATTTAGAAACATAGTTGGAAAAATAAGATGTTTCACATGTCAAACATTACTTACATTTCACATGGGGCAATTGCTATTTTCATCCTGTTCTAAAGTGGCTCCTCATTCAAATGGTCTAATCTATCCTATAGGCAAAGTAATACTGGTCTGGCAAGCTCGAAGACAGTCAGAAGTGAACATTCATGGTCAGGTCTCTACCAAAATATTATAATCATCATCATCATCATTGAAGTACAGAACTGATTCGGTTGTATAGTATTTTCCAAAGATTTTATTTTACATGATCTCACTAATCTCTTCGTGATCTGTGTTTAAACCACCTCTACTTCTAGCATGTTCTAGAATTAAATGAATTTAGAAATCAACTGTCTTCAATTGTTCCAATATGATAAAGACATGGGGAATCTCATGAACGAGAGTTTATCAAGTTCGACCCTCAGATTCTGTTTTAACTCATTTGACTGTCAATAGAGTGTATAGCCTAAACTAAGTTTTTCAAGTCACAATTTTGGAAGTCTGAAACCTTTTTCAATGTTATCGTTCCCTTGTTAAAACTCAAGTACGGTTTCCAAAACTCACACAAAATGAGTTGCATGAGCTTCAATTGATGGTGTGAGGCTTCCGTTTGTGTAACTGTGTAACACATGCATGTTTCAATTTTTGTTTTGTACTTGGGCACATATCTTGTTTGTCTATGATTCTTGACACATTAAATGCCTTTGATAAAAAATTGAATAGACTTGTTTCATTGGGCCTTCTACCTAAACATGTTTACTGACTATCTTTATCAAAATCAAGGGTGGATATATCTCCCAACCATGGGTTGTTTTTACAAAGTAGGCAAGAGCCTATAATGCCGTTGAAAGATCCCACATCTGATATGGCTATAATGGCTATGTAGATGTAAAATACATACAAATATACATGGTGTGCAATGATATACATTTCGTCATACAACTTAAGCTTCATAAAACAAATACATACCGTTAGGTGGCCAACTCTTGATTTTGTTCCTCGAGAAGGTCCTCTTTAGCCCAAGCCCAAAAAAAAAAAAAAAAAAAAAGGATGGGAACAAGAAAGGAACAAATTAATTATTTAAAAACAGAAATAAGCATATTCAGACAAAAGAAATACAAACATTCCTTTGACCAAGATACCTTGACACAGCTTCCATTAATTCTGCTTTTGACAGAGAATTGCTGCCACTTCTTAATATTTCTTTCAAAATAAATGTTTAGACACTACTACAGTGTATTTTGAACATGAATTCTCAATAGATGACTCAAAAGAGAAGAAACTCATGAGCATAATACAAATCCTAAAAATGAGTATCAACCTAACAGAAATATCAGCCATAGTAAACGTTGTTACTAATTCTCAAACAACTAGAAAACAATAAATAAGAAAACTTACTTTAAAGATACCTGCTTTATTTCAGGTCCACTTTGAATGGCCAATTCTACTAAGCTATAAACTGTAAATTAATCAAATTTGCATGAATGCATAAGAGACAAAAACAGATAAAACTCCTTGAGATTGTGAGTATCCACCATTGTTCTGACTTTACATCACGGTCCAGGAAAGCTTTGACGGCTTCAGCTGGTTGTGGAAGTACCTCTTGCATTTTGAATTTGCAAACAACAGTTAAGGTAGATCCCAAATTAGAAAAGGTGACAGCAAAAGTGAGATACAGGCATTTGAATGAAAGGTATAGAATACAAGCTACCATATTGTGATATGCTACATTTTGAAAGCTACCAGAGATTGTGAGGCTATCTTTGGTTATTCTTTGAGCAGCTTCTTGATTTTCTAATGAGATATGGAGTCTATTTGTCTGATGTCTTGATGGCCAACATGATGTTGTCTTGCCCTTGGTATCTAACAGACTTTTCCAACAAATCATTTAATTTTCTTCTTTCCACTTGCAATCATGGCACTTCTCAAATATATTGATTATGGAGTTCTGATTCATTGCCTACAGCCCTGGCTTCCATCTGGATGGCATTAAAAGAAAAGATCCTCACTTGTACTCAATTTATCAAACATGATATTTCACTTATTGTGGCACTTCCTATTTTGACTTCCAATCACAGATTTCGGGCCCCAATTCCCAAAGCTTCAGGTAATGTATGCCCTTTCTTTTCGTCTTCTTCAATTTTATTTCATTTCCCTTTTCTCACTTGTTTTGGGTATCAAATGCATTTTCAAGGATTCGAGCCAATCAGTTGGAGTCTATAAAGAAACCAATTTTACTAATGATGAAAACTTTGATACTCTTGCTTCGGTGTGTGGATGATACGCAGGCATAAAACTAAGTTAAACCGTCCAATTTATGAGTTTGGATGTATCATGAATACAAAATGATAATTATCTGACTATCGAATTGGTGGACATTATTAGGCAGTTAAAATTGAAAATTATCCATTTGTTCTATTTCAACAAACAAATGTCCACAAATAACAGGTTAGAACTGTTCAGCCATTCTGATTTTGCGATTGTTACTTTAGTGGGTTTCACAATTTAGTTGATTTGGTTGGAGTCAATAGATGACATGTATAAAATTTTGGCAATCTATTGTAATAGTTTTACCTAACAATCTGTTATAATATTTTTCCCTTTTCAGTTTCATCAATGTAGGATCTAAAATCATTCCCTGTTCAACAAACATACAATGTATTGTATTAAAAAGATACACAAGGAAAATCATTGCACCCATTTCCATGTTGTACCTACTAATTCGATCAAACAAAATCAGTTTAAACCTGCTGTGATAAACTCGCATTCCATGTTGTACCTCCCATCATAAGGAAAAAAACCCTAGAAATCGAACAAATGATGCTGATAAGAATGATGATAACTATAGATCACGTACCTGCCCTTCTGTGCAAAACAGAGCATAGCTAGAAACAACAAAACCCTAGAAATCTAAGGAAGCAACTGATCCAGTGAATCTCCTACTGTAAAACCCCAAATCCAGACAAGTAAACAAAACCATTAAAGATTCAGAGAGAGAGAGGGAGAGAGAAAAAACACCATCGAGACCTTATTCGCTCGCCGCTCTCTCAAAACCTGGGAGATTTGTGAGAGGAATGACATGCAAAGAGAGGGATGGAAGGGAAGGGGGGAGTAGAGGGCCGGGAGAGAGAAAGGAAAGGGAATCGGGGGCGTGGGGGCGGGAGAAAGAAAGAGGGAAGGGAATCGGGGCGTAGGGGGTGGGAGAGAGAGAGAGAGAGAGAGAGAGAGAGAGAGAGAGAGAGAGAGAGAGAAATCGGGGGCGAGAGAGGGGAATCGGGGCGAGAGAGGGGGAATCGGGGCGTAGGGGGTGGGAGAGAGAGAGAGAGAGAGAGAGAGAGAGAGAGAGGAATCGGGGCGAGAGAGGGGGAATCGGGAGCGTAGGGCGTGCGAGAGAGAGAGAGAGAGAGAGAGAGAGAGAGAGAGAGAGAGAGAGAGGTAGGGTTTTTTTTTTGGTATATATAGTGTACACATGGCAGCGCTCGTTACTATACAAAGTGCCGATGAAAGCTAATCTCAACCGTCGTTTATGGTTCATATTCTTGTAGGGCCCCCATGACATATATGCATTTTATCCAAGCCTACCATCTACTTTTCCAGATTATTATAAAGTTTGATCCCAAAAATGAGGGAAATCTAAACCTAGAGTGGATTACACCACAAGAAAACAATGGTGATTGCTTTGGAATTTGAAATTAAAATTAAAATAAGAAATACACAAGTTGTATACCGAATTTCCAAGTCCATGTGCAAAACTGGAGCGGATTGGGTGCGGCCTGTGCCTCACATAAGATGGTGCGGTCCTTACAGTGGGGCCCACTTTAATATATGTATTCTATATCTTCTCGATTCATCCATTTTTTCAGATCATTTTAAGACCATTAACCTAAAATTGAAGAAAATCCAAATCCCAGGTGGACCATACTTTAGGAAAAAGTGGTGAATTAACGCCCTACCATTAAAAACTTGCTAGGGACCACTGTAATTTTATTTTCCATCAAACCTGTTGATAACTTACAAAAACCTGGATTAAGGGGAAAACAAATATCCGCCTGATCTAAAACTCATGTGGCCCATTTATGGGCAATGACCACTTTTTCCTATGTCATGGTCCACTTGAGAATTAGATGTGCTTCATTTTAAAGTTCAAATCCTACAATGATATTTAAAACTGATGGACGATGTGGTACATCAAGGTGGGCCCTACGTGCAAAACTGCTGTTTTAGTAGGTACTAGGTTTGTGACCTCAATATTGTTTTTGGGCGCCAGACCCCATGGCAACTTACCACCATTTAAAAAATGGTGGTCTCATACACCCCACTTGTATATTTATACACAATCTGAACAGTACAAATCGCTTACTGAGTTGTGGATGGAGCATGGTTCAAAAACAACATCGAGCAGATGATGGTATACACTTGATTTCTCACTTGCAATTTGAACCACTCATTAATTTCCTTTTAACCATTTATTTGGCAATCATTAATTGAATGGTTGGGATTGCTTATAAGTGTGATTTTAGAGATATATTCGGTCCCAAGATATACCCACAACATAGATGGTCTCTGAGGAAGATGGGTCACCAGTATTTTATAAATAATTGGACTGATGATGGTGTCATATGTGAGGGTGCGGGTAAATGCGTTTTGTTTGGAGCAATTGATGAACAAGGTGGACTTCACATGATGCATGGTCTAGAGAATGATGAAACTTTTCTAGTATGATAAATATGGATTGCCCGTTTCCTATCCAGTGATTAGTTTCACCATTTCAAAACAATGGGCCATGTAGTTTACTGATTTGAACTGTTGATTTGATTGGCCTGATCTGGATGGCTTACAGACCATGCCTGTCTTTCAATTAGTCTTCCAGATGTATAATCTCTGATCCTTCAATTAGATTCCAGTAGATAGGCAATTTATTAAAAAATTGTGACAACATTTTAAGTTCGATGAAGAGAAAGCCACAGAAACAATGGTTAGGAACATTTGCCATCATATCTACGTTTCAGAACCATGGGTTCAATTGTGCAAATGAAAGAAAATCTGAGCTCACTGTAGTTCCATCATTATGCATTATGCAGAATATGATACTTAAAAATAAGGGAAAATTGGTGTGGAATTCCTTTTAGGTTCACATTGTAAAGAAATTGTTTCCTATTTAATTACTACAATCAGGCAATGACATTAATGGATACTGTGAAATAAATCAAACATTAAATGAATTGTTTGTGCCGATTGAAGTATATAAACATATAATCGAAAGATATATAACAAAAAATACATACATCCTCAAGTTACAATTATAAAATACGATCCAAACATCTCATCACCATATAGTCACAATTCCACCATTCGTCACTCTGTCTGGTCAGTTTTCACGTGCACATCATCACAGTTTCTACTGTGAGAAAAACGTCTGGAAAAAAAGAAAATCGTGATTAAAACTGGGAAGTTATCTGCTAGAATTTGGTTGATTAAATCTATAAAAAATCAAAGCATATACCTGACTTTAAAAACTAATAATGAATAAAACACGAAGTATAAGTTTCTAGAGCATTCACTTAGTGTCTTGATGAGGGTTGCAAGGGGAGCCAATAGTTCTAATATCCAAACCTTGATTTGATAGGCTCGCTATAGATGGAAGATGCTCCAAATTAAAAATCTTACAAAACGAAGCTTCTAATTCATCCATCAATGTCCTATAAAAGACTGTTAAGAAAATAATACATTAATTGTCCTAGAAAAGCATGGCCAAAGATTAGATGACAAATAGTTCTCAATTACATTTGTCTGCGTAATAAAAAATAGAAAACTTTCAGAAGTTGCAGGAATATTACTAACAAGAACGCATTTCAAGCTCTGAATGTGAAATTACTATACTCATCCAATATAGGCTCTAAAGCATGTATATTACTAACAAGAACACATTTCAAGCTCTGGATGTGAAATTACTATACTCATCCAATATAGGCTCTAAAGCATCTATATTACTAACAAAAACACATTTCTAGTTCTAGATGTGAAATTACTATATTCATCCAATATGGGCTCTAAAACATGGATTGAATGCAAAAAAGATTCAAATGCATTGGCTCATCAATGAGTTCTCTATCTACAACAAAAATTAAGCTATTTATAAATATTGTAACATCACCAAACAATATAAAGTAAGCATAAAATAGAGTTTAAGCCAACACATGTGGAATTGTGATCATCCACATGCAGCTGCACATGCCAACATGGATATGTGTTTGAGATCCCAACATGCCAACATGGATATGCGTGAGATGGCATATCAGGTGAGCAGACAACTTGAAGTTTGCACAAGAGACCAATGGTCCACTCTGATGTTCATGTGAAGTCCACCTTGATCACTAGGTGCATCACCCCTATTAGACCCTAGGCTCAAAACTCAGCTACATCCATGATTCAAGGAGACTACACAATTAGAAACAGTGTACATGGCAATGCTAACCCTCCAAGCTATTTCCCTTGATTGCACTCAATTCATTGATAGGCTTGACTTTTGTGCCATAGGCCTAAATTTTAGTGGGGCATCTAATGGTTGGAGAGGATCGATTTCATATAATCAGCATGGCAGGTCATGTAAAAATTAAGCTCGACTCGGCTTGAAATAAGTTTCAAACCGAGTTCAATCGAGCTTTTTTTAGTCGAGTCGAGTGAGCTAACTGAGCTAACTCAGTCCGTGCACAGCCATAAGATTGAATAGGTTTCGATAACATACACGTTATAGACTGCCATGAGATAAACGTGAAATAATTAATTAATTGCTCTTCCGTGGTGAATTTTGGAAATTTTGGGGGAGGTATCTGTAATGTTCTGAAATTAGAGGAAGATATATGTAAATGTCACGTGAGGGGAGGTAGGTGCTATTAACCCTTTGTAATAGGATTGATGGGCAAGGTAGTTGCGGTGGGACTACAATTGCCTGCTGACGCTGTCGGTAGGCAGTAGTTGCTAGACTGTGCTCTGTGGGCCCCACCATGATGCATGTATTTTATCTATGCCATTCATCTATTCTCTAAATAACTTTTCCAGCCATGAGCCCAAAAATGAGGAAGATCCAAATCTAATGTGGACCACACCATAGTAACATTGGTAATTAAATGCTGACCATTAAAAACTTTTTCGGGCCACAGAAGTTTTGGATGAAGCTGATATTTGTGTTTTTCCGTCATCTGGGCACTACACCAAAATCGTCATTTAGGAACGGTTCTAAACCGCTCCTAAATGCTTCAGGAACGGTTCAATACCGTTCCTAAAAGAGGCGTCGTAGAAAATCAGAAACGGTTCAAAACCGTTTTGGGTACCGTTTCAACGGAATTTAAGGAATGGTTTTAAACCGTTCTGGTGCCAACGGTCACATTTTCGAAACAAAATTATAGATACGGTTTTGAATGCTTGCTAATGTTGCCAATGGTCAGATTTTAGGATGGAATTTTAAAAACAATTTTAAACCACCAAAAGTAAATTTCGGACCATTCATGTTATGGGCCCAGCTTTGGACGGCTAACACTTGACGACAACAACTATCATTGGTTTAGGATCCTTACTCTTGCTCCCACTTCAGCTTGAGTGTGTGTGCGTGTACCAAAAAAATAATATTAATAAATAATAATAACTATCAACGATTTTAACAAGGACGCTACTACCTTTAACGGGACTTGGTTAACATGAGCCTTGTGGGACCCACTAAGATGTCAGTGTGATATCTACTCCATCCATTACTTTTACTAGCTCGTTTGTTAAGGAAATGATCCAAAAAGACCCCACTACATGAAAGAATGCATGTGGACAGAAACGTCCAGCGTTGAAACATTCTTGGTCCCACCGGGATGTTTGTATGCCCCTAACTCGTTTGTAAGGTCCCCACAGGTACGAAGGGAAAACACAAATATCAGTCTTGACACAAAATTCCCTCACACAAAAAGTTTCAACGGTGGACATTCAAATACCCGCTGTTTGCAGTGGTCTAGCTCATTTGATTCCTCATTTTTGGGCTCATGTAACAAAATGAGCTGGTGAAACGGATAAACGTAGTAGATTCCACACAAACGGATAAACTGTTTGCAGTGCCAACAGTTTTTTTTTTCTTATAAATTTCCTCTCATTTAGGTAAATTACATGAAAATGCATTGGATAAACAGAAATAGGTTAAAACAGGGTGTTGTACCACATTTACTGCCAAAAGCCACTTGCGTAGGAAATCAGTACTACAAAAAAGCATGGGACCTACCTTTTTCATGGTACTGCTGTCCTACACAAGTGTCATGGGGGAATGATCATAAGTTACCACAAATTGTGGTACCTGCAAGGTGAAAGTAGAGGGAAAAGAAATTTTAATTAGGTCGTCCAACAATCTAAATCTTCTCTCAAATAAAATTACAGTACGCTATATTTTAGTAGGGTCATGAGATACAGGATTAGAGGTAATGGGGAATGGATCTTGAAAGCATGGAGCCAAAACAAAAGCTCAGAACATCATAAAGCAGCAGGCCAGGTTCTGAACCAGCAGCTACGGTTGAAGGAGCTTGAACGCTTGCATTTTCAGCAGGTAATGGTGTGATCAAGGCCAGTCTGGCATCCCTCTCCAATTACTGGATGTATTGGTGGATGTAACTGTTGAAGGAAACTAAACGTGTCAAAAGCACATATGGACATATATCTAACCATAGGGAAATTGGATTTGTGTGCTTTACCTATAAAGGCTGCTCTCTGATAACTCTGGGCTCTTCAACTCAGGCAAATTGCTTAAATCCATCCATAAGTTCCCATAGCCTAGGTTGTGCTGGTAATACATGTTGTCCAATCTTAGAGACAGAGCTTCCTTGTCAATGGATCCGTATTGGTGGGCTCCCATGGTTGCACCACCCAGGAAATCTTCAAGCTTGTGAGAGGAAGATAGCATCACTCCTTCCATCAACAAAGAGATAGACATGACTTTATTTTTAGAACCTATTTAAAAGAAACACAAAGACAAACCACATATCTTAGCAGTCAGGCCACAATTCAAAAAACTCAACCAAAAAACAAGAGAGAAAAGAGGGCTCCTACTGACCTTGTAACACCTCTATACTGTGATGTTCTCTGCCCAAATGCATCAATGGATTTCCTATGAATTGGCTGCTTCTGGCCCACCTTCCCACCCCTCTTCTTTGTGTCCATGGCTACAAAATCAGCCCCACCATGGGAAGATTCTCCTGCACATGTTATGAGAGAGTTGATGTCCTGCAAGCCAACAATCAGTATCACTTGATAAGCTTTTGAATATTCATTTCTATTTGGACACACACACACACACACACACACACACACACACACACACACACACACACACAGAATCATCAATATTGATGGAAGAGAATCATCAATATTGATGGTATTTAATAAAATTTTCCAAAAAAAAAGGCCTGAATTGTTGGTCTCAGCCCCGTCGACACTTGCTTTATTTCTGCACTCTGCCAGTTTTCATCCACTAGGAAAGTATTCATTGAGCCAACCAGATCAAATTAAAGAATCCATGGACCTACTCAACTTTTTAATTTGTTGCTGAAAAATATAGAAACAAAAGTATAATGTCCACAAATAAGAAGAAAATGATCCCACAAATGAAGGGAAAAGGCTGCTTTCAAATTTCCACAGGCTTCATAGCAAGCTCTTGTTTTCAAAAATAGAAACCACCTTCTTAAAAATGAATACTCAAATAAAACAATCTGATAGAAAACCGAATGTCGAAGTTGAGTCATGAAAAGGACTCTAAAATATTTATGTCACTAAAAGAAGGTAGGATCACTCAAAGGGAAGTAGTTCCCATCCACACAAGATCCCAAACCATATGCAAAGAAAAAATGAGAATAGGAAATCATTAAGCAATTCAAGTATAAATTACAGACCTTAATTCAGTCTGAGATAAGTTTAAGGTTTATATTGTATGGAGGATAATTTACGGTATTACCATACATCAGCAAGAACAATCAATAGAAAAGCAAAGTAATAAATTAATAATATAAGCCAAGAGAATTTCACCTGTGCCAACTTCCACTAGCACTAGAAGAATACCCTACAATGTTTCCAATAGCCATCCATGAGCAAAATATTGCATTTGCTGGATTTTTTTGGTCAGGCCCTGTCATAACATAAATAAATCTTGTAGCACATTCTTCAAAAACATTGTAAGCTGGACCCTACAATGGAAACAATACCGGGAAGTCAACAGACATCCAAACAAGATGTTAAACATTAGAAGATGATTTATGCATGGTAGTAGATGTCATCGTATAAAGTAGATTAAACATAGAAGGCAGCACAACTATTTCAACAAGCTTACTTGCACTGTATTGTTAGCCAAATCTAGCATCTAGAAACCAAAGGCATGCACTTGAATTACAAATGAAACTACTCATGAGAAGATGGCAAAAACATTGTATATACTACTGTCTGGATACATAAGCTATTAATAAAGATAGAGAAACCATGATAACAGCACACCAAAGTCCAAATCCAACTAAGAAGGAATGGCCAACCCTTCAGATAATGATATTATCCAGAAAAGAGTGATGAAGGCAGGACACTGAAACTGATCATAAGATTTTACTACTCACATGATTGTCAATTGAAAATTTTTCAGAAAAAGCTTAAAAATCAAAACCCATCAAGCAATCTGATGTTTCAGGCCAAACGATCAATAGATAAACAACATGATATTGAACTCTTGAATTGACAAACCTGACAGCATATAATCATTCATGATATTGAACTCTGATGCAAGAAGCAAATCTCTCCTATACAGATACTTGAAAATAGGTAACAACAATACAGTGTTAGCCAAACTGGTAAAGACTACTTTTAGTAAAGTGTTTTATCTGTGATATAATTCCTTACATTGCAGTGATGATCGAAGCCATCAACACATTTGTCACAAACCTGCATTACATCTATCATGTCCAGTCTATAGAAACAACTAATCAAGTAAGCTATACAATCAAAACATATATACAGTCTAAAAAGGTTAAGTGTCCAAAAAAGTATTAGACTATTGTCGCTAATCGATGAACTCAGTAAAGCAATGATGTTATGCAACAAATGAGCCAATTCCAACTTCACCTAAAGTCGAATGATATCCATCTGGCTCGGGCAATTCGACGTTTCCTTTGATAATGATATCGATGACAACCTTGTAAAGATCTTCTTGAAGAGGCTTGCCATGAATCATTTGGGGCCCATCTGCCAAAATAACTCGCCCTTGAGCAACGAGCTCTTTACGCCAAGAGTACAACTTGCATGGCCGCATTCTCTCTACTTATTAATGATTCCCAACTAAGGGTCCACCAGTGGATTGTCGATTCTCCGATTGAACTGAATCCATGTGTTGCTGCTGTGATAAAGTTCCACACCATGTGTTATATACGATAATTGAAGAAAAATTATTACTATTTAAATTTTAAAAAGAAGGATTTCAATGAAAATTGACCTGCATCATCTCTTTGATACCCCCAATTTGGTCCGTAAGAAAATCTATTTTAGAAGATAGCTCTTGAATTTTGAACGATTGCTCTTGAATTGTGAACGATTGCTCTTCTACTTTTCCTTTATACGAAGAAATTTTTCAAGAGCTGCAGCAGACCCCCTGATTTGTGATTGGGAAATGGTGGTCCCAACACCTCGAACACGACCCTTTGTATCAGGACCAAACACTTGAGTCAATGGATCGTTGAGGATGTCGTGGGAATTACTTCCTTCGCTAGCAAGTAACTCTTTAACTTTTTCCTGCAATATTATACAATTACATAAGTAATATATTGACAGTAAATTTAAATTCTATAAACTTAAGTTTAAGACAATGAGATTACCACATGTGAAGCCACATTACTATGAATAGAACCATCCTTTTTTGTATGGGTTTTAATCCATACTTCAGTCCTACTAATCAGGGTTTCTCCATCTTTCTTTTATCGTTGCTATATTTGGATGAATTTCACATTGTTAGTTATTAAGAATACAAAGCAACTAAAAAATTTAAGTTACATATAACTATCAATACTTACCATTTCTTCCCGATTCTCACGTGGCCATGCCTGCCACTCGTATGGTAAATTTTTAAATTTTTCCTATTCTCGGCATTTTTTCCTTTGTTCTACAATTCTGGGATCCGAATTATGTTCAATGAACATTTCCCAATCTTCAGGCCTAACTCTTGGTGGATGGTTGTTTAATTTGGAATCAAGATTTGAATGAGGATCGAGGTACTTCATCCTCAATTTACACTTGTACTTCCTGAACTATCGGCATGCTTTTAAAACATTTCTCCTTGTAAGACTGAGGAACAACAAACTCGTCCTACAAGAAAATTTGAGATTAAATTTAGTTGAAGCAAAAAAAGAATAATGATTAATTTATATCATAAGAAATTTTGTTGTATCTTACCTGTAAGAGCTTCCAGAGTTCTTCTTTCTTACTCATTGGCACTGCACGCCAATCCTTGATGGCAATAGAGACATGGGTGCGAACCAACTCTCCACTTCTTGTAGTCAACCTATGCGAGTGTTCGCCCACGGGTAGTCCAAATGCATTTAAGCTGCTTACAAGCTTATTTTTTGACCGCGATGAAGTTCCTAACACATACAAAACTTATGTTGTATCAAAATAATATTATTTAAAATAATGTATTAAATAATAAGGTATTGAAGGAAATATATTTACCTGCATTTTTTTATGCCTGTGCTTGTGAAGTTGACATATTCTCCTCAACTATTGACATGTCTCAGCTCACCTATAGACACAAATTTATATAAGAAGAAATCATCATACAAATAGATATTCATTTATCAAGATTTTTTTTACATCAGATAAAAACGTCAAATGAATCAACACAAAGTATGATAACAAAAAAATTACCTATAACTCATAGCTGATTTCCTTTGTAATATTTTCTAAATTTGTATTCTCGCCCCTAGAAGAGGAAAACAGAGTCAGATTTTCAAGTGTGTCCATGTCTTTCGTCAATCTTTTTGGTGACATTAAAACAACATACCATCTGGGCCTTGTTTGATCCTTGGAGTAGAATACTTGACTTGCTTGGGATGCAAGTATGAATGGTTCATCTCCTTCTTTCTCATGTCCTTTCAATTTCTCCATATTTACTATTACCAAATTTGACTCAGGATCAACAATACATCCATTGGTCTTATCTTCCACTCTGACCCAATCACAATAAAATACCGTTTGACGAAAGACGGTGTAATCTAACTCGATTATCTGTTTTACTACTCCATAATAGGTAGCCTCATCTTCCTTGTAATTCTTATCTTTAGCACTTGCCCCGTATTTAGTGATGGCTTTCATGGACACCACACTATTTTGTGTTGACTTAGTAGTCTCGTATTCACTTGAAGAGAATACAAAACCATTCACACGATACTTGTTATAGCATTTTGCCTTAAACGTAGGGCCATCTACTAATCGTTTCAATTGTGAACTCGCCCTCAATAAATTCCAACTGTAAATAAGAAAAAAGTAATAACTATATATGAACAAATATATCAATTAAATGAATAATTAGAAAAATACCTCCTTTCATAACCAATTGATGAAATCATGTTCATTATTCTTCGACACACTGCCATTTCTTCTTTGCCCCTTTGATGTGGTCGGTCCTAAATATTTCGTACTTCCTATATGAAATATATGTAAGTATTTATCCAATTACTACAAGTGATTTGATATTTTAGAAAATTTATCTACTTACCTTTTCCATTCATAAATTCCATTGTAGCAGTGTAGAACCCATCTGCGTACTTGTTGATATTGTATGTTAGTTAAGTATATATTCTTGCCATTATCCAAAGGCTCTTCATCGCACACCCTATCCTCATCCAAGAACCTTTGACGCATATGCTTGTGACTTCCTCTCTCACCGTTTTGCATGTACTCCATGCAATATAAAATAAATTCTTCTACAATGTAACGCTCTGCAATACACCCTTCAGGATGTGCTGTATTCTTTATGTATCCTTTATAAATCTTCATTAACCTGATGGAGGCATCCAGTTAATAATATATTGTCAATATACGCTGAAGTCTAAATGAATCACATCAAGGTTAGATATTTACCGTTCAAAAGGATACATCCACCAAAATCTAACTGGACCGCAAGTTAATGCTTCGTCAGCTAGATGTACCATAAGGTGAATGCTAATAACAAAGAATGAAGGAGGAAAAAACTTCTCTAAAACACAAATTGCCACAACAACACGTTGTTTGACGGTAATGATGTTATCTGCACTAATTGTCTTCGAGCACAGGACATTAAAGAAGTAACAGACATGCTGAATAGCAGTTCACAACGTCTTATGCTCTGAGAAAGCATGTTGTAGCAACACAAGTAGTAACTGACACATAATGACATGATAATCATGCGACTTTAGTCCCTTTATCTCGAGAGTTTGTTAGTTCACAAGATGTTTAAATCTGGAACTATGCCCTGTAGGAACCTTCAAGTCATGCAATGTTTAACAAAACAATTCTTTCTCCTTGCGACTTGAAGTAAATGGTGCCTTTGGTTTAATAGTTTTGTCATCCGCTTCTTTAAGCCATAAGTCTTTCATTATGTTCATTTTTTTCAAATCTTCCCGTGCACTTATATCATCCTTAGTTTTATCTTTGACTTCTAGAATCGTCGACAGAAGATAATCACCAACATTCTTTATAACATGTATTACATCCAAGTTATGTCGAATCGGTAACTCCTGAAAAAACACAATTATGATGGAATGTTAAGTTTTTATTCACTGACATACATGCAAATGAAAGTAACAAGTTAAAGAAATCACCTTCCAATATGGCAAGTCGAATAGGATCGATCTTTTGTACCAAGCAGTTATATTCCCAATCGAATCATCATTGTAACTTTTTCGTTTCTTCCCCTTCGATTTATCGATATCCATCTGAATACCGATTACCTTCGCTTCAACCTCTGAACCACTAAATCGATGAGAAGGTCTTCCTTCTTCTACTTTATTATTGAATGCCGCTTTTTGGGTCCTAAAAACATGATTAATAAGAAGAAATCTTCGATGGCCCTGATAGGAGTACTTCTTGCCACTCTTAAGTCGTTCAACGACGGTTCCCTCAGCACAAACAGGGCAAGCATATTGTGCAAGTGTAACACATCCTGATAAACTCCCATATGCAAGAAAATCATGAATTCCCCACATTAAAATGGCTTTCAAATTAAAAATTGTCTTTGAATGAGAATCATGAGAATCATATGTTGACACTTCATTAAGCCACAAATTCTTCAACTCGTCAATCAACAGTTGTAAGTAGACATCAATGTCCTTACTCGGTCCTTTTGGACCTGGTATCAATACAGTTAACATTGAAAATTCTCTTTTCATACACATCGAAGGGGGTAGATTATATGGCACTATAATGACAGGCCAACAACTGTAGATACTACTAAGATGTCCAAATGGGTTAAATCCATCAGTTGCAAGCCCTAAACGTACATTACGGAATTCTTCAGCAAAACTTGGCCACTTGTTATTTATTACCATCCAACTTGATGAATCATATGGATGCCGATAACACCACTATATTCTTTCAGTTGACAATGCCAAGTCATTTGCTCCGCTATCCATGGCACACTAGAAATAACGTTTTTTTTTAAAAAAAAATTACTTATTAATTTTTTTAACAAAAGGTATATATGATAATATTAAAATTATATTTGACATTGAATGCACACCTGTATAGCCTCTGTAGCCTTGGTGTCAGAGGAAAATATCTCAAAACCTTCGATGGAACTCTAACGCCTTTTTTCTTTGCCAAGTAATCTGACCTCCATCTCGAAGTATGACATGTTGGACAATTTTGTCTATCTTTATACTCTTTCCAATAAATAATACAATCATTGGGACATGCATGTATAGTCTCATAAGTCATTCCCAATGTGTTGATCATCTTTTTCGCTTGATATGTGCTCACTGGCAACGTGTTTTCTACTGGTAACAACTTCTTAACCAATTGAAGAAGATCATTAAAGCTGTTATCAGACCAACCATTACATGTCTTTAAACTATACAACTCAACAGTAACCAATAATTTTGTGAGTTCTCTAGGGCAAGAAGGGTATAAAGATTGTCTTGCATCATCAAATAAAGCCTTATATCTTTCTGCATCAAGGTCTTCATGACAATTTTCATTTCTTCTAAGATCATCCATAAGAGTATCAGCATGCTCTCCAATATTTCTAAATGCATCATTAACAAGTTCCTCCATTCTAGGATACTCATCATCGGATTGATCATCAAACGTCGATGATGATGGTTTCTCGTTACTTTTCATAAGACTTTCACCATGAAAAATCCAATGTGTGTATGACTTATCAATACCGTTAATGAGCAAATGCTCATGAATCTCTCCAAGAGTGAACATCCCACTCCCATTTATACATTTCACACACGGACACGAATAATGATAAAATCCACCACCGTTGTTCTTTGTAAACTCAATAAAATGCATAAGTCCATCCAAATATTCTGGACTTAACCTATGTTTGTCCATCCATGCTTTGTTACTTAATGACGACATTCTGCAACAAATGAGATATTCAAGTCAATTTTGATGCTCAAATGATGGTTGGACCCTACTGACTAAATGTGTTTAAAGTGAATAAACAAATTTTGATGCATTCTTTAGTGAAATAAAACAAGTTTTTTATTTCCATTTTCAATCGCAAGTATGATAATAAACTAAAATAATAAAAAAACATTGCGTCTCTTTTTTAGACTCAACGGGCAGATTTGGTAGTTCCACGCTAGGACCCTTAGGTCAACGTGAAAGCAGGCTCCAAAGGAGCTACTGCTCAGAAAGCACAGGTAAAGGTGTTTCCTCTTCTACCAAATGGGTTGTTGTTCTAAAGAAATTTAACCTAACAATAGAACCGTAAACAAGGTTTTGATACCAATTTCAACAGAATATAAATGAAGTGACAAAATATAAATTAAGCATACCAAATTCAATATCAAATCCATTAAACTAAACAATAGAACCGTAAATCGAGAGAGAGGCTTGAGATCGGGAGAGGGCGATCGAGAGAGAGGGAGATCAAAAGAGGGTTGAGATCGGGAGAGGGAGATCGAGGGAGATTGAGATTAAGAGAGGGAGAGAGAGAGGGAGACGCAGATGGCGATGGCGTAAGGAAATAAGGGATTTAGGGCATTTTGGTGTAAGGAAATGAAGAAAAATATTCGGTAGTCTGCGGTATACACAGTAACGTGGCTCTCGGGCCATGTGGGGTCCACTAAGAGGTTATTAATAGAATCCATTCCGTCCATTTGTTGCAAAATAAAACAATAAAGTATAATCATAATACATAAGAACATCAAATACTCAATTAGGACACACCAACAAAAAATGGAAACAACAGAGTATAACAGCAACTAGCCGAGTACGGTTCATTACCGTTTCAGATTAGAAACGGTTCTAAGCTGTTTTTGAACCAAACATCCAACCGTACCAGAAACACGATTTTGGTGTAGTGTCGATGCACTCCTAACCCGAGGGGAGCTCGTTCTAGACCAAGCGGGGCTACAAATTGTAAGGGAGACGTAATAAGCTCGTTCTAGACCAAGTGGGGCTACAATGTTTAGAAATGAGTTACACAGAGTTACATAGACAATAGACCTTCTGGTGATCCAAACCGTTTAGAAATAGGAAACTGTTTTGAAATAGTTAACAGCTAAAACAGGGAGGACAATTCAGTTCCCGCTTGTAAGGGAATTAGTTACCAGTGAATAATATTGGGAAAGAAGAATATTCTTATTTGAATTAATGTCTTCCTTGAAAGTCTAAAGTGAAATTTCTAAAGGAAAAGACAAGGACATGAAAAGCACAATAGAAGTAAATAATATATAATGGAAGAAAAAAGAGAATAAAACTTACAACAATGAGCTTTCCAACCTTTTCTGGCCTCTTTGCAATCTTAAGTACAGTAGCAGCTGCGGCTCGAGATGATGTCCTGACCTGTATGTTCACTCTCAATCATTGTAGGAAGGTAAAAGAGAAAAACTGAATATTTTGAGTTTTATAATAAATATTTGTAGATTACAGCTATTTCTGAGACTACATGAAGATAACTGTTTGCCAGACACAAGAACAAATCGAAGTTCTAAAGACTCATTTGGCCTCACCTTTGAAACCCAAGGCAGGGCCTCACATGGATGGACCTTAAAAACCCATTTGGGCTACCCATCCAGTTGCATCCCCACCTATACTCATAGCCAAGGTTTTAAAAAATCATGACTCCGACCTCCTTTTTTTTTTCCTGAGTTGCTGAACTGGGACTTATGCCTTACTTTCTCAATCAAGCACTATCTAATAGTCTATTGATGTAGGTTGATTACAATCAACAAGTTAGATATATAAAGAATACATAATATCAAAATTAAGACAATCAAATTCTGAAGTAAAGAAATTAAGCGCAAATGTTTTGTTTATTTCATCAAAACTACTAGTGAGCAACAACATGGTATAACACATAAGCAACAAGGTGAACTTTAAAAAAGTGTTAGATACTTATATCTGCTACCCGTTCACTTATACCTAAAAATAGAAATTGCCACTAGATTAACCTATATATGGTGAGTCCTATAAATGCAACGTCAACAACTGCTCCAAATTAAAGTTCAAAACTCGTAGGCATCGCTCACAACTGACCAAATCAACTAGGATCAGGAGACCAAAAGAAAACTCTGAAAGAACTCATCAACAACTAGCATTCACTCGAATTGACTCATAAGTAACAGGTTGGCGGTGACTTTTCTGAGAAAACTGAACCTAAACCGGGCATCTCTTGAAATTTTAACTTCTTTCAGTTTTTCCAGAAGGCATAGCTGATAATATTAGTTAACTTGCAGAAAATAACGGTCATATAAAACATATCTAACACATTTAAAACTTTTATAGAATGAAAAAAAAAAAAAACCATTTACAACTATAACCTAATACCCACCTAGAATGCAAAGCACCACACATCTTTTCAGGAACTTTTGGACTGTAGAAGCTATATGAGTAATGATCTCTATAACCTGTTGTTGAACCTGCATTCATTCACGAGAATTTGACTGCACTGCTATACATAAAATATTAAAAATAAAGGACAAAATGAAAGGTTGAAGTACCTGAACATTTTTCTCACCCCATCTAGGAACAGCACAGAGAAAATGGATTAAGATTTCTGCAGATTGGTCAAGGTTGTGAAGACCTTCTACTGCCTATTTTAACGAGATAATTGCTGCCAACAGAATAGAGCTTACTAAGTACATCTTTTTTTTTCTTTTTTTTTTTGAGAGAGATGACAAGAATTAATATTTTTATTAAACCACTGCTAAGAGATCAAGGCATGCAACAAAAGAATACAAGGAAGCCGCAGCTATGAAAAACAGGCAAAAAGGGAGGCAGATCTCGCCTCCCAGCAATCTCTAACTAATTTAAGCCAAATCAAAGAATCATGCCAAAGAGCCAAACTCAGGGAATTCATATATAAGCCGGAGCCCATCATGAGAAAATCATGTCCCCAAGCACACTCCCTGTGATTTGCGGTAATATTATAAGTGATCACTTAAACACGGGACTCTGTCATAGCCCATACTTCTACTGGAGCATTACGAAACAAAATGAGGTACCTGTAAACCAATTAAGTCATCTGACGGACAGTAAGGCAACTAGTTAAGAAAGAACAAAAAACTCTCATATAACTCCACACCTTGCTTTCCACAAAATAAGTCAAGAAATGGAAGAAACAGAAAAAAATAGCAGAATGGAAACCAGTAGTGCACCTCGATCAAAAAAAAATAAAAATAAAAACTCACAATTTTACCAATGTATGAAAAGGTGTGAGTACGACATCTGATAGTCAAGGCTTTCCCATCATTGACACACCCAGGCATGCATGAATTAAAAGTATAATCATTGAAGACCACCAACAACCTGGTCAAGTCTTAAGAGACTGAATGCACAACAACAGCAGCAGCAACAAAAAAAAAAAAAAAAAAAAAAAAGAAGTTCATGTACCCTGAGAGTATCCAATTTAGGCCCTTCTAAGGTATCATAGTAGCGATTTACTGGTGACATTTTTCTTATAATTAATTTAATTTGACTTATTTCTAGAAAACTTGAGGCATTGCAAACATATCTCTCTCATGAAACTCATACTTTCCTGTCACTCTTTTTCTGTATGCAACATTTCCTACTGATACAAAACCACCAACTTGTCATTGGCCCTCAAATAAGAAACTAAGGCCATCATTCAATGCATGACATTAGAAAAGTTTACGAGATCAAGCAAATGTGAACCAATCGAAACAAGAAGACCTGTTCTTTCGCCCTTTGCCAATCAAAGATTGAGTTCCTACAAAAGAGAATATTTAGAAGATGTGAGAAGTCCAGATTGGGTCCATTTACCATGTATTACAAATAGCTCCAGTGCAAGTGAATTAACCACAAATTCAGATATATTCCTGTGAGAAAGACTCAAAAACAAGTAAACATATTCAGTTACAAAATCCAAAGCCGACATTAGTGTGAGTCCATCCAAGCTGCCCAACTCTCATGGGTGCCATTGAAAAACCAAACATTCAGGCCTTTAAAGTTAACACATCAAACAACATAAGGTGAAAAGGGCCATTACAAAAATAATAGTCTGTTTGGACGGAAAGAACATCACCCACGTACAAAGAGATTGATAATATCAGGATTCTATAACCCACTAGCACAGTATCACAGACCATGGTTTTACTTAGGACACATGAGTAAACCTGACATTTTAATACCAGTGACCTGCAATACAGACTTAAGTATCTACAACTGACGGTATTATAGATACTAGGTGTTAAAATGCCTGACTAAACCTATACATACTACAGTTTGATTCACTGATAGCCCTTCCAAATAGTTAAGGGGTGAATTTGGATGCCCACAGGAAGGCGAGGCAGACAGAATCCTTCCAATCCCAAATTAATATCTGTTGTTTTCCAGATGATGGATGGTCAGATACTGGCCTGAAACGTAACAGATGTTGATTTGAGGTGGAGAAACCCAATCTCACTAGGTGGTGTTTGGGAGCTTGGAAAATAAAAGGTGAAAGTAACATTTTCTTTCAAAGTGAACTCCCAATAAGGGGAAAAATCTCGTTTCTTGGAAAGTATTTTCCGCACAAATATTTCCCAAGCTCCCAAACAGGCCCTTACTAAAGTTCCAGTTCCTACCTAAACCAAGCATACAACGGACAGATAGACATCCGGTGTTGACAGTGACAGGTACATCCAAACACAGCAATTTTACATGACTGATCAATTCCATCCATGGAAAGAGAGATAACAGTCAAGGAGCTTCGATTTTGCTCAAATCCAACAAGTTTTGAATTTTGGCATATTCATGGTCGATCATTCACCGAATTTGAAGAAATTCGCATCGAATGGAAATTGCAAGCTGCGGTGAAATTAGGGTTCCATATTTCACATCCTGATTTCGCCGAATTCGTGACGAACGAAAAACAGAATCGCAGCAGAGTGCGAAACGGTTGAGTTCGGCGAATCTGGGAACCGAACGACTGCTAAAAATATCAAAAGCGTGATTTTATTCCTGCAATCAGAGAAAAAAATGGTCGATTAGAAGAAGAGCGATCGAACTCACAAATTAGAAGATGGTTTTTCCGTGGATTCATAGCTTCAGAGAGATCGGGAGAGGGAGATCGAGATAGAGGTTTAAGATCGGGAGAAGGAGATCGAGATAGAGGTTTAAGATCGGGAGAGGGAGATCGTAGGAGGGAGATCGAGGGAGATTGAGAGGGGTTGAGATCGGGTGAGAGGGGTTGAGATCGGGAGAGGGAGATCAAGGGAGGGAGATCGAGGGAGATTGAGAGAGGGAGAGGGAGAGGGAGAGGGAGACGCAGACGGCGATGGCATAAGGAAATAAGGATTTAGGGCGTTTTGGGGTTAGGAAATGAAGAAAACATTCGGTAGTCTGCGGTAATTGACAGTAATGTGGCTCTCGGGCCATGTGGGGTCCACTCAAAAATTACTAATAGAATCCATTCCGTCCATCTATTTCAAAATAAAACAATAAAGCATAATAATAATAAATACGCACATCCAACACTCAATTCGGACACACCAACAAAATAATGGAAACAACAACGTATAAAGCAACTAGTCAAGTACGGTTGACTACCGTTTCAAATCAGAAACTGCTCTAAGCCGTTTCTGAACCAAACTCCTGACCGTACCAGATAGACGATTTTAGTGTAGTGGGGTCTACGTGACCTAATTGATCATAAGTTGGATGGATGGAAAATAAACATTACAGTGGGTCCCAGGATGTTTTTAATGATGAGTATTTAATCACCGTTGTTTTCTTGTGTTGTGGTTCACTTGAGATTTGGATGTATCTCATTTTTGGGATCATCATTTAAAATTATCTGAAACAATAGATGGACGGAGTGGATGAAATACATACATCATGAGAGAACAGCTAGCATGCAGTAACTAGCCTGCGACTGGCAGGGTCAGCTGGCAATCGAGTGGACATGTACTCTTTTTGGTGCAGATGAGGGTGTAATGAGATAGATATGAAAGCCTATTCATAGCAGTTAGATGGTAACACTCAAATGTATGATTGAGATTATGGGGAAACACCAACGTCCACGTTGTTGCCTTGACTTATACCAGGATGCCTTTTCTTTAACTCCCTTGTATTCTATTGGGCCTATTCTAGTTTGATGGATCACGTTTGATGTGTACTTAAACAAGTGGGGTCCATTGTTCATTAAAAAGATAGTTAGTGTCAAAGTTTTGTGGGCCCCACAATGATGCATACGTTTTATCCATCCATTTTTTCAATTCATTTTATGGCATGAACCGAAAAATGAAATAGATCCAACACTCAAGTGGATCACACCATAGGAAATAATAGTTGAAAACTTCTAGGGTTACGTAAGTAATGGATCAATAACAGTTGAAAACTCAGCGGGCAATCGCACAAACTTTTTGAGAACTCATCGTATATAATATGAGTCCAAAATCTGAATGGTCCACATGATGCAACACCCCATGAAACCCTCAAGGTCCAACTTTTACTTTGATCCAAAATTTTCGTGGGCCATGAAAAAAGAAAACGGTTTCCTTTCTTGATTTACATTTTTCTTTGATATGGCCCACCGGAGTTTCAAATTAGGGTGAAAATTGGTCCTTATGGGTTTCATGGGATGGCGCATCACATAAACCATTCGGATTAGACGCCCATGACACGTATGCAAATGTGCACAGGTGCACCAGTGAGCATGCCTATCTATCTACCAAGTTATCTATATCAATGCAGCCCTGGGAAGGTTTCAATGGTGGACTTTATTATCCATATCTTTCTCTCTTTTTTTCTTCTTTTTTTTTGTGATGGAGCTGGCTATTATGAGAAAAGTCTTCACCACTTCGACCGGTCGTGGAATTGCTCGACCGGTCATAGGAGCTGCTTAACTGGTCGTGCCTTACACGTCTCGAAGTCCAGCGAGCTCAATTTTTCATACGACCAGTCGTAGGGACTGTTTGACCAGTCGTAGGGATTGTTCGACCAGTCGTAGCTCGACTAGTCGTAGCTCCCCTTCGACTAGTCGTAGGTTATGTAGATTCATTCCGTGATTTTGTGGATTGCGGAGATCTGAATCCTTTCGCAACTGGGATGCGAAAGGGAAGTTTCCTAAACTATAAATAGGTATCCCTAGGGATTTTCTAAAGTATGGGAAATATTTCTATGGCTTTTTAAAAGGGTGTAGCAAGGGCGAGATTCGAGGTTGTTCAAATCGGGTAAGTCCTCTCTCTTTGTAATTTCTATTTTCATAGTGGAGATCTGTCGCTTTGTGCCATGGTTTTTTCCTGCAAGAGTTTTTCCACGTTAAATCCGTGTGTGTTCTCTTATGTGTGTTGGTGCCATTGAATTACTATCCTAGATCTAGATCTGTGTGATTCCGCAGGCCAAAAATCTCAACAAGTGGTATCAGAGCAATTGTTGGGCATCGATCTAAATCTGAGGAATTAGTAATAATGGCGAGAACCAGGTATGAGATTGAGAAGTACTCAGGGAAAAATAATTTTGAGTTATGGAAGATCAAGATGATGAGTTCCTTAATCAAGCAAGGTGAAGATGGTGCTCTTGAGGAGCGAAAGTCTACTATAACTGATGGTGATTGGAATACTCTTGATAAGAAGGCATTATCATCGATCCGTTTATGTCTCATGGATGAAGTTCTCTACAATGTCATGAGGGAGAAAACTGTGGCTAAGTTATGAGCAAAGGTGGAGGATATTTATGCGAAAAAATCCTCTGAAAATCGCCTGCACTTGAAGCGACAGTGGTATAACTTCAAGATGGCAGAGGGTGGAGATCTGGAGGTTCACATAAGCAACTTTAATAAATTAATTTGCAAATTGCTGGATATGGAGGAAGTGATGAAAGATGAAGAACAAGCATGCATGTTGCTGAATTCTCTTTCGACGTCGTATGAGTCATTCAAGGACACTATGTGCAGCATGAATAAAACCCTAAGTGTCGACACCGTTATCTCAGCCCTTCAAGGGAAGGCTATGAGACAGCTAAACAGCGACATGGAGACATCTTCTGATGCACTGTTTACAGTGGATAGGAATTCTGAACAAAGTACAGGTTCTTCAGGTTCTAGATCCAAATCTAAGGGTAAGGGCAAAGGAAAGGTAAAGTGCTGGAACTGTGGGAAGGAAGGACATGTGAAGAAGGATTGTGGAAATCCTAAATCAAAGAGAAGATTCTGAGGCTTCATGCAGGGAGGCCAATGCTACCACATCAGATGGATGTGATGGTGATGTTTTATCTGTGTCTTCGCTCAGACGATCATACGATGATCGTAAGGACGAGTGGATGCTAGACACAGGGGCATCATTTCACATGACTCCTCATCGGAGTTAGTTCGCCAGCTATAGGGAGTGCGATGATAGATAGGTATTTATAGGCAATAACATTGCCTGTAATGTTGTGGCTGTTGGTACGGTGTGCATCAGGATGTTTGATGGGGTGGAGCGTACCCTGACTAATGTTAGGCATGTTCCTGATTTGAAGCAGAATCTGATTTCTCTTGGTGTGCTTGAGGCAAAAGGATGCAAGTATACAGGTATTGATAGTACTCTTAAAGTATTTAAGGGGGCACGGGTAATCCTGAAAGCGCAACGACTCGATAACTTGTACAGGTTGATCGGGAGCACTTCAAATGGTGGAGTTACAATAGATGTAGCAGATTTCACCTCTATACGTGTGTGGCATGTTAGGCATGGCCACATGAGCAGGCAGGGCAGGAAGGCTGAGACGTGCGGACAGGGATACAGAGCAGATGGAGCAGCCACCTGTGAGAAGAATCACACGACATGATCGCAAGATATCGGCGAGGTACATGGACGACTCCAATATCACAGGGGATTCATCTTCTATTCAGATAGCTCTAGGTGAGCCTGGTGCTGAGAAGTGAAAGGTGACTATGGGTGATGTGATGAATTTGTTGTATCAGACCGACATATGGGAGCTGGTAGAGCTTCCAGTGGGCCGGAAAGCTGTTAGATGCAGGTGGATCTTTAGGAGGATACAGCATAGATACAGGATGAGGTTAATAGTGAAGGGTTATGCTCAGAGAGAAGGGATCGGCTTCTCAGAAATATTTGCACCGACGGTATAGCAGGTGTCTATTAGATCCGTGATTGGCGCTGGTTGGCCAATGTGATCTTGAGCTGGAAAGATGAATGTGGAGTTTATACTTCTGTAAGGAAAAGTGAAGAGCAGATCTACATGAAGCAACCCGAGCGGTTCGAAGTTAAAGGGGCTGAGAAAAGACTTTGCAGGAGGACGTGGTTCGACCTATCGCCTAGGCAATGGTTTGATTCCTTCATGAATGAAGGATTGAGGGGCTGCAAAGATGGTTCTTGGCATTGAGACTAAAGGAGGAGTAGGCTTTGGTAATCACAGGAGGAATACCTTATGTGTAGGTATTGATCAAGGATATAATGGGCCAGGTAAATCCAGAGAGCGTTCCCTATGCGTCTCTCCTCAAGTTTTCCTCAGGACATGTCCCAAAACAGATGAGAAAAAGCAGGATATCTCATGAGCCTTATTCAAATGCGGTTGGCAGTGTATGTCATGGTCTGGATTAGATTGGTTATTTCACAGGCTTTCATTGTTGTGAGCAAGTACTCCGACAAGCAATATTGGGTAGCGGTGAGATGGTAAGAAGACTACGTCTTTTCTTTTGGGAAGACAGGAGCAAAGGTGGTTGGGCATGTGAATTTAAATCTGGCAAACATGATCAATAAGAATGTTCCTACAGAGAAGTTCAAGTTCTGTGCAACTTCTCTGGACTTGGCGATGGCGTAATAGGAAGACGGAGTATGCGAGAGAAGTTATGATGCAATCAGAAATAAGAGAAGAGGTCAAGGAGTTACATGGTTGAAGGTTGAAGACTTGGTGGAGATTGTTGTGAGAAAAGTCTTCACCGCCTTCGACCGGTCGTGGGATTGCTCGACAGGTCGTAAGAGCTGCTCGACTGGTCGTGGCTTACACGACTTGAAGTCCAGCGAGCTCAGTTTTTTCATATCTGGGTCCTACGACCAATCGTAGGGGCTGTTCGACCAGTCGTAGCTCGACTAGTCGTAGCTCCCCTTCGACTAGTCGTAGGTTACGCAGATTCATTCCGCAATTTTATGGATTGCGGAAATCTAAGTCCTTTCATAACTGGGATGCAAAAGGGAAGTTTCCTAAACTATAAATAGGTATCCCTAGGGCTTTTCAAGGGTATGGGAAATATTTCTATGGCTTTCTAAAAGGGTGTAGCAAGGGTGAGATTCGAGGTTGTTCGAATCGGGTAAGTCCTCTCTCTTTGTAATTTCTATTTTCATAGTGGAGATCTGTCGCTTTGTGCCGTGGTTTTTTCCCGCAAGGGTTTTTCCACATTAAATTCGTGTGTGTTCTCCTGTGTGTGCTTGGTGCCATTGAATTACTATCCTAGATCTAGATCTGTGTGATTCCGTAGGCCAAAAATCCCAACACTTGCTTGATCTGTGATGCTTTAAATTTGGGCTCATCCCTTGGGATAAGCACAAAACCGATGTACAATGTTGATAAAACACATACATCATGGTAGGGCTTACACAGCTAGCTTTGACAACGGCTACTTGGTTGTGTTGGGTCACCAACCAAATTGTGTTTGACCTAGATCATCCATGTTACCCTCAAGAAGGGTTCCCAAAACTCTTCTAAAGTGGAAGATCATAGATGTCAAATCCTTAGCCCTCTATTTTTGGATCTTTGCTATATTTTTCTCTAAACGAAGTTATGAAATATTGATCTATGATATTTTTGGAAAAATTTCTCCATCCACCATAGAGTCCATGAGAGCAATGGTTTGGATAACAAGAGAAGGAGCTCCATCAATACGGGCTGGTTGCATCAAGACATTGTTTGGAAAATATGGAGTTTACTCTTATAGACGCCCTATAATTAAAGTAATACATCTATACAGCTCTTAATTATAGATATATAATTCTCTTTTAAATTTGTTCTTTTTCATACACTTGGTTAATAAATCAAGCTAACATCTCATGTTAGGGACCAAAATGCCATTTCCTCTACTCTCTACTTAACACTGGTTCGAGTCAACCCAAGTGACTTTGTTAGATAGTAGCAAACTCTATCACAATATTAGCAATAACAACATTGTCATCCATGATATCTTCGATCAACCGATATAGACCACCTATGAATTTTCCCTTTGCAGTCATCATCGCTCATTGATAATATTTGTGGTTGATGTCTTAAATCTATCAATAATAGGGTCTATTGATGTCATCGATGAAATACTCGATAACAGCAACCAGATGTCGATGCCATCGACAGATGCTCAATCCCATCGAGAAAATTTGAAAAAGCCACATTGGTTCCTGAAATGTTTAAGTATTGCTACTCGATGACATAAGAGGAAGTTTAATGCCATCAACAAATCCTCGATGGGTGTCGATGCCATCAAATATGTGTGCAAAATTGCAAAAATGCACAAGTTGTTTTCTATTTTGGTTGTAACACTATATATATCAAGTGTAAACAGAATTTGGGAGAGAGAGAGAAGTGTATTAAGGTTTTCTAAATCGTTCCTAAGGGTTCAAGGGCATAGTTAGGGCTTGTAGAAAGAGATTCGAGGCTTGTTCGAATTGATATGATACTATCTCTTGTAATTACTACTTTTATAGTGCATTACTCATTGTTTTGTGTCGTAGTTTTTTGTTTTTTTTCCACAAAGGGTTTTTTTCATCTAAAATTTGAATGGTTCTTGTAACGATTTTGACATCTCTATTTCTCATAATATACATGTTATCATTATTCATATAAACTATGTCACCATCATATAATTGATATGTATAAAAATAATCTTGGTGTAGTGTCATATAAAATGAAATGTTGAAATTTAAAATCTATTAATGGTTTAAATTCTTTGTTGAATTACATTAATAAGATTTTTCTGTCATTGGATGAATTACCTTTCTCAACTGGGTGTTCCTGAGAACCCTTTAAACCTACTACTTAATGATATAAATTAGATTTGAAAATTTTCTATTTATCATTTTAAATTAACAATTTAAGTAGTTATTTTATTAATAATTCTAATACTTTCTTATTTTGTGACATTTCAACTTGGATCTTGTTTGATTTCCCACATTGGTGCCTTTTATCAATAGATCTTCCTCTTACCATTATGGTATCACCAAAAAATCCTACAAGTGGTTTTGGATGAAACTATTCAATAAGCAACGTGGACATGGCTAATTCTATATTAAGATTTGAATTATTGCCTTTAAATATTCTTGTCAAGGGGACTTGTCATTCATTTTCAAGTTTCATAGTTGTTGTGTAAGAAAAATCTTGTTTTACGTTAATTTTTCTTTGCATATGTTATATAATTTGTCTTTAAAAAAAAACTTTGATAGTAGTTAAATCATATATGTTGGGTAAAACCAAATCATCCAATACAAAAAGAAGATTCACCATATCTATCATGTTTTTCTTCTAAAAAAGCTCTTATTTCATCCTTATGAGTTTTTTTTTTTTTTTTCATTCAATTACAATTGTAGAACCTTCCTTTATTAACACCACATTTATCTTCAATTAATGTAATATGTAATCAAATCCATCTAATTTCGACACCTCAAATTTAGTTGAATTGGATCTAACCGTTTAAAAAACAATTGCAACATGTACACCAACAATCTTGTGTTAAAAGGAATTTTAACATTTGGCTCTAGTTCTAATTATTATAAAAAACAATTGCACACATGATCAATGTAGGCAAAATGAAAGAGTAAAAACCAAATCATAAAAACCATAAAGAAGAAAGAATAAACCACGGAAGAAAAGAGTTAAACCAAAACCTAAAAATCTTAGAGAAAAAAAAAAAAAAAAAGATATAAGAGGTACAAAAATTTACCCATATGTCTATGGAACAAAAACTAAAAGCTTTATTCTTCACAAAATTAAAATAAAATCAAAACTGCAAGGTTTATCTTTCTCTTCCATTCTTCCATTATACAAGGAATGACTCACCAAGGAAGATCTAAAAAGAACACCATTTCTTTACATTTTTTCCTCCTTTTTACAATTAATACACTATCCAAGAAGAGGCATTTGGCAAACTAGGCTTTACCTTACAAATAAAAGAGGGGAGGGTGGAAGGCAAGTTGTTTAATTTCCTAATGAAAATGGGTAATGCATAAACTGGTATAACAGCCACCAATTTAACATGGGTCACACGCATAAGAAATAAACTTAATCCAAGTCATCCTTGATGTGGCTAAAATTTAAGCCATACAAAATTTCAAAAATACCACTAATTTGAATTAAAAATCTCATTTAATATCCCATAGAATCTCAAATGCAGTTGCTCTCCTAAGATTAATTCCATGGACAAAAAATGTCCTTGGCTTCTTTTATATAGTATAGATATATTAACATTTTAAAAATGTTTATTGACTCATAATAATAGTTTTTTTTTTAATCTGATAATATTTGAAAAAAAAAATCTCAAAAATTTAAAATCTCACCCTACTGTCACTACACCAAAATCGTTAAACTAGTACGGTTTAGATTTTGGTTCAGAAATGGCTTTAAGCCGTTTCTGATTTGAAACGGTACGGAACCGTACTAGAGTTAGTGTGTTATATACTGTTCTTTCCACTGTTTCGTTGGTGTGTCCCAATTGAGTGTTGGATTTTCTTATTTCTTCTTATTTTGTTTTATTGTGTTATTTTGAAACAGATGGACGGAATGGATTAGATTAAAAACCTCTGAGTGGACCCCTCAAGGCCCAAGAGGCACAATGTTCAATATCTGTCATAGACTACATATGGGTTTTAACCTTTTCTTACGCCAAAAGCCCAAACTTCCTCATTTTGCATCTCAATCTCCATCGTCGTCTTCCTCTCTCAATCTCCCTCTCTTTCGATCTTCCGGTCTTAACCCTCTCTCTCGATCTCCCTCTCACTCTCCCTCCTCTCTCGATCTCCATCTCCCTCGATCTCCCTCCCGATCTCAACCCTCTTTCTCAATCTCCATCTCCCTCGATCTCCCTCCCGATCTCAACCCTCTTTCTCGATCTCCCTCTCCGGGAGCTGGGAAGTCGAATTTGCTCTCGAGGTTCACCAAGAACAAGTTTAGTCTCAAATCGAAGTCACAATCGGAGTCGAGTTCGCATGGCATAGCTTGAACGTCAATGGGAAGCTCATCAAAGCTCAGATTTTGGATTCGACATGGCAAGAGAAGTGATCTTCTTTAATAATGTGTATGTAAACTGTGGTCAGATCAATGATGCACGCATACCGTTCGATAAAATGTTTTTATGGTGTTCTTTTATAATTTTATTTTGTGGGTAGATCTTCGGCCTTGGATATTTGCAGTGTCCTTGGGCTCAAGCTTGTACAAAGCGGGGCCATGGTTTTGTAATCCAGACAGTTAATAGGATGAGTTCCACCGTTTATAGCTCCATGCCTCAAGAATCCCCTTTGATGAGACATTCCTGATCAGTTTGTCAGTGGCCTGCTCAGTGATGGTCTCCATTCAATGGAGAAGGCTGAAGGTTGGATGGAAGGAATCTTCTATTACAGGAGATTTTTGTGTCAAGGATCATTCAATGGAAAAGGCCAGAGATTGGAATGCTAGGATCTTCTAGTCTGGGACTTGCTCGTGTCCATGTTCATGTTGGGTCCATCAGATCAATGGTCTAGATAACTGGATTTGGGCGTCTCAGAACGCTAAACCAATCCTCTAGCGCAATGTCATTGATTCCTTGTTAGATATATTGTGTTTCTTCTGTTTAATGTTTGATGATTTATGGAAATCCATTGTTTTTATGGGTATTAGAGATTTCTATGAGGTTTCTGTTTAACATTAGATCGTCTGTGGTCCTTCAAAAAAGAAAAAAAAAAAAAAAAAAAAAGGAGGATTGTTGAAAATTCAAAGATCTCTCTGCTTTTGTTGTTGAGAGACTTCTTTGTATTTTCATCTTCAATGTCCATTTATATATTTAAAAAAATTTACAAGTTTTTCTGTTATCATTGGTGGCATTAGAGGTTTTCCCCTTTTTCGTGTCTAATGTTACATGGATTATGTTTAAATTCCATGATTCTCTATTTTTATTGGTGGGTATTTGAGAGTTCTGTATTTTTGAATTTAATATCACAGGGGTTGTTCTTCCTAAAATAATATCATATGAGTTATTACCTTAAAATAAAATAAAAAAACTCAGATGATTTATGGAAGTTCCATTGTTTCCTTGTTTTTGATGGTAGGTATTGGAGATTACCGTGTTTTTTCTTTGTTACGTGCATCATAGATTTCTGTGTTTTTTCAGTTCTAATATTTATATGGGTTGTAGGGAAGCCTTTTTTTTTCTAGAGATTTCTGTATTTTTCTATTTGATGTTAGATTGGTTGTTGAAAATTTCCTTTACATAATTTTATCAACAACTACTAATGATATCTTATTTTTTATTAGGTTGGCTTTAGAGATCTCTAATCTAATTCTTGTTCAATTGGCATAAATGGATCCAATGGGTGAAGAACAATGAGATTATGAGGATGATGAATACGGGGAAGTCAGAAACTGCAGTTTCAAGGCAGCAGAGGGATCTCTGCACTTGCCGATGAGGAGCTAATGGGGGAAGATGATGAGTATGATGATCTTTACAATGATGTGAATGTTGGTGAGGGTTTCATGGTAAGGGACCCTATGACTGTGGTACAGTTCATCGATGAAGAACTTATAAAGCTTTACATTTGTCCAATTTATATGGGTTTGATTAAATTGATCGGAATTCCTTCTCAATTTTGTGACTAAGCCTATGGTGTCTCTTCAGTGCTTATTCCATTATTCATAAATATTCATACCCATTATTTTTAATTTTCTTGTCAAATGCAGGTCATCTACAATGTTTTCTCACTGTACATGTACAATTGGATGAGTTTACTGCTTCTAAGCCTGAATTTCCAAATTAACTGAAGCTTCAGGAGTTTGCATTTTATTTACCTTTTCATGTTTGTTGAAATTCGTTAATTGTTACTAAAATGGCTGATCGATTGTGGAGGATTGAATAAAAATACATCAAACTGCTTTTAAGAAAGAAGAAAAAAAAAAAACCTGCCTTGAATGTGTACTTAGTGAAGTTTGGCTGTGGCAGATTGTTTTTTCTTGTAATTCTTAGTTACTGATTATATTCCCGTCTTTATATAGTATTGTGTGTATGAAACAATTTTGCTTGTTCATTCCAAAAATGAGCGTTAACTTATATTTCATTGTTTATAATTCATTTATGGTTATAGGACATCATCCAGGAGCAAATAACGAGGGTGTTGTTGGAGCGCCTAATTGTCAACTAACCCCATCCCTGGGGTCTTCTCATCACTTTCATTAATCTTCAATGTTCAAAGAAGATGGAAGTTGTTGTAGTTGATTTTTTTTTCCTCTTGTTTTCCTTTGTATACAGCTTCTTCATGAAAGCATATATCAAAATGTACTTGATGAGCTGGTTGGAGTTTACAAGCAAGTGAGGATTGGGGATCCTTTAGAGAAAGGTACCTTGCTAGGATCGCTGCATACTTCTGCTTCAAAGGAGAACTTTGTGAAAGGCATCCAAGTCATAAAATCTCAGGCACGGTCAATCTTCTTTATATGCATATCAGCTTATTTTTCAAATATATCATCTTTGTTTCCCTACCATTGTGATTCAACTAGCTATTACTTTATTTCTAGCTCTTATAGGATTATTGGATAGACATCTTACAAGATCTTGATTTTTCAATCCATATATGTGGGGTCCATGGTTCATAATTGCAAGGTTTGTCAGTTCATGAATTGACTGTTTCTCCTCTTGTTGGTGAACTTGTGCTTTCTGAAAATATTATCTTTCTGAAACAGAACATTTTCATGTTAGCTTATACAAAGGTAGAAGAGTGATCACTGCTTTTGAATGTGTTGACACATTGCTGGATAGCGGCCTTGATTAAGTGAACCCCTCATCTTTCATTGTTCCATACCTTAAATCCGGTTTGGATGGTGAGTACTCAAATATGCTACTGTGTAATTGTTTAAGGCATTGAAATGAAATCTTTTATACTTCCACCTCTCGAAAAAAAAAAAAAAAAAACTTCTTCCCATGATTGGCATGGGAGTTGCTTGTCTACTATTCCCATGTTTAATTATGATAAGTGAGATGATTTAATTATGTGATGGTTTAACAAATCCGATATATATGATCCAGGCTATTCCAAGTAAACATGATTGGATAATCACAACCATAAAATTAAGGACATGCAAATGGACAATAAGTTTAAACATGGTCTTTGCATCCATTTTGCAGGCCTTTATTTGGACAAGGGAATACTGGAGCATTGTTCAATCCGCAGTGGTCCTCTCTTGTCAGTCTTTATTGATCATAGCTAGACCACTTGAGCCCAACATGGCTTACTGTTGGTGTTCTGGAATAGTAAATTCCTATGGACATGAGAGAGACTGTATTTTCTTATACTTCCATATATGGATATGCACACACAGACCTGCATTTTCTCCCAGCTTCTCTTTGAACTTGCTTGCACACATTGTAATGCATCAGAATCTTGTGAATTGTGATGAAGTAATAAGGATGGATTCTGATATTTGGTTTACGATTTTCTCCTTAAGCAGGACCTGAGTAAAGAAAATGGAGGGGATTGTGTTCACCCCCTATCTGGAAGGAATGACATCTGTAAAATCCAATGAAGGAGAAATGCTGACCAAACCTTTCTTGGATGTCTGCAAGCTTGTGTTTCCCTGTTATAGGTATGACTTTCATGTTCATTTTTTTCGAATACAAACATGAAAACTAAATAAGTTTTAAGCAATCTCATTTTAGTTCTTTTATGTTAGTTCTTAGGATGATGGACCTCTATTGCATAGCCATTTTATACTAATTTTGTTTATGCTAGAATTAGAAGCAGGTATGAATGAAGCTTAACAAGTTCTTTTCTTTTTGAGAAATAAATCCTAACAAGTTAGCTTGTAAATGTGTTAACATGTTCCATTGTTTCTTTTTGAGAAAAAAATATTCCAACGCACATTGTGTTGTTAATGCTTATCATGGATTATTTATGATTCTAAAGAATCACTTTTGTTTGGCACTTGTAACTATCCTATCCATCTGTTCCAAAATGGATGGCTATAGAAAATAAAGCCAAATCAATTAAGGGGCTGATTTGCATTTACATTAGTCTCAGGTATGATTTCCGTTTTTTAACATACAAATGCTGAATGAGCTATATGAGAATGAAGTATACTATCTCATAGTGAGTGTCAACTAACTCTCTGGTAATAATATAATAGTTTATGTAGATACTTTGTCTATTGAGACTTTCCTTTTTGGCTTTCATTTTACAGCTCCAAAGGTGATGATGATATTAACAAAATCCTATTACCTGTAAAGAAAAAGAGCAAAATAAAAGGCATGATGGTAACAAAATCCTATTACCTCAAATCGATTCTTCTCAATGAAGTTACAGTCTATGAACTACCATCTTAATGAAGTTACAGTCCAGATTCTGAAGAACTGTGGAAATTAGAAGTGCACAAGTTAGAGACATGCAACTACCATCTTGTGATTAAAAATTCCTTTATACATATGCATGATCTTTTGAATGGAAAACAGCATGGTCACCCAAAAGGTTAAAAGATATCTATCATTGATTTCTTTACAAAGTAAGTTGGTAGTGGATCGCTACATTTCAACTATGACAACTTTCTTGTTTGATCAATCTACTTCTCATGCCTTCCAATTGAAAGTGTATTTGGGTCTGTGGCTAGAAGCAACCTTTTTCTTTGGAACCCTACTCTATCATGAGAAATGTAGCAACAACTCTCACTGTTATAACCCAAAGAGTGGCAATATCGAGTGCATTGATTTCTTTTTCTCCATTGCTTTGAGTATAACCCTCAGTATTAGAATTTCAATCCAGAAACATGCCACTGTTGAGTTTCATGTCTTCTTTTGTGGTTCAAATAAATATTTACCTCTATGTGGGTATGTCTAGTTGGTTTGATCAACATGTCTAGTTGCTTTGATTAGCACTCTTTGCTTTTTTTTTTTTTTTTTCTAAGCAGTACAAGACATTTCTCATCTTGTCATTGTTTTACTTACGTGTCCCTTTTTTTTTCCTTCAGATAATGAACTATTGGATCGGCTTTTTGTCTTGCATTGACGGGCCACTAGAAGCAAAGCTAACAGTCAAGTACGAGAATCTCCCTGTTGCATTACTAGTAACTCAAGGACAAAGGCAATAATGAGGCTTCCTGTATCAAAAAGATCTTTAAATATTTTAAATGTTTTAAACCAATAGAAGGTTTAATCTCTGTACTTGTTTTTAAGTACCAATTGTACAAGTCAAGAGTCTTGGAGCTATATGCAAGCGATGATCGTGGGATCAATGTAGTCCGCAATAAGATCAAGGATTTTGCAGCTGTAGCCGTAGGTTCTGGTAATCGCCATGGGTATGTTGCAAATTTACACTCCATTTATGGTTTGTGTAGTAAATTTGCCTGTTCTAGATTACATACAATTATTCGTTTTCATTTGCATGCTTTCTCTTGTCAACACCAGTGGTTTCCCTTGTCCACTGTTCGAGATCATTATCCTAAATGAGGTGATTCAATGACCGAAGATGCTCAGTATCTGGACCATTGAACTATCTCCCAGGTTGATATTTATAACATTATAATCATTGAACTATCTCCCATTGAATCTGGACCATTTCTGTATTTTCTCATTAACCATCTATTTGTAGGCCTCCTGGTTCTTGACAAGATGGGCTTAGGGGCGATCGAGGAAGCATGTCAAAAGTATTGGTCTGTAGATGTTGCTGCACATTCGGTTTTACTGTGGAGTCCAGTTGTTTCTCAAAAAAAAAAAAAAAAAAAAACCAAAGCGGCACCAGATCAATGGCCTGCATCAAACATATGCCACACTAGCACATGTACAAGAAATACAAATTGGATCAAATGAACGACAGATCTGGCCTGATTTTTTTTGCTATAATGCATATGCAGAAGCACCACTAGATCAACAGTGGAGATCGTGAAGAGTAGTATTCAGATGGCTTCCTGCACTTTTCTCCAATAACATAGTTGGTGGTGAAACTGTCTTGATTATGTTGATATGGTGGGCCACAATATATGTGGATGATGAGACAACTATTTGACTATCCAATTGTTGTGAGTTTTACTTTGTTGAGTGTAGACCACTGCTGTTGACTCTTCCTTTGGCAGGCCACTACTTGTGTGAGGGTTCCTGAAGTCCAATCCTATTCTCTGTGGGATATGGCTAGGAGTATATATATTCATCTTCTCCTACATCTATTGGCCATATGATTACTGGATCAGACTGACTTCTAGGCCTAGGCAACAGTTGCATCATCATCTCATGGTTTTTTTTTTGTGATTTTTTTTTAAAAAAAAATGTTATATAGATATGTTATATGTAGCAAACATGCTACAAGGATTTAATTGTGTTTATTTCATTTGTATCCTGTAGAAGGCTTCCTTCTACAAATGTTTAGTCACCTGACATAAATGCACCTAGTTTTGGAAATGAGCAGGTATTCCATTTATATGAGTTTTTAGACCATTTCCACCTTTTTGTCTGGAAAATTCCACACTTGGATGCTCAAACTACATTTTGTTGTTGTTCAATTTATATAGTCCTACTTAGTGACATTGATAATTAGTGGAGCAATTAGCTACTTTGCTGGTGAGTTTTTGTTTTGGAGAAGATAAGTTCAATTTATATAGTCCTACTTAGTGACATTGATAATTCATGTTAATTGCACTTCTCTTGTTTCAGGATGGAAAAACTGTATGCAACTTCAAGACAGTTTTCATGCCTCAATGCAAAGACATTGTACTTCAGATTGCTTACGCTCATGAGTTGTTTCAGCATAAATTAGTGGCACATTGTTTTTAGATTTTAATTAGAAATTTTTTGACATTCAAGCTCTTGCTCTTGTAGGATGAGCTACAGTTTAATTAGATTTTTTTCTTTTTGATATATGAGCTCTTGCTTTTACAGGAGAAGCTAAGTGGCACGCAGGAGGCGATTGGATGGGATGTAGAGGATGGCTGTGAATGAAAATTTATATCTCTCTTATGTTATCTCTATTGGCTTCTTCATGTATTAGTGGTTTGGGATATTTGGATGATCTTTTCACACTGTAGTATGACAATGTGCATTCTTTGTGGGTGCGTTTTTATTTATTTTATTTATTATTATTATTATTTTAGTGGTTTGGTTTGGCTACTAATGTTTAGTACTTCAATACAATAAGTTGTTTCTGTAATGCTTGAGATGTATTAATACTTTATCTATGTTTGGATGTAATATGCTCATTCAAAGTGAAACAGTTATTTAGAGTGTAGGCTTGGGAGGAGTCCACAATGCTTCACCGGGGAGTTTACATAGGTCCATGATCAAAGCTGCCCAACAGGTGCAGGTGCAGGTCACAATCCCGCCTTCCCTACCCAAAATTCAAGTCAGTGTAACTCTTATCATTTGATAAGCCATATATATAGATTAAATGTTGACTGTCCATTTCTTTAGCATACATTTAGCTCACCTAGTTTGACACCAACCTGATTCTTGGACCTGGGCATATTTTCTAGGTGAAGTTTGCTATGCCCACACATGGGTAGAGCCTTCTACAATAACATACAGCCGCATGTACCAATATAACATAAGGTGCGAGAACAAAACTTTCCATTCAAATATTGCACCAATTGCAAAAGTAGTGTTTTCCCAACATGAAATAAAGATAAATGCACAAGACATTGAACACATAAGCTATCTTTTCTGTCCATTTGGTGCATTTGTTTGGCTTTTCCAAATCTACCAATCTATGGGTCACACATTGTAATATCTTACTGATTGGATGTTTTTAAGTGCCTAAAAATAGTTGGACAGCAAGTTTTAGAAAGGCCCACTCATTCAATGGTTGGGATCATAATGTGGGGTAATTTGAAGATAATTCTCATGTTGAGGGTTGATGTCCACCGTTGAAACCTTCCTGGAGCTGACCATGATGTTTATATTCCATCCAAACCGTTCATATGGTTAGTACCACTCAGATAAACTATAGGAACAAATTTCATTCTGATACAAAACTTCTTACACCCCCGGGCGTTCAATCCCCATTGTTTGATCCGGCATGCCCCACATGAGTTTTGGATATGAATGATTTTTATATTCTTATCCTATTGTGGTCTTTAAAAAAATATGGACGGATTGGATTTGTTAAAGACATCTCTGTTGACCCCACACAGCCTCTGCCAAAGGTATATCTCTGTGCCAGGCCCGGGACACATGCAATCCGCTCTCCACGAGTTGATTTGTATGTTAATCTTAATATAGAAATGTCTCTACTGGATCTGGCAAAAAAAAGAAAAAAGATTCCAACTATCTATCCATAAATGTGCCTCCTCAACCCCACACTCCTTACTACTCTCTCTCTCTCTCTCTCTCTCTCTCTCTCTCTCTCTCATCTTTGAAGAAGAAGAAGGAGATGGAGAGATATTCAGCATCTCATAATCATAGAGTTCTGCTCCTCTATCGTATCTTCATTTTGGTATTCTCAATCTCCGTTTCAGCATCAAGGCTTCTCTTCCAGTCGGACATTGACCAAGTTTACAGACGAAATCTACTCGCCAATGACCTCGCCAACGGTGGACATTTCTGTTCACAACGGACAAACTTCAAATCCGATTGCCATGACTGGAGGTAAGATCTTGTACTTCCACCTCATTTTTCTAACAATGAGTTCTCAATTAGAAAACAACAACGGACATACAGATTTACACTGATCCCCTGCATGGGTAGAGGGTTGATGTCAGGCAGATGGTAGTTGAAGTTTTGCTTAGCAATATGGGAACTCATATAGCCAACGTCAATTAGCTAAGACAACGATACAATGATGATGACGATTATAGTTGTTTCCATCCTGGGTAGATTTTGTTTTTCATAGACCTTTGCGTGTGTTTTCTTCAGTTAATATGAACATGGCATTGCTGTTGGGGCAAATGGTTAGATAAAATTAGCATAATTCTGGGCATTTGACGAACAAAATTAGCATAATTCTGGGCATTCGACAAATGTGGATAGTTTGGAACATTTTGTATGATCGGATCGTTGGCTTACACTATCTTGTCTATGGAAGTGTATATACAGTTAAGATTTAAGAACAAGCAATATGGCCATATTTCTTATTTTGTTTGCTTGGATAGAGAACCCAAAACATGGACATGGAGAACCCATGTGGATTCCTTTGTTAATAGAGAAATGTAGAATCCAACGAAAAATTCCTTGTTTGGTTTGAATGGTCGTTTTCCTTGGAAATTTTAAGCGGTCAACGACCTAATCTTAGAAATCTTAGAAATTTGATTATCTCATTTGTTGCGAGAATGTCATCATTAAGTAACATGATAGATGTAATGCGAGTTTGTGACAAATGTGTTGATGGCTTCGATCATCACCGCATGGTAAGGAATTATATCACAGATAAAACACTTTACCGAAAGTAGACTATACCAGTTTTGATTTAGATTTAGAGTTTTAAGACAACTGCTAGTTTTGATGTAGATTTAGAGTTTTAACATTTCTATATCATGTAGGTTTTGTTGTTAGAATGACAGTTTAAGATGATTGTGTACAAAACTCGCATCAGTTCTCCTTAAAAATTGCTTTGTGGTCTAATGCTGAGAAAGGTCCTTTGAATTTGCCTCATTTTTTTTACTCATGCCTTAAACTGAGCTGGAAAAATAGATGGCTGAGGTGGATAAAACACATACATCATGGCAGGGCCCATGAAATCAAGAGACTTCTGGGTGTGCTTACCTTATAGATATCATTTTATCTTTTTTCCTCAGCTCTTGTTTATAATATGCTTACCTTATAGATATCATTTTATCCTTTTTCGTTGGCTCTTGTTTAGAATGGAGATACACATACATGGGCCGTGGATATTCTTGGATGGGGCTTTTCTGATTTAGGTGTGTTTCTGTTGTACATGGTATTTTCTAAGATTCAAGTCAAGAATTATTATCATGTGTAGATGCACACCAATGCATATAGCACTACAATGCATCATCAAATTATGGTCTAGTGATGTAGACTGTTGATTTAACGAGTACGACATGCATGAGGAATATCCCAAAGTTCCCTCTAGATCAGAATATTCTTGGATGGGGCTTTTCTGATTTAGCTGTCAGTTGAAGATGATTAAATATTTTGTTTTCTATCTTTAGTTGAGAATGTTTTTGCCCAAGAATCTCCTGCACTGTTTGATAGCTTACATTGTGGCATGTGATCTGATCTTAGAAAGTAGCTTTTCATGAAGAAAAGTTTTGTGCTTGAAGTCTGAAAGACAAATTCCATTGATCAGACTAGTCACATAAAATATTCTTGTTCTTATAGGTTTAACTGCTTAGAGTTGAGAATTGCTTGAACATATCATTTTTATATCATCTTCAGTCGAGATATTCTAAACGTAGAGAAGAATTTCAACTATAGTCTGGCCTGGTATTCATTGTGAAAGTTCTTGAAATGCATTTTCTGTGTAGTGTTATTTTAGAAATGGAACAAGAAGGGCCTGTCTTGCCTTACTATTTTTGGCTTCTGATTTTTTTTGTCTCAAAATGAATTGTGCCAGATAAAACTTGATGTTCCAATGCTTGATGAACTTGTTCATGAGTACTGTGTTTATAGGGGAATTGTGGATGGTGGCCTTGCACTACCATCAGGTGAACATCATGTTTGAATGATGTCTTTAATCTATAATATAGAAATTTTTAATGTGTGTACTTTTCTCATTATAATTATGTTCTGAATTTCAGCATCAGGACTGCAAACCCCAACCAGATCCTCAAAAGTGTACCAGGCAAATCTTGGATCAAGCTCTTCGAGAGATTGCTCCTCTGGTAGAAACTCAGATGGTGAAACCTCTGTTAATAATGTTGACATGAAAGGTTCTCAAGAAGTTACTACTGATGCTGTCAACACTCGAGGCCTTGATTGCTCCTCTCAACATGAAAGGTCAGGACGCATTCCGCTTTTGAATTTTACATGGCATTGGCATATGGCGGGCATCTCACTTTTAATAGAAGCATATTAGCTTATATTCTTGAACTAGCCATATCAGGTCGGTTGAGCCCGACCCAGTTATAATTAAATGGGTCAGGTCAGGTTGGGTCAGGGCTCTATAAATTTTAAGTTGGGTTGAATTAGGTCCTTGGGCAATCGGTTGCGGGTTAGGCTAGGGCTAGGGCTAGGTTTCTTCTCCCATTTGCTAATGGGTTAGGCTTGGACTGATACAATCAAGCATGAAAAGAGTATCAGTCATATATTTTTGGTCACAATGCATGTCAGTTAAGAAGCCAAGAAAGGCTAAGGAATTGTTGAATGGTTTCTTATTTGCTTAAACTTTGTGGCCTGTAAGTTTATTATTAGCGACTTGCATGCTTATCATTTATTGTCGGTTATTAAAATTTTGCAGTATGGCTTTGAAAATTCAAAGACCTGACTTGGGACTTGCCGATTCAACTTGGCTTAATGGGTCACTGTGGTGTCATCCAAATTCCATAATCAGGGACTTCTAGAAACTATACTCAGAAAATTGGGACTACCTGACTTGGGATTTGGGAAATCATTTGTCAGTATATAGTCTTCACTTAAGAAAGGAAATCTTGTGTGTATGCTAAGTAACTAGACAATTGCTTGATTCCAGTTTTATCTGTTGTCTCCTATATCTTCTATGATTGTTGCTTTCTGCAATTTATCTCATGTTACAAGCACACATCAGTTAACTATCAGATGCTAATAACAATGATCGTGATCAAGTTACTTTTCGAAGAGCACATTTCACTATTGATCCAATAAATCAAGTTAAAGACACTTTCATATCACTAAGAGGCTGGAATAAAAGATTGCTTTTGTCAATGGTTTTTATATTGGTAGATTCTAGCTGGTAAAGTAGCAACTTATTTACTTTAGTGGTTACATTTAAGATTGCTTGTGGTTATTGTTCTCTCTGGATTCAAAATTAAATTTTGAACAATGTTGTTGGGTGACTTATTTGCAGCCCGTTGGACCGCAATGCAACCTTTATGTTCCTGCTCCTCTCCTTCAAAAGGGGGAAAATGTTGTGGTATGATTAGTCTCGTCTTCTGTACCATTGGAGCTGTTTATTTCTGATAAATATCATCATTTTTACACATGCTTTATGATTTCTAAGCCCACATAGAGGCCACCCCATGTTGATGGCCTCACATGTCCACTATGTGTGGCCCACTAGATGGTGGGGCCCATCTGATTGTCATTGGTGTGTTGTAGATTTATCTTCAATCAGAACACATCGCCAGCTAGTTGTCAATGGTTATGTTGGAGCTCCTTTGTTGTAGTTGTCTAAGCATGCATTATCATACTTTTGTGTGCCACCATAGAAGACTTTATCCTTATTTAACGTAGAAAACATCAAATGGAAACTATGGAGTTGAAATTTTATAAAATATCAGAAAAGCTTGGTGAATCCCAAAGAAGTCAAAATATTGTTGATTAATGTTGTTTATTTATTAATATAATCATTAGATTGATTTTAGACTGGCATAAAACATTTTGACTTCTAAATAAGTAACTTTTTAACTTACATTAAGTAATTAAGTTATTTTCTTTATTTAAGTTTGGTGAGCATCGATGTAAAAGTAACTAATGTGCCAAAAGCTACCTGGTGTATTAAGTAAATTTTTTAACTTTTTAATTTATGACTTTTCTACTTCTCTCAGGATGCATGTCAAAGGAAGCTTTGTCTCACGGTCATATATGCACATGAGGTAGCAGGCAACCGGGATGATTGCAGTACCAGTGAAACACATCAGTCTGGAACTTGTGGTAGGTCCCCAAGAAGCAGAAGTCATGCAACTGGAGAAAGGAGTAGGCACAAGAGATGGAGAGGGAGAGTTGAGAGGCTAGAAGTCACTCCTGATTTTTCCTTTATTGAAACCAGTCGCACCGGTGCCCGTACCTCAACTGGGAGTGCGTGATCTCTCTTGGATGATGACAGATTCGAGCCCAAAATTCCAATAGTAGGAATCCAACAAAAAAAAAAAAAAATCAAATGGTTAATGGTCCACGTAATCGCAATGCAGTAAAGTATAGAATGGCTCTGTTGTATGATCAACTCAAACATGGGCCATCCATGACAAAGGCCCACAAGATAAATGGTCCTGATGGCTCTATTGCCTTTCATGGTATTCCATCCAAAAATACATACTAAATTAGATCTTTTTGCTTCATCTACACTGGATATTTATGAGTGATAAAAGTCGGTTCTATTTTATTTTATTTTTGTTGGAAATATAGCTAATATAGAAAAAGCTTATTCTACAATGGTTGTATGTGATGCCTAACAGTGAGTGTTTGGCCCAACATGAAAATTGGAGTTGGCTACCAAAGAAAAATCAGGCTATCCCAACCACTCAGTGGGCCACCATGAGAATTTAAAAGTATTTGGGTAGTATTTTTGTGGATTTCTGTATCTTAAATCGTTGTGTTGAATCATGAAGAGAGATGGCTGCGTCGTTGGACAGTTTGCTCTTAATGTTTCTTGATACGATAGGAGAGGGCCAATTTTTTGTGGCTCGCCCTCCTGAATCCCTGGTCTGTACATGCGTTGTTTATAAGATCAATGCTACAAACGTTTTTTTTTTTTTTTTTTTAAAGTCTGCTCTTAATGTCGGCATTAAAGCTTCATTAGCATTAGCACTAGTATGAGCACTGGTCAATGGTGATTTTTACTCATTAATCAGGGTTTAAAACGGTTTCTAAAATTTCGTTCTTAATATATGACCGTTGGCACGAGAACGGTTTAAAACCGTTCCTAAAATTCCGTCTCTGAAATCTGAAACGGTACCCAAAACGGTTCTGAACCGTTCCAGTTTTTCTGCGACGCCTCATTTAGGAACAGTTTTAAACCATTCCTGAAGCATTTAGGAACGGTTTAAAACCGTTCTTAAATGACGATTTTGGTGTAGTGTGTAGAAGATAAGACGATCCATGTAGTAGGCTAAATTGAAATATGTAGAGCCATCAATCAGTGCGTGTGTCAAATGAGATTGAGCATCTAATGTTTAAGATAAAATTGATAAGATGATCCTAGCCATTCAAATTGTGGCTTCAAAATGATGGTAGTTAACAAAAACTGTTAATAGTTAATATTAAGTGATGAAAGTGGTATGGAAACGATGGAACTGAACTTCAAATTAAGGGCGGCAATGGGCTGGTTGGCCCAATCAGTCTTTGAACTGGGCTTAGACCTATTGGGTTGGCCCATGGGCTGGATTGGCTCAGCATGCATGGTCCAATCAGTTATTGGATCTTAGCCCAACCCGGCTTCATATGTACATACCCTGTATCCTCCCAATATGCCATGCATCTTGGACTCTCTCTCTCTCTTGTTAGCATATGTCTTAAATTTGAACGTGCACGACCGGTCGCAGGTGAGGTTCGACCGGTCGTGGGAGCGGCTCGACTGGTCGTAGCCCGCTTGACTCAAAGTCCAGCGAGCCTTATTTTTCATGTCCGGGCCCTTCAACCAGTCGTAGGGATTGTTCTACCAGTCGTAGCTCCCCTTCGACTAGTTGTAGTTTATGTAGATTCGTTCCACAATTTTGCGGATTGCGAAAATCTGTGTCATTTTGCAGCTGGGTTGTAGAAGAGAAGTTGCCTAAACTATAAATAGGTGTTCCTAGGACTTTTCTAGGGGATGGAAAATATTTCTAAAGCTTTCTAAAGGGGTTCTAGGGAAATCAAAGGGTGTAGCATGGGTAAGATTCGAGGTTGTTCGAATCGGGTAAGTCCTCTCTCTTTGTAATTTCTAATTTCATAGTGGAGATCTGTTGCTTTGTGCCATGGTTTTTTTCCGAAAGGGTTTTCCACGTTAAATCTATGTGTTTTCTTGTATGTGCTTGGTGCCATTGAATTGTTATCCTAGATCTAGATCTGTGTGATTCTGCAGGTCAAATCCCAATAAGTGGTATCAGAGCAATCGTTGGGCACAGATCTGAATCTGAGGGATTAGTAATAATGGGAAGCACTAAGTATGATACTGAGAAGTACTCAAGGAAAAATAATTTTGAGTTATGGAAGATCAAGATGATGAGTTCCTTAATCAAGCAAGGTGAAGATGGTGCTCTTGAGGAGCGAAAGTCTTCTATGACTGATGGTGATTGGAATACTCTTGATAAGAAGGCATTATCATCGATCCGTTTATGTCTCACGAATGAGGCTCTCTACAATGTCATGAGGGAGAAAACTACGGCTAAGTTATAGGCAAAGTTAGAGGATGTCTATGCGAAAAAATTCTCTGAAAATCGCCTGCACTTGAAGCGACAATTGTATAACTTCAAGATAGCAGAGCGTGGAGATCTGGAGGCTCACGTAAGCAACTTTAATAAATTAGTTTGCAAATTGCTAAATATGGAGAAAGTAATGAACGATGAAGAACAAGCATGTATGTTGCTGAATTCTCTTCCGGCGTTGTATGAGTCATTCAAGGACACTATGTGCAGAATGAATAAAACCTTGAGTGTCGACACCGTTATCTCTGCCCTTCAAGGGAAGGCTATGAGACAGCTAAACAGCGACATGGGGACATCTTCTGATGCACTGTTTACAGTGGGTAGGAATTCTGAACAAGGTACAGGTTCTTCAGGTTCTAAATCCAAATCCAAGGACAAGGGCAAATGAAAGGTAAAGTGCTGGAATTGTGAGAAGGAAGGACATGTGAAGAAGGATTATGGAAATCATAAATCAAAGAGAAAAGATTCTGAGGCTTCGTACAGGGAGGCCAATGTTGCCACATCAGATGGATCGAGTGGATGTGATGGTGATGTTTTGTCTGTGTCTACTATCAAGCGGCCATACGATGATCGTAAGGACAAGTTGATGCTAGACACAGGGGCATCTTTTCACATGACTCCTCATCGGAGTTGGTTCACCAGCTACAAGGAGTGCGATGGTGGACAGGTATTTATGGGCAAAGATATTGTCTGTAATGTTGTGGCTGTTGGTTCAGTGTGCATCAAGATGTTTGATGGGGTGGAGCGTACCTTGACTGATGACAGGCACGTTTCTGATTTGAAGCAGAATCTGATTTCTCTTCGTGTACTTGAGGTAAAAGGATGCAAGTACACAGGTATTGATGGTGCCCTTAAGGTATCTAAAGGGGCACGGGTAATCATGAAAGCGCAATGACTCAGTAACTTGTACAGGTTGATATGGAGCACTTCAAAAGGTGGAGCTACAGTGGATGTAGCGGATTCCACCTCTGCACGTGTGTGGCATGTTAAGCATGGCCACATGAGCGGGCAGGGCAGGAAGGCTGAGACGTACGGACAGGGATACAGAGCAAGTGGAGCAGTCACCTATAAGAAGAATCACACGACATGATCGCAGGATATCGACGAGGTACATGGACGACTCCAATATCGCAGGGAATTCATCTTCTATTCAAATGGCTCTGGGTGAGCCTGGTACTGAGAAGTGAAAGGTGACTATGGGCGATGTAATGGATTCATTGTACTAGACTAACATATGAGAGCTGGTGGAGCTTCCAATGGGCCGAAAAGCGGTTGGATGCAAGTGGATCTTCAGAATGATACAACATAGATACAGGGCGAGGTTGGTAGTAAAGGGTTATGCTCAGAGAGAAGGGATCGGCTTCTCAGAGATATTCGCACCGATGGTATAGCAGGTGTCTATTAGATCCGTAATTAGCGCTGGTTGGATAATGTGATCTTGAGCTGGTAGGATGGATGTGGAGTCTGCACTTCTGTAAGGAAAAGTGAAGAGCAGATCTACATGAAGCAACAAAGCGGTTCAAAGTTAAAGGGGCTGAGAAAAGACTTTGCAGGAGGTCGTGGTTTGACCTGTCGCCTAGGCAGTGTTTGATTCCTTCGTGGATGAAGGATCGGGGGGGCTGCAAAGATGGCTCTTGGCATTGAGACTGAAGGAGGAGTAGGCTTTGGGAATCACAGGAGGAATACCTTGTGTGTAGGTATTGATCAAGGATGTGATGGGCTAGGTAAAGCCGGAGAGCTTCCCTACGCGTCTCTCCTCAAGTTTTCCTCAGGACATGTCCCAAAACAGATGAGGAAAAGCAAGATATCTCATGAACCTTATTCGAATGCGGTTGGCAGTGTATGTCATGGTCTGGTTTAGACCGGTTATTTCATAGGCTATCAGTGTTGTGAGCAAGTACCCCGGCAAGCAATATTGGGTAGTGGTGAGATAGTAAGAAGACTACGTCTTTCTTTGTGAGAAGACAAGAGCAAAGATGGTTGAGCATGTGGATTTTTGATCCGGTAGACATGCTCACCTAGATCGTTCTTGTAGAAAAGTTCAAGGTTTGTGTAACTTCTCTGAGCTTGGCAATAGCGTAAAAGAAAGACGGAGTGTGCACAAGAAGCTATGATGTGATACAGAAATAAGAGAAGAGGTCAAGAAGCTACACAGTTCAAGATTGAAGACATGGTGGAGATTGTTGACATATGTCTTAAATTTGAACATGCACGACCAGTCGTGGGTCAGGTTCGACCTGTCATGGGAGCGGCTCGACTAGTCGTAGCCCGCTCGACTCAAAGTCCAGTGAACCCTGTTTTTCATGTCCGGGCCAGCCCTTCAACCAGTCGTAAGGATTGTTCGACCAGTCGTAGCACCCCTTCGACTAGTCGTAGTTTACGCAGATTCGTTCCGCGATTTTACAGATTGCGGAAATCTGTGTCCTTTTGCGACTGGGATGCAGAAGGGAAGTTGCCTAAACTATAAATAGGAATATTTCTAAAGCTTTCTAAAGGGGTTCTAGGGAAATCAAAGGGTGTAGCAAGGGTAAGATTCGAGGTTGTTCGAATTGGGTAAGTTCTCTCTCTCTGTAATTTCTATTTTCATAGTAGAGATGTCTCTTTGTACCGTGGTTTTTTCCGGAAAGGGTTTTCCATGTTAAATCTGTGTTCTCTTATATGTGCTTGATGCCATTGAATTGCTATCCTATATCTAGATCTGTGTGATTCCGCATGTCAAATCCCAACATCTCTCTCTCTCTCTCTCTCTCTCTCTCTCTCTCCCCCCATTTTTCTTTTTCTTTTTTCTCAAGGAAGGAAAGAAATACAAATGCTCCTTTATTCTTATAAGTCTTCTATTTCTCTTTTGCTTTTAAAAATGCAACTATATATGCTAGAGGAGGGAAACTTGTGAAAGGGAACCAATGTCAAAAATGTGAAAATTCAGGCTTGGACAAAGGTGGGCCATATCAACAATTTGGGCTGAGTTCGGCCTGAACTATTTTGGCAGCATGCCATGAGCTTGGGCCAATTTTAGACTTAGATTGAAAAATGAGGGCCCCCAATGAAGCATTTGATAAAAAGCAAGGGTCCTTGTCCCTGCCGTAAGCCTATTGAGTTAAACTCTATAAGGTCTACCTTGATGTATGTGTCTTATGCATGTGGTTTACCCATTTTTTAAGATCATTTTGAGATACAAGCCCAAAATTGAAGCATATATAAAAATTAAGTGGGCAACACCACAAGACAATGGAAATTGAATGTTTATCATTGAAAACTTCTTCAAGGGCCATAGAAGCTTTGAATAATAAAGTTGATATTTGTGTTTTCCTTTAATCCAGGTCTGTGTGACCTTATGAACGTGTTGGAGGACAAATAAACATTATTGTGGGCAGTAGAAATATTTCAATGGTGGACGTCATTATTCTCACTAATTTCTGTGATGTGGTCCACTTGAGCTTCAGATATGCTTCAATTTTAGGTCATTACTAAAATATGCTGATAAAATGGATGGATAGCATGGACAAGACAGATACATCGCGCGTGGCACACTACGCCAAAAGGGGCAAATTGCGACGTATTTTTCCGACGGACTTCGTCCGTCGCTAAAATCTCTTGGTTTAACGACGGATTTAATCCGTCGCTACTAGAAAAAGTCCGTCACTAAGCTCGTGTTTGTGGAAAATCCGGTCTAAACGTCGCTGAATTTAGCGATGGACGAAAATCCGTCGCTAAAGTCTAATTTACGACGTATTTACGACGGATTTTGGTCCGTCGTTTGTAAGCAACGGACTAAATCCGTCGCAACATTAATTTTGTGACAGTCATAAATTCCCGCCCAAAACACCAAATGGCGCCCTTTTCAGTTGCTTTTGCGACGGATCATGGTCCGTCGTAAAAGAACTTTGGCGACGGATCATATCCGTCGTAAAAGGACTTTTGCCTTATCATTATTTTTTTTCATTTTTATAGGAATATGGTGGAAAATTAAGAATTTTTGTAGTCTAATAATTGATTTTTAATAGAATTTCAGTGGTTTAATTATACGTCTTTGTATCTAAGATTATTTTTTAACAATTATTTGAATGCAAAAAGAAAATTTATTTTATTTTGATATCAAATGAGTGAAATTTTTATTTTTATTTTTTTAATTTAAAAATAATATTTAAATGATTTGTAATATCACATGAAAAAGAACATTGAGAAGTTTAAAAAATTTAACAATGCTTGAGAAAAAAGTAGATTTTGAAAAAATAAAAATCGTGATTTAATAAAAATCTATTTTGTGGGAACAAAAAAGAATTAATATTGAATAAAGTTGATAAATTTGAAAAAAAAAAAAAAAAGCATTTGATTTTGAGAAAAAAATAATATCCTGAAAAAGAAAATTAAAAATATTTTAAAAATGTGAAATTTTTCATAATGTTGAAAAATGAAAATATTTTTAAAAAGAAAATGAGAGTTTGAAATTTAAAAAATAAAATAAAATTGGGAAGTTCAATAAAAAATGACAAGTTCGAATAAAATGCTTTAAAAAAAATGGAGAAGTGAAAAAGAATTGAAAATTTTAAAATAAAATGATATTAAAAAATCGATACTTTATCAAAAATAAACATTTTGAAACGAAAATAAATAAGTTGAAATTTTTTGTGATGTTGGAAAGTAATTGAAAATGTTCAAAATTCGAAATTAAAAGAAAAATTATTTATAAAAACACTAAGATTTTGAAAATATATATATATTTTTTTTAAAATTTTTGAAAAGTTGAAAATAACATGATGCTTTTGAAGAAAAAAAATCGGCATTTTGGAATTTTTGGGAAAAAAAATAAATTTTGTGAAAATTTTAGATATTTTGAAAATAAAAATTCAGAATTTGTATTTTAATTTATTTTTTGAAATATTTTATAATAAAAATGATATTTTTTTAAAAGTTTTCAAAGAAAAATTAAGAGTAAAAAAATATACATTTTGAAAAAAAAAATATTATTTTTAAATGGAAATTGAAATTTATCTGTGAAAAAAAATATATTTTGTAATAAATTATTAGGCACATCCACTAATTGAACATTTAACCATTTTTGGACAATTGAATTAATCCGGATTGAAGAGTAAGTAACTTCATATGTTTAAATCAAATTTCACTGAAATTGTTTATCAATCTTGTATGCCCAATTTCTTTCTCATATGTAGCTAACCTGATTGAGGCGAGTAACTAGTCAAATCGAGGGTATTGATCGGTAAAATAGAGTGAAGGGACTTGACATATAAAATGGGCTAAATATTGTTGTCAAAATTGTGACCATAACTTATTGACCTCGCGAGAATCTAAGAATTGATGTTAATAAGTTTTGTGGGCCCCATCATGATGTGTGTCGAACATCAACACCATGCATTTAATGTCTCCTTTAGGTTTTGAGATATCTCACTACAAGAAAGAGGGTTTTTAGCGACGAAACTTTTAGCGACGAAATTTTATTTCATTGCTAAAAGTCACTTTTAGCGATGAAATAATATTTCGTCGCCACAAGTGTACTTTTAGCGACGAAACTTTTAGCGACAATTTTTCGCAGCTAAAAATCATGGATGAGACTTTTATCGACAAAATAGTGTGATTGAACCTCACTATTTAAAATTTCTTGGAGGCCATAGAAGTTTTGGATCAAGTTGATGTTTTTGTTTTCTATTCATTCATATATTTTTGATATTATGAACAATATTTGACTGTTTTTGGATAATCTAAGCAGTTTAAATTGAAGAGTAAATAACTTCAGATGTTTAAATCAAATTTCACTGAAATTGTTGATCAATCTTGGTATACCCAATATCTTTTCTCATATGTAGCCTGATTGAGGCGAGTAACTGGTTAAATTGAAGGTATTGATCAGTAAAATAGAGTGAATGGACCAGACATAAAATGGGCCAAATATTCTAGTCAAAATTGTGACCCAACTTACTGATCGACCTCGTGAGAACCTAAGAATTGATGTTAGTAAGTTTTGTGGGCCCCATCATGATGTGTGTCAAACATCAACACTGTGGATTTGATGTGTCCCCTTTAGGTTATGAGATATCTCAAAAATCATCTGTATACGAAACTCAAGTGGGCCATACCATCTAAAACTATGTGAAGACATCCTAAAAAATTTAAAAGCACTTGGTGGGACCCACATGTGTTTTAGATGCTGCAGAAAATTGGTCTGACCCCTCATCCAAGTGGAACACACATAATGAGTGGGTTGGATATGTGAATCACATTTAGGCAGACTCAATATATGATTATAATGTTTTAAGGAAACCCCTCTCCATTATATTATGTGGTGTGGCCCACCCAAGTCATGGATTGACTTTATTTTTAAGCTCTTGGCCCACCTAACTCATGGATTGACTTTCTCCATACCGTTCAATGCTTTTCTCAGATCATTTTAAAATATTAACCAAAAAATGGGGTAGGTCAAAAGCTTAAGTGGACTACAAAGTAGGGACTGAACGTCCACCGTTAAAAATAATATTCATAGAAGTTTTGGATCAAGTTGATGTTTATGTTTTCTCTTCATTTATATCTTTTTGTTTTGGGATTTGATGATTTTTGTCCATCTGAATTTGGGTGTTTGGGTATCACATTTTTTTTCCAGCTTTGATGTTGAAATCTCTTTTATAATTCGAATTTCTCCCTTTGTTTGTGAAATTTTAAAGAATCATGTTCCTATAAAAAATAAATAAATAAATAAAAATAAAATAAGAATAGAAAGATTTATTCATTCTTCATGGTTATGAAGCATTTGCCCTTGTTGTAGCAGTAGTTGAACTTGTTGAACATTGTCTCTCAGTCTGATTTTTAGGATCAATACTAATCAAGGGGTGATGCACCTGATGGACGGGGTGGATTTGATGAACGTCAGGTCGTTTTCCTCCGCGTTAAAAAGTGACCTCGGTGGGTACGTACCATTACCAACCCATAAATGCTCCTAAATCGGAAGGTCTTTCTTATGATCCAAACCGTTAATGTGGCTGGTCCCACATAGTTTGGGGATACACGACCATTTTTCGAGCTTGGAGGGTCTAATAAACGGCTTATAAAGAAAAAGGTCTATATTCTTCGAAAGAACGCTAAAGATCAAGGTTCTATAGAAATTTCCAGCGGTATATCTCCCATCTAAGGTGCTGCCCATCATATATACGGTGGGGATCACCTAAAATTAGGTCCCACGATCTCGGAAACCTCAGATAATGGGACTCGTGGACTACCAGTTCCAATGGTCCAGCGTTCTACAAAGCGCAGGAAAGCCTAAAAACCCTAGATGGCTGTGAAGTAGAAAAGCAGAGGGATTTTTCATTTTCTCGTAGAACCCATCATCGCTGAGGAGAAGAGCAGCAGCCGCGGCGGATCTTCGCAGTAGCATCTGAAATGGTAATCTCTCTCTCTCTCTCTCTCTCTCTCTCTCTCTCTCTCTCTCTCTCTCTCTCTCTCTCTCTCTCTCTCTCATCTCTTCCTACTCCCTGTAAGAATGCCCATCTGAAACGTGCGCAGGCATCTCTCTCTCTCTCTCTCTCTCATCTCTTATTTCGTTCTACTCCCTGTAACACTGTCTATCTCTAACTGCACAGGGTATCGATCTAGTCGTCAGAGGCAAAAGCAAGAAGACGAAAAGAACTGCCCCCAAATCCAACGATATTTACCCCAAGCTTCTCGTCAAGGTTTCTAATCTCTTCTCGTCTCTTGCCTATCATCTCGTCTCCCTCTCAAACCCATTCTCCATTCATCACAGTTGTACGGGTTCCTCGTCCGTCGCACCAGAAGCAAGTTTAATGCAGTCATCCTAAAGAGGCTTTTCATGAGCAAAGTCAACAAGGGCCCGATTTCCCTCTCGAAACTGATCCATTTCACGAAGGGCAAGGTAGTAATTTCGATGTCTTTTACGGCCTCTTTCGATTTCTCTATCTTATCTCTGTTTATTTATTTTTAAAATATTTTTATGGATTTTTGATGTCGTGTGAGTGCGCCTGAAAAAGAAAAGAAAATAAATCTCTCTTATCTGGAATGTTCTATCTGTGTAGCATTTGCCTTTCAATTGTTGATTTATTTCCTTTCCTAGCCGTCCATTTTTTTCCCACCTAATGAAAGCTAGCATTCTTCTCAACGAGGGAGATTTGGCTAAATGGGCCATCCACACCTGTTCCATCATATGAACTGTTTGGATCAGTGAACCATGGCCCCCACTTGCCCTCACTTGTTAGAACTGTCTGAAAATCTGAATCACAGATTGACTATTATATTAGTTTTGAACATTTTAGATGGTTAGGATTGTTTGATAGGCCCAATTGAAAAATATTCTCCCAGATCAACTCTTCCAAGTCAGCACAAACATTAGACTGTAATTTCTAGAGCACTTGGGCTTCAAGCCCACGTGCAGCAGGTAACATGAGATCAACGGTATGGATGTGAGGAAAATGGGGCCCACAAGGTAAATCTCATTCATGCATGTCAACTAAATCAAATCTTATCTCTAACTTGGATATATCATCTCCTTCCACATCTAAATCAAATCTAGTACATCTCATATATTTCCATAACTTTATGCTTCAATAGCAACATTTAAGCTACAGCCTCAAGATGAGACCAACCCCATCAGGAAAAGGAAATAGAAAAAGAAAAAGACAACAAAATAAGAAAAATTCTTTAAAATCTAAGGAGCAGAAGTCAGTCATGAATTTCTAACCACAATTCAAAAACGAGAATAATATCATTTAACACAGCCATCCTTTAAACGTTAGTGGCTAGATAGATGAAGCAACAAAAGCTGTGATGCAGCCATTTGGAGAAGAATCGTGACCTTAGAACAAGGATGAACACGTATCCATTAAAGCTCTAATTTCTCTCCAAGATGCTACACATTGAATAAAACCCCTAGAAAATGGACAGTGGAAGTAATTTCCAGCAGTCTGCTAGTCTATTCAACTAGAAATAGAAGACAGAAGCAACTAATGCATCAGAAATTAGAGCAACTAATTCTCAGATTAAAACATGCTTAAGGACACCTCACAATAAATTCATTCATTCATCATAGTCATATCTCTAGCTCATATGCATGGCTATATACATAGATGTGTATGAATGTATATATAAACGGATATACATATATACTTATCCCTTTACTCAAATCTGTATTTAATGCAACAAAGCCTAGAACAAAACCTTCTTGGTCCACACATAACTGGTACTCAACTTGCCAATGAATAGTATTAACTAGGGAGACTAAAAACTACAACTACAGGATTATGATTAGATTGGACTCCCTATATAACAATCGCATGAACCTTGTATGGGTTGTATACACTATAAGATTGTGTATAGTGCCACAAGAAACATGTGGTTCGAGAATACAACCATTTAATGATATTTGATTGACTTAAAAGGACATTAAATGCTATTTAAGTGTCCAATTCTACTAGATCTTTCTATATATCACTCGTATGACAATTGTATACCAACCATATGGTTGTGGTTTTGCTGTACACTTCTATACACATCTTTGGTAAAATAACCCATCAAAACATAGGAGTGAAATCTTGCACAAGATTTAACCTGGGGTGAAACTCAAGAGCTAAAACACATCAAAAGCATTAGAAAATAGTCCTTGTTGTTGCAAGTACTGCCAAAACCCACGAGCATTTTACTGGTACACAAGCTAAACAACTACCCATCATATTCATAAAAGGAAAATGATACGATGAAATCACATTCCTTTTTATAACAGCACTCAGTTTCTATTTTCTGCATATTTTTCAACTTCTATTACACATTTTTCTTGTATGAATGGAATCCTTACATCTAAAAGCATGCATCTTAACTTCACGGTTTACAGTTCATTTTGTTGGGATGTGTTGTGCCAATGCATGTTCCTTTCTTTTCACTTCAGTGTCTGTGATATGGAATCCAAGCATCTCATGAAAGTTCCCAAAACTAATCACCCTGAAGTTGGAACTTGGAACACATTATCCAATTACTATCTCTAATTTAAAATCAGTTTTTAAGCTTTGCATGGATGATAAATTGGATTTAAATTGACTATCTCTGATTTATCTAAATTGTAAAAAATTTATCTAAATTACGAGTAATTGGAATTCCAAAATGTGGTCTATCATTCACATTTATTTAGTAATTGGAAAAATGTGTAAAAAAACCTAGTAATTATTCAATGATTATGAGTGTGGTACCTTTCATCCTAAGTGATGCTTTTTCTTCCACTAGGCTATTAGGCAGCAGTCTTTGAAATATAATGCCAACAATTAGTCTTTTCTTGTGCAAATCAGAAATTTCAGCTGCTTGAAGGTCAAATCCATAAAAAATGCTTCGATCATAGTCGAATGTGAAAGGTTCAGTGACCCCATCAGGGACTGACACTTGAATCGAGTTGAACAACTTGGCTTCTCTTTGCATTCCATGGTGTGCATGGTAAAGGTATGTTCCTGGCTGCAATATATTTAAAGGAGTAAAGGTGATTTAGAGACCTTACTAATCCAATCCTCAATTACAAAGATAACAAGTTGTATGATAGCCATGGCATATATTGTTGTATGCAATGGAGAGCGTTCAAATCACTGACCTGATTCTGGATGGAGCAGAACCAAAGTAAGTTATATGGATGGATTGTTCCCTTGGAATTTGTACTAGTTGTTACTGTTTTACTTTTAACCATTCATTTTGATAGCTATGCCATTCATGCTTTGTTCGATAGTCTAATTTGTATTCTTTTCTTTCCTTGTTTTAGGTGATCAAAGTGGTCAGCTTGTGAAGATTTCTGGCATCATAACATGTTGTTCTGATGTTAAGCCCTTGATGCAGGTTGCTGTCTACACATGTGAAGAGTGTGGGTTTGAAATTTACCTGGTAATAATGCATTGTCTACACGTGGCTTTAAGGGATCGTGTGAAGTTCCTTGTTTTTTTGAAAGATGAGAAATTTATTGAAAGAATGATGAGAGCTAGGATTGTGTGAAGTTCTTTTTAAAGCTATATGTTTGAATTGCCTATCTGTGTTTTTACTCTGCAATTCTGCATTTGCTGTGTACTTGTATGTAGCTGATGATCCTAGCTCTCTGTTGCCAGCAGATATCTTACAAAATATATCATCTCTAGATCATCCGTACATATTTTCAACATGTTGAATACAAAATACAGCAATGCTTTGGTAATCAGACTAATAAGGATATGTATAAAGGCTTGGGAAGACAGGTGAGGTTCATCAATATGAAGTTTGTACTAGGCAAAGTACACAGCAATTCTGCATTTGCTATGTACTTGTATGTAGCTGATGATCCTAGCTCTCTGTTGCCAGCAGATATCTTACAAAATATATCATCTCTAGATCATCTGTACACATTTTCAACATGTTGAATACAAAATACAGCAATGCTTTGATAATCAGACTATTAATGATATGTATAAATGCTTAGAAAGACAGGTGGGGTTCATCAATATGAAGTTTGTACTAGGCAAAGGACCTATTATTCTTTACTCTTAATGTAATGGTTAGGACTTACAAGTCAATAAGGATAGGAAGAATTTGTTGTTTGCTTGTAATGTTGTGATTATATGCTTTTGAAAATTTCAATCTCATAGGCTCTTAGATAAACTTGATGGTTTGAAGGGTTGTCTTTTGGCCAGATGGTCATAGATAAGAAACTCTACTGGATAGTTTGGGATAACAGTTATCTTTTTTATGCTAGGTATCTACCACTGTGATGCTAGTACTGCAGGACAACTGGGGTAAGTACTTGAGAAAAAAAAAATCCAATTTTAATTGTTTTAGTTTCAGTAAACCCAGTTGTTGATTACTGATTTTGGATGCCCTGAAAATGCTTGTTCATCATAGTGATTAGGATAGCTTTACTAAATGATTTTTTTTTTAGAAGCAACGAAAGAATTATTGAAACCAGGAAAAAGAAAACAAACAGGGGAGAGGAGGAAAGAGCCTATCTGCTGAGATAGCAGAACGACTCTAACCTCCTAAGAAACAAAGATCGAAACAATCCATGCATTAAAATCTGTAAATATATATGAATATACTGTCATGTCTTGGAATTCTTGTATATGGTTTGGTTAATTGTTCATTTCTAGCCACAAGGCCATTTTTGTTGTAGTGAGGTGGATATGAACTTATATCATCTTACAGGTTGCAATCGACTGTACGGTGGAGAGTTGCAATGAACTTGCCTGAGTTCTTTCTGACTAACCAAAGAAGTCAAACAATTAACGCCTAATAGAACACCTACATGAGAAATTTCTAAGCACCATCATCAACAATTTCCTTGAAAAATTTCCCACCCTTTATATAGATGTGAAAAGTCAACATTAGCTCTCAAATAGTTGAGGTTTGTACACTACAACAGTTCTCTTCTATTTGTTTTCTTTTCTGGTTTCTTTGAAAGTTTTTGCTTTGTCCAACTTCTTCATACATAGTTTGATTTGCAGACGGTGGGATTCGCTTCTTTCAAAGTGGGGATTATGTTCTTCTAGCGAACATGTTTGCAAGTGCTAGCCAATGGAACAAAGTGACAAGAGTGCGAGAGGCAATGAGAAACAGAGGAGTTCAGAAACCAGAGAGCCAGGTAACAGCCTCATCGAGCTACATCCAACAACTTAGCTTGAATCAGAATTTTCAAGGACTGTTGTGGATGCATTTCTTTCTTGTGTAGCAGATTTTCTATGTTGTTAGACTCCCCTCTTCTCTTTCTATACTTTTCTCTCCCAACTTTTCTTCTTCTTCTTTTTTTTTTTTTTTTCATTTTCCTTTTCCACCTGATTTGAAAATAGAAAGGGAATTCATATTTATTACTCTCCTTCCACTGATAGACAATTCACTTTCTAGGATAAAATGGTAAGTTCGATAGAGCTATTGCATCTATTTGTTTTTTTTTTTTTTGGCACCATTTAAAAATTGGCAGTGGCTTTCCTGGATGATATGGAATGGACCAACTCTTCATAGGGGGTTAGACCTTGAAAAAAAGAGCTCTTAACTAACCCAAATGCCTCAGAAGGATAGTCAACACCATTAACAGAATACTTATTTTGGAAGTGGAAACTCATATCCTCAACCAAACGCCTTAAATAGAACTTCCCTCGGTCATAAAGTTGAAGCCCCAAAAAGCCAAGTTGTTGAACAACCTTACTGATAGCTGAATCATTTTTAAAATCTATCAAATTACCCAAAGCAGATAACTTTAGAATACGAGTCACGATAGACAGTTTTACAGTTTTCAGGTAGCTTTCCACTTTCAACTCTACAAGTTCATTGTAATTTGATCTCAAGTGAAGCTGCAAAGGTGAGATGTCCTGAATCTTCTTCTTTATATCTTCAGTAATAGCCTTGGGAATGTCAAAATCATTCAAGCCAACACTATATCCTTCTAAAAAGAGAATCTCCATCAGCAATGGCTGTAACATATTAAAGAACTTAATAGCCACTTCTGTTCCCTTCTTGTCAAGAACAGAAGTAACAATCTCTATGAATGATGACTGTAGTAAATCTCTATTGAAATCAATCCTCACCATTTCACTTTTACTGAACAAATGCCATTTTTCTTGTAGTGATGGCAAAAGATATTGTATATAGTTGTAAGGATTGTAATCACTCTCTTTATATATTAAGAAAATATCTCTAAAAAGTACCTCTTAGAAAGAGAGTTTGAAAGTTGTTTGGTTGGGTCCTATTTTCTCTTTATATCCATGTTAGTATGACCTTATGAACAGATTATATGATAAATAAAAATCATGTGGGCCTCAGAAAGGTTTTGGCTTTCAAATGTTGAAGTATGTTATAACCATTATTTCATTTGGTGTGATCCACTTGAGCTTTAGATCTCTTTGTTTTTTTTTTTTTTTCTTATGCACTGAAATGAGCTGGTGGTACAAAATGGACGTGACATATTCATCACTATGGGCTCTACAATTTTTATTAGTATAGAAATCCATGAATTCTCTATTTGTAATATATGAAGGGTTAACTAAACTAATCTTTTCTTGGATTGAATCTGGTTGTTTGTAATATATGCAGGAAGGGCTCAAAAGAAGGTTGAACAAGAGAAGATACCTAGTAGCCAATTCAAGGCAGGACAGCCAACAGTTGAAGTTCCGGATAATTTCTTTTGTATGGGTCCTAGTTTATGAGGGGAAGTGTTTAGTTACGAGGGTTAAAGACAATATTTGGAGTGGGCCACTTGGGTCATTTCCTCTTTTATTGAATTGAGTTGTTTCCGATTTTGTGAATAGGATTCTTATCAAACAATATTGTGAATTATTTTTTGAATGACTATCAGGTGCAAGATTAAAAATAATAATAATAATAATTTATCAATATATATATATTTTTACAGATATTTTAGCGACGGACCAAATCCGTCGCTAATTTTTGAAAATTGAAAAAACGACGGATTCGGGGTCCGTCGCGTACCCATATTAGCGACGGATCTTATCCGTCACTAATTTCTTACCGTTGAGACGACGAATATGAGGTCCGTCGCTTCGCATATTAGCGACGGATCTTATCCGTTGCTAATGTTTTCAGTGACGACTATTTTTTGAAAATTACCGACGGATTTTTTATTTTTTACGACGGATAAAAGCCGTCGCTATGATGCGACGGATCTTATCCGTCGCAAATTAAACGACGGATATAATCCGTCGTAAAACCAAAAACGACCCAGTAAACAGCGACGGACGAAGTCCGTCGTTTTTTTGGTTTTACGACGGATTTAGTCCGTCGCAAAACAGCGATTTTGGCGTAGTGGCAGATTTTACTCAAAATGCCAAAGCGTACTGAGCAACTGGGTACGCACTCCACTCTAAAGTCATGCAAATCCTAGCCCTTGATTCAGAGACATTAATGCTCTAATCAACATCATGAAATTCATACCCTTGCATATCCAACCATTCATGACATTGGCAGGAATCAAGCTAGCATTTTACTTTATAAAATTTCACGTGTCCACAGCATCCTCCCTCGATCCACCAGCCACACAAAAGCTGCAATTTTTGAGGGAAGAGTTTCATGATTATTTCCTTTTTGTATTAATTTACTTTAAAACTATTAATTTGACTCGATGAAGTTGATACTTGATAGACTTTCTTGGAATTTTCAATAGTCCCGAGCTTGGCTTGGGCAGATGATGATCCATTGATGGGACTTGGATAGGTGTCTAGCAGATCCGATTCAGATCCAACCTGTTGACAGATCTAGCGGGGCAGGTCTGACTCCACTATACAGGTCCGATGGGGTGGGCTTGATCTTAAGATGTCGATCGGTTAATAATTGAATCGGCTCCGGATCCACCCTGATTCAATTCAACTTCGACCCGTTGACAGGCCTACCCCTTCTTCTCATGTGGGTGCATGAATAGACTTGGGAAAGAGCAAACTGGAAAAAGAAGTATTTGCAAGGAGAAGATTCCTAATAACCATGGTTTATCCAAAACTACGTTTTGAAAGACCTTTACACTCATTCAGAGGCCGAGATGAAAATAGTTATTTCAATCTATGCTTCTAAGAACTATCCATGGCCTAGTGGTTCAAGCCCATGGCTCAATGGTAGATGAGGTTTGTTCAACATTAAGATCTATGGTTCGAGTCCATCTTTTCTCTTTCTCTTTTATCTTTTTTTAGAAACGTGGGAACACACCACCTGAAACTTTGTTGATGGTAGAAAATTTACAACTTTCAAGTGGGCATTACAAAAATATTCGAACCTCACCTATCATATACTCCAATGAATAAAAAGTATACAAAAAACAAAAATATCCTCGAGATACACAATAGCTGCAGAAAAAAAAAATGAAAAGATCCCTCCGAAGAACATGAACTCGACGGGAACAACAGGGCCATTCCCAAAGAGTAGACAGGCAGACCTTCAACCAACATTGTTTCCCAAAATCAAACTACTTGAACTTTTCATCTACAGCCAATCATGATGAACTTGAATCCCATAGACGGTTGATGCGTTTTGGGAGGACCCTTGGAGCATTCCAGACACTAATTATACAGATTGGAACTGATTGAACAATAGGAATGGAGCCAGCTGCTGAGAGGGAAAACAGGGATGCACTATCTAGTTCAAGTCTAGCTTACCTTAAAAAAAAATAAAAATCCATGATTTAGTAATATCGATTGTTGAGATGCATTTGAGAGCTAAACACAACTTCACATTTCAAAAAATTAATAATGATGCTTATTAATAAAAACGGAAGGTACAAAAGAAACCAAGAAGATAATCCACCAAGAAACCTGATGTCAAAATATATCCTTCACAACTCATGAACTCCATTGCATGAGACTAAAAATCTCATCGTCCCCAAATGAACTGATGAGAAAAAGATGTTAAAGATCTTATGTTTATGCATCTTAAAGGATAGATCTTTAACATTTTTTCCTCATCATTTCATTTGGGGGGTTGGCATTCCTCTTCCGCAAGCATGTGATTTATATCATTAACCTCAAGAGAAAAAGAAAGAAAGAAAGAAAAGAAGAAGACAAAAATGGGTATCAGAAAAACCTGATACATCAAGAATTTCACTCACTACAAGACAGTACTTTCACCGGCGGCCAAAACCGCCGCTATTAATTTTTAGCGGCGCTATAAAAGGTTTATCGACGGTAAGGCATTTTAGCGGCGCTTTTATATGCGCCGCGGAGTGGCAAGTATTTGGCGGGTCGGACCGGCGCTTTTTCTGGGTGGTAGTATTTCTGAAGAAAGCGCCGCTAAAATCCCAAAAGCGCTGCTATAGATATATTAAAGCACCGCGCTATTGATTTGAAAAGCCAACGCTGGCCAGTAATTTATAAAAAAAAAAATTATATATAAATCTATTGAAACCTGCAATTTTTTAATATTTGAAACAAACAATGTTGTAATATAATTAAAATTGAATATTAACCAAAATTTATATTACTACACAAAAAAGGTATATATAATATTTATTACAATAAAATTGAAAATGGTCTTGAATTATAAATAAATAAACAAATCCTCTATATGGCATACTCCTAGCGCGAGTGGCGTCAAAAGGCTGAAGTGCTTGTAAGCTCAAATTTAGGTACAATTGATTAAAATCCTGCACAAGGGAAAAAAAGAAGTAAATTATCAAGTTCATCTCTTTTGAAAGAATTCTTAGCATCTATGATTTTAAAATAGTGTAAGAGATCTAGCAATCCTGTATACCTAACAAATCAACAGCTATCCTAATCTTACCATTCTGAAAACATCAGAGTTAGCTCCCATTCCCGAAAGCATCAGTCCAACCTGTTCATATTGAGCCACATTACCAACCATTATCCTTAAATTATCGATACCAAAGAGAGGATTTTAAAATACAATATTCAACAGTACTTTAACAGTATGTCTACACCCATTTTTTCTACTGTGGGATTACAAACATGTTTTTTGACACAAACACATTTTTTCAGCAAGTCCTAATTTATATATGCGTATAGAAGGGCGTTTTTAGTACGAACACTATCATGCTGAAGAATTGTAACAGATGATAGCGAGTGTAACTAGTTAATGTGGTGTTCTTCCGTAGAATAATCTCTTCTATAGAATAGAGATGTTAAACCACACCAGGAAGTTGAAGTAATTGATTGGAATATAGAGCGCAATAAAAGTATGAAATAATAGAGAAGGGCATTTTGAAAGTCAGGAAAATAGTTTCTGAGGGCTTCCTAGATATTAGTCAAAAGATCATTGTGGCATTCACCTTTTCCAATTCTTACGAGCTTCTTCAAACCATCAGCAGTATATGGCCTCAACCGCGGACGATGTCCTTCCAAATTGATCCTTTAAGGAAAAAACAGCTGAATGAGACTGGAGTGATATATGATTGGTGGCAAATTACAGTTTTGCAGAAAATAAATAAGCCATATATTGTGCATGTTTAATAATTATGCATACTCATTCTCAGTGTTTATTTTGGCTTGGCCACTTCCTCTCCAAAGATCATAAGCAGCCTGCTCATAATACAGTGAACCAATTAATGGAAGTTCTTAGGAAATCCTAAGGATAAAAAAAAAGATGCATCAAAAGTGAACTTGTGTTAGCACGATTTCCATCAAAGATACACATTCAACATTTATAATAGCAAGTTAAAAAAAACCACATGGATCATCACCATCATCGTTGTATTTCATAGCCTTATACCTGGCTACCAGCTAGTTGGGGTTGGCTTGCAAACAACATGTGTGTGACTTTCTCAAGGAGGCATTGAGAATCTGAAATAAGTGACCTTTGTGTCATTTCCTCTTCCTCTTTAGCAAGATTTTCGGCCACTTTATTCACCTCCCTAATACAGGGGAGAATGAGATCTTTAAATTCAACACCAAAACTTGGATTTTGGGAATGATGAAAGGTCTCCGTTTGTCCAGCTTCACCAAGGATGCCAATTAATATCATTACTAGAATCACCTTCGACAATCAAATACCCTTTAAATGAGAATTAGAAGATGCATAGGGTTTCAGCTGCTGCCTAAACTTCATTAAAAATTTGGCACCAGGAACTCACCATAATAAAGACTTCTGGAGCTCTCTTTGAAGATCCTCAGATCCAGATGGATCGTGGGCCTGAATCTTGGACTTTAATTCACTAAGCAGGTCTGCTTGCATATGAGGAGCCATGCACTGAACTAACTCCTCAACCAGAGAGTCCTCCCCTTTCCAGAGTAGAGAAACTAATTCTTCAGAACTGAGCTTCTCTAATGGCGGTGGCGCTTTTTTGGGTTAGCACACATTGAACAGCGCTGCCACTCAGTCACAGATTTTAATCGTTTTATTTTATTCAAGCATTGCAAACTTATGATTAAGCAGGAGAAAGCGCCACTTATTACACACTAATCTGGTGTGGAGCCTGTCCAAATCAGGATTTAGGTATTGATCCCAATTTTGGGGGATTTCCTTCCACAACCAACCACAATTTATTCTCTCTTTCTTTTAAAATCTAGCACCATCAGAAGGAAACCATTATCAACCAAGATGTTCAAGTTTATGGAAGTTTCAGCTGAAGAATGAATGGTAAAGTTGAAAGATGCACTAGGGTACACAAACAAAATATGATAGAAATAGACCAGCTGAAGACCTCTTGTTTCTGTACTTATGTTTCAAGCTGTAGATAGTCCAAATAAGCAAAATATGATACAGGAGGATATTTAATTCAAGCACAATAAAATACTGATCTGGAAATGAGGAAGATGATAGAAAATATCCCACTATGCACAAAACACGATATTCTAAACAACAAGTGGATTCATATTTCTGACTTCCAACAGATCAAACATTCCATATTTGTTGACGAAAATCCATCATTTATTCTTTTTTCTTTGAAACATACATCATATAAGGTACTGTTGGAAATAGAAAAATCTACATATGTGGTTCTCTTCATATGTGGTTCTCTTCTAATGGATGGCTTATATATTTCACCTGTGTGCCACAGTGACATATGTGGTGCCATGTGCATTAGTTGACATTACCACATCTTAAGATAATTAAAATTCTCTCTGTTTACCTCAACTGCTGTGGTAAACTTGTTGAGAATATCAAGTATAGTTGCTATAACTTCATCTTCGGTCAAACCAGAAAAAAAGCCTGAAGTCAAGTCATTCTGCCCTATGTCATATGTATACAGAGCTCGTGGGAAATAATCCTCCTTTGGTAACAAATCTTTAAAGACTCCTCCTGCATATGGAATTCAAGCACCCCAAAACAACACCAGTCATTATCTTCATCTTTCACATTTCCAAATGCTATTAAACTAGTATTAGTACTTACCCTTTTTGGCCTTTGTTTGTGATCTATTCATGAACTGATCAAATTGCCATGACTGCACATCTAAGGAAAATGGACTGACCCCTCCCTGGAATAAGGATGAGGTTGGTTCTCTGATTGTTGATGCGGCTGTAGCGAAGTTGGCTCCGTGGGTGAAGTTGGTCCCGATGGAGTCGAGGTACCCATTGATATAAGGCAATCCAATGCCCTTAGCTGAGAATTCGAAATCACCCAAACATGCATTCATTAACAAATAATTTCAAATATAAAATAAGTGCAGGAATAAATATAATGTTTCAGAGAGTGATAATGTGTGTATACAGTTGTGGTCCTATGGACCGTTAAAGAATTCATTTTCATATCTGCATTTTTTTGGGTATTAGCCTCTGTATCTTTTTTGTCATGCTTTACACTTCTCTATAAATTAATATTCCGAAATTCTCGAAAAAAATGGAATGAATTCACAGTTCAAACAAAGGTGTTCGATCCAAGAGGGATATGTGCAAGAGCTCAAGTGGATGACTGTTTCTGGTGCAGGTGTGGCCCATTTAAATTTCACCAGCCTGAGTTTTAGGCCAGATGATATAAATTGTGGGTCCCACTAGATAGACAGCTCTCATGTGCTAGAAGTGTCCAAATCCAAATCCAAATTACCATGGATGTAGCCTGCGCATTATTCTCACCTGACATGTAAAACAAAACATAGTATTAGTAGGTTAACCATTAGTGATTCAATGTCAACACACGACTGAAGTAAAGGAACGAAGGTATGGCCATATCTCTCAAGAACATATATTCATAGCGAGAGCACATCGCTGAGCACAGTTGGCAATATCAGTGAAAAATGAATCAGACAGTTCCTCTTTTTCCAACTGCCAATTGAGGACTACTTCCTCATTATGAATAGTAAGGAAGGTTGCAGTTGTAACTGCCAATCAAGCCCTTCTCCCTCCTCCTTTACCCGGGCTTGGGACCGGCAATGCAAGTAGTTGCATTGGCGGAGTTAAAAAAGGGCTTAAGATCCATTTGGTTTGATAAAAATTTATATTCATCAAGATTGATGTGATGACCAAATGGAGCTTAAGACTTATAATACTTCAAATATGTACCAAGGATAACAAAAGCAATACTTACATAAATGTAGTTGTTCTCCTTCGCTTAGCTTCCATCATCAAGATTGATGTGATGCCCTCCTATTAATGTTGTAAAGAAACATAGAAAGAACAAGAGTCTTCTTCTATGCCTAATCTGGAAATCTGCCTCATGAAAGCACAAACTAAAACAAAATGCAGACATGAAAATGTAAGACTTCTAAAACTGAGGTTTTAACAACAGGTATTAACAATTTCCATAACCATGGCACAAGTACTCATCGCAAACTAAGGCACAAACTAAAACTAAGGCATAAACAACAGGTATTAACGACAGGTTTTATCAAAAGCTGATTTTCAATTCCAAAAAAAAAAAAAAAAAAAAAGCAACCCTTCCACCATGTCTTCTTGGGCCTAAAAGGAGCTCACTTCACTTGGGAAAAGCTCCCAACCAAGCCTTCTCCGTTGCACCAAAAACCCGAAAGCAAGCAAAGCCAAGTCTCCTTGAGAGCATTGGATTCTCCAGCCACACCTCTACTAGCCAAACATTAGAAACCAAGCTGCCAACAGATAGCACCACCAGCCCTGAAGCAATCAACCCCACAATAGCATATATTGGCAAAATAGGCATCTTCAAATACTAATAATACCAGAAGCAATCAGAGGATGCAGCAAAACAGGGGAGAATGCTACCAAACAGGGATGACACTCCAGCTAGGGCTAGGATCTTTCATTTAGCTCAATCCATCTCTCCTTAAACCTGCAAAACAAAACAAAAAAAAAAAAAGAAATTAATTAGTACTCGTAATCTTTTGTACAAGAAATTAATGCTTAATCTTACCTTACACAAAATAGAGGGCCAAACAATACTCGTTCCAATAGCATCCCCAATTGTTTTATATCGTCCATAGGGTCTTATCAAAACCTCATCCCATACTATTGCCACATGAATTAATACTTCCCAGAAACCAATTCCAAGTTCATGCCCCCCTACTTTTGTGAGCGGATCCTTGCTCAAAACAACTCCTTTAGCAATAGCAACCCCGGGTTTCGTGATACTTGTAAGACTAACTCCAGTCACATCCTAGAAAATAAAATATACCATCTAATTAAGAACACAAAAACATCAAAATGTAATAAAAGAACTATTCACTTGGTATAAGGAATTACCCCGGCACTAGTGCAACTCGTGGTCTTCGCCTTATTCGTCGAGTGTTTCTACAAATGATAACTCAATATCAATCATTATATACCAACTAAAATATATATAATCTAGGACACTGCATATATAAATATATACATGTATATAATATAATTATCCGAGAGGTCACCCAATGGCTTGATGATGAGGACGGTTGGTTCATGTTAGAACTAGCTGCAACACCGAATACTGTGGGTGGGTTATTGTTTGCATTTTTCATAGTGGCTATCAATTTCATCAGAGTTTCTTTTAAGGAAGAAATTTCAGCATCTCTTGCGGACGAGATTTCAACCATAGTTTCTTTAAGGGATGACATTTCAGCTTCTCTTAAGGACGAGAGTGCAGCTATATTTTCTTTTAGAGAGACTATGTCGGCATGTAGTTCCTCATATCTTTCATCTCTCCTCTGAGCAATGGAGGTCATCCTTTGTTGGCTGGATGTTGCGCCCCACAAATCAGATGGAGATGGTCCTAACCCATAAGTGCGAACACGACCATGCCTATCTTCTCCCATGACTTGAGATAATAGGTCATTCTTTGTCGTGCTATTCTGTGAGGCTTCGGGTTGCTGAGATATTTCTTCATTGAGTTTTGCCTGCAATAATAATTATCACATGGTAACAATTAATGTGTAAATACTATAGTTGTTGCTACACATTTATATGGAGCTCTTATTGCATGTAAATACATTAACATACCATTACTACTGATGAGGCCTCATCCACAGGGTTTCCATCTTTGCATGTATGAGTCAATATAAACATATCTGCTCGGCTTAGACCCTCCCCATTGGCATTTTTCCTCTATTATTATGTAAACAAGTTATATAACAGAAATATACTAACATGGTTGGTCAGGTTATTAATAAAATTTACCTCTTCACGTATTCGCGCAAAACTCTTCGTGCCTGCCGCGTGGTTAATCAGTTGTTTCTTCCGATTCTCTATATTTGTTTTAGAACGAGCCTATATGTGACACACCAACAAAGTAAATCATAAGAAATCATACAATGCTTTTTAGGTATGGCATACACAAAGTAAATCAGCTTACTTTTCATGGTGGGTTGACCTATGGGATAGATTGCATAGTAAATATAATGCATCCACTAAGTGCCTTTTAAAGTATAACTTATCTTAAGACTAGTTTCCCACATGTGGGGCCCACGTGGTGATTGATTGGACTGATTTTTATGCAGGGGGTAATCTGTAGGTGGGTGTCAACTGATACGTGGATTAGATGCCTTACATGTGTGAAGGTCAAGAAAACATGCTATAATTTTTATTTTTATTTTTAAATAACCAAAATGCAAAACTGACTAAAAAGACCAAAGCACCTTTTCTTTATAATGCAGTCCAGTTTTCACATGCATCTACATGGATGAATGTGGGAATAGTTGCCAACTTCAATGTGCATCAATCTGGTATCTCTTGGTCATGGGTCCACACCCAATCTGAAAAATTCCTAGGTCAATTTGTGCCAAAAAATGGAAATTTTGGACCATTGGTAATAACCAACGGTCCCCAATAGATGGACAGTTAGGTATGCTGGCAAAAAACAATCTCCCTAGTAACATGAAAGAACCATCCTTTTAGAGTCCACTTGACCAGCTAAATAGCAGTTTACGACCGTACACCTGCTTAGACACTATCATAAATGGGCCATGGTTAAAAAGATTTTCTAAATAGATGTTCCTAGCGCTTGGATTTGGGCTGAGATTAACTAAAGGCAGCATTGTACTAACACCCATCCCATTTATTAAATGGGCTGCAATTAATATCTAGACTGAAACCTCCCTGTCCATAGATCCAGGTACGGAGTACCCACTGACAGACCCGACAAGACTGAATTAGTCGTCACAGGAAAAAGAAAAAAAAAAACAAAACAAAAAACAAAAGGTATCAGGAGTATTATGCACAGTACATTGAAATGAATGCAATTCAACCATTTTGATAATTTATCAATGAGCGTGGACCAAACAGTGACAAACAGACATGCGGAAGTCGCCACAGCAGCTGGCATCATCAGAGCATGATCAATAACGCGGTCCATATGCTTGAATGTGATTGAACGCAAAGCAATTATGAGGAGTGAAAGAGCGAGAAGAGGCATGGTTGCCTAATATATCATGCATGCTGAGGCACTCTTAATAAACAAAATTTTATGTGTAGGCATGCTAAATAATCCTAGCCGAAGATGCCACGGACCAAAGATAGTCTACCAGTCGAAAACTAAATTCAGCCCACATGTGTAGCTCACTTGATGAGTATACTAAATAATCTAATAGTTGAAATCTAAATTCAACCAAACTTCCTAATTTACTTATCTACTGCTGCAAGTAAGAAAAATAACTTATTTGTTGGTATCTAAAGGGGCCGTTTGGACCGTAAGCTACTTATGCCACAAGTAGCTTCCCTTGATTTCTACTTACTAAGCAGATAATCAGCTAAAAAGTAGATAAAAGCATGTTTGTTCCCAACATTAACAAGTAGCTTATTCATAGCCCTTTTCTTTTCAATTTTCCTTGTACCATATAAATCAACTCCTAAAATGGTCCGTTAGATATTTTGATCAGGTTGATCTTTTTCTTTTATACTTTTCACAGCGTGCTTGCACTCGCTGTTTCCACAACGTGGCCCACAACAGTAGGCCCCTCAAAACAGCATGGCAGCCGCTGGGAAAAATACATTTTATAATTGAATGAGGCATACCTTCCCCTCTTTAGAGTTCCAAAACTGAACGAGAGCCTTCCATTGATCCTCTTGGACCCGCTCATCAAGATCTGCGAGCCGCTCCTCATCAGTCTCATGAGAAGAGTAGTGGAGTTTCTTCAGCTCGCCCTTCCATTCCCTCCATTTTTTACCAATTGACTTCAGCACCCAAGCCTTAGCATTATCGTCAAACTCAAACTTGGACTGCATCACATGTTAAAAGCAGATAATCACATAATGAACAAAAAAAAACTTTAAAAAAAAAAAGCATCATAACCATTACCGTGACAAGCCCCCACATATCATCTTTCTTCGCATTCGGCACCGCCCTCCAATCATTAAATGTAAGGGGAGCATATTCTCCATTTCGTGCTATTGTCCCTATGAAATTTGTCAGCTTACTAGCATTGTCACAAACGGGCTGCCCTAGATCGTTGACGGAAATAGAAATCCGTTGACCTTCACGCATTTTCCATACATCAAAGCATCGTGTGGGGCCTCGAGTCCTTGGTTTCTTGGACGTTGAATCTGTTGAATAAAATCACAATGGTACATATAAAACTAATTAACAAAAGCAAATTACATGGTAAAACACATTGTCCATGAGAGAGGAACACATTTTTGTTATACCACTAGTAGTCTGAGGCAGCTGAGGCTGGGCAGGACCAACATTAGTTTGGGGCAGCTGAGGCTGGCTAGTGCTATCAGTCATAGGGCCTACAGATTGCCTAACCCTGTGTCTAGTACTCATGTTTAACACCTGTATATGTCTAACAATATGATAATTAAATATTTCTCATTTAAATGGAGATTCATAAAATAAACAACTTAATTTGTGGATAGTTGCATATTAAAATATACCAGCCGTATAAATTGCGAATCCTAATATCAATGGAACATATTCCAAAATCATCATATCCAATAAAAGACATGTGAATTTCTATACGATGAAAATAAATGAACATGCGAAAATAATAATAACTCAACCATATACAATGAAATCAATTATTGTACATAATGTCATTTCCATCATAATCAGAAAACTCGGTATCATCTATTTGGCCATCTACCATTGTCTAGGTAGGTGGTAAAGGTGTAATAATTGTTGTACCATCGATATCTGTCCTTTCCCAACTATCAATGTCATCACTCGGATCTTCCGAACATTGATCATTGCATTGCGAGCTTCCTAAGTATGCATCAACATCATCTGCAAACTCCTCCCCATGCATCTCAAACAAGTCCCTAGGTTTCACCCTCACCACAACATGCCAATCCTTCTCGACAGGGTCTTGCACATAGAACACCTGCTCAGCTTGAGATGTAAACACAAACGGTTCATCAGACAACTGTCAACCAGAATGGCATAACCGTTTCAAATTCACGAGCGTGAACCCCAACCCATCCTTCCTGACACCCCTGCTCTGAGATAGAACATTAACTCAATCGCATCTAAATAATACAACTTTCCGATCACCACAATATTCCAATTCAATTATGTCTATCAAGACACCGTAGTACGTTACATCTCCTGCAATAGGGTTTCTGTTGTTGACAGTCGCAAAGCTTGATGTCTTTGCGGTCACCATAACTCCACTATGTTGAGTTTTTCTTTTCTTTTCTCGATCTTTAGTGTGAAACCTAAAACCGTTTATGATAAAACCCTTGTATCTTCTTGTTGCACAAGGACCCCAAGCTAGCCATCTAACGTCTTCTGAGACCTGCTCATTCTCTACCTGGCGTAGCTGTTCAACCTATTAAAAAAATGCTAAAACAGAATCACATGTTTGGACAATGAAAATAAATGAACATGCACACGTCGATCAACTTATCATATCAACTACTTACATGATCGCTAAACCATTTATGAAATGTTTCATTGTGAATGCGTTCTATATCCCTTAGTCGTGCACGAGGATTCTTCTGCTTAACGACATTCATGTGTTCTCTGCATATGAATTGATTTTAATAAGACACGTGATAGTAACTTATTTTCCATCATGTATAAAATAAGTGTTATAGTTTTCTTACTCAAGAAATGGGATGAGTGCGCCACTGTTAAACAGAACATATCGATGTGCCTGTATAAATGTAACTTTATCTAGCACACAATCCCCAGGCTTCCCTAATGCATGACCTATTCATGGGAAAATAGTGGATTGTTCTATAACAATGTTACCATAGTCGTTATTTCGTATTGGTCGGCTGAACCTTGTCTCCACATTATGCAAGTACCTCGAGCAGAAAGTTAAGCATTCTTCCACTAAGTACCCTTCTGCAATTGAACCCTCGGGTCGACTTTTATTACGTACATATGACTTTAATGTGAGCCAGTACCTATGATTATCAATATTAAGAAGTTTAGAAATATATGGTCGATTAGCGCAATTGAAACAACATGACAAATAAAATTAATTTATAAACATTAACACGCACCTCTCGATGGGGTACATCCATCGGTATTGTACCAGTCCTGCAATTTTGGCCTCGCCCGCTAAATGAATGCGTAAATGCACCATAACATCAAAAAAAGCCGGCGGGAAAATCTTTTCTAGATAACAAAGTGTAACCGCAATTTGAGATTCCAGTCGATCAAAATCTTTTACTCGACCAACTTTGGAACACAATTCCCTAAAGAAATTGCACAATTCAAGCAAGACTGAGCTCACACACTTAGGCAATGTTGTTCGTATCGCTATCGGAAGTAATTGCTGCATCATAACATGACAATCATGGCTCTTGAGCCCTGAAATTTTAAGCTCTTTGAGATGCACACATCGTGAAATATTGGCTGAATACCCATCTGGAACTTTCACTCGCTTCAAAACTTGGCAGAAATCATCTTTCTCACTCGATGACATGGTAAAGCATGTAGGTGGCAAATATGTTTTGTTCGATGAAAGCTGTCTTGGGTGCAATGTTTGTCTTATACCCATATCTTGCATATCGAGACGTGCCTTTAAATTATCCTTTGTTTTCCCTTCAATGTTCAACAGTGTCCCAAGCACATTATCACACACATTCTTTTCAATATACATCACATCCAGATTGCGCCGCAACAAATTATGTTCCCAATACGGCAAATCAAAAAAGATACTCTTCTTTTTCCAATTATATCGGTCTTTTGCATTATCCTCTCGTCTTCTCTTGTGCCCAAGAGTCTTCTTCCCAAATGTGACATTAATTCCTTATAACTGATCCAACACATCAGACCCAGATAACAAAGTTGGTGCCTCACTAAATTCTTCTGTACCATCAAAAGATCTGCTATTACTTCTAAATCTATGATCAAGTTCCAAGAATCGACGATGGCCCATATAACAAAACTTTCGACCATGCTTCAAGTATTTAGACGAAGTCTCCTTGTTACAACAAGGACAAGCAAGGCGTCCTTTAGTGCTCCATCCAGACAAGTTCGCATATGCAGGAAAGTCACTAATAGTCCACAACAATGCTGCACGCATTCGAAATATTTCATTGCTTGAGGCATCATAAGTGTCTATGCCAACCTCCCATAATTCCTTCAACTCATCTATTAAAGGTTGTAAATACACGTCAATATCATTACCAGGTCCAGAAGGACCAGGAATAAGCAAGGACATCATGAAATAAGATTGTTTCATGCACATCCATGGTGGCAAGTTATATGGTATCAAAATAACCGGCCATGTGCTATGAGCAATACTCATTGTCTTGAATGGATTGAAACCATCAGCTGCTAACCCAAGTCTAACATTGCGACTATCCGATGAAAAGGTCGGATGATAGTGGTCAAAAGTTTTCCACGCCGAGGAGTCAGCTAGATGCCTTAACATTCCATCTTCAGTGCGACACTCGTAATGCCATTTCATAGAGGACGTTGTTTTAGATGACATGTACAACCTCTGGAGCCTTGGTTTCAAAGGAAAATGACGTAATATTTTGGCTGGAATTTTTCTCTCTTTGGCAGTCGAAGAAGTCGCCTCGTCATTTGATTGATGTTCAAATGTTTTCCATCTGGAAGCACTACATATACCACATGATTGCTCATCGACAACCTCCTTCCAATATAACATACAATCATTGGGACAAACATCAATTTTATTATATTTTAGGCCCAAGTCCCCAATAATCTTCTTAGTTTCATAGAAAGACCTTAGTAAGGTTTCACCTTCGGGAAGTGCATCCTTTAGCAAGTCAAGTAATATCGTAAATGACTTGTCGCTCCATCCACCAAGGCACTTTAAATGATATAGTCGAATAACGAAAGAGGGCTTACTAAACTTCTTGCAGCCTGGGTACAATTCCTTATCGGCTTCTTCTACTAATTTGAAAAATTGTTGTGCTTCAGGATTAAGCCACTGTGTAGGTCTATATGTTGCATCACTCTCTTGATCATCTGGGCCCGAAAAATTGAATGCATCGTGTAACAATTCGCGCATATCATCATTTGGATCCAGATTACGCATAGAAGAAGACGTGGCTTCCCCATGAAAACGCCAATGAGTATAACTCGTATTAAATCCATCACACACGATATGATCGTATGCTTCTTGTCGAGATACCCAGAAGTTGTTATTGCAGCTCTTACATGGACATAGGATCCTCCCTTTATGACTTGCATTTGTAAATACAAAGTCTAGGAATTCCGTAGCTCCACTTAAGTATGCATCGCTTATCCTAAATCATTCAATGCAATTGGAGGACATATCAAACAATGCATCTTAATCATTGGGCAAAACCAACTAGAAGGAGAAGCTACTGAGATACCTTGACAAATGAATCCAACTCTTATTCATCACTATGTTTCTCAGCTACTTCGACAAGTTAGTTGAAATACAACATGAGCTCGACAAAGCTTCATAGGAGAGAAACTAGAATGGGTATAAGAGAAATTTAAGGAAGAGTACTAAAGGGAAATTATAATGAAACAAGCACCATTATTGCTTACCCCACAAGCGACGATAATTTAGGCATCTAATAGAATCTCTAATGGTATCTTTAACTGACTAACTAAATCAGTCACCCATTCAAGACTGGATAGATTGTAAACTTTCATGTTCCTATTTAAATGCCCACACCGAAATTCCGGCAGCATCTCCCCATGTCTCTCCGAATACGTTGATCTTGCATTTGATTTCCATGTCAAGTATCCACATAATGTGACGATATTTAACATTAGAAATAAATATAAGAAACGTAACCAGAGAGAAAAGGACAGATACAAGTTGAGAACTAGCATGTGCATTTAAATCAGGAACCGAAAGCATTCTAATCTATCCAACCTTGAATTGTCCAAACATGGGACAATTTGAGAATTTTTATGTCTCCAAAAGCACACTATATCTATGCTTGGCCACATAAAAATTCTCAAATGGGCAACTGATTGTCCTATACTTAAACAATTACATAATCAATCACAATTGGCATTCTAAAATATATAAGTTATTTATTGTCATTCACAATCACAAGTATCATTCATCATCCAACTAACTATTAATAGCATTTACAAAAATAAAAGACATCCAACCAACTCTATATAATAACTTGCAACTTAACCTGCTGGGAACCGTCATACACCATAATATCTTATGGCAGAGCGGGTTCTGAGGAGTTACAAGTTGGGCCTCTAGAAAAGCATATAAATGAAGCGACAAAAATATAAATTAAGCAAGATCAATTATTTATGAAAGATATTGATGAATAATACCTAGCAAAAAACATATGTAGTTGTAAGTATCTAACCTGCAAATCAGAACTCTTGGCATATCTAACAAGGTGAACAAGACAGAAACAAGTAACAAATAAGAGTACAAAACTCCCACAAGCACAATGTAATAGACTATTATTACAATTAGGAGCTCTAATAGTCTATCATAGAGGTCAATTACATTGAACAAGTTTATTGCAATGCCATCCCCAGGTAAAGGAATGTTCACATTAGGTGGGTAGCTGGTTTTAAACTTTTGCCAAACAATAATCAGAAGAAATCCTCTCTCAAATCTAGTTGAGGAATGCCATCTTCAGTATATATGTGGTCCACTTGATGATTGGACAAGTCTGATTTCTGGGTAATGGCATGTACACTGAAGCTGACCTGAATAACAACCTGGATCTTGAATCCAGGTGACATGTGGTCAAAATAGGATTCATGATCCTACTCCGAGGAGCCAGCAATAGCAAGGCTCAATTTGAAAATATCTAAGCCAAAACAATGCTCAAATAAAATGTACTTAAGCCAATGAGGCTCCAAAAGACTTAGATTTCAGTGATGTTTTGTTGCAAGTAATTTACTTTTTACTAGGATGAAAAATGGATTCTTTCCAAGATTTGAGAAGTCGTCACAACTCCTGTTGTTACAGGACTTCGCATTCTTCATGGTGTTATATAATGAAAATGCCTTTCTGATAACAGCTGTTATTTTTCAAAGAAAAATGGCCATCATTTTCTCAAATGTTAGCTGTTATATATTGGAATCATATCTGCTCTGATTCTGACCTTGCATTTTTCTGTTTTTCCATGTGTATGGGTGAGATGAAGGGTTTGGATCAACTTCCCATGAACAATGGGCTATGAGATAAGGATCTAAGGATTCTCAGCCAAACGGAAGAAAGGCTATATCAAGTTCTCTCAACACCAATTTTGGATAACCAGACCAAATACATCTCAATCCCAGTTTTTAGCCCAAGTTAATGACATAAATCAGTGATTTCTTACCTGTAATGCACCAAAGAAGGAAGTCACCAAGAAGAGGGGGCTACATAATCGGTTGTGTATGTCAAGAGTAAGTCGCCCCCTATAACTGGATTATGTTATCAAGAGCACCTACTTCCAGTTATAAAAAACACAGGCAACATGCTAAATGCTTGATATCTTCAATGATTTCAAGGAGAAACTGGAAATTTTAAGTTCATTGAAAGTGGAAAAATAAGAAAGGAAAACAGGGAGTAGACACCTTATCAAATACAGGTTTTAATACCCATTAGGACTACAATGTGCCTTTGCCTAAAACTATTAGTTAGTGGCAACTGGCAACTCATCTGCAGTAAATTTGGAATACTTTCACACCAATATTACTGATCTCGTTGACCCCATTGAGGATAGAGCATTGCCCAAAACCCACACTGATTGGACGGTCCTAACTGTCTAATCAGCAGGGCCATCAAATGGAGGGTTAGTGAAGAAAAAGGTTGATGGCCAAAATCGAACGGGATGGCTGATCAAACTTTTTGGGTGAATCAGTTTTGATTTTATAACTGATCATGAGTCTGATTTTTAGGCCATCCACCCAAAATGAGGGGGCAGTTTTGATCATCTGGATTGGTGTGCATATATGTGATATGTAAGGTGGATTAGTAGCCACAATTTGTGGCAAATGAACCCACCATGCAAGTTACAGGCCATGCCAATAAGAACTAAAATATGGAAAATAATGTTTGCAGTGGATTTAAAATCATTTAGATTTCCATACCCTAGATGCAGCCACATATCCAAGAAGAGTAGCAAGCACGGGTGTACTACAAGGAGAGGCAGCTAAGGTGAAAGTCAGTCCAGCCAAATAAGCTTGCACACTTGTAAACCCAAAATTTGAAAAACATGTATCAATAGTGTTTATGAAAATCATCATTAGAAAATTAGTATCTTTTTCCTTTCTCTTTCCTTGGATTCCACATATCAAAACATGCCCATAAAGTTGTAACATAGACAGTTGAGCTATGATCAGTTTTATATCAACATTGTAAAGTTGTTGGGCAGAAGTCACAACCAGTTGACGAGCATTCAAACAACCATTTCTCAAACTATCTACTCATCCGTCCATCTATATGTAAATGTATACTTCTGTTTACACATATGTATACTGACATGGAATTTGTTAACTCAAACCCATTGATTAATTTAACCTATGACTGACCAAGAATTATACGTAATATTACAAGGTTACATCTCCTATAATCTGACCCTAAGGGTTGAATCTCTGTTGCATCGCCTTTTAGAAATTAATCGGCATACCCTAAAAATACTTGTACATGCAAGAATACAGGTTTGAATCTGGAACTGATTTAAGTCAAAATATAAGATTAGCAGACCTTGTTGGATATTTGATTGTCTTATCGTCTCCCATCATTTTCTTTACTAAGTGGGAGCGCAAAATGCTTACTAAATGTGGTCTTCTTCTCCGAGCATGATCTCAATGAAAACTAAAGCTCATTTAGAATAGCTAGTTAACAATAACAATAACAGGATAGGAGTCTCACTCTTTGAGGGTGAGGATTAGCATAGTTTTTTTTTTTTTCATTAAAGGTGCAATTTCTCTCTAAGATAAGCTGGTTTTTTTTTTATATAGATTTTTTACAACAGGATAGGACTCTCACCCTTTGAGGGTGAGGATTAGCATAGTTGGTTTTTTTTTTTCATTAAAGGTGCAGGTGCAATTTCTCTCTAAGATAAGTTGGGTTTTTTTTAAGATTTTTTATTACTAGATGGGAGTCTCACCTTTTGAGGGTGAGGATTAGCATAGTTTTTTTCATTTTTTTTTTCATTAAATGTGCAATTTCTCTCTAAGATAAGCTGGGGTTTTTTTAAGATTTTTTTTTTTCTAAATTATAAGTATACTTTTTGCAAGCTAGGTGATGTCCATTGAATCTTGATATGTGCAGCTTAGAACATTCTCCTTTTGGTTAATTGAGACAAGGCAACTTCCAACTCGCAGTTTGGTATTTTTACATGCAGGGGTTATCTAGCACCAGAGTATGCAATGCGTGGTCAGTTAACTAAAAAGCGGATATATACAGCTTTGGGGTCCTTATGCTTGAAATAGTCAATGTGGCAGAAGTAGTGCAAAATCAACCTAGTCAGGGACGCAGAAATTTCTCTTGGAATTGGTTAGTTTTCTATTCAATCTAGTTAACTTGTTTAAAGTAGAACACACACACACATGCAGGCATGCACGTGCGCACACAGCATATAAGTATGATAGTTAGCACTGTTCATATCCTCTGCTCGAGTATCATATAATTCATCAGCCTTAGTTCCAACTTGGCTGGGTTAAGAGTTCGGTGGGGATCCAATAACAAGGCCTCAGGAGTTTGGAAATTTTTGGTTAACTGAGTTTTGTTATGTGGGAAGAGAAGCTAATGGGAATGCGGACACTTGAGGCCTGGAATGTGTGGCATGACTAGCTCTTTGTATTGAGGATGCTTGCCCCTTGATGCATCCTCATATGTTTTTTTTTTTTTTAGTTACTTGCAAGAAGTAACCGAGGAAGAAATTGATTTCCAGTGTCATGGTTTTGCTCGTTTGCAAAGACAGGAGGATTGAGGAAATCAATTTCCTTTTCCTTAGATATCCTCTATAAAGGGCGATTTCCTTTTTCACTTTTGTACCTAATGAAAATGAAACCTTTACCCTTACAGATTTCATCATATGTGACATTTTCTTTTCCTCATCTGCTTTTTGGCTTCCACTAATCCAAACAGGCCCTTGGTTTTCATCCACTTCTGAGTGTTTTTAGGAATTTGAAGGACTTCTCGGGCGGCTGGATCTTTTTGTCACTTCTTAGGTCATACTTTAAACACTTACCACACACACCCGTAAGGCATTTGAAAACTGCTACTATCAGGCATCTCATATCCATGGTGGGGGCATATCAGGACAATGGTCTAGATGACCAAACCAAGGACATCATATGATGAGTGATTTTTTTTCTCTCTCTTTATGAGAAATCTCCACCATTAGATTATCACTGTAATGTGTGTAACAAATAAAATCAAGGAGTGGAAATTGCATATAACATTAGCAACTCATTCGAGGGGTCAGATCTTCTCAATGGAATCTACTGAGCTGGTTGGATTTTTCTTGATTAAAAAAATAAAAAATAAATTTATATACCATGTAGCCATGATAATGGTCATCAGCAACATAAAAATAAATTTACATACCATGTAGCCATGATAATGGTCATCAGCAACATCTGCATTGCTTCCATCGTTGATTTTTCCTGAATATAGAACACAAAAATTCAAAGAAATTTTAATTTGAAAAATGTATTTTACCATACCTAAAATAACCCAAATGCAAAGTGCAAAAAATAGATCCAAAATCCTAGGAAACAAGAGAGTAGCAGATCTAGATACCTAATGAGTTATAAAACTACAAATCGAATAGAATTCAGATTGAAAAACTTCACCCGTCACGAAATCCAACGTAGAAAAATCCCTAATTAGGGTTTCAACATAGTAAATCCCTAATTAGGGTTTCAACATTGTAAATCCCTAATTAGGAAATCACTAATGTTGAAATTGATGAAATCTAGACTCTTACCTATTTCAGATCTTCATCTAAGCCCTAAAATTAATGACGGCTCGCGCGAGAGAGAGATTCGGGGGTAGGAAGAAGCTGAGAATTGGGAGAGAGAGAGAGAGAGAGAGAGAGAGAGAGAGAGAGGGGGAGAGGGAGAGGGAGAGAGAGAGTGGTCGGGAGAGAGAGAGAGAGAGAGAGAGAGAGAGAGAGAGAGAGAGAGAGAGAGAGATTCGCGAGAGAGAGAGAGAGTCGTCGGGAGAGACAGAGCTGCGAGTGAAATGAAAATGAAAATCGCGTCTTTTTTAATTTTTTATAACATCCGTGGTCTCAGTTAATTAGCGCCGCTGTAAGTTGCACCGAAGCGCCGCTTTCCCGTAGTTTTGTTGTAGTGACTGATGATGCTAGAAAATCTCCTCCTCGCAGAGGATAGTCTATGTCTTAGTTTCATGATAATTGTCTATTGCTAATCATGCCTCCACAAGCTTTAGACAACCCCAAGCTGCACAAATAATTCAGGAACTTCTCCTTTTTTTACACACTCACACAGCCACCTACACATGGGCACTCGATCCGCTGATCTTATTGTTGAAACAGTGTCTGTCTACCAAACTGCACAAATACTTCAGGAACCTAACACAAAGTAAAATTCCAAAATATACATTCTTCCTCTTCTTCTCAATCCCTCCATCAGCTTCCTGTATCTATCATATCCTGTATAAGTTCCACAGATACAAACATAACAATAAGGTCCCAGTAACCAAAATAGAGGCAGCATAAGCATAATGGGTTGCAGCAACAAGTACAATGATGGGGGGTCATATCCTAGTGTGTGTGTGTGTGTCTATACATACATACATACATACATACATACATACATACATACATACATACATACATACATACATATATATATATATATATATATATATATATATATATATATATATATATATATATATATATCACCCCCAGAGTAACAATAATCACCCCTGTTATATTCATCACATTTAAGAAGATCAATATCTGACCCATATGCAAACTCAACTTAAGCAACTGAAATGTGTAAACAAAGATAGAGATCAGTGAGGATGGAAGATGCCCCCAAATTGGAAGTTCCTAATCCTTCGATTAATGTCCTAAAAGTAAATGCTTAAGGAAAAACAAATGTAGAAATATGCCTACAGAAAAGGCCAAAGATTGGGAGGTTAGTAACTTTCGCTTGGGTTAGGTTTCAATAGAATGAGAACTAGTAATTGTAGACATATTACAGATGCAAATTAGTTAGGTTATCACCATTGCTGCTTAGTATGGGCTTGAAAGTTTGAACTGACCATAAAATTCAAACTTCTTGGTTCATCAATGTTCTCTGTCAACAACAAAATTAAGGTACTGCCACTAAAAGGAACGCAAGCAAACAATTATATAGAAGATGAGCATATGCAAAAATAATTAGGATGGCCCACTCATAAGGCGGTCTGGCACAAAAAAAGTATCGGCAGTTTAAAATTGCCAATTCTACCAATTGAAGAGACATGTGTGGCCAGCCTTGTTAGTTGCAATCTTGATTTTTACACACAGAAGATCCCTTTTGTGAATAACCCAAAAATCAATTTGATAATAAGTTGATGCTGACCATCCAATCAAAGACTTTTAAATGAAAGAAAGGTCCACAGTTCAAATTTAACAAGGAAAAGTCATTGATCTAACAATTAAAGTCGTCAAAACCAATGTGAATTTATACAATAGTCCACCAAAGAAGGGTCATGTCAACCAGATGGACGATAGTGGTTTCATCTAACCATACAGCGAGTTATGCATGTCAAAACCGGAGGACTGATAGCATGGTTTCATCCAGAGAAGGATATTGGTTGAAGCATTTTTTCAGACAATTAGTGTGCAGATTTCTATATAAAGAAATAATTAAACACTTCATGAAATTATAAAAAATTGATTTGATCATAGATAGTTGAAGTATGGATTAAGAGGTAAATAAAAATGAAGTGGGAAAAGAAGTCTTTCATATTAACCACTTACAAAGACAGAGTGCCACTGCTTAGAATCTGTTGGTTTCATCTAACCATACAACAAGTTGCGAAAAGGGTCTTGGTTGAAGCATTTCTTCAAACAATTAACGTGCAGATTTCTATATAAAAAAAAATTATAAACATTACAAAATTATAAAATACTGTGTTACAAACTATAAAAGGAATGGACAAGCCATAGCAGTAGAGAGTTTCATAGCAAAAACTTAAAAAGAATAAATTACTTGATTTTTACATGACCCACTGATGATTATATGAAATCCATTAGTGACCACACGAAAACTTAGACCTGGTGCCCAAAAATCAGACCCATCTATGATTCAAGTTGGCCGCACTAATGGAAACAGTTTGAAAGGTAAGCGTTATGCGTTACCCTTTACACTATTTCCGATAGTGTGGTCCACTGGAATGACGGATGGAGCTGGATTTTGGATTGTGTTCCTTTAATGGGGTAAAGCACATGGTGGTTGATGTAGAACGGGTTGCGGACAGTTTCATGGCCAAGATGGACCAGAAAAGGCCCGGTCGACGACAGAAGTGATCCAGACCATCGGACCTTAGATCGGGCATATCTCACAATCCAGAATGAGTTATCGGGCGTAAAATATATGATTTTGGGGTAGAACGAGCTACTTTAGCCAACCAACCCTGCTATGTTGGGTTGCGCAACCCGGAATTGTGAAATACCCCTGTATAGATGGTTGTTTCCCTGTTTTAAGTTCGTTTTTACTATAAATAGTAAGTTTCAGTTTGATTATAACTCTTCATCCGTCGGGCTTTAGGAGTTGCACCCAACGTGAAAAGAGCTTAGAATAATTAGGAAAACGGTTTGGTCAAGCCAAATAGGACACTTACTATTTTTGGCCGAAAACCTTGCGCACTAGTAGACATCACCACCGTCTATAAATAGTAAGTTGCGAATTCTAGGAGTTTTAGTTGTAGTTTGCTTCTGATTTCTCTCTCATTGCTTGGTATCCCTATTTAAAGGGTTGTGAACTCGTTTATTTCATCAATTAATCAATTTCAAATTTTATTAGAATTTATTTCTATTTTCTTCATTTCTTTCCTCATGGATTCGAGAAGTCTCTGTGAGGAGTAGTCCAAAGAAGCTCCGTGGATTCGGAGTAGTTATCCTTGAGGAAGACGGTGATTGACCTCATCACATTCATCCCTACGTCAGTGGTCGGGGTGGATTTCACATAAAAAGCACAGTGGGGGCATACCTGAGCCAGTAACCCATTTGCTAGCATGGCTGGCGTTGAGAAAGTTAACGGGATTGTAATGGGAATGTACATGATGGTTATTAAGCTAATTGAAAATGTTTTTGTAAAAGACATCGGAATGTAAACTCTATATAAATTCCCGAAAGAAAAAGAAAAAAAAAAAAAAAAAACGATATGATTATAGTAAGTTCAAGTATGGATTAAAGAGGTAAATAAAAATGAAGAGGGGAAACAAGTCTAACCAACCTACCTCTAGCAACGAGAGAATGTGCCGCTGCTTACTCCCCTAGCTTATGTGGATGGAGGGTATATACCGAATCTTATACCAATCCTCTCCCGTCTTCTTCAAGCCTTGCTATGAATTCATCGGGCATCCTCCACAACTCCAATTTGTTGAGGGTAGTCGCGTGTTGCAGTCCTTCCGGAAGCTGCTTCAATTCCGTGCAGTCATCGATCAATATTTCTAAAAGACTTGGCATAGCTCCTTCCTCCACTCTCCACTCTTCTAATTCATATAAGCTACGAAGATGCAAGGATTCGAGTCGAGGAAACCCTTGTGCAGAGCAAGCCATTTCCTTTCCGATATATGACGAAGACAGCAATCTGAGAATGCGAAGGTTTTTCAGCTTCTCCAACGTCGCCATTGGGTCTTCCTCTAAATGGGAATATTTCAAGGTGAGGTTAGTGAGGTTTGTTGGAAAGAAACTGGAGTCGGGTAACTTGTGTAAATCTCCATGCAAACGCAGAGAGTGGAGGCAGTCCAGATTGACAATCGATTCGTACAATACCTTAGCATCTGCTTTTGTACGTACCCATATTCCTAATTTTCTAAGATTGGTGAGCTTTCCCAAGCAACCCTTCATCCATTTGCCAGATGTTACAAATGATAGAGTCTGGAGGCTATTTATCAGGTCAAGCCTTGGACGCCCCTCTATCTCTACATGACATATACGATGGTACCAATATATGCTCTTCACTTGAAAATGACTCAACTGTTTCATCTTCCCGATTGTGCTTGGTATTTTTATGAAATTACTAGAACATGCTACAAATAGAGTTTGTAAATTGGGAAGATTGCCAATCGACGATGGGAGGCTTTCTAAAGAAGTGTTGGTACAGCTGAGGTATCTCAAGTGGATTAGTTCACCTATTTCCCTCGGTAGCTCTTTTATCATTGCACCATGTATATACAACACCCTAAGCAACTTAAAGCTTCTAAAGGGAAACTTCACTTCTTTCCATGTATTGCTTTCGGAGTATATCAACACAGAACGAAGCTGCGGAGTACTGGAACAGCTTAAGGAAATGTCCTCACTTGAGTTGTTTTGGTAAATTGCAACTCGACGGGCACTAGATGCAGGAGGAGCGTTTGCATTGATCCTACTGTGAACTTGAAGAAACATACCTTCCTTAGCTTCTGATATGGAGAGATCTCGTAAAAGATCGTGGATGCGACAACTTTTAATATTCCTGCTTGAACTTCTTCTTGCTACTTGAACCATGCTTCTCTGGATCAATTCCTTTAGAAAATCTTCTCCAACCTCCTCTAATGTTTCTTCCCCTCTCTGTTGAAGGAACCCTTCAGCCGCCCACATTTGAATCAGCTCCTTGGCACGGAACTCATGGTCCTCTGGAAAATTGCCCAGGTAGAGAAAACATGGTTTTAAATAATAGGGAAGATCTTTATAGCTCAAAGATAATATGTGGGAGATTTTGACTTCTCCTTGGATGAACTGCCAGCTAAGGCTCTTTCGTACATTCTCCCACTCCCTTGCTTCTTTCCTCGCTAATAGCCCTCCGATGACAACGATGGCAAGAGGTAGGCCATGGCATTTTTCCACAATCACTCTTCCCAATTTCTCCAAATGATCTGGAGGGCAAATGTTATTTTGCCCTGGGAATGCTTTCTTGCAGAACAAATCCCAGCTTTCATCTTTTTCTAGAAATCGCAGTTCATGGAGAAGGCTCCGAGCATGTAAAGCTACGTCTTTGTTGCGTGTGGTGAGCATGACCCTGCTTCCATTATTCATATCAGGGAAAGCATCCTTGAGAGCATCCCATGCTTCCATTGTCCATATATCATCTAATACCATCAGGTATCTCTTCTCTTGCAGATACAAAGAAATTTTATGCCTCAGCTCAAAGAGGTCCATGTTCTTGAGATCTGCTTCTGAGATCACCATATAGCGATTTATGATCTTGGTCAGAAGATCTCTCACACTATACTCTTGTGATATACAAATCCATTCACAAGAGTGAAAATGTGTCTTCACACGGGTGTTATTAAACACTTTTCTGATAAGAGTGGTTTTACCCAGACCACCCATTCCGACTACAGAAACAACACAACGCCGCGACTCCCCCTCCATCAATTGGGCCGCCAATATCTCCATGTCTTTCTCAAACCCAACAAAATCTGGTTCTTGGGAAAGAGGAGAAGTGAGCCTCCATTCCTTGAGGCTTGGACTGGCGGAGCTTGTCCCTGCTTGCTGACCTATATTTTCAATTCCGTAAGTCGACCTACTTTCGGAGATGGTACGGATTTTATTCTTTATCCGTTCAATCTCCAAGCCCATCTCATGGCGGGCTATTAACTCATTGGGGAAAGCGTACCTTCTAATACAGCCCAAAAATCCTCTTCGCCTCAAGGGTGCTACCTTGAAGAGAAAGGTGTCGATCACGTCCTCAGCATCGTATGCAACATCTCTCACGTCCCGCACCCAGTTCTTCACTCTTTCATCTCCTTCTTGTTTGGTGTCTGCGTCTTTCAAGAAACATCGCATCCGCCTGAATTCTGCCACGAGCAATTCGACTTGTTCACGAACCCCATGTAAGAAAATAGCTTCTTGAATGATCTGGTCAGCGAGTTTTTCAAGGAGGAGCTCTACAACGGACTCAATAACGGTCATCTTTCCTCACACTTTTTTCTCTCACAAGAAACGAATTCAGATAAAAGCTTTGCTTCTCTTCAGTTCAAGCTGCGTGTCTCTTTATTTACAGAGGCCAACTTGACCGGTCACGAGACAAAACAATCATTGTTAGTCGCTGCTCAATGGTTGACGTTGTTGTTCAGCTGATGAATCTGGACCGCCCATATCATGTGGATGCACATGTGAAATTGTAGATAATAAAAGATGCTGGCTCAATTCCCCAATGTCATCAATGGTTGAATGATGTCGAGCAGGTCGCGGACAGTTTCATGGCCAAGATGGATCAGAGAAGGCCCGGTCGATGACAGAAGTGATCCGGACCGTCGGACCTTAGATCAGGCGTATTTCACAATCCGGAATGAGTTAGCTGACGTAAAATATATGATTTTGGAGAATGAGCTACTTTAGCCAACCAACTCAGCTACGCAGGGTTGCGACGCCCGGAATTGCGAAAAACCCCTGGATCAATAGTCGTTTCCCTGCTTTAATTTCGTTTTTATTATAAATAGTAAGTTTTAGTTTGATTATAACTCTTCATCCGTCGGGCTTTAGGAGTTGCGCCCAACGTGAAAAGAGCTTAGAATAATTAGGAGAACGGTTTGGTGAAGCCAAATAGGACACTATTTTTGGCCGAAAACCTTGCGCACTAATAGACATCACGACCGTCTATAAATAGTAAGTTTACTATTTATAGTAAGTCGCGGATTCTAGGAGTTCTAGTTGTAGTTTGATTCTGATTTCTTTCCCATTGCTTGGTACCCCTATTTAAAGGGTTGTGAACTCGTTTTTATTCATCAATTAATCAGTTTCGAATTTTATTAGAATTTATTTCTATTTTCTGCTTTCTTTCCTCGTGGATTCGAGAAGTCTCTGTGAGGAGTCCAGAGAAGCTCCGTGGATTCGGAGTATTTATCCTCATCACGTTCATCCCTGCGTCAATTGGTATCAGAGCGAGGATTCCTCTCGGGCCGATGGCAAACAACGAAGGTATGAATCAAAATCCTGTGGACGGTGATCCAGGGATTCGTTATCTTTCGGAAAGAATGGAAGCTTTCCACCGGGAGAGTCAGTTGACCATGCAAGGGCTGCAGGCAACCCTCGACCGTCTTGCGGATGCGCTACTTCTGCCCCGAGCCTTAGGTGGTGCTCCACCACCTATGGTTGCTCCACCACCCATGGTTGCTGTACGACGCAACCCCGATTTCCGTAGAGCACTACCAGTGGCAAACCGTAGGGCTACACCAGATGATTCAAGTTCTAGCAACGAGGACCTTAATGAGGGTTTTGTCCAACGACCAATCCATGGAGGCGATTACCAGATCGTGCCGAAAGAGACTATCGAGGTAAGGCTGAACTTTCTAGTTTTAATGGTTTATTACGTATATAAGATTTCCTCGATTGGCTAGCCGAAGTAGAGAGATATTTTGATTATATGGACGTGTCCGATCATAAAAAGGTAAAATTGATAGCGTTTAAGTTAAAATCTGGTGCTTCTGCATGGTGGGAACAATTACAACTCTCACGAGCCCGCCAGAACAAGGCGCCCATCTCATCATGGCCACGGATGAGACGTCTTCTTCGATCACGATTTCTCCCCAGTGATTATGAGCAGATATTATTCCAGCAATACCAAAATTGCCGACAAGGAAACCGAACTGTCACAGATTACACTGAAGAATTCCAGCGGTTGGCTACACGAAACGATTTGTCAGAATCTGAATCACAGAAGGTAGCACGATTTATAGGTGGGTTGCGACCGACAATTCAGGACCGAGTTCAGATGTACCCAGTCGGGACCGTGGATGAAGCAGTTCAATTGGCGGGTAGGGCAGAAACACAACTTGCAAGAGTTCCTGCTCGTCCCTATCCTTCAACTCGACCCCCCATGACGGGTCCCACACAGGATCTAGTGCTGGCACGAGGAAAAGATCCAGTAGGAGAACGTCCTCAACCTCCTACAACCGCAAACCGTGATACGGGGAGCGGCTCATCCAGACCTCAATGTGCAGCACCCACAACAGCGGGCCCGAGTAGGATTCCAAATCCTTATGCTCGGCCAAGGTCAAACAATTGTTACCGCTGTGGCCAGCCAGGCCACTTATCAAATACTTGTCCTCAACGTCCCGCAGCACACTTGACTATAAACGAATAGGGCATCGAAGATGAGGCTGCAGAAGAAGATCATGGCTATGACGAACATGAACAAACCACTGAAGAAATAGCAGGTGGCGATGAAATAACGGGCGAGGATCGTGGCGAATTTCTAGTTGTGAGGCGATTACTGTATACCCCACGAAAGGAATTACATCCACAACGACACAATATATTTCGTACTCGGTGCACTGTCAACGGAAAGGTCTGTGATGTGATCATAGATAGTGGTAGTAGCAAGAACATTGTCTCAAGAGTGATGGTGGACAAGTTGCGGCTACCAACGATGAAACATCCTTCCAGGTACTCAATTGACTGGATAAAAAAGGTGAATGAGACCAAGGTAACTGAACAATGCTCTATCTCATTTTCAACTGGTAAAAATTATAAGGATCAGATACTTTGTGACGTGGTCAACATGTAAGCTTGTCATATACTGCTCGGTTGACCCTGGCAGTCAGACCGTGATGCGACCCATCGGGGACGAGACAATGTCTACGTATTTGTCAAGGATAGTCGAAAAATAATTCTTACCCCTATGGCACCAGAGAACCACCCTGAAGATTCTAAAGTGGAGGGGAGTTCCCTCTTAACCATTCGAGATTTCATAGAGGAATCCAAGGAAACCGGCGAGGTGCACGCCGTAGTGGTGAAGGGCGAGGAAAAAGAACCCTCAAACATCCCTCCAAGTTTAAGACTGTTGCTAAACGAATTCAAAGAAGTCTGGCCTGAGGATTTACCTGATGGATTGCCCCCCATGAGGGACATCCAACATCACATAGACCTCGTCCCTGGGGCTAGCCTGCCCAAACGCCCTCATTATCGAATGAATCCGAATGAGTGCGAGATACTTCAGGGGCAAGTGGAGGAATTGATCCGTAAGGGTCTCTTGAGAGAGAGCATGAGCCCATGTGCCGTACCAGCATTATTAACGCCAAAAAAAGATGGGAGCTGACACATGTGTGTCGACAGCCAAGCAATTAACAAAATCACCATCAAATATCGGTTCCCAATACCACGGTTGGACGATGTGCTCGATTGCTAGAAGAGGCCAAGGTATTCTCTAAACTAGATCTGAGGAGCGGGTACCATCAGATTCGTATCCGACTCGGTGATGAGTGGAAAACGGCATTCAAGACTAAGGAAGGGTTGTATGAGTGGCTGGTCATGCCTTTCGGCCTATCGAACGCACCAAGTACTTTTATGTATTTGATGAATCAAGTGCTAAAACCGTTTACTGGCCGATTTGTGGTAGTATATTTTAATGACATATTGATATATAGTCAGGATGAGGCGAAGCATAGGAAACATCTCAGGCAGGTGCTACAGGTCATACAAATTAACAAGTTATACCTCAACTTGAAGAAGTGTAGTTTTTTAACTGACAGCCTGTTGTTCCTAGGGTTTGTTGTAACATCCACAGGCATTCATGTGGACGATGAAAAGGTGCGAGCTATTAGGGAATGGTCGATCCCGACGAACATTCATGAGGTGAGGAGTTTTCATGGGTTGGCGACTTTCTATCGTCGATTTGTGCGAGATTTTAGCACCATAGTCGCGCCTATAACAGATTGCATGAAAAAAGGACCATTCCAGTGGACCGATAAAGCTGACAAGAGCTTTCATGAGATTAAGCATCGTTTGTCTGCAACACCGGTCTTGGTGCTTCCTAATTTTGACAAATTGTTTGAAGTTGAGTGTGACGCTTCATACGTCGGAATTGGGGGAGTATTATCACAGGAAGGCAGGCCGGTAGCCTTCTACAGTGAGAAGCTCAACGAAGCCCGAAAAAAGTAGTCGACTTATGAGCTTGAGTTGTACGCAGTTGTTCAGGCGCTGCGACATTGGCGGCATTATCTGATTCAAAGAGAGTTTGTTCTTTACACTGACCATCAAGCATTAAAGTTTATTAATAGTCAGACTAACGTGAATCGTGCACATGCTAGATGGGTTACATTTTTACAGGAATTCACGTTCGTTCTGAAGCACAAGTCAGGGCAGCAGAACAAGGTGGCTGATGTACTTAGCTGTTATGCATCACTACTTGTTACGATGCACAACAAGGTGGTCGGCTTCGACTGTCTCAAGGAGCTATATGCCGAGGATGAGGACTTTAAAGATTCTTGGGTGAAGTGCCAAGAAGGTCACCCCAGTGACCTTCATATACAGGACTATTTTCTCTTCAAAGAGAATCAATTGTGCATCCCCCAAAGTTCTCTAAGGGAGCAGATTATTCAGGAGCTACATGGAAGTGGCCTCGGTGGACACCTTGGGCGAGACAAGACGCGAGCTCTTGTGGAAGAGCAGTATTACTGGCCGTAATTAATACGTGATGTGGGAAAAGCCGTACAACGTTGTCATGTTTGTCAGACCTCTATGGGACAATCTCAGAATACGGGCCTCTACACCCCGTTACCTGTGCCTGACGGTCCTTAGGAGGATTTATCAATGGGCTTCGTGCTTGGTCTCCCACGAACACAACGCGGCATGGATTCAGTGTTCGTGGTGGTAGATCGTTTCTCCAAGATGGCGCACTTTATCCCATGCAAGAAGACCCTCGATGCAACACACGTGGCGAATCTATTCTTCAAGGAGGTCGTACGGCTACACAGGGTCCCTAAGACCATTACTTCTAATCGTGACACAAAGTTCATTAGCCACTTTTGGCGGACTTTATGGACTCGATTCGATACATGACTTCAATTCAGCAGTGCTTACCACCCACAGACTGATGGGCAGACCGAAGTTGTGAATCGCACGTTGGGAAACCTCCTTCGCTGTATTTCAAGAGAAAAACTGAAGCAGTGGGATTTGGCCTTGTCTCAAGCAGAGTTTGCATTCAACAACATGGTGAACCGCTCGACAGGAAAATCACCGTTTCAGATTATCTATGGACGAGTGCCTCGCCACACGCTTGACTTGGTCCCTCTGCCCAAGCACCCAGGCACGAGCATTGCAGCAGAACATATGGCAGATAAAATCATGGGCATCCATGCGAAAGTGCAGACCAAGTTACATGCCTCGAACGAGAAGTACAAGGAACAAGCGGACAAGCACCGGCGACAAAAAGTGTTCGAGGTGGGCGACCGAGTTATGGTCCATCTGTGCAAAGAGAGATTTTCGACCGGGATGTACAACAAGTTAAAAAATAAGAAGATTGAACCTGTCCCAATCATTCAAAAAATCAATGACAACGCTTATGTTGTTGATCTTCCCGACGACATGGCGATCTCATGGACTTTCAACGTCGCGGACCTAACCGAGTATCATGAACCAGCGCAGGATAAGAACTCGAGGACGAGTTCTTTTGAAGTGGAGGGGATTGATGTAGAGCAGGTCGCGGACAGTTTCATGGCCAAGATGGATCAAAAAAGGCCCAGTCGATGATAGAAGTGATCCGGACCGTCAGACCTTAGATCAGGCGTATCTCACAATCCGGAATGAGTTAGCTGACGTAAAATATATGATTTTGGGGTAGAACGAGCTACTATAGCCAACCAACCTAGCTATGCAGGGTTGCGACGCCCGGAATTGCGAAAAACCCCTGGAACAATGGTCGTTTCCCTGCTTTAATTTCGTTTTTACTATAAATAGTAAGTTTTAGTTTGATTATAACTCTTCATCCGTCGGGCTTTAGGAGTTGCGCCCAACGTGAAAAGAGCTTAGAATAATTAGGAGAACGGTTTGGTGAAGCCAAATAGGACACTTACTATTTTTGGCCGAAAACCTTGCGCACTAGTAGACATCACGACCGTCTATAAATAGTAAGTTTACTATTTATAGTAAGTCGCGGATTCTAGGAGTTGTAGTTGTAGTTTGATTCTGATTTCTTTCCCATTGCTTGGTACCCCTATTTAAAGGGTTGTGAACTCATTTTTATTAATCAATTAATCAGTTTCGAATTTTATTAGAATTTATTTCTATTTTCTGCTTTCTTTCCTCGTGGATTCGAGAAGTCTCTGTGAGGAGTCCAGAGAAGCTCCGTGGATTCGGAGTATTTATCCTCATCACGTTCATCCCTGCGTCATTGAAGATGCGAGAGCATGAATTTATTGCTGTTGATTGGATTATTAATACCGCCTGATGAAGGGCTAGAATTTATTGCATGGTATATTTTCAATCGCTTTAATTTAATTACTAAATCAACTTTAATATTTTTAATTTAATGTTTGACATAATGGTTATAATAAGCCACCTCAAATATATGCTTTGTCCAAAAATAATAAAATTCTAAGTATGGGATGGCCACAAGCACAAAATCATGTCCGAATGACTAACCAACTATTTTAACCATTAATTTATATGGAAAATGTTTGGACAGTACTGATCATCATATTAAAGTAATTTATACTGATGCAATTGATAATCTAATTATTTTAGGACATCATTAGTGGGCCGTGTCCAAATGCAAGTCTTGGAAGGATTTTAGACATAATCAATGCTCTCACCGTGGATTTCAAACTTCCAATTTGAGGGGGATTTCAAACACCCAATTACTTTATTGTGCGGATTCGAACTTCCCTCAAAACCCCCCAAATCCTCCCAAATCCATGGTGCCAAATGACCCCTAGAATTAAAGCCTATCCATAGTTCAAGTGGATATCGTATCAGAGAAAAAAATGGGATAATGACCATCCAACATTGAAACCTTCCAATGGCCCACTGCTATGTTTACATGCCACCCAACCTGTTCATTAGGTTAAAGAAACATGGATGAAGGGAAAACACAAATATAAGCTCCATTGAAAACTTCTACTGTAGCATAAGCACCTAATTAGGTACTACTGAATAAGATCTTTGGGCCCCACTATATTGTACGTGTTTTATCCACTCCGATCATCTATTTTTAAGGATCATTTTACAAAGTGAAACAAAAAATGAGGAAGATCCACACCTTAGGTTGACCACACAATAAAAATTCAGTGGTGATGATTATCCACAATTAAAAACTCATTGGAATTACAAAAGTTTTGGATCAAGCTGATATTTATGTTTTCCTTTTATCCAAATTTTTGTTATTTAATTAACAGATTGGATGGAAAATAAACATTCCAATGTCATAAGGAAGTTTTTAATGGTGGTTGTTGAGTAACCATTGTTTTCTATTGTGGCAAAATCCGTTTCATTTTTAGGATTTTGCCATAAAATGAGATGAAAAAACTGATGAACGTCATGAATATACAAAACATGCATCAAAGTGGGCCCATGGGCAGGGAAACATCCGCTAGAGTGTTGCACGCGAAAACACGACCCCCTAATGGGGGACGCGTCTTCCACTATCATTGGCTGTCTTTTTTATCTTTTCTTTCCTGCTTTTATATGACACGGCTTCTACTGGCATTTGCGTTTTGGCTTCTAATGGTGCCGTCCGTCACCAATTTTTTATATCAAGTCAAGCTACGTGGATACCATACGTTAGGTCTGTCTTCCTTAATTTAGACCTGTATGTGGGACTACTGTGGATATGGCCCATGGATTAAAATTCAGCAAAAAAGTTATTGCATGGTTCTCTTCTACTCTATTCTAGCTACTCTTGGGAAGGTTAATAGGAGGATAGATAATTAATGTTATCGGTGAGAAATAAAAGGTGGATGAAAAGATCTTCAATATACTTATAACACTTTTTGCAGAATCATAGCAGACATAAATATAATTTTATTTAATGATGTAATCACAATTTAAGATAAAAATGACAAATGATGGATGAAGGCCAAAGATTGGACAGTTAGAAACTTCCATTTGGATCAGGTGTCGATAGAATGCGATAGATTGAAAACAGGTAATTGTAAACATAGTAGATATGCAAATCAAATTTCAATAGGTAATTGTAAACATAGTAGATATGCAAATCAAATTTTGACTTGGTTAGGATATCACCATTTTCGTTCATTTTTTACTTGAAAATATGAACTGATTATAAAATTCAAACTTGGCCTATCAATGTTCTCCATCAAAAATGAAAATTTAGGGTACTATCATTGAAAGGAACACAAATATTATAGAGCAAACAATCAGATTGAAGATGAGCTTATGCAAAAGAAATTCTGGCTGGCCTACTCATAAGGTGGTCTTGGACAAAAAAAAAAAAAAAGTATCAACAGTCTAAATAAAATTTCCAACTATGCCAATTGAAAATATATTTGTACTGCTCTGTTCATAAGGTTACATGTGACATGGATAAAGGGAAAAATAAATATATCAGCCCGATCAAAAACTTTGATAGCCCCAAGAAGTTTTCAATGGCACAGATTCAATTCTGATGGTTTCTGCTAGTGTGGTCCACTTGAGCTTTGGATATGCTTTAATTTTGGGTTGATACTCTAAAAAATCAGAACTGATGTACCACCTGGATAAGATACGACGTGAATGATCCGCCTGATAAAATCTAGAAAGTTTCCAGAGTGAGTTAGGTGGTGGCGGGGACCTTACTGCAGGGCTTACCTAATGATGTGTTCTATATCCATGCCGTCCATCCATTTTTTTTGGCCCATTTAAGCTAGTGGTCTCAAAAATTAATCAAATCAAATTCTCAGGTGGACAACACCGCAAGAAATAGTCATCAAAAACTTCTCGAGACCCATTAAAAGTAGATCTGTTATGTTTTTTTTTTTTTTTTTTCCATCCAACCCGTTGATATGGTCAACCATATCCGGATGAAGGTAAAATACAAAGATAAACTCGATCGAAAACTTTTGTAACCTACGGAAAGCTTTTAATAACCATTTACCACTTCTTCTTTTTTCAATGGTAAGACAGAACGGATATTTGTATCTGCTTAATTTTTCTTATAGCATCGTAAAATAATGATAAGACAGAACAGATGGATGGCATCAATATATAACACATTCGTCAAAGTAGGCCCCAGGATTAGGTTAACACCTAATCTGCTTTCCAAAAGTTTAGGCCCCACATGCGTGCAAAGGGTACACGCGTTTTGTATAAACAACGCGTTTTTTTTTTTTTTTTTTTTTTTTCCATCCAACCCGTTGATATGGTCAACCATATCCAGATGAAGGTAAAATACAAAGATAAACTCGATCGAAAACTTTTGTAACCTACGGAAAGCTTTTAATAACCATTTACCACTTCTTCTTTTTTCAATGGTAAGACAGAACGGATATTTGTATCTGCTTAATTTTTCTTGTAGCATCGTAAAATAATGATAAGACAGAGCGGATGGATGGCATCAATATATAACACATTCGTCAAAGTAGGCCCCAGGATTAGGTTAACACCTAATCTGCTTTCCAAAAGTTTAGGCCCCACATGCGTGCAAAGGGTACACGCGTTTTGTATAGACAACGCGTCTTCGCAACGGCCGAAGAAAGGGTGAGAAGTCAGCCGTTCAATGTCTTTCCTCTTTCCTAGTCTTTTTCTTCTCTCTTTATTCTGTTTTGCTTGCTAACGTAGTACAAGCACCAAATCTAGTTACTACTGAATAAGATCTTTGGGCCCCACTATATTGTGTGTTTTATCCACTCCGATCATCTATTTTTAAGGGTCATTTTACAAAGTGAAACAAAAAATGAGACAGATCCACATCTTAGTTGGACCACACAATAAAAACTCAGTGGTGATGATTGTTCACAATTAAAAACTCATTGGAATTACAAAAGTTTTGGATCAAGCTGATATATATATATATATATATATATATATATATATATATATATATATGGTTTCCTTTTATCCAAATATGTGTGACTTAATCAAAAGGTTGGATGGAAAATAAACATTCCAGTGTGTCATAGGAAGTTTTTAACGGTGGATGTTCACTAACCATTGTTTACTATGATATATTCTTGAGTTTCAATCTGCTTCATTTTTTGGATTTTGCCATAAAATGAGATGGAAAAACTGATGGACGGCATGGAAATAGAAAACATGCATCAAGGTGTGCCCCATGGTCAGGAAAATATCCTTAGCATATTACCCGAAAAAACACTAAATCCCCAAGGCGTGCCGTGTCTTCCACTACCATTAGCTTTTTCTTTTTAATTTTTCTTTTCTGTTTTCATACGACGCGTTTCCTACCTTTTTTCTTCTAGTGGTGGTATGCATCAGTTATTTTTAGCATCAAAGCAAGTTACATTGATGCGTATATCACGTTCCTCTTCATTAATTTAGATAGTACCAATGGTAAGGGCCTATGAGTAAAAATTCAACAAAAAAATGAGGTCCTAACACTACGCCAAAACAGTGAAAAAAGGACAGTCCAAAACCGTCTCAAATGACCAAAAAGGACAGTCATGGACCGTCACATAGGCAGTCAAATTTTGACATGTCCTATTACTTAAAGGACGGTTGAAAACTGTCATTCTTATTGACAAAAAAAAAAGACGGTCATGGACCGTCCAAAAAAAGGGCGGGCATGGACTGTCCTTAAAATGGACTGTCATAGACCGTCTCTTATGAGCCCAAAGAGGACGGCCATGGACCGTCCTTTAAAAGGACTGTCATGGACCGTCCTTTAAAAAGACTATCATGAACCGTCTCTTATGGGCCTTCAAAGGACGGCCATGGACCGTCCTTAAAAAAGACTGTCATGAACCGTCTCTTATGGGCCTTCAAAGGACGGCCATAGACCGTCCTTTAAATGGACGGTCACGGACCGTCCTTTAAAAGGACTGTCATGGACCGTCTCGTTTAAGCCTTCAAAGGACAATTATAGACCGTCCTTTAAAAGGACGGTCATGGACCATCCTTTAAAAGGACTGCTATAGGCCGTCTCTTGTGACCCTTGGAGGACCAAATTTGACCGTCTTCTTCCTGATATACACCTGTTATACAATATATTTCATTACATTCACATTCACATTCACAATATATTTCATCACGTTCACATTCACATTCACATTCATCTAAACCCAAACTACGTAAATCCATCCAAACACACAATCTTCCTGATATACACCTGTTATACAATATATTTCATCACATTCACATCCATCTAAACCCAAACTATGTAAATCCATCCAAACACAAGAAGATACACAATCTTCCTGATATACACCTGTTATACAATATATTTCATCACATTCACATCCATCTAAACCCAAACTACATAAATCCATCCAAACACAGGAAGATACACAATCTTCCTGATATACACCTGTTATACAATATATTTCATCACATTCACATTCACATCCATCCAAACACACAATCTTCCTGATATACACCTGTTATACAATATATTTCATCACATTCACATTCACATCCATCCAAACACACAATCTTCCTGATATACACCTGTTATACAATATATTTCATCACATTCACATCCATCTAAACCCAAACTACGTAAATCCATCCAAACACACAATCTTCCTGATATACACCTGTTATACAATATATTTCATCACATTCACATTCACATCCATTTAAACCCAAACTACATACATCCATCCAAACATAAACTACATCCATCCAAACACAAACAATCTTATTCACATTACATTCATCCACGCATAATATATATAAATAAGTTTAGGTTTAGGTTAGGTTATAAGCTATAGGTTTAGGGAATTGAGAATAGGTTTAGGTTTAGGAAATCGGGTTCGGGTTCGGGATCGTGTTCAAGTTTGGGTTTTCAAGTTTAGGTTTAGGTTTAGGTTAGAGAGTTGAGATTAGGATTAGGTGTAGGTATAGGTTTAAGGATTTGAGAATAGGTTAAGGTTTAGGTTTAACAATTTGGGTTCGGGTTCAGGATTGGGTTTAGGTTTGGGTTTTCAAGTTAAGGTTTAGGTTTAGGTTTAGGTTGGGGAGTTTAGATTAGGATTAGGTTTAGGTTTAGAGATTTGAGAATAGGTTAAGGTTTAGGTTTAGGAAATCGAGTTCGGGTTCGGGATCGGGTTTAGGTTTGGGTTTTCAAGTTTAGGTTTAGGTTTAGGTTAGGGAGTTGAGATTAGGATTAGGTGTAGGTGTAGTTTAGGAATTTGAGAATATATTTAGGTTATAGGTTATAGGTTCAGGTTTAAGTTTAAGTTAAGGTTAAGGTTTAGGTTTAGATTATAAGCTATAGGTTTAGGGAATTGAGAATAGGTTAAGGTTTAGGTTTAGGAAATCGGGTTTGGGTTCGAGATCGGGTTCAGGTTTGGGTTTTTAAGTTTAGGTTTAAGTTTAGGTTAGAGAGTTGAGATTAGGATTAGGTGTAGGTTTAGGTTTAAGGATTTGAGAATACATTTAGATTTTAGGTCATAGGTTTAGGTTTTAGGCTTAGGTTTAGGTTTAGGTTTAGGTTAGGTTATAGGTTAAGGTTTAGGAAATTGAGAATAGGTTAAGGTTTAGGTTTAAGAAATCGGGTTCGGGTTCTGGGATCGGGTTTAGGTATGGGTTTTCAAGTTTAGGTTTGGGTTTACATTAGGGAGTTGAGATTAAGATTAGGTGTAGGTTTAGGTTTAAAGATTTGAGAATACATTTAGGTTTTAGGTCATAGGTTTTGGTTTAGGTTAAGGTTATAGGTTTAGGTTTAGGTTAAGGTTTAGGTTAGCTATAGGTTTAGGGAATTAAGAATAGGTTAAGGTATAGGTTTAGGAAATCGGGTTCGGGTTCGGGATCGTGTTTAGGTTAGGGTTTTCAAGTTTAGGTTTAAGTTTAGGTTAGGGAGTTGAGATTAGGATTAGGTGTAGGTTTGGGTTTAGGGATTTGAGAGTACATTTAGGTATTAGGCTTATGTTTAGGTTTTAAGTTTAGGCTTAAGTTTAGGGAATTGAGAATAGGTTAAGGTTTAGGTTTAGGAAATCGGGTTCGGTGTTGGGATTGGGTTTAAGTTTGGGTTTTCAAGTTTAGGTTTAGGTTTAGGTTAGGGAGTTGAGATTAGGATTAGGTGTAGGTTTAGCTTTAGGAATTGAGTTTAGGTTATAAGTTTTGGGATTTGGGAATAGTTTTAAGTTATAAGTATAGGTTTAGGTTAGGTTATAGGTTATAGGTTAAGGTTTAGGGATTTGATTTTAGGTTATAGGATTAGGTTAAGGTTTAGGTTTAGGTTATAGGTTTTGGGATTTGAGAATGGGTTTGGGTTTAGGTTATAGGTTTTGGTTTTGGTTTAGGTTATATGTTTTGATTTAGGTTATAGGTTATAGGTTTAGGTTAATTATAAGTTCTTGGATTTGAGAATGGGTTCAGGTTTAGGTTATAGGTTTTGGATTTGAGAATGGGTTATGGTTTAGGTTTAGGAAATCGGGTTCATGTTCAAGATTGGGTTTAAGTTTTGGTTATAAGTTTTTGGTTTAAGAATGGGTTATGGTTTAGGTTTAGGAAATCGGGTTCATGTTCGGGATTGGGTTTAAGTTTTGGTTTTCAAGTTTAGGTTTAGGTTTAGGTTAGGGTGTCGAGATTAGGATTAGGTGTAGGTTTAGCTTTAGGGAATTGAGTTTAGGTTATAGGTTTAGGGAAAGGTTAGGTTTAAGTTATAGGTTTTGGGATTTGGGAATAGTTTTAGGTTATAAGTATAGGTTCGGGTTAGGTTATAGGTTATAGGTTAAGGTTTAGGGATTTGATTTTAGGTTATAGGATTAGGTTAAGGTTTAGGTTTAGGTTATAGGTTTTGGGATTTGAGAATGGGTTTGGGTTTAGATTATAGGTTTTAGTTTTGGTTTAGGTTATATGTTTTTATTTAGGTTATAGGTTATAGGTTTTGGTTAATTATAGGTTCTCGGATTTGATAATGGGTTCGGGTTTAGGTTATAGGTTTTGGATTTGAGAATGGGTTATGGTTTAGGTTTAGGAAATCGGGTTCATGTTCAAGATTGGGTTTAAGTTTTGGTTATAGGTTTTGGATTTGAGAATGGGTTATGGTTTAGGTTTAGGAAATCGGGTTCATGTTCGGGATTGGGTTTAAGTTTTGGTTTTCAAGTTTAGGTTCAAGTTTAGGTTAGGGAGTCGAGATTAGGATTAGGTGTAGGTTTAGCTTTAGGGAATTGAGTTTAGGTTATAGGTTTAGGGAAAGGTTAGGTTTAAGTTATAGGTTTTGGGATTTGGAAATAGTTTTAGGTTATAAGTATAGGTTTAGGTTAGGTTATAGGTTATAGGTTAAGGTTTAGGGATTTGATTTTAGGTTATAGGATTAGGTTAAGGTTTAGGTTTAGGTAATAGGTTTTGGGATTTGAGAATGGATTTGGGTTTAGATTATAGGTTTTAGTTTTGGTTTAGGTTATATGTTTTGATTTAGGTTATAGGTTATAGGTTTAGGTTAATTATAGGTTCTTGGATTTGATAATGGATTCGTGTTTAGGTTATAGGTTTTGGATTTGAGAATGGGTTATGGTTTAGGTTTAGGAAATCGGGTTCATGTTCAATATTGGGTTTAAGTTTTGGTTATAGGTTTTTGGATTTGAGAATGGGTTATGGTTTAGGTTTAGGAAATCGGGTTCATGTTCAAGATTGAGTTTAAGTTTTGGTTATAGGTTTTTGGATTTGAGAATAGGTTATGGTTTAGGTTTAGGAAATCGGGTTCATGTTCGGGATTGGGTTTAAGTTTTGGTTTTCAAGTTTAGGTTTAGGTTTAGGTTAAGGAGTCGAGATTAGGATTAGGTGTAGGTTTAGCTTTAGGGAATTGAGTTTAGGTTATAGGTTTAGGGAAAGGTTAGGTTTAAGTTATAGGTTTTGGGATTTGGGAATAGTTTTAGGTTATAAGTATAAGTTTAGGTTAGGTTATAGGTTATAGGTTAAGGTTTAGGGATTTGATTTTAGGTTATAGGATTAGGTTAAGGTTTAGGTTTAGGTTATAGGTTTTAGGATTTGAGAATGGTTTTGGGTTTAGGTTATAGGTTTTGGTTTTGGTTTAGGTTATATGTTTTGATTTAGGTTATAGGTTATAGGTTTTGGTTAATTATAGGTTCTTGGATTTGATAATGGGTTCGGGTTTAGGTTATAGGTTTTGGATTTGAGAATGGGTTATGGTTTAGGTTTAGGAAATCGGGTTCATGTTCAAGATTGGGTTTAAGTTTTGGTTATAGGTTTTGGATTTGAGAATGGGTTATGGTTTAGGTTTAGGAAATCGGGTTCATGTTTGGGATTGGGTTTAAGTTTTGGTTTTCAAGTTTAGGTTTAGGTTAGGGAGTTGAGATTAGGATTAGGTGTAGGTTTAGCTTTAGGGAATTGAGTTTAGGTTATAGGTTTAAGGAAAGGTTAGGCTTAGGTTATAGGCTTTGGGATTTGGGAATAGTTTTAGGTTATAAGTATAGGTTTTGAGATTGGAGAATGGGTTCGGGTTTAGGTTTAGGTTATAGGTTTTGGTTTAGGTTTAGGTTTAGGTTATAGGTTTTGGTTTAGGTTTAGGTTTAGGTTATAGGTTTTTGGATTTGAGAATGGGTTCGGGTTTAGGTTATAGGTTTTGGTTTTGGTTATAGGTTTTGGAATTTGAGAATGGGTTTGGGTTTTAGGTTATAGGTTTTGGTTTTGGTTTAGGTTATAAGTTTTGGTTTATATGTTTAGGTTTAGGTTATAGGTTTTGGAATTTGAGAATGGGTTCGGGTTTAGGTTATAGGTTTTGGTTTAGGTTTAGGTTATAGGTATTGATTTAGGTTATAGGTTATAGGTTTAGGTTATATGTTTAGGTTTAGGTTATAGGTTTTGGATTTCGAGAATGGGTTCGGGTTTAGGTTATAGGTTTTGGTTTTGGTTTAGGTTATAGGTTTTGAGATTTGAGAATGGGTTCGAGTGTAGGTTATAGGTTTTGGTTTTGGTTTTGGTTTAGGTTATACGTTTTGGGATTTGAGAATGGGTTCGGGTTTAGCTTATAGGTTTTGGTTTTGGTTTTGGTTATAGGTTTTGGTTTTGGTTGGTTTTGGTTTTGGTTTAGGATAAGGTTTAGGTTTAGGTTTAGGTTATAGGTTTTTGGATTTGAGAATGGGTTCGGGTTTAGGTTATAAGTTTTGGTTTTGGTTTAGGTTATATGTTTTGGTTTAGGTTTAGGATAAGGTTTAAGTTTAGGTTATAGGTTATTGGATTTGAGAATGGGTTCGGGTTTAGGTAATAGGTTTTGGTTTTGGTTTAGGTTATAGGTTTTGGGATTTGAGAATGGGTTCGGGTTTAGGTTATAGCTTTTGGTTTAGGTTATAGCTTTAGGTTTAGGTTATAGATTTTTGGATTTGAGAATGGGTTCGGGTTTAGGTTATAGGTTTTGGTTTTGGTTATAGGTTTTGGGATTTGAGAATGGGTTCGGGTTTAGGTTATAGGTTTTGGTTTTGGTTTAGGTTATAGGTTTTAGTTTTGGTTTAGGTGGTTTTGGGATTTGAGAATGGGTTTGGATTTAGGTTATAGGTTTTGGTTATAGGTTTTGGTTTTGGTTTAGGATAAGGTTTAGGTTTAGGTTATAGGTTTTGGATTTAGGATAAGTATAGGTTATAGGTTTAGGTTTAGGTTTAGGTTTAGGTTAGGTTATAGGTTAAGGTTTAGGTTTAGGAATTCGTGTTCGGGTTCGAGATTGGGTTTAGGTTCGGGTTTTCAAGTTTAGGTTTAGGTTTAGGTTAGGGAGTTTAGATTAGGATTAGGTGTAGGTTTAAGTGTAGGGATTTGAGAATAGGTTAAGGTTTTGGTTTAGGAAATCGTGTTCGGGATCGGGTTTTAGGTTTGGGTTTTCAATTTTAGGTTTAGGTTTAGGTAAGGAGTTGAGATTAGGATTAGGTGTAGGTTTAGGTTTAGGGATTTGAAAATAGGTTAAGGTTTAGGTTTAGGACTTCGGGTTCGGGTTAGGGATTGGGTATAGGTTTGGGTTTTCAAGTTTAGGTTTAGGTTTAGGTTAGGGAGTTTAGATTAGGATTAGGTGTAGGTTTAAGTTTAGGGATTTGAGAATACATTTAGGTTTTAGGTTTAGGTTTAGGTTTTAGGTTTTAGGTTTTAGGTTAAGGTTTAGGTTTTAGGTTTAGGTTTAGGTTAGGTTATAGGTTATAAGTGTAGGTTAAGGTTTAGGTTTTAGGTTTAGGTTTAGGTTTTAGGTTTAGGTTAAGGTCTATGTTTAAGGATTTGAGAATAGTTTTAGGTTATAAGTAAGGTTTTAGGTTTTGGTATAGGCTTAAGTTATAGGTTATAGGTTATATGTTTAGGTTAAGGTTTAGGAATTCGGGTTCGAGTTTGGATTCGACTTTAGATTATAGGTTTTGGGATTTGTGAATAGTTTTAGGTTATAAATAGGTTTAGGTTGGGTTATAGGTTAAGGTTTATAGATTTGAGTTAAGGTTTTAGGTTTAGGTTAAGGCCTAGGGATTTGAGTTTAGGTTATAGGTTTAGGATTAGGTTATAGGTTTATGTTTAGGTTTAAGTTATAGGCTTAGGTTATAGGTTATAGGTTATATGTTTAGGTTAAGGTTTAGGAATTCGTGTTCGGGTTTGGATTCGGGTTTAGGTTATAGGTTTTGGGATTTGAGAATAGTTTTAGGTTATGAGTATAGGTTTAGGTTGGGTTATTGGTTAAGGTTTAGGGATTTGAGTTAAGCTTATAGGTTTAGGTTTAGGTTATAAGTTAAGATTTAGGGAATTGGGTTTAGGTTATAGGTTTAGGTTAAGGTTTAGGTTAAGGTTTACATTAAGGTTTAGGTTATAAGCTATAGGTTTAGGGAATTGAGAATAAGTTAAGGTTTAGGTTTAAAAAATTGGGTTCGGGTTTGGGATCGGGTTTAGGTTTGGGTTTTCAAGTTTAGGTTTAGGTTAGGAGTTGAGATTAGGATTAGGTGTAGGTTTAGGTTTAGGGATTTGAGAATACATTTAGGTTTTAGGTCATTGGTTTAGGTTTTAGGCTTAGGTTTAGGTTATAGGTTTAGGTTTAGGTTATAAGTGTAGGTTTAGGTTTAGGTTAGGGAGTTGAGATTAGGATTAGGTGTAGGTTTAGGTTTAGGGATTTGAGTCAAGCTTAGGTTTAAGTTTAGGTTTAGGTTATAGGTTTAGGTTTAAGGAATTGAGTTTAGGTTATAGGTTTAGGGAAAGGTTAAGTTAAGGTTATAGGTTTTGGGATTTGGGAATAGTTTTAGGTTATAAGTATAGGTTTAGGTTAGGTTATAGGTTAAGGTTTAAGAATTTGAGAATAGTTTTAGGTTATAATTAAGGTTATAGGTTTAGGTTTAGGTTTAGGTTAGGTTATAGGTTAAAGTTTAGGGAATTGAGTTTAGGTTATAGGTTTAGGTTAAGGTTAAGGTTATAGGTTTTGGGATTTAAGAATAGGTTTAGGTTAAGGTTATAAGTTTAAGTTTAGGTTTAGGTTAAGGTTTAGGGATTTGAGTTTAGGTTTAAGTTATAGGTTTAGCTTTAGCTTTAAGTTTTAGGTTTAGGTATAGGCTTAGGTTATAGGTTATAGGTAATATGTTTAAGTTAAGGTTTAGGAATTCGGGTTCGGGTTTGAATTTGAGTTTAGGTTATAGGTTTTGGGATTTGAGAATAGTTTTAGGTTATAAGTGTAGGTTTAGGTTTGGATTCAAGTTAAGGAGTAGATTAGGATTAGGTGTAGGTTTAGGTTTAGGGATTTTCTAGTATTATCTACTATTGAACCTAGTATTATCTACTACATACTAGTAACATACAACTAATATGGGGCACCATACCATAAGCTACAAGAATTTCATGTCCCCCTAAACAAGGTATCCTCCATTAATAACATATATATATATATATATTATAAGTTTTTTATTTTCATCTACATTCTCAAATACATTCATCATCCATCCAAGAAAATTGAAACAAGTATTGTCAATCTATGACTAACAATTGAAAAGGAAAATCATGCCTCTTATCTTACCGACTGACTTATGTTTCTTTTCACCTTTGTAACTCTCATATTTGTTGCAGTTGCTAGTTCACCATCAGTAGTCTCCCTAACCAAATCTTTGTGCAGTCCCTCCATTTGAAGCAAGTAATCAAGTTACAAGAAGTATGACTGATTAGTCTTTCCATGTTTTGAAAAAAATCAAATTCTTTATTTTTAGCTGCAAGTCTACTTATAATTATCATTGGCTCTTAATCTATTTATAATGAAAATCTTAAATATCACCCAATAGTGCTGCTTTGATAAATGTCCTATTTGGAACAAATAATTTCTGTAAAACTCTTTTATGTTTTTTCAATCCATCTTCCATTTTGCTCTTAATAAGAAAATCAATATTTACTAATATTCCCATTTTTTCTATTTTTCAAAAGAATGAGTTCAGTTAAAATTTGCTAATAAGAAAATCTGGATTTCCACTGTTGAAACCTTCCTAGGGTCTAAAGTAATTTTTTTTGTCATCCAACCTGTTAATATGATCACAAATACATGGATGAAGAGAAAGCACAAACATCAACTTGATCCAAAACTTCTTTGGCCTCCAAAAAACTTTCAATGGTAGATGTTCAATCAAACTGTTTCCTGTGCTGTAATACTTTCATATTCTCATATATGCCAAAGTTGGATTGATGTTGTGGAGATGTTTTCCTAATGGATGGTCCAGATGGGTGATGTGGAGGCCAACTGATCCAAATGCAAGTTGATATGTGGAAAGTTTTCCATGCACTTGTACCATGGGAAAATTTTCCATTTGAGATTGTAAGTCTATATCATGTACTTGACTCATTTGAATAGGTTCAAATGGCTATCTAACACCTTTTTTCTAAAAATTAAAATAAAATCAGATATATAACAAAAAAAAAAATACCTCGAGTCTGGCGATTTTAGAGATTGAGAAAAGTATATACATAAGTTGGGTCCAACATTCTTCTGCATCCTGTCAAATATTGGAAAAGAAGGCATGCTAGGCTCCATTAGCAAAACAACTAATCTCTAATTTGAGTGCTTAGACAACAAAATACCTGTTGCATGAAGAAACCATTTTTATTTTTCCGGGTGAAATTATTGAAACCACTTGCAATCCTTAAAGTTCTGACTTTTGAGCCAACATATGATGCCAACTAAACTTCCATCTTACTCTCCAAAGGAGTGAAAACAATTCTGAATATAAAAACGACTTTCTTTTCTTATAAAGGACACAGGAATATGTTCTGAGTTAACTAAATTCTCTTGAAGCTTGCAAAAAGAAATTAGTTTTCAGTGGTTAACGTTCAATTCCCACTATTTCCTTTGGTGGTGCGGTCCACTTGAGCTTTGGATCTACCTCAATTTTGGGCTTACACCTTAAAATGATATGACAAAATGGATGGATAGCTAAATAAAACATATACATTATGGTGTGCCCCACGTGATGGGTCAGTAGGCAATTAACATCCCCACAATGGTGGGAGCCTTTCCAGACCAACCTAGTACTGGAGGGGTCACTAATGAATCCCATCTGTGTTTGACCTAAACCTTCCATCCATTTTTCAATACTCATTTTAGGGGATGAATTAAAATATGAAATAGATCCAAATCTCAAGTGGCCGCACTACTGTAAATGGCAGTGATTAAATGGCCCCAATAAAAACTTCCTAATGCCTATTATCATGTTTATTCACCATCCAACCTCTTGTCAGGTCACCTCACCTTAATGAAGGGAAAACACAATTATCAGTTTCATACAAAACTTGTGGCTCCCTGTAAGTTTTAATCACTCCTGTTTTCTGTGTGTGGTCCACCTGAGATTTGGATCTGCCTTATTTTTTAGCTCATGACCTAAATTGAACTTAGAAAGAAATCAGAAGCTCCCTGGATTTAAAAGAACCCTTTAAAACAGAGAAGGACATAACCCTTTAAAAACCGAGGTTTCTGCCCAGTTGCCCAACGGAAAGAAATCAGAAGCTCCCTGGATTTAAAAGAACAGTTAGTGATATTAAAATCCCTCTCTTTATTTTAAGCAGCAACATTAAATAGATCTTGTTTAAGATGGCCACCTATGAAAACCCACAAGAGCACATCGATCATAAATAATAAATCTACCACTTTATTTAAAAGCTCAAAGAAAATAAGAGACAATACTTGATAATGCCACCCGTAATCCAGTGCCCGTACAGGAGCTTGCCAGACTTTAAAAAGATCTTGGATCAGCTCCCAGCGGTGAGCTTGTGCACAAACCAAACCAAACCAACATACTTAATGACCTCTGGCCAATCTTGTGAAGCCACAACCTTTTTTTACTTAGAAATCAAAGAGGATTTCATTAAAGAAAACTAAAAAAAAATGCAGAACCTGGTAGACAGAAGACCACTCACTGGACAAATATCCAAATCTAAAAATGCAGAACCTAGTAGATAGAGGGCCACTCACTGGACAAATATCCAAATCTCTTTCACCAGATTTCAATACCATCCTAATGCCCATCCAGGTTTTGGATCAAGTTGACATTTGGGTTTTCTCTTCATCCAGGTCTGTGTGACTAATCAACAGGCTAGATGGTAAATGAACATTACAGTGGACCTTAGGAAGTTTTTAATGGTCAGCGTTCAATCGCTACTGTCTCCTGTGGTGTGGTCTACCTGTGGTGTGGTCTACCTCGACATGATGGAAGGAGAAAGAGAGGAAGTGAGAGACGGAGAGAGAGGAAGTGAGAGACGGAGAGAGGGAGAGAGGGTGCGAGAGAGACAGACAGAGAGAGAGTCAGGGAGAGAGGGAGAGGGTGCGAGAGAGACAGCCATACAGAGAGAGAGAGAGGCGAGAGAGACAGCCATACAGAGAGAGAGAGAGGCGAGAGAGACAGCCATACAGAGAGGGAGAGAGAGAGAGAGAGAGAGAGAGGAGAGGGTGCAAATCGCATACCTTCCGATGCAGAATCACGCCCGAAATCAATGGAGATCGAGTTTTCTTGAATCCGAAAATGAGAGCAAGAGAGGGGGAAATGAGAGCTGGAATCGCGTTTTAGGGCTTCTGGAATCCGAAAATGAGAGGGAGAAAAGGGGGAAGAAATGAGAGGCGCGCGCGAGACTGGGAGTCTGAAATTGGGGATTTCAGCCACGCACGGTGTGCGTTTTACACCGTTTGGCCAGTGATGCTGGTCGGTGCTTGGTGGGCCCCACTATGATGTACGTGTTATATCCATGCCGTACATCCATTTTGAAATATCATTTTAAGTCATCAGCCAAAGAATGAGCTAGATAAAAATCTATAGTGGACCCCACCACAAAAAACAGCATGGAGAGTGATTCCCACCATTGAAACTATCCTAATGCCCATCCATTATCTTTTGGGCCCACCGAGATGTGGTTCACAAATCCAGCCCATACATTATGTGTGTGCCACTTGGATGAGGGGTCATACCAAGTTTCAGACGCATCCAAATTTCAGGTGGGACCCACCAAGTGATTTTATATGTTTTAGGCATGTCTTCACATGATTTTAGATGGTACATACATGGTCGGTGCTCTGTGGGCCCCACCATTATGTATGTGTTTCGTCCCTGCTGTCCATCTATTTTTCCCTTTCATTTTATGGTATGAGATAAAAAATGAGGTATATCCCAATCTCAACTAGACCACATCCCAATCTCAACTGGACCACATTATAGGAAACAGTGTTGAATGAGCGTCGACCATTAAAAACCTTTTGGGGGACATATAAAGTTTTAGATCAATCTGATATATTTTTTTTCCCTTCATATGGGCCTGTATGACCTGATCAACAAATTGGATGTCAAATAAAAAGTACAGTGGGCCTTAGGAGGGTTTTAATGGTGGATATCCAATCACTGTTGTTTTAATGAGGCAGATAAAAATCTGTAGTGGACCCCACCACAGAAATCTCAGGTGCACCACACCACATGAAATCAATAGTAATCGGATATCCATCATTAAAATCCCCCTAAGGCTTACTGTACTGTTTATTTGACATCTAATATGTTGATTAGGTCTAGAGCTGTACACGAGTCGAGCCGAGTCGAGTATCGCACTACTTGTACTAGGCTCTTAATGCCCGAGTCCTACTCGTACTCGGCTCTACTCAGGCATCGAGCATGGATTCGCTGCTCGTGCTCTACTTGACCAAGTAGGAGTCGAGTACGAGCAGAAGTCGAGTCTAGTCGAGTCCAAATTTTTGGTGGATTTTAAAGGTTGCAGTGAGCCAAAATTTATAGCATTTGGGTTAGCGTGGCGATCAAGTTAGGACTTTTTGGATGGAGTTCTCTTTACGTACGTCGTGAATGTAATCCAATGTTTGTTGCCACCCACGGAGGCCCACATTCTGAAATGGTCCAGTGATTTGAATTGTCTGTATCACTGCTACTACTACATATAAGGTATTCTACAATTTCCTGACAATGACCTTTGATTTTTAGATTTCAATGAGAGCCGTTGAAAGTTTCTTTTGATTGTTCTAAATTCATCTCGAGAAGATGATAGTCAGAATCAGTGTCTCAGAGAAATTTTCTTAAAGTAGCCCATGTAGCATAGTCAGATTTCATAACCGACCATTTAGCGAGTACCCGAGCTTACTTTGCTCATGTGCAACTCTAATTAGGTCATACAGGGCCAGATGAAGGGAAAAAATAAAAATCAGCTTGATCCAAAACTTTTATGGTGATAAAAATGGTATGTCATCCAATATTGTACTGTTTATATTTTTTAGATGTCTTTACATAGTTTTAGATGGTATGGCCCACCTGATTTTCGTAATGAATAATTTTTTAGATATCTCATTAGCTAAAGGGGAGACATCAAATGCACAGTGTTGATGTTCGACACACATCGTGATGGGCCCATTTTACATGTCTGGTCCATTCACTCTATTCTACTGATCATTACCCTCAATTTGATTAGTTACTCACCTCGATCATACTGTATATGAGAAAGACATTGGGCAAACAAGATTGATCAACAATTTGAGTGAATTTTGATTTAAACATCTGAAGTTATTTACTCTTTAATCTGGTCTGATCAGATTGTCCAAAAATGGATAAAGGTTGTTCATAATATCAAAAATATATAAATGAATAGAAAACACAAACATCATCTTGATCCAAAACTTCTATGGCCTCCAAGAAATTTTAAATGGTATAGGTTCAATCATACTATTTCCTATGGTGTGGTCCACTTGAGCTTTGGATATGCTTCCTTTTTGTTCTTTAGACCTCAAATTATCTGTTAACATGGATGAATGGAGTGGATAAAATAAATAAATAACGGTGGACCCCACAGAGTTTACTCTGGTAAAGGTAACGAGTAACTCAAATGTAGTGGAGAAAGGTTTCCTTACAACATTTGTAATCATATATTGGGCCTGCCTAAATGTGATTCACATATCCAACCCACTCATTATGTGTGTCCCACTTAGATGAGGGGTCAGACCAAGTTTCAACCGCATCTAAAACTCATGTGGGCCCCACCAAGTGCTTTTATATTTTTTAGAATGTCTTCACATAGTTTTAAATAGTATGGCCCACTTGAGTTTCGTTTACCGATGATTTTTGAGATATCTCATAACCTAAAGGGGACACATCAAATCCACGGTGTTGATGTTCGACACACATCATGATGGGGGCCACAAAACTTACTAACATCAATTCTTAGGTTCTCACGAGGTTAGTAAGTTGGGTCACAATTTTAACTAGAATATTTGGCCCATTTTACATGTTTGGTCCATTTACTCTATTTCAATGATCAATATTCTCAATTTGACTAGTTACTCACCTCAATCAAGCTACATATGAGAAAGATATTGGGCATACAAGATTGATCAACAATTTCAGTGAAATTTGATTTAAACATCTGAAGTTATTTACTCTTCAATTTGAATTGATTAGATTGTCCAAAAACGATTAAAGGTTCAATTAGTGGATGTGCCTGATAATTTAGTAATTTTATTTTTCACAAATAAATTTAACATTTTTTTTTCAAAATGTATATTTTTTTTTTACTCTTTTAACTAAATATCATTTTTATTATAAAATATTTCAAAAATATTTAAAATACAAATTTTGAATTTTTATTTTCAAAATCTCAAAAATTTTCTCATATTTTTAATTCTTTCTCAAAATTTTCAAAATGCCGATTTTTTTCTTCAAAAGCATTATTTTGTTTTCAAAATTTTTCTTAAACATAGTTAAAATTTCTAAACTTTTCAATATTCTTTTTCATGTGATATTACAAATCATTTAAATATTACCTTTTAATTATATATATAAAAAAATTTTCATTCATATGATATAAAAACTATATATATATATATATATATATATATATATATATATATATATATATATATATATATATATATATATATATTACTGACAAAATTTTATAAAAATTAAAACATTTTTACATTATTACCTAGCCCAAAAATGGGTTGGAAAAACATAGGGGCGATGAGGATATACAACACATCATCAAAATCTCACTTTGGTTATCTAACTTTTCAATTTTTATTGTCAAAATACAAAATTTAGTTTTTTTTTTTTAAATATATATTTTTTTACAATTTGTCAATTTTTTCATAATTTTGTTTAATATTTTAAATTTTCTTTTTAAAAATATCATTTTTTAAATCACACTTTTGTTATATAACTTTTAAATTTTTCTTGTCAAAATACAAAATCTAGTTTTATTTTTATAAATATATATTTTTTTACAATTTGTCAATTTTTTCACAATTTTGTTTAATTTTTTAATTTTTCGTTTCAAAATATCATTTTTTTATCGAAACTTTTTTCTCAAAATTATCAACATTATTTCTTTTTCTTTTTTTTTGAAATTTAAATTTTTCTTAAATATTGGTAATTATTTTTCTAAGCTTCTCAACTTTTTTTTTCAAAATTCATAATTTTTTTGAACCTGAGCATTAGAGACAGTCTTTGACAGGGCTATAAGATGGTTTAGGATCGTCTCTATTAGAGACGGTCCTAAGCCGTCTCTATTAGAGACTATCAAAGACCTCTATTAGAGACGGTCCTAAACCGTCTCTAATAGAGACGGTTATTGACAGTCTCTAATAGAGGCGGTCTTCAACAGGCTCTTGACCATCTCAGATTACAAGTAAAAGACGATCAATGACCGTCTCTAATGTAGACGGCCAATGACCGTCTCAGATGACTGCATATTAGACGGTTAAAGGCCGTCTCTATTAGAGACGGTTTAGGACCGTCTCATATGACCGCATATAAGACGGTCAACGACCGTCCTAAACAATTTGTGGACGTTTAACTTTGTAAGACAATATTAAGGACGGTTAGGGGCCGTCTAAAATTTTAGAGACGGTTTATGGCCGTCTCTAAAGCATCCTTAAACCAAGCAATTTTAAAGACGGTCCAGAACTGTCTCGAAATCTGTCATTTTTTTCCATTTTTCACGTAGTGTTAAGCAATTGATTATTGGGGTAAAAATGGATTAAACATGATGACTCAAGATAGGAGTAAGGCTCCCATCAAAAGTCTTGCTAAGCCATAACTCGACCTCAAAAGTCGAACTGGATTCAACCAGCATCAATACAACCTCAATTCAAGGCGACTCTGACCTTGATTTGACCGACTTCGAGCTCAACCTCAACTTCAGTTCGCCTAAGTTTGAGGTCGAGCTCAACCCAAGTTTAAGGTTGAGCTCAGCTTTACACCCCAGCCTAGTTTGTCGTCCACCGCCTGGAATTTACTAGAAAATCCTCCGCTAGATTCTCTCTAGGGATCTCGGAGGAACAACCACACTTCCTCAAAATCAACTTCCTAACATGATACGGTATCAGATAGCTGATCCATTGCTATACTCGACACCGCCTCTAAGGGACCTATATATACATGCCCTTCCGCAAAGAAAGGTACACAGAATCTCTCACCCAAAACCCATCGATATTACTAGACCCAAATTCATAGCTTGACCTTGGCATCAGAGGGTCCCCTGCTCTACCCAAGGTCTCCTTTGTCTTCTTCCTATGTAGGTACTCGAAGGTTTAAAAAGGGTGGACCAGATTTTTGCATCAGCAATTGTTATCTTTGTAATTACTAATTAATTCTCAAAGGAGTTAACGGTAATATTGTACTTTATTTCTGATCATTTCTGAAAAAGATAATAGGAGGGCGACATGTTATGTTACATGAGAAATAAGAAGTAGATAAAAAGATCTTCAAAGTATTCGGTAAAAGAGCTTTTTCGAGGACAATGTGTTGGTTAGAGAGCTTCCCGTTGAGCGGAGCGTTCTAAGGCTTCATTATCACCCTTAAAGTGTTTGAGGATGATGTGTTGGTAGAGCTTCCTAAGACTAGATGGCTGAGGAAGCATGAGGTGCACCCTAGTAGGCGGGAACTTAAGACAGCCCAAAACATGGGGTGGGCCGGTATTTTGGTGAATGGGTCGATTTGAGATGTTGATGAGATTAATGGCTGTGATATTGGAGTTAGTGCATGCCTTGGCATCTCATCCATTGAAATCCAACAAAACAGGCGTAGGTGAAAAACATGTGCTGGTTCACATAGGAGGCCACTTGATTCGCGATGGAGAATGGCTATATGCAAATGGTGGTTATATGCAAATGGTGAGAGTATTCTGATTTTGAAAACAGAGTTCTGTATGAAAGTTGCCCATCATGGCTGTAGAAGGTAACTAAGCCCAATAACCACAATTTATTCTGAATTGTTGCTTCTCCTTTTATTCATGTTTACTTGTATAGCAGTTTCTTTCATCCAATCAAAATAGGAACCTTGACGACTAAATCAAGAGTCCATTGAAATTTCATCTTCCCGCAATCTTGCTTCCTGGAATAATTCAGATAATTTTAATGCCTTGGACATGCTCAGATCCTTTCCTGCATGCACCTAGTAATACCCGTATGCTGATGTATTTTATATGTTATGGGCAGTGATATAAAGAGGCAGTATACAATGCTCTCGGCTCAAATTTTGTTGTTTGGTCGTTCAAGCTATAGATATGATGGGCCTGATAGGGAAGGGCCCACATACACAAATAAAAAATAAAAAATCCCCCAAATTGGAGAAGTCTTGACTCATAAGAAACGCGTGCCAATTCATGTTCAATAAGAAAAGGCTAAACATTACACATCATAGGATCTTTCAATATAGGGGATTTTTGGGCACACGGGCGATTAGTAGGGAGCCCACCACACAGACGGTTTAGATCTTTGAAAGCTGAAATATTTTGTACAAAGATTAGACCCATCGTACATATGGGAGCTCCATTTTAGAAAAGTTCGTTAAGGGATATAATCGAATTTATTTATAATTTTTAGGTTAAGTTGTTGCCCAAGAGGAGATTCTCACTTCAATACCCCAAAAGATGACTTTCGAGAGGGATAGACAGTCAAGTTGTACCCTACTTGATTGAATGTTCAAATCAATGACTCTTTCTAGTATAATTAATATCGACCCACAATTTCAAGAAACCGCTCAGTTGATTAGACTTATCCAGTGGAAGTGATTTTACTTCAGAGAGAAGATGGACAATCAAAGATGGCCTTGATTTTTCTTCAGAGAGGGAGAGCATGGACAATCAAAGATGACCTTGATTTTTCTTCAGAGACAGAGAGGATGGACAATCAAAGATGGCCTTGATTTTTCTTCAGAGAGGGAGAGCATGGACAATCAAAGATGACCTTGATTTTTCTTCAGAGACAGAGAGAGGATGGACAATCAAAGATGGCCCTAGTATGGTAGACAATGACTATGCTTTTTCTGGTGTAATAAACATGCATTGTCCATTTCCTTGCCTTTTGATTGGGTGGTTCAAATCATCTTATCCAAAGTGATTTTTGAGAGCAATTGATAATCAAAGGCAGGCCTCACATGATAGATGATCTAGAGATGGAACTTTTCAAGTATGATAGATATGGATTGCCCATTTCTAATCCAGTGATTAGATGGTTAGGATCACCATTTCAGGACAATGGAGTATGTACTTCAGTGATTTGAACTGTTGATAATATTGGCCAAATCTGGATACCCCATAAAATAGGCCAATCCTTCAATTAATCTTGGACTTGTTTGAGAACATTCAATTAATTAAGAAAGAAATGTGGCAACATTCTACCTTCAATGAAGAGGAGGCTAAAGAAACAATGGCTAGGAATATTTGCCATGCATATCGTTGAACCATGGGCCTAGTTGTGTAAAATGAAAATGCTCACTGGAGAAACTCTTTGTTATTCTAGGTATATGATACATGATAAATGAAATTCATGGAAGCCCTCCTAGCCATATGCTGTAAAGAAATTGCTTCCAATTTCAGTTTTTAACTAACATATTACAGGCAGACAATGCCTATAGTGAAATAAATCAACCCTTAATTGAACAGTTTCTGCGAATTAAAGTACAGAACATATAACAAATATTTGAAAATTGTTACACATCAAAATATCTGAAACAAAACATTCATGCCCTCCTGTTACAATTACAAGATATCATCCAAACATTTCGTCACCATCTAGTCACCATTCCACCATTCTTTATTTTCTCTAGTTACCTTGCATGTGCAGGTCATCGCACTCTCTGCTGTGAGAAAAATGTCAGGAAATGAAAATTGTGATTAAAACTTTGAAGTTATATATATGCTAGAATTTGCTTGCTCAAAAATTATAAAAGAATTCAAAGCATATACCTAACTTTAGAAACTATTCATGGATAGAACAGGAAGTATAAGTTCCTAGGGCATTCGGTCCAAGTGTCTTGATGATGCTTGTTACCCGTGGGGCCAATAGTTCTAAAATCCAAACTTCGATTTGATAGGCACTGCCATAGATGGAAGATGCTCCAAAAATCTTACAAATTGAATTTCCTAATCTGTCAATCAATGTCCTACAAAAGACGGTTAAGAAAAAATAATAAATCAATTGCCTGGAAAAAAAAGATGGCCAAAGATTACATGGAAAGATTTCTCAATTATATTTTCTTGAGTCATAATAAATAGATAACTCTTTATAAGAATATTACTAACACGATTAAATTTCAAACTCAGGTGTGAAATTACTATACTCATCCAATATGAGCTTCAAATCATAGAATGACTGCAAACAAATTAGACAATTTGGCTTCTCAATGAGTTATCCATGCACACACAAAAACTAAGCTACTGTAATTAAACATTATACATGCTATGATGCCAACTATCATATGTGACTAAAAAAGTCTGAAAACAAATGAAGTAAACATAAAACAAGGGTTAAGCCCACATGTATGTGGAATTGTGTCCATTCACATGCAGCTACACATGCCAATATGGAACATGTGTAAGATCCCAGCTTTTCATTAGATGAGCCACATGCAAGAATCGGTCTTTTTTATCCTAAAGTGTGGCACAATATACAAAAGAAATTAGTGGCTTTTTTTTTTTTTCCATTTTTACACACCCTCACACCCACATGCACCACAAGGGTACTCAAAACCCATGACCTCAGTGTTGAAATCCACAATAAACAAAAGAAACGAATGACTAATACAGCTCTTTCTGAACATCCATTTGTTTCATACAAAGTGATCCACCTGAGGAAGAAACACTTGACTTTTAAGTTAGAAGTTCTAAAAATTTGGACCTACTAGATGGAAAGGTCTTATCTAACACTCTTATGCTGCATTGGTGCATGCGGTTGTGTTTGCTTGGGCAATGCTCCACACACGTGAGCTTTGGAAACCTCACCTACAACTTATACTTGGTCCAAAAATCAGGTCGAACACAAATTAGGTGAGCCAATCATATACGAACAAAATGGACAGTCAGCATTTAACGTACATGATGGCACATCAGATGAGCAAACGACCTGAATTTTTCGCCAAAGAAGCTATATACTAGCCCCCACCTGATGAGCATGTTGGTCAGGAATATGTGTAAACTCTTATCAATTGCCTCAAACAAGCAAAGTAACATCTCCGATAAAATCTGGAGACTGTGAATCAAATCTCTGGTTAAAGCCTAAAAATGATGTGCAAGTATTCATACTAAAGCTATGTTTTTTAAATCAATTCAATACTTTGGCTGTGTGACTTTTAGTAGTCAGAAAATGTGCATGTGCTATACACATACGTCAAGTTAAATAGTCTAGACTCTGGGAATTACTGTAACTAGTCGTGAACCCCAAATCAGATTGATTGGATATTTGGATGATACTCACTACTGATTGATGGATATATTTTTGTTGAATTCAGGCCATTTCATTTTAAAGATCCATTGGATGTTTATCAGTCTGTAGTGGTTTCCACAATTTGAACCTCTAATTAAGTAACACCATAGAAACATAGAAACTTCCCGATGGAATGTGGGTCTCTTGTGTTGCATATGCCATCCAACCCACTCATGAGGTGTGATCCACTGGGATGAAACAAACCAAAACTAGAAGTATTTCAAAACTAAGGTGGGCTAAACCTTGTGAATATGAATGTGTTAGGCATGATTGGTACATTGCTCCCTCTAGTGTCCCACGTGAGTTTTGGGTCCGGATGTTTTATAGATGTATTGTGAGCAGGAGGAGATGCACAAGATGCGTGGTTTAGATTTCACATACACCCATGGGGGACATACCCATTAGACATATGGTAGTTATAAAAGAGATGTGCACCCATGTGCACATGCATTTGACTTGTGTATGTACATTGAGGGCATGCAAATGAACCATCACACCTTCCAAAGCACAAAGTTTTTCTTGTGTAATAAAGCATCCGGTGAAAACATGAACTTTTTATTTATTTATTTATTCGATAGTGGAATCAGACTTTTTTTTTTTTTTTTTTTCTTGACAATAAAGTTTGGGTGTATAAATTTCAGATGGGCGCCACAAAATAACTGGGCCTCACCTATTGTGTGGCTCCTTTTTACAGCTCCAAATAAAAGACATACTATAGCAACTCACCAGCAAAACAGAGTACATAAATGTGAAAACCGTCATGCTTCCATCCAAGTGGGGTTGGTGATACTCCACACTATAAATCCCATGGATCTAGTGTGGATGGAGGATGCTCTTAGATCGGAAGTTTCTAATCCTTTGATTGATGTCATAAAAATAAATGCTCAATGGAAAAACAGATACAGAAATAAGCCTGTGGAGAAGGCCAAAGATTGGACAGTTAGAAACTTCCATTTGGATCAGGTTTAGATAGAATCAGAACTGATAACACCCTGATCCATAGCTCAAGCAGTAGACTAAGTGAAAGATACCTCATTTCAACACTGAGGTCTTGGTATCGATCCCTAGTGGGGGTGGCTAACAGTGATGTGTGAACTGACAGTGGGGTGTACTAACAAGCTAACAAAAAAAAAAAAACTGATAATTGTAGACATGGTACAGATGCAAATCAATTTTTAACTTGATTATATCACGATTTTCATTCATTTTTTAGTTGAAAATATGAACTGATCATAAAATTCAAACTTCTCAGCGCATAAATGTTCTCTGTCAACAACCAAAAATTAGGTTACTGCCACTAAAAGGAACACAAATATTATAGAGCAAACAATCAAATAGAAGATGCTCATATGCAAAAAATTCAAGCTGGCCCACTCTTAAGGTGGTCTTGCACAAAAAAAGTACCGACAGTCTAAATAAAATTTCCAAGTATGCCAATTGAAGATATATGTGTAGCATGCCTTGTTAGTTGTTAATCTTGATTTTTGCACACAGTTGCCTTCACAAGGAGATCCCCTTTGTGAATGACCATTGTTCAAAAATCAAACTGATAATAAGTTATATTCTTTACATCTTAAAACACATACATCATGACGGGCCCACAAAGCACGTCCAGTACCTATTGGCTAATGGTGGCGTCTGTGGGCAATCTGCATCCACTTGAGAAAGGACACAGATTCCCTGCCAAAGCATCCTGGGACGAGAAGCTAGGTGGGACCCACTGTGAGGTTCATGGTCCAAAAAATGATGAAAATCCAAAACTCAAGTGGGCCACACAACAGAGGATTGAAAAAGCTATGTGGGCCCTACCATGATGACTCAGAAACCAATGTAGAGAAGATGGCATTTCGGACCATTAGCGTGGTTTCATACAAAAGTGGTTTTGGGTGATGCATTTCTTCAAATGAGTAGAGTGCAGATTTCTATATAAATTATAAAGAAGCAAAGTAGAGAATTCCATAGCAAGAATTTAAAGTGGTTAAAATGAATAAATTAGTTAAAGAATACACGTAATTTAAATGCATAAGACTATATATTTTTCTAAGTTACAAAAAGAAAAAGAAAAAGAAAATAAAATGAAATGATTATAGGAAGTAGAGGTATGAATTAAAGAGGTAAATAAAAATGAAGAGGGGAAACAAGTCTCACCAACCCACCTCTGGGAACGAGAGAATGTGCCACTGCTTAGTATATCCTCCCTTAGCTTATGTCGATGGAGGGTATGTGACGAATCTTGTGCCAATCCTCTCCCCTGTCTTTTCGAAGCCTTTCTTTGAATTCATCATCCATCCGGAAGCTTCTTCAATTTCTTGAGGGTACTCACGTGCTGCAGTCCTTCCGGAAGCTTCTTCAATTGCTTGCAGGCATAGATCCGTAAATGTAAAAGACTTGGCATAGCTCCTTCATTCACTTTCCACTCCTCTAATTCACTTAAATATCGAAGAAATAAGGATTCGAGTCAAGGAAACCCTTGTGCAGAGCAAGCCATTTCCTTTCCGATATATGAATCACGGATCAATCTGAGAATGCGAAGGTTTTTCAGCTTCTCCAACGTCGCCATTCGGTCTTCCTTTAACCAGGAGCCTTCCAAAGTGAGTTTGGCGAGGTTTGTTGGTAAGAAACTGGAATCGGCTAACTTGCCTACCAAATGGAGAGAGTGGAGGCAGTCCAGATTGACAATCGATTCGTACAATACCTTAGCATCTGCTTCTGTATCAACTGATATTCCTAATTTTCTAAGACTGGTGAGGTTTCCCAAGCAACCCTCTATAAATAGCTTAGCCCAGCATTCATGGTCCAATCAGTTATTGGATCTATTTACTACTTTATATATTGGATAAAAGCAGAGGGCCTTGAGACTACTTTTACTACTTCATATATGGACTTGTTTGGGGGCGCGGATTAGCTACTGAAGTGACTTCACCAATTTCTGTGGGCTCCACCATAATGTATGTGGTGTATCCACACCGTCCATCCATTTAGAGAGATCATTTTAGGGCATTAGACAAAGAATTAGTCAAATCCAGAGCAGTAGTGGACCCACCACAAAAAAACAGTAGGGAGAGTGACGCCCACCATTAAAACTTAAACCTTCTTAAGGTCCACCATGATCTTTATTTGAGATCCAACCTGTTCATAAGTTAACACGGACATGAAAGAAGAGAAAACACAAATATCATCTTGATCAAAAACTTTTGTGGCCCTTAGAAGTTTTTAATGGTGTGCGTCACTCTCCCTACTGTTTTTGGTGGTGAGGTCCACTGGAGATTTGGATCTGATTTATTCTTTGGGACAGACCTTAAAATGATCTCTCCAAATGGATGGACGGTGTAGATACAAAACATACATCATGGTGGGGCCCATGTAACTTGGTGACGTCACTTCGGTAGCGAGTCTAGCTACTCAACCTGTCAGTAGCGAATCCGTGACCCTTGTTTAGACTGTGGGATTAGCTAGCATGGAACCGTATTAGATGAAATTAACACCATTATTTCACAATGATTACATGGTATTTTGACAGTCCAGTCTTACGTTTTGGATCAAATTCTTCCTTTAAATATACTTATTAAGTGAAGGTAGACCATGGAATTGTAATCAACATACCAGATTTCACGACTGGTGCATGTCGCCTATTCACATGCAACTCGAATGCCATGTATAAAGAGAAGATATACATGAATCAATGCGGATAAAACACATGCATTAGCGTGGGGCTCACCAATGTAGTAGATTTCAAAATCCACTAGAAATCTTGCAGTATATACTATTGGCTCTAAATGATATGATGTCATGATTGATCCAATCATTCCTGTCATTTCCAAATGCTGAATGTAATTCTACACAACTTAATCTCACTAGACAGACCTTAATGGTTTGTGAGTTGGACTTCACAACAATATTATTCAGGTTAAAGTCACCCCAAAACCTCAACCCATCTAGAAAGGCCTAAGCTTCAGGGATCATGTTGAATACCCTTGAATTATAGAAAGTGAAAATGACCTTATCTGAACTATTCCAGCAAACACCACCCCCACATCTTCTCCGGGATCACCCCAAGCAAACTCATCCACATTTTATTTCGGCCAGTCTGGATCTGGCAAAATCCATTTCATCAATTTAAAGGATGAATTATTTATTGTATTTAAAAAAGTTTTAAAAATAAAAAATAAAAGGTGTTTTAAAATTCAAAATTTGCATTTTTCTTCTTTTGAAAAGTGTTTTGTTTTTTTATGCATCCCTTTCTCCCATATCGGAAATGGCCAAAGAAATCTCATTTATATATGAGATGTGGATTGTATAAGGCTTGAGCCGCCAAGGAGGAATGGACACTTGGGTTGCACCACCTGTTTACAATGCGGGTGCATCGAGCCCTGCTGTGCCAGGACTGTGTGAAGCGGGTTTGGGTCTATATGTAATTTGGGTCTATATGTAAATTGAGATTCGTGCACCAGTTATCTAACCTATTTGAAATAGTTATTTAAGCACCTAATCGCAGTCAATAAATAAACATACTCAATTCAATTTTTCATTCACAACAAAATCAATCTCTCTTTTTAAAACAAGTCTCTTGGTTTTTCTGCAATTGAATTTGCCAGCGAGTAAAGTCACTTCCGATCCAAGTTCTGCACGTTGGTTCGAGCCTGTATACAACTAGTGCACCGTTGGAACCGGATCATAGTTGTTGTATACTTGAGGCCAACTGTCCAAGATTCCTGTTACACTTGGGACATGGTCCAAGAAGAATAGATTTGGTTTCAAGCCAAGTGACTCACTCACGCCTCAATTCAAACAAATAAGTCATCTTTCTTTACTTTATATTTTATTTTATTTTCTGTTTTTCGAGTATTTTTTACTATTTTCCAGCACATATATTCCAACATATCCCCCTCCTCTTGACCCTTGAAGGCCTAAGATCCTCAAGCCAATTTCGCCCGAAAGAGAGCAGACAGCCTCACCCAGCAAACGACTCCGGAGTAGCTTGAGCCACCCAGAAATTTAGGCAATGACACTTTTCAGATGAGGTAACGTTGCTTAGGTCCTTCCTCATGCCTCAGTCGTAGACTCACAAGCGTTTTTTCATGGATTCGAGTATCCATTATGGTGAAATCCCACTGTGGTGTGAGTGCGCGTGTAAAAAAAGAAAAATAAAAGGTAACCTTGCTTTCAAATTTCCTAGCATTTTGTTCCAGCTATAATTTTGACACAATAAAACATGGGGTAAACCCTCCAAGCATCAAGAATCTAGAGGATTTACTAGCCTTGCAGGACCAATGCCTAATCTTTTGCTGAATGTTCTGACTCTGGACTAGTTTGGCATCAAAGATGGGAAGCAAGAAGCCTGTGGCAGAGGAGGTGGTCGGAGGAGGTCCAAGTCCTCCATGCAATGAAAAGGGGACAAAACTAAACTATCCCGCCTTGCCAGCCCTTGCTGCAGGTGAACTCTAGCATTAAAACTGAGTTCTTCTGATCTGTAGCTACCATCAAGAGATCATAGTTCATACAAATTGTTGGTTAAATCTTTAATCCATGCAAAGAAATTACTCTCTAATATACAAATTTCAATAAATAGTTGAGATGAACTCATTTTTATGTGGCACCCAAACAGCCCCTTAATTTATGGACATATAACTGGCATTCATAATCTGTAGCTCCTACCTTTATTCACTCAATGACTCAAAGCATGGTCTCAATGGGATTCCATTTGGATGTGTAATTCACTTTTTTTTTTTTGTTGTTGTTAGCTAGTTAGTACACCCCACTGTCAGTTCACACTCACTGTTAGCCACCCCCACTAGGGATCGATACCAAGACCTCAGTGTTCAAACAAGGTATCTTTCACTCAGTCTGCCACTCGAGCTATGGATGTGTAATTCACTTATTTTGCTAGTAATGTCACCTCTCTCATGTGGGTAATTTATTTTTTTACATACATACATATTACTTTTGAATGGTGTATTGTTTTCTATAGATTCAATTCCAATTGCAAAGTTGTTGGAATCTAACACCCCTGCACACAAAGGTATCATGCCTGATGAATACACCGCTCTGATTTCTGCACCCTTTCCTCATTAGGGTAAATACTACCTTATGCACGGCTCAGTCGCTTGGTCAGATTTCCCATACTAATTCCAGGTTTTTTCCAGGTTGGCATATGTGCTGTGTGTGTAAAAGGAATGTGGGCCAGCTCATTTGACAATTTAGAAACTACAATTGTCTGTCTAATTGTAGACTTCTTTGGTCAGCCAAGTGGCTGCATATATTCGTGTGAGTTGGTTCTTATTCATATGGCCTGCACATAATCTAATAATTCATTTATGCTTCTAAGTTTTCTTGCCCTCTTCAAAAACTAGAATTATCCATTTATGTAGTTATGAATGAAAAGGTAACAAAGACCTTGATTGGATATATATGTATTGCATCTGACAGTATATTTACATTAGTTTTTAACTGCAGGGATATGGCTGCCTTAGCAACTGCAGAACTTTGTGATGCAAAAACACTTCTTCTTTTTTTTTTTACCAGCGAGGAGCTGCAAGTTCTTTAGTCAATTTTCAAAATGTATGGACAGTGCCAAGTGTTATCAGGCCCCATCATCACCCTTTAGGTGTTTGAGGAGAATGTGTCAGTAAGAGAGCTTCTTGTGAGTGTTCTCAGGCTCCATTATCACCCTTTAGGTGTTCGAGGACAGTGCGTTGGTAGAGCTTCCTGAGACTAGATGGCTGAGGAAGCATGAGGTGCGCCCTAGTAGTTGGGAACTTAAGACAGCCCAAAACATGGGGTGGGCCGGTATTTTGGTGAATGGGTGCATTTGAGATGTTGATGAGATTAATGGCTGTGATATTGGAGTTAGTGCCTTGGCATCTCATCCGTTGAAATCCAACTAAAAAAGCATAGGTGAAAAACATGTGCTGGTTCTTATAGGAGGTGACTTGATTCGCGATGGAGAATGGCTATATGCAAACAGTAACAATATTCTGATTTTGAAAACAGAGTTGTCTGTGTGAAAGTTGCCCATCATGACTGTAAAAGGTAACTAAGCCCAATAAGCACAATTTATTCTGAATTGTTGCTTCTCCTTTTATACATGTTTGCTTGTACAGCAGTTTGTTTCATCCAATAAAAATAGGAACCTTGATGGGCCTGATAGGGAAGGACCCACATACAAAATAAAAATAAAAATCAAATTGGAGAAGTCAAGACTCATAAGAAACACATGCCAATTCATTTTCAATAAGAAAAGACTAAACATTCCACGTCATACGATATCATTGGATGTAGAGATTTTTTCAGCAAATGTGCAATCAATAGGGAGGTATACCAATTCTAGGTATTTGACACCTAAACAATGAAAAATCGTGGAAGTCCAACTAGGCATATACTGTAAAGAAATTGCTTCATATTTCAGTTTTTAACAAACATATTACAGGCAGACAATGCCTACAATGAAATAAATCAAACCTTAACTGAACTGTTGGTGTGAGTTGAAGTATAGAAAATATAACAAATAAGGTTACACATCAAAAGATCTGAAACAAAACATCCATGCCCTCATGTTACAATTACAAGACATCATCATTTCATCACCATCTGGTCACCATTCTACCATTCTCATTTTATACGGTTACTTTGCATGTGCCAGTCATCTCACTCTCTGCGGTGAGAAAAATGTCTGAAAATGAAAATTGTGATTAAAACTTGAAAGTTATATGCTAGAATTTGCTTGCTCAAAATTTATAAAAGAATTCAAAGCATATACCTAACTTTAGAAACTATTCATGGATAGAACAGGAAGTATAAGTTCCTAGGGCATTCGGTCCAAGTGTCTTGATGCTTGTTACAAGTGGGACCAATTGTTCAAAAATGCAAACTTCGATTTGATATGCACTGCCATAGATGGAAGATGCTCCAAAAATCTTACAGATTGAATTTCCTAATCTGTCAATCAATGTCCTACAAAAGACAGTTAAGAAAAAATAATAAATCAATTGCCTGTAAAAAAAAAGATGGCCAAAGATTATATGGCAAGAATTCTCAATTAAATTTTCTTGGGTCATACTCGTAACAAATAGAAAACTCTTTATAAGAATATTACTAACACGATTAAATTTCAAGATGTGAAATTACTATACTCATCCAATATGAGCTTCAAATCATAGAATGACTGCAAACCAATCCAGACAAATTGGCTTCGCAATGAGTTCTCCATGTACAAACAAAAACTAAGCTACTATAATTAAACATTTATGCCAGCTATATATCATATGGGACCAAAGAAGTCTAAAAACATATGAAGTAAACATAAAATAGAGGTTGAGCCCACATGCATGTGGAATCATGACCATCCACATGCGGCCACACATGCCAATATGGAACATGTGTGAGATCCCAGCTTTTAATTAGACAAGCCACATGCAAGAATCAAGCTTTTCAGCCCTGAAGTTAGGCACAGTATACAAAAGAAATGAATGGCTAATACAGCTCTTTCTGAACATCCATTTGTTTCATACAAAGTGGTCCACCTGAGGAAGAAACACTTGATTTTTAAGTTAGAAGTTTTTAAAAAAATTGACCTACTAGATGGAAATTAGGTCTTATGTAACACTCTTAATCTACATTGGTGCATGTGGTGGTATTTGGTTGGGGCAATGCTCCACACACATGTGGGCTTTGGAAACCTCACCTAGAACTTAATGCTTGGTCCAAGAATCAGGTCAGACACAATTTAGGTGAGCCAATCGTATATGAACAAAATTGACAATCAACATTTAACATACATGATGGAATCAGACTCTTTTTTTCTCTTGACAATAAAATTTGGGTGTATAAATTTCAGGTGGGTGCCACAAAATAACTGGGCCTCACCTATCGTATGGCTCCTTTTTACAGCTCCAAATAAAAGACATACTATAGCAACTCATCAGCAAAACAGAGTACATAAATGTGAAAACTGTCATGCTTCCATCCAAGTAGGGTTGGTGATACTCCAATAAAATCTAGACATTACAAATCAAATCTCGGGTTAAGGCCTAAAAATGATGTGAAACTATTCCTACTACAGCAACTCATCAGCAAAGCAGAGTATATAAATGCGAAAACTGTCATGATGCATTTATTCCATCAAGTGGGGTTAGTGATACTCGACACTATAAATCCCATGGATCTCAGTGAGGATGGAGGATGCCCTCAAATTGGAAGTTCCTAATCCTTCAATTAGGGTCCTAAAAGTATATGCTTAAGGAAAAACAAATATAGAAATATGCCTGCAGAAAAGGCCAAAGATTGGGAGGTTAGTTACTTTCGCTTGGGTTAGATTTCAATAGCATGAGAACTAGTAATTGTAGACATATTACAGATGCAAATTAATTTTCGTCTTGGTTAGCTTATCACCATTGTCATTTAGTATCGGCTTGAAAGTTTGGACTGACCATAAAATTCAAACTTCTTGGTTCATCAATGTTTTCTGTCAACAACAAAAATTAGGGTACTGCCACTAAAAGGAACGCATGCAAACAATTATATAGAAGATGAGCATATGCAAAAATAATCAGGCTGGCCCAATCATAAGGCGGTCTCGCACAAAAAAAGTATCGGCAGTTTAAATAAAATTGCCAATTCTGCCAATTGAAGAGATGTGAGTGGCTTGCCTTGTTAGTTGCAATCTTGATTTTTACACAATTATCTTCACAAGATGCCCTTTGTGAATGACCATTGTTCAAAAATCAATTTGATAATAAGATGATGCTGACCATCCGATCAAAGCAAAGACTTTTAACAAAAAAAAAAGGTCCACTGTTCAAATTTAACAAGGAAAAGTCACTGATCTAACAATTAAAGTCGTCAAAACCAATGTGAATTTATACAATAGTCCACCAAAGAAGGGTCAGGTCAACCAGATGGACGATAGTGGTTTCATCTAACCATACAGTGAGTTATGCATGTCAAAACCAGAGGACTGCTAGCATGGTTTCATCCAGAAAAGGATCTTGGTTGAAGCATTTTTTTTCAAGCAATTAGTGTGCAGATTTCTATATAAAGAAACAATTAAACACTTCACAAAATTATAAAAAAATGATTTGATCATAGTAAGTTGAAGTATGGATTAAGAGGTAAATAAAAATGAAGTGGAGAAAGAAGTCTTGCCAATTAACCACTTGCAAAGACATAAAGTGCCACTGCTTAGAATCTGTTGGTTTCATACCAGTTGCCATAATGGTCGTGCAGATTTCTGTATCAAAAAAATTAATAAAAAACATTACAAAATTATAAAATACTGTGTTACAAACTATAAAAGGAATGGACAAGTGATAGCAGTAGAGAGTTTCATAGCCAGAACTTGAAAAGAATAAATTACTTGATTTTTACATGACCCACTAATGATTATATGAAATCCATTAGTGACCACGCGAAAACTTAGACCTAGGGCCCAAAAATCAGACCCATCTATGATTCAGGTTGGCCACACTAATGGAAACAGTTTGAAAGGTAAGCGTTATGCGTTACCCTTTACACTATTTCCAATAGTGTGGTCTACTGAAATGACGGATGGAGCTGAATTTTGGATCATGTGCCTTTAATGGGGTAAAGCACCTGATGGTCGGGGTGGATTTCACATAAAAAGCACTGTGGGGGCATACTCGAGCCAGTGACCCATTTGCTAGCATGGCAGGCATTAAGAAAGTTAACGGGATTGTAATGGGAACGTACAGGATGGTTATTAAGCTAATTGAAAATGTTTTTGTAAAAGACATTGGAATGTAAATTCTATATAAATTCCCAAAAGAAAAAAAATGGTATGATTATAGTAAGTTTAAGTATGGATTAAAGAGGTAAGTAAAAATGAAGAGAGGAAACAAGTCTCATCAACCTACCTCTCTATGTTGATAGAGGGTATATGCTGAATCTTATACCAATCCTCTCCCCTGTCTTCTTCAAGCCTTGCTTTTAGTTCATCAGGCACACTCAACAACTCCAATTTGTTGAGGGTCCTCACGTGTTGCAGTCCTTCCGGAAGCTTCTTCAATTTCGTGCAGTCATCGATAAATAAATGTAAAAGACTTGGCATAGATTCTTCCTCCACTCTCCACTCTTCTAATTGATTTAACTGACGAAGATATAAGGATTCGAGAAGAGGAAACCCTTGTGCAGAGCAAGCCATTTCATTTCCCATGTATGACTGGTTCAGCAATCTGAGAATGCGAAGGTTTTTCAGCTTCTCCAACTTCGCCATTGGGTCTTCTTTTAAATGAGACTCGATCAAGGTGAGCTTCGTGAGGTTTATTGGGAAGTAACTGGAGTCGGGTAACTTGTGTAAATCTCCACCCAAACGCAGACAGTGGAGGCAGTTCAGATTGACAATCGATTCGTACAATACCTTAGCATCTGTTTCTCTATCTCCTTCGTAATTTACCCATATCCCTAATTTTTTAAGATTGGTGAGCTTTCCCAAGCAACCCTCTTCCATCCATTTGCCAGATGTTACAAATGATAGAGTCTGGAGGCTATTTATCCGGTCAAGCCTTGGACGCCCTTCTATATATCCAAGAGGTATAACCTGCTCATACATTCTCTTCAATCGAAAATGTCTTAACTGTTGCATCTTCCCGATTGTGCTTGGTACTTTTATCATAAAATTGGATACTACAAATAGAGTTTGTAAATTGGTAAGATTGCCTATTGACGATGGGAGCCTTGTTAAATAAGTGAGGGTACAGCCGAGGTATCTCAAGTGGATTAGTTCACCTATTTCCTCCGGTAGCTTGTTAATGCATGCACCGTGTATATACAACACCCTAAGCAACTTAAAGCCTCTGAAGAGAAACTTTTCTTCTTTTCCTTGACGCAACCCATGGGAGTGGGTATACATTAACACAGAACGAAGGTGTGGAGTGGAACGGCTCAAGGAAATGTACTCACTTGAGTCGTTAATTGCAAGTCGACGAGCTCTAGATGCAGGAGGAGCATTTGCATTCGCACTGTGAACTTGAAGAAACATACTTTCCTTAGCTTCTGATATGGAAGGATCTCGTAAAAGATCGTGGATGCGACAACTTTTAATATTCCCTCTTGAATTTCTACTTGCTAACTGAACCATGCTTCTCTGGATCAACTCCTTTAGACAATCTTCTCCAACCTCTTCTAATGTTTCTTCCCCTCTCTGTTGAAGAAACCCTTCAGCAGCCCACATTTGAATCAGCTCCTGGGCACGGAACTCACGGTCCTCTGGAAAATTGCCCAGGTAGAGAAAACATGGTTTTAAAGAATAGGGCAGATCTTTATAGCTCAAAGATAATATTCCAGCGATTTGCTAGTGTCCTTCAGCCAACTGCCAGTTGATGCTTTTGTATACTTTCTCCCACTTCGATGTTGATGCTTCTTGATGGGTTATTTTGACCCATCTTCGACCGGTCGAGAGCCCTGCTCGACTGGTCGAAGGCTGGTGGTCGACCGGTCAAAGTTCGAGTCGAAAACTTCGACTTAAAGTCCAGCGAGTAATTTTGCTGTTTTTTACTGTAGCCAAGACGGTCGAGAGGCAAGATTCTGACCCAGTCGAAGGTGGGCTACGACCAGTCGAAGACTAGCTAGGACTAGTCGAAGGTTATGCAGTTTGTTCCGCAACTTTGCGCGAAACTGCGGATTTGAGTCCTTTCGCAACAAGGATGCGGAAAGGAGTTTCCCAAAACTATAAAAGGGGTTGCCTAGAGTTTTTCTAGGTATCACAGAAAATAGCAAGAGGGTTTCCTAAAGCTTTGACAAATTTGCTTTAAGGGTTTAGAACATCAAGGTGAGAGAGGAGAAAGAGAGAGGAAGCTCCCGTGAAGGTTCTCTCTATGCAATCTATATCTCGGCTTCTATGTCCTCGTAATCGGTTAGATCTCTCTGTTTTCTCTATTTCTTTTATTGTTTATCCACTCCTGCGTGAGTGAAGAAGGTTGTAAACGTTCTACTTCATAGTGGATTGTTGATCTGAACGAGGTCCCGTGGTTTTACCTCTTTGAGGGTTTTCCACGTAAAAATCTCTTGTGTGGTGTGTGATTGATGCTTTGATTTATTTCATTGCTTTATTATCCATAATTGGTTTGTTTCTAGATCCTAAGGTTTGTGCAAGGCATCCCAACAAAGTGGTATCGAGCCAAGTTCATTGAATGCGGTTTTGAATTATGGAAGGTGGCTCAAGGATGATCGGCCTCAATGGTTCTAACTAGACCATATGGAAGGCTAAGATGGAGGACTTGCTTTATTGCAAGGACTCTCATCTCGGGCATATCAAGAAAATCTAAGATATGACCGATGATGATTGGAAGAAGATGGACCGAAAGTTTATTAGACAATGGTTGGATGATTCTGTGTTCCACCATGTGTCATGGAAACCTCACCAAAGCTCAATTTGTATGAGAGGAAGACATTAATAAGATATTTACGATAAGGCGACTTGTAAATCTCAAGTTCAAGGATGGTGGTTACATGGCCGAGCACATGAATGAGGTCAACAATATAGTGAACCAACTCACCTCTATGAAGATGGTCTGGATAATTAATTGCAGTTTACTATTGCTTAGTTCATTGCACGACAGGGAGACATTGGTGGTGTCTCTAAGTAACTCCGCGCCGCGTATCTATGGAACGATGGTTGTCTCTTCAATGAAGAGACAAGGAGGAAGTCTCGAGGGGTTTACTCACAAGAGGCTCTTGTGATGCGAGGAACAAGAAAAGAACAGGAAGGGCGGGAAGGCCCGAGATAAATCAAGAGGCAAGTCGAGTAACAGAAGAGAGGTTGAATGCTGGAATTGTGGTAAGAAGAACGACAAGAAAGAAAAAGGGAAGGAAGATGAATCTGATTCCACTGCGGTCGCTTGAGATGGCGACATGGTAGTTATTCTTTCTACATATTACGATGTATGTCTCACGGCTACGAGTCAGGGCACCGACTGGGTGATAGACTCAGGAGCTTCTTTTCATGCGACTCCACATAGGGACTCCTTCACAAGCTACAAGTCAGGTGACTATGGGGCTGTGAAGATGGAAATCTGGCGTATCAAAGATCGTGGGTCGGTCATATTTGTGTGAAAACCGATGTGGGGCTGCACATTGGTTCTCGTGGATGTGAGGCATATCCCAAACCTTCGCCTCAACTTGATGTCGACGGGAAGGTTGGATGATGATGGCTATGAAAGCCGGTTTGCTGGTGGGCGATGGAAGCTCATCAAGGGTTCGTTGATCGTAGCCAGAGGAAAGAAGTGTTGCACCCTGTACAAGGCAAGTGTCAGTATGTGCAAGAGTGGATTGAACGCAGCGGAAGATTCAGCTATTGACATGTGGCACAGGCTTCTAGGCCATATGAGTGAAAAAGGGCTTGGACGAAGCTCCTTCCGATGTGATGATACCTCTCAAAACTGTCTTGATTGTTTATCGGGGAAACAACATAGAGTTTCATTTGTTAAAACTTCTCATGTTAATAAAGTGCATGCATTAGATTTGATTTATTCGATGTTTGTGGTCTATGAGGACAACCTTGGGTGGGGCATTTGTATTTTGTCACTTTTATAGATGATGCATCTAGGAGGGTTTGGGTTTATGCTTTGAAATCTAAGGACGAGGTCTTTAGTGTGTTTAAATTGTTTCATGCGGTGGTCGAGAGAGAGACAACTCATTGAAGTGCATCCGCAGACCGACAATGGTGGTGAATACATTGGCTACTTTCATGAGTCTTCGCAGTCCCAGGGTATACGGCAACGAATCAGCGGTTCCCAAGACCCCCAAATGGTGTAGCTGAATCGCACCATTGTTGAGAGAATCAGATGCATGTTATCCCATGCGAAGTTGCCCAAGACGTTCTGGGGAGAAGCAATGCGCACAGCAGTGTATTTGATAAACAGGTCTCCATCAGCCCCATTGAATGGAGAAGTACCTAAGAAAGTGTGGAATAGACAGGATCCATCATACAGTCATCTCAGGGTGTTTGGATGCAGGGCATCCGTTCACGTACCAAAGGACGAGAAGTCCAAGCTCGATATGAAGATCAGACAGTGTGTGTTCTTAGGGTACGGTGATGAAAAATTTGGTTATAGATTGTGGGATCCGACCGAGAAGAAGTTCGTCAGGAGCAGAGATGTGGTTTTCTTTGAAGATCAGTGTATAGAAGACATTGGTAAGCATCCACCTGTTCGGTGAGCTAGATGACATGGATTCGATTACTCCTTCCGTGGTGACCGATGACGGGGAGTACAAAGAAGGTGTAGAGGACGAGGAGTTCCTTCAAGATGGACCGGGGGAGCCCCCTTGATCCACCACTGCTGAGCCACAGAGTGAGGAGGTCATCTAGGGACGGACATGGCTACTCGCCGCATGAGTACATTATGCTAACCGATGGGGGAGAGCCGAAGATTATTCTCGAGGCCCTGCCAACGAGCATTGGTTGAAAGCTATGCAAGAGGAGATGAAATCTTGCATAAGAACCACACCTATGATATGGTAAAAACCGCCTCAAGAAACTACGAGCAACAAGTGGGTGTTCAGAAAGAAGATTGAGCAGAAGAATTCATAGACGAGGTTTAAGGCCAGACTTGTGGTGAAAGATTTTGGTCAGAGAAAAGGTATAGACTTCGAAGAGATATTCTCACCAGTGGTGAAGATGATATCCATACGGGTGTTGCTTAGGTTGGCGGCTAGCATGGATCTAGAGATAGAGTAGTTATATGTTAAAACTGTCTTTCTCCATGGTGACCTGGAAGAAGAGATCTACATGCACCAACCAGAGGGGTTCGAAGTCAAGGGCAAGGAGCATATGGTGTGTAGGCTGAGGAAGAGCTTGTATGGGCTGAAACAAGCTCCATGACAAAGATACAAGAAGTTTGACTCATTTATGTTGAAACATGGGTATGACAGAACGAAGTCGGACCACTGTGTGTTCACGCGCAAGTTCTCAGATGGTGATTTCTTAGTTCTGCTGTTATATGTTGATGACATGCTCATCATGGGAAAAGACATCAAGAAGATTGAAGATGTCGAAACAGTTAGGCAAGTCTTTGCGATGAAAGACTTGGGCCCGGCAGACGACAGATCCTAGGAATGGAGATAACCCAGACGTATGAAGCTTTGCTTTGCTATCACAAGAGCGGTATATTGAAAAAGTCCTGAGCGGTTCGATATGAATGCGTGGCCGGTCGGTGCTCAATTTGGTCACTTCGATTGAGCGACAGGGCGGTGTCCCAAGACGAAGGCAGAGGTGGAAGAGATGCAGAAAATAGCCTACGCGTCAGCTGTAGGAAGTTTGATGTATGCTATGGTGTGTACACGCCCAGACATAGCATATGCGGTTGGTGTTGTCAGCCGGTACTTTGCCAATCCTGGTAAAGAGCATTGGGCAACGGTGAAATGGATACTACGGTATCTAAGAGGCTCTTCCAGGTTGAGCCTATGCTATGGTGACGGAAAACATGTATTAGAGGGCTACACAGATGCAGATATAGCAGGTGACATAGACTCTAGGAAGTCTACATCGGGGTTCATGTTCACGTTTGCAGGGGGAACGGTTTCTTGGTAGAGCAAGCTACAGAAGGTCATAGCATTGTCGACGACAGAGGCCGAATACATTACAGTCATAGAAGCATGTAAAGAGATGCTTTGGATGAAAAGGTTCCTACAGGAACTTAGCCTAAAGCAGGAGGAGCACGTGGTCTATTGCGATAGTCAGAGTGCTATACACTTGAGCAAGAATCCAAGTCAGCATTCCAAGTCGAAACACATTGAGATACGGTATCACTGGATCAGGGATACTTTGGAATAGAAGGTGTTACAGCTTGAGAAAGTCCACACGGACGATAATGGGTCGAACATGATGACCAAGGCTTTGCTCAAGGCAAATTTGAGGTTTGTAAAACCTGGTTGGCTTGAAGAAGGTGGATCCCTCCTGGGTCAAAAGGAGAGATTTGATGGGTTATTTTGACCCATCTTCGACCGTCGAGAGCCCCTGCTCGACCGGTCCGAAGGTCCGGTCGAAGTTCGAGTCGAGAACTTCGACTTAAAGTCCAAAGTAATTTTTGTTTTTTATCGTAGCCAAGACCGTCGAAGGCCGACCACGACCGGTCGAAGGTGGGCTACGACACCGAAGACTAGCTAGACTAGTCGAAGGTTACGCATTGTTCCGCGATTTTGCACTTAAACGGTTTGAGTCCTTTCGCAACAAGGATGCGGAAAGGAGTTTCCCAAAACTATAAAAGGGTTGCCTAGTGTTTTCTGGTATCACGAGAAAATAGCAAGAGGGTTTCCTAAAGCTTTGCAAGGATTTGCTAAAGGGTTTAGGGCTATCAAGGTGAGAGAGAGGGAGAAAGAGAGAGAGAGGAGCTTATAGAAGGGAGGTTCTGCTCGTGGAGGTTCTTTACTACAATCAATCATATCTCGCCGCTTCTATGTCCTCGTAATCGGTTAGATCTCTCTATTTTCTATTTCTCTTATTGTTTATCCACTCCTGCGTGAGTGAAGAAGGTTGTAAACGTTCTACTTCATAGTGGATTGTTGATCTGGACGAGGTCCCGTGGTTTTTACCTCTTTGAAAGTTTTTCACGTAAAAATCTCTTGTGTGGTGTGTGATTGATGCTTTGATTTATTTCATTACTTTATTATCCATAATTCTGGTTTGTTTCGGGAGGCTAGATCCTAAGGTTTGTGCAAGGCATCCCAACACTTCTTTCGTTAATAAGAGCCCTCCAATTACAACGATAGCAAGAGGTAGATGATGGCATTTTTCCACAATCTTTCTTCCGAACTCTTCCAAATTCTGAGGGCAACGCCCATTTCGTCCTGGAAATGCTTTATTACAGAACAATTCCCAGCACTCGTCATCGTTTAGAAACCCCAGTTCATACGGCTGGCTTCCTGCATATAAAGCTACATCTTTGTTTCGCGTGGTGAGTACAACCCTGCTGCCATTGTTCATATTCAGAAATGCATCCTTCAAAGCATCCCATGCTTCTGTTGTCCATATATCATCCAAGACTATCAAGTATCTCTTGTCATTCAGATACTCAATAACCTTGTCCCTTAGCTCAACAACATCCATTTTCTCCACTTTCTTGAGCTCCTCATCAGAGAGATCCATACAGCGTCTAACGATGGCCTGCAAAAGATCTCTCACAGAATACTCTTGTGATACAGAAATCCATGCACGACTATGGAAATGTTTCTTAACACTATCAGTGTTATACAGTTTATGAGTAAGAGTAGTCTTACCCAGACCACCCATTCCAACAACAGAAACAACACAGCGTCTCAGCTCTCTCTCATCAATCAACTGCTCTACCAATCTCTCCATATCTTTTTCAAAGCCAACAAAATCTGATTCTTGAGAAAGAGGAGAAGTGAGCCTCCATTCTTGGTGGCTTCGACCGGCAGAGCTCGTCCCTGCTCCCTGGCCTAGATTTTCAATTCCATATGTCGACCTACTTTCGGAGATCGCACGGATTTTAATCTTTAACCGTTCGATCTTCGAGCCCATCTTATGGCGAGCTATCAACTCATTGAAGATGCAAGCGTACCTTTTAATGCAGCCAACAAATCCAGTTCGCCTCAAGGTTGCTACCTTGAAGAGAAAGTTGTCGATGACGTCCTCAGCATCATATGCAACATCTCTCACATCCCCCACCCAGCCCTTAACTCTTCTATCTCCTTGTTTGGCGTCTGCGTCTTCCAAGAAACATTGCATCCGCCTAAATTCTGCCTCGAGCCATTGGACTTGATCACCAACCCCATGTAATAAAATGGCTTCTCGAATGAGTGGGTCAGTGAGTTTTTGGAGAAGGATCTCGACAACAGACTCAACAATGGCCATCTTTCCTCACTCTTTTTTCTCTCACAAGAAAGAAATTCAGATAAAAGCTTTGTTTCTCTTCAGTTCAAGTTGCTGGTCTCTCTGTTTACAGAGGCTACTTGACCGGTGACGAGACGAAACAATCATGGCTCGTTGCTACTCAATGGTTGACGTTGTTGTTCAGTGGATGAATCTGGACCGTCCATATCCTGTGGACTTCACCGACGATGATCCTCCACAGTCACGCACATGTGAAATTTTAGATAGTAAGATGCTGGCTCAGTTCTCCAGTGTCATCAATGGTTGGAGATGCGAGAGCATGAATTTATTGCTGTTGATTGGATTATTAATACCGCCGCCTCATCAAGGGCTAGAATTTATTGCATGGTATATTTCCACTCACTTTGATTTAATTACTAAATCAACTTTAATATCTTTAATTAGTGAGGATACGTAATGTTTGACATAATGATTGTAATAAGCCAGCTGAAATATATGCTTTGTCCAAAAATGATAAAATTCTAAATCCCGGGTGGGTCACAAGCACAAAATGACGTCCGAGTGACTAACCAACGATTTTAACCATTAATTTATATGGACAATGTTTGGACTGTATTGATCATCATATTAAAGTAATTTGTACTAATGCAATTGATAATCTAATTGCTTTAAGACATCATTAGTGGGCTACGTGCCCAAATGCAAGTCTTGGAAGGATATTAGAAGTAATCCAAAAGCTTTCATGGTAGATTTCACACTCCCTGTTTGACGGGAATTTGAAACAGTAAGTTACTTTATAGTACCAAACATCAAGGGATTTGAACTCCCCTCAAATCTCCTCACATCCTCCCATATTTATGGTGCCAAATGACCCCTATAATTAAAGCATATCCATAGTTCAAGTGGATCATATAGGAGAAAACAATGGGGATAATGACCATCCAACATTGAAACCTTCCAACGGCCCACAACTATGTTTACATGCCATCCAACCTGTTCATTAGGTTACAGAGACAAGGCATGGATGAAAGGAAAATGTTAGGGGCCTTGCACAAAATCTTAAGATCTAGTCTCCCAAAAACACCAGAATTATAGGATAATAAAACAATGAAATAAATCAAAGTAAAAACCATACGATACAAGAGGTTTTTTCGTGAAAAATTCTCAAAGAGGTAAAATCCAAGGGACCTCGTCCAGATCAACAATCCACTATGAAGTAGAACATTACAATCGATCACAAGCACACCTCGCTTGGATCAAACCTTCTTCACTCACGCAGGAGTGGATAAACAAAAAGAGAATAAAAGAAAAGCGGAAAGATCTCACCAATCATGAAGACGTAGAAGCGCTGAGACGTCGACTGCGAATTCTCCTTTCCACAAGCTCTCTCTCTCTCTCTCTCTCTCTCTCTCTCTCTCTCTCTCTCCTTGGTCGTGAAAAACGCTTAGAATACCCTTCTCAATACCTTAGAAAAGCCCTAATGACCCATATTTATAGTTTAAGAAACTCTTTTCTGCACCATTGCCAAAGTCGCCTCAAAATTCCACATCCCGCACAAAATCGAACTCAAATCTACGTAACCTTGACTAGTCGAGACTGTTCACTCGACTGATCGAACCGGGCCCTCGACTGGTCGAGTACTGTTCACTGAGCTCGCTGGATTTTGAGTCGAGTGACCCTCGATTGGTCGAGCACTGTTCACTCAACTGGTCGAACAGCGCGGTGAAACACTCCAATTTTCAACCGGCTGCACTATTTCTCCTCTGAACTGAGGAGGAAAACCCTATCAGAAAACACAAATATCGGCTCGATTGAAAACTTCTATAGCCCCTAAGAAAGTTTTCAATGGTACACATTCTTTTTTTTCTTTTCTTTTTTTTTTTTTTTAAAATTAAGGTTAGGTTGTTAGTACACACCCATGTCAGTACACACACTCCATGTTAGCCACCCCCGCTAGGGATCAATACCAAGACCTCAAGTGTTGAAACGAGGTATCTCCACTCAGTCTACCAGTTGAGCTACCTCAAGTGTTGAAACGAAGTATCTCCACATTCAATTCTCACAGTTTCTACTATTGTAATCTACTTCCAACTTTGGGTCCTTACTCTTATTCGGGTGATAGACTTTGAGGGGTTTCAACACCGGGTCAAGGGTTCGAGTACCCATAGGTGGTGCGTGTGTGGGGTGTGTGCGTGTGTTTAAAAAAAAAAAAAAAAAAGTTAAAAAAGAAAAAAAATCTACTTCCAGCTTTGGATATGCTTCGATTCTGTGTTCATACTCTTTAAAATGGTACAAAAGAACAACAAATGGACAGCGTGGATAAGATACATAAATGATGTGCCCACTATTATAAAATGAAACCCTACCGCAAAGTTTTGAGAGTGGATTAAGTGGTAGCTGGGACCATACTATGGAGCTTACCTTGATGATGTGTTGTATATCCATGCTGTCCAGCTGTTTTTTTAGCCCATTTTAGCTCACGATCTTAAAAATTAGCCGGATCAAATTCTCATGTGAACAACACCACAAGAACAATGATGACTGAACACCCATCATTAAAAACTTCTCGAGAGTTGTTGTAAGCATATCTGTAATGTTTTTTCCTCCATCCGACCCGTTGATAAGGTCAACCATATCTGGATGAAGGTAAAATACAAAAATCAGCTTAGATCCAAAACTTTTGTAACCTACAAAGAGCTTTTAATGACCATTTAATACTTTTTTTTTTCCAATGGACCAGATATTTGTATCTGCTTAATTTTCCATATAGCATCGTAAATTAATGATACCAGAAAATGGATGGACGGCATGAATATACAACACGTTCACCAAAGTGGCCCAAATGACAAGTGTCACACCGAATCTGCTTTCCAAAGTTTTGGCTGGCTCGACATGCTTTCACACCAACTCGATACAGTGCGTTTTCACAATGAAGGAAAAGGGTGTCAGTCACTGGAAGTCACTCGTTGGATTGCCCCTTTCCTCTTTCTTAGATATTTTTCTGCTCTTTTTCTTTTCTTTTTTCTCTTGACGTAGTATAAGCACCTAATTAGGTACTACTGAATAAGATTTTTGGGCCCCACTATATTGTGTGTGTTTTATCCCTCCGATCATCTATTTTTAAGGATCATTTTACAAAGTGTAACAAAAAATGAGGAAAATCCACATCTTAGGTGGACCACACAATATAAATTCAGTGGTGATGATTATCCACAATTAAAAACTCATTGGAACTACAAAAGTTTTGGATCAAGCTGATATTTATGTTTTCCTTTTATCCAATTTGTGTGACTTAATCAAAATGGTTGATGGAAAATAAATATTCCGATGTGTCGTAAGTTTTTAGCGGTGGTTGCTCAGTAACTAATGTTTCACATGATATAGCCTTGAGTTTGAATCGGATCGGCTACTCCCCCCGCCACCGGGCGCGGATTTGCTACTGACAGGTTCCGTGGGCCCCACCCGGCGAGACTAACTACTGAAGTGACGTCACCATGTTCTGTAGGCCCCACCATGATGTATTTTTTGTATCCACACCTTCCCTTCATTTGGAGAGATCATTTTAGGGAAATATCCAAAGAATTAGTTAAATCCAAAGCTCCAGTGGACCCCAGCATAGAAAACAGTGGGGACATGATGCCCCCCATTAAAAACTTCTAAAGGCCACTAAAGTTTTAGATCAAGCTGATATTTGTGTTTTCCCTTATTTCATGTCTTTTTTAACTTTTGAACAGGTTGGATTTCAAATAAACATTATGGTGGGCCTTAAGATAGTTTCAACGGTGAGAGTCACTCTCCCCACTGTATTATGTGGTGGGGTCCACTACAGCTTTTTATCTGCTTCATTCTTTAGCTCATACCCGAAAATGATATTTCAAAATTGATGGACGGTGTGGATACAACACATGCATCATAGTGGGGCCACAGAACTTGGTGACATCACTTCAATAGGGGACTGCTACTCAACATGTCAGTATCTAGTCCGCCTCCCCCTGCCACCAGCCAATGGCTGGTGGTCGGTGTTCTATGGGCCCTACCATGATGTATGTGTTTCATCCATGCCGTCCATCTATTTTTCTAGATCATTTTATGGTATGAGACTAAAAATGAGTTATATCCCAGTGTCAAGTAGACCACATTACAAGAAACAGTGTTGAATGAACATTGACCATTAAAAACTTTTTGGGGGTTATAAAAGTTTTGGAACAATCTGATCTTTGTTTTTTTCCTTCATCTGGGTCTGTATGACCTAATCAGATGTTGAATAAACAGTATAGTGAGCCTTAGGAGGATTTTAATGGAGGATATCCAATCACTATTGTTTTCCTGTGGTGTGGTCCAACTGAGATTTTTATCCCTCTAATATTTTGAATTAAGCCTTAAAATGATCTGTAAAAATAGATGAACGGCATGGATGAAATCCATACATCATGGTGGGTCCCACAGATCACCGAACATCAGCCACGGGATGGTGGTGGGGGAGTAGCCAGTCCGTTTCCCATAAAATGAGCTGTAAAAACTGTTGAACGGTCAGATAAACGTCCGCTAGAGTGTTACTAGCGAAAACACAATCGCCTAATGGGACGCGTCTGCCATTATCATTGGCTTTTTCTTTTTTATCTTTTCTTTTCTGTTTTTATATGACGCGTCTTCCCATTATCATTGCCTTTTTCTTTTTTATCTTTTCTTTTCTGTTTTTATATGACACGTCTTCTATTAATAAATGCCTTTTTCTTTTTTCTTTTTTGTCTTTTCTTTTCTGTTTTTATTTGACGTGTCTTCCACTCGCATTTGCCTTTTCACTTTTAATGATGTTGTGGTTACCAATTTTTAATATCAAAGCAAGCTCTGTTGATACGATACATCAGGTTCGTCTTCGTTAATTTACATACGAATAATTGGGGCTACGGTGGATATGGCTCATGGGTTAAAATTCAGCAAAAAAATGAAGCCTCTAAACAATTCATCGTTATCTTTGTAATTAATGTTGAGAAGTAGAGCCACATCTGGGGCCGCGCACGATCAGTCGTGGCTCCTTCCTCGACTGGTTGCGGAGCCCACTCGATCGGTCGTGATCAGTCGTAGATTGGCTCGACTCAAAGTCCAGCGAGCATAAGATTTTTTATTCCGAGGTACTTGACCGATCGTGGCCCTTACTCGACCGGTCGTGGTTACGCAGATTCGTTTCCGAATCTGATGCGGACTGCAGATTTCTGTGTCATCTTTCACAAAGGTGCGAAAGGAAAATTGCCTAAACTATATATAGGTGTCCATAGGATTTTTCTAAGGTAATTGAAAAGTATTAGGAATAATTCTAAAGTGTGGGCAAAGGGTTTTCTCTATATTTTCAAGAGACAGGTTAGTATATTGCCTTGTAATCTTAGTTATTCTTCATAGTTGAAGATTGCATCCATGATTTTTTACCCTAGTTTGGAGTTTTTTCATGTATATCTTGTCATGTGGTTTGTTTGGATTGTTTTGATTTGTTTCTAGTTTATATTTCTTCTTGTTTATCATTTGTGGGTGAGACTTAAAATTGAATTTCAGCTCATTGCATTGTTGGCGTGCTGCGCAACAATTAATGACTAATTAATTACTAAAATAGTTATTAGCTCTCTTGTACTCTATTTCTAGCCATCCTTATGAAGGTAGATGGCGACAAGTGATGTGACCTGAGAAATAAGAGGCGCATAGTGCGCATAAATATAGTTTTACTTAAGGATGTAATTGGGTTACTGAAAACATTCAACGAATGAAAAGAGATATGGTCAAACAATTTAAGATAAAGGCGACAATTGAGAGATGAGCTTTCATTTGGATTGAGTTTGATAGAATGAGAATGGGTAATTGTAGACATAATACATATGCAAAACAATTTTTGACTTGATTAGGATATCACCATTTTCATTCATTTTTTTAATTGAAAATATGAACTGATCATAAAATTCAAACTTCTTGGGCCATCAATGTTATGCAGCACGCCAACAACGCAAGTAAACCGAGATTCAATCTTCAGTCTCACCCACAAACAATAAACAAGAAGAAATATAATATAGATATAGAATCAAAGCATACCAAACAAACCATAAGATAGAATATATGTGGAAAAACTCTAACAAGGGTAAAAAAACCACGGGTGCAAGCTTCTACTATGAAGAAAACGAGATTATAAACAATATATTAACCTTTTGCCCTTTGATGTATATATATATAATTAAAAAAAAAAAATTTTAAAAATTCATTTGCATACACTTTAGAATACCCTAAAATAGTCCTAGGGATCCCTATTTATAGTTTAGACAACTTCCTTTCGCACCTCTGCGAAAATCACCTCAAATTAGGGTTTTGATTTTGGTTGGATCTAATGGACAATACAGATGGGGAATTGGATTTTTTTTTTTTTTTTTTTTTTACACCACTCACACTACAGTGGATTTTTCACCACAATGGGTACTCAAACCCATGAGCTCACGTTGAAATTCCTGTGAATTGGATTGTTGTAAGTGTTTCAATGCAACTACTTAACACTAGCTTATAGTGCCCTCAAAGCGTCTGATCATTTTTCTAATAAAATACTTATCATCCAGCAAAGTTTGTTTGGCAACATAGTTACTAAACTTTGGCTTTTTTTCTTCTTCTCTAAGGGCCTGTTGGATAGATCGTAACTAAAAGGTGGAAATAGATTTCCTAGGTAAAACTAAGATGGTGGATTCCCTTGGTAAAATTACTTAGTTTCTATTTACCTATTTGGTTTCCATTTCATATGTTTGAATTGACATGCAAAAGTGTGGATGTCTTACTCAAAATTATTATAGTGCTTTGCGACAATCATGACATATATATAGTAATGCTATGGTGGTCCAAAGTAATGAGGACATATATACATACATACTCATGTTATGAAGCTCATAGCAATCACATATTTAAATGTCATCTAATCCATTCATTTGATGTGCCTCATCAGGATAAAAGAAACGCCCCAAAATTATAATATTCCAAAACTTAGGTGCGTCATACGATGTGAATTTCGAGGATTTGGATATAATTTTATAGAGTGGCCTACTTGAGTATTGAATCAACCTGATTTTTGAGATTAAGACCAAATATGGGATGGTGTACCTGATGGACATGATGGATTTCATGCACGTTGAGTCGTTTCCACCCACGCTAGAGAAAGTAGCCATAATAGATACCTGCTAGAGCAGCAGTTTTCCTCCATACGATTAGAGAGATGAAATGACAGGATGTTGTTTTCAATCCAAAAGATAGAAAGGGAAATACATTTATGTGGTTGGTTTGCATTCTCAATCAAGTGAAGCCGTCCAATCAAGGAAAACCCTGATCATTTCCATAAGAGAACCCTTTTCACCGTCTAACCGGTCCTAAAAATGAAGGCTAGGAAGGTTCTTCTTATTGCTTTAGAATGCCTTGTGTGTGTGTGATCATCATTGTAAAGAACTAAGATAAAACATTAGACCATAACCATATTCTAATAATTCTTTTAGTCATTGCAATTTGGGTTATACAACACATGTACAATGTCCTAATGCATGTGCATCGATCATCATCCTCTCCCAATCAAAAATAAATTGGATAATCCTAACCATCTAATTAGTAGCCTTTAAAGCAATGATATAGCTTAATGGCTAACACTAAGCATTGGAAAAATGGGTCCTTATTCTTGCTACGGTGGTAGACTCTCAGGAGTTTCAACACCTGGTCAAGGGTTCCAGTACCCATAGGTGATGAAATCCCACCGCGGCATGAGTGTGTGGGGGTGTGTGTGTGCGTGTTAAATAATAATAATAATAATAATAATAATTAAAAAAAAAAAAAGCATTGGATGATAAAGAAAAGTGATGGATGTAATTGTCTAATAAGTGTTAATTTCAAAAGATAGGCCATCCACCCTTAATCCATGAATGTAAAAGCTATGGGAAGGGTTAGTTTATTGGGTGGTGGGGCTCAGATCTTGCGATCAAAAGACGCAATATATGAAAAATATGTGGGGCTCGAGGAACTTATAATCGTGGAATGATATGATGTGATAAGTGTCGGTGGGGCTCGAGGATTTAATAGGATCCTTCAAAAAGCGTAGTTGTTTGTTCATTTTATTTATTTATATTTTATATTATCCGCCTTGATCCTGGTTAAGGTTATGGGCTTCTTTTTTTCTTTTTTTCTTTTTTAATATCATATGTAGTTTGAAATTGGTTTTAGTTGTTTTTAATTCGTAATAAAATCTTTCTTACCTTCCAAATAAAATGGTAGATTGGTACTTCCACTATGGCTATGGAAGAGGCATCTGTACTTGGTGCTGAAAGTGTGCGACTCATTCACATGTGTGAGGTGAGTGATTTGCATAAACCCTAAAAATCCAAACTCCCTCCAAAACCCTAGTTCTAAGAAAAATAAAAAGATAAGAATAATCACAAAACAATAAAAACAACATTTGCAATGACCCACCACCACCACCAAAATCAAAACCCTAATTAGAAAAGAACAAGAAGAATATATATATATATATATATATATATATATATATATAAAAAAAAAAAAATATATATATATATTAAAAAAAAAAAAAAAAACACTTTACCAACGAAAAGAACTAGTTCTTGAAAAAATAAAAAGGCGTTGACCATTTAAATCAAGAAATAAAGTTAACCATCTTGAGTCAAGTTGTCGGCTAAGGTTCCAAGATTTAAGACCACACACATTACAATACTCGGTCCATAGCCATGATGAAAGTTTCTAGCTCATTTATGTATTTTTCTTTTCAAAAAATGATCTCATTTCTGACAAAGAGTAAGGAGGATAACATTTCACTGGAAATCTCATTGGTGAATGTCCTTGGCCAACTCAGGGCACAATAATAGATAGTGGGTTTCAACACTGAAGTCATGAGTTCGAGTGCCTATGTGGTGCAAGTGAGTAAAAAAGAAAAAAGAAAATAAGAATGTCCTTGGCCTAGTCTAGAAATTTTAATTAATGAAGCTTTTGTAGTTTAACTTAGTTGATATTAGGCACCGTCTAAGTCATCAAAAATTATCATTCAAATGTGTTTGACACACGGGGCACTTTGAAAATGTGTTTGGATACATGGATTGTGCTCCGATTCTATGGATAACAAAATGATGACTTAATTATAATAAATTTCTATAGTCAACGCGAAATGTATGATTTCATTCTTGGATGTTTGTTTGAATATTTAATATATTTTTCAAATTTATTAAACAATTGTCACCTTTTATCTTATACAAGAATTCTATTGAAATGACCTAATTATGTTGTTAATGGAAATGTTCTTATTGCCTCATAATTTTGTGCAACCGACAAACCCTAAAAGGCATTCAGATGTATCCCAAATGTCCCCACAATCAATATAGTTATCAACGGTCTTGAAAAGACCTAGGAAAATTGAAATTTTGAATAGAGCGGCTCATGAGGCCGGGACCAGTATTTAAAAATCCGGCCGAAGCCAACCCCAGGCCCGGCCCATTGACAGGCCTGATAATTAGAGGTGGGCATCGAGCCGAGTCGAGTCGAGGTGGGCCAAGCTTGGCTTGGCTTGTCCATGATGTACACGAGTTCGAGCTCGAGCTCGAGCTTGGCCTCGAGCTCAACATTGAAGCTTGGCTTGTTTGCCAAAGCTGTCGAGTCGAGTTCGAGTCGAGCTAGTGGTTCGAGTCGAGTCGAGTTTACCTCGAGTCGAGCTCGAGCTTATTGGGTAGAAACTCTAGGGTTTGTTTTTTATTTTTTTAGTTTTAAGTTTAAATTTAAAACTTATATTAATAATATACATATATATAATATTTAATATATTTATTAATCGAGTCGAGTCGAGCTCGAGTTCGAGCTTCGAGTCAAGTCAAGTTCAAGTTCGAGTCGAGTTGAAATGCCCCTTGATCGAACTTGGCTTGAACTCAACTCGAGCTTCAAACAATTAGCTTGGCTTGGCTTGAATCGGCCATTCAAGCCGAGTCAATCCGAGCTGACTCGAGCCGAGTCAAGCGAGCTTTTCAAGCTAGCTTGACTCGTGAACAGCCCTACTGATAATATTACTCAATTCATCCCAATGAAGGCTATCATTGAGGACGCGGATTGCGTCCTACCCCAGGGATCTGTGGGGCCCACCGTAATTTAGGTGTTTTATCCACACCGTTCATCACTTTTTTCAGATCATTTTAAAATATGATCCTAAAAATGAGGCAGGTATAAGTCTTAATTGGACCACAAAGTGGGGATTGAACTTCCACCATTAAAAACTTCTTGGGAGGTGGAGAAGCTTTGGATCAAGCTGATATTTGAGTTTTCAATTCATCCACGTCCACATGACCTTATGAATAGGATGGCAAAAAAACATCACGGTAGCCCTTAGAAAGGTTTCAACGGTGGGTGTCATTATCACTACAGCTTCCTTTCATGTGGTCCACTAGAGCTGTGGACCTGCTTCGTTTTTTAGTTCATACTGTAAAATGATCCGAGAAAAGCGATGAACGGCGTGGATAAATTACTTACATCACAGTGGGCCCCACAGATCCCTGCCCGCCCGGATTAGGGTAGGACGCAATCCGCGTACTATCATTGAATAGGTTAGTTACAATGTCCATGTATCACATGCAACCACGTAAAGAGTTGCTTGAACATCGTATGTTAGTCTAGTACCATTTAAAAATGGTGGTGACTCTTCAACTATTGGTGTCATAGTTGTACAGGAATCCAGCCCGTCTGAAGGTTTGGTCCAACTTTGGATGTAGCATTACCCAAAAACTACACTTGAACAAATAATTGTAACCCATTCAAATTTGGATCAGCCACTACTTACCCCTAGCCATCCATTTGGTAGCAATCAATTGAATGGTTAGGATTACTTGATTATTATGATTTTTTTAGATATGATCCATCAAAAATAAGACCCGCAATTTGCATGGTCTGGATGACTGTAGATGAGTACCACTAGTGAGGAAGCTGAGTCACCACCATTTTCAAAGATACAAGAGTCTAGTCCAACTTACACGTTATCCTTTGTACTATCTTTCTTTTTCATCGCTTATGTGAGCATGAGCATTCAATCCAACTCCCTTTTCTCAACTTAACATTGGAGGCTCTTTACAAGGAATGGGAGTGGCTATGGATTCCTGCCAGGTATACTAAACACGTGGCATGAGTTTACAAATGATCCAAACCATCCATCAAATGGCCCCAAAGGCCTCTGTATGATTGAACACACATGGTTAAAAAGTTCCCAGGCCCACCATAATGTTTATTTTTATCAAACATATTAATAAAACCTATTAATAAGGTCATACAAATATGGATGAAGAGTAAAAAACAAACATTAATTTGATTCAAAACTTGTGTAGCCAATATGAAGTTTTTAATGGTTAATCACCACTGTTTCTTGTACTGTGTTCACCTGAGATTTGAATCTGCTTCATTTTTTATCTGATACCCTGAAATGAATGGACGACATAGATATACTATACATAAGGTAGGTCTCATGGTCAAGGCCGCACACCTAATCTGCTCGCATTCTCCATTTATTTTTCTAGCGCATTTCAGGGTACGAGACAGAAAATGAGGTATATCCCAATCTCGAGTGGACCACATTACAAGAAACAGTGTTGAATGAACGTCAACCATTAAAAACTTTTTAAAGCCTGTAAAAGTTTTGGATCAAGCTTATCTTTGTTTTATCCCTTCATCTAGGGTTGTATGACCTAATCAACAGATTAGATGTCAAATAAACAGTACAGTGGGCCTTAAGAGGATTTTAATGGTGGATATCCAATCACTATTGTTTTCCCGTGGTGTGGTCCACATGAGATTTATATCCCTCTCACGTTTGGGATCAAGCCCTAAAATTATCTATAAAAATGGATGAACGGCATGGATGAAACACATGCATCATGGTTGGGCCCACAGAGCACCGACCATCAGCCACCGGGCTAGTGGCAGAGGGAGTAGCCAATCCGTTTCCACTGCTCGGATTAGGTGAGACCCGGGCCCACCTCGACCGTGGGCCTACTATGATGTATGTGACTACATCCATGCTTTTCATTCATATTTAAAGCTCAATTTAAGGCATGGTCCAAAAAATGAAGCAGTTTCAAATCTTAGGTGGACCATCGGACAAGAAACAGTGATAATCAACCATTAAAACAGTACAAGAAAAGGGAGCTTTAGCCTCACTTCAAAACTGTGGCTAAAAAGGTTAAAAACTGAGGCTAAAGCCTTTAGCCTTAGTTTTGCCTCAGTTATCCAAACTGAGGTTGAAAACCCCGTGGCTAAAGGCTTTAGCCTCAGTTTTAGCAACCGAGGCTAAAATGACTTTTATAACCTCAGTTCTTCAAGTGAGGCTAAAAACCTTTTTAGCTACATTTTTCTCGAAATGAGGCTAAATCAAAATTTTAGCCTCCATTGTTTTCAAGTGAGACTAAATCCAAATTTTAGCCTCAATTGCCTCCAACCGAAGCTAAATCTATTTTTAACCTCGGTTCTCAACAACCGAGGCTAAAGCCTTTAGCCACGGGAATTTCAAATTAGTTATCAATAACCGAAGCTAAATTCAAGCCTCAATTACAAATTGAGGCTAAATTTTATATATATATATATATATATATATATATATATATATATGTATACATATATATATATATGTATACATATATATATATATATGTATACATATATATATATATATATATGTATATATATATATATAAATATTTATTTAAACTACTAATCCATTCATTCAATCCACTCATGAAACAATCAATCATGAAAGCCACAATACCAACAAAACAGTTAACAACAGTCTATTTAAAGTTTAACTCAATTAAATTGTTACACAACATTAAGTTCCACAAATAATACAAAGTCATGGTCGCAGTCATCATCATCGGTGCCGTCGTGCTTGGCGGACCCTGAGATAACACTGCCCGTCCATCTTCTGCTGCTTCTGCTGTTATCCGCTGCATTACAAAATAACAAACAAAAAATAACTCATCACAACACAAAAAAAGAAACCAGAGTGCAGAAAAACGAGTCAACACATTTTTCCTCCAAACTATTGTGTTATTTGTTTTAGGAAAATACTTTTTTAGGGTCATATGTAAGCAGTTTGTTCAATAAGTCAAATCCAAATTCTCAGAAAGGGTTGGGCGTCCAGAGAAAGATGTGGGTGGGAACTTATCACGCAGACTTATTATACCCGAAAAAACAGTCGAGTGGTTACTCCAAACATAAGCTACATCCGCAAGAATCGAAAATTGCCAACAAGGCAAACCAGAAAGCTCGACAAAGATCACCCATAGCCGGAAGCCTGGGAAAACAAAGGGCAAGAATAAGAATACAACTAAATATCTAGTATGCCTCTTAATGAATTTAAATGAATATCAGAAATAGGGAGAACAAGTACTTATAGCTGCTTTACAAAGTTGACCTTGACCCCAGGCAATTCAACAAACTCCGGCCATATCTTTGCGCATGGTGTGCCCGAGTTCTAATATCTGAAATGAAGTAAAACCACAATAAGTGATTAAAACAAGTCAATGCTAATAATAGGCATGAGAAGAAGTTGTGCGAGTAGAAACCTTGTCAAGTGATCAAATTCGGTTTTCCCATTGAATAACGGTTCCTTCGCTAAAAGTTCTGCATTATACAACCTAGCGACCACATGTCAATAGCTATTGAATATTGCTTTGCTCCCAATAGAAGTTCGGTGCCCTATGAGGTACGAAGCAATGAAAACTACAATGAGGTTGCCTAGAAATTGCAATATGTTATTGAAAGGAATTGACTGACATAGGCAAGACAAACATGATCAGCAAGATGAACTAGGTCCTCAATGGAAGAACTTAGAGATAGATGAAAGAACAAAAAACATGTTTTTGTTCCATATCATGCGAAAATCTTGGAAAAGAAAATATGTAATGAAATAGAAGAAAGCACGGATACAACATCTAAGAGCTTTTGTCTGAACCAATCACATGTATAAGAAAAGTGCAGCTTGAATGGGTCAACAACAAGCAGAAAATAACAGCAGTGAATCAACCAAAAAGGAAAATAAAATATTAATCTTTAAGGAACTGTTCACACCTCCAATAAGGATAGTTGCGTGGATTAAGCAAACCAATGTCATTACAGGCACATCCTAAGGAGGAAGGATGAGAACAAAAAATAGACGAGAAACCATTCAAGACGCATTCCACATGCAACTGTCAAAGTCAACAAAAACCATATAACATCATCCATGAGGACAAGCAGCATTTCATGACAAGACAAAGAATCGGACACAGCCCATGGGCATGAACCAGGAAAGCAAGAAAAACTTGCCAACACTTGTGAGAATGGAAAATGAATGACGGTGATGAAAAATATTGTAAGGTTCTAGTTTTTCAGAAAGGATTGACCAACAGATCATGTATGCAAGATCCAAACCCTCCATCTGGTTGGAAATAATGTTTAGATCTTCTGCCTTAAAAACAAGCTGTTTCAATCTCCTGATGGATCAAAATATATAAAGAAAACTGATGGTTACAACAATTTTTTCCTAGCCGTTCATTTGCTTTTTTCGAAATTATTTTTATTATTATTTTTTATATGGCCTCCCTGATGGGTGAAATCACCTTATTAAGGGGAAGATCTAAACCGTATAGCCCACCTGTGGAAAGACCAAACGCTGAAGAAGAAGCTTATGATTTAAGAAACAAATTGACCTGGAGATGAGAAGGATAATCTGTCTCTGCTATCTATTTCTAAGTTGGTAATGACAAATTTCTCTCAAGCTCCTCTATGAAAAAGAAATGAGAATATCAACAAAATAACATGTTCTCAATTTAAATTTTCAGTGCTAAGCTGTACTTAGTCATATTTTTTTAGGCTACAAGGAACCAACTAGTGATTTTAACCAATGGTACCCAAATCGCAACAGCATTTTTCTTCTTGAGAGAGGGTAGCCTGCTGACACTGTTTTTCAGCTTGAAGTACCTACAAAACAGGGTCACATTGAAGTATATCTTTCAACATAGGTATGGAAAGTAATAAAATGGAAAGAAAATTAACCAATTTGCATTATTCCAGGTTGCTAAATTATAGACTTCTACAAATATGGAAGGGGACTTCAGGCGGTGAACTTGAACCACGGTTTAGAAAAACTAACAAAGGATTATCACATGTTGATCGTGCCACCGGGCCCCGCGACAACATATATTGGAATCTGACTATGTAACATGGCCCACATTGAAGCACTGTGACACACACACACACACACACACACAAAAAAAAAAAAAAAGATATATAAGAGAAGGGGCATTTTGGGAAGAATTGGACTAAGATACAACTGAAACTACTATACATATACAACCAGGAATAATTCTCTACATGGTAGCTAAAGAAATGTATATAAATGGGGAGTGTTGTATGACATCTGGTCATGATCATATAGAATTCTTGGGAGCATGCGATACATACCTCAGCAGGGTTGAATAGCAAAGATGGAAAATCGGAAATACTTATTTCAGTAACCTGAAACCAATTTCAATAAAACAAAGGAACCCTAAAGAATATTGACCTTAGTCAATATTTCTAGCAGGCTTCATTCCCTCTCTTGCACCTTCTATTCGGGATTACAACTGATTTGGTCTCTATCAATTGTTTCACATGCTATTCAAACTCTGTCCCCAAGTTGCCTGCTCCCTTGGAACTTGTATGAGTTCATGGGTAGTGGAAGACTTCATATCCACACCAATGTTACCAGGGACTCCTCCAACATACTTGCCTTTATTAGAGGGAAGACTTACAGTTAGTCACCTATACCATCCAAATGTGTTAGAAAATTGTTCAGGAAAGATGGTTATCTTTCAAACTAGACTAGTTGAAGAGATTAAATCAATCAAAGTATCTTTTAAAAATTAAAAAATAAAAATCAAAAATCAAAGGTTGAATCAATCATCAAAAGAAGAATTAGTCCAAATTTTTTGATACATTTGGGGAAAATGAAACTTAAATGGAAGAGAAGCAAATGAAATGCTTTCATAGAAGTTCTCGTAAAGTACATCTGTATGAAATGTCAATGACTACAACATTCTTTGAATCACGTTATCCCTTTTGGAATATATGAAGATCCATCTTGTCACGCCCCAAACCCAGAAATCGGATTCACAGGAATCCAAATCGCCGAATTCGATGCCGACAGCCTCCGTAGTACCCCATTCTCGGCTCCTAGCGTCCATACGCCAGATTCCAATCCTGGGATCCTACAAGGAGGATTTTTTTGTACATTTAACTCGCAATAAGCATAACCACAAGATTACCCATTTCACAAAGGCAACATCATCATCACATATCTACTAATATAATCATTTGAGTACAATGCTGAAAGAAAAATACATAAATCGAAAATCAAGCTCCAGAAGACCGCTGTACGCTCCAAACTCAATAATGCTGCAACCTAACATCACCTGCACGCATCTATCGTGCATAAGCTTATAGAAAGCTTAGAGGGTGGTATAAGTGTGTGCACAAGGTAAGTGCCAAGTAAGCAATATCAGAGTAATCAGCGTAAGCGGGAAATACTAGCAAGCCTATCATACAATATCAGAAATAAGCAGAAATACTGACAATAACATGAATTATCCGAGTAAACAACATTATTAAGAAGGTCATAACTCATACGATAATAGAGTAAGCAAAAATACAGACAAGTCCATGAGTCAATCAATATCAGAATACGCATTATAAAACATCTATGTAAATGATGAGTCATAAAGAGCCAAACATCAGATGTCAAGGATGAGATGTAGTACGCAATTCCTAATGAGTGCGCGAATACCGTCAGTCGTATGTAGACCGTATAAACGCATAAACATAGTAACCCGGGATGCCATATGCAGTAGATGTAATGCGTAGTGCGGTGCGAATGGAATGACCATGCTGGAGTGTGAAGTCGGGATGATAGTACGTAGTATCGCAGGCTATGGGGTCCATCACAAGGGCCTTCTATCCAAACCAGTCTCATACCTAAATTTGGATAGTCGGACTCAATGTGGTAAACTCCTGATCTCAAGTTAGTTGCGCGCCCAACCGAAATCCTAGCCATGCGAAGGTACACGTAACAAATAGTTGTGCACCACCAGCCCGAGTGAATGGTGAATGAATGAATGAATGAGTATGCAACTCCTGCTCAATAAGTCCACATTTCAGTACGGTTCATCTCTGGGATCATCACCGGGGTCTATTACACTCTACGCCAGCTTGCCGCCCCTATCCGAGCGCACAACTGGGTAAGTGGAAGAGACCTCACTATCTGCCTGCCAATATCGGGTCCGGCTCGTCGATAGCGGACCCATTCCTCAAGCTGGTCAAACTCAACCTAGATATTGCCCCCTCACTCAGGCGGGTAAGGTCACACCCCTTTCCAACCGACCACGACACAGTGGGAGACGCGGCCTCCTGGTATTCGGCCCTCATGCGCTCGTACATCCACTCGGTCTCGACGTTGGAGTCATCTCCTGGCCATGGAGGTTTAGGGATTTTCACCCAGGGACATCTATGGCGCCCGTATGCTAGAACCAAACATTTCCGGTGTCCCATCTGACCATCCACGATATGCCTGTGGAGGCTACGGCCCTGATGTCGCTAGGGCGTACAGTAATCATAATGCAAGATGCATGAGTCATACAATCCAGTCATGCATGAATCTTGCGCATGCCGTGCGCTCATGTGAGATAACCTCCGCCTATCAGGGAGTCTCATATCAACATGCTCAATGACATATGCAATGGTCAACCACATCTCATAACAAACATGCAGATGATGCGTATGAGCATGTATCATGATGCTATGCTATCACATACTCATAATCGGTATCAATAACCGGCATCAACAATCTGCCTCGATCGGTAATCGGTCAATCGGCCATGACAAGCAGAATCGACAATCGGCCACGTCAATCGATAATCGGCCACGATCGGTAATCGGTCACGATAATCGGCCTCGATCGATAATCGGTCAATCGGCCACGACAAGCAGAATCGGCAATCGGCCACGTCAATCGATAATCGGCCACGATCGGTAATCGGTCAACCGGCCACGTCAAACAGAATCGGCAATCGACCTATACAATTGGCCGAACAAGGCCTAAGGAAAGGTCACAATGTGGACATTTAACCATCATAATCATCGCCCATCAATGTGGACATTTAACCAACATTACTTCCAAGGAGTGGCCGGCATAGAGGCAAACGTATCGTAGGCCTATGACCTCATACAAGGGCCTAATACACATCACTATGGTTCTCATTCATGGGCCAAATACTCATCACAGTGGGCCTCGGCACATCGGCCATGATTACATCACATCAGCCTTGCCCATGGGTTTCAAATACATCAAATGGGCCTCGCCTATGGGCCTCACGTACATCACAATAGGCCACAACCCATTGGCTTTAAACACACAATAGGTGAGCCTTATGCATGGGCCTTGTACACAACAAGTGGACTACATTAATGGGCCGCACCAATGGACCCCATATACACAACAGGTGGGTCATGCTCATGGGCTAAAAATAAAAACAGGTGGGCCCCACACATGGGTCTCAAATATACATCATGATGGGCCTCATAGATGGGCTGTACCAATGGGCCTCAAGTGGATTTGGACCACACCAAAATCCTTTCAATAGTTGCAAGTGTAACATCTGTATCACTGTACACTATCATTTCATGGAGTACACGGCCCACCAGTGATGATCAACACTGTCTAAACATTGCCCAGGTAAATTAGCACCATCCGAACATTGTTTATGTAAATCAGCGTCGTCCAAACATTGTCCAGCGCTGTCCAGCACAATCTGGATGGTGTGGATTACAAAACATACAACATGGTACGTCCCACACATACATTCCAGGGACGGACGGTGTAGATATAAAACATATACATTACAGTGGGGGCTACACCATCTGGACAGATGGCAGAGTCGATATACAATTCGTACACTAAGGTGGTCCCATGCACATGACCCACCTTACATATATATTATCATCTAATATAGTACAATATAATATAATATAATATAATATATCATATTATATTATAATATATATACATATATATATATATACACGTTACAAGAAGCCACTGTCCAGACGCCTGAATGCTCTGGATGGTGGAGATTTCATGCATATTTACATGGTGGGTCCACACGTGTGGCCCACCTCATATCATATTAATATATATAAATATATAACATGTATCATACATATACATATGTCCATACTCACCGTCCTAGATGCATCTGGACGGTGCAAATATCCTGTTTAAAGGTGGGTCCCACGTAGGGTGGCCTGCTGATGGACGGTATAGACAAACACATTCATCATGTGGGTCCTACTCGGATGGACGGCACATTCATGGTGGGACCCTCAGAGCTCGGAGATAAATCACATATATCATGGTGTGGTCTACTGCACGGACGGTGCAAATGGAGCGCATGCATCAAGGCTGGCCCCACTAGCCAACGTCCATGTAAATGGACGGTACAGATGGACTCACGTAGCTTTGTGACGTTACTTACAGTACCTACGCTGGGATGAGGTACACCAGCCAATCCACTCCCAACACGTCCAGAGGAATGGACAGTGGATAAACAGATACATCGTTGCTAGGCTCCACACAGGACGGTGTCGATTCAAGACACATACATCAAGGTGGGTCCCACCCCACATGTGTCACACGTGTGGGATGGGCCTCACGCGTCCAGGTATGGACGGATGGAGTGTATATGAAACACATTCATTAGAGGTAGAGGTCTCACGGGCCTGGCCCATGGACGGTGTGGAGGTGACGTCCATTGATAGACGGTCTAGATTGGAAATACATCACGGTGGCGTCCCACAGCAGATGAATGGCTGGATGGTTAGATCTGGTGGGACCCACAAAATTTGCTACATCTAAGCATCAGCTGGTACACCAGCCAGATAGGTGAACGGCAGAGGGTCCGCACATACATCACAGAGGAGCCCACGTGGCAGGTGGGTCCGCATGCCCCAAACATGGACGGTATTAGATATAATACATACCTCATTGTCAGCCCCTCTGCTGACGTCAATGCAACAGCCGGACGGTGTGGATTTGCACCTACCTCACAGAGGGCCCCACGGTCCTGCTGACACTGCACAGCAGCTGCAGCTGCTGGCCCAACCAATGGACGGCCAGAGTATAAAACATATACATCGGGTGGGTCCCACTGCTATTGGGTGGCGTGAATAAAATGCATCACAGTGGCCCTGTGTCCACAGGTGGACGGCCTTGCTAGCGTACGGGTACATGTGGGGTCCACGTGAGTGGGCCACCCCAAAATCAAGCTGGCATTTGTGCTATCCTTCCAACCAGGCCTGTCCAAAACAGGCAGCCAAGAAAGCTGCTGGACGGTCAACAAGGTTGGGCCGGCTGGATAATCCTTCTTGATGGACGGTCCAGGTCTAATGTGTACATCAGGTGGGCCACACATCATTATGGAAAAATAGAGAGAGAAAGAAGAGGAGTGAAAGAAAGAGAGAGAGATGGAGATCGGGTAGCGGAGGGACCCCGTCACTATGGGTCCCTCTTGGTACGACACATACATCAAAATGGTCCCATGCATGTGGGCCCTCAAATCACAATTCAAATAATAAAATCACCCATAAACAAAGAAGATTCACCCACCTTAGACTTTTCCTTCCTTCTTCCGCCAATGCATGCTAGAGCTCCAAATGATCAATTTCAACGGTTGGGATCACACTTGGATGGTGGAGATGGGAGATAAGAAAGTGGGCCACACAAGCTCACCCATGGAAGCTTGCTTGGACGTGGGATGCTTGCTTGGAGAATGAAAGAAAATGAGAGAGAGAGAGAGAGAGAGAGAGAGAGAGATGATGGGAGAGGAGTGATGGGAGAGAGATGGTGAGGTGATGGGAAAGTTGACTTTAGGTAAGGGTGATGTAAGAGGGGAATGGGTGCTTGTACTTGATTTGATGGGATGGAGTACTTGACTTATGACATGATTGATGGGACATTCTCTTGGGATTTGTAAATGCGCGGCGTTTTCCTCGAACTAAACGCGGGTCGACATCTTCTAGCCTGAGTATCGGGTCAGTGCGTGAGTCGCGGCATTGGAACCGCGGCGACGGCGCGGTCGCCAAGGTATAGGTTTCGAGTCGAGCCGACTTTGGCATGCAAGTCTCGTCTTAGGATCGTGCGCAACGTTGGCTTTAGGTCGAGGATTGCCGGAATTCGACCGGAAGGATCGCGGAAGCCTTCGGAACAGTACGGACTAAGATACGGGTCTTACACATCTTCTTTCTGATTTAAAGCATGTCTTCTTTTCATGTGTGGGGAGAGCAAATGAGGTTACCAACTCTTGATATCTAAGAACAGAATGACAAGAGGGTCGGTCGTCATTGGAAATGCCTTGCCTGTCCTAGGGTTGCGTCTAACTTTGTTTTTAAATATTTTTGTCATTTATAAAACAAATGCACCTTTTTCTTGATACCTCTTTCAAAAGAAAAAAAAAAAAAAAAGGCATCTTTTTTCTTTTCTTTTCTTTCTTTCTTTCTTTCTTTCTTTTTTTTTTTTTTTTTTTTGAAAGATTACAAAATTTTATTAAAAATGAAAATGCAAACAAACCGAAAGTAAAAGCAATATAAAAGTGACGCCAAGTAGCAGCCCAATAACAGCCAAAGGAAAATCAAATTACATCCCTTCAAATTTGGAACACAAGAAGCCCATTCAATGACCATTGATCTGGCCCTTTGAGAAATGCCTGGAACCATAATTTGGACAGTTTAATTTGAAATGAATTACTATCAAAGAGCTACAAAAATTTTGAAGATGTTTGGTGAACAATGCTAACCTCTGATTCATGGACACTTAATTGTAGAAATAGGACTGTTGGATATTTTTTCATTTTTAGCCATCCTGATGACTTTTGGGCCATGGCAAAGGCACAATGGGGCCCACGATGCAAAACCAGGATCTTGTAAGAAGTTCCACATTGTAAAATCAAAACAGAGAAAACAGAGTTTCAAATTCTAAATGTACCCTTACATCTATTATTTGGAGCAGAAGTTGAACTCCATCTGCGGATAACATTGTTGGATGATCTTGACATTGGCATCTGAGTATCTTCTCGCGTGTAAGTAACAGGCGCCAAGCAAGAAATCCTCTTCAATGAGTTGTCTTGAGAACCAAATCTCTAAAATTACAATGTGCACATGATTAGTCAAGAAGAAAAATAAGTGTTGCTAAAGATGTGAAGAAATAACAACTCAAGAAGGATCAGGAAATTTTGGCAGCAGCAACAGAGATGGTAGCAAAGATTATACTCATCAATCCAAATATATGCATCCAATATTTTCTTAAATTTGGAAAAAATTCTTGATAAATTTAAATCTAGTGGACTGCTATGAATTCCACAGTCTTGCAAGACCCAAACACGCACCCATACACATGAAAAAATTGGATCTAATTAATGCAGGATAACATTTCTTTTCATTTATTTTTTATACCAGACATCATTCTCATCCTGCACAATTTATTTACAAAAATTAATTATAATAGTTCATGCATAGTGGAAACTCTCCATAATACCAAACTTCAAAAGCGAAATACCTGAGTGCAACTTGTCTTGAACAAAATTTGAATTGGTTTTTTGTGAATTTTTATAGAAAATGAAATGTTATTATTTTTCTATGCTAGAAAATTTATCATAAATTTCTCATAGTATAGGAAAAGAAAGTGACTTAAAGATGAATTCATCTAAAAGTCACACCTAATTCCTCCAAACCCTGGAATTTCAGGCAAAATTGGGCTTCCTAAAATATTCTCGATGACTTTCAAAGATGAGAAGAAAAAATTTAGCATCACATCAATTAAAGCATTCACTCCTTTCAATTGTATCCTCACAACTCAATTAAGAGGAAATCAAAAGCATACCAAAGACATGTATGAGTGCTACTTATTCCTCTGAAACTTAGAAACTGATGGCAAAATCGAGTTTCTTGTGTTTATTTGCCATGATCTGATTCAATATGGGAAAAACCAAAGCAAGTTCAATTTTCTTTGTCAAGTTCATCATCACAATCTCAAATAACAAGAAAATAAAAATAGAGATGACTTCATGCAAAATCACCACCCTAATTCATGTAAAAGATTACCGCAGCTTCCTTGGGAAATCTCTTGTAAACTCAAGCGACTAATTTAATTTCCTGTGAGCTTTCCAGAATCAGGAAAGGAAAAACCATAGAAAATTCGATTTTTATTTAATTTTTTAAAATTTCATCATAATGTCATATTAGCAGGAAATGAAAATAAAATGCATCATAAATTCATGTAAAATATCTGGAAAATTAAGGCAATATCTAAGTTCCCTACATGTTCATTTGTCACAATTTCCTCTTGAGAATTCTCTGAGAGCCGAGACATTGACATGCCCTGTGAAAATGATCTGTTGTGAATGCGACCGAATCTACGAAGAACCTTGGCTTTTACCAAAAACTCAAGTATCTCGCTCCCGTGGGATTGCATTTCCTCTCCCGCACGAACAGAGTAAGAAAACACCACAAAAGAAGACTATAAATGTGACTGGATTGGGTTTTCTTGATAAATCTGGACCTAGAATGTGGTGGAAGGACGAAATGGAGCTCAGATCGCATGCCTTGTTGATCTTCAACTTCATTATCTGATTTTCAAAGGATCGTAATCTCCACAAATGCTATGTCTCCATCTACTGCTCGAAATCATCAACAAATCATGGAGAAATCAATTCAAAGGATAGAGATTCAGGAAAACGATAAATCAATTCCAAGGATAGAGATTCAGGAAAACCCTACCGATTTAGTCTAGAGCTCCATGTGACGACTGGAGACCATGGAATTTCATCGAACAGATGGCAGAAAACTGCATTCTGATGGCCTTGAGTTTCGTCAGATGATCGAGGCGTGGATCAAAATCCTCACTTTGTTCGAAGACAGAAGAAAGGGTTTCTGAACGTATTGATCTTCTTCGAACGATTTTAAAACCCCAGCTTCAGGTAGAGACTGAAGACTGTAGAAGAGAGCTGTGCTTCTGTTTCTTTTCTGCAGCGAATGGATGGAGATGGCGGGAAAGAAGCAGAGATGGAGATTGGGTTGATGGTTTTAGGGCTAGGGTTATGGTTTTGCGAGCGAGAAAAGGACTCGGAAAAAGCACCCATGCGCGCCCGACGAATTTATATTCCAGAATTAGACTTTTAGCCTCGGTTCCTATGCAACCGAGGCTAAAAAGTAGACATTTGGCCTTTTGAAATCTTAGTAGACATCTGGCCTTTTGAAATCTCTCTTCTGTACATTCGATTTCATTTGAAATTTCTTTTTTTTTTTTTAAATTTTTAATTATTTGAAATTTTTCAATTTTTTAAAAATTTTAAATTTTTTTCAAGATTTTCAAATTCAATTTTTTTTTTCAAAAATTTCAAAATTTTTCGAAATTCTTAATTTTTTTAAATTCTCAAATTTTTAAAAAAAAATCGTACTTTTTCATAATTATCATTTTTTATTCTTAATTTTTCAAAAAAAAATTCTTAATTTTTTAAAAGTTCTCAAAATTAAAAAAAAAAATTCTTAGTACTTACAAAATTCAAAATTCAAATCATTATCAAAACTCTCAATTTTTTTCAAAATTTTTAATTTTTTCCTAATTGTCTCCATTTTTTTTTCAAAATTCTCAATTTTTTCAAAATTGTCAAAATTTTTAAAAAATTTTAATTCTTTCAATATTCTCAATTTTTTTTCAATATTTTTTAAATATAGACTTTTGGCCTCAATTCCTATACAATGGAAGCTAAAAAGTAGATTTTTCACCTCGGCTCCTATGCAACTAAGGGTAAAAAGTAGACCTTTCACCTCGGTTCCTATGCAACTGAAGCTAAAAGGTAGACTTTTCGCCTCGATTCCTATGCAAGTGAGACTAAAAACTAGACTTTTCGCCTTGTTTTGTATGCAACTGAGGCTAAAAGGTATACTTTTCGCCTCAGTTCCTATGCAACTGAGGATAAAAGGTAGACTTTTCGCCTCAGTTTCTATGCAACTGAAGCTAAAAGGTAGACTTTCCACCTTGGTTCCTATGTAACTGAGGATAAAAGGTAGACTTTTCGCCTCGGTTCCTATGCAACTGAGGCTAAAAGGTAGACTTTTCGCCTCAGTTCTTATGCAACTGAGGCTAAAAGGTAGACTTTTCACCTCGGTTCCTATACAACTGAGGCGAAAGACGAACTTTTAGCCTCAGTTCCTTAACAACCGAGGCTAAAAGACAGATTTAGCCTCCATTTTTTCAAATGAGGCTAAAAAATTGTGGCAAAAGGGCAAACTTTTAACCTTAGTTACTCACCAACCGAGTCAAAAGGGCAGACTTTTGGCCTCAGTTGCTCACAACAGAGGCAAAAGGGAAGACTTTTAGCCTCAGTTTCTCACCAACCGAGGTAAAAGGACAGATTTTAGCCTCAGTTTCTCAACAACCGAGGCAAAAAGGCAGACTTTTGGCCACAGTTGTTCACCAACCGAGGCAAAAGGGCAGACTTTTGGCCTTAGTTTGTCACCAACCAAGGCAAAAAGGCAGACTTTTAGCCTCAATTTCTCATCAACCGAGGCAAAAGGGCGGACTTTTGGCCTCAGTTCTCAACAACTGAGGCAAAAGGGCAAACTTTTAGCCTCAGTTGCTCACCAACCAAGGAAAAATGGCAGACTTTTAGCCTCAGTTGCTCACCAACCGAGGCAAAAGGGCAGACTTTTGGCCTTAATTGTTCACCAATCGAGGTAAAAGGGCAGACTTTTGGCTTCAGTTCTCAACAACCGAGGCAAAATGGCAGACTTTTAGCCTCAGTTGCTCACCAACCGAGGCAAAAAGGTAGACTTTTGGCCTCAATTGCTCACCAACCGAGGCAAAAGGGCAGACTTTTGGCCTCAGTTTCTCACCAACCGAGGCAATAGGGCAAAGTTTTGGCCTCAATTTCTCATCAACCGAGGTAAAAAGTGAATTTTTAACCTCAGTTCCTTTACAACTGAGGCTAAAAACCATATTTAGCCTCCTTTTTTTGAACCGAGGCTTAAAAATTGAGGCTAAAGGCCTACTTTCTTGTAGTGAAAACTTCTTGTCGAATACAAAAGTTTTGGATCAAGCTGATATTTGTGTGGTCTCTTCATCCAGATATTTGTTACTTTATCAACAGATTAGATGGCAAATAAACATTCTTTGTAGCCCACGTGAAGTTTTTAATGGTAGGGATTCATTCACTACTGTTTCCTATGATATGGTTCACATAAGAATTAGATGAGCTTCATTTTGGGGATTATGACCTAAAATGAGCTTTCAAAACGGTTGGTCGGTGTGAATTTAAGGCACACACGTCAGTTTGAGCCCCACAGCCAGGGGGTCTCACCTAATCCACTCCCACGGACGCTGATTTCCTGGTAAACATTCGGTAAGAAGTTCCCGCGCAAGGATGCTGGGTGGGGCCTAATGAATGTATGTGAGAAATTCATTCTGTCCATCCGTTTTTCGAGCTGATTTTAGGACGTGAGACTAAAAATGAGGTGTATACAAAACTCGTGGGTCACACGAGAGGAAAAATTGGGGAAAGAAATTCCCACCATTGAAACCTTCCTGGACTCCACCTTGATGTTTACATGCTATCCAAACAGTTTATAAGGGCATTCCAAATGGGATGAAGTGAAAACACATAAAATATAGCCTGATACAGAGCTTCTATGGCCATAAGAATGCTTCAATGATGCTCACTAAATGTCCACTATTTCCTCTCGTGTGGCCCACTTGAGTGTTGGATACATCTTTTTTTTTGGTCACACGTCATAAAATGAGCTCTTAAAACGGATGGACAGGGTGGATTTTGCACAAACAACTCGGTGGGCCCCACCCAGCATCCTTGCGAAGGAACTTCTACACCGGCAGGCCTTTGTCTTAACATTCTCTAGACGTGGTCCACTGATTGAATGGTCAGAACCTCTCACATGTGATACACATGGTCCCCTGTTGAAAATTATACAGATTAATATTATTTATGTATAATGTGGAAACCGAAAATAAAAAATTAGCTTGAATAAGGACAGGTTGAATCATGTCTAGGACTTGTCCTCAAAGCGTTATTTGCCCCTACTCAAGTGAATTGAGTATGCTAATAGGTTACAGCTAGGCAAACTATTTCTAGGATACGACGAGCCCGGTGTGGGTCTGCATTCAGCAAACACGAAGGCCTACCAAATGGAACTCTGTTACACAATCTGGCAGAAATACAAAAGAAAATTTCCAGAAGAAAAGCGAGAAAAAGAATATTTAATTTAGACCATTGCACTGGTCAGTTCTTCAGCCACTGGTTCAGTTGAACCGTTCTAGACCACACTGTTGGTCTGTTCTTCAAGCAAAGGCTCAGCCCTTACTGTCTTGCTGGAATCACTGGAGTATAAGAGAGGAGTAGTGGGCTGTCTCAGTTCGTATGGGTCTGTTGGAGTGGGTTGAGACATGGATTGGAAACCCATCCAGGCTCTCCTTTTATAGGCTATGGTGGCTGGGGGTTATGGTCCAAGAAAATAAATCCCATGACCATTTTCTAGCTGTTGGAAAAAACTAGCCGTTTTATGACCATTTTCTGACTGTTTTGCATGGGCCATTAAACTGCTGCATGCTAACTGTCGTGAGACAACAGCTAGCCGTTTTCTAGCTGTTGGGCTAGCCATGCAGCGGTTACGCTAGACCCTGCACTAATGGCACAACTGTTACAGTTTTTGCTGCAACAGCTCTTTTCAGCTCACCCGGATTAAAAAAAAGTTTCAATGGCTCGGCTATGGGTAGCCGTAGGAACCCCAGCCTCCAAGCACCAGCCGTCCGCTTGAAGGAAAAAGCGAGGGCATTTTTGACTTTTGGCAAGGCGTCCTTACACAGGGGAGTATTCTTGGAAGCTTAAAAAGAAGTGGGCTTAAAATGGTTGGTGGGCCATAAATGGGCCGTACAGTAGGAAATTTCTCCCTAAAAGGCATTCAGCTGTATCCCAAATGTCCCCACAATCAATATAGTTATCAACGGTCTTGGAAAGACCTAGGAAAATTGAAATTTTGAATAGAGCTGCTCATGAGGCCGCGCCGAGAATTTAAAAATCCGGCCGAAGCCAACCCCAGGCCCCGCCCGTTGACAGCGCTAATAATCAATTCATCCCAATGAAGGCTGTCATTGAGGACGCGGATTGCGTCCTACCCCAGGGATCTGTGGGGCCCACCGTAATTTAGGTGTTTTATCCACACTGTTCATCACTTTCGCAGATCATTTTAAAATATGATCCTATAAATGAAGCAGGTATAAGTGTTAAGTGGACCACAAAGTGGGGATTGAACTTCCACCATTAAAAACTTCTTGGGAGGTGGAGAAGCTTAGGATCAAGCTGATATTTGTGTTTTCAATTCATCCACGTCTACATGACCTTATGAATAGGTTAGATGGCAAAAAAACATCACGGTAGCCCTTATAAAGGTTTCAATGTTGGGTGTCATTGTCACTGCAGCTTCCTTTCATGTGGTCCACTGGAGCTGTGGACCTGCTTTGTTTTTTGGATCATACCTTAAAATGATCCAAGAAAAGCGATGAACGGCATGGATAAATTACTTACATCACAGTGGGCCCCACAGATCCCTGCTCGCCCGGATTAGGGTAGGACGCAATCCGCGTACTATCATTGAATAGGTTAGTTACAATGTCCATGTATCACATGCAGCCACATAAAGAGTTGCTTGAACTTCGTATGTTAGTCTAGCACCATTTAAAAATGGTGGTGACTCTTCAACTATTGGTGTCATAGTTGTACAGGAATCCAGACCGTCTGAAGCTTTGGTCCAACTTTGGATGTAGCATTACCCAAAAACTACACTTGAAAAAATAATTGTAACCCATTCAAATTTGGATCAGCCACTACTTACTCCTAGCCATCCATTTGGTAGCAATTAATTGAATGGTTAGGATTACTTGATTATTGTGATTTTTTAGCTATGATCCATTTTGGATGGTCTGGATAAGTGTAGATAAGTACCACTAGTGAGGAAGCTGAGTCACCACCATTTTAAAAAATACAAGAGTCTAGTCCAACTTACACGTTATCCTTTGTACTATCTTTCTTTTTCATCGCCTATGTGAGCATGAGCATTCAGTCCAACTCCCTTTTCTCAACCTAACACTGGAGGCTCTTTACAAGGAATAGGAGTGGTTATGGATTCCTGCAAGGTATACTATACACGTGGCATGAGTTTACAAATGATCCAAACCATCCATCAAATGGCCCCACCATGGATTTGGCCTCTGTATGATTAAACACACATCGTTAAAAAGTTCCTAGGGCCCACCATAATGTTTATTTTTATCAAACATATTAATAAAACCTATTAATAAGGTCATACAAATATGGATGAAGAGTAAAAAACAAACATTAATTTGATCCAAAACTTGTGTGGCCAATATGAAGTTTTTAATGGTTAATCACCACTGTTTCTTGTACTGTGTTCACCAGAGATTTGAATCTGCTTCATTTTTTATCTGATACCCGAAAGGATTTGAAAATAAATAAATGGACGACATGGATATACTATACATTAGGTAGGCCTCACCGTCAAGGCCGTACAGTGTTGGTGAGGCCAGCCCCACCTAATCCGCTCGCATTCTCCATCTAATTTTCTATATCATTTCAGGGTACGAGACAGAAAATGAGGTATATCCCAATCTCAAGTGGACCACATTACAAGAAACAGTGTTGAATGAACGTCAACTATTAAAAACTTTTTAGGGCCCGTAAAAGTTTTGGATAAGCTCATCTTTGTTTTATCCCTTCATCTAGGGTTGTATGACCTAATCAACAGATTGGATGTCAAATAAACAGTACAGTGGGCCTTAGGAGGATTTTAATGGTGGATATCCAATCACTATTGTTTTCCTGTGGTGTGGTCCACATGAGATTTATATCCCTCTCACGTTTGGGATCAGGCCCTAAAATTATCTATAAAAATGAATGAACGGCATGGATGAAACACATACATCATGGTGGGGCCCACAGAGCACCGACCATCAGCCACAGGGCTAGTGGCAGAGGGAGTAGCCAATCCGTTTCCACTGCTCGGATTAGGTGAGACCCGGGCCACCTCGACCGTGGCCCACTATGATGTATGTGACTACATCCATGCCGTTCATTCATATTTAAAGCTCAATTTAAGGCATGGTCCAAAAAATGAAGTAGTTTCAAATCTTAGGTGGACCATCGTACCAGAAACAGTGGTAATCAACCATTAAAAACTTCTTGTCGATTACAAAAGTTTTGGATCAAGCTGATATTTGTGTGGTCTCCTCATCCAGATATTTGTTACCTTATCAACAGATTAGATGGCAAATAAACATTCTTTTTAGCCCACGTGAAGTTTTTAATGGTAGGGATTCATTCACTATTGTTTCCCTATGATATGGTTGACATAAGATTTAGATAAGCTTCATTTTGGGGATTATAACCTAAAATGAGCTTTCAAAACGGTTGGTCGGTGTGAATTTAAGGCACACACGTCAGTTTGAGCCCCACAGTCAGGGGTCTCACCTAATCCACTCCCACGGACGCTGACTGGGGTCTCACCTAATCCACTCCCACGGACGCTGATTTCCTGGTAAACATTTAGTAAGAAGTTCTGCGCAAGCATGTTGGGTGGGGGTGGCTAGACCGAGTGAAAGATACCTCGTTTCAACACTGAGGTCTTGGCATCTGTTCCCTAGTGGGGGTGGCTAGCAGTGAAGCAAAATAAAAGAAGAAGAAGATGATGCTGGGTGGGGCCCACTGAATGAACGTGAGAAATTCATTCTGTCCATCCGGTGTTCGAGCTGATTTTAGGACGTGAGACTAAAAATGAGGTGTCAAAATTGAGGTGTATACAAAACTCAAGTGGGTCACACGAGAGGGAAAATTGGGGTAAGAAATTTCCACCGTCGAAACCTTCCAGGACTCCACCTTGATGTTTATATGCTATCCAAACCCTTTATAAGGGCATTCCAAATGGGATGAAGTGAAAACACATAAAATATAGCCTCCGGCCACATGGCATTCCTGCTTCAAATCCCCCTCAGCATTTCACATTGTATTGATGTGGGTTAGCCCTTTGTCCTAACATTCCCTAATCTTCTAATAATAGAGATGTGGTCCACCTATTGAATGGCGAGGATCTTGTTCCACATGGCATGCCTGCTTCAAATAGCTGCATGTAGGGGTGTACACGGGTCGGGCCGAGTTGAACTGGCCTCAGCCCGTTCAAGCCCGTTCAACAGCTACACATGGCCCAAACCCGACCGGGCATAGTCACCGGGCCAACATCTCCAGCTCGAATCGGGCCCGACACGAGTTCGGGCCAATTTCGAACCTTCGAGTTCGAGCCAATTTCGATCCCGAGTTCGGGCCAGTTTCGAACCTTACAACAAGTTCATGGGAAGGACTTTGGCAAGTAATTCGCGTCCCATTACAAGGCCCTCGATCAACGGTTTAGATAGTTGAACTATAGACTCTACAAAAAATCTAACTAGTCAGAACATTTACATACATTTGGCAAAGCATAAAATAAAATATTTTATACAAATTAAATACAATCATACACAGGTCGGGCCGGGCCGGGTCGGGTCGGGCCGGGGCGAGTCGGATTTCGGACCGAGTCGGGCCGAACTAGGAGGCATCCAAACTCGGCCTGAGCTCACTTTCGGGTCTAGAAAATTGACCTGTCTTGATCCGAACTTAGTTCCGGGTCAGGCCGAGTAGGGCTTTTTCGAGCCGGGTCGAGCGAGCTAACTAGGCTAGCCCGGTTTGTGTACACCCTTAACTGCATGGGTCTGTCTACCTCTTCAGTCTCCTTAAGCAGAACTGCCTCTGTGTGACTGACTCAGTACTCGAAGGGGCTCTATGGGGCCCACCGTGATGTATATGTTTTATCCACACCGTCCATCCATTTTAAAGCACGAATCCAAAAAGGAGACGGATCAAGGCTCAAGTGGACCACACCCATAGGAAGCAGTGGTGATAATGACGCCACCATTGAAACCTTTCTAGGTCCCCACCTTGATGTTTATTAGCCATCCAACCTGCTCATAGACTTAGATGAAGGAAAGCACAAATACCAACTTGATACAAAACTTGTGGCCCCAAAGAAGTTTTCAACGGTAGGCATTCAATCTCTACTATTTTCTGTGGTATGGTCCACTTGAGCTTTGGATCTGTCTTGTTTTTGGGTTAAGACCCTAAAATCATCTGGCAAAATGGATGGACCGCATGGATGGCTCACAGAGCTCCTGGCAGGGGATAGGACACCGTGTCCGTTTCAACATGGGTCAGCATTACAGGAAAGGCCACGGTGAAAATGGCTTTCAAGTCACTAGATTTGCCATTTCAGTGTGGCTCACCACCAAATGGTTGGGACCGCTGCCATCACATGCGTGCAAAAGATCCAGACCACCCAACACATGCATTATGTGACCATTACGTGGTGATTGGGCACACTTGAAGGTAGATCCAATCCATTCATTCTCTCCATGACCCACCATTTCAGTAAAAGGATACTAACTTCGGGCTTATACAAGCTCTTGTAGCCCACCACAACTGATAACGATAATTGTTAACTTCCAACTGTTTCCTCGTGATGTGGTTCACCTTATCTGTGTATGTGACTCATTCTTTGACCCATGGCCTTAAATTAAATTCTGAATCTAATGAACGAAGTGAATTCGAATACGTACCCCACGGTGGGCCCCACAACCCTTGACACATGACAATCCCAACCTCGTGGTTGTCATGTGCTAAGGGTTGTGGGGGCCAGCGTGGGGTACGTGTCAAATTTACTCCATCCATTTGATTGACCAAAGAATAAGTCATATCCACAGATAAGGTGGACTCCACAAGAAAATAGTTAGAAGTGAGGCTACAGAGAGCTCACATGACACTGAAATTAGTATCTTCCTATTGAAATGGCGGGTCACATTGAAAATGGTTTGAATTTGCCTTCAAATGGGGGCTTAATTACCACATGATGTATTGGGATGGGGCTACAAAGCTTCTCTCCAAGCAAAAGCAGGTATGGGCGGGGCTTATAAAGGTATGAACATTTTAGTCTTTTGTAAAAACCAAAAAGTTGTTGGAGACCAAATAAAAACGAGAAATGAAAATGAAGGCTATCTTCTCTTTGAACGTTCATACTTTAAAGCCATTTTGGTAAAAACCGCCCGGAAAAAACCAACAAGGTAAAAATTTACAAACAATTAAGGTCCATTTGGTAGACGCATAAATATATGATTTCATCTCATCCATACTATGCATATGTTGAGCTAGCTCATGTTAGGGTGTCTCCGAGGAAATTAGGCGAATCTAAGGTAAGAGTGGGCCAAAACACCAAAAAACATGGGCATTCATCGATAACCATTGAAACCCTTCTCCCTCTCCTCTCTCCATGTATCTGCACCCTTTCATTTGTCTTTGTTTTTCTCTTCCCTCTCTCTCCTTAATACATGAGGATCAGGGTTTTAAATAGCAGTAGTGTGTTGTGTGGTGTTCAACCCTCTATAGTGTTGCGTAAGTAAGCATTGCATGTAACATAAGCTAACACTGTACTTCTATTTTTAATATGAAAAGTTTTATATATGTGCGTGTGTGTGTGTGTGTGTGTGTGTGTGTGTGTGTGTGTGATAAACAGTAATATATATAAGATTATACATTTTTTAAGTATAAGCATATTAAAAAAAGTTATCATCATTTATCAAAAGTCAATCCACATATATAAACCAAGTCAAATCATCACATCTAACAACTTTCTAAACAAACCACTTTAATTAATAATGTCTAATTGAAACCACAAGTCAAGGTATGAAAAGAAATTAAAATCTCATAGGATAAGAGTATTAATAAGTGTGTGTGTGTGTGTGTGTGTGTGTGTGTGTGTGTGTAGTGCATGCTATATACGCATATGCTACAATATCACATGCTACATGTATGTTACGACCCAGTGGCATACACTACATGGAATTTATGCTATTAGCTAACATTAGGGATGCTATTCAAAACACTTATTATGGTTAACTAAATAGAGATGAACTCATTTAGGTGTTAGCCAAACAAGCCCTTAGTCATTAAAACAATTAAACCATGTCATATGAAAGAACATGAGAAAGGATTTCAGTTAGAACTGTACACAAACCGAGTTAGCTCGGTTAACTCACTCGACTCAAAAAAGCTCGATTCAACTTGGTTCGAAACTGAGTTCAAGCCAAGTTGAGCTGATTTTTGGAGCTAGAAAAAATTTCAAGCCGAGTTCGAGCTCAAATCGACTCAGATCGAACCTCAACTCGAATCAAACTCGAATTGAATCAGTTCGGTGACTCGATTACTTTGATATTGATGTTGCTCACCAAGTGTATGATGAAATGACTCAACGAAGTGTTGTTTCGAGTGCATACATTCTTCGCGGGATCAGCTAGTGGCGAGCAAGGTATGGATACGAAACAAACAAAACAAAAAAACTCTTACATGATAAAACTACTCTCGTATCTTGATTTTGATGTTGCCTACTGAATGTTTGATAAAATACTTGTAAATTGCTGTTGTTGTTTTGCATACTATGAGAAATTGAAGGTGCATGCCATGTATTTGAAAAAATGTCACACGAGCTCGAACTGGCCCGAGCTGCTGACTGAACTGAGCCGAGCTGGCGAGTCAGGCTTGAGGACCTAGATGAGCCGAGTTCAAGCTAGGGTCAGCTACTAGCTAAGCCAAGTCGAGCTGTGCCAAGCTCGACTCGTGTACAGCTCTAATTTCAGTACTTAGAAATGACATTTAGGTAATTAGGATAAAGCCGTGTTATTTTTCTTCGCCAAAAAAGACCTACCTTTTACAAATAATTATTCTCTCCTTTCCCACAATTTGCTATCGTATTGACAAAAATTTATCCTTTCCCACAATTTGCTATCATATTGACATATATATATATATATATATATATATATATATATATATATATATATATACACACATATAAAAAAAAAAAAATTTATTCTTTAGTTTTAGCAAGATTTTCCAATAATATCTCGACAAGAACATCAAAATCAATCTGAGAAATTGCCAAGAACAAGATTTCTCACTATGCTTGCAACCCACTTCCTCTCTCTCCACACGCATCCCACATGCCCGTTTCACTCCAGGTTCAAAAATCGATTTGAGTGTACCACATTGCTCACCACCATTACGGGGACGTATCAACCCATAGCACTCTGTTTCAGGCCCATGTCGGGCTGATACGCCATATTAGTATCAGGCAATACATACCGCTATTTTAGATGATACTTTAAAACTTGGTTTCACTAGTTTTATATACTTAGGTTATTTGTTTGTTCCCATTATATATGATTTCAAAACAAAAATACAAACATGCAACATGAATGATGATTCCGAGCATTGATCACATCACCTCTGCCATTGATTGGACAGGTTAGACTTCATATGGGTAGTCATCACATACCGTATGTATAGGGGCTGGTTGTATTATACACATGGAATTAGCAAACCTTTGTGCCCATGGAGTTTTTACAAGTGCAAATCTGTTTGATGGATTAACAGTTCTAGAGATTACAAAAGTTTTTATTAAAAAAAAAAGGGACATGAATTTACATATCTTTGCTCATATTTCGAACAAAGGGCACAAAGTTGTTCCAGTTCTCTACCCGAAAAATCTTATCATTCATCCGAAAGTAAGTAAAAGATCTTACAGTTTCTGCTTGTGGATGGTAACAGTTAGCTAGTATTTGGCATAATCCGGCCTGCAAGGAACAAGTTCAGCTATTAGAAATGGGAACCAAAATAACCCAACAGAAGGCTTGAGAAGAGTATATATCTGCAATCTTTGAAAAGTTCAAACTTGATTTAGCACTACAAACGCTATTGACTCAGGTCAAGTTAAAGGGGGAGCTATGCTTTCTTAAATAAAAGAAACTCAGAAGCAAAAATTGATCGAGCTTTTTCAATAAGAGAAATGCTCCAATGCTCTCAGAGCACTATAAGTTATAATTCTCCTAGTTGCTTCGGTTCACTGGGCAATCCAATCAACCAATCTGAACTGTAGTCCAAAACAAATTCATGTGCTCTCTCATGCAAAAATTGCATTGATGAGATGATCCAATCCATCCTCGATTTGCCTTTTTCTTTTTTTAACAGGCAACCTTTTTCCAAGCCATGGATGGCATGTTTATGATTGCCTCATTAAAGTCATTCTTTAGAATTATAAGCCATCCATGATGGGCCCTGAAAAATTGATGAATCAAATTACTAAGTGGGTCTACTTTTATGTAAACAATCTTGACCATCCATATGAAAGGCCATTGATCAAATACTTAATATTTTTTAAATCCATGTGATGTTTGCATGGTAGTCCATGAAATGTATGTCAGACCTAATGAACAGCCTGGATCAATGGATTAGACTAAGTGTTCCAATGCAACTACGAGCATTATAACTTACAGTGCCCTGAGAGAAATGGAGCATGTCTCTTTATTAAAAAAAAAAAAAAAAAAAAAAAAAAAAAAAACAAAACAAAAAAAAGAAAAAAAGACTATACAATTACAATCATCATCTTCATCATTATAGTCTTGTCCTATCTATTAATGGTCGCTATTCATGGTCAGCCTTACTAATTCTCTTTCACCTGCAATGATCAAGATTCGAAACAGGATTCTCATGATTGCTGGCAAAAGTTCAACAACTGGCTATGTATCTGACACCAACCCTCCAAACGGGCTAGGAACTGGCTGGTGGATTGCCACCAGGAAGAGTTCGGAGATTATATACAAGCATGTTAAGCACAAATGCTCAATTGAGTGCGTGACTGAGATTCAGGTCGACTAAGACTTGGGACTCTGCTCCTCATTGAGACAGAGCATTTTCCAAGTTTTGAGACCATAAAAGATGAACTCGGTGGAAAGAATTGTTTTAAATATCATATAATATTCATTGGGAGTACATTTACCATTGATGAATATGTGAAAGTTCATTGTTTGAAGTATCCCCGATATTATCCATATCTCCAACTCGGCGTACCGATAACATTGATAGTGATACCGATAACACAAGTAGTATCAGAAATTTCAGGTATCAATGACGTATAGCTAATGTATCGCTAATGTATCGCCAATATTTTCGACTAAGTAAATTTCAAGTGCCGTTTGTATTGCCAATGTATCAATATCACCAATATTTTCAATTGTGTAAATTCTAGATGTTGCTTGCGTCTCCAGTATATTGGCGATATTTCGATAATATCGCCAATGTATCGATATCACCAAAAATCTGTTTATTAAAAAAAAAAAATCCATTTCAAAATTTTTTTATGGGTGCATGGTTGTATGCAGTGTTCAATTTGTCAACAATAACATCGTGATATTACCGTTATTGCAACATGGGCAAATATTGAGACCACAATCTTTCGTTTCCTTTCTAGTTGTCGACGAAATATCATGTGTTGTTGATATTCTAAAATATGGATGGATGTTTGGATGAATGGAACATGTGGGATATATCAGCACTACCTGTGCGTTTTGTATCGCATAGGTGGGATACAATATATATCGTGGGATTTATCGACTGATATCGTCAATATTTAAAATATTGATCATGATAAAATCGGTATCGTATCGGCTGATACGGGCGCATCATATCCGTATCGGCTTGATACGATATACAATATGGGGTTGTATCAGCCGTGTCAGAATTGGTTGGACCGTATCAGTCTGTATCGGTGCCGATATAGGGCCGATACGCACATAAAATCCCAAATTTGAAATTTTTTTTTTTTTTTTAAAATTCACTCACGTCTCCTCTTCTTGTTTTCATTTAAAACATGGAAGAATCTAAAAACCTCATTTTAGGCTAGATATAGACCTATTTTGGAATCAAAACAAATTATTTGAATGGGATTCAACAAATTGAAGTGAAGTGGACCATTACAGGAAAAATCGGAAAGAATGGTAAACCTTCACTTTATTTTTTATATTTTTATCTTCTTTCTATTATATTTCCAATGTAATGGGACATTGTTCACCAAATCATTTTTAATTTGTGTTCAATTAGGGCCCATTTAGTTGACCTTCAACAAGTCAAATCAACAGACACCATTCTCATCAAAGAATGGTCCGATACACCATTGAATACATGGTCAAAATACATTTTTTTAAAAAAATTTGATAGATTCGTTGATATCTCATTTCCCCTATTTTTCTGATATTTTTTCATTTTTTTTTGCTTCAAAAAACAATTTTGACTCACACGGCCCTGATTCGATACGTTTATACTTGAAAGAGCAGGCAATGAACCCTGAATGCCATGCCTTTTAATCTTATAGATTTACTCTAGGTCTACATGTGAAACTAGAACATCACCCAAGAAAACAAAACAATGCTATACCTGATCAAATCTTTCAATTGCATTTCTTCCAGTCAAGTGTACTATTCTTTTCTTTGACACTTCCCTTATCTGGATCAGAAAAAGAAATTTGGAAAGGTGTGAAAATATGAAACTAGCAGAAGCATCGGAAAAATAAATATTCATCTTAAAGGAAGTACCATGAAGAATACTTGAAAAGGAACAATTTGTATTCACTGACAATTGGGATTAATTATCTCCAACTAAATTAGCTCCATCTTGGGTGAGTGTATTAGATTTTATTTTATTTTTCTTTGTTTTTTTTTTTGTTGTTTTTTTTTTTTTTTTTAATTTTACTTTTTGAAAGATTGAGTGCATGCATTAGATGAAACTCGCATATATGGAGAAATAGATCTATACAAGAGCATGTCACATGAAAAATGCTATGCATTGGAGTTTCCAAAAGACTGGCAGGATTTGAATTTTTTAGCACAGTGGTAGCATCTCTAAGAATTCCAAGACATGAAAAAAAAAAAAAAAAAAGTAGAAGAAGAAGAAGAAAAAAAAGAGCCACTTATGAAGAATAAAGAAATATTTGTAGCATTTCCAAAAGATAGTCTCTAGCAAATAGGAGACCATACACTAAAGAGGAAGCCTCAAGACATGATCTTTGCAACTCCCCAGTGCAAATTGCTCTTTGTGGAATGAAAGGAGTTGTTGAAAACATTATCCTACGGATCTAGTCTCTTAGCATCTACACAATCTATTGAAGCTGATATCAGATTTTGAAGCTAAAGTTTGAGAATCTACGAGGTCAAAATGTGAATCCAGCAATACACACACACTGTTAAGAATTTCATTGTTTGGCAAATCAATCACAATAAACAATGAAGACCCTCATTCATTGACAATTACCTCTTTATCCAAGTCACATGATGATATCAAATTGTAGTGGCAGCAGTCCACTAAATCATCCTTCAGGCAAATTCAAGCAGTGTCAACGCAACATTTGCAGTTTGTCACATCGTGCTGGAATATATACATGATTATTGTTCAATTTACATATGAATATTATTATTATAAATATTCCACATATAGTATTACATTATGGAGAATGTAATATTTCTGAGTTTGTCACATCATGCTGGAATTTATTTCAAGTTTGGTTGTGTAAAACAATTTCGCTTTATCCAAATCAGGATTGCTTGGCTAGCAGGTAGCTCCAATATGGTGTACGGAGACGGGTATGCAATACACTACTTCCGCCACTGGGTGTTAAGCGGTGACTATGATCATTTGGGTCACTCTGGTACAAGCCGCTAATGCAGTTTAGCAATATATACATAATTATAGTTCAATTTACATATGAATTGATGAATGTTATTATTATAAATATTCCACATATAGTATTACATTATGGAAAATCTTCACATGCTATAAAAGGGAAGCCATAAGGCCCAAAAGGATGTTGGGGGAGGTAGTAACAAATGACTTGGTGACCTGTGGTGTATATTGAGGATATGGTCCTCGATAGAGTGGAATTGCAGAACAGGATTCATGTAGCTGACCCCAAGTAGCTGGGATAAGGCTTAGAAGATGACGATGTTTGCATGTGGTCAACCCTACCACAACTGTGGTTGGTCGGGTTAAATTACGTGAGACCACCGCATGTGTTATAGATATCCCCCCCTGGTCCATCAGTTGCATCCCACCCTTTGAGGGCCGGAGCCCAAAAATCATCCTGTCCATGACCAAGGTGGGCCACAACACGGAAAAAATGGGCATTGAATGCACACTATTGGTTGAGTGGGCCCAAAATGATGTTATACGAAATCCAACCCGTTCGTTGTATGCAGCCCACCTCGATGAAGGGACTGACTAAAAACAGGTCATTCCAAATCTCAGGTGGGGCCAAAACACAAAACGTGATTTTAGAGGTTTTAGGCATAATTTTACTGTTTCCTGTGGTGTGGCCCACTTGAGTTTGGGATCCGGCTGATCTTTGTGATGGCCTGCATCTGATGCATGGTTGCATGGTTCAAATGGGGGACACACATCACAGTGGGTCCCACGGCACTGAGCTGTACTGTACAGTTGACCTCATGGGATTATTTCCCAAAACACCATATTTCTACATTTTAAATATGTACTTAAATTACAACTTAATTAACATTAAGTGTATAGAAACATAATTCCAGTACAGTCGACCACATGGGATTATTTCCCAAACACCATATTTCTACATTTTAAATATATACTTATATTACAACTTAATCAACATTAACTGTATAGAAACATAATTCCATGTCACAAGAAATAGTTACTGTGATTGCAAATGACCCATAATCCAGATTGAGCATTTTGCATTGAAAAAAGTAGGGGGTTAATGATACAGTTAAAGTTTATCCAAATGCAAACACACCAACCCCATAGTAATGGTAAATAAGATTCTAAGAATTTTAAAGGCAACATATAGAAGTCATTAAAAGATAAGAGACAGTAACATAAAGAGGGAAGCAGTTCTAACCAGTTGGAGCAGAGAATTTACCTGCTGAAGTAGACCCTCCGGGCTGCAAAGATAGGTTGACGGGACTTCACTGTCATGCATTTCTAAGCAGCTACATGCACAAGTTGGTTTGAAAAGAAAAAGAAGGAGAATAAAGAAAGAAAAGAAAAAATCAGCATTTTTAGTTGGTTTGAAATTGAGACAATGTTTGCTAACTGTAAAAACCAGCATCTACACACCCACCTACATGCCACTACAAATGATAGTGCTGGTACATTAATGCAGGGGCATTTTCACACTGGGCTCGAGTGGGGTCGCCTGTTGGATGCAGGGGCACACTCGGGGTGGGCGGCTCATGTGATTTGGGGCCCACGAAGGGGGTTCAGCCGAGGTCCTAAAAACCCATGAGATGTGGGGCATGGGCTATGAGATAAAGGGATTAATTCGTCATACTCTAACAGTTCGAGCTTTTAGAGCAACTGGTTAATTGTCCTGCATCAAATTGGTATCAGAGCGGGAGGTCTCATGTTCGAGACTCCTCATCGGGGGTGATTAATGCAGGGGTGTTTTCACACTGGGCTCGAGTGGGGTTGCCTGTTAGATGCAGGGGCACACTCAGGGTGGGTGACACATGCGATTTGGGGCCGACGGGGGAGGTCTCGTGTTCAAGACTCCTTACCAGGAGTGATTAATGCGCATTTCACACCGGGCTCGAGTGGGGTAGCCTGTGGAATGCGGGGACACACTCGGGGTGGGCGGCCCATGTGATTTGGGGCCCACAAAGGAGGTTCGGCCGAGGTCCTAACCCATGGGATGTGGGGCTTGGGCTGTGAGATAAAGGGATTAATTCGCCATACTCTAACAGTTCGAGCTTTTAGAGCAAGTGGTTAATTGTCCTGCATCATACATGCAGGGTTTTAAATATCAGTATCACAGGTTGTATCCGCCCCCCAACTTTCCAAAGCAATAGTTGTTGATATGGCCCACATCGGCATGTATCAGCCCTCGTATCAAACGTCAGGGAAGGCCTATGGGGGTACAACACTGAGAATACAGCTATAGTGTATCAGATATTTAAAACCATGGACTCTATAGTATCGGATTTTTAAAACTATGAATACATGTACGTCACTTCCAAGCCATGCATCAGGTGGAACCCACAGTATAGATACCCTTGAGAAGAAATCAGGTGGGTCCAATCATCAGGTAAGCATAAAGTGCATGGATAGAATAACTGGTTGAGAACACTCACCAGAAGTTCCCATTCAACATGCATGTGTGGCCAACCTGCCGATTGGAGCAGCCTGATTTTTGGCCAGGGAATCTAGACATTGGAACCAACCAGACACAGCTTGGATTTAGCACAGATGTGCGACACTAGCACATGTAGAAGCACATAAGTAGTGGAAGATCGCTGCTTGAATTTGCTAACCCTTAAAGAAACACCAATTTCTACCACATATTGAAGTCCAATGAAAAGCGAAAAGCAAACCATCTTATCACTATGTAGACTAGACATATGAGGAAGAACCTTCTACAATAAGAAACTTACGAAATGTCTAAAGCAGCTCCATGTCTAGATAACACTGAAGCCAGGGGATCATAACCATCCCTCAAAGCAGTGTTATAATAACCCGCTGTGAGTTCAGCTGCATGTGAATCTGTCTGGTACCACCAATATATTCCACCAATTTTTGCCACCAGTAAAACAGAGTCAGATCTGTCTTGTTGATATGTTTTCAGCATATTAGCAGCCTTAGCAAGAATGGCATCTGCATGATGGATGAGCCTTCCACTGTACCACTCCTGCAAAAAAGGCAAACATTCATTATGTTTCCATACTAGGCCTGCAACTTGGGTTTGGGACAGCCCGAACCCAATTGACCCAACCTGAGCTCACATCATGTTGGGTAGGGTTGTCAAGGTCCACGGGTCGAGTTTGGGTTGGAAAACACCAACCCTCGTGAAATCGGGTTGGCTTTGGATTTGGTTGGGTTAGGTTGGGTTGGGAATAATTACATGCATATGAGTCAGGTTGGGTTGAGAATAAAGGAATTTGGGTTGGGTTCAGATTGGGCACCTCGGGTTGGAATTCAGGAGTTCAGGCTGGGCTCGGGTTGACCCTCAACCCAACCCAAGCCACCTGAGATGCACCTTTATACCATACTAACTGTAGCATGTGATGCAACTGCATGCAAATTGCTACTACAGATTTTGTTATGGTGAAAATATAGTCCTACCAAGCAGACACTTGGCCAAGAAATTGTACATGGGGTCTGTCTTTTGGCGATCCAAATCATTCATACGATAGATCAAAGATACCCAAAAATCTCTCCTGATGGATTATCATAACGCTCCAATTGGGTGACCATTAACTGTGCATCGTTGATTATAATTCTCCATTTTCATCAGATATTTACTGTTTTTTGACAGGGGAGATAAAGGGAATAGGCCATGAAAGAGTGTGGCCCCTGGAAATGAACAGACAAGCCCCGCCTGAGTCATTACATAAGATACATAAAAGATGGCATTTCTTTGGCCGAGCATCATATAGTACCTATCCGTTATGAGTTATAGCCTTTAGTTGTTAATTCAACAGAAGACCACTTTCAATCTTTTCGAACATCATTGACTTGTATTCCGTTAGATCCAAAGAAAAAGCCAGCAAATAGAAGACAAGTTGCCAATACACGTCTTTAGTGCTGATGCGGTGAAAAGCCAATGCACACAAATATCATATGGAGGATGGTTATGCGGTACGCACTAGAAAAAAACTGCCATAATCAGAGAGAAAGCTTTCTTCTCCTTCTCCAAAGAAAGGGACTCCAGATGGACAACTGTTGTAACACCCAGCATTCTGTGGACACTTGTTTCCCCACTCAGGTTTTCCTGCCTGGCAAGCAGCAATCTTCAAGTCCTCCATCCTGATGAGGAATGCAACTTGTCGCAATAGGATTCATATAATTTTTACAAAAAGATTAATAGAACATACATGTATTTATCGTAGCACTGGAATTCACCAATTCCAGGGAAACTCCATCTGCCATCGTTGAATGGATGAGCTGGATACCTGCAGCCCAATGCCCGTGAGAAGAAATGCTGCAAAGAGTTCAAAGCTAACAGATTTTTGTTGAGAGTTCATGTTGTTGAAACAAAGTATCGTGAATAGTTGTATAGAGAGGTCATGCACATCGCTAGTTCTCAACATTCGGGGCGAGTTTGGAAAATGTTATTTCATCACAAACATCAGTGCGAACCCACTAGAAAACAGGTTATTGCTTACCTGTCGCCCATGGACACAACATTACAGCAATGAAGAAATATCGAAGTGCATTTTTGCGATGGATACCAAACATACCCTAAATCAAATCATAGTACAGCTTAGTTATTCAAAACAACCCAGTAACAACTCAATCTGTTTTCTCCTGATAAACTAGCCCTTCCTAACAACTGTAGTAACTCGCATAGAAAATGTAGAAACCTAAGGAACAGAAGCCATTCAGCATGTTTATGAAGGAACTTTACCATGTTACTCTCATCCTAGAAGGGCTAATTTATGTTCTTTTGTGTTTGGCTTTGAGTGTCCACCAAATGGGACGCACTACAACCAAATCAAGGCTGAGATAGAACTTGTGTGCTAAAGAACGTCAGAAAATGCTATGCACTTTATGTGTCCACCCAAACATCAAGACATTGAGTTGGCTTGCAATGATTTGGCAGGACACCAAAAACTACCTTAACTCTTGAGTGCAGTTACTCAACATATGACCTGATGCAGCTGGTGAAACTTTTAGTAAATTCACACCGAACCATAGTATTCAACATCGCTCCAAATATGCTCCGGATGGTGAATTGTCCGACATGAAAGGAACCTAAGGTGAGTTTTGTCTTCGGAACCTGTTGGGTAGTTGGAGATGAAATTACCATGCAAGGAACATTTACGGCAAAAGTGTAATTATGACACCACCTATTTTTTCACTTCCTCTATCTTGTAGTGTTTAAAGGGGGAAATCGCCAACACGAAAAAGATATTCTGAGCTTTTACTGGTAAGGTTGGCTGGATAAAGGGCAAGAAATAATACAAAAAGTGTAATCATTGCGCATACAGAGAATTTTCTTGAACAGTATATTTTGTATCCTAGGACCAAACAGACCCTAAGGTAGTGCAGTCGAGAGCCAGTAAACACGGTTATATGCTTTACACCCTTAGCATGAATGGTTCTCCCAGCCCACAAATCTCAAGAATAACCTACTCCAAACGAAGTTAGAAATCTTGTTCTCAGCTATTCCTCAACACAGGAATTTATCATGAGATTTTCAAATATTGGTTTTTCTCAAGACATTAGGGAAGATCTCACAGAAAACATGACAATTAAAAAGGGAGAAAAACAAATAAATTAGAGATATGTGAATATCATGATTATATCACGATACTTCCAAACTGTGAACAATAAACTCAAAAGGAGTGATATTTTACTGATTTTTTCATTCTTTCAAACATGCCATGCGACATTTCCATTATCCACTAGTTGTCAGTTTTCACTAGGCATATATGACAGTCTTTTATCATGCGCATCTCCTCTAAGGGTTGTTGATTGAGAGAGATGCTTTAAATGTGAATAACAAACAAGGTTGCCTTTGACATCTCTAGTTTTGAGTTCATATAGATCTTGAAGACTCAAGACCCATCTGTTCACTATAGGTGCCCACATCCATAGAGAATCTAACATCCATGGTGTGCCGTAACAGCCGTTACGTAAAGGTAACAGTGGCAGCCATTACGTAAAGGTAACTGTGGCAACCGTTACACATTACGGGGTGTAACAGCCGTTATGGAGAAAATGATCCATAAAGGCTATTACTTGGCAGATATAGGTTTTTCTTTTTTCTTTTTCTTTTTTTTTTCCCATTAAAAAAGGAGACTGTAACGGCCGTTACAGCCTGTATCATGAAAGTAACGGTGGAAGCCGTTATGGCCACTGTTACCGTTACGGAATACCTTGCTAACATCCCTATTTCATTCCTAAACTAGAACTATTCTCATTCTTGTAGATTAACAAATGGGTTGAAAGAAATACCTTAGCTCCCCAGAAGGACCAAGACCAATGCTTACTTCTTCAATGATACTTCCTAAAAGTGATCCAAACTTGGATATGAAACTGAACATAAAATCGTCATAGCATTGGAGGGCAGTCCGGCCACAGAACAAAGGAACTTGGTCCACACCCAATGTAAGATAATCATCATTTGAGAATCCATTTTGATCTCGGTAATAAATATCTCTATTAAGACGACCAATCTGAAAAGAAAAACAAAATATTAGTAGGTATTTTTCTAGTATGGAACAATGAATTTAACTAAAATCAAAGGTCCAAGACGTTGCCTCCACTCCAGTAAATCTATTCAACTGATGTTTGCAAAAGTAGTTGAACAAAGCTCTTACCTCAACAACCCACAGTGGAAGACTCACATAGCCCTTCGCATTAGATGATGATCGCATGCTAGCATGGAAAGATAATGCAACATGTAACTTCAAACCAGACTCAGATATTAGCTTAAAGAGCTCTTCATACAGTAACCAGTTATATGCGAAAGGCGAAGACCGCTCTACTAGTCCCCACCAAACCTCAACCGCAATTCCATGAACACCTGCCAACTTGAGTGCTTTTAAAGACATAGTTAAGGCCTTGATTCTGAAACAACAAACGAGTGACATACAGGGAGTTTCTATGTCAAAAACGAAAACCCAAGAATGCTAACTGATACACATGTTCAAAGGGCCAAAACAAAAAAAAAAAAAAAAAAAAAAAAAAAAAAAAACAAAAAAAAAAAAAAAAAAAAACAAAAAAGAAAAAGAACAAGAACTGGCAACGCCCACTAGTTTTCACATTTCTTCAAAGATCTAGATCAAAAGGGAACATGTCATAGACATGAAAATTTGGTCGGAGTAGAATATGTAACACCAGAAGTCAAGGATAAGAAGTGGTTACCTTCTAATCTTTGGAACCCCAGCAGTATCAATGCCGAATGCATCAACTGGCATCATCACGAAGAGTGGGACACTCCTTTGTTTTGAAGATTTCAATATCGTTGATCTGGATTTCTCATGGTAAACCGCGCTGCAGAGCATAAAATTCATCAAATAAAAGCTAAAGATTGGCGAATCAAAATTTATAGAAGTCAAGCATTGAGAGTGGTCTGATGCAATTGGCTTTAAATTTTGAAACACGTGTTGTACAGGATGCCTTGGATTCTGCCAATCTGAGAGTGCAAATAAGGACACTTTCGGTTCAACCGGTATCCCATCGGTCCGACCGAATTAGTGGGTGAATCTTAGATTGCTCACTGTGAAGATTTGCACATTTTCAATTCGACCCAAATGTGTGAGTCGGTTTGGTTCGGTGCAACCAACGGGTTATGTGATTTTGCGGAATCAAGGTATTTAAGTCCAATTGCAATTAGGGCTTAAGTGAATACAAGTGTTTTCTCTCTAAGGGCAAGGGTGTTGTGAGGTGAGAGGGTTTTAGACGCTTGTAAGGGCTTGGAAAGAGATTTTCTCAAGGAAGTTTTCCTAGGGTTGCGCATCGCAAGGGGAGATCGGGTGCTTCTGTAATCGAAAAAGGTGAGTAGTGTAAACTCTAAGGTTTTGATTATAGTGGATCCATGTCGCTTTGTGCTGTGGTTTTTCCCCACAAGGGTCTTTCCACATAAATATTGTTTTGTTTTGTGTTTGCTTGCTTGATTGTTTTTGGTTATTCTGCTTATTGTGATTGTTTTATCTTCGTCGAACATGCTTCTACAAAGCGCATGAATTAGAGGTGGTATTAGATCCGAATTTCTAATACCTAGGGTTGCTAGAACTCCAACAAAGTGCTATTAGAGCGTTGGGTTTAAGGACGTTCCGAAATTCAACGAAGATGTTAGGGTCGAAGTTTGATATACAAAAATTCAAAAGGAATAACAATTTTAGTTTGTGGCAGCGGAAGGTTAAGGATATTCTAGTATCACAAGGGTTGAGCACGTCGTTGTTGGAGACTAAACTGGAGGAAGATGTCAGATGATGACTGGAGCCAACTCGGGGAGAAGACTATGAGCACCATCCGTTTATGTCTATCGGATGAAGTCATGTACAACGTTCTGGATGAGAAATCTCCCCTAGATATGTGGAAGAAATTAGAAGATCTATACATGGCAAAGTCCCTCAATAATAAGTTGCTTGTGAAGAAACAACTTTCCAGGCTATGGATGAAGTATCCAATCTCATGTAGCACATGAACTCGTTTACGAAGGTATATAGCGAGTTGTTAAGGCTCGGAGTGACGATCGAGGATGAAGACAAAGCAGTGTTACTTCTAGTATCGCTTCCCACATCATATGACCATCTCATCACTACTCTGTTGTATGGGAAGAATACAGTGAAATTGGAAGAAATTAATGCGGCTCTCGTTTCCAACAAGGTGAGGAATAAGTGAAGCGATGAGGACTCTCAAGCGGAAAAGTTAGTTGTGAAAGGGGGTCATAGACATGAGAGATCCGTGAAGCGATCTCGATCTGACAGAAAGAAAAAGTCTAGATCGAAATTAACGACTACGGACGGATGCTTCTATTGTGGCATAAAGGGGCACTTCAAGAGAGACTGCCGTAAACGAAAGGATGAGCTAGAAAGCAAAGGTAAAAAGAACACAGGTGAATCGGCTAGCATAGAGAAAGAGAGCTCAGAAGGAGACTTCATCTAAGTCTCTTCAAGTACAAGTCATCTCTCAGATACATGGATACTTGATTCAGGATATTTCTATAATATGTGTCTCGATAGGACTTGGTTCGTTCCTATGAGTCCTATGATGATGGAAGTGTTCTAATGGAGAATGACACAACATGCAAGACCATCGGAATAGGGACCATCAAGGTAAGGATGTTTGATGGAGTCATACAGACTCTAGGTAATGTCAGGCATGTCCTGGATCTGAAGAAAAAATTGATATCCTTGGAGGTTTTAGATACAAACGGGTTCACATTCATCGCATCTAGTAGTATAATCAAGGTGACCAGAGGTGCAATGGTGTTAATGAAGAAACATAAGACAGGAAATCTGTACAAGTTGGTTGAGAGCACAATTATATTGAGGCTGCTACCACCTCACATGCAGAATCCAGTACAAATGACACTAACTGTGGCATTGCGGCTGAGGTATGTGACCGAGAGGGGCATGATGGAACTGCATAAACGGAAACAGTTGAAGAGAGTTAAGGCGTGCAAGGTGGATTTCTGTGAGCATTGCATTTATGAGTAGTGTAGGATAAGGTTTAAGACTGTTACACATACTAGCAGCGAGGTGCTCGATTATATTCATTCCGATGTCTGGGAGGCTAATGATAGTACCGTATAAGGGAGGAACACGATACTTTGTAAGCTTCATACACAATTACTCGAGGAAGGTTTGGGTCTACTTCTTAAAGCACAAGTCCGAGGTGTTCGCTAAATTCAATTAATAGAAGGTCGAAGTAGATAAGCAAATCAGGAGACAGGTTAAGTGTCTCAAGTCAGATAACTATACGAAGTATAGAGAGGCGGGATTCATAGAATTGTACAATGAATAGGGCATCACAAGGCACTTCTCAACTCTAGGGACCCCACAACAAAACGAGGTGGCGAAGAGGATGAACAGAACTCTATTGGAGAGGGCGAAAAGTATGTGGTTGCATGTGGGGTTTCCTAAAAGCTTCTACGCAGAAGCGGCTAACATGGCATGCTATATTGTAAATCGGTCACCATCTACAGGCAAGGACATCAATTACTCAGGATTAAGGATCTTTGGGTGTCTAGCATATGTCCATGTGCAGAGTGGACAAGGACAAAGTTAGATCCCAAATCTAGAAAGTGCATCTTTGTAGGTTATGAGAAAGGTGTTAAGGTTTACAAGCTTTGGGATACAGTTTCTTAGAAGGTGGTCATTAACAGAGATGTCATCTTCAACAAGGCATCGATGTTGAAGACCAACAAGGCCGTTGCAGGGAAGTTAGAAACACATGGTGATGCAGAGAGATTATCGATGTAGGTGGAGCTAGTTGAGTCGATTACCGGATGTGAAATTCAACAGGTGCAAGAAACTGATCAAAACAATCAACAAGATATCCAGAAAAGTAGAGGTAGGCATCGAGTCGAGTCGAACCGAATTGGGTCCAACTCGACTCGATCCGATTTTTTCAAGTACCTAACCCAAACTGATCCGATCCGAGACCGAGTCCAGCAGGGCTGACTTGATCCGATCTGATTCCTTGCTGGCCTGACCCAAACCGAGTCCGACTCGGTCAGGGAAACTGAGTCGGATCGGGTTGGGTACGTTTCGAATCGAATCTTCTGTTTTAATTTTTTTTTTTTTTTTTTAAATCAAAAAATATGAAAAAAAATTCCCAAAAATTGTCAATAAAAAAAAAATAAAATTAAGGGTAACTTTCCTAAGTTATTAAATAACTAATTTTACATATATTTAAAATATATTTGAGAGAAATAAAATCAATTAAAAGCAATTAAAATATATTTATAAACATTCAATTAAATAACAAGTGCTTGAATCTTTATTTTTCAACATCCAAGAGAGGGAATGTAGGGGGGAGAGAGAGAGAGAGAGAGAGAAACCGGCCTAGATTCGGATCGAGATGGGTTGATATACAAGAAGCACAATCGAGCTTGAAAATACACAGGAAAAAAATTGGAACTTACCTGATGAATGGAGGATGAACGGGGAAGATGGGTTGCTGGGCTGCTGAGTGGCCTGGATTCGGATCGAGATCGATGCGGCACTGGGTAGGGTTAGGGATTTAGGGTTCAAGTAGAAAAGAAGGGTAAATGTTTTTTTAAAGATACTTTATAGTACCTGAATCCGGATCGGATCCGATCGGATCAGATTCCAAATCAGATCGAATTGGATTGGCTACTGACCCGAACTCGATCCGTTTTACGGTCGGAACTGAGTGGGTCTACTCGATCCGACCCAACTCTGGCTGTCGGTTCGGGTTGGATTGGATCCGACCAGTTCAATCAAGTAGCTAGAAACAGGGAGAAGAACCATTAGAGCCCCGATTTGATATGGGTTCGAGGACGTGGTTTCTTTCGCATTGTTCACAGGAAGTGGAGATCCCTCCACCTTTCAAGAGGCAAAATCTGGAAAAGATTGTGACAAGTGGATGTCGGCCATGGTATAGGAGAAGGAATCTCTACACGAAAATCAAATATAAGAGTTGATGGAACTTCCAAAATGTCATAGGGCTATAGGGTGTAAATGGGTATTCAAGAAGAATGAAGCATTAACAGAAAAAGATGGTGAAAAATTCAAGACACGGCTTGTAGCAAAGGGGTACTTAGAGAGAGAATGAGTAGATTACAATGAAGTTCTCTCCAGTCGAAACATCAATCAGGTTGCTACTAGCTATGGTAGCGAATTCCAATTTGGAATTGGAGCAGCTCAATATAAAGATAGCATTCCTTCATGGGAACTTGGAAGAAGTCATTTACATGAGGTAACCTGAAGGATTCGAGGAGCTTGGTAAGGAAGGCCACGTGTGTAGGCTGAGGAAATCATTGTATGGGTTTAAGCAGTCTCTGAGGTAGTGGTACAAGTGGTTAGATTCCTACATTGTGGAGATTGGTTATATCAAATGTGAGTATGATTGTTGTGTATATTATAGGGTGCTCAAGCATGGGTTCTACATTCTACTAATGCTTTGCATTGATGATATGTTGATTGCTACAAAGGACAAGAAGGAGATACTCTTGCTTAAGTCTATGTTAAGCAACGAGTTTGACATGAAGGATCTAGGCGTTGCTAAGAAGACCATAGGCATGGCGATTCACAGAGAAAGAGAATCTGTGAAGCTGTGGTTGTCTTAGAAGGGATATGTGCAAAAGGTGCTAGAAAGGTTCCACATGGAAATTGCTAAGCCGGTTAGCACGCTTCTAGCAAGTCACTTTAAGTTGTCAGTCAGGTCGTGTCCGAGTACAAAAGAGCATATTTCAAATATGTCACGGGTGTTGTACGCGAGTGTAGTGGGGAGTCTCATATATGCAATAATTTGCATGAGACCAGATATCTCACAGGAAGTTAGTGTGGTCAGCAGATATATGGCGAATCTAGGAAAAGAACATTAGAATGTTGTTAAATAGATTCTAAGGTATCTTAGGGGCAAGGTCAACACTAGGATCATGTTTGGGGAACATAGAGCTTCAAGTGGAGTTGTAGGCTACGTGGATTCAGATTATGCAGGTGATCTGGACAATAGGTGGTTCATTACGGGATACATTTTCACATTAGCAGGTGGACCGATATATTAGAGATCTACGCTGCAATCTATGATAGTCTACAACTGAGACAGAATATACGGCTGCGACAGAGGCATCAAAGGAAGCATTATGGTTGAAATGTCTGATAGAAGAACTCGGGTTGAAGCAAGAGGCGATTCGGTTGCATTATGATAGTCAAAGTGTCATCCGTCTAGCGATGAATCAGTCAAGAGAGATTCAGTTTTAAAAGATTCACATGGACGAGAATGTCGTGGACATGTTGACGAAGCCAGTGACCACAGAGAAGTTCAAGTGTTACTTGGGATTGATCAATCTCTCCAACCATTGATGAGATTGGGCACCCTTGCACAAGGGTGTGGATGGAGCTGCGTTCCAGGTGGAGGTTGCACGAGAGATCTTTAAGGTGATTTGGTATAATGCAAGTCAATGTGAAGATTGTTATGCGGGATGCCTTGGATTCTGCCAATCTGAGAATGCAGAGAAGGCCACTTTCGGTTCGACCAGTATTCCATCAGTTTGACCAAATTAGTGGGTGAATCTCAAATTGCTCGCTATGAAGATTTGCACATTTTCGATTCGACCAAAATGTGTGAGTCGGTTTGATTTAGTTCGACTGAAGGTCCCATTCGGTCAAAACGATGGGTTACACAATTTTGCGGAATCAGGGTATTTAAGTCCGATTGCGATTGGGGCTTAAGTGAATCCGAGTGTTTTCTCTCTAAGGGCAAGGATTTTCCCAGGTGAGAGGGTTCTAGACACTTATAAGGGCTTGAGAATATCTATTCTCAAGGGGCTAGGGTTTTCCTAGGGTTGCGCTTCACAAGGGGAGATCGAGTGCTTCTATAATTGAAGAAGGTGAGTAGTGTAAACCCTAAAGTTTTATAATCTTTGTCGCATTGTGCTATTATTTTTTTTCCCGCAAGGGTTTTTCCATGTAAATATCATTGTGTTCCGTGTTTGCTTGCTTGATTGTTTTGGTTATTCTATTTATTGTGATTGTTCTATTTTCGTTAAATGTGCTTCCGCAAAGCGCACGAATTAAAAGTGGTATTAGATCCAAATGGATTTTCTCAAAGGGGCTAGGGTTTTCCTAGGGTTGTGCATCACAAGGGGAAATCGAGTGCTTCTATAATTGAAGAAGATGAGTGGTGTAAACTCTAAAGTTTTATAATCTTTGTCGCATTGTGTTATTGTTTTTTTCTCGCAAGGGTTTTTCCACGTAAATATCGTTGTGTTCTGTGTTTGCTTGCTTGATTGTTTTGGTTATTCTATTTATTGTGATTGTTCTATCTTCATTGAATGTGCTTCCGCAAAGCGCGCGGATTAGAAGTGGTATTAGATCCGAATTTTTAATACCTAGGGTTGATCTAGGTTTGTTGTAGCTCGGGATTACGTCATGGTGGTGTGAGATAAGAACCGGAACTCCAACAGCATGCATTACTAGTGATGAATGATCGTGTGAGATAGCCACAATAACTATCGCTATGTGTTGAAATCACCAACAGTTAGCTGATTCTTATGGGATCAGGTGTGGGTCCCATGACTTGTTAGGGTAGGCTCCATATCTAGTTAGTGTGGGTTTGAAGGCTCTCAAGGTGAAAGTGGAAGTTACCATGATACGTTCTTCAAATATAGACACGGTTAGTATTGTGCTGATGGAGATGATGACAGGTTTGAACCAACGTGGATCTCCATGTGCTATTGCCATTCATTCCTCTCATGGCTGAATTCATGGTGTCAGTTTTTTTTTTTTTTTTGGGGAAGATTCATGGTGTCAAGACTTAGTTATAAGACAACCAAAAACCCATCTATCTGAACCTCAGCTTGTGTGACCATCCCAAACTTCTTTTTTCAATTTGTTAAATTTGTTAAGAATTTTACCTAACTTCAATTATTTTTCTGATTTTTCAAATTTCCAGATTCCTTTTTTTATTGAATTCGGATTCCTGGCTCGACCATTTTGAACGAGTTGCATTGGTCTCAGCAACACAAGTATGCAACCCAGCAGCAGTCCCAAATAGGTGAGGGACTGAAACAGAGATTTGAAATCGTGTCTCAATTATTAGGCGGAGCACACATGTACGATGAACACTGGTGGTTGATCAATTTCCTCTAACCATCCGTTTTCTCCAGCTGCAGCCCTCCTGATGACAGGCCCAGACTGATTTTTGGAAATGGCACAAACATGCCAAGGCGAGGCAGATGAACTTCTGGTCCTGCCCATACATGAGATATTGCCATGCTGGAGAAGAGGACCCAAAAATCTTACTCTTGTGAGCAGGAATCGCATTTTTCGATTTTTACGCCACAAGGCATATTGGAGAACGGAGACTTCGCAATACATTCACAGCAAGGCTTTCAACCAAATGTAAAGAATTAAAAACAAGAAAGAAGAAGATTAAAACGAACATGAAGACTGAAGGAACAAGTACCCAACCCAACTGTAGGGCTACCCAAATCAAGCAAGATCCAAGACACTCAACAGGCAGGTCCCGCTGTTTGGATCCATTGGTGGAAAAAATCAGTGGGGTCCAATAATCAAATAGACGTGCATGTGCAAAAGCAAAAGGCAGTTGGAGGATCAACAATCGACCCATATTCAACGTACATGCATGGCCCACTGGATAAATCAAACAGCCTGATTACTAGAGCAAAGGTGTACTCATCGTGGGCCTCACCAAATGAATGTCCCAGGATCTCACACGCATGTACCGCATATGCTCACGTGCCACCACACCCTTCATCCATCTCGCGCACACAATACACTCGACAAAACCTTCAGAAAATAACATCACCTGTTATGCAGAGCTGCCATTTTCTGTACTGCGCCAAATGCACAGCGGAAAATTATCGATCAATTCGGATTGCAATTTGGAGACACCCAAACACACCTTAAATCTTCAGCCGCGTATATCTCAATTTTCAACAGATTTGAATTTTCTCAGAGAAGAAAACAGATACTATTCCACACATACATACATGAGATGAGCTCCAGTGGTACTGGGCAGAATTGGGGTCCAAATGATGTATGTATCACATCCAACCTGTCCATCAGACTCCCTCAGGCTACCCCCATGGCCAGAAAATCAGCTCGATCAAAAACTCTGGTGGCCCACAACACAGGGAACAAGGTGAGAGGGAATGCTCACCCTTGATTTTCACCAGGGCAACCAGATTTTTGTCCTGCCCCTTCATCCAGGGCAGATGGAGGGTCTGGACTACCTGGATTCCATACATACAACATGGTAGGCCCCCACGCAAATCAAGGGCGGTCATCACCTCTCACCTTGTCCCCTGTATCGTGGCCCACCCAAGTTTCGGTTTGGTATGATTTCTGGGCCCTGTGGGTAACAAGAGGCGACCCACCTTATGGACAGGTTGGATTTTGTGAATACATCAAGTGATCCCAGTTGAATATGGGTCCGTGGCGCCTACTGGTGAGCAACCACTTGGTGGACCCCACATGATTTCCCTCCAAAACCATCTTCCAACTTCCTCTCGTAAATTAAAGTTGAATTTTAAACTTAAAGAGTATTGGGATAATGGGAGAGAGATCATATGTCTCTTATATCCTCTCCATTCCTCCCTTTTTATAAAGGGCTTTTTTACATGACCAGAGAAAAGAGAGCGGAATAATACCCATTTATCCATCAGTCCCAGCCTTTAGACGATCTAAACCATTAATTATAATCAAGGGGGCAATCTTAACCATAGAATCAAAGGGGTGATCATATCCTCTCCGCTTCCATGGTGGATGTACACCGTCAATCTTCGGCTTTGTGCGAAGGTTCCCATCATATGTTTCCGTTTGGTATGATTTCTGGGCCCTGTGGGTAACAAGAGGCGACCCGCCTTATGGACGGGTTGGATTTTGTGAATACATCAAGTTATCCCACCTGAGGGCCCACCTATCCTAGCCATTCAACAGCCCCACATCTGCCCGGTTCCACTGAAGCGTGCCCCTAAATACATAGATACATGGATGCATGTAATTTCTGATGGATTTAAGAGTAGAAAGAGACCTCAAAATGCAGCAATTTGCGGGAGGGGAAGAATCCCATCTGTAGAAACGACGTTTGATAAGAGAAAGGGTTGAAATGCTTCGGAGATTTCTCGTCGTTTTCAACTTCGTGAGGAGACTTCCTTCTCTGAAATTGCAGCTTCTGCAGTTAGATCGATTGGCAGCAACTCCTCGGTTCTCTGCCATTGATGCTTCTGGCAGAGAGAGAGAGAGAGATTTCAGAACGGATAAAGGCAGGTAGTTCGAAGCAGTAGCCCAAATTGTAGACCGCGAGAGCTCCACCGCGATGGGAAAAGAGCCGCTCTCGCGAGACGAGGTACGCGAGTTGCCTGGACTCGTGGCAGTGGTGTAAAACATATCACTGACGGCGGTATTAGTTATAGGTGGCAAGACATCGTGGCCCACCACGCCTCCATTCCATTTTTTTCAGATATTTTGGACGGGAATTTGCTAGTAATCGGTGCTCTGTGGGCCCACTATGATGTATGTGGTTTATCCATACCGTCCACCCGTCTTTTCAGATCATTTTATAGTATGAACCCAAAAATGAGGTAGATCCAAATCTCAAATGAACCACTTGAAATAGTGTTGATAGAATGCCTGCCGTTAAAAACTTCTTATGGCGACAAAAATTTTGGATTAAGCTCTTTTTCACTTCGTTCAAGTCTGTATGACTTAATCAACGGGTCGGATGTCAAATAAACATTACAATGGGTCCTAGGATGTTTTAATGGTTGACATTTAATCACTACTAATTTTCTTGGGAAAATTGACCGTACTCGCCTCGAAGTTTGGACAAATTACCTAGAAAGCTATGTCATTCCATATAGAGTTGGGCATCCGTCCGGATCGGATCGGATTGGGTACAACTTGACCCGATCCAAAGTCTCATTGTCTTGACCCGAACTTAATCCAATTCAGAACCGAGTACGGGTCACCTGACTCGGACCGATCCGATACTTGGTTGGTCTGACCCGAACCGAGTCCGACTCAGACAGGGAAACCGAGTCGGATCGGGTTATGTAGAATTCGGATAGTATAAATTTAGTCCAACTGTTTTTTGTGGTGTGGTCTATTTCAGCCTTTAATATACCTCATTTTTATGCTCAAGGCCTAAAATGATATGTCAAAATGGATAAACAGCTTACATAAAACATATACATCAAGGGGGGCCCCACATGGCTCCGAAGGAACTACCCATCTATGTATCCTTATTTTCATCGGATATATATTAGATATTTTAGTTTAACGTGCACGGCACAAAAGTGCAGTGACGTTTCACAACGTTTCACGTAAGTGTTGTACTTGTTGTATTGATGTTAGCAAGTTCTGTGGGTCTGTATGTGTTATATCCAAACCGTCCATCTTAACGCTTGAGACGAAAAATAAGACAGATCTAACTATCAAGTGGACCACATGAGATGTTTAATGGTGAAAATCATTCTTTGATGCTATTGGCAGTGTGGTCCAGATGATCTTTGGATATTATTCATTTTTGGGATAATACTTTACAATGATATCTAAAAATATATGAACGGTGTAGATATAATAAATACATCACTGTGGGGACCATATAACTTTGATCTCCTTTGAACCGTTCGTACAACTCGAAGCTCGAGGAGCGTTGTCGCACGCCACGTACCTAGCTAGCTAGCATAGCTACGGAAGCAAATTGCGTACTCTTGTAACTCAGTACGCTAAGTGTACTGAGTAAACTCTGTGGGGTCCGCCGTGATTTGCATATTTTATCTACTCCGTCCATCCATTTTAAAAGATAATTTTATGGTTTCTTCCCAAAAATGAGATATATCCAAATCTTAAGTGGACCTCACCACGGGAAATAGTGTGAATTGAAATTCTACCATTGAAAATTTCTTGGGGCCCACAGAAGTTTTGGATCAAGCTGATATTTGCTTTTTACCTTCATCCATGTCTGCGTAATCTTATGAATAGGTTGGATGACAAATAAAAATCACTGTGGGCCCTAGCAAGGTTTCAACGATGAAAGTCATTATTCGCATTGTTTCTTATAGTGTGGTCCACTTGGGCATTAGGAATACTTCTATTTTAGATTCAACCACTAAAATGATCTCGAAAAATGGATGGACGGCATGGATAACCCAATACATTCATGGTAGGCCCAACTGAGTTTACTTTGTACGATAGAAGCGTACCGAGTAACTCAATAAGCAATCATATTTCCCTTGTTTCCTAAGCAACAACAGTAGGCAATAGGCTGGTGCGTGGTACTGACGCTGACGGATTGGCTACTGCCTACTCCTATGTTCGGTAATCTGTGGGCCCCACCGTGATGTATGTATTTCATCGACGTCGTTCATTCATTTTTACAGATCATTTTAATACTTGATACAAAATATTAGAGGGATAAAAATCTCAGGTGGACCACACCATAGGAAAACAATAATGATTGGATATCTTCTGTTAAAATCCTCCTAAGGCTCCGGATCGGGTCCTTTCGGATCGCGTTTCGGATCGAATCGGTCCGGGTTGACCACGATCCGATCCTGATCCGAAAATCTTAATTTCATATTTGAAATACCTAACTTGATCCACTCCGATCCAGGTAGTCGGATCGGTTAGGATTGGTCGGATCGGGTCTGATCGGGTCAAATCCACCGGATCGAACCTGTTTTGCCCAGCTCTAATTTCATATATCCTTAGAAGGGCCTTCTAACATCTTTTGGAGATTGTTTTGGATGAAAATGCCCCTAACCTTGGTTCATGAGACGTACGGACCTGGAGTGAAACAGAAGTTACCTTCGGTTTCAGCCCCCGAGAAAGTGACGGATTGGCTACTCCCCAGGGCACCGGCCAATGGTTGGTGCTCGGCCCCACCACCACGTATGTGTTTCATCCATGCCGTCCATATATTTCTCCAGATCATCTAATGGTAGGAGTCCAAAAACGAGCGATACTCCAATCACAGTGGGCCTTAGGAGGATTTTAATGGTGGATATCCAGTCACAATAATTTTCCTGCAGTGTGGTCCACCTGAGATTTATATCACTCTCATTTTTGGGTTCAAGCCATAAAATGATATTTAAAAGTGGATGAACGGCATGGACGAAGCACATACATCATGGTGGGGCCCACAGAGCACCGATCACCAGCACCACGAGCTTCGGAAGAGGCAAATGTCGCATTTATTTGCTTTTGAAAGATCCTCTTCTTCTTCTTCTTCTTCTTTTGTTTTCCTAGAAAAGAGAAGATCCAAGGACCAACAGCCAGAGAGGGACGTTGTTTCTCCTTGTTGTTTCTCTCGTCTGAAAGCCTCTTCCACTACGAGGTTAGTATTTTATTTTGTTTTAACTGTAGGCATTTGCCAAGGTAAAGGAAGAACAAAGTTGAGAAGCCGAGGGTTTCAGTTGTCACATGAAAGGGAGTGTAACGTAGGGCACACCTTGATCAAACCTCCACCATTGGATGGTAGACAACCATCACGTTTGTGACAGTATTTAAATCGTGGCTGTCACTTGTCACGACCGTGGTTGTCATGTTATATGGATCGTCGTCCTTAGCTTACACGGGTCGTGGTTGTCAGCTGTTATGGGTTGTTTTTGTCAGGGAATATGGCACTTAATACAACTATGACCCATTGTGCTTCATTACCACGACCCAACATGTATGACAACCACGATCCATTGTGCATTTGAACCACACCCCATTTTCCATTACAACCAAGACCATTTGCGCTTTATAACCACGACCCTTCGTACTGGCCTTGATTCATGATTTTATCTCTCAAGTATTCAGAGTGCAAAAGAAGTTACATGTTTACATACGATGGTGGAGACTCAAAGGGATTTGTTGTGAGTGATGATATCACTTATTGACAATTGCTAGATAAAATACATAAGATTACGAAGACTACGTCGGATGAATTCAATTTGATAATTAAAGTTGTGTACGGTGATGAAACTCGGAAGTGCGAAAGACACAATGTGTTGCGATTTCAACGGATGAGTTCTAAGTGACTACATAGGGAATTGACCGATGTAGTGAAGCTAAGAGAAATGAAGTGTACGTGTGGTCAATTTACACAGTGCTTAACAAGACACAACGGGGCATTTCAGAGAAAGTGAAGATTTTATGTGAGAATACGAAGTCTTCAGAAACTAGAAGATCTGATGGGAGACCCAAAAAGGTTCGAATTACATCCCAACGAGAAGATAGGCTAACACTCAGATGCTCAGATGCAAACGAATATATCACAATCGGCGTCGATGCACTTTCGTCCCTGCTGGCTGAGGATAAGGCCGAGGCTGATGATGACTTATTTTTTTTAACTATTTGTGATAATGTAATGTGAATTGTAATATACTTATTGATTCATAAACTTTGGTGCATGTTAACCCCCATTCAATGTGGATGCTAACCACGATCCATTTTGGGTTTGAACCACGACCCATATAGGAAAACGTGAACTTAACAATGGTTCGTGGTTGTCATGATAAATGAATCATGATTGTCATGTTATTTGGGTCGTGTTTCTCATAAGGTCATGGTTGTCAACAACGGATCAACGAGGATGACAACCACGATCCATTACAACTGTGAACCATGACCTATTTAGCATTACAACCACGACCCATATCAACTATGACCAATGATTCATGTATACCACGACCCATATAACAGGACAACAACGACCTACATCATTCCAGTCAGGGTCCATGTATCATGACAACCACGACCTATACAACCTTACAACCATGACTCATATACAATGACAGTAGGGACCCATGTATTATGTCAACCACGACCCAATGTGGATGATAATCAAGAGCCTTTATGCATATGAACCACGAACCTAAAGATCATAATAGTGTACATAACATAAGTCATGTTTTTCACGATATATGGATCGTGGTTGTCATATTAATCGGTCGTGCTTTACTCAATATCGTGGTTGTCAACAACGATCCGGTGCAGATGGTAACCATGATCTATTACAAATATGACAACCACGACACATGCAAATGGTCAACCACATTCCATGCAACACGACAACCATGACCTGTATAACATGACAACCACGAACCCATATCAAATGACAACTACAATCAATGTTTCACATCAACCACGAACCATATAACACGACAACCACGACTCATAGATAATGACATTCAGCATCCATATTTCATGACAATCACGACCTATACAACATTATAAGCACGACACATATACAATGACAGTCACGGCCCATGTATCATGTCTCGAGCGCGATCATAGGGCTTGTCTCTGTCCGAGCCGACCATATAATCCGATCAGCACCTACTCGGAGTTGGCGGACCAGGTGTGTAATGGCTTCTTTTGGGTTCCAGACTGATGTGAAATGGCTTATTCTGGCTTCCAGGCAAACGAACTCGATATTTTGTAACATGACAACAGCGATCCATATAACATGACAACCACGATCCATAAAACATGAAAACCACGACCCATATCAACCGATACCATGACCCATGTTACGTTGACAACCACGATCCATATATCATAACAACCACAATCCATTTTACATGAAAACCACGATTTAAAAAAAAAAAAAAAAAAAAAAAGAGTCAACAACTATCCTTTACCTGGGTCGTGTATTGATAACGTGAAGGATCGTGGTTGTCATCTACGAAGGGTCGTGTTTGTCATTGTGCAAGGTAGAGATGACTTTGATCAATTTGTGACAACGAAAGCCCTCACCAAATCCAGTTTGAAGCCCAAGTCTTTGGCACACAACTCTGTATCGTGGTTATTATGTTATATGGGTCGTAGTGTTAATGTTTTATGGGTCGTAGTTGATATGACGATATATATCATGGTTTTCATTATATATGGATCGCTGCGGTAATAGATCGTTGTATTCGAATTTTAAAGACCAGTATGCCCTCGACACATAAAAATAGGTAATGATGAAAGGTAAGGTCGGCGTCGTATTTGTGTTGTGCTGGTATGTCTCATAAGATTTTGATTATCTCTCGGTTGTAAGACAAATCTTATATAAATTTTCAATCTACACCAATTGTTAGTTGTTAAAGTATGTACTAATCTTTATCCAAAAATATGAACCTTACTTACAGGCATAGTTGATCACACCGAAATAAATGGTTATAAGGTGTTGAGAACTACGTGGGCCGTACATCTACCTGATAAAACTTATTTTTTATGCTATGCTTTTATATACGTACATTAAATACGATGGTCAGTTTAGATGACATTTATAAATCACTATGGACCCCGTATATCTTAGTTTGTACTGAATTAATATGTCACATGCACATACATTAAAGATGGTGTGCTAAAGGCAGGAAGTTCGCTTATGATTCCAAACGCAAAAGATCAATCGTCAATCATCTGGTTCAAGTCTATGGGCCCATCATAAATCGAATATAATCCGTTAGAATTGTTCATGGATGATAGATTCCTTCGAAAATTTTATTAGTGACACATATTGAGCCATCAGTGGCCCACACTGTGTAAAGATGACAAATTATGGGTGTTGTGGTCTATTGGATTTGAATATTTTAACCATTCTTTAGGTAATTCTATTTCTTAATGTTACAAATAAAATGGACAGTGCAGATCAGAAAAAAGGCAGTTCGATGTGACTTATGGAACACCGACTATATCTTGGACGCTTACGATTCCAAACGCAGAACATCAACCGCTTATCCCCATACGAAACATCGAATATATTTTGGAGCTTCTTCTCTAGGACCCCTTCACTTTTTATCCCTAACCACCCCCCCCCCTTTTTTATTAGTTTTGAATCTTCTTCACAAGGCCCTTCCATCGCCACTTAGTGAGTACATCTATAAGTGCAGTGCAGCTTAGTCAATATAAATGGTAAAGCGAGGTAATAGTTGACAGGATAGTGTATGGTGGTTATGATGTTATGTGGGTCGTCGTTGTGAACCACGACCCAATGTATATGACTATAATGATATGTATAGCATGACAATCAGGATCGTGGTTGTGATCGGTGTTGATATGCCGAATGGATCATGGTTGACAGGGTCAGTGTATCATGGCCTACATGTTATGTGGGTCGTGGCTATGAACCATAACTTAATGTAGATGACATCAACGATATGTATGACATGACAACCACTATCATGGTCGTGATCGTGGTTTGTTGCATAATGGATCGTGGTTGATAGTCAAAGTGGTTCGTGGCTCATATGTTATGTGGGTCATGGCTATGAACCACGAGTTAATGTAGATGACAACAACGATCTATAGGGCATGACAACCATGATCATTGTTGCGATCATGGTTGGTTTGCCTAATGGATCGTGGTTGACAGGCACATAGATTACATCAACAAACCGTGTAGCACGACTGTCAACCACGACCTAGTACAGATGACAACCACGATCCAACGTAGATGACAACAACGAACTGTGTAGCATAATAACCACGATCCTTTAGAACTCGTGATAAACACGACCCTTCGTGGATTACAACCGCAATCCATTGTGCAGTACAATTACGACCCATGTTAGATTTTACAAGACCATCTTATTATTAATTAACAATCCATGACCATATTAGAATACAGGTCAAAACAAGTCAATCATGACCACATGCTTAGACTTTGAAAGGGCACGGGTCTCTCCCAAGTGCTCCGTCAGTTTTTTGAAAGACTTGGTTAAAGATATGGAGAAGAAACCTGATAGAAAGAAACTATTTAAAGACAGCTATTTTAGATTTTTGCTTGACTTTCCACTGGCCGAGTGGAGGGTACACTCTCAAATCATGCATTGACTGATGCAAAGGCATGTTGGTGATCTGAAATTCGATGTTCAGGGCACCAAGGTAAAATTTATTGAGCTCGATTTTGTACTAATAATGGGTCTTAAGTTTGAACCACTTAGGATAGATGGTGGCGGTCATGCCGAGGCCGGAAGAGCACAGGCAGGAAAAGGCATTAGGGAGACCTACCTGAGTGCAGGTAATGTAAGTAGACAAGCATTAAAAGAAGCCTATCGATCACTCACCGATAAAGAAGAACATATGAACGCGGTGAAGTTGGCTCTAATAATTTGTGTTGAGAGTCTATTAGTTGGATCTCCGTAAAAAAAATAATTGTGTTAATACGTTTATCAACATGGTTGATGACTTGGATTATTTTAATAATTACCCTTGGGGCAGTGTGGGGTATGATTATTTGAATAATGGGGTTAACATTGCGTCTGGTATTATTTGGGGGAAAGGGCTACTGGCCAGTACCCCAAATCATACAACATATGCGGATGCGCGTTTGCCTTACAAGTACGTTATTTTTGTCCTTATTCATACTTTGAGTTTGAATTTTTTCTCCATACATGTCAACCAATATGTAATACATGATAATTGTTCTTAAAAAGATTTGAGCCTATGAATGGTTCCGCAACTCACTGGTGACCGTAGGTGGGCCGTTAGAAGACTGCCTATAAGAATTCCTCGAATACTAAATTGGGGTCCCAAGAAAACAGACAAATATGAAACCATATTTGTCATCTTCATAGTTGTGCCAATAAGATTTATTTAATTAGTAGTGTAATTTGAATCATGAGTATGTTTATAATTAATAAATCAATTTTGCTCCTACAGGTGGTGCTAGCTTCAAAGCTTCAACCAACGGTCGAAAAAGCAGAGACCGAGGTTGTCAGGAGTATAACTGACGACGACATTCATACGAAGGACAAGGCTTTGTGGTCAGCACCCACGGCAGAGACAACTGAGGATGACATAAGAAATAAAGTTGAGGCTGATCTTACAACCTCCCTCTTAGAAATGAAAGATTAAAAAAAAAAAAAAAACAAGATTCGCAATAAGGAAATTTAATAAGCGGATTGAGTTCCTCGTCACTGAAGTGCAAGGAATAAAGGGTGAATTGAAGCGGATTGATGAGTTTGGGGTAGAAATAAAGCACCTCAAGGAGGATTATGCTTCTTTACTCGAAGAAGTAAAATCGAGAGATGATATTAATACAAAACACGTATGTGAAATTGCCTTACTTTATCTAACCTATTTGTTAATAGCTCACTGTGAAGGTAAATGAAAAATGGATTGTGGTTGTCATCCACACAGGATCGTTGTTATCATCCAGGAAGGGTCATGGTTTTTCATGCACCTAGGGTACACGACCCAACATTGATAGCCTAAGGTCGTGGTTTTTGTGTAACGTGGATCATGGTTTCAATGAAATATGGATCGTGGTTATCATACATAATAGATTGTGGTTTTCAGCCACGATGGTTCGTGTGTGGTTGAACCACGACCTAACATGGACGACAACCACGATCCATTTTTCGTAATAACCACGACCCTATTCTTGATCATAGTTGTCACCCACAACTGGTTCAACCACGACCCAATACGGTCGATAAACACGATCCACTGTTCGTAATAACCACGACCCTTAGTTCATCATAGTTGTCATCCATAGTGTGTCGTGGTTCACATACATGAAGGTCGTGGTTGGGTTCCTTATAAAAAGACATATTGAAATACATAATAATATATGATTTTATTATAGGACATTGTCTCTTCGATCAGCCTTCTCAGAGGAGAAAATGCTTCGCTGCATGAGCAGGTGAAGCAACATAGAGAGGAGATCAATGCTTCACTGTAGGAGCAAGTGAAGCAACATAGCGAGGACATCAATGCTTCATTGCAGGAGCAAGTGAAGCAACTCAGAGAGGAGATCAATGCTTCACTGTAGGAGAAAGTGAAGCAACTCAGAGAGGAGATCCAGGCAATAAAGGTATATGAAGTTGAATCTATCCTAAATCGTTGTTATCATACACCAGGAGTCGTGGTTGATATGCACACTAGATCGTGGATGAGTCACGATCCATATAACATGATAGTCATCTATCTAGACAAGGGTTGGAGTTTCTACGAAATGTGGATCGTGATTATCGTCCAGTGTGCATTGTAATTATCATTCGTCGTGATCGCTATTCTCATCCAATGTAGATTGTGATTATCATACATAGTGGATCGTGGTTAACATCCACGAACCTCCATGGATGTGAATTACGACCCACTATGGACGACAACCAGGCTCCATTGGTCGTAATAACCATTTCTGATATATGATTTTATTACAGGACAATGTTCCTTCGACCAGCCCTTTGATCGTAGAGAATGCTTCACTGTTGGAGCAGATGAGGCAGCTTGAGGAGGAAGTACAAGGAATAAAGGTATATGAAATTGAATTTTTTCCTTGTCATATTTGGTCGTTGTTGTGTTCCTTTTTGGGTCGTGGTTATGATCCAGTGAGGGTCGCTGTTACCGGCCCTTGCCCATTCAACGAGCCCTCTCAGGGATGAGAATGCTTACTTGAATGAGGAGATGACGCAGCTTAGAGATAAGGTAGAAGTAATAAAGGTATATGAAATTGAAATTTGGTTGTTGTTGTGTTCCACCTTGGATCATGGTTATTGTCAATGTTGGATCGTTGTTATCATATGTGATTGGTCGTGGTTATCATCTACCATGTGTCGTGGTTGACGCACGACCCAAAGTGGACGAGATAGGATATACATACAAAATATGTATGTGATTTGTCTTTGGTTTAATAGTTAACAAGTCATTATGTATGTAATGTCTTCTAATATATGATTTTATAACAGGTCAACTGCTCCAATGTTGAGGCTGGGATCAGCTAACTCTCTAGTTTTGAAGCTGGGATGACCCATCTTAAAGATGAGAATGCTACGCTACGGGCGCAAATGAAGCAGGAGATGAACCTGCTAAAGGATGAAGTTAATAAGATAATTATACGTGAAATTACATTTGGATCATGGTTTAAATTAGATATTATATTATGAACTTCAAAGATAATATGTAATTTTATTACAGCTCAACATCGTTACCTCGTAACTGAGTGAGGAAGCGAGACCATGTCGCGATACAACAGATCCTAATAGAGCTCTAACTATAAAAGAGCCTCGTCAGGGGCTCAGTGAACCCCACCGAGCTCTAATCAATGTCGAAGAGGACGAGTTGAGAGTTGTCAGAGTGTCAGGTTCACTTGTTTGGTTGAAAAGTGTCTATGACCTACATTCACGGGTCGACTTTGAGGTAAGTTTCTATCATTTATCCTTCTTCGTTTCATATCAATGTATGAATATTATAGTTATATCACACATTTTCCTCATTACATAGGTCATAGACCTATACCTAAGATACCTATCAACACATTAGGAAGATCGACCACGAGGTAGACAGGACTGCACATTCATCTCATCGCTATTTACGGTAATGTGAATTTGAGGACCATAGTTATCTTTAAAACATCATTAATCATTTATGTTTCTAACAATATACAATATATTAATAGCAATACATGTAACATCAACTTGACCTATTGCGAACTTATGGTGCTGGGAACTATAAGGATAGTGGGACCATGAAGTTTGAAAGGTTGAGTGAAGTGCTTATACAAATAGTCGACTATAAACTGAAACCTCTATGGAAGTATGATGTAGTAAGATTTTAGTTTCTTGCACATGTACATGGACTTAAATGATTATATCCATTTTTAGAAAGGTAATGCTTTAACTGTTGTCGTATTTCTTGTGCTTCATAGGTGTACATCCATCTTAATGCGAGGAGGCAGCACTGGCTGATGGCTGCTATTTATCCGAGGCAGAAAGAGGTCACTTTGTACGACAGCTTGAGTACCGAATTGGAAGAGAAAAATGAGCCGGTCGTCGCGCTGGTAATGAACGGACGGAGGTGGTTATTCCATGTTCTTGATGGCGGATTAGTTAGGTGGGAGAAGCCATCCGCTAACAGGCCTACGCAACACAACTCGGATGATTGTGGCATATTCATGCTGAAATATATAGACTTCTTGTGCAGCATGAGTGCAATTGACTTTACACTTGTAAGTATATATTTATTCGTCTACATTCAATCTTGATTACTTTATACTTTGTTTAATATTAATTCGTTCTATTTCTGTAGGAGAAAATTTCAAAATTTAGAAAGGCAATTGCATATGACTGTTTGCAGCAGACAAGAGCAGAAGATGCTGTGTTCGTAAAAAAATAACAAGAAGATGCGTCGAGTAGATCAGTGAAGAAAGCCAAACACTGATTTGATGTTGAATGATGAATGGATTGGTATATTTGATGTTTCTTCTTCTTATTATCATTTATAATGGGTTGGTGAATGGGATGGGTCATAATTGTCCGTGAACAATTTGAAGTTGTATTGCACTTAGGCTCATGGCTATTAGCCACGTTGGTTGACATGTACAATGGATCGTTGTTATGTATTGGCAGTTGAACGTGGATGCCAAACACAATCCATATATTGTGACAACTACGACCCCTGTAATATTAGAACCACAACACATATCATCTTACAACCACGATCCATCTAACATCATAACTATGACTCGTCTATAACGAAAACCACAGTCCATAACAACAACGACACAGTCTGTATGACAACCATGAAACTGTCATGTGATCTGATATTATGGTTCACATGCATATCAGATCGTGGTTATTGTCCATGTTGGATCGTGGTTATCATCCATGTTGGTTCGTGGTTCACAACCATGACCCTAATCTGGTCCCCTGAAAAGCCTGCATGATATATGTACATTATGGCAAGTCATGGAAGTGAGTACAGTACCGCGACCCCTAAGCATGAAAACCACGACCCATATAACATGAGAACCACGATCCGTAATAACCTCCAAGCCATGATCCATATGCTGTCATAATCACGGCCCATGTAACCGGACAACCACAGATTATGTACATGACATGGCTCATGGACAGCTCGGTGCTTATGTGTTTCATCTATGGCGTACATAATCCATACCCTGTCGTACACATTGAAATAACAACAACGATCCAGGTAACATGACAAACACGATTCATATAACATGGCAAATACAACCCATATAACATGACCCACATAACATGACAGATACGTTCCATGCAACATGGGACTACGACCCAAGCAATCCACGACCCATATAACATGAAAAATCACGAGGCTTATAACATAAAACCCACGACCCAAGCAATCCACTGCTCATTGATATTCAAGTTAAAAGTCTCCATTCTATCTCTCATTATCTTCCGCTTAATTCCAGGTGTTCTTTTTACAATAACGATTCATGTAACACAATCACGACCCAATGTGTAAGCGAACTATGATCACACGGAACAATCGTTTTTGTCATACACATTGGGTTTTGATTCCCAACCACAATCCATTGTGGAAGACAACTACGACACTTTGTTCGTCATATCCATGACCAGTCCCTTCGAATTCAGTGTGACCCTCCGGAAACAGCGCCACATTCTTCTTCACGAAATCACATTAAAGTCAAGTCACTACTTCCCCATAATCCATTGGGCACCGAGCATGACCTTTCTGAATCAGCGCGACCATTCTAAATCAGTGCCTTGACCATTGAATGACCAGCCTATAAGAGTGGTACTTTGGTGATGTTTTCACAAACCAATCCACATTCATGCATTTTTTTGCTCTTTCATTCAAAATAATAGCAGAGATATTCGAAGAAACCATAGAGCCCCTATCACATTCTTCCTTTATTTGTGATCCCTTCTCTTTCCTCAGGGATGTTCATGATTTTCCTAAAGCTCAAGGGCCTCCACGGGAAGTTCTGAAGACAATTTCTAAACTCCGCTAACTCGACAATTTCAACGGGCACCCAGCCAGCAGAAAAACATTAACTACTTCCATTTCCTTCTGCCTTGTCCTTCGCATCTCTTGCGCTTATTTGGAATCATCGCGCGGATAATAAATATTTTCCATACAACATGACAACCACGACCGCTGTAACATGACATCCAAGACCATAATCACAACACAATAGGAAGAACAGTCTCTTCAACGGGACCTAGCGAGCTCTGCTGAAAATCACTTGCGAGAATGTCTTATTTAAGCCTGACCTTCTCAATAGAGTTTTTGTTCGGGCTAAAATAAGCCATCATCTACAGAATTTTTCTGCATCACTAGTTGTCGGCTGAAGAGAGATCTTCTTCATACTGTAAATGTGATTATGGTCGTAGTTGTCATGTTAAATCGGTTGTGGCTGTCTTGCTGGAAAGAATGTCAAGATGCATTTATGGTGCTTGTCATGTTAATTGGGTCGTGGCTTGCATGTTAAATGGGTCGTGGCTTGCATGCTGCATGTGGCGTTTATTCCGAACGATCGCTCTAAATCCGAAGGAAAGGGTTGTAGTTATTAACCACTGAAGATGAGAGTGAGGAGGATGATAATATCCCCATTTGTAAACTTAAGTGGAAGAAACTTACAGAGTCTTAGCTTGCATGCTGAGCTTCTCTTCTGGAAGTCATTGTATTATATGGGTTGTGGTTGTCATGTTGTATGGATTGTAGTTGTCATGGATCGTTTGTTTAATTTTACAATGGACTGTGATTTTCATGTTATATGGGTCATGGTTTGTAATGTAATATGGGATGTATTTGTCATGTTACATGAATAACAGTTCTCTTCAATGGGCACCCAGCGAGGTTTGGTCGTGGTTTGCATGGCCGATTGGTCGTGAAGATGACACGGGTCATGGTTCACATGAATAATGGGTCGTGGTTGTCACGGCATATGGGTCATGGTTCTCATTTGACAACAACGATCTACTATTCATCATAACCATGACACAACACAAGGCACAATCGCGACCCACTATTGATCAAAGTTTCATGGGTCGTGGTATCGTTTGATATGGGTAGTGGTTGTAATGTTGTATAGGTCCTAGTTGTGATGAAATTTGGATCCTGAATGTTATTATTAAAGGGTCGTGGTTGTTGTGCAATATGATTCATAGTTGATGTGAAGCATTGATCGTAGTTGTCATTTGATATGGGTTCGTGTTAATCATTATGCATGGTTGTGGTTGCCCTATTTCATGGGTCGTTGTTACAAGCACGGCACTGATTTTTTGCACTAGCCATTTACATGACAACCATGATCATTATATCATGAAAACCATGACTTATTGTTATGTACACTATTTCCATCTTTGTGTTCGTGGCTTAGATGCATAAAGGCTCGTGATTATCATCTACGTTGGGTCGTGGTTGACATGAAACATGGGTCGTGACTGTCATTGGATAGGTCTTGGTTGTCATTTTATTTTGGTCGTTGTATACGTGAAGTATTGGCCATAATTGATCTGGGTCGTGGTTGTCATGTTAAAATGGTCGTGCTTCACAGTTGTAATGGTTCGTGGTTGTCGTCCATGTTGGATCGTCGCAAACAACCACAAACTTATGAGAAACACGACCCGTACAACATGACAACCACGATCCACTTGTCATGAGTGTCATGACCCGTTGTTAAGCTTACCGTTTCCTCTATGGCTCATGGTTCAAATTACATTATCGCAAACAATAAATAAATAAACCAACATATTAAGTCATTATTAACCTCGGCCTCAGCCAGTGGGGACGAAAGTGCATCGACGCCGATTGTGACCTATCCGTTTGCACCTAGAGCATTTGGGTGTTAGCATATCTTCTCCCTGAGATGTAATTTGAACTTTTTTCTGTCTTCCAGCGGATCTTCTTATTTCTGAAGGCTTCATATTCTCACATAAAACCTTCACTTCCTCTGAAGTGTTCCATTGTGTCTTGTCAAGCACTGGATAAACTGACTCTTGGTATGTTTTACGATATATTTCATTGAAATAGAATGGAGAGCAGTATTTGTACATATAGCTGATACTTATCACAGGCCGCTATCACATGAACACAAGGCACCAATATTTTTTCAAACTCACTGCACGTATACTTCATTTCTCTTAGATTCACTACATTGGTCATTTCCCATGCGTTTACTTGGAACTCATTTGCTGAAATTGCAATGCATTGTGTCTTTCGCACTTCCGAGTGATAAAGTTCGAACAGTCTTTTTGATGCCCAAGGAGTCAAAATTCCCTTACAAGCCAAGGCCTCGTCCCGTCGGCGGAGGAAGAAGTTTTGAATTTTACTCCTTATTGATTCGAGAAGTTTAGTGACAGGGTACTCTTGTACATCTATAAACAATGTATTCATGCTTTCGACGATGTTAGTGGTTATGATGTTATACAACATGCTAGGAAAGAAAATGGATGCCCATCTTTCTTTTTTAATACCATTAAGGAACTGATACGCCATGGGATTCAACATTTGAATACACCGCATCATCTCCCAAAACGTGGATGTCCGGTATGTCTTATCAGCACCCCAAAAGTATTCCCTCATAGAATCATCCGATTATGCCTTCTTCATGTTTTCAAGTATATCATGAACACAATATCCATGGATCGCATGTGGTAACATGTTAGGGACTTCACTAACCAACCCTTTGTGACGATCTGACACTATCACTAGTCCTGAAAGATTCTTGATTGACTTGAATAAAATCCTAAGGAACTACCTCCAACTACTATTGTTCTGAGATTCTCCGATCCCATATGCCACATGGAGGATGTGATTATTTTCATCGAATGCAGTAGTCATGAAAAGAACACCCTTATACCTTCCTATCAAATGTGCCGCATCAATACATAATACCCTCCGAACATACAAATTTAGGCTTCTGATGCACTGTCCAATCACAATAAAGCATCGTTCAAAACTATTTATTTCGTCTTTCACCTGTAACTCCGTCACAGTCCCTAAATTGGCCTTTCTCAACTCATGAAGATAAGCCAGAAGCTCATTATAAAAACCCTCATAAGATCCCAAGACTTGTTCCATTGCAATCTCTTTACCCTTCCACGCTTTCTTGTAACTGATTTCAACCCCGTACATCTCACTCATACGATATTGAATTTCTTTTGGCATGTAAGTCAGTCCCGAACTCATACTACCGACGCCAAATTCACTACTTATCAAACTGGTGGCTTAGTGATGATCTCTTCCCTTCCTCCTCAAGGTTACTATATCAGGACCATCATCCGCAATTATTGTTTCAGAGTGGCATGTCACCTCAAATGACATGCTATATGTATGCTTCAAGTTATAAGTCTTTCTCTTGAACATCCCTGTGTCGTCCAGCTTTGAAGCATGCATCCTCTAACTACAATTTTCTATAATGCACCCAATTGTATATATTAGCTTATTAGACTTCAAGACCTTATACTAAAACTTACAACGCATAGCATATTTACATAGACAATATTATAATCGACCTTTATCCATAAACACTTGCTGGACAGATATTTTTTTTGGATCTTCCACAAATTCCGGATATCCTTGATGATCTGAATTGATAAAAGCATTATTAGATGGGGCGAAGACAGTATTCAATGATCTAGGAATATCTCCATTTTCTTCATGCACTGGTATGGGTAAATTTAAGTTTATAAGCTGCTGATTGACCTGCACGGATGGATCAACAGACGGATCATTGATGGATGGGGTTTGGAGATCACACTGGTCAGCTGTTCCTTGAAATTGATCGTTACTTGAAGGGCCATCTATATCATAATCATCAAGTCCTCGATCATGATATCTATCACTACTCGATGGGTCAAGTATGTCGCAGTCATCATTCCCCAAATCATGATGTGTATCGTTACCTGAAGGGCCGCCTATATCACAATCGTTGAGTTCAACTTGTGATATCTATTACTACTTGATGGGTCAGGTACATCGCAGTCATCATTCCCCAAATCATGATGTATATCGTTACATGAAGGGCCACTTATATCGCAGTTGTTGACTCCTCGGTCGTGATATCTATCATTACTTGAATGGCCAGGCATATCGAAATCATCGATTATCCAACCATTACTTGAATGCTGCGAATGAAGAGACGATGGGTTCAAATGTAAGCTATAATCTATATTGTAATCCTCAACGAAAGGACAATGCCTCATTTTCTCTACATACAATGGTATTTGTATTAAAAGAGTGTCCACAGAATAACATGTATGCTTCAAGATCTTCATCATCCTTGATTGTATGTGGGCGTAGGAATCCACAAATTGCATCATCGTACACAACTTTAATTATCAAATCGAATTCATCCAACGCAGTCTTTGTAATCTGATGCATTTTATCTAGCAACTGTTGATAAGTGATATCATCACTCACAATAAATCCTTTTGAGTCTCCACCATCGTAGGTAAACATTCCCTTGTCATACACACTCTCTCCATCATAATAGCATAATATAGCCCTACGACCCATACTCCTTCTAATATTGGTTATTCTGTAAAAAAAATGAATAGGGTCCAACTTATGAGTAATGCAGGATACTGGTTGTCATCTTAAATGGGTCGTGGTTATCATCCACATTGGTTCATGGTTGTAATCCACAATGGGTCGTGGTTGACGATAACGACCCACTATGAATGACAACCACAAACCACTCGAAGGGTCGTGGTTTTGACCCACAATGGGTCGTGGTTGTTATGTTATAAGGATCGTGCATTTCACTGGATTGCGCAAGGCCCAACCATTGGGTCGTGGTCATCATATTATATGGCTCATGGTTTTTAAGCTAGAGAGGTCATGGTAGTCAACTGATGAGGGTCGTGATTCTCACGTTACATGGGTCGTGGTTGTCATAGTATATGGATCATGATTGTCAATCACGTTCAATGACCCACTGCAATACCTTAACCATTCATGGATTTCGTTGCTCTTTCAGTCAAGATAATAGAGAAAATATTTGACGAAGGTATCGAGTCCTTCTCGCGTTCTTCCTTTATGGCAACCACGTTCAATGACCGATATACAACGAGGATCCATTGTTCATCGTAATCACGATCCTAATTTAATGGCAACCACAGTCAATTGTGCATGTGAACCACGATCACACGATAGGGTCATGGTTGTTACGTTAGACAGGTCGTGGTTGTCAGCTGATATGGGTCGTGGTTCTCATGTTACATAGGTCGTGGTTTTCACGGTATATGGATCGTGGTTGGCAATGATGTTGTACGACACATGTACAGTCGTGATCCACTGTTCATCAAGACCACGATCCAATGTCTTGATATTCTTGTAATTAAACGAAAGTTCACTTGTTGATTTTATAGTTATCTTGCGGAGTTCACAGTTAATGTAATTTTCGGATGCAATAGAATGTCATGTGGGTCGTGGTGAGGGTCGTGATTGTCATGTGGTAAGGGTCACGGTTGTAAGGGTCGCGTTATAGTCCTAACTCGTTAGTCCCACTGTGTTGCATTGTGGTTGACATGTTATATGGGTCGTGGTTGACATGTTATATGGGTCGTGGTTCACAATTATATAGGTGTCGTGATTTACACTCAGGAACCACTTAAAGGGTCGTGGTTTTCAACCAAAATGAGTCGTGGTTCACGGGGCAGTGAAAAGCATGATCCTTATAACAAGACGACCACCACCAATCTGGCATGACAACCATGACCCATAACATCTTCCAACCACAATTCACGTAACATGATGACCACGACTCATGTGCATGCGAAAAGCACAATCCTTATAACATGACAACCAAGATCCAATGTGCATGGGAACCCGGTACCACGATCCTTCGCATGGGAACCTTCTTGACTCTGATCATCCTTTACCTTAGCAAAATGCCTACAGTATAAAATAAAATACGGACCTCATAGTAGAAGAGGATTTTAGACAAGGATAAACAACGTCCCTCTCTGGCAGTTGGTGTCTGGATTCCTCTTTTCTATAAAAACGAAAAAAGAAGAGAAGGTCTGTGAAAGGTGCATGCGAAATGCTACATTCGGCCCTTCTAAAGCTCATATATTCTTCCGTATAATCCGCGGGATAACAGATTGACTACTCCCCCTGTAACCAACCATGGGCCCAGCCATGACATATATGTTACATCCATTCCGTTCATCTGTTTTTACAGTGAAAGGCACGATTGTTCATCTGTTTTTACAGATCATTTTAGGGCTTGATCCCAAAATGAGAGGGATCATTTTAATGGTCTACAACGGCCATTCATCATTGTTCCACGTAATGTTGTCTGCCTGTGATTGGAGTATCGCTCATTTTTTGGACTCCTACCATTAAATGATTTAGAAAAATATATGGACAACATGGATGAAACACATACGTGGTGGTGGGGTCCACAGGCCACCGAGCACCAACCATTGGCCAGTGCCTAGAGGAGTAGCCGAACCGTCACTTTCTTGGGGGTTGAAACCGAAGGTAACTTCTGCTTCACTCCAGGTCCGTATGTCTCCTGAACCAAGGTCAGGGGCATTTTCATCCGAAACAATCTCAAAAAGTTGTCAGAAGGCCTCCATGTATGTGTTTCATCCATGCCGTCCATATATTTTTCTAGATCATTTTATGGTAACCATAAAACCAAAAATGAGCTATATCCTAATAGAAAGTGGACCACATCACATGAAACAGTGATGAATGAGCGTCGTCGATCATGAAAATGATCCCTCTCATTTTTTGGATCAAGCCCTAAAATGATCTGTCAAAATAGATGAACGATCGTGCCTTTCACTGTAAAAACAGTTGAACGGAATGGATGAAACACATACGTCATGGTTGGGACCATGGTTGGTGACTGGGGCCATAATGGGGACAATGGAACCCACTGTTAAAAGTGGACATGTAACAATCGCGACCCATATAAAATGACAACCATGACCCATATGGGCCCACATTGAAGTATGTTTATTGTCGTCTGTGTCGCCCATCCTTTTGTCTTGTGATTTTAGGGCTACGACTCATTTCTCATTCGAATCACGATCCATTTAACATGACAACCACGATCCATATTACATGACAACCATGATGCATATTACATTACAACCATAACCCATATTACATTGACAACCACGATGCATATTACATTACAACCACGATCAATATTACATGATAACCACGACCCATATTACATTATAACCACGACTCATGTTCACCACGACCCATATAATGTAATAACTACGACCAATGACAACCACGATTCATATTTCATGATAACCATGACCCATATAACATGACAACCATGACCATAATTAAAATACAATATGAAGAACTGTACTTTTCGAAGGGCACCCAACGAGATGAAAAACTCTTTTGAGTATATCTTGTTTTAGCCTGACCAAAAACTCTGTTGAGAAGGTGAGGCTTAACCAAGACACTCTCAAAAGTGCTTTGCAGCTCGCTAGGTGCCCTTCAAAGAGAACTATTCTTCACATTGTATTTTAATTATGGTTGTGGTTGTCATGTTATATGGGTAGTGGTTATCATGAAACATGGGTCGTGGTTATCAGTGGTTGTAGTTATCATGTTTTATGGGTCGTGGTGAACATGTAACAACCACGATCCATATAACATGACAACCACGACCCATGACAACTGCACTCTCACTTTTCTAGTCAGAACGTTAGATCATGAATTTATCGTTACCGTGAGAGTAGAGTTTGAGAGATCTGCAAAAAGAACACAGAATTAAGCGGAAGATAATATGGGATGGAGACGTTTATCTTGAAATTACTAACGACAACTATAAGCCATGATTTTGTAGAGCAGTTCTCTTCAAAGGAGACCCAACGAGCCGAAAACTGAAAGTGCCCTGGTTTGTCAATTAGCGTGAGTGTTGAGTCAGCTAGACTGCAGAGCCTTATAGGAAGATCAATTCAAAGCGTCTGCCTCAACCGGATGTGTGTAAGCTCGCTACAGGTAAATCTAAGCCTCACATCCCATGTCCCAAAACACCAGGTAAATAAAACCCTTAAAACAAATTAAAACATCATAGGGTTTTTAAGTTAAGAAAACTTTTTCAAAATCAGAAAATCTCTAAGTTTTCTTGCTTTGTCGATTTTATCGATACACATCTCGATATGATCGGCCTGCACTGTCGATGTCCTCATGACAAATCGATTCCATCAGAATGAGGACAAAGGTGTCCAGCAACTACATATATATATCGATGGATTTATCGATGTATCGATATACCTATCGATATCATCGATATTTGAATCTCGAGTCCATCGAAGGTGACTCGATAATATCGACAGGCAGATCTCCAGTGCTCCTGTTTTCACTTAAGAATATTATATGTGCATCGATATATCGAAGCCCTCCTCGATACTATCGAAAATCAAATTTCGATGACATTAGAAGGCTCTCGATGATATCAGTCATGGGCACGAAGATTTCCAGCAAAATATTTCAGGATAGTTTATTTATGATCGAGGGTCACTCGATAGAATCATATTCAAATATTGATGATATCGGTATGGTTTCGATGGCATTGAACAGGGACAGAAACTGTCCATCAAGCTTAAATGAAAATCCCTTGGATTTATCGATGCCTCGACACAGCTATCGATATCATCGACATTCAAATTCTGATGATATCGAAGGTCCCTCGATCATTCTTATAAACTTGAAATATTCCAAAGCAAGTCTCTCTCATTTTCAAATGTTGAGGAATCGAACCTCACATCGATGAAATCAGAGTTTGAAATCTGATGACATCGACACGTGTTTCGATTCCCTCGACCAGCTGGCAATAAGTTTCAAAAGCATATGACATTTAAGTTTGTGTCATCGAGCAAACCGTCGATGCTATCGAGAGTATACGCTCAACAATATCGATCTCGCTCGATGATATCGAACTCTATCATAAATGTGACCGTTTTATATCCGTTGGAACCTTTTTCCTATATAAAGAGGACTCGTCTATTATTGCTGGCAGAGAAAGAAGAGAGTGCTTTTGAGTGTTTTACCTTAAATTATATACCCTAAGCCCTTTATCTCAGGGAAGTTCATCCTCCAATCCACCCTCATCATTTATATTTAATAGAGTGGATTGGAGAATGAACTTCTGCATTCAAGGATCCTTCAACTATTACCTTAATGGAATATCATTAAGCTGGGATGCCTTGAATACATATATGATCGAAATCACTCTATCTTCCTTATAGGAAAACATTTTATAGAGTAGAATTCTGTCTTCACCTTGACCCAACCCGAAGCCTTTTATTGGTACATCATCTGTGTTGCAAATCAAGGAAGCAGAAGATTCTTCATCAACAAAGGAAGAGATCTTCGACAACATGCTGAATAGGACTCATCCACTTATTTGTAAGTTATTAGAGTCCAGAGGACACTTGTGATCATTCCTTTTTAGGATTGGGTCTAAGGTGTTTCTCACCCTTTCAAGCCCTCGTAAGATGCCTCCGGCAGGAGTGTATGTGATGGGTGTGTTGTATTAACCCTTGCTCTATGGAGAGCATAAATAGTTAGGTTCCTTATGTGGATCTTTAGCCAGTGTGCCTAAAACCGGGTGTTATGTGTTGACCCTTGCTCAGGGAGCATAAACAGAGGTTCCTTGTGTGGATCTTTAGCCAGTGTGCCTAAAATCGGGTGTTATGTGTTGACCCTTGCTCAGGGAGCATAAACAATCAGCCTAGGAGTAGGTTGTAAAGGTTGAAGGTGAACCTGATTTAAAACCTTAGGTTTGAAGTGAACCGCTGTGAAATCTCCTTAGTGAAATCTGGCACACTTAAGGGTTGAGTATGTCTGTCGGGAGTGGAGTAGATAAGTAGTCAAACCACTATAAAAATGACTGTGTTTGTGATTGTTCATTATCTTTGATTACTTATGTAATTTCATTAACTATCTCCATAATTGCTCACACTTCACACACTGTCACTTCCATAATTAACTATAAATCATTTCATGTTTATCATTTAAATAGTTTTGTGATTGGATCCTCAATTTGGCTTGGAGGTCATTTGAGTTACTTTGATAATATCCTGATGCTTTTCACGCCTATCTACTTAGGATTAGATTAATAGGATTTTTAACAAATATAAAACCTTAAAAAGTCTTATTCACCCCTCTTTAGGACATATTGGTATATTCCTACTTCAACTTAAGCGGTCTTCACCGCTATTTCAAAAACATCTGTTGAGAAGGAGTCATTGATCTTCCACGGGCACCAAACGGTCTTCAGAATTTCAGGTGGAGGCCGTTGATCTTCCACGGGCACCAAACGGTCTTCAACATTCCTGAAGAAAGAGAAGGGATCACCCATAAAGGAAGAATGCGAGAAGGACTTCTGGTTCAGATTGGCTTCTGAAAAAATGAAACCCAAGTCCCACTTTTATAGGCTGGTCAACCAATGGTTAATGTGGGGGTGGTGATTCCAAAGGGTCGCTTTAATTCCGAAGGGATTACGGGTAGGTAGCGACATTAATGTGATTTCCTGCAAGTGAATGTGGCGCTAATTCCGAAGGGAAGGGACGTGGATAGGACGAATGTTGGGTCATGGATGTGAACCACAACTCAATGTAGATAACAACAACGATCTCTATAACATGACAACCACGATCGTGGTTTTGATCGTCGTTGATTTGCCTAATGGATCATGGTTGACAGGTACAGTGGATTGTGGATCATAAGGTGGGTGGTCTTGACTGTCAACCTTGACCTAACATAGATGACGTCAATGAACCGTGTAGCATGATAACCACGATCCTTTAGAACTCGTAATAAACACGACCCTTTGTTGGTTAAATCAGTGATCAACTATGTAGTACAATTATGATCATGTTAGATTTTGCAAGATATTCTTATTAGTGATTAACAATCCACGACCATATTGGAATGCAGGTCGAAAAAGAACTTGTGATATTTCTCTGGTCATTCAACGTGCTGGTCATTCAATGGTCAACACGTTGATCCCACGGATGGCTGAGGACGAAGCACCATGAATAACACAACAAGGTTACTCTCCCTCTCCCTCTAAAGAGGTGGAGAGTTTTCTACCCACCATTGTATTTTTAGAGAGGTTGGCTGAGAAATTATCTTATAAGCTAGAATTGTATGGAAATGTGCTCATCCACATATTTTGATTTGTTCTCGTTGAAGTGTATGGAAATCTACCCATCAAAGTTAGGACATAGCATACGTAGATATCGAAAATCCCATGTATATATATGTGTCATAGTTATTAACATGTGGAGAACATGTTCGTCGGTGAATTTATTACTACCGTGAGAGTAGAGTTTGAGAGATTTGCAAAAAGAACAACTGGATTGTTAGTAGTGTTAATATTGGTCGTTATTATCGTGTTAATATTTTCGTGGTTCGTATATGTAATCGATTGTGGTTGTCATTCATGTTGGATCGTTGTTGACAACCAAGGCCTTAAGAGAAACGCGATCCATACGTCGTGAAAACTACGATCTATACGTCATGGCAACAACGATCCCCATGTCATGGCAACCATGACCCATATGGCAAGTCACGGGAGTGCAGTACCCCGAAATGTGTAACATGAAAACCACGATCCATGACTTGCCATATGTGGGTCGTGGTTGTGAACCATAACTCAATGTAGATAACAACAACGTTCTCTATAGCATGACAACCATGATCATGGTTTCGATCATCATTGGTTTGCTAATGGATCATGGTTGACAGACACGGTGTATCGTGACCCACATGTTATGTGGGTAGTAGCTGTGAACCACGACCCAATGTATATGACTACAACAATATATATAGCATAACAAATAGGATCGTGGTTGCCAGGCACAATGGATCGTTGCTCACATCTTATGTGGGTCGTGGCTATGAATCATGGTGGTCATGCTTTATGGGTCATGGTTATGCCAACATAGATCACAATAATGAACCGTATAACATGACAACCACGATCGTGGTTGCTTCTCTTAAGATTGTGGTTGTCAACAATGATCCAATATGGATGACAACCACAATCCATTACAACTGTGAACCACGACAATTTTAACATGATGACCACGACCCATATCAACTACGACCAATGCTTCATGTATACCACGAACCATACTATACAAATCAACAATGTAACGTGCACATACATACGATAGTAACGCAGGTAAATTTTTTATATATTATACTACTCATTCATAAGATAGTAACGCAGGAAATTAGCTGAGAACCACAACCCCTGTAACATGATAACAACGATACATGACAACTACAACACATATAACATGAAACCATGACCCGTATGTTCTTTTCCAAATATAAGAAGTTTGCCCCGCTTATTTCCAGGTTACCTTGCTCACTTTTCAAATCCATTGTCTGTTTCTAATATAATTTCTTCTCCCGACATCGTAGCTATAGAGAGGTTGGATGAGAAATAATCTTAATAAGCAAGAAGTGTATGAAAGCTCCACTTTTAGTTGCTCAATTTCTAAATCCAATGAAGAATTTTATTCAACGAAGCTTCCTTCTCCCTTTGTGCATATCTCCAAAGGAAATGGTTTCTTTTCCGCTGGCTGGGTGCCTGTTGATATTGTTGAGATGCCGGAGTTTGGAAAATGTCTTCAGAACTTCCTGTAGAGGCCATTGAGCATTAGGAAGATTGTAAACGTCCCTGAGGAAAGAGAAGGGATCACACATAAATGAAGAACGTGAGAAGGACTCGATGCCTTCTTTGAATATCTCCTTCACTTTTTTTTTTAAAGCTCTTTGAAACCCAAGTACCACTTTTATAGGTTGGTCATTCAATGATCAACGCGCTGATTCCGAAGGGTCACGCTGATTCTGAAAGGTCGCGGGGATTCCGAAGGGTCGCGCTCGGTTCCCAATGGATTGCGTGGAGGAAGCGACATTAATACGATTTTCTGAAATGACTGTGGCGGTTGTGGTCGTTGTGTTACAAGGGTCATGGTTGTTATGTTATATGGATCATGGTTGTTACGCTATATGGGTCGGGGATGTCATAGCATAAAACCATGATACATATAAAGTAATAACCACGACCCGTATAACATGGTTCGTGGTTCTCGTGTCATATTGGTTGTTGTTATAATGTTATATGGGTCGTGGTTGCCATTCCTTTTTTCAACGATCCACGATCCAGTGTTAGATGACAACCACGATCCAGTGTGGATAAAAAATAATGATCCAGTGTGCATGTGAACCATGATCGGTAAGGATTCTGGTTCGAATTAGCTCGAAACTCAGTTACCACATCTATGTCTGGTCATTCAATGGTTAAGGTGCTGATTCTGAACGGTCGCGCAAATTCCGAAGGATCGCGCTGATTCTAAACAATTGCACGGATTTCGAAGGGACAAGCTGATTTTGAACGTCGTGCGGATTCCGAAGGGTCGCTCTCGATGCCAAATGGATTTCGGGGAAGTAGCAACTTTAATGTGATTTCATGAAGAAGAAGAATATGGTGCTATTTCCGAAGGATCGCGCTGAATTCGAAGGGAATGATCATGGATATGTCGAACAATGGGTCGTGGTTGTCTTCCACAATGGATCGTGGTTGTCTTGTTATATGCGTGGTGCTGCATTGTAATTGTAATTGTAATTGGGTCGTGGATATTGTATTGTAATTATGGTCGTGCTTGTCATGTTATATGGGTCGTGGTTGTTACGTTATATGGATCGCGGTTGTCTTGTTACATGGATGGTATTGTATTGTAATTGTAATTGTAATTGGATCATGAATATTGTATTGTAATTATGGGTCATGCTTGTCATGTTATATGGGTCGTTGTTGTTACGTTATATGGATCATAGTTGTCTTGTTACATGGGTGGTGTTTGTCATGTTTTATGGGCCATAGTTGTTGTGTTATATTTTTCTGTGGTGGTCGGTTGATTTCCTGCATTGTGATCATGCCTATAAGGTAGAACACACAACAGGAAATCATAGACAACCACGACCCATGTAACGTAACAACCTCGACACACATGACATAACAACCATCAAAGTTAGGTTATGGTTGTACAATTATATGGGTCGAGGTTGTAATGGACAATGACCCATCAAAGCTAGGTTATGGTATACGTAGATTTTGAAAATCCTATGTATATATGTGTGGTAGTTATTAACAGGTGGCAATAGGGTGGATAAAAGTGGATACTGCCCAAGTAAGGACTTTTTGGGGCCACAACAAGAAAGCTGACAGGGTGGATGAATCAGTACAAACGGTTTGGTAGAAAAGGAAGAGAACACGTTGAAAACCACAACCACGATCAAGAAAACATGACAACTGCGATCCATATAACATGGCACCTACAAACCATATAGCATTACAATCATAACCCATATAACATGAAAACCGCAACCCGTATAAAATTACAACCACGACCCATTTAACATAGTAACTGCCAGAAGAGAAGCTCAATGATGCGCAAGACTCTGTAAGTTTCTTCTACTTAAGTTTACAAATGGGGATATTATCATACTTTATTCCTTCCACTTCGGATTCAATACGACCCTTCGGAATCAGTGTCACATGCAGCATGCAAGCCACAACCCATTCAATGTTTAGGACACCATGATAAAATTTACATGACAAACACGACCCATATTATATGGCAATCACGACACAAACAACATGACAACAACGACCCAAACAACATACCTAGGTGTCCGTTGAAATTGTTGCATTCTCTTTTGTGATTATGGTCGTGGTTGTCATGATTTAACGGTCGTAGTTGTCACATTGTATGGGAAGTAGTTACTATCATGTGGCACGCTGATTCCAAATGGTCGCACTACTGCTATAGAGAAGATAAGTAGTCCCATGTCATTGCAGAGAACTATTCTTCAATAATGTTTTTTTGCTAGCTGGGTGCCTGTTGAAATCGTCGAGTTGCCGGAGTTCGGAAATTGTCTTTAGAACTTTCTATGAAGGTCGTTGAGCTTCTAGAAGATCGTCAACATCCTTGAGGAGAGAGAAGGGATCACTAATAAAGGAAGAACGTGAGAGGGACTCAATGGTTTTTTCGAATATCTCCTCCATTATTTTGAATGAAAGAGCAAAGAAATCCATGAATGCGTAAGGTATTGCAATAAATAAGGATTCTGGTTTAAATTGGCTTGTGGAAGTAATATGAAGCCCAAGTACCACTTTTATAGGCTGGTCATTCAATGGTCAAGGCGTTGATTCCGAAGGGTCGCGCTTGGTTCCCAACGGATTGCGTGGAGGAAGCGATATTAATATGATTTTCTGAAATGACTGGGGCGGTTGTGGTTATTGCGTTACAAGGTCATGGTTGTTATGTTATATAGATCGTGGTTGTTACGTTATATGGGTTGGGGATGTCATAACATAAAACCACGACACATATAAAGTAATAACCACGACCCATATAACATAATTCGTGGTTCTCGTGTAATATTGGTCATTGTTATAATGTTATATGGGTCGTGGTTGTCATTCCTTTTTTTAACGATTCACGATCCAGCGTTGGATGACAACCACGACCCAGTGTGCATGTAAACCATGATCCAAAGTGAAAGATAACCAAGACCAATTCTTGGTTATATCCACAACTATTTCCTTCAGATTGAGCGCGATCCTTCGGAAACAGCACTACATTCCACTTTTTCAGGAGAGGACATTAAAACTCGCTACTTCCCCGCAATCCGTTGGGCACCGAGCGTGATCCTTTGGAATTAACACGACTGTTCAGAATCAACGTGACCCTTCGAAATCGACACCTTGACCATTGAATGACCACCCTATAAGAGCGGTACTTCTTCCATAAACCAATCGGAACCTTATTGCAACTAGGGCTGTTCACGAGTCAAGCTAGCTCGAAAAGCTCGCTCGACTCGGCTCGAGTCAGCTCGGATTGACTCGGCTTGAATGGCCGATTCAAGCCAAGCCAAGCTAATTGTTTGAAGCTCGAGTTGAGTTCAAGCCAAGTTCGATCAAGGGGCATTTCAACTCGACTCGAACTTGAACTTGACTTGACTCGAAGCTCGAACTCGAGCTCGACTCGACTCGATTAATAAATATATTAAATATTATATATATGTATATTATTAATATAAGTTTTAAATTTAAACTTAAAACTAAAAAAATAAAAAACAAACCCTAGAGTTTCTACCCAATAAGCTCGAGCTCGACTCGAGGTAAACTCGACTCGACTCGAACCACTAGCTCGACTCGAACTCGACTCGACAGCTTTGGCAAACAAGCCAAGCTTCAATGTTGAGCTCGAGGCCAAGCTCGAGCTCGAGCTCGAACTCGTGTACATCATGGACAAGCCAAGCCAAGCTTGGCCCACCTCGACTCGACTCGGCTCGATGCCCACCTCTAATTGCAACACCTTTCGCATTCATGTATTTTCTTTACTCTTTTATTCAAAATAATGGAGGAGAAGTCGAAGAAGCCATCGATTCCCTATCGCCTCCTTCCTTTAATGGTGATTTCGTCCCTTTCCTCAAGGATGTTGACAATTTTCCTGCAGCTCAACCTCCTCCACAGGAAGTTCTGATGACGATCTTCACAGCTCTTTCGACCCTTAGTAATCAGTGCGCCACATGATAATAATTGCTTCCCATACAACATGACAACCACGACCGCTATAACATGATAATCAGGACTATAATCACAACATACTAGGAAGAACAGTCTCTTCAATGGGACCCAGCGAGCTAAAAAACACCTTCTCAACAGAGTTTTAGATTAGGCTAAAATAAGACATTCTCAACAGAGTTTTTTCGCTGGTTGGGTGCCCATTGAAGAGATCTGCTCTTCGTATTATTAATGTGAATATGATCGTGGTTGTCATGTTAAATCTGTCGTGGTTGTCATGCTGGAAAGGAAGTAGTCCAATGATTTATTTACCGTGGTTGTCATGTTAAATTGGTTGTGGCTTGCATGTTGCATATGACGTGTATTCCGAAGGGCCGTGGTGAATCCGAAGGGAAGGGTTACACTGAATCCGAAGGGAATGTCGTACTTATTAACTAGTGATGATGAGAGTGAGGAGGATGATAATTTCCCCATTTGCAAGCGTAAGTGAAAGAGTCTTGTGCATCACTGAGCTCCTCTTCTGGCAGTAACCGTGTTATATGGATTATTGTTTTAATGCTATACGAGTCGTGATTTTCATGTTATATTGGTCGTTGTTTGTAATTTTACATGGCAGTATACGCTTTTCATGTTATGATGTTATACGGATCGTGATTGTCAGCCGATATTGGTCGTGATTTGTATGGCAGTAGGGTCGTGAAGATGACATGGATCGTAGTTCACATGAATAATGGGTTGCGGTTGTCACGCCATATGGGTCATGGTTCTCATTTTACAACAGCGATCCATTATTCATCATAACCCCGACACAATGCAAGGGACAATCACGACCCACTATTGATCAAAGTTTCATAGGTCGTGGTATTGGTTGATATGGTCATGGTTGTAATGTTGTATTGGTCTTTGTTGTCATGAAATTTGGATCTTGAATGTAATGATTAATATTTCGTGGTTGTCTTATTATACGGATCGTCGTATCGTGTTATAATGTTCATAGTTGATGTGAAGCATTGATCATAGTTGTCATTTGATATGGGTTTGTGGTTAACAGATTTCACTGGTCGTGTTAATCATTTTGCATGGTCGTGGTTGTCCTGTTGCATGGATCGTTGCTGACAACCACGATCTTATGAGAAACACAACCCATGTATCCTAAATTTCATTTAAATATAATAGTCATTTGTATCACATCATAGGGAAAACCACCTTAGATTTATATCTAAGATGGATTGTGGAAGATAACCACGACCCATTCTTCATCATATCCACGACCATTCTAAACGGATTCAGGGTGACCCTCCGGAAACTGCGTCATATTCTTCTTTTTCACAAAATCACATTAAACATATATATCAAATGAATCGCGGTTGTCATGCTACATTGATCTAAGAATATATCCATTTTCTTTATACACCGGTATGGGTAAATTTCTGCGTATCGACCTCTAACAAGCACCGCATCACTTATAACAAGCACCACAACATATCCTTTTATCAACTTCTCTAGAATGGGCACCCTGGGACTGCACGGTGACAGAAGTTTAAGTGCAGCTTTATCTTCTCTTCTGCCAGTGACTGTGTTATATGGGTCGTGGTTTGCATCGGTCGTGGTTGTTACGTTATATGGGTCGTGGTTGTTATAATTGAGCTGTAGATGTGAAGAACAAGGGGAAATCCCATGGGTCGTGGTTATTATAATTGAGCTGCAAATGTGAAGAACAAGGGGACCAAGCGTGTGATATGGGTAGTGGTTGTCATGTTAAATGGGTAGTGGTTGTCATGTTATATGGGTCGTGGTTCTGACAAACACGACCATAATGATGAACAAATCTCTTCAACGAGCACCAAGCGAACGGAAAAACTCTGTTGGGAAGGTGTCTATAGAATTTACTGTGGAGGAGATTGATCTTCAGGAAGAAAGTCAACATCCTGAGGAAAGGGAAGGGATCACCCATAAAGGAAGAATGCGAAAAGGACATCTAGTTCGGATTAGCTTGTGAAATTAATTTGAAACCCAAGTACACCTTTATAGATAGGCTGGTCAAACATTCCGAAGGGTTGCACTAATTCCAACAAGGGATTATGGGATTTTGAGAAAAAGAATGCAGTGCTGATTCCGAAGGGAAACGTCGTGGATATGATGAACAATGGGTCGTGGTTGACATTTAAAATGAAGCATGATTTTTATCCACGTTGGATCGTGGTTGTCATTCAACGTTGGATCATGGACTGGGGGAAAACGGATTGGCAACCACGACCCGTGGTACTTGAAAAACACGACCCATATCAAACGAAAACCACGACTCATATAAAATGATAACCACGACCCATATAACACGATGATCACGACCCGTATAACATGAGAACCAGAGATATCACGTGGTGTGTTCCACCTTAGATTTAGTACATGACATATGTAGATATCGTGCAAACAATATCTGTATAGTAGCATAGGTCACATCAGATGGTGTGACCCATATAACATGATAACCACGACCCATGTAACATGACAACCACAATCCTTGCCTCATGGCAACCACAACAGATATAGCCTACATTTCCTAGTAGCCTATCAATAGTCATATCATATTCGAAAAATGCCAGGTTAGTTTTGGTACGAAAGGGGCACGTTAATTTTCTGACTTTCATGGAAGGTAAGGATCTTATGTGCATGTATGAAAATATTATCATCATCCTCACTCTCAACATCACTGGTTATTACTTTTGAAGAGTGTTTTTTTTAGATGTAAAGGATGGTGTAAAACTCTCCATGATCCATTGTGCATTTGTACCACGACCCGTAGAGGAAACCGTGAACTTAACAACGAGTCGTGGTTGTCATGAAATATAGATATTGCTTCTCTTAAAGTCATGGTTGTCAACAAGGATCCAACAAAATCGTGTTACATGGTTCATAGTTGATGCGAAGCATTGATTGTAGTTGTCATTTGATATGGGTTCGTGGTTGGCAGATTTCACTGGTCGTGTTAATCGTTTTGCATGGTGGTGGTTGTCCTGATGCATGGATTGTTGCTGACAACCACGATCTTATGAGAAACACGACCCATGTATCCTAAATTTTATTTAAATATAATAGTCATTTCTATCACATCATAAGGAAAACCACCTTAGATTTATATCCAAGATGGATTATGGAAGATAACTACGACCCATTCTTCATCATATCCACAACCATTCCCTTCGGATTCAGGGCGACCCTCCGGAAACAGCGTCACATTCTTCTTTTTCACAAAATCACATTAAACGTATATATCAGATGAATCAACTTCCCATATACAACTAAGATCCATTGTTCATCGTAACCACAATTCAAATTGGATGACAACCACGATTAATTGTGCATGTGAATCATGATCACACGACAGGGTCGTGGTTGTCATATAAGAGCGGTACTTGGGTTTCAAATTAATTTCGTAGGCCAATTCCAAACCAGAACCCTTATTGCAAGGCCCAACTCGTTTGGGTCGTGGTTGTCATGTTTATGGGTCATGGTTGTTACGTTAGACGGGTCATCGTTGTCAGCTGATATGGGGCGTGGTTCTCATGTTATATAGGTTGTGGTTTTCACGGTATATAGATCGTGGTTGGCAACCATGTTGTATGACCCATGTACAGTCTTAATCCATTGTTCATCAAGACCACGATCCAATGTGCATGTGAACCACGATCACACGAACAATGGGTCGTAGTTGTCATAAACACTTGGTGATGGTTCTCAACCACGATCAATTGTGAATGACAACCACAACCCATTGTTCATCTGTAGACACCCCACCCAGGCTAATATCTTGATAAAGCTAGGATAATCAGGGAACCGTGATCCAAACCCCAACCAAACTTGAGCCATCACAAGCCATCATTTTGAAAAGGCCAAGCTATATGTCCTAGAGGGGGGGGTGAATAGGACTATGCCAAATTTAAAAATAAATCAGCGGAACTAAAGTAAATCAATACCCTTACAATAATTAATCAATTCACAATGCTAAATATTAATCACCTTGATAAATAATTATTGAGAGATTGATACAAATTCAGTTCTAAGGACAACCTTACACCATAATAAACAAGGGCTTATGGTAGGACAACCTTATTTCTAGAACCTCTTTTGAATCAAGAACTCAATGTTAATATAAGTAAATGAAATAGCAAGGAATTGAAAATAAATGCGTATAAAGATCTAAATTATTACAACAATCCCCACACTTACTTGAAAATGTAAATAGTTACAACATTCACATCCACTTGTACATTCCACACAATCGAATGATAAAAGATATAAAAATTAATCAAGCATTCAATCCACAAGACAAAGAGTTATAGTGGTTCGCCTGTGTGTACACCAACTGTTTACAAATGTGACCACACAGAATGCTACTCCACTCCTAATATCCTCACACAGGGATATTAGCGTTCACTATCAAATAGGTTTTCTCGGGTTCACCAAAAACCTTTACAATTGTGTCTTTTTCACTTGGGCTTACACAATTCAAAAACCCCTTTTTCTCGAGTTTTCGGTTTTCCTCGGACAACCAATACAATGAGATTTTTCCTCGCTCAATCTCAAACAAAACCAATACAATGAGATTTTTCTCGCTTAACCTCAAACAAAACCAAAAATAAAAGAATTTTACTGAAATTGTAAAATACCTGGATTTCTCCTTTAGCACCCTAGTAGAACCAATCGGAGTAGATGATTGAATATCAAAGTTCAATTTCCAATACTCACATTCATAGGGTTCTAAATTCTAATAGATTTTAGATTTTGACTTGTTGGGCGTAGCTATATTTGATTTTGATTCCAAGAAGAAGGAATAATATAATTCCTCTTTTCAAATAAGATTGGAATAGAGAAACAAAATCAAATTAAATAAGCTAGCAAAAAGGAATATTAAATAAGCACAATTTAGCTTAAAATAAACACAGACTTATCTCAGAGTGATTACTTGAAAATTCTTGAATGGAATGGAGTTCTGAATATGAAAACTCTGAATTTCGTGTTCAATTTATAGAAGAAAAAATCGTTCCTACGACTGGTCTTAGAAACCTAGGACTGGTCGTAGCTCTAACAGATTTTTGAAAATTTGAGCGCGATCTTTGAAAACCGTTCTACGACTGGTCGTGTGTACCCTACGACTGGTCGTGGGACACCTACGACTGGTCGTAGGACCATGAAATAGGTTGCTGGAATTTCAGTCGTAGCTCCACGACTGATCGTGGACAAGTCGAAGCCAACCTACGACCGGTCGAAGGACCTCCAGGACTGGTCGTGGGCGTTCCAAAAAATCCGAAAAATCTTCAACAAATTAGGACTGGTCGTGGAATTTCTTGGACTAGTCGAACCAATGCTAGGGATTTGGTCGAACAAGAGCTAGGGGATGGTCTTGGAACAGACTAAGCTTATGTAGAATAAACATTTGACTTATGTATCCAAAATGACCTACTTAAAGGGTCAACCTAAGGTCAATCAAACCTGAAACATGTCGTATGGACATTGAACTTCAACCATTCAGCGAATGTAGATTGTTTGAACCAATATCAGGCTTGAAATCTTGAACAATATCAGGCTTGAAGTCTTGAACAATATCAGGCTTGAACTTTGACATCTTGAGCTTCATCTTGTAGCTTTTTGAACTTTAACATCTTGTGCTTCATCTTGTAGCTTTTTGAACTTTAACATCTTGTGCTTCAACTTGTAGCTTTTTGAACTTTAACATCTTGTGCTTCAACTTGTAGCATCTTGAAGTATAAAATCATCATACCAGCACAAGACACAAATAGATGTTTTGACACATCAAAATTTGACAACCAAAGGAGTATGAGACCATAACACTTACAATCTCCCCCTTTGTCAAATTTGTGACAAAACACCACACCAAGTAATAATTCTTCCAATAGACATAAGAGAAGTACAAAGCAAGCACAGATGTACAGATGATAAGCAATAATCAATTTCCCATAACTCATGAGAAGTTTTAACTCCCCCTGAGTAATAGCTAGCACAACAAAATTTATAACATTTAACATTCACATTCACCAAACTTCTCCCCCTTTTTGACACAAAATGACAAAGGAAGAAAAGCAGTTAAAGTGCATAACCAAGTCGGAGTTGAAGAAAAAAAAATAGTCCATAACCAACAAAAAGGTTTGAGATGCAAGCTAATATCAGTAAATATTACAGACCAAAAAAATTCAAATGAACTGGAAAGACGGTGCGAGATTAGAAGGATCAATTTTGTGTAATCCCTTAGCAATTCGCCTCATATATTTACGCATATAGGAAAATTGTGTATCTTGAGTAACACGAATTTGAGCCACCTGCTCTTGAAGAGAATTCAACCTTTCATCAAAATCAGAAGGCTGAAAATCAGGATCATCGCAGAGTCCGACTCAAGTTCTTCAAATAAGTCATCCATATTCACGTCCTCGGGAAGATCACTAGCTTCAAAGATTACACCTTCACCACCACTTCTACCGGATCCACTTGGCCTCTAGCCAAATCTAAAGTCATCTTATTAAGATTGGAGTTATTAAAAGGGAGATGGTGGATGGGTTTTTCTCTAGTAGGCATGGCTATGAGCATATGATTCGCTAACCTAGTCAGTAAATAACCAAAGGGTATATCACTATGTCCAGGATGGTGACGTGACAGAATAATGGAATGACAGATTAAAGAAGGGAGGCATATATTAACACCAGAGACAACAAATGCAAAACACGAACCATAAAAGAAGTGAGTTCGGTTTTGTTACTGTAACGTGGATAAAGATTTGAAATGAATATCTTATGAAGTACTGTGTATCGGGTAACAAATACCTTGAGGGAAGTACATGACCTTTATGAGTCCAATGAACATCCATATTACATAAATCTCTAGTAAGCATTCGTCGTTCAGATTCTGAGAGACTATCATGTAAAATATTAATTGGAATGCTCTCATCATTGATAGGTATTTCCATAATATCTGCAATCAAATGTCGATCTACAACAAACAAACCCTCTTGAGTATCAACTTTAAATATTAAATTCTCAAGAGAAAAATCGCAGATACATGCAAACATGGATTGGGCAATGGACTGGTATGCAGCTCCACCCCAATGTAGAATGTTATCCCATCCCACAGATTCCAACAAAGAAGGAATACCAAAAGAAGCAATGTGATTGACATTAACATGACGTTCAACAATTACATTACGCATACGCAAATCTCGAGCATCAGTAGGATCATTTTCAGGAGAACGAAGATGACGTTGAACAATAGAAGTTGATCTAGAAGAAGATGGACCTCGAGTAGTTTTCTTTTTACCTCTAGGATCCATTTTCAAAGAAAGATTTCAAGGGAACAACAAGATGCAAGATAGAAGGAATGAGATTTAGATAGAACAGATTTTTTTTAAGAGAAAAACCCCAAATCCTGCAATCAATGATCAAATAGATTCTACAAACATGAGTTTTGAAGCACTAATAGTAAGAATCTACAAGGAAAATGTAAAAGAATCACTAACCTTGAAGAACAATGAAGATGGGTTGGGGCAGCCGTAGCTAGGACGGTTGGAAAGAAATGAAGAATTGAAGAAGAAGACTAAAATCCCCAATTTTAAGTGAAATCCCGTGCTTTACGACAGGTCGTGTACGTGTTCGACCGGTCGTGGTACGACCGGTCGTGTATTCTCACGACAGGTCGAGTATGACAAAAAATTTGCAATTTTTTTTTTATTAAATAATTTCAAGCAAATAAAACATAAAACTTATGCTACACAAAATCATGCAAATTCAATTTAAATTGCACATACCGAGATCAAATTTTAATTTATTAAACCGGCTTTTGTCGAGCGGTTTAGTGAAAATGTCCGCAAGTTGAATCTCGGTTGGAATGTAATCCAAATTTATTAATTTTTCTTCCACTAATTCACGAATGTAATGAAATCTAATGTCAATATGCTTAGTACGTGAATGCTGAACTGGATTTTTAGAGATATTTATTGCACTGGAATTATCACAAATTAAAATCATAGAATCTTGAGAAATTCCATAATCGCTTAACATTCGTTTCATCCAAACAAGTTGAGTACATGCATTTCAAGAAGAATGTATTCAAATTTCTCATGATTGATAGCGATATAGAACTTTGCTTCTTGCTAAACCAAGAAACAAGACAATTTCCAATGTAGAAACAACCACCACTGGTTGATTTCCTATCATCAATGTTTCCAACCAGTCGGATCAAGCGTGCAGGCTAATTGAACATTAGTCTCGTGTGGATACCAGAGACCCAATTTAGTAGAACTTGCGACATAACGCATAATCCGCTTAACAAGCTAGGTTAAGTGAGATTCTTTAGGATTTGATTGATAACGAGCACAAATACCAACACTCAAAGCAATATCGGGTCTACTAGCACTTAGATAAAGTAAACTACCAATCAAACTACGATACAATTTAGGATCCACATCATTACCTGTAGAGTCTTTTGAGAGTCTTACCGTTGTACTCATTGGAGTATCAAAATTTTTACCTTTCTCAAATCCAAATTTTTTAATTAAACTCTGAGCATATTTGGTTTGTGAAATAAATATTCCATCAAGTTGTTGTTTTACTTGCAATCCTAGGAAATAGTTTAATTCTCCAACCATGCTCATTTCGAATTTAGACTTCATCAAATCTGCAAACTCAACAGTCATGTTAGTACAGGTTGATCCATAAATAATATCGTCAACATATATTTGAACCATTAGAATATCATCGTTATGTTTCTTAACAAAAAGTGTCTTATCAACACATCCCATCTGAAAATTATGACTCAAGAAAAAACTTAGTCAGTTTTCGTACCATGCTCTGGGAGCTTGTTTCGGACCATAGAGAGCTTTCTTAAGACGATACACATGATCAGTAAATTTAGGATCTTCAAACCACGTAGGTTGTTCAACATATACCTCTTCATGTAAATCACCATTCGAAAGGCACTCTTTACATCCATTTGATAAATTTTAATTTTCTTAAAACATGCTATGGAGATAAAAAGTCGATTGATTCAAGACGAGCTACGAGGGGCAAATGTTTCATTATAGTCAATACCTTCGATTTGTGTATATCCTGTACAACTAATCTTGCTTTATTTCGAATAATATTTCCAAGCTCATCGAGATTTGTTTTTAAAAATCCATTTTGTTCCAATAATATGTTTATCTTTAGGTCTAGGAACAAGTTGCCAGACATCATTTCTGACAAACTGATTAAGTTCTTCTTGCATCGCAAGAATCCAATTTTCATCAAAAAGTGCTTCTTTTACGTTACCGGTTCAATCTGGGATGTAAAGCATACGTAGTTACATATGTCCTCTAATTGTCTACGAGTGCGCACACCAGTGAGAGGGTTTCCAAGTATTTGAGAGGTTGGATGATCTTTAACAGTCCTTAATTCAGGATTAGTTTCACTTGATGAAGTTTCTTGTTTTTCAAGTATAAGAACTTCATCATTATCTAAACTCGGGACAGGTGTCTTCAAAAGATCGTCAATCACAACATTTATTGACTCTTGAATCACACCGGTCCTGTTGTTCGAAATTCGATAAGCACGACTGTTTAAAGAATAACCTAAAAAGATCCCTTCATCACTTTTAGTGTCGAATTTTCCCAAATTTTCACGGTCACGCAAAATATAGCATTTGCTGCCAAAAATTCGAAAATATTTGACAGAAGGCTTTTTCTCAAACCACATTTCATAAGCCGTTTTATTATTAGATTTACAAATATAAACACGGTTAATAATGTAGTAATATTCTGACTTTTTGAGAGATTCCTAGATAGCTTCATGCTATTTAACATAACACTTCCCATTTCTTGAAGCACTCTATTCTTCCTCTCGACAATTCCATTTTGTTAAGGAGTTTTAGGTGCAGAGAATTCATGCGATATTCCCTGATCGCTACAAAATTTCTCAAAACCGCTATTTTCAAATTCAGATCCATGATCACTATGGATCTTGCTGACTTGAGTACCTTTTTCAGTTTGAATCCGTTTTATAATCTTTTTCACTTCATCAAAGGTTTCTGATTTATCTTTCAAGAATGAAACCCAAGTGTATCTTGTATAATCATCTACAATAACTAAGATGTACTTTTTGCCACCTCGACTTTCCGTTCTTGTAGGTCTATAAGATCCATATGGAGAAGCTCGAGTGGTCTTGTGGTGATATTGGAGTTCACCTTTTTGTGAGAGCTCCTAGTTTGTTTACCATACTGACATTCACCACAGATCTTGTCTACTTTTTGCATTTTAGGTAGACCTTTTATTAGTTCACTTTTGCTCAATCTGTATAAATTTCGGTAGTGTACATGTCCAAGACGTTTATGCCATAAATGTCTCATCGGTATGGACCATGTAGCACGTTTGATTAGATGAGCTACCGTTGCTTACTATATAGCAGTTTTCGAAGTTCTGCGACCACTTAATATTACTGAGACCCTTTTCATTTGTAATTTCACAACCTTGATTAGAAAATTTAACATTATGGTTGTTATCGCATATTTGAGATATGCTCAACAAGTTGTGTTTTAAACCCTCAACATATAACACATTTTTAAATAAGGGAAGGTTATAGAGTTGGACCGTACCTTTGCCAATTATCTTGCGGTTGCTACCATCACCAAATGTGGTGACCCATCACCATATCTTTAAAATCGGTGAATAGAGCTTTGTCTTTGTCATATGTCCGGAGCATCCATTGTCTAGGTACCATTTTGAATGGCTTGTAGCTTTGAAAGCAAAGTGTGAGCAACCAAACAAGTAACCTTAGGAACCCATTTCAAGATCTTGTTTTGGGTTTAGGAGAATAATTGGTCTTCTTTTGTTTATAGTTATAAGAGTGACCTCTTGAGTTAGATTTTAATAGCTCCTTAAGTAAATCAATAATTTTTTTCGAATAGCGGGTTTCGAATCGATTTTTGAAATTTATATAGTCGCTTTTGTGTTTTTGAAAGGTTTTTGTATTTTTAGAAACAACTTGATTAGTACCTTTTCCTTTTGAGTTAGAAGTCTCTCCTTTCACAAAAATGGAAGGAGCATTCTTCCGTTTAGGAGATGTGTTTTTGTCAAAGCCCAACCCGGATCGATCACCACATTTTCTTGATCCGGATAATAATTTTTCTAATTTTGGATCACCTTGGGCATATCTCCATGTGTCCTTCAAACTCAGAAGAGAGGATACTTCATTTTTAAGTTTCTCATTTTCGATTTTAAATTTTCAATTAGTGAGGTTTTGAATTCTAAATCACACTTTGATTTTTCAAAACAATCAAATTTGAGATTTTTCTAAAACAAGAGTTTCAAAACATTCTTTTAGTTTAAAGAACTTTTCTTTTGAAGTTTAAGTTTGACAAACAATTTTACAACTTTCCTTATATAAGGCATTGTAAGCATCTTGAAGATCTTCATCATTTTCATGATCACTATCCAAATTTTCTTCACTTGTTGAATCATCGTGATCTGAAAAGGTAAACTTGGCTAGAGTCATAAGGGCCTTAAGTTCACTTGCCCACTCGGTTTGAATTTTCGATTCGAAGAGGCTTGAGAATCGACGATTCATCCCAAGTAGCCAACATACCCTTCCTTTTGGATCTGTCCTTTTAGGACATTTGTTTGCTAAATGCCCATATTCTTGACGTTGTAACATTGACTATCTTTCAATGATTTCCAAGTTTTAGACTTAGGTTTAGAACGTTTCTTTTCATTTGCCTTTTGAAAGTCGACTCTTTTCTTGCTTTTGAAAATCTTATAAAACTTTTTCGCTAAAAGGGCCATATCATCTTCAGACTTTTCAATCTGAATTTTCTTGAGTAATACTTTTAGATGACTTCAAAGCAATAGACTTACCTTTAGGAGCTTTAAAACTTAATTCATAGGTTTGCAAAAGAACCAACTAATTCTTCTACCTTCATATTATCCGTATCACGAAGTTCTGGATTGCGGTTACCTTTGAATTGAACCGTTCAGAAGAGAGCGTAGTATTTTTGCACACACTTTACTTTCGAGATCTTTTCACCAAGACCCCACATAGAGTTTACAATGTCATTCAATCTAGTGTAAAAGTCCATAAACATTTCATTTTCCTCCATATGAATTTCTTCAAATTTAGTTGTGAGGAGTTGGACTTTAGATTTCTTGACAATTGTAGTACCTTCGTGTGTCATTTCTAAAATATCCCAGGCTTGCTTTGCAAAGATCACAGATATGATTCTTTTGAACTCATCCTAGGTGATAGTCGCAAGTGATTGCATTTAGTGCTTTAGCATTAGCACTACTCTCATTTTTCTGAAGAGTGGTCCATTGGAAAAATGGTGTAATTTTCATAGATTTTGAACCATCAACACCAGTTACTTCCATGGTAGGAGGATTCCATTCAGTCACTGTGGCTAGCCACACACTTTCATCCATTGATCTGAGGAAGATTCTCATTCTGGCTTTCCAATAGGCATAGTTGGAGCCATCAAAAGGTGGAGGCCTAGTAACTGAAAGGCTATCAAAATTTGACATCTTTTTAAATAGCTTAGATCGTTAGCTCAGGAAATAAATCCAAATAAAAAGTAACAAGAAATGAGCTATTAGGCTCTGATACCACTTGAAAAGGCCAAGCTATATGTCCTAGAGGGGGGGTGAATAGGACTATGCCAAATTTAAAAATAAATCAGCGGAACTAAAGTAAATCAATACCCTTACAATAATTAATCAATTCACAATGCTAAATATTAATCACCTTGATAAATAATTATTGAGAGATTGATACAAATTCAGTTCTAAGGACAACCTTACACCATAATAAACAAGGGCTTATGGTAGGACAACCTTATTTCTAGAACCTCTTTTGAATCAAGAACTCAATGTTAATATAAGTAAATGAAATAGCAAGGAATTGAAAATAAATGCAGAAGTAAAGATCTAAATTATTACAACAATCCCCACACTTACTTGAAAATGTAAATAGTTACAACATTCACATCCACTTGTACATTCCACACAATCGAATGATAAAAGATATAAAAATTAATCAAGCATTCAATCCACAAGACAAAGAGTTATAGTGGTTCGCCTGTGTGTACACCAACTGTTTTACAACAGCCACACAGAATGCTACTCCACCTCTAATATCCTCACACAGGGGATATTAGCGTTCACTATCAAATAGGTTTTCTCGGGTTCACCAAAACCTTTACAATTGTGTCTTTTTCACTTGGGCTTACACAATTCAAAACCCCTTTTTCTCGAGTTTTCAAGGTTTTCCTCGGACAACCAATACAATGAGATTTTTCGGCTCAATCTCAAACAAAACCAATACAATGAGATTTTTCCGCTTAACCTCAAACAAAACCAAAAATAAAAGAATTTTCTGAATTGTAAAATACCTGGATTTCTCCTTTAGCAGCCCGGTAGAACCAATCGGAGTAGATGATTGAATATCAAAGTTCAATTTCCAATACTCACATTCATAGGGTTCTAAATTCTAATAGATTTTAGATTTTGACTTGTTGGGCGTAGCTATATTTGATTTTGATTCCAAGAAGAAGGAATAATATAATTCCTCTTTTCAAATAAGATTGGAATAGAGAAACAAAATCAAATTAAATAAGCTAGCAAAAAGGAATATTAAATAAGCACAATTTAGCTTAAAATAAACACAGACTTATCTCAGAGTGATTACTTGAAAATTCTTGAATGAAATGGAGTTCTGAATATGAAAACTCTGAATTTCGTGTTCAATTTATAGAAGAAAAAATCGTTCCTACGACTGGTCTTAGAAACTTAGGACTGGTCGTAGCTCTAACAGATTTTTGAAAATTTGAGCGCGATCTTTGAAAACCGTTCTACGACTGGTCGTGTGTACCCTACGACTGGTCGTGGGACACCTACGACTGGTCGTAGGACCATGAAATAGGTTGCTGGAATTTCAGTCGTAGCTCCACGACTCGGTCGTGGACAAGTCGAAGCCAACCTACGACCGGTCGAAGGACCTCCAGGGGCGGTCGTGGGCGTTCCCAAAATCCGAAAAATCTTCAACAAATTAGGGTGGTCGTGGAATTTCTTGGACTAGTCGAACCAATGCTAGGGCCGGTCGAACAAGAGCTAGGGCTGGTCTTGGAACAGACTAAGCTTATGTAGAATAAACATTTGACTTATGTATCCAAAATGACCTACTTAAAGGGTCAACCTAAGGTCAATCAAACACGAAACATGTCGTATGGACATTGAACTTCAACCATTCAAATGATGTAGATTGTTTGAACCAATATCAGGCTTGAAATCTTGAACAATATCAGGCTTGAAGTCTTGAACAATATCAGGCTTGAACTTTGACATCTTGAGCTTCATCTTGTAGCTTTTTGAACTTTAACATCTTGTGCTTCATCTTGTAGCTTTTTGAACTTTAACATCTTGTGCTTCAACTTGTAGCTTTTTGAACTTTAACATCTTGTGCTTCAACTTGTAGCATCTTGAAGTATAAAATCATCATACCAGCACAAGACACAAATAGATGTTTTGACACATCAAAATTTGACAACCAAAGGAGTATGAGACCATAACACTTACACATTTAAGCCAAAGCATACCCAAACCTTCACCCATTTCTCGGGCCATCTTCAGGTCATGATCGAGCCAATTTTGAGCCATTTCAAGCCAAATATCCAAAACGGACTTTATTTCGCTCTCAAGACCCAAAAAAGGGCCCACTGGTAAAAATTCAGGAGAAACTGTACCGAAGAGGTAATCCGATTACTACCGCCTCTTAAAAATTTATGTAGCTCTAGCTAGACGAACTTTAAACCAAACCTAGCCCGAGCGATAATCCAACTATGGCCGACGGTACTCCGACTACCACCGCTCGCGGGGCGCATGTGTCCTCCGAGCAACAACTATCATAGCATCCGAAAGTTAACTTTATTTCAAAACTACCCCTCCAGCCGACCCTATTTACCCTTTTACCAATCCCAAGAGCCAATGAGACCATGCCATGTGACATTCCTCTCTCCTCAACCACTCGCAAGCTGTCATCTCAGCATTTACCCCTCTCAAACTCAACAATAACCACATTGCCATTGAAGAAGGCTATAAATAGCCCTCTCCTCTTCACATTTGAAACAACACCTTCTCATCGAAGAGAGAGAAAGAGGAAGAAAGAGAGGGAGAGAAGAAGAGAGTGAAAGTGAGGGTGAGGGGGATCTCCCAAGCCTTAAATTTCAGATTTTTCTAGACACCTCCTAGCCTCGCCTCAACCATGTCAATCCCTCATGTTCTAGCAAACTCAAGTTTAAGCCAAATATCCATTCATCTCATATACAAGCATTCATCATGACATTTATTCCCTCCTCAACCCCCCTGCTCCTCTAAATTTCTAGTGAATGTATGATCTGTAACTTGCCGTACACCGTATCCTGTCACATCAGAAATTTCTAGTGGTCTAGTCCGATTTCTTCACCTCTTTGCATGAACATCATTACATCCACCTTCCAGACACGCCATGGGACATATGCTCTGTGTCCTGCCGGAATCTCAGATCTTACTACATCAGACATTCGCGTGTGTGCCTAGTCCCATCTCGACCACAGCATATATCATCCATTGAGATTGTTTTACCACACAAAGTAGAGACCGTACATTCGTACGGGCAGAGAGGGTGCTTAACACCTTTCCTCTTTATAACCGAGGTCTCTTACCCGGAATCCCAAATCGTAGACCAGGAGTCAATCTAAGGTAGGAGAATCTTTGGATTTCTCCCACCTTACATATTTCGCGGGTTCTAGCCGACTGCGGGATTTTGAGATTAATTGGCTAGTGGCGACTCCAACATTTACAAATCAGCCTACTAACCCCCACCTTTCACAATAAAAAACATTTAAATCCACGTGGGCGTTGATTTCCAGAGTCCACAAAAGGGCAACTCTGCTGGGGATTTGCTAGACCGCCCTAGCTGTGACCCGACTCGAAAGCATATGGTATTCTAATGTCAAGGGACAATCGTCATTGCATTCATATAAAATAAACTAAAAAACATCAATCTTTGGCTTACACCTATTTGGGCATCAATCCTAGCCACGACTACTCGATCCCATGCAGTTATGGTTACCCATGAAGATGAGCCGGCAGCTCTGCTAGCTCCTGAAGCATCAACATCAGCACCAGCGCCGACACCTCCGATAGCTCCAATAGATTTTCTAGTTACTGCAGCCTTGAGTGAGATATCTTAAAACTTTAAGGCATTACAGGAGCTACTACTTTGCCTGGTACCAGGCGCCATACCAAGCATGCAAGCAACACAACCCAGTGTGCAAAACAGCTCAATCCCGCAAACTCCTTTTGCTTTCTGCCTCATTCCTCCACTAAATCATGTTCTCCCTCTTCCTGTAGAATCATCCTAACATACAAGCGGGAGCAACCCTCCCGCACATCTTCCTCCTAATAAGAGATCTAATCAATTCCAAGGGGTAAAACCCCTCTCGACCGGTCCCTCCGAAATTGAAGAGCTCCAAGAGCAATTGTGATGTACAGAGAAAGCTACGGAAGCAGCAAGGGGTGGATCTTTCATCCACCAAGTTCAGGGATCTTTGCCCCTTCCCTGATGCAAAGGTACCTTAAGACTTCGAGGTACCAAAATTTAACAAATACAACGGTACAAGGTGTCCTATGGACCACTTAAAGGCATTTTGCGGAGAGTTTAATACTCTGGCAGGTAATAATGGAGTGTTGATCTGTTTGTTTCAAAAATCCTTGAAAGGTGATGCATTAGATTGGTATACATCATTAAACTACCATCGAATTAAAACTTAGGAACAACTTTCCCAAGCTTAAATTGATCGTTTTGTGTACAATCTTAATGTAGCACCCAAAAGGGCGGATCTTACTGCATTAAGGCAAAGGAATGATGAGTCATTGTCAGCTTACGTTGGACGGTGGTGGGCCATGGCCGCCAGAATGAAAACACCCATTGATGACGAAGAGCAAATCTACATGATCATCCACTCGACAAACCCGAGTATCTCTAGATACCTCGTCTCTTATCTATATGCCAACTTTACCCAACTCATCCGTGCTAGGGAACGAGTCGAAGCCGGAATAATGGCCGGGACGATCTCTCCTTGGTGGCCTCATCAGGCCTCCCCAGTACAACAGATAGTAGAGGGAAGGTCTACTGGATACGAGAACAATAACAGAAGTATTCCTAACCTCCATCCAATAGAAGAAGACAATCTCGTCGACTCTACCTAAGGTGCTCAATTCGCTCTTCAAGAGGGACAATAGCAACAACAATAGCAAAAGGAGATTCCTCAGTACCCCAATCATAGTCAGCAAATGAGGATGGCCCGGGAACCTAGGCAGTTTACACCGATAGCCCAAACTTACAGTGAGATACTAGTCATGCTAGTCCAAAGGCAAATACTTACTCCACTACTGCCTAGGTCCCCACCAAACCCTTTGCCACCAAACTATAATGAGAATGAGTACTGTGCATACCACTAATCCCGAGGCCACACAATGAACCGTTGTTTCACCCTGAAGCATGCGGTCCAACATCTAATTGACAACTAAACGATTGTTGTTACCTCTCCTGTTGTTGCCACCACCAATTACACCCTCCAGAATCCCCTGCCACTATATCAAGTAAGCCCCACCTCATCGGGCACCCCTGCCACTAATATCATTTAGGGAGAATCGCCTTACCATCCAGTCCAATGCATCCATTCAATCATTGCCAGTCCAACACCAATACTTCCGGTTCTACAAGAGGCATGCCCATCTAATCCAATCTTTATGCCCTTAAATATGCAAGGGCATCTCCAGCCGGTCCAATCTCCGTGCCCTCAGAGCCACCCTCAATCAATTCAATCTATACATCCTTTGTCTCACAAGGGGCACCACCTGCTAATCCAGTCCCTACTCCAACCCTATCCAAGAAAAAGCTCCTTCCCCAATCAACATACCACATGCCCTAGCAAAATCAGGGCCCAGCTTCAATCATGCGGTAACTTTTCATGAAGGACATTCTGGTACTCAAAAGGATTTACCTACCTCTACTCAATCTATAATCCTTCAAGAGAAGAGTCTAGGACGAGTCGTTCCCGCCTCTAGGAGAAAGATCGAGGAAGAGATTAACATCGAGATCTTGATTAGCCCCAAAGCATCAACCATCACTTTTCAGGTCTTTGACATCACAGCTTCATTTCATCTCCTCCCGGATCGGTCTTAGATCTATAAAGTCAAGGCTCTCTCTTCGACTCTTCACCAAAAGGCCAAGTACATTTTAGGAGACAAGGCGTTGACCGTTTTAGATGATCCCGAACAAATCTTTTCGATAGAAGCAGTCAACCGTCAAGAGCTAGATATCTCGATCATAGACATGCAATGCTTTGATGAGGACATCCCATACCATAGTCTCAAGATCGAGACTGTGAATTGCATGCCTCCTGCATGTCCTATCGGATCAAACTATATCTTCCCTTCAGTCGAGCACCAACATTTTTATTATCAGCTCAAATATCAAGAAAATGCAGGCATGATAGGACTGAGATATCAACCTCCTAAGGGTAAGGTACCAAAGCACAGATGTACCAGAGGAGGGCAAAATTGGCAAGAGGAGGATGATCTCTTCAGCTGCACATCAATCAAATCCATCAGAGAATGGATCATCTATCCGGTAGGCAAGCAGAGATCCACCCTGAAGGATCAAATGAACAAAATGAGCCCAACTGGGCTGTTTGAAAAGGACTCGGGCAAGGGACAAGAATTGCCCTTAATTAACTGGATCACAGTTTGGATCCCACCTGAATAGGAAGAATTCAAAGACTCACAATGCATCAGGGATGAGCTGAGGAAAGTGATATCCAACACCAACTCAAAGCCCAATCCCAAATTCATCATGACATTTGGGCACGATGATGAGGGCCCACCTACTAATCCGTCTGGCCCTGCCTCATAAGGGGAGGGAGTGCAGGGCAATAGCTAGTTCGCAATCCCCAAGATAGCACAATAAAAGAAAATAATGTTTGGCTCCTCGAGCCGAATCAGACAATCCCTAGTTCACATCACCGTCTTTTCTTTAAAAAAAAATATTAGAAAATTTCAAAAAAGACAAAAACACTGGATATTTCCAAAATACCAAAAAAAATAAAAAATCAGATACTTGTCAAAATCCAAAAAATCAAAAAATTCTCAAAAGCCAAAAACAGTAGATATTTTTGAAATGCTAAAAAATTTCAGATACCTATCAAAATAATTTTAAAAAAAATAACAAAAATTTCTTAAAACACAAAAACAATAGAAAATCTTTCAAAACTCACAAGCAATAATGTGTCAGGTGTATCTGTCAAAGCACCTGAGTTTAAAGTCGACTCATATGATCACTTCAATCTAGAGTTAGACTTTAAACTCATGGGTTTGGATGAAGCCCACGATGAGGGAAAATGATGATTCGACTCTCGAGCTAGAGGATTCCCTCCAAAAGTTTGAGGCAAAGGCCAATGTCGTCATGGATGATTTTGAAATTGTGAACTTGGGATCCCTTGAGCTCTCTAGAATAGTACACATTAAGAGATCCTCACCTCCTGAATACAAGCAGATAATGACAGAATTCCTGAGACCTGGGGGCTATCTAACTTTGGGGTTCTCCTATGAAGCCTTACCTAAATCAAATGAAGAGCTAGTCATACACCATCTGCCATGAAGCTTGAAGTCAAGCCCAACAAAGCTGTCAAGATCATGTCTGAAGTCTATAATGGAGTCCACAACTTGCGTGTAAAGGAACGTGTAATGTCCAAGAAGAACTAGTGATGAACGATGGAGATAAGCTATTGCAGCATGTCAGGAAGTGCTTCAAGTATTCAAAGCTTGTATAATGGATCCATGTGCATGCTTCGAGTCTTTATAACCTGACAACACTCTAGCCCTTCTTCAAAATGGAGTGTGGACATCATCGAAAGAATGACCCCAAAGGCATCCAATGGTGATGAGTACATTCTCGTGGCAGACAAAAGCGGGTGCCGACAACATCCTACATCATCGGTGTGAATGAAAAAGAAAAGTTAAGTAATTAGTGGTAATCTCAATACAACCAACTAAATCTTGCAGACATAAAGCGTACAATGATTTCCAGGACCAACAACAAGCAGGTTTAAAAGAAAGGTTAGCAATGTGGTAATAATACATATCTTATTATTATGTCTACTAGATCCACGGGGCAACTCCAAGCCATCCTGAGATGGTCCACTGATCATCCGTGAGGTTTTTCTAGGAGGTGCCCTTCGTCTCACCATCATTAGGGGCAAAGATCTTCCAGAGCTCATCAACGCCGACAATGTGAATATCTATCATGGATAATCCTACCTGACTATGTTAACAACCACAATCGTAAAGCTAAAGTCAAACGACAAGAGGTTAGCATCCTAAGGTACATTCTATCATCATTCCTTCCCTCCAATAAGTGTTCCACAAAAAATAAAGGGTTCAAAAAAAGAAGAAAAAAAAGAAAAAAAGAATAGACGAATAAAGCACGCAGTCCAAAAAAAAGAATAAATGAATAAAGCGCGCAGTCCAAAAAAAGAAAAGAAAAGAAAAGAAAAAAAGAATAAATGAATAAAGCGTGCAGTCCAGAAAAAAAAAGTCAAACCTAATGAGTGATAACACAATTCACCAAGCCGTTCTCCCCTAAGGATTGTTTACCCCAATGTCAGCAGCTTCACGATCATGATTGAAGACAAAGTCAGGCAGCTCACCAGTCAACCGACAGTGAATGGAATCTAGACCCCGCTTCAGTTACTTGAAAAGAAAAATCAAAAGAAAAGTAACATGCCTAAGCAAAACAGGTGAGGTGAAAACTCGAAAGGGCGCCTCAAATAAAAACAGCGGGCATGTAGCGGACTTGGTGAAAACTTAAAAAGGCACCAAGGGTAAAAAGAGAACAGCTGCCAAGGAGCAGGCAAGAGCAAAAACTCAAGACATGGTGAAAATCCGAAAGGGCACCACGGGCAAAAATGACGAGAAAGCCAGTCATGGTGAAAACCTGAAAAGGCGCTAAGGGCAAAAATGGCTAGAAAAGAAAAAGAAAACAAAAAGTATAAGTACAGAAGAAGTCAAGGCAACAAGCAAAGTGAAGAAGCACAAGGAAGAGATAAGTCCTGGATCAGAATTCTGTCAGACTCTGCCCAAATCCAAGGGGCATGATCCCAATATGTGCTACTCTCAGGGAACAGAGATCCCTAGTAAACAACTAAGAATACTGGATTTGACATGGGCTGAATTCAATGTTCTAATTCTACCATCCAAGCACAAGTTCAAACACAAGCAAACACTGACAAATTTGGCACAAATAAAAATTTTCATTTCTTAAAAAAAAAATCTTTCTATACATCTCTTTCCTTTACCAAAAAAAAAAAAACAAAAGCATTCACGCATATACAGGACAAGCAACCAACAAAGTCTGGGATCCACATTTCAAAGCCCTAAAGGCTCACGTTTCAAAGCTCACAAGGCTCACAAGTTCAAAGCCCTAGAGGCTCACATGTCAAAGCTTACAAGGCCCATAGGTTCAAATCCCCAGAGGCCCACATTTCAAAGCTCACAAGGCCCACATGTTCAAAGCCTCAAAGGCCCACATTTCAAAGCTCACAAGGCCCACAAGTTCAAAGCCCCAAAGGCCCACATTTCAAAGCTCACAAGGCCCACAAGTTCAAAGCCCCAGAGTCCCACATTTCAAAACCCACAAGGCCCACAAGTTCAAACCTATAAGGCCTACATGTCAAAAACCCACTAAGCCCATTTTCTAAAGGCCTATGGTTCAAGGCCCATGTTTTTAAGCCCATTTCCTAGGCCCACATCCAAAGCAAGGCCCACTTCATAAGCCCGATTTCAAGGCCCATGGTCCTAGGCCCACATGTCCAAATCTGACCCACGGTTCCCAATTGCCCCATTAATTCATTAGTGGAGGCCATCTGGCTATTCGATTCAGACCGTACAATAAAAGCAGGACGACGACACCCTCCCATGAAATTGGACGGATGATTCAAAAAAAAAACATTTCGAATAAAAACCATTAGCCCCTCCAGCTCATCAATGGAGGTAACGTGACTGTTAATTTTCACAAATAAAAATCGAACGACGACGCCCACCCGCGAGATCAAATGGATATATTTTAAAATCCAAAAATACTTTCAAATAAAATTCCCGAGGAGTCTAGTTCCAAAGAGAATAACTTTCAAACAAAATTTTTTTAAAAAAATGTACATGGTACGCAGTGCATTGAGGAATCTTCCATATTCTCCAGTTGAGATCAATGCAAAAGCTAAATAAGATTCGATCCCTTCTGGTTTCCCTGGAGGATGATCGAATCCGTACATGATACACGTACGATTGGCCCGATCTCTATATCTGGACAGTCGTACGAATGCTAGTAGAAATGAGTGGATTTATTTATGGAAAAAATAATCAAACTCAAACTGACAACAATCCACTAAAATATTACCTGCACATACCTAGTCCGGGATGTTCGAAAAATTTGATCGAGTCTAAGTCGGCGTAGTGAGTTCCCCGTAAGGCCGCACTAATGTACAGGGCAGCTAACCACTTTGACGATCAAATAGAATGAATACTCCTAAGGTGATTACGTAGCAAAGGAACGACAGACCAAACAGTACGGGAATCCTCGTAAAGCCGCACCAACGCGCAGAGACCCTACTTTTCAAACTTACCCTCTAATGCTATTAACAATTTAATGTGAAAGGGTTGTGATTGGTGACCCGTAATGCCGCACCAACGTGCAGGGATAATCATATCGTTTTCCTCAGCCCTTATGATATGTGCAAGTCGTCTCTTTTCCAAATAATCAGCTGACAATGATATAATGGCAAGCAACAGATTCGAATCACTATCCTTTCTGATAAGAAGGGTGGGGTGTCCACTCACTTTGGCGCTCGGTTGCTCACAACCTTGGCTAAAGACGGGCATCTGTAGACACCCCACCCAAGCTAATATCTTGAGAAAGCTAGGACAATCCGAGAACTATGATCCAAACCCCAACCAAACCTGAGTCATCACAAGCCATCATTTAAGCCAAAGCATACAAACCTTCACCCACAATCAACCCATTTATCGGGCCATCTTCAGGTCATGATCGAGCCACTTTTGAGCCATTTCAAGCCAAATATCCAAAATAGACTTTGTTCCGCTCTCAGGACCCAAAAAAGGGCCCAACGGTAAAAATTCGGGAGAAACTATACCGAAACGGTAATCCAATTACTGTCACCTCTCAAAAATTTACACGACTCTAGCTGGACAAACTTCAGACCAAACCCAGCCTGGGTGGTAGTCTGACTACCGCCATCGGTATTTCGACTACCGCCGCTCGCGGAGCGCGTGTTTCCTCCGAGCAACAGCTGTCATAGCATCCGAAAGTCAACTTTCTTTCAAAACTATCCCTCCAGCCAACCCTATTTACCCTTTTACCAACCCCAAGAGCCAATGAGAGCATGCCATGTGGCATTCCTCTCTCCTCAACCACTCATAAGCTGTCATCTCAGCATTTACCCCTCTCAAACCCAACAATAACCACATTGCCATTAAAGAAGGCTATAAATAGCTCTCTCCTCTTCACATTTGAAACAACACCTTATCCAAGAGAGAAAGATGAAGAAAGAGAGGGAGGGAAGAAGAGAGTGAGTGTGAGAGTGAGGGGGAGCTCCCAAGCCTTAAATTCTAGATTTTTCTAGGCACCTCCTAACCTCGCCTCAACCATCTCAATCTCTCATGTTCTAGCCAACTCAAGTTCAAGCCAAAGATCCATTCATCTCATACACAAGCATTTATCATGACATTTATTCCCTCCTCAACCCCCCTGCTCCTCTAGATTTCTAGTGAATGTATGATCTGTGACTTGCCGTACACCGTATCCTGTCACTGATTTTCTTCACCTCTTTGCATGAGCATCATTACATCCGCCTTCCAGACACACCGTGGGACATGCTCTGTGGCCTGCCGGAATCTCGGATCTTGCTGTATCAGAAATCCGTGTGTGTGCCTAGTCCCATCTCGACCACAACATATATCATCCCTTGAGATTATTTTACCACACAAAGTAGAGACCGTACATTCGTACAGGCAGAGAGGGTGCTTAACACCTTCCCTCTTTGTAATCGAGGTCCTTTACGCGGAATCTCAGATCGCAGACCAGGAGTTAATCTAAGGTAGGAGAATCTTCAGATTTCTCCCACCTTACACATTTCGTGGGTTATAGCTAGGGGAGCACATCGAACCGGTAAAACCGTGGAACCGAACCAGAACCGACCAAACGGCTCGATTTGGTCCAATTTTAGAGTGCACCGGTTCCGGTTCCAGTTCCAAAAATCAAAGAACCGATTACATCAGTTCGATTCTCGGTTTAAGGGTATGTAGAATCAAACTGAACCATGAACCGATTTGTAGAACCGAACCGTGGATCCAATCGATAAAACCAAACCGTGGAACCGAACTAGAAACCCTTTGATTGTTTCCATATTTGACTCATGATTTATGGTTTATAATGTACCATTTGATTATTTGTATAAATGTATTTTTGCACACCTTATACAATATCTAAACCATTAATCAAATGGATCACAACATGAATGGACATGGGCTAGATAATCGAATAAAACATACAATTGGGCTGAGTTATAAAAATCCCAGAATTGTGGAATCGAACCAGTTTTAACGGTTCGGTTCTAGGGTGCTAATAGTCCGGTTCTGGTTCTGAATATCCTAGAACCATTAGGAACAGTTCAGTTTCAGTTTCACCCTAAAACCGGACTGAACCAATCCGTGTGCACCCCTAGTTATAGCCAACCGTGGGATTATGAGATTAATTGGCTGGTGGCAACTCTAACATTTACATATCAGTCTACTAACCCCCACCTTTCACAACAAAAAACATTTAAATCCGCATGGGCACCGATTTTCAGTGTCCACATAGTCATATCCTCCACCCATTCTGAAACAGCGTCGCATCCTTTTTAAGGAAATCGCATTTATTTCGTTATTTCCCCGTAATGCCGAAAAATGGTATTTCTAACATTAGAAAACTAATAGTTATTGACGGTCAAATATTACATATTAGACCCTAGTTATTATCTGAATTTACGAACATGATACTGTTTAATGGCCTATTTTAATCATGTTTGTCTTACAAGGTAAATTTAGGAGCCTGGACAGAAAAAGGGTAATAAATGCATGGATTTAATGCTCAGAAATTACCAAGGCAAGAGATGGACCCCACGGGACCGAGATCATTGAATTTACATGCCAGAGATCCGAGAAAATTAAGTTATTCACGTTAAAGAGGCCTGAAAATCGTCCATAATGCAAGATCACAGGGTTCCTACCATCCGTTCGGTTCGAAACTTTATATCTGGCCTGAGAACCGTAAATTAACTGTATATGTCGAATTTCAACCATTGGATCCTTGTGGAATTAGCCCAACGGACAAATCAGCCCCTAAAATACTGATCCGGTGCCTACCTGATATCTGGATATGTTTCAAATTTGGTATCAACCCTTTAAATATGGTGGTAAAACGGATGGACAAAGAGGATTTCTCACATACATCACGATGGACCCCACATGGCCAGTGCGTGTACACCATGTACACGGCACTGGCCGTGCACTAAGAACCAAAAACGGGTCAGTGCACGCTGACCCATCTTCTCTGCGTGAAAAGTTCCAGCGGACTGTCCCGTCCGATTGGGTTTTTCTAGTGGGTCCCACCCACCATCCAATTATTTGATGGACCATCCATTGGGTCCAGAGGGTGGCCAAGACCCTGGCCATGCTTTCTTTTTGGTCCCTTGCACACGTGTATCACTATAAAACGCAGGATGGACGGCGAGTTGATTTTATACAGTGGACTGCACCAAAACTTGACCAAAATCACTCCTTTTCGACTGAAATTTCGTCAGGAATCCAATGAACGAGGTGAATTTCATCGAAAACACCACTATAGGGCCCACCAAATACGTCAGCGCATGATTTTATCAAGTAACACACGTCCAGGAAAACCAGACGTTGTGAGGAGTTATATGGCCCTGATTGTGATCAGATGGATGATCCAAATCGTTCAAAACCTTCATAGGGCGGTTTTTACCCCAACCATGGAGTCCAAATTCATTTCTTGGACGTCTATTAGTAGAGAACTCGATCTAAAAGCAAGTTGGTACATTTCTTGCGTCCTTCCTGCGTAAACATGGATTCCACCGACCTCCGGCCCTTTAAACCGCCCCTGGGGCCTATAAAAGAGAGAGAGAGAGAGAGAGAGAGAGAGAGAGAGAGAGAGAGAGAAGAACGTGGGAAGGCCATTCTTGGACGTGGGTAGCTGTGGAGGCAATCCGTGGAGCATGAACCAGCTTTAAAGAGTTTTTTTTTCCTTCTTTTCTTTATTTTTTGTTTGTTTATTTTATATTCTTTTAAGAGATTTGGTTTAATCGTGTCCGTGATTGGCTAAAACTCTTAGCTAGGGCTAAGAGGTGAAGCTTGTAGCGTGATGGGGTGTTTTATGGCTTTGATTCATAGCTGATGAACCCTCTTGATTTTAGTTTGATTATAAGATATGCTTTTAGTTTTTAATGGTTTGTTGTGACTTAAATTATAATAGATATGCGAGCTTTGAGTATGTTCTTTACATTATAGGGTTTGTGAATTTAAGAACCCTGTTTTTCACCATCGTCTCCCGGGCATGGTTGGATGATGGAATCCTTCCTAATGTTCATAACTTCACTAGATTGGATGTGGATTTGTTAAAATTTGTTGCTTGCTTTGTCTCATGGGCATGGTTTTGTGATGGAATCAATTTTAATTCTCATACCTCTCATCTCTTAAAAACTGGATCAAAGGATGTTCAGATTGGTTTTTAATGAAATATCTTCCAACTGGATGAAGATAGGACTCTGATTCTAGTTGTGTCCGTGAATCAAGCATAAATTTCCCTGATCTCTACAGGTGGATCATTGGCACCCTAGTTTTCCACCTTTGAATTTTACAACTTTTAGTTTAAATACATTACAATTCTTCTCTTAATTACTTCTTATTTAGATTACATCTTATTCTACTTCTAGTTCTAGTTACTTTCAGAATTCGTACAAGTTTCAGTCCTTATGGATTCAACCTCGGTCTTATCAAGATTATTAGTACATCGTAACCCTATACTTGGGGTGGTGAACAAGTTTTTGACGCTGTTGTTGGGGATTGACGGTTACATCTTTCTGAGATTAACTCATTTTAGAATTAGGTTAAGATTAAGGTTTTCTAACTTTAGGATTAGGTTTTATTTTTCTGACTCTAGGATTTCTTTTAATTTTAGAAACTAACATTACTTTCTAATTTTAGGGTTTAAAAACTTTCCTTTTTAGGAACTAGTTTATTTTTAGAAACTTTTTAATTTTAGGTTTAGTTTTTCTATTTTAGAAACTTTTTAATTATAGGTCTTCTTTTTTTTTTTTTTAGAAACTAACTCATCTTTCTATTTCTTTTAAAACTTTCTAACTTTAGGATTCTTATTTTTAGAAACTAATTTCTTTGATTTTCTTTTGCAGGATTTTAACGTAAGAACTCCAATCTGGTAACTTCTTTCTAACTTCTCCTCTACCTACTTTCCATATTGCTGTAGGACAATTTTTTTTTTTAATTTAAATTTTTAGGATTAGATTCATAGTTAAGGTTTCACCAGAGAAGAGTGGGTATGTCAATATGCTGAGATGGATAAGAGATATTGGGGAGGGATGTATAATGATTATGACGTAATTCAACCTATATCTCAAGATTTTTCTGAAACCATTATTGAGAACCAATTGGAATGTTATGCTCCATCGGTTAATAAATCCTTACACGATCATAATTATGGGAATGAAGATTATTATCAACCATCATATTCTCCCACATATGATCCGTATGACTATAACCAGTGAAAACATCAAAATTGGGAAGATTAACCAACAACATGTTATAATGATTATTCTCTTGGATACCCTACCTTTAAGATCCAACCAGAAATGATCCAAGAGGATTCATTTCAGCGTAACATGGACTGTCTTACGGAAATTAGAAAAATGTTGTAAGTGCTTAATTCACACCTCGATAAGATAGAGGAGGCTCATTCATCCCAACCACAACCCAATCTAGAAATACAATGTGAGGAAAGTGATCCTAACTCGCTTTTAAAGAACTCTGGAATTTGGAATAAAGAGTTGGATGATGTTAATGAGCATATGGTTCAATTTTTCAAAGAGTCGATCTCGATGACGGTTTAAAAGAATGATCAAGAGACGTGAGCGTCTTTTAAATATAATGATAATGACACACCTCACTCACATGACACATAAGATTTCAATGATGAGGTAGAGGTTAGTTTATTCGAACCTTAACCCAATTCAGGAATAGAATGTGAGGAAAGCGATCTCATCCCAAGTGTGTACTGCACTGAATTAGACGATGATACGTATTAAGATGACGATCATGAATGTTCAACCCAAATTTCCCTGGAATCAATCTCAAGTATGGTCCAGGTCAGTGATCAAGAAGTACACGAAATGATCGGTCATAAGGATCTACTACACTCATCTGACATGCCTGATTTAAATGTGGAGGATGAGCCCCTTACAACCAACTCTTCTAACTCTTATGAGATATGTTTGGACCACTCTCCTGAATTGAATGATGATATGATTCGGGAGAGGGACGAGTCGCTCGATATGATTATGGGAATTGAAACCAGCTAGTTAAGGCCACCATCTGAGTTGTCAAGTTTTGACGATTCGATGCCTCTTCTGAGTAGTATCAATGAACAGAGTCCTCACATCAATACTTCGTCTACTGACCCTCAATCTGTCTGTGCAAAGCTAGAGCAAGAGAGCGTACCTCCATCTACTTTTAAAGACGATAGAGTCCTTGAACATCTCATTACAGATTTCAATGTGGAATTCTCCAACTCTTTGGACGATTACTTGGTACACTTTTCATATTTAAATGATCCTATGATTAAAGAAATAGTGGATGCCTCGTAAGAGGATATCTCGATAGTTGTTACTAACCGAGAGAACCCTTACTCTGAAGCCCCTTCTTCCCCAGATCCTAACTGTTTACTATTAAGAGAGGGGGGGCTGAAAATTGAACCAAAGTCTGAAACTTCGAAATGTGTCGAGACTACATCACTTTCTAAGAAGTTTTCTGAGTTTTATTTACTTGTAATCTCTGATTCACCATGAGATACTAACTTTGAAACTTTTTTTGTCACAGGTGAATCATATATACTTTGGATACCTCAAGTGAATCAACAACAAATTTTTGATGAGGTCCATAAATTTCTCTTGACATTCATGCTCCAGGGTATCCAAGCCTATTGCAAAAAAGGGCTTTTGAATGATCCTGTTGAGAAACCTACTGAGAAATTTATCCAGATATTGGCCGGAAGAGGAACCTTGCGGCATGACTGAGTAGTTTTTCCTCTGCTTTCATAGGACTAGGGTAGTTTGCTTTATGTCGTTCTAGGATAGTCAGCTTTATGTCGTTAGGTTAGTTTGCTTTCTAAGTTATTTTAGGATAGGTTACTTTCGTTGGTTTCACTCTTGTGCTGACCCGCTCTAACGCTGATATCTCCTTGGAAAGGTCGTTCAATTTCCTCGTCAGGTACTATCTTTCCATCACTTCTCTTTTACTTTCATTGTCCCATGTACATTGCATGCTTATTTATTTTACATTGAGGATAATGTAGATTCCAGGTTAGGGATGGGAGATTAGGTTACCTAATCAGTATTTTCTTAGTCTTGAGCAAAAATTTTGTGAAATTTTTTTAAATTCTTTCTAGAAATACTTATGAAGTCGAAGTGATTTTGAAGGCCATCATTGATTTTAGAAGTATAAGATACGTGATGTTGGTAATTTATAACTCTTGGATTCAGCTATCTTTAAATTTCACAGTTAACTTTGAATTGTAATCCATTATTAGAAGTTTTAGATATTGATTAAGTCATTATTTCACATGTCACATCTCGTTTACACATTAAGGTTATAATTTGATATTGAATTATTAACTTGGCGATCATTAAGCATGGAAGGAACCAACCTGGGGAATTTATCCATCATGTTCATTGAAAAAAAAAGAGAGAGAAAAAAGAGAAGATCCAGCTAAAAATACAGTTGTCTTTGGAAAGGGTTGGGCGAATGGTCTTCACCATGAGTTTGCTCCCTACAGGTGAGGGTTCGATTCCCCTTCTTGGCTTTACTTTAAAGGGTTGACATAGTGTGAAAGCCATTGATGGAAAAATCAAAAGCTGGAAGAATGAAAAGTTGAACTGTAAGGCAAGTTTTGGTATAGGCTATGGTTATCCTGAATGCTCTTGTGATTATCAATATTATCATGAAAATTGATAATTGAATCCTTAATTTTGATAAGTCAAGGTTACACTTTACACCCATGGAACTCAATGTTTAGAATTGTTCTAATTAATGGATTAACACTTTGAACTTGACCATGAAGTTTACCGTGCGCTTGAGTTTAGTAGGAGGTATTGCCCAACATTGATGGATTTTGGAATTTTAACGCTTTTCAAAAATTACTCGAGTTTATAGAAATTATCCTGTAGTTCTCAACTTATTTTTCGCATACTTTGCTTGGGACTAACAAAATGCTGGTTGGGGATTGTGTTGAGGGTCAAATATTGCATATTAGACCCTAGTTATTACCTAAATTTACGAATATAATACTGTTTAACGGCCTATTTTAATCGTGTTTGTGTTGCAAGGTGAATTTAGGAGCCTGGACTGAAAAGGGGTAATAAATGCATGTATTTAACACTCAGAAATCACCAAGGTAAGGGATGGACCCCAGGAGACCGATATCATTGAATTTACATGCCAGAGATCCGAGAAAATCAAGTCATTTAAGTTAAATAGGCCTGAAAATCGTCCAGAATGCAAGATCACAGGGTTCCCACCATCCGTTCAGTTTGAAACTTTATATCTAGCCTGAGGATCATAAATTAACCGTACACGTCGAATTTCAGCCATTGAATCCTTGTGGAAGTGGCCCAACGGATAGATCAGCCCCTAAAATACTGATCTGGGGCCTAATTGATATCTGGATATGCTTTAAATTTGGTATCAACCCTTCAAATATGGTGGAAAAACGGATAGACATAGAGGATTTCTCACATACATCACGATGGACCCCACATGGCCAGTGCATGTACACCATGTACACGGCACTGGCAGTGCACCAAAAACCAAAAATGGGTCAACGCACGCTGACCCATCTTCTCTGTGTGAAAAGTTTCAGCGGACGGTCACGTCTGATTGGGTTTTTCTAGTGGGCCCCACCCATCATCCAATTATCTGATCTGGACCGTCCATTGTGTCCAGAGGGTGGCCAAGACCCTGGCCATGCTTTCTTTTTGGTCCCTTACGCACGTATACACGTGGATCACCAGAAAACGCGGGATGGACGACGAATTGATTTTATATAGTGGACCGCATCAAAACCTGACTAAAACCACTCCTTTCCGACTAAAATTTTACCAGGAATCCAATGAACGAGGTGGATTTCACCAAAAACACCACTATGGGGCCCACCAAATACATTAGCGGAGGATTTTTGCAGGTAACACACGTCCGGGAAAATCGAACGTTGTGGGGAGTTATATGGCCCAGATTGTGATCAGATGGGTGATCCAAACCGTTCAAAACCTTCATAGGGAGGTTTTTACCCCAATCATGGAGTCTAAATTCATTTCTTGGACGTCTATTGGTGGAGAAGTCGGTCCAAATGCAAGTTAGTGCATTTCTTGCGTCCTTGCTGCGTAAACACAAATTCCACTGACCTCCAGCCCTCTAAACCGCCCTTGAGGTCTATAAGAGAGGGAGGGAGAGAGAGAGAGAGAGAGAGAGAGAGAGAGAGAGAGAGAGAGAGAGAGAGAGAGAGAGAGAGAGAGAAGGACGTGAGAAGGCCATTCTTGGACGCGGGTAGCCGTAGAGGCAATCCGTGGAGCGTGGGCAGGCTTCAAAGAGTTTTTTTTCTTTCTTTTCTTTATTTCTTGTTTGTTTATTTTATATTCTTTTAAGAGATTTGGTTTAATCATGTCCGTGATTGGATAAACCTCTTAGCTAGGGCTAAGAGGTGAAGCTTGTAACGTGATGGGGTGTTTTATGGCTTTGATTCATGGTTGATGAACCCTCTTAATTCTAGTTTGATTATAACATATGCTTTTAGTTTTTAATGGTTTGTTGTGACTTAAATTACAATAGATCTGCGATAGCTTTGAGTATGTTCTTTTCATTATAGGGTTCGTGAATTTAAGAACCCTGTTGTTCACCATCGTCTCCCGGGCATGGTTGGATGATAGAATCCTTCCTAACGTTCATAACTTCCCTAGATTGGATGTGGATTGGTTAAAATTTTGTTGTTTGCTTTGTCTCATGTGCATAGTTTAGTAATGAAATCAATTCTAATTCTCATACCTCTCATCTCTTGAAAACGGGATCAAAGGATGTTCAGATTGGTTTTTAATGAAATATCTTCCAACTGGATGAAGATAGGACTCTGATTTTAGTTGTGTCCGTGGATCAAGCATAAATTTCCCTGATCTCTACAGGTGGATCCTTGGCACCCTAGTTTTTCACCTTTGAATTTTACAACTTTTAGTTTAAATACATCACAATTCTTCTCTTAATTCCTACTGATTTAGATTACATCTTATTCTAGTTCTAGTTTTAGTTACTTTCAGAAAACGTACAAGGTTTAGTCCATGTGGATTCGGCCTCGGTCTTATCGAGATTATTACTACATCACAACCCTATACTTTGGGTGGTGAACAATAGTCGCACGACATCCTACTCACATTAACCACTCGTTCGCAAGCCTATAAAAGTGGTACTTGGGTTTAATTACTTTTGTTAAGCCAATCGGAACCAAAATCCTTATTGCAACACCTTAAGCATTCATGGATTTCTTTGCTCTTTCAATCAAAATAATTGAGGAAATATTCTCAGAAGGCATCGAGTCCTTCTCGTGTTCTTCATTTATGAGTGATCCCTTCCCTTTCTTTAGGGATATTGTCGATCTTCCTGAAGATCAACGACCTCCACAGGAAATTCTGAAGATAATTTCAGAACTCTGGCAACTCGCAGAGAATTTCTTTGAGGCGAACAGAGAAATCGAGCAGTGTTGTTCCGCTTGGTCTCGCGATTAGGACTTTAACGAGAAAAGGCTGCACTGGATCGAGAGGTACGTTGCGGCAAAAGAAGCGAAAGCTAAGGCCACTAAAAGATTTAAAGAGCTCAAATTGGCCCACATGTAGCTCCCATCCAGTCACTCTTCTTCTTCCTTGTACTGTTATTCTTGTAATTAAACGAAAGTTCACTTGTTGATTTTATAGTCATTTTACGGAGTTCACGAATAATGTGATTTTCGAGTGCAATAGAATGTCATGTATGGTCGTGGTGAGCGTTGTGATTGTCATGTGGTGAGGGTCATGGTTGTAAGGGCCGGGTTAAAGTCCTAACTAGTTGCCCCCACTATGTTGCATTGTGGTTAACATGTTATATGGGTCATGGTTGACATGTTATATGAGTCGTGGTTCACAGTTATATAGGTGTCGTGATTTACTCTTACGAACCACTCAAAGGGTCGTGGTTTTCAACCAAAATGGGTCGTGGTTCATAGGGCAGTGAAAGGCACGATCCTTATAACATGACGACCATGACCCATCTGGAATGACAACCACAACCCATAACATCTGCCAACCACGACCCATGTAACATGATGACTAAGACTCATGTGCATGTGAAAAGCACGATCCTTATAACATGACAACTAAGATCCAATGTGCATGGGAACCGGGAACCACGATCCTTCGTCTAGGTCATGATTTTGAATACGTGAAGGGTTGTGGTTGTCACTGTCGGTGGTCAAGGTTTGATTTCTTGGAGGGTGGAAGGTTGGAAAATGTGAAGTCGTGATTTTCTACTATCAATGGTGGAGGTTTGATCAACAGGAAGCTCCCTTCATGTGACAAGAACCTTCTTGACTCTGATCATCCTTTACCTTAGCAAAATGCTTACAGTATAAAAAATATATATATACAGACCTCGTAGTGGACAAGAATTTCAGACAAGGAGAAACAATGTCTCTCTCTGAAAGTTGGTCCCTGGATCTTCACTTTCCTATGAAAACGAAAAAAGAAGGCCTATAAAAGGTGTATGTGAAAGGCTACATTCGGCCCTTCCAAGCTCATATATTCTTTGATATTCTCCGGGGGAGAACAGATTGGCTACTCCCACAGTTACCGAGCATGATATATGTGTTTCATCCATTCCATTCATATGTTTTTATAGTGAAAGGCACGATCATTCATCTGTTTTGACAGGTCATTTTAGAGCTTGATCCAAGAAATGAGATGGATCATTTTCATGGTCTATCTCGCTCATTCATCACTGTTTCCTGTGATGTGGTCCACTTTCTATTGGGATATAGCTCATTTTTGGTCTCATACCATAAAATGATCTGGAAAAATATATGGACGGCATAGATGAAGCACATACATGGCGGTGGGTCCCTGCGACCACCGAGCACCAGTGATTGCCTGGTGCCCGGGGGAGTAGCCGATCCGTTGCTTTCTTGGGAGTTGGAGCAGCTAGTGATTTCTGCTTCACTCTAGGTCCATACGTCTCCTGAGCTAAGGTCAAGGGCATTTTCATCCAAAACAATCTCCAAAAGATGTCAGAAGGCCCTTCTAAAGATATATGGAACGACGTAGCTTTCTAAGTAATTTGCCCAAACTTTGAGGCGAGTATGGTCAATTTCCCTTTTTCTCGTAGTGTAGCCATCTAAGATTAAGATATACCTTATTTTTTAGATCAACCCTCAAAATGGTTTAGTAAAATAGATAGAGGACATGGATAAAACATATATATTATGGTTGTCCCACGAAGTATCAACCACCGGCCATCTAGCTCCACGTCCGATATTTTAACGCATAAGCCTGATCCAAAGCTCAAGTGGGCCACTACGTACAAGATAGTGATGATTGAATTTGAATTCCTGGAAGGCTTCTGGTCACCGCTGAAGTTTGGATCAACTGATATTTGTGTTCAGTTCGACCATATCCGTATAACCCTATGAGCAGACGTGGTGTTGACAAGGCCACCTCCTGGGATGATGTATTGATGTGTTGGACATTGTGAGCCCAATATGATATATGTGTTTTATATCCACACCGTCTATTCATTTTTTTCAGCTCATTTTAAGCTAACAATTCAAAAATAAAACAGATCTAAAGCTTAGGTGGACAACATCATAAAAAATAGTAGTGATATGACATCCACCATTGAAACGTTTCTAATGCCCACTGTAATGTTTATTTTCCATCCAACCTGTTGATAAGGTCACTCTAACCAGATAAAGGGAAAACACAAAGATCAACCTGATCCAAGACTGTTGTGACCCCTAAGAAGATTTTAACGGTGGCCATTTGACCACCACTATTTCATATGTTGTGGTCCAATTAAACTTCGTATTTGCTTAATTTTTTTGTTCATGATTTAAAATGAGAGGGCGAAATGGATAAACAGAGTAGATATAACACATGCATCATAGGCCCCTCACTGCCCAACACATTGACCCACCACCATTCTGATGTCTCTTATGAGCAGGTTGGATAGCAAAAAAAAACAACATGGTGAGCCTGCGGAAGGTTTCAACGGTGGATGTTACTATCCACGCAGATTCTCGTGTCATGGTCAACTTGGATCTTTGGATCTACTTAGTTTTAACCTTATGCCCCAAAAAGCAAACAAACAGTGTCGACAAGACACATACATCATGGTTCTGTGGAGTTTTGCCACGTGTACATGGTACTAACGTTGGTGTTGTATTCCACAGATTACAAGAATCCCTTAAAATCCTAAAATCTTTGGGGTCCACTATAAAATTTGTGTTATATCCACTCCGTCCATCTGTTTCAAAGGCTCATTTTAGAGATAATGAGCATAAGCATGATGGAGATTCAAAACTCACGTGGGCCACATCTCTAGAAATAGTGTAGATGGAAATGCCCATTGTTGAAACCATCTTATAATATTTATATGCCAACCTAACATCTTTGTAAGGTGATTCTTTTATTGGATGACTTTTTTATGCCATATAGTCCCATATTAAAAAATTAAATAAGCTTATGATTCAGATAGTTTAGTTTGAATTATTTAAATGCTACTTGTACAATTTTTTAAGTGCCTGCTTGTCATCCATCACACTGCCAGAGTATATCAGTTTTTTTCTCCTTCCACAGAGTCAGGCAGTTCAAGAGGAGCACGTGTGGGAGGTCCGGGTCATTCATCACTTTAGACCTGGGATTATAAAAATTACATCGGCTCATTAGGTGGGGCCACACGTGTACTTTGAAATTTGAATGTGGAGTCGTCTCCTCCTGCCAAGGAGTGGTGAGGGTCGATCACTCATCAGGTAGACCATGACACCTGATCCATAGCCCAAGTGGTAGACTGGGTTAAAGATACCTCCTTTCAACACGGAGGTCTTGGTGTCGATTCCTAGTGGGGTGGCTAACATAGGTGTGTGAAGGGTGTACTAACAAGCTAACAGATAAAAAAGCAAAAAAAAAAATGGGTTATTGTGATGTTTATAAGAAATTTATTCCATTTTGCCAGATCATGTTAAAACACTGACTCAAAAATGAGAAAGATCCAAAACTCAAATGGGCCGCACCATAGGAAAAAGTGGTTATGTAAATGCCTACCGTTGAAACCTCCCTGAGTCCACCGAAATGTTTATATGTCATCCATGCCCTTCATAAGGTCATTCATACTGGAATGAACTCGAAACACAAAAGCGTTAGCCTGATCCAAAACTTATGTGGCCTAGGAATGTTTCAACGGTGGACATTCAATCCTTACTGTTTCCTATCTTACAGCTCACTTTAGTTTTGGATGTGCCTCATTTTTTTGCCACGTGTCCTAACATGACCTTGGAAAAACAGATGGACGGAGTAGATTTCTCAAAACCATCAAGGTGGGCCTCACCTAGCTTCGTGTTGTAAGCGTCCGATGGTAAGCTAAGAGTGGGAAGAACCGAAATGATTACAGCCGTCGACGTGGCAGAATGATGCAGCAATCGGAGCCGTCCATTTAGTGCGAGTAATTTTACGGATAAGCATCTTTGAAAATAATTACGTGTTAGAGTATTATACGCATAATTAAGTCTTTTGGACTTTCGCGGTTGACCGTTCACTTTTTTTCGTTTACTTGATAGTATGTGTGTTTCGAAGCATTTAACATCTACCGTATAAAAACCAGATGGACGGTCCAGATTGATACTTCACCCTACCACGTGTACTACATGGAGATGGTTCTGTCAATTTCCGGTTCCGGCTCTAACGTATCCACTCCCTTTATACATTTTGTGGGTCATTCACGCATCTGGTGTGGATGGGCTAACAGTGATGTATTTGTTGTATCCATAATTTCCATTCATCTTCGAACGAGTCCGGATCCTTTGTTATCATGTCAACAGAAAAATCCTGATACCCTAATTCTCATTGGTCCACGTCACCACTCACTAAAAAAATTTAAAAAAACAGCTTCGGACGCCAAACCATTTGCGTAACAGGAATTCTCTGTTGACCCGATAACGGAGGATCCCGACTCCGAACACTTCCAAGATCATTTTTGGGATGAAGCTTGACATGAGGCAAATCCAAAACTCGGATGGACCTCACCATAGAAAAGCAATTTTGGCACTAATATCCACTGCTAAAACTCTCCTGAGGCCCACCATAATGCTTATTTGTCATCCAACCTGGCCATAAAATCACATGGACCTTAGATGAAGGGAAGGAAATTTTAAGAGTAGACGGTCAATACCCATTGTTTTCTTTAGTGTAGTTCACTTGAGCTTTAGATTTGCCTCATTTTTTAGCCCTATCCCTAAAATGATTTCTAAAAATAGATGAACAATATAGATATAACACATACCTATGGTGAGGTCCACGAAACTTGATGACATCAATACACCATTGAGTATGTCAGAGAATCTGATTCATGCAGTTCAATGCATCCATACTCATTCAACAACGTAGATATGTGAGTAAATAGATTTGAAAATAAATGAAATACATGACATTAATATATTTTGATATCTCATATTTTTGAGATGATTTTTTTTTATTATTGTTATGCACGCACACACACCCCTCACACTCACACTTCAGTGGAATTTCACCACCTATGGATACACGAACCTTTGACCGGGTGTTGAAACTCCTGAGAGTCTACAACCGAAGCAAGAGTAAGGATCCAATTTTATTTCTTCTTTTTGCAATGATTTAGTAATAAAGTGAATGTTTTATTTCTTTTCTTTTCTTTTTAAAGGCAAAAGAGCCACATGTGAAACAAAGGTGTTGTTTGGCTAGTAATCTAGAGTACAGATGTCATACCATAATATCCTAAATAATTTAAGGGAATTTTACAAAATAATATCTCATTAATAGGGTATTGAAATCCCGGTACTTTATTTTTATTATTATTAGTTCATTAAACTGTCTCATTAATCAATTTATTGTTTGCAAATAGCCTTTATTAGCTTCCTCTGATGTCTGCACATTTAAAGTATGATTTTATTTTTTTCCCGAAAATAATGAAAATGCCCGCTGAGCCTTTAACCTGAAGCATTATGGGCCCCACTATGATGTATGATTTTAATCCACGCCATCCATCTAATTTGTCAAATCATTCTAGGGCATGAGCTTAAAATTAAGAAAGATCCAAATCCCAGGTGGACCACACCATTAGAAATAGTGGTGATGAATGCCAACGATTAAAGATTTATCGTGGGCTACAAAAGTCTTAGAACAAGCTAATATTTTACTTTTCCCTTCATCTAGGTTTGTGTGTCCTTATCAACATGTTGGATATCAATCAAACATTATGTCGGCATTACGGTAGGCCCTTAGAAAATTTTAATGGTGGGCATTCAATCAGCACCGTTTCGTATGATATAGTCGAGTTGAGATTTGGATCTACTTAATTTTGGAGTTCATGGCCCTAAAAGAGCCATAAAATTAGATGGTCAACATGGATATACAATACATACATTAAGGTGGGCCCATGGTCAAGCCACACCGTTTTGGGTGAAGCAGAGGCCACACCTACTGTAGAAACCTTTAACCCATGGCTCAGACGGACGCAGATTGCTTGTGCTCTCGGGGCTTCCGTAGCGGAAAGGTGTGTGGGGCCCACAGATATTTCCATAACAAATCCACTCCCGTTCATCAGTTTTAAAAGATAAAAACACAGGAATCTAAAAATCATGCAAATCCAAAACTTATGCGGCTACGCCACACGAAATATCAGGGATTGGGCGCCCACCGATGGAGACTCTGTGGGGCCACAGAAGTTTTGCATCGAGATGATATTTGAGCCTACAGTTTAGTTTATTTGAGTGGTAATTATCCTACGAAATGGTCATAGCCTATAAACATCATTGTCAGATCCGAAAAGATTTCAACTGCTGATGTTTGCTGATGTTTGTGTTCCCATTGTTTATTGTGACGTGGGTCACACGAGTTCTCTGTAAGACTAAAATCAGGTGGGCCCACTTGATGTGGATAGTCCATCATGCGGGGTCATTATTTTACGCAGGCAATCCATCATGTGGGACCCACCTTTGATGTTCGCTATCCATCATGTGGGTCCCACCTTTGTTGTGGAATGTCGATCGTGTGGGGCTCGACTTTCAATACAGGTCGTTCATCATGTGGGCCCACCTTTGACCTCAACTTTCCATCACGTGGTTTTGCCTTCAATGTCCACCATCATGTTGTATTAGATGTCTTTAATCAAGTTTTATGTTTCCTTTTCCATTTGGGATTCTACCGTGTTTTCTTTTTGGTCTAGAATTCTTCCCAAGACTTTATACACACACAAACACTCACCTGCGAACCAGTTCTTACTTACTACGTACGAACTTTTTTGAGAACCCATCATGCGTGATGTGGATCCAAAATCTGAACCGTTCATGTGAAACAGCACCTCATGAAACCCCCCGGGCCTAAGTTTTACTTTGATTTAAAACTTTGATGGGCCATGAAAAATGAAAACAGTTTCCTCCCTTGATTTGCATTTCTCTTTGCTATGGCCCACTAGAATTTTAGATCGGGGTGAAAATTTGTCACATGGGGTTTTATGGGATTCCGCATCACATGGACCATTCAGATTAGACACCCATGGCATGTGTGCAAAGGTGCGCATGTGCGTAGGTGCACAGGGGAGCATAACTCTATATATATATATATATATGTGTGTGTGTGTGTGTGTGTGTGTGTGTGTGTGTGTGTGTGGGAAAAGGTACAACGCGCTCCAGCTGATTTTAACGCCCCATGAGGTCGAGCTGTGTGGGCCCCACCGTGATGTGTTTCGAACATCTACCCCATCAGTCAGATGCACCATTCCATCGTTGGCCTAGGTCTCAAAAATCAAGTCAATCCGTGACTTGTGTGGGCCACACCACATACAGAAGTGGGGAGGGGCCGTGCACCATTAAAACATTCATAACCATTTTTGAGGGCCCGCTGAGATGTAGTTTGCATATCCAGCCCATCCATTGTGTGTGTCCCACTTGAATGAGGGTTCAGACCAAGTTTCAGGCGCACGCAAAACTCAGGTGGGCCCCACCAAGTGCTTTTATATGTTTTAACGGTGGCTTCACATAATTTTAGATGGTATGGCCCACCTGAGTTCCGAATACGACTGATTTTTGGGATATTCCATAATTTAAAGGGTACCCATCAAATGCACAGTGTTGATGGTCGAAACATATCACGATGGGGCCCACACAGCTCGAGCACATTGTACCTTTTCCCTATATATATATATATATGTGTGTGTGTGTGTGTGTGTGTGTGTGTGTGTGTGTGTGGTCTGGAATTCTTCCCAAGACTATATATATATGTGTGTGTGTGTGTGGTCTGGAATTCTTCTCAAGGCTATATATATATATATGTGTGTGTGTGTGTGTGTGTGTGTGTGAGATTAGGAAATATTCCAATTTTTAATTTGTCTAGAGGATTTTAAGGGTGTAGCAAGGGTTGATTCGAGGTTGTTTGAATTGGGTAAGCTCTCTACTTTTGTAATTTCTGCTTTCATAGTGATATCCGTCGCTTTGTGCTATGGTTTTTTCCCGAAAGGGTTTTTCAACATTAAAATTCAGAGTATTTATATTGTGCTTTCTTGGTGCAATTGGATTACCCTACTTGATTCATCTTTGTGTGCTTACGCAGTCCCCCAACACATTCATCATGTGGATCTCACCTTTAATGTGGACCATCCATTGGATGGGGCCCGCTTGATGTGGATCATCCATCATGTGGGATCACACTTTGATGTGGGGCATCCATCATAGGGGGTCCACCTTTGATGTGATCGTCCATTATGTGGGTACACCTTGATGTGGACCATTCATCATGTGAGCCCCACCTTCCATATGGTTTGTTCATCATGTGAGTCCACCTTTGAGAGATTGAAAAGAGAAAAAGAAGAGGGCATATGAGAATTATTTTAAAATGTTTAAGGATAAAACTTGTTTAAAAATTTATCAAAAATATCTATCCGCTTAAGTCAAAAATTTATCAAAAATAAGCTCTTAAAGAAAAAGTAACCTCAGCCTTACTTATTTGTTCAAAGCTTTTTTGCTAATGTTTAAAAGAATAAGAGGTAAGCCGGCCTATGGCTATGGATTTGGCGGCCCTTTATAGCTACGAATTATAACCGTAGCTATAGGTACCGTAGCGATCTAGTAGCCGACCCTGACAGTGGGACAGGACATGAATCGGGGTCGACCGAGTCAGTGGGATGTGGATACCAGGTCAGTAGGGTTTATCTGTTCTCTCTCAGACAAAAATGATTTTATTCTTTCCCATTCATTATACGTGCATTATGCACCTGATTCTCTTTATCACATGATTCTCTGTATCGTTATTTCTACTAAGAATAGGTTCTCTAAATTAAGATGCCTGAAATTTTGTAGTGTTGGGTGAAACACTGAGGATATCTTTATCCTTTCTCAAACCTAGAAGTCTCAATACCTTGTATTTCTCTCAGTTCCTTTATTTATAGTTTTTTTTTTTTTCAAATTAATGCAACTGTGTTTGATTTTCATATGGCAGGTTGCTATGTTTCTTATTCAAAGGAATTGGCATGCTTTGATTGGTAGGGCAATTGATGATCATGATATGGAAAGAGTGCTTCGGTTTTGGAAATCTGATCCGTTAAAGACAGTTCCACTATGATAATTGCTCATTTAATGTTCAGGCCTCCAGAGCTTGACAAAACAATTCATATCATTTTGCCTGTCATAGGTTGTGGATGCTCTATATGATTGCAAGAGTGAGGTGATTGGACCCGGCTTCTTTAGGTTCAAAGCAGAAATAGGTGATCTTCCTTATTATGCTTGCCTTAACATCTTACAAACTCGGGAGATTTGATAGGGATTTTTTTCCTCATTGCTGGGTTCGATGAAATCGAACCAATTTCGATATCATCGATAATTGTCGAGATTTTTCACCGCTGGTCGCTGGACAGATTTTGGTCATGTTTTGATATCATTGAAGGACCTTCGATGATATCGAAGGCCGTCATCGAGAGACCTTCGATGACATCAATAATTGTGGGGATTTTTCACCCCTGATCACTGGGCAGTTTTCGTCCTGTTTCGATATCATCGAAGGACCTTCAATGATATCGAAGGCTGTCATCGAGAGACCTTCGATATCATCAAAGAGTTACGCAGACGCGATTGTGGAAACGCAAATTCTTCAAATTTTGTTTCCTATTTGGATTCTACCTCTTTCTATTCTTATATAAAGGGGTGTATGCAGAATTGAGGTGTATTCTAGGGTATTCTAAGGTTTCCTAAAGGTTTTCTAAGAGGGCTTAGGGCTATCAAAGGTGAGTGAGAGAGAGAGGAAGCTTGTGGAAGGAAATTCTGCTCGTAGAGGTAATCTACTTTGCAGTCCACGTCTCAGCGCTTCTACGTCCTCGTGATCGGTGAGATCTCTCCGTTTTTCTTTTGTTCTCTTATTGTTTATCCACTCCTGCGTGAGTGAAGAAGGTTGTAACGCTCTACTTCATAGTGGATTGTTGATCTGGACGAGGTCCCGTGATTTTTACCTCTTTAAGGGTTTTCCACATAAAATTCCCTAGTGTCATGTGGTTATGCTTTGATTTATTTCATCTCATTATTATTCCATAATTCTGGTTTGTTTTGGGAAGCTAAATCCTAAGGTTTTGTGCAAGGCCCCAACAAAGTGGTATCAAAGATAAGTTCATTGAACAAGTAGGATCGGTTTTGAATTATGGAAAGTGGCTTATCAAGGATGATCAACCTCAATGGTTCTAACTGGACTATATGGAAGGCTAAGATGAAGGACTTGCTTTATTGCAAGGACCTATATTCTCCAATTTTAGGCATATCAGCAAAATCCAAGGATATGTCTAATGATGATTAGAAGAAGATGGATCGAAAGGCGATGGGGTTTATTAAACAATGATTGGACGATTCCGTATTCCACTATGTGTCTACAGAAACCTTAACCGCTAGCCTATGGCTAAAATTGGAAGGATTGTATGAGAGTAAGACAGCTGGTAATAAAATCTTTCTGATAAGACTATTTGTGAATCTTAAGTTCAAAGATGGTGGTTATGTGGCTGAGCACATGAATGAGGTCAGCAATATAGTGAACCAGCTCTCTGCTATGAAGGTCTTGGATGATGAATTGCAGGCTTTACAATTGCTTAGTTCATTTCCTGACAGTTGGGAGACATTGGTGGTGTCTCTACGTAACTCTGCGCTAGACAAAAAGATATCCATGGAAAAGGTTACTAGCTATCTCTTCAATGAGGAGACAAGGAGGAAGTCTTAGGGGTCTACTCAATAAGAGGCAAGTCGAGTAACAGAAAGGATGTTGATTGCTGAAATTGTGGCAAGAAGGACCACTACAAGCATGAATGCCATGGTAAGAAGAATGACAAGAAAGGAAAAGGTAAGGAGAAGGAAGATTAATCAAATTTCACTGCGGTCGCTTCAAATGGCGACGTTGTAGTTATTCTTTCAGCAGATCACGATATATATCTTACGGCTACGAGTCAGGATACCGACTGTCTGATAGACTTCGGAGCCTCTTTTCATGCGACTCCACGTAGGGACTTCTTCACAAGCTATAAGTCAGGTGACTTTGGGGCCGTGAAGATGAAAAATTCTGGCATATCGAAGATCGTAAGAGTCGGTGATATTTGTGTGAAGATCGATGTGGGCTGCACATTGGTTCTAAGGGATGTGAGGCATATCCCAGACCTTCGTCTCAACTTGATGTCGACAGGAAGGTTGGATGATGATGACTATGAAAGACGGTTTGCTGGTGGGCGCTAGAAGCTCATCAAGGGTTCGTTGATCGCAGCCAGAGGAAAGAAGTGTTGCACCCTTTACAAGGCAAGTGTCAGTGTGTGCAAAGGTAGGTTGAACGTAGCGGAAGATTCAGCTATTGACATGTGCAACAGGTGTCTAGGCCACATGAGTGAAAAAGGGCTTCAGCTACAAGCAAGGAAGCAGCTCCTTCCAGACATGACAGGTACACCTCTCAAAACCTGTATTGATTGTTTATCAGGGAAACAACATAGAGTTTCATTTATTAAAACTCCTTCTCATGTTAATAAAGTGCGTGCTTTAGATTTGGTTTATTCTGATGTTTGTGGTCATATGAGGACAAAAACCTTAGATGGGGCATTGTATTTTGTCACTTTTATATATGATGCATTTATGAGGATTTGGGTTTATGCTTTGAAATCCAAGGATGAGATCTTTGGTGTTTTTAAATTGTTTCATGCTATGGTCGAGAGAGAGACAGGTAGATCATTGAAGTGCATTCGCACTGACAATGGTGGTGAATATATTGGTGACTTTCATGAGTATTGTAAGTCCCTGGGTATACGGCATGAACAAACGGTTCCCAAGTCCCCCCAGTATAATGGTGTAGCTGAACTAATGAATTGCACCATTGTACAGAGAATCAGAAGCATGTTATCCCATGCGAAGTTGTCCAAGACGTTCTGGGGAGAAGCAATGCACACGACAGTGTATTTGATAAACAGGTCTCCATCAGCCCCGTTGAATGGAGAAGTACCTGAGAAAGTGTGGACTGGACATGATCCATCGTACAGTCATCTCAGGGTGTTTGGATGCAAGGCATCCGTTCACGTACCAAAGGACGAGAGGTCCAAGATCGATATGAAGATCAGGCAGTGTGTGCTCTTAGGGTACGGTGATGAAAAGTATGGTTGCAAATTGTGAGATCCGACCGAGAAGAAACTCGTCAGGAGCAGAGATGTGGTATTCTTTGAAGATCAGTATATCGAAGATATTGGTAAGCCAGAAAAGAACCGGCCTAGTTCAGGTGAGCTAGAGGACATGGATCCAATTACTCCTCCCATGGTGCCTGATGACGAGGGAGTACAGCAAGGTGTAGAGGACGAGAGAGTTCATTCAGAAGATGGACCAGGGAAGTAGCCCCCACTTGATCCACCTCCTAAGCCACAAGTGAGGAGGTCATCTAGGGATAGACAGTCGTCCAAAAGGTACTCACCGCATGAGTACATTATGCTGACCGATGGGGGAGAGCCAGAAGATTATTCTGAGGCCCTAGCTGGTGAGCATAAGGGGGAGTGGTTGAAAGCTATGCAAGAGGAGATGGAATCTATTCATAAGAACCACACATATGACATGATGAAACTGCCTAAGGGCAAGAAAGCTCCAAGCAACAAGTGGGTGTTCAGAAAGAAGATTGAGCAGAAGAATTCACAGACGAGGTTCAAGGCCAGACTTGTAGTGAAAGGATTCGGTCAGAGGAAAGGCATAGACTTCGAGGAGATATTCTCACCAGTGATGAAGATGACATCCATACGGGTGTTGATTGAGTTGGCAGCTAGCATGGATCTGGAGATAGAGCAGTTAGATATTAAAACTGGCTTTCTCCATGGTGACCTGGAAGAAGAGATCTACATGCACCAATCAGGGGGGTTCGAAGTCAAGGGCAAGGAGCATATGGTGTGTAGGCTGAGGAAAGCTCGTATGGGCTGAAACAAGCTCCATGACAATGGTATAAGAAGTTCGACTTGTTCCTGGTACAGCATGGGTATGACAGAACGGAGTCAGACTACTGTGTGTTCATGCGCAAGTTCTCAGATGGTGATTTCTTAGTTCTACTGGTATATGTTGATGACATGCTTATCATGGGAAAAGACATCAAGAAGATCGACAGGCTGAAACAGGAGTTGGGCAAGTCGTTTGCGATGAAAGACTTGGGCCCAGCTAAACAGATCCTAGGAATGGAGATAACTCGTGACGGAAGCAGCATGAAGCTTTGACTATCACAAGAGCGGTATATGGAGAAAGTAATAGAGCGGTTCAATATGAATGCAGCGAAGCCGGTCAGTACTCCATTAGATGGTCACTTCAGATTGAGTGACAGACAATGTCCCAAGATAAAGGTAGAGGTGGAAGAGATGCAGAAGATACCTTAAGCGTCAGCTGTAGGAAGTTTGATATATGTTATGGTGTGTACACGCCCAGACATAGCATATGCGGTTGGTGTTGTCAGCCGATATCTTGCCAATCCTGGCAAAGAGTATTAGGCAGTGATGAAATGAATATTGCGCTATCTAAGAGGCTCATCCAAGTTAAGCCTATGCTATGGTGATAAAAAACCTGTGTTATAGGGCTAGACAAATGCAGATATGGTAGGTGACATAGACTCCAGGAAGTCTACATCGGGGTTCATGTTCACGTTTGCAGGGGGAGCGATTTCTTGGCAGAGCAAGCTACAGAAGGTCGTAGCATTATCGACGACAGAGGCCGAGTACATTCCAGTCACAGAGGTATGTAAAGAGATGCTTTTGATGAAAAGGTTCCTACAGGAACTTAGCCTGAAGCAGGAGCAGCACGTGGTCTATTGCGATAGTTAAAGTGCTATACACTTGAGCAAGAATCCAAGTCAGCACTCCAAGTCGAAGCACATAGAGATTCGGTATCACTGGATTAGGGATACTTTGGAACAGAACGTATTACAACTTGAGAAGGTCAACACGGATGATAATAGGTCAGACATGATGACCAAGGCTTTGCTCAAGGGTAAGTTTGAGGTTTGTAGAAACCAGGCTGACTTGAAGAAGGTGAATTCTTCCTGAGTCGAAAAGGGAGAGATTTGATGGAGATTTTTCTCCTCATTACTGGATTCGATGAAATTGAACCAGTTTCGATATCATCGATAATTGTCGGGATTTTTCACCGCTGGTCGCTAGACAGATTTTGGTCCTGTTTCGATATCATCGAAGGACCTTCAATGATATCGAAGGTTATCATCGAGAGATCTTTGATGACATTAATAATTGTCGGGATTTTTCACCCCTGGTCACTGGATAGTTATCGTCCTGTTTCGATATCATCGAAGGACCTTCGATGATATCGAAGGCTGTCATCGAGAGACCTTCGATGTCATCGAAGAGTTACGCAGATGCGATTGCGGAAACGCAGATTCTGCGGATTTTATTTCCTATTTGAATTTTACCTCTTTCTATTCTTATATAAAGGGGTGTATGCAGGATTAGGGTGTATTCTAGGGTATTCTAAGGTTTCCTAAAGGTTTTCTAGGAGGGCTTAGGGCTATCAAAGGTGAGAGAGAGGAAGCTTGTGGAAGGGAGATTCTACTCGTAGAGGTGATCTACTTCGCAGTCCACATCTCAGCGCTTCTACGTCCTCATGATCGATGAGATCTCTCCATTTTTCTTTTGTTCTCTTATTATTTATCCACTCCTGCGTGAGTGAAGAAGGTTGTAACGTTCTACTTCATAGTGGATTGTTGATCTGGACGAGGTCCCGTGGTTTTTACCTATTTGAGAGTTTTTCACGTAAATTTCTCTGGTGTCGTGTGGTTTGTGCTTTAATTTATTTCATTGCATTATTATTCCATAATTCTAGTTTATTTTGGGAGGCTAGATCCTAAGGTTTTGTGCAAGGCCCCCAACACTCAGAACTATAACCTTTGCTATGAAAGAGAATGCCTTTAACAAGTCTTTTCCATCTCTAGAAACCTGTGTACTTTCATGGGCTTTCTAGTTTGTACATGGACAAGACATGTCACGCTACACCAGGAAACTTCATATGCAGACAGATGTTGCAGGATATATTACAATACTGAAACTTTGTCAAAGAATTAAATAAATATATGTATTTATTTGTTTGTTGTTTGTCATTTAACCTTTAATATATGTAAAAATATATCCACTCCGGTCTCTCTTCATTACAACCGACAACTGATCACCCCCATCATCTTCTTAAATAGAGATAATGTATGATCTACTAATTCATCCACATCTGGGAAGGAGTTTACAATCGCAGGAAGGTTTTGTTGTGTGAGATCTGTTTCCACCTCAAATGATGAGCTAGTCTAAAAATAGTAGGGGATTTGAACGTAAAGGGTTTTGAAATACTGTTCTGAGGCATTGATGTAGTAGGTGAGACCAACTCCACTTGTGACGAAATGTGTTACATGTCTAGGTATAGAGTTCCGTTTTTATTGCTTCTCTTTGCCTATAGTTTGGGTAAAAGAAATTGGAAAAAGATTAGAAATTGAGCGAGGTAAGGTGAAATTGAGCGAGGCAAGGTGAAATTGAGCGAGGCCACCTATATATTGAGAGAGGGAACCTATAAATTGAGCGAGGCAACATAAAAATTCAGCTAGGTAACCTAGGAATTGAGTGAGGGAACCTAGAAATTCAACAAAGCAACCTATAAATTGAGCGAGGGAACCTAAAAATTCAGCGAGACAACCTATAAATTGAGCGAAGGAACCTAAAAATTAAGCGAAGAAACCTAGAAATTAAGCGAGGCAACGTAGAAATTAAGCGAGGCAACCTAGGAATTGAGTGAGGCAACCTAGAAATTGAGCGAGGCAACCTACAAATTGAGCAAGGCAACCTATAAATTGAGTGAGGAAAATTACAAATTGAGCGAGACAACCTATAAATTGAGCGAGGGAACCTATGAATTAAGCGAGGGAACCTATAAATTGAGCGAGGCAACCTAGGAATTGAACAAGGCAACTTAGGAATTGAGCGAGGCAACCTAAGAATTGAGCGAGGCAACCTACAAATTGAGCGAGGGAACACAGGAATTGAGCGAAGGAACCTATGAATTGAGCGAGGCAACCTACAAATTGAACGAGGCAACATAGAAACTCAACGAGGTAACCTAGGAATTGAGCGAGTGAAGCTAGAAATTGAGCGAGGGAACCTAAGAATTGAGCGAGGGAACCTAAGAATTGAGCGAGAACATAGGATTTGAGCGAGGCAACCTACAAATTGAGCGAGACAACCTAGGAATTGAGCGAGGGAAGCTAGAAATTGAGCGAGGGAGCCTAGGAATTGAGCGAGGCAAGCTAAAAATTGAGTGAGGCAACCTAAAAATTGAGCGAGAGAACCTAGAAACTCAGCGAGGCAACCTAGGATTTGAGCGAGGCAACCTAGGAATTGAGCGAGGGAAGCTAGAAATTGAGTGAGGGCAGCTAGAAATTTAGTGAGGGAACCTAGAAATTTAGCTAGGCAACCTATAAATTGAGCGAGGTCAGCTAGAAATTTAGCGAAGGAACCTAGAAATTCAGCGAAGCAACCTATAAATTGAGCGAGGCAACTAGGAATTGAGTGAGGCAACTTAGGAATTGAGCAAGGCAATGTAGAAATTCAGTGAGGCAACCTAGGAATTGAGCGAGGGATGCTAGAAATTGAGCGAAGGAACCTAAAAATTCAGCGAGGCAACCTAGGATTTTAGTGAGGGAAGTTAGAAATTAAGCAAGGGAACCTAGAAATTCAGTGAGGCAACCTAGGAATTGAGCGAGGGAAGCTAGAAATTGAGCAAAGCAACCTAGGATTTGAGTGAGGCAACCTAAGAATTGAGCAAGGGAACCTATAAATTGAGCGAGGGAACCTAGAAATTAAGCAAGGCAATGTAGGAATTCAGCGAGGCACATTAGGATTTGAGCGACCAAACCATCTAACTCTACTTTTCCCTATCTTATTACCTATTGGTGCTACTCATAAGTTCACTTGAATATATTCCTTTCTAATTCTATTATTCCCTATCTTTCCAATCATCCATCTCAACATCCTTATTTCAGCTACACTCTTCCCATGAACATGTTGTTTCTTAACTCATTGTTTCTTAACTCGTTGATTGTAATCAAAATATGTAATAGACTATTAGATAGCGCTTTATTGTAATCAACATATGTAATAGCCTATCAAATTGCACTTGTGGGAGTTTTGCACTATCATTGCCGATGCCTAGCCCAGATAAAGGAGGGTTGCATCAAGTTGGTGGCCAACATCAAACCTACACCACAACATTCATCAAGATATTGTGATTGTATGGTAAAAATAATCAACTTAATTGAACTATATGCTCACTTCAACCTCAAATTCAGATAATCTTGTGATATTTTCATGTGTTGTTGTTTTTACCCCGCTCATATATATATATATATATATATATATATATATATATATATATATATATATATATATATATATATATATATATATGCCTTAGAAAGATGATCTGAGTCCTATCTACAAAGCAACCCAAAACTTTCATGCATAGGTCTCTAGGGATGATTTATGGGATCTGTCACTGGGTAGCCAATCACACAATCATAGAATTGATCATTTCTTTATTGTTGAATTCTAGTATCATGATCTATTAGCTGTAATTTCAAGGCCATTAGCAAACATGAAATTCGGCGGGGAGAACACATGAAATTGAGCAGGGCAAACATGAAATTGAGCTAGAGAAACATGAAATTCATTGGGGGAAACTGGAAATTTAGTGGGGTAAACTAGAAATTGAGTGGGGCAAACTAGAAATTGAGCGGGGCAAACACAAATTTCAGCGGGGCAAACTAGAAATTTAGCTGGGCAAACTGATATTTTAGCGGGGCGAACTAGAAATTGAGTGGGGCAAACATGAATTTCAGCAGGGCAAACTAGAATTTTAGCGGGGCAAACATGAAATTAAACGGGGCAAATTAGAATTTCAGCGGGGCAAACATGAAATTGAGCAAGGCAAGTATATAATTGTGTTTTCTATTAATCCATGCGGATCATTGAACTTGTATTGTTGATCATTTCTTAGGGGCCACAGAAGTTTTGGATCAAGCTTATAATTGTGTTTTCTATTAATCCATGTCTGTATGATCTTATGAACAGATTTGGTAACAAAAAAACATCACTATTGGGCCTACCATGGTTTCAACGGTGGAAATCATTATCCCCACTGTTTCTCGTGGTATGATCCACTTGATCTTTTGATATGCTTCAATTTAGGGCTCAACCCCTTAATGGAAAAATGGATGGACGGCGTGGATATACTACATACATTCAATGTGGGCCCAATTGAGTTTAAAATATACCTATGGTGCGTACTTTTTTCACTGGACCTACCATTTTTGAAAGAAGACAAAATGTTGATGTACAGGGAGGATGCAATCCAATGCTGTTAAGGAAGGGGGCCCCAGAAAATGGGTTTTTTGTCTTTCTTACTGAAAATGGAGTGAGGAAAGGGGGTGAAAGAAACGGCAGTGAAAGCGGTTGTGGAAAGGGGTGAGAGAAACGGAAGCAGCAGTGGAAAGGGTAGTGAAAGTAACAGTGGAAAGGGGTGAGGGAAACGGAAGCAGCAGTGGAAAGGGCAATGAAAATAGAGGGGTATTTTCGTCCTCAATTTGGGTTGGATTTTTCCAACCCTAACCCAACCCAAGGACCATGATCACCCGACTTACTCAGCCACCTTCGGCATTACGACTGTTTGGATGTTAGGGCCTGTTTCAGATAAAGGAAATGAGAACAAAACTTCGATAAATTCATAAACTGGCCAATTCATGAATCCCCATTGAATTTTGATTTGGGAAATTATAAAGTACAGTCATAGAACTAAGAACTGATATACTTATGGAAGATTTATCTGCAAGAGTAGAACATCTCGTATCATCATATAAAGAAAGAGACTGCATGAAGAACTCTAAAACATAACCACATTTTTTTATATCTATTTTCCTCCCTACATCTACATAACAAAATCTCACATTAGAAGGAAAAGATAAATTGCATATCCAAGACAAACAGGGTGCACTGCTGGAAGCTAAATGGAAATTCATGGGTCGATAATATCGGAAATTCTTCGATTTTTCGAGTATTGTTGTCGGACAATTTTCCCATTCATCTTCGATACTATCAAACCATGGTCGATAATATCGGAAATTCAGCCATTCTGCTGTCTTGAAAACTACAAGACCAATAAGAGCTTACGCAGCCTTGTGCCTCTCTTTTACTGGCATAATGATTTGAGGACCAGCAAGATAACCCAATATAGTTTTAATCAGTCATTTTCCTTAGTTGTAGGTCATCTTATATAAAGATCATATCCTTCTCTACTAACCGAATTCCAGCCATGGAAAGGTATATCAGCCCAGCCCCGAACTAAATCGAAACTTGTTTACATGCTTGAGGGGGCAAACTGGAAATTGAGCGGGGCAAACATGAAAATCAGCGGGGCAAACATGAAATTCAGCAGGGCAAACTAGAAATCGAGCGAGGGAAACTAGAAAATCAACGGGGCAAACAAGAAATTCAGCTGGGCAAACTGAAAATTGAGCGGGGCGAACACAAAATTCGGCGGGGCAAGCATGAAATTGAGCGGGGCAAACATGAAATTGAGCGGGGTAAACTAGAAATTGAGCAGGGCAATCTGATAATTGAGCTGGGCAAACATGATATTGAGCGGGGCAATCTAATAATTGAGTGAGGCAAACTAATAATTGATCAGGGCAAACTTAACAGATAATTTCATGGCTTGAGACCAAAAATCTAAACATATCAAATGTTCAAATTGACCACACCATATGAAAAATTTGCATTGAACTTCTACTATTGAAAATTTCTTAGGGGCCACAGAAGTTTTGGATCAAGCTTATAATTGTGTTTTCTATTAATCCATGTCTGTATGATCTTATGAACAGGTTTGATAGCAAGCAAACATCACTGTTTGGCCTAGTATAATTTGGACGGTGGAAATCATTATCCCCACTGTTTCCGGTGGTATGATCCACTTGATCTTTTCATATGCTTCAATTTGGGGCTCAACCCCTTAAATTATATGGAAAAACGGGTGCACTTCATACATTCAAGGCGGGCCCAACTGAGTTTAGATGGAAAAACGGATGCACTACATACATTTGGGGCTCATCCCCTTCAATTAGGTGGAAATCATTATCCCCACTGTTTCCCGTGGATATACTACATACATTCAAGGTAGGCCCAACTGAGTTACTCAGTATGATAGGAGCATACTGAGTAACTCAGCACGCAATCCGATTTCGCTTGCTACGCCCCCACAATCATGTTCATCTAACAGGCAATATATTAAAATATACCTGTGGTGCGTGCTTTCTTCACTTGACCGGTCATTTTGAGGAGATGACAAAATGCTAATATATGGAGATGATGCGATACAATGCTGATAAGGAAGGGGCCCACATAAAATGGGTTTTTTTTTTTATCTTTCTTAGTGGAAATGGAGTGAGGAAAGGAAAGGGGGTGAAAGTGAAACAGTGAAAGCAACAGGTTGGAAGAGGGTATTTTCGTCCGAAAAATGCGTGGCCATACGTTGAAGTCTAAGTTGGTATGTTAAGTTTCTCTTGCTTCATAAAAACCATTGGATAAAAGGTGGGGTCCACAGTGGTAAAACCACAGATCTAAACCTATCATCAGGTGGGCCCCACCAGAATGATACAATTATTCAGGAGAAAAAAAATTGTTTCATCTAATACGTGATCTACATATGGACACTAAAGACCAATTCATTGGTACACATTCAATGTGTAAACTTGCAATGCTTAAATGACTAGGATCACTCGATCAGGTTGATTCCTGGACCAGAGATCATCCAAAGCAGAGCCCACCTGATGAATGGTCCAGATCATATCCACGTGTTCCTGGTGTACACTTTTAGGTCGAGGACACAAATTTTCTATCTGGCTCACGGATACAGGATTCTAGCAATCTCCATACTCGAGCTGCCTTATTGAGTCCTACGAGAAAGATCTTATCCACGGTGGATCAGAAGGGCCATGTTTCATTTTCATATATACACCGTAAGTTCATACGTATGGCAATCGCCATGCATTCAAGATGCGTGGGGCTCGCCCATAATATCTACGTGAAATCGAAACCGTTCATCTGGTGAGCCTCCTCATGTTCACCGTACATTCCAAAAATCATCAGATCCAAGACTTCAAATAAGAAATAATATACCTACCAATCACAACTAAAACCTACGTATTCACTTGTTCTGAGCCTTCTGGCCCACCTGAGTTTTGGTGCAGCAAATCATTGTGGTGGGGCCCACTTGATGAACGTGTTATATGACATATACACAAACCATCTAGAAGTTTCTTGCAGGAACGTCCTGAAATGTTACACATTGCGTTGAGAATCCAATCAAGGTTTGGACGGCACTTGAACGTAGTCATCGGCGTACTAGAAACTTCTTATTGTACATGTCAAAGCCTTTTGGCACGAAGTTCTTGCACTGTAAATCTAGGTGGGCCCACCATGATGTTTATGAGAAATCTAACCCGTTCATCCGTTTTTTGAGCTCATTTTAGAACTTGAGATCAAAAATAAAAACGATCCAAGACTTAAGTGGGCCGCGCTAAAGGAAAAAAGATGTGTTGAGAAATTCTTACCATTGAAACCTCACTGGGGTTAGACAGTAATGTTTACATGCCATCCATACCTTTAATAAGGTCATTCCCACTGAGATGAACTTAAAATATCAGCCTGATTCAAAACCTCTGCTTAGATGAACTGAAAATATTAGTTTAATTCAAAACTTATGCAGCCCCACTAATATTTCAAATGCGGCCGTTCAATTCTCATGTTTTCGACCCACTTGAGTATTGGATCAGGATCATTTTTGACCCCATATCTTAAAATGACCTCAAAAAGTAGATTCTCACATAAATCACGGTGGGCCCACCTAGGTTTCCAGTGCGGAAACGGATTGGCTACTCCCCCTGACACCAGCCAATGGCTGCTCGTCGGTGCTCTGTGGGCCCAACCATGATGTATGTGTTTCATCCATGCCGTCCATCTATTTTTACAGATTATTTTATGTTATGAGACCAAAAATGAGGTATATCACAATCTTAAGTGGACCACATTACAGGAAACAGTGTTGAATGAGCGTTGACCATTAAAAAAACATATTGGGGTCATAAAAGTTTTGGAACAAGCTGATTTTTGTTTTTTCCCTTCATCTGGGCCTGTATGACCTAATCAACATATTGGATGTCAAATAAACGGGATAGTGGGCCTTAGGAGAATTTTAATGGTGGATATCTAATCACTATTGTTTTCATGTGGTGTGGTCCACTTGAGATTTATATACCTCTAATTTTCGGTATCAATTTATAAAATGATATGTAAAAATGGATGAACAGAATGGATGAAACACATACATCATGGTGGGCTCCACAGAGCACCGACCATTAGCCACAGGGCTGGTGTCTGGGGGCGTATCCAATCCGTTTCCTCCAGTGCGCGAACCTCCTGCCAAAGGCTTTCGCACAGACGCGGATTTCCTGCCAAATCCTTTCGTAGGGAGATCCTGTACAAGGATGCTGGTTGGGGCCCACGGACATGTTTTTGATAAATCCAATCCGCCCATCCGTTTTTCAAGATCATTTAAGGACTTGATATAAAAAAAATTAGGTGTATCTAAAACTCAAGTGGGACACACGAGAGGAAACAGTGATCATTCAATGAGCACCGTTGAAACATTCTTATGCCCAAAATATTATTGTATCAGTCTATATTTTTGGTTTTTCCACTTCATTCCATGACCTTATAAAAGGTTTGGATAACATATAAACATCAAGGTGGAGCCTGGGAAGATTTCAACGGTAGAAATTTCTTTCCCTATTTTTCTCTCTCGTGTGACTCACTTGAGTTTTATATCTGCCTCATTTTTTGTTGCACGCCCTAAAATGATATCTCAAAACGGATGGATGGAATGGATTTCTCACATACATTGTAGTGGGCCCCACCCAGATCCTTGCACAGGAAATCCTTGGAGAAGGCTTTGGCAGGATATCCGAGTCCCTTTCGCACTTAGTTAAAGCGGAAGCGGATTGGCTTGTGTACCACGCACCACTGACCTGGCTGGTGTGTACGACACATCACATATGAGTTATATCCAAAAGTATATCCACTTGGTGAGCTTTCCGTGAGGCTTGATCCGAAAAGTAAGACGGATCATAGAGTCTAAGTGGACCACTGTATAAAAAGCAGTAGGTAATTGAACGTCTACCGTTCGGGTGTCACGGAAACTTCGGATCAATATGATATTTGTTTTACCCCTTCATCTAGGTTTGTGTGACCTTATGAATAGATTGGATGGAAAATAAGTGTTATGGCGGGACCCATGAATGTTTTAATGGTAAGAATCATTGTCCCTAAAGCTATTTGTGGTGTGGTCCACTTGAGCATTTGAAATGAATCATTTTTAAAAGAAATATCTAAAATAATCTTGTTAAATGGATGAACGGTGTGGAGTGTATAGGTGTGTGTGTGTGCGTGCGTGTGTGTGTGTAGGGTGTAGTCAACTTGAGCCTTTGAAATGAGTCAATTTTTAGAGAAATATCTAAATGATCTTGTTAAATGAATGAACGGTGTAATATTTCAATTATCAATCAAATTATATTTCTTAGTATAATATTTTACTTTCAGTATACTATTTACATTTCGTAGTGTAATCTATAGTGTTAATCAAGTTGTAATTTGAGCCTACGCTCACACGCTGGATTCAGTTATTCACTCGAAAATGTGTTTTACAGTTATTCTTAACAATCGATTGTAAAATCTCTTTCTCATTTTACTTTATATATATCAAAAAAGTCTTTCGTACAAAAGGCAAAGGTGTAACCTATCATTAGAAGATGAACTTCATTCTCCGAATATTGTCTGATCATGTTTACATATTGAGCGAGTGGCTGAATAGGCAATCAATCTCATCTCAGTCATACATTTCATATCTACCTATTTTGGCACTAGGGGTCATAATTATTCAATTTGAATTGAAGCAGCAATTTTAATTTTAGCACACCCACATACATAAAGTCAGAAGCTAAATAAGCAACATGAGAACACTACATACACTCATGAATGCCAATGTCATGATTCATAGCCATTACATGACCCATGGGCCCCATATAAATTGCAATGGGCTAAAAATTAGATTGACTGAAATATTTAAACAGGGTTGTCCAAGCAAACTTATCAAAAGGATTGGCCAAAGGGTTCAAGTTGGCCTAAGTCAACTTTTATAATGAAGGTATTTTAAGTTACTAATCCATTATATACATGGCACATCTAACCTAATTATCAAGAGCATCATTAAAATCACATTTATAAATTGATCCAAACCATAAACAACCAAACACTAGTGATGTAAATTTATTGTTAACAAATATTAGCAATTGTGATTCTAATGCCTTTGGACTTTCTAAGGCTCAGAATTTTATTATTTAGGCCAAAGTATATATTTTAGTAAGTTTATTATAATTATTTTGTCAAATATTATATAGATGTGCTTGTATATTAAAGTTAATTTAGTAATCAAATATAAATTTATACAAATAAGTTGCAAGCAACTTAAGAAAAGAAATCACATTGATATGTTATTTGGATTCCAACGGATTCCAAATACAAGCTCTTCGGAGAGTGTGTCCACACGGTAGGACCTCGAGAGAGGATGGGATCTCGCACACGTGGCAAGTTGCTACCGTGAGAGACAAGTGCTCTCGAGTGCACTGATTCCAGTGCACCTGCACCTACCTAGGATATTCTCAAGTCTAATCAAAGTTTGAATCGAGACCTATTCTAAGAGACGGATTGGCTAGTCCCCCTGACACCGGTCGGTGCAATGTGGGCCCCACCATGATGTATTTGTTTCATCCACTTTTACTGATCATTTTAGGATTGATACAAAAAATGATAGGGATATAAATCTCAAGTGGACCACACCACTGGAAAACAATAATGATTAGATATCCACCATTAAAATCCTCCTAAGGCCTATTGTACTGTTTATTTGACATCCAATCTATTATTTGGGTCATAAAGACCCAGATGAAGGGAAAAAATAATATCAGCTTGATCCAAAGCTTTTATGGCCCCAGAACGTTTTTAATCAACGTTCATTCAACACTGTTTCCTGTAATGTGGTCCACTTTAGATTTCAATATACCTCATTTTTTCTCTCATAACATAAAATGATCTATAAAAATAGATAGACGGCATGGATGAAACACATACTTCATAGTGGGGCCCACACAGCACCGACCACCAGCCATTGGCCGGTGGCAGGGGGAGTAGCCAATCCATTTCCCCTAGCCTGACCCCAAACTCTGGTATATTTGAAAAGATCCAAGCCTATCATCAGGTGGTCCCTACCAGGGCCACTCTTGTTTCATCTAATAAGTGATCTACAGATGGGCACTAAAGACCAATCAAGTGGCTCACATTCGATGTGTAAACTTGCAATGTTTGAACGATTGGGATCACCCGATCAGTTTGATTCCTGAACCAGGCACCATCCAAAGCAGAACCTGTCTGTTGAATGGTCCAGATCATATCCATCTCTTCCTGGTGTACACTTTTGGGTCGAGGATACAAAGTTTTCTATGTGGCTCACAGATACAGGATTCTAGCAATCTCCATACTCCAGCTGCCTTATTGAGTCCTACGTGGAAGATCTTATCCATGGTGGATAAGAAGGGCCATGTTTCATTTTCATACAAACATACGTATGCTAATCACCATGCATTCAAGCTGTATGGGGGCTCATCCATGATGTCTATGTGGAATCTAAACCGTTCATCTGGTGGGCCTCCTGATATTCAACTTACGTCCCAAAAATCATCAGAATCTAAGATTCAAATAAAAAACACCGCACGGATAAATGTAAAAACACAAGTAAAACCTATATATTCACTTGTCCTTGTCCTGGCCCACCTGAGTTTTGACGTGGCAAACCATTGTGGTGGGGCCCACTTGATGAAAATATCGGGATGACATATACACAATCCATCTAGAAGTTTCCATTGGGAACGTCCACGCAATATCACCCATTGATCTCTTATACAGATGAGGCTGGATTTTAGACTTGATCTCTTTTACAGATGAGGCTGGATTTTAGAATAAGTCAAACATTGGAGTGAGAATCCACTAAAGGTTGGACCGCCCAGGAACATGATTGCGAGCCCACTTGTTAGGAGAATATTTAAATATTAGTTTTAACTTTCCGAGCTCGACATACTTAGGGCCTCTTTGGGCGGTGGGATTAACCGAGATCGGGTGGGACGGGATTCAAAAAACATAATTATTCCCCAGGGATTGTCCCCTGTTGCCATGAGATAAGATTAATGTCATGCTTTGTTGATAATGCAGTGGTACATTGAATGGATATACCCACCATTGTTTGAAATTACTGAGAATAACACACGTGTTATATCTAAATCGTTCATTTGTTTTGTAACATTATTTTATGGCATGGGCCTAAAAATGAGGTAGATCCAAAACTTATGTGGCTTCAAAGAAGTTTTCAACGGTAAGTATTCAATCTCCGTTGCTTTCTATGGTGGGGTTCACTTGAGCTTTAGATTTACCTGATTTTTTGGTCCATGCTCTAAAATAATCTCAATAAATGGGTGGACGGTGTGGATATAGCCTACACATCATGATGGGACTTACACGACTTGCTAACATTGAGTGAAATTGGCAGTGGACACAATGCAATTTCATTTAAGGCGTGTTTGATTTTCCAATTCCCAGGAAAATAGTCTGTGAATGGTAATAAATATTTCCCTCCTTAATTGTTGCACTCTTCCCTATAATTAATTTGACGGCTTACTTTTTTAATGTAAAAATAGCAAATATTTTGATATATTTGTGGGTCCTACCATGATGCATATCATATATCTATACCGTTCACCCATTATGTCAGATGAACTTATGATATAAGCCAAAAAATGAGGCATATTCAAAGTTCAAGTAGACCAAGCCATAGAAAAATGTGAATTAAATACTTATCATTAAAAATTTTTTGGGGCCATTATTTCTATTGGTATGGGCCCGATGAGTGTTGAATCTAACTCATTTTTCTTCTCATAACTCAAAATGTTATGATAAGATGAATGGACAGAACAGATATATCATATACATCAATGAGGTCCTAAAATGGCCACTACTACTTTTGAACCGGTTTCCAAGAAATAAAATTTTCATGAATATTCAAACAGGTGAGACGGTAATAATCACCCATTTCCAAAGTATTACAGTTTCCAGTGAAAAGATAAAAAATCAAACAGGCCGTTAATGTAATTCCAGGCTTTTCCTTTCTTCCCGAACATGGAGTGGAATTGGCACAGGACCAAATGAATCCCATTCCACCTAATCCCTTCTAGTCCCACAGCCCAAACAGGCCTTAAAAACTTCCGGATGTAAGCATTCTCGTAACAAGTAGAACTTAGAAAGTTAAAACTAATATTTAAATATTAGTTTTAACTTCCAGATGTAAGTAGAAGACGGTTTTATATGTGCTGGAAGGTTCTTCCTTCGCATTTTGAACATGTATATATTTTTTTAAGTTCCTATTTCGCTGTACTGACAACTCAGCTGTAGTCAGCTCCAAATGTATGATTATTACACTAAGTTCTAACATACTATGATCATTTTCCTACATGTAACTCAAAAATAGGAAAATTAGCGAATTATGAACCAGTGGGTTGTTTGTTTGTTTTCCTGATTATATGTAAATATAGTTTACATAAGTACTTATTATTTACTCTTGTAATTCACTTCAGCAGTTTTGAATGTTTTAACACTAAAGTTTAGGAAAAGATCAAACGAATCCACTAAATTCATGGGGCCCTTTAATATGCGTGTGTCAGATCCTACCATCTTATTTAAGGGCATGAGCTTAAAATGAGGCAGATTTGAAGCTTAAGTAGATCAAATTTGACGAAATAGGAGGAATTGAAGCATATTTGTGTTTACCTTTCATCCTTATTTGTTTGACATTATGAATATGTTGGATGATGCGTTCAAAGCCATACGAGCTGTGAAAAAGGTTCTGATTTTGAATGGTGGGTGTTATTAACCACCTGAAAAGGTTGGGCCATAAGACAGTGATTGGCTGCTTGGCTCTGACAATGAGCCAAACAGCCAACCACTGCCCTAACCTTAAAAGGCCTAACAGCTAGTCATTGCCTTATGGCTCAACCCTATAGGGCCAAGGTTTAGACTTCTAAGCTTGGCCCGAGGGTTAAGTGAATAACAGCTCGGCCTGACATATTGGCCTGATTTAAGGACCAAGTTGGTCGCCATTATACAAAATAAATGGACAGTTTAAACACTTTTGAGGTCCCCATTTAGTAGCTCCTTTAGACGGTCTATGTTTTCCAACATTTGGTCAGATAGGTATAGATCCTACCACATGGTGGTCCTGATGCACAGCAATGTCCAGGTGGCCGTTCAGATCAAAAGGATTGGCTACTCTCCCTGCCACTGGCCAATGGCTAGTGGTCAGTGATCTGTGGGCCCCACCATGATGTATGTGTTTCATCCATGCCGTCCACCCATTCTTCCAGATCATTTTCTGGTATGAGCCCAAAAATAAGGTCGATCCAAATCTCAAGTGGACCGCACAATGTTGATTGAATGGCCACCGTTCAAAAATTTTTGTGGGCCGCAAAAGTTTTGTATCAAGCCGATATATATCTTTTACCTTCATCCAAGTCGGTATGACCTAATTAACAGGTTACATGTCAAATAACCATTATAGTGGGCCTTAGGATGTTTTTAATGGTGGACATTCAATCACTATTGTTTTCCCATGGTGTGGTCCACCTGAGATTTAGATCTACCTCATTTTTAGTATCAAGCACTAAAATTATCTTTAAAAATGGATTGACGGTATGGATAAAACACATACATCGTGGTAGGGTCCATGTAGCACTGACCACTAGCCACCTTCATATCCTACCACATGATAGCCCTGATGCACAGCAATGTCCAGGTGGCCGTTGGTGTGATATAAACTTTTAAATTAGTTTTGTCAAACTTGTGGTAATATTTAGGGATGTGATGTGTCTGTGATATTTCCACTTTGCCCATTATTTATACAAAATTATGGTCCATCAAAAACTCGAGTGGGCCACACCACATGAAAAGTAGGGATGGGACAACTATCATTGAAACCTTCGTGGCCCACCAAAATTTTATAGATCATGATGATATTTGATTTTTCCTTCAATCCTGGTGGGACTAAGGATTGGATTGCATATCAACGTCACCTTTTAGGAAGTTTCATAGGTGGAATCCAATCTCCACTCTTTTTTCACGTCATGGTTCATTTGAATACTATGTAGCCTGATTTTCGGTCTAACATGATAACATGATAGGCATAACAAACGGACGGAGTAGATATCGCACAACATCGCAGTAGGCCCACGGCTCCTTATAGGAAACTGTGTGGCTCCAAATCAACATGGCGGCCCACAAAATGATTGGATTCGCCTGCTTTTTAGAGCATCAAGGTGGGCCCCAACCTATGATTTCGATGGCCTGGATTGATTTTTGGTGCAGCCAAACGCACCCAAATAAAATATGGTAATACTCTAGGCCCATTTTATATGTAGTTAATTCAGGTCAAATGTCAATCCAGGCTGTTGAAATGGTGGGGCCTTACTGAATGGATCATAGCCTAAAAATCATACTAATCAAACCATCCTATCCATATATTTAGCACTAAATAGACAGATAAAAACAAAGTACTTAGTGGTCCAATCCCAGTTCTCTAACACGTGACCTGTTCAATTCACCACCCCTACGTATTTCTCCATTTGAACCAAATAAAGGGCTTATACTGGCCATCTTGATCATGGAGTTAGCAAAATCCTTGAAGAAAACAATAGAATCTTCCAAACCCACTACACCCGACCCGACTCGGTACATGTGACTGGGTCAGACTTGGTCCGGATTAGTCTAGGCTAGACCCGGACTCAGACCGGGTAAGGCATGCTGGACTCGGTCGATACGGGTCAAGTTCGGGTCAGGCCTATTTCAAAACTAGATCAAGTTGGGTCAGCCCTAACTTGGTCGGACTCGACTCGATGCCCAGCTCTAGCGTCCATCATGCGGTCCATGGTGCCTGTGCCCATGAAATTGTACAATCTTGGGCTCAATGTAAGCATATCGGGCAAATCCGATCATGTGGCCGCTTGTTCCCATGTCCACATAATGCACACTTGCAGGTCAATTAGTTATGAGTGCGTTTGGTTGCACCAAATCTTATGAAGTAACGTGAATTTTGTGCCAAATGGGCTGATTAATTATGAAATATCATGATATTTGGTGCAACCAAACGCTTACAGTGTGTTAAACAGTTAAAGCTGAAGTACTCATGATTGGTTTTAAGACTCGGAAGTGTTTGATATGACTCGCCCGAGTTGACTCGGACTCGGTAGGACCGAATCTGGTTCAATACCATGACTCAGACCGACTCACGGCCAAATGAGCCGGGTCGAGTCGCTGGGTCTTTTAACCAGCTGTCAATGTGCCGGCTTGGGTCTGAGGAGGCCAGCCCTTTAAATTTTGGGCGTTGCTCGTGGGCCTTGAGGTCATGTACAAGCCTGCTTATGGCACAAATGAATGGACCAGATTCCAAGACACCTGTTATATCATGGCGTGTAAGACACTGGAGCTATTTGGGGCCCACGTGTTGTGTGTGTGGAATCTACTCCGTCCATCAGGTGACCCTTGTAATTCCATCATGTATTCCAAAAATTCAACCAGATTCAAAACTGAATTGGGCCAGATATCTGGAACAATGCAAAATCACCCACAGCATCTGTAAGTTCAAGGGGGTGTGTCCGGCCTGAGTCCTGGATCTAGATGATTTTTGAAGGATTTGGTAATCCCAGTGGGGTGCATCTGATAAACAGGTTGGATGGAATATATACACCATGGTGGACCCCACAAACAAAGCAATGATTTTTGTCCCCTCCCCATTGTTGCCTTTGGTGTGGTACATGCGAGTCGTAGATAGAGAAATTTACGACTGTTACTCCATCTTTTACCCACCGCCTTTTCTAAAGGCTCCCAAGCCATGCATGAGAAAATATCCATCACCTATAGCTACGGATTATAGCCGTAGCCATAGGAAAATTTGACATTCAACTAACTCGCCCCATTGAAATTCATGCTTGCGCTGGTGAAATTCATGATTTCCAATGGCTACGGTTATAATCCGTAGCTATATGTTTCGTGATGCCACCCAACTATAAGGGCATTTTTGTCTACAAATAGTATGTCCATACATAATGGTTTAGTTTGAGAAAGTAAAGTTTGGGAGGTCTAGAAAAGATGATGGGTAAGAGGTAGGGCTGAAAGTCGGGCGGGTTGGGTCGGGTTGGTGCTCAACCCTAACCCAACCCAAGGTTCCTATACTTCAACCCTAACCCAACCCAAGGTTCCTATACTTCAACCCTAACCCAACCCAACCCAATCTCAAGTTGGGAATTCTCAACCCAAGCGGGCTCGGTCGGGTTATTGGGTTGGTCGGGTGTATAAAGGCTAATATTTTCGTTATTACATTAGTTTATTATATTTCAATATAGGATTTATTTTTTTATATCTAAGATTTTATTAATTATATATGTGATTATTCATTATAAAGAACTTCATTTTTTTCCTTTAAAAAAGCAAGCTAAAATATAAGACAACTACTCATTTAAAAGTCATGTAGCGTAGCACGCAATCTATTTGGGAGAGAGAAATCCGGCATATCTTGTTAGCTTGAGTCCTTGAAAATGATGTGGATAAATGAGACACGACATCACTAGTGTGCCTTCGACATAAACAATCCACACTTAATTATAATTTATAAGTAATTTATATATTGATCGGGTTCAGGTTGGGTCGGGCAACACGAGACCTCAACTCGAGCCCAACCCAAGTTTTATTGGGTTGGTGTTTGTATAGCCCAAGGTTAAGATTGGACCCGATATTTCCTGCCCGAGCCAACCCAATGTCGGGTCGGTCACAGGTCGGTCGGGTTGAACCCGCCCAACTTTCAGCCCTAGTAAGAGGTAGGGTTTACAGTGGTCAATTTCTCTTGTAGACATAAGGAAATTTTGGTCCCAGGACCTAAATTCGACCGATACATCTGATGGATGGAGCAGATGTAAGACACGACTAGGTGGCCCCATGGAAATTGATTGTTTCACTTGCTAGCCCTTAGGCATGAAGATCAAGCCCAAGCCCAGCTCATCAAGGGCATTGGCCTAAGAGCCTGGGGAGGGGCTCAGCGGTCCAACAGTTGATCCCTACAATATAAACTCCCTGGCCCAGAAATTAGTCTGTCCACTAGTCAGGTGGGCCCCTTGTTAGAAATAAACACTAGACAATATTGGTAAAAATAAAAAATTAAATAATAAAGGATGACTTATTTATTTGAGTCGAGGCGTCACTGGATTCAACCTGAAACCTCTTATTTAGACCACGTCCCAAGTGCAACATCAATTTTAGATAGTTAGCCTCCAAGATACAACGAGACTCAGTCCAAACGGTACACTCACTCTTCACGAGCTCGAACCAGCGTACAAAACTTAACCGAAGTGAGTTGACTCGTTAACGATCTCAATTGGCAAAACAACACTGAACCGAAGATGAATTTTAAAGAAATGGAGAAAGAAATAGTTGGTTTGAATGAATTAATTCGGAAAAGGATTAGGTTTATATATAAACCACAATTAGGTGCTTAAAACACCGTTTCAAATGGGTTAGGTCTGTTGGGTTTGAACCCAACAGGTGTGACCACCCAAACAGACGCGTCCCTGATTTGAAATTCTCTCTAAACCGACATATGTGAGTATACTCGCGGAGTGTAGAACAAAACCTTTAATGCGAGTGTACTCTCAGTCATCACATACACCCAAACCCGACACGGCTCGACATGCGTATGTGGTCAATGGTATACATTTGGACTAACGGGATAGCCTCCTATTGGACCAATTTCACATGCAGCCTGAGAAGGGGCTCAAGCCCCATGCAAAACTCTTATCTTATATACTTTGAGTTTTTCTTTGGTCATTTATGACGTGGGACAAGAGAAATATACTAAAAATAAAACACTTACAAAAAGACAGAGAGAAAACTTTGAATTTTGAAACAAAATAATTTTAAAATTCTTTTTGAAATACACACCATTGTGTACGAAAAAAGCATGTTGAAATATCTGATTTAGCTGTCCATTTGTTCACTATGGCCCACCTAATGAATGGATATGTTTGCTCTTTTACAAGGGCATCTCCACGGTGGAGATCACCTGTAACGCCCTGAAAATCAGGGGTCGAGTAAAGACTTAACTCTCGAGTTTCAATGCATCACTTATGCAACATAGATAATGATGATTAAATGTTGTCCGTGTTAGTGTATTAAACATGATTGAGATTAAGGCAAACAACAACACATAATCTAGGGACAATTGTAATACATAAGCGGAAGACTGAAACGAATTATATTACGGTATAAACCAGTATAGGTCCCTAAAGTATGTAAGCATTGTCAGGTCAATAAATACAAGTATTGTGTCAAAATACAAAATATTCAAAATGGTAGTCCTCTACAAAGTATGAATCCTAAAGCCCCATCGATTCAGAACGGCTCACATGAACCCGCCTGAATACTGCATGTACGAGAATGCCTCCTCATCATCACAAAAGTCCAGCTCCGCTTCAGGAGTCACGTCGCCATCTAAAATCAAGATAGAGTTTAGTTGGTGTTTAAAACACCGTCCCGTAACATGGGAGAGAGTGATCAACTCAGTGAAACAATAAAGCAAAGGTTAACATGTGATCAATTCAGTCAAGCAGTAATGATAACACAATACAGCAATTAAGTCCTAAGTACTCTTGTTAATGCGAGAATGATATGAAATAATGATGCATGCCCTGGCCTATGCTCCCTCGGCAACTTCATCTCACGATCGCGCATGCAACCCTTCCTCAGTGCTTGACCTGCTACGCCAAAAGCACACGTAATGCGATGCATGCACATGATTACCAAGTTCCTATTAGTCCTTTTCATACAGCAAGATTGAAAAACTAAGGTACCTCTCTTATGTTATTTCCCAAATAATGATCCATCATAGGGTCGTCAGTCCTAGTAACTCTCATACGATGTTGCGGTTCTAGGTCGCTGCAAAGGGCTCGTCACCTGATCAATGCAGGCTTAGTTTATACTCTGATTACTACAGAAAGGCTCGTCGCCTCAACGCAGGTTCAGAGTATGCTCGAGGTCACTCCAAATGGCTCGTCACCTTATCAGTGCAGGCCAACAACTCGAATACAGTGTCCCATACCACCGTATTTAGCTCACGAGCTTTGGTTGCTCACTGGTCACTACGGGTGGGCTCGTCGCCCCGGCATAGGCCGACAGCTCGACCGCAGTGTCCCATACCACCACGTCCGGCTCATGAGTCTTAGCGGATCGAAGTACCATGGTTTAGTAGAGTTTCACTGGTGAGTTTGGTACTTTAGGTTCAAACATTAACGCTCATACATGGTGAACATACAATAGGCAAATCGGGTTACTTGACGAGCTCGACTAGTACGAGCGCACATCGAATCGATCGACATGAAGTGCGTGAGTACTTCATGTGGCCTAACCACTGCCGACGACCAATGTACGACTTGGGTTCACCGAACACTTCCAAGGTGGTGAAAACAACCTCAACCACCAAATCAGGGCCTATTACCGATTGCCTGGACTATATCATAGTCCCAACCTCATTTAATTTTAACAGGTAATCACTTGAGACAGTTAAAGCGGTAATGAACAAATAATTCAATTCTTACAATAATATGAGCATGTTGTAAAGTGCAACACAAACATGATTTCACACACATTCATTTCATAAATAAAACAGACATCGTAATGTAACGTACATGGATGAAATCATACATATAATTAAGGTAACCAAGATTCATATCTCAACCCTCATACAAAGTACTTCCTAATAACAACTAGCTCATTCTGACATTTTTACAAACACTTAGACTACATACATCATCATACATGATATATATTGATTACACATGTATTAGGCCAAATCCTTTTATTAGGGAGTTGCCCCGTATACCACACGCATATACCCATAGTGAATAATCATGGCATGCATGAATCCGGGTTCCATATTCATTTAATCATTTCCACAAACACTTGGGCTACACACTTTAACATATATAACGTATATTGGTCGTGACGTGATTTAGGGCAAATCCTTTAGCTAAGGAGTTGTTGCATATATAACAAGCATATACCCACGACAGATAGTCATATTAGGCACAAATTAAAATTCCATACGTATTCAAATATCTCAACATATACATAGAATACACTATATTCCACATAGTTCATATATAATTGTAAGGCGAAACAGACGACGTATTTTGCATATGAAATAGCACCCACGTCAATTATAAATCATTAACCGACATTGAAAGCCTTGAAAACCATAACCTATAGGTTTATAGTCCACACCTTACACCATTAAACGGATAACGGATTCGTTTTAAACACGTAGTCTTTGTCACCGGCAAAAAGGCAACCTATAGCATGAACTAGGTTAACTATTTCATCATTTCAACTATTTGAAACCCTAGAACAGATTAGGGTTAGGTTTTCTTACCTAAGAATGGGATCGATATCGCCGGTAGAGCGATACGGAAGTGGTGGTAAGGCACGTGGAGTAACAGGGATCGAATCCTAAGAGTGACTCCAACTCTCTCTCACTCCTCTCTCTTTCCTTCTCTTTCTTTTCTTCTCTCTTAGGGTTTAGAGAATTCGTATGGAGTGAGAGAGTGAAGGTTTTAAGCCCTTATATAGGCCCAGAACTGATGGGAATGGCCCTAGGGCCATGGTATACTTAGGTTATAATCAAATGGTGCTTGTTCTGATCCAACGGAGCACTTTTGGAGGCCCATTTTCTACGTGGGGTCAGACTTAAGCTCCCTGACGTTGGATCTAGGTCAGGTTAAGTTTTCGGTCCGATTAGATTTACAGATCGACTGCAGCGGACCAGTTTCAGTTCGACGGTCACCGGTACTCGATCGGGGCCACAAGTGCACTGGCATGTGTGGAAAATTTCCCCCGATCTGAGGGTGTAATTGGGTCAGATTTTGACGGTCTGAATCCTTACAACTTGTCCACAAACGAAACGACTCAGATTACTTAAGTTTAAGTTTAATTCTAAAAATATTCGCGTTTCTCACACACTTTGCTCCAGGCTCAAGCGAATAGCTTCGGGATATTATCTGGACCTGATTTTCGAGGTGGTGGTCAAGTCTAGTAAGGCAGTCTTAATTATATAATTTCGTAGTAATCGGACTTTCGACGTGCGGTCCAAGTCCGATACGAAGTTTCAATGTGCTCCCAAGAGTAACTGGGAATAGAGTTTGATCCTAGATTTTAGGGTAACCTAGCGTCATTGACTTTACAAGTTTTGGGTCTTGCAGATTGTATTTAAAGTGATTAGTGCTAATTTCGCATGAAATCTAGTTTAACACTAGTTTAACTGTCACTTAATTTCTAAAGGATTTAGTCCTTAGTGATTTCTGTTTGAAGTGGTACTCAGGTCTTTGTACGGATTTTTCCGAGACGTTACAATCTACCCCCCTTAAAGAAAAATTTCGTACTTGAAATTAGTACCTTTTCGTATTCTTCGAGAATCCAAGGGTAGTTCTTTCGAACCTCGGCTTATGTCTCCCAAGTAGCCTCTTCTTCAGTGATGTGCGTCCATAACACTTTCACAAGTGGAATAACCTTGCTACGTAGCACCTACTCCTTCCTGTCTAGGATACGCGTCGGTCGCAGTATATATGTAACATCCTCGCTCAACTGTACCTGCTCCCATATGATAATGTGTAAAGGATTAGGAACGTATTTTTTCAGCATAGATACATGAATTACGTTGTGCACGCCCGCGAGTGGTGTGGACAAAGCAAGGTGGTATGCTACCACCCCCACTCGATCCAGTATCTGGAATGGGCCAATGAATCTCGGCGTAAGCTTCCCTTTCTTGCCAAAACGCATGACTCCCTTCATGGGAAAAACTTGGAGGAATACATGGTCCCCAACTTCGAACTCTAACGGTCGCCGCCTCGTATCGGCATAACTCTTCTGTTTGCTTTGGGCTGTCAGAAGTCAACGCTTGATAATATCAATCTTCTCTGAGGTCGCCTGTACTAACTCTGGGCCAATCAAACTGCACTCGCCAACCTCTACCCGGTAATACGGTGCTCGGCAAGGGTGCCCATACAAGGCCTCATAGGGAGCCATGCCAATACTTGCCTGAAAATTGTTATTGTAAGCGAACTCCGCATAAGGAAGACAGTCATCCCAATCATCCTTGAAATCGAGTAAACAAGCTCGCAGCATATCTTTTAACACCTGGTTTACCCGTTTCGTCTTACCGTCAGTCTGCAGGTGGAACGAGGTACTGAACTTCAACTTCACTCTCATCGCTTCCTGGATACGAGTCCAGAAGATAGATGTGAATCGCTTGTCTCGGTCGGACACGATCTCCAAGGGAACTCCATGCAGATGTACTATCTCCTTAATGTATAGCCTAGCCAACTCGTCTGCAGAGTTCGAGACTTTAATCGAGAGGAAGTGGGCCAACTTAGTCAATCGGTCCACGATCACCCAAATAGAGTTATGTCCCTTCCTCGTCTTTGGTAGCCCTGCGATGAAATCCATAGAAATGAAATCTCATTTCCATTCAGCTATGGGTAGGGGCTGAAGTAGTCCAGGAGGTCAACGATGTTCAGCTTTGACCTGCTGGCACGTGAGACAGCATGATACATACTCTGCTATGTGGGCCTTCATGTTGTCCCACCAATACGACTTTTTCATGTCGCGATACATTTTAGTGCTGCCAGAATGCATTGTCATCCTTGAATTGTGAGCAGCCCCGAGAACTTCCTTCCGCAAGTCAGGAAGATCTAGACGCATAGGCGACCGCGGTAATGCAAGCCCCCATCCGTACCAACTCTCCACTCGGCATCCTTATCATTGCTAGCATGCTCTCGAAGCTCAGACAACCGCTCATCGCCCTTTTGGGCCTCGATAATCTTGTCATCAATAAGTGGTCGCACCCGAATATGTGCGACACTCTCAAATGGCTCTTCCACGGTGAGTTTCTGCTCGAAGTCCCGCACGAACTCTACCATATCCCACTCTGCTATCATTAGCGGAGCCGCAAATGTTATAACCTTCTTGCGGCTCAACGCGTCTGCCACAAGGTTGGCCTTTTCAGGATGGTAGGAAACCTCGAACTTAAAGTCCTTCAAGGTCTCCATCCATCGCCGATGCCTCATATTCAGGTCCCTCTAAGTGAATATATAGCGAAGGCTCTTGTGGTGGCAGAAAAGCTCGAACTCCTCTCTGTAAAGGTAATGTCTCCAGAGCTTCAATGCAAAGATGACGGCTGCCAACTCCAAATCTGCGTAGGGTAATTCTCCTCATGTTTCCTCAACTGTCGCGACGCATAGGCTATCACCCTGTCCTTCTGCATAAGGACACAATCCAGACCAACGCGAGACGCGTCGGTGTATATAGTATACTTAACCCCTTGCTCTGGCAATACTAGCATAGGGATGGACGTCAACTATCCTTCAGCTCCTGAAAAGCTGCTTCTGCCTTCTCAATCCAGTGAACTTAAGATCTTTCCGAGTCAACTAAGACAAAGGTCTGGCTATCTTGGAGAAGTTTCGAATGGAACGTCGATAGTAGCCAGCGAGTCCTAGAAAACTCCTCACCTCAGTAACCGAACCGGGCTGCCCCTAGTCCTGTACTGCGGCTACCTTAGCCAAATCCACCGCTATCCCTTCCTTGGACACCACATGTCCCAGGAACTTGACTTCTTCCTTCCATAAGTCGCACTTCTTGTACTGTGCAAATAGCTGGTTCTTCCTAAGAGTATCAGAGACCGCTCTCAGGTGTTCCTCGTGATCTTCCTGACTCGTGGAGTATATCAGGATGTCATCTATGTACACGATGACGAATCGAAAAAGAAACAACTGAAATATCCTGTTTATCAAGTCCATGAACACAGTCGATGCATTCGTAAGGCCGAACGACATCACAAGAAACTCATAATGCCCAAAACAGGTCCTAAAAGCCGTCTTCTGCACGTCTTCATCCCTGACGCGCAACTGATGATACCCTGACTGTAGATCGATCTTCGAAAAATATCGTGCCCCCTTCAACTGATCAAATAGGTCATCAATCTTGGGCAAGGGATACTTATTCGTTACTGTCACCTGGTTCAGTCTGCGATAATCGATACACAATCACAGAGACCCGTCATTCTTCTTTACGAACAACACTAGTGCCCCCCAAGGGGACACACTAAGTCTTATGAAACTGGCCTCTAACAGACCATCGATTTGCTTCCTCAGATCCTCCATCTCACATGGAGGCATGCGATAAGTCAACAATGAAATAGGTGTTGCACCAGGCGTAAGGTCTATGGAAAAATCGATCTCACGCCGAGGAGGCAATCCAGGAATCATCTCAAAGACATCCGTAAAATCCTGAACTACAGGCGTGTCCACAAGCGTCAAACCATCAATACCCTTCAACAAAGAAGCGTAACACCTCAACCGAGAAGGATGACTGAACTGAACAAGGAAAGTAAAAGTTGTGCCCTCAGGTCCACGGGCTGTCACCACCCTAGTCTCACAATCGATCTCTGCTCGCATCCCAGTGAGCCAGTCCATACCGAAAATAACGTCGTAATGAAATAAGGGGACGACGATCAGGTCGACTAGTATCGTCCTTCCCCATAAGTCTATCGGGCAGCCCTCGCACATCTTGGTAACGTCAGAGAAGGTCCCTGTGGCGATGATGACCCTCACTCCCTTCGTAGGAGCAGTATCCAACCCCAGTTGCTTGACTGTCGTGCATGAAATCATAGAGATAGTGGACCCAGTGTCCACCAGCAAGAAGATTGAAGTACCTTAAATCTGTGTCGTGACCTCAAAAGCCATCGACGCTGCATCGACTGCCTCGGATGCCTCAGTTGTAAGTGAGTGCACACGAGCCTGCTGTTGACGGTTCGGCCGCGGAACCATAGGCCGTTGAGGCAACCTGAAGCGAGGTACAAGGGGCCTGAAGGATGGATGTGCAGGTGTTGTCCGTAGAGGTGGTGCTGAAATGGCCTGAGGAACCTGGCGGTTGATCCTCTGCAGTGGTGAGAAGCCACTATCCCGCATCCTGGTGAAACAGTTCACCTCTGAGTGGCCCGGCCTCTTACAATAGGCACACCACACATCAGGTCGTCTTGTCTGGGCAAGTGGAGCCATAAGCCTCAGCGGTGAATCTGCACGCAGCCTCTTACCGAGGAACGGCCTTGGCGGGAAATCAGATCGGGGCCTAGGGGCCACGGATGCTCGCATACGGGACTGTCTGTCCCTGTCCTGCTCAGCCCGCATGGACATGCCGACTAGCTCAGCATAAATAGATATACTAGCGCAGCACATTTTCAAGCGGATCTCTGGTCGCAGACCCTCAGCAAATCGTCGCATCTGCATATCCTTATCCCCTAATATCAGAGGGACATACCTGCCCAACTCTGTAAACCTGTTCTCATACTCTGCCACTGTGATGCCTCCCTGTTGAAGGCGTAGGAACTCACTCTCCTTCTCATGGAGGTACGTGAGAGGATAATACTTCTTGTGGAAGCGCGTCTCGAAAGCCTCCCATGTCCACACATAGTCTTCCGCAACAGTGCAGAGAACACTGTCCCACCACAAGCTAGCCTCCTTCTCCAACATGAAGGTGACCAACTCCACCTATTCTGCCTTGGTGCAGCATAGCGGCTTCAGCATCTTAGAGATGTGGTCAAGCCAATATTCAGCCTCTTCGGGTCTATGAGTACCCGCGAAAGTGGGAGGCCCTAAGCGTTGGAATCGCTCAAAGGTGCCGCTTGCACTAGAGGTCCCGGCGAAGTGCATAGGTGATGCAGGTGGAGTCACCCCCATACTCTGGGCAAAAATATCAGCCATGGAGGTCAAAAACTGCTGCTGCTGCTGTTGTACCTCTTTCTACGATATCGTGCTTCTTTGTTGGGCTTTCTTCTGTCTTTGCCGCATCGCCAGATCATCTCCTCCAGCCTATCAGTAGGGGGAGCCGGCTGAGGCATGGGTGACGTCGACGTAGACGCACGGTTCTACTCAGGAACCAATGGCGTAACAGGTGGCACCATAGACAGTGTCATAGGTGTCGGCCCAGTGGCAGGGCCCGTGGCCGGCTGAGAATTTGGCATGACAATGTGGGTCAGGCCCAAACTAGGGTCCATCTAGTTATCACTCAGGGAAGATGCCCTGTCAATCGGATCGCCAAAAGTGAGACGCGCCGCAACCCGTGCAGCCTTAGGTGGCATTTCTATATTCAATATAGGGTGCAGCCCTGGTTAGATTTAGCATACACACAAACTTTTTACGCAGCATTCATACACAAATTAAAGCAACTTCATGTATTTCATTTACCAAAATTGTCATAATACATGAGACACAGTGTTACATGAATCATGACAGAAGATGCATGTGAGTTAATACAACCAAGACCTCAAATATTTAAAACATTTTACCAACTACTACACTACTAGGCCTATCAACATGAAAACACAAAGATCCTAACACAACAACAAAACAAGCCACAGGGCGACGGCATGGATGACCAGGCATCTGAGTCTGGCGACAGACGAGGGGCACCCTTATCCTGCAAGCAGCATAGGATAGACTTCAAAGTACGCATCACTCTCTTAAACTTGTGTTTCACAAGGGCTCGAAGATCAATTATATCCTGTCGTACGACAGCCTGACCCTCTTTAAGTCGAGTTAAATGGGCATCCCTAGCAGCCCGATCAATGTCCCGCTCCAGTGCCGTAGGAGGAGAGCTCCCATCCGTATCCTGGGCCTCCTCTTCTTCTTCCTGTTCCTCCTCTATCTCTTCCCTGTTTCCCTCCTCGCTTTCATACTCCTCACTAGCCGTCTCATCCTCACTCTTATCAAGTCGGGCTTGTCACTGTCGTGGCCCGATTTTCATCTGATTAAGAGTAGTTTCATTGATGTAATGGATCGGCACCAGCCTTTTCGCCTGAAGTCTGTAGCCAAACTCATGTGCAATCTTGCATATGAGTCGGCCGAAGGGGAGCGAATCAGTCCTTCTATTAGAGCGTGCAGTAAGAACTATCTGTCGCAGAACATACGTAGGCACTCACAACTTCTCTCCTTGCCTCACTTGATACAAGAAATCTACCATCAGGCGCGTGCACTCGCTGCGGTTACTCCACCTGGGGTAGACGTTGAACGTGAAGATGTGATGGAGTAAACGGAAGTCGTCAGTCATATTGGTCGCTAGAAGTCTATTGTTGGGCTGCCACTGAACCAGTCGGCCACAAAGGAACCAGGTGCGGCGATCCCTTTCACGTGCACTCTTCAGATTCTGCTCACTTACATGTACCTCGCCAATGGGCATATTCATAAGCCGAAATATTAAACCAGCGTCAATTGTGACCTCCCAATCTCTTCCAAATGGGATTTTGAACTGCAAGGGCTCCAGCGTAGGCTCTCGAATGTGGGCATAGAAAGCTCGGACAGTGCCCACATTTGCACGGTACTCACCCTCAAATAACAGACCCCACTTGGCCTCTTTCAAGCTCTCGAACAACAGGTTTTTCCCAAATAGCCGCTCATCCACATGAGCTTCAAAAAAGACCCTACGACCCTCATAAACTCCATGCGACAGCTCCGCCAACAGAGCCCTTCCGACGGAAGCCTGGGGATCGAGATCCCGCTTAGTCTGAAACTCCCGATTGACGCTAGTACTTGCGAAGGCACCTCTTGGTCTCCTCGAACGAGTAGGGCGACTAGGCCCAGCTTCTTCCACGGAAGCCCTTTTCTTTCCTATGAGAGAAAGAATGGTGGAAATCGAGAAAATAGCCGTAATAAGCTCGAATAGAGCCATGGGAGAGTGAAGAAGAGGGAGGAAAGGGATGGGATCATTGGTTCTCCATGGATTTGAGCCTCAAAGGAGGGTGTAAAGGCTCAAATGAAAGGGGATAAAGAGGGAAAATGAAGAAATAGGATGGGTTAGTAGGTTTACACAAATTTGAGACTCAAATGAGGGTTTTAAGAGCTCAAATGAGAGAGAATGGAAATGGTTGGCTGCTGTGGTAGAGGTTTTTGAAGGGGTGGTATGAGGGTTGCACGAAAATGGGAAAAAGAGTGTTTGGAGAAGGGGATTTGAGTAGAAAATCTGAAATTTTTGGGGAAAGGGAGAGCTTGGGAGGATAGTTTATGAAGGCGAGGTGTGTTAGAAGGGATTTTAATCGACCTCACATGCATCAGTGGGCCACACAACACCCAAAAGGCATCTGCCCGAGCCGGCCCGCCCGACCAGGCCCGTCTGGCGGCAAGGCCTCGCCAAACTGGCAAGGTCCTCGCTGACCTTTGGAGGTTCCGGCGAGGGCTCGCCCTTTGGGCGAGGTCCTCCTGCCCCCTGGACTCTAAAAATATGTGGGGCCCACTCTAGGTCCCCCTGGAAGTGCCCCGTTTAGCCCCCGACTCCGTTTCAAGTCATTTCAGGTCATTTTGAATAGATTCTGATGTAAATTCACATTTACCAATTTTTAAACGGTTGGGATGCAATAAAACATAGTCTAAACCCGTTGAGTTACGATCTAGAAGTGGGTTGGGATCATTTCGCGCGATCATGGGTGTGTACGGGCCCACTCTCGGCGGTTAGTTTTGCCGTTCGGCGAATTTGGAAAATCCTAAGTCTATTTTCTACATTCTGTCGCTCCCTCCTATATCGAAAAGCGTCAGCGTACGTCGTGTGATCATAACCCAGGTCTGGTTTAATCCAAATCATGCTTTGATACCAACTTGTAACGCCCTGAAAATCGGGGGTCGAGTAAAGACTTAACTCTCGAGTTTCAATGCATCACTTATGCAACATAGATAATGATGATTAAATGTTGTCCGTGTTAGTGCATTAAAAATGAGTGAGATTAAGCCAAACAGCAACACATAATTCAAGGACAGTTGTAATACACAAGTGGAAGACTGAAACGAATTATATAACAGTATAAACCAGTATAGGTCCCCAAAGTATGTAAGCGTTGCCAGGTAATAAATACAAGTATTGTGTCAAAATATAAAATGTTCAAAAATGGTAGTTCTCTACAAAGTATGAACCATGACGCCCCGTCGATTCAGAATGGCTCACATGAACCCGCCTGAATACTGCATGTACGAGAATGCCTCCTCGTCATCACAAAAGTCCAGCTCCGCCTCAGGAGTCACGTCACCATCTAAAATCAAGACAGAGTCTGGTTGGTATTTAAAATACCATCCCGTAACGTGGGAGTGAGTGATCAACTCAGTAAACAATAAAGCAAAGGTTATCATGTGATCAATTCAGTCAAGCAGTAATAATAACACAATACAGCAATCAAGTCCTAAGTACTCTTGTTAATGCGAGAATGATATGAAATAAGGATGCATGCCCTCGCCTACGCTCCCTTAGCAACTTCATCTCACGATCGCGTATGCAACCCTTCCTCAGTGCTTGACCTGCTACGCTAAACGCACACATAATGCGGTGCATGCACATGATTACCAAGTTCTTATTAGTCCTTTTCATACAGCAGGATTGAGAAACTAAGGTAACTCCCTTATGTCATTTCCCAAACAATGATCTATCCTAGGGTCGTCAGTCCTAGTAACTCTCATACGATGTTGCAGTTCTAGGTCGCTGCAAAGGGCTCGTCACCTAATCAATGCAGGCTTAGTTTATACTCTGATTACTACAGAAAGGCTCGTCGCCTCAACGCAAGTTCAAAGTATGCTCGAGGTCACTACAAAGGGCTCGTCACCTTATCAGTGTAGGCCGATAGCTCGAATACAGTGTCTCATACCACCGTATTCGGCTCACGAGCTTTGGTTGCTCACTGGTCACTACAGGTGGGCTCGTCGCCCTGGCGTAGGCCGACAGCTCAACCACGATGTCCCATTCCACCATGTCCAGCTCATGAGTCTTAGCGGATCGAGGTACCATAGTTTAACGAAGTTTCACTGGTGAGTTTGGTACCTTAGGTTCAAACATTAGCATCCATATATGGTGAACATACAATAGGCAAATCGTGTTACTTGATGAGTTCGACTAGTACGAGTGCACATCGAATCGATCGATATGAAGCGCGTGATCACTTCGTGTGACCTAACCACTGCCAACGACCAATGTACGACTCGAGTTCACCGAATACGTCCAAGGTGGTGAAAACAACCTCAGCCACCAAATCAGGGCCTATTACCGATTGCCTGGACTATATCATAGTCCCAACCTCATTCAATTTCAATAGGTAATCACATGAGACAGTCAAAGCAGTAATGAACAAATAATTCAATTCTTACAATCATATGAGCATGTTGTAAAGTGTAACACAAACATGATTTCACACATTCATTTCATAAATAAAACAGACATCGTAATGTAACGTACATGGAGGAAATCATACACATAATTAAGGTAACCGAGATTCATATTTCAACCCTCATACAAAGTACTTCTTAGTAACAACTAGATCATTCAGACATTTCTACAAACACTTAGATTACATACATCATCATACATGATGTATGTTGATTACACATGTATAAGGTCAAATCCTTTTATTAGGGAGTTACCCCGTATACCACACGCATATACCCACAGCGGATAATCATGGCATGCATGAATTCGGGTTCCATATTCATTTAATCATTTCCACAAACACTTGGGCTACACACTTTAACATATATAACGTATATTGGCCGTGACGTGATTTAGGGCAAATCCTTTCGCTAAGGAGTTGTCGCATATATAACAAGCATATATCCACAACAGATAATCATGTTAGGCACAAATTCAAATTTCATACGTATTCAAACATCTCAACACATACATAGAATACACTATATTCCACATAGTTCATATATAATTGTAAGGTGAAATAGACGATGCATTTTACATGTGAAATAGCACCCACGTCAGTTATAAATCATTAACCGACATTGAAAACCTTGAAAACCATAACTTATACGTTTATAGTCCGCACCTTATGCCGGTAAACGCGTAACAGATTCGTTTTAAACACGTAGTCTTTGTCAATGGCAGAAAGGCAACCTATAGCATAAACTAGGTTAGCTATTTCATCATTTCAACTATTTGAAACCCTAGAACAGATTAAGGTTAGGTTTTCTTACCTAAGAACGAGATCAGTATCGCCGGTAGAGCGTTACGAAAGTGGTGGTAAGGCACGTGGAGTAACAGGGATCGAATCCTATGAGTGACTCCAACTCTCTCTCACTCCTCTTTCTTTCCTTCTCTTTCTTTTCTTCTCTCTCTTAGGGTTTAGAGAATTCGTATGGAGTGAGAGAGTAAGGGTTTTAAGCCCTTATATAGGCCCAGAACTGATGGGAATGGCCCCAGGGCCATAGTATACTTAGGTTATAACCAAAGGGTGCTTGTTCCGATCCAACGGAGCACTTCTGGAGGCCCCTTTTCTACGTGCGGTCAGACTTAAGCTCTCTGATGTTAGATCTAGGTCAGGTTAAGCTTTCAGTCCGATCGGATTTACAGATCGACCGCGGTGGACCAGTTTCAATTCGACGGTCACTAGTACTCAATCGGGGCCACAAGTGCACTAGCATGTGTGGGAAATTTTTCATGATTCGAGGGTGTAATTGGGTCAGATTCTAACGGTCTGAATTCTTACAAGTTGCCCGCAAACAGAACGACTCAAATTACTTAATTTTGAGTTTAATTCTAAAGATATTCGCGTTTCTCACACACTTTGCTCCGGGCTTAAGCGAATAGCTTCAGGATACTATCTGGACCTGATTTCTGAGGTGGTGGTGAAGTCCAACAAGGCGGTATTAATTATATAATTTCGTAGTAATCGAACTTTCAACGTGCGGTCCAGGTCCAATACGAAGTTTCAATGTGCTCCTGAGAGCAACCGAGAATAGAGTTTGATCCTAGATTTTAGGGTAACCTAACGTTAATGACTCTACAAGTTTTAGGTCTTGCAGATCATATTTAAAGTGATTATTGCTAATTTTGCATAAAATCTAGTTTAACACTAGTTAACTCTCGCCTAATTTCTAAAGGATTTGGTCCTTAGTGATTTCTGCTTGAGGTGGTACTCGGGTCTTTGTACGGATTTTTTCGAGATGTTACATCACCTAATGGACAACTCTAATCTCACATAATAAGTGTGTCGCATTGCTTCTGCACATGTGTAGATAAACAGGTAAACCTAAGAGAGAGACACACCTAATAGAGTGACCACATCTGTGATGTTGAGGCCTACAACAGCATATTTCGCAATGATTTAGTTCAATGAGTTGAATGGAGAAGTGCAATGCTAACTGTTGTTGTTCAGTTACCAACACATCCCTCATTCCTAATTGTACCTTCCATTGTGTGGATGCTAGATCCCGGGTGGGAGGGCTTGACTTGCTTTTCCACGGGTTGCCTTGCGCGAGGGCTTTCTTGGGGATAAGAGGGTGTTATATTAGACCAGAGTCACCACTAACCAAATTATTTCAATCCTAGAGTCGGTTAGATCCTGTAGAAACGCTTATAGTTGACAACCCAAAAATCCTTAACCCTAAGATGACTCTTGAGTTTGCGTTCCAGAGATTCTAAATAAGGGACCACGGTTACAGAGAGGTAAAGTGTTAGGCACCAACTATTTATGTACAAATGTGTTGTCTCTACTTCATAAGATCTGACTAATTTTTGAAGAATATGATTAATTCTTGTGCACTAAAGATGTAATGTAATGCAATGATAACGATGAATAATCAATCTGAATTTTTGATGGGCAGAATCCAATTATATCGGTAAGCCGTAGAGCATACATTCGAATCGACCGAGTGCAGGGTGCGAAGTATATAGAAATACGATGTGTAAGATGCTTGATGCTATGTTGATGCTTATGACAAAACAATAGCTAGCTAAGTAGGTTTCTGGTGGGCAGGCTACGATTGTATCAGTAAGCCACAGAGCATATGCCCACCAATTAGATATGAAAAAATGATAAAATGTAATGCAGTGATGAAGTATTTGAGGAGCAAAGGAGTTAAGAAGGGAATGAGTGTTGCACAATGCTAATGCTTGGCATTTGTGAAACCAGTTGGATACGCCTTGTCAATTTTAACTTCTCCACCAACCGAAACATGCATTTTCATCAAATTTTGATATAATCGCACTGTAATAAGTGCATGTGAATGGCCGTGTGTAGCTCAATGGTTGTTGAGCTTGGATGACTTACTATTTGAAGAGAATATTCAATAGATAACAAAAGCTCAATTTACTAATAAGCAATAGTTATAAATCTTGTATCGAAATGTGTTGTATGTAAAGAGGAATAGTAGCACGGATGATTATCATCGTCTTTTTCATATATATTCTAATTTGGGCATGATCGATATCCATGTGTCTACTTGAGGTGGAGTGTGGCAGAATACATATGATCGATATACATACATATGTATATAATATAAATAAATAAAGATGAAACTTAGTGAGACTCCTCATCCAAGGGGGACATGGTGTGTGACAGATGAGAAAAGGTACTATGAGGTTGACCTCATGGGAAGCTTCCCATAAGGTTGAGCTGTATGGGCCAGCCGTGATGTGTGACAGACATCCACTCCATTAATCAGATGCATCCTTCCATGGCGGGTCACAGGCCTAAAAATCAGGCCAAACCATGACTTAGGTGGGTCACACCATAAACAACAATGGAGAGGATATTCACCCATTGAAATCTTCATGATCGCTTATAGGGCCACTGATGTGTGGTTTAGAAATTCAATCTATCCATTGTATGTGTCCCACTTGAATGAGGGGTCACACCAAGTTTTGGCTAGATCCAAAACTTAGGTGGGCCCCAGTAGGTCCTCTTAGATGTTTTAGGATTTCACACTATTTCAAAACGACCTATTTGAGTTCCAAATATGGCTGATTTTGGGGATATCCCATAAACCTAGAGGGGATCCACCAAATGCACAATGTGAATTTCTGACACATAACGGTGGGGCTACATAGCTGGACCTCATTGGAAGCTTCCCATGAGATCAAGTTGTATGGGCCCCACCATGATGTGTGATAGATATCCACTTCATCAATTAGATGCACCCTTCCATGGTGGGTCTCGGGCCTAAAAATCAGATTAATCCATGACCTAGGTGGGCCACACCATAGACAACAGTTGAGAGTGGATACTCACTAATTGAAATCTTCATGATCGCTTATAGGGCCCACTATATGTGGTTTAGAAATCCAGACAATCTATTGTATGTGTCCCACTTGGATGAGGGGTCACACTAAGTTTCAGCATTATCCAAAACACAGGAGGGACCCAGCAGGTGCTTTTAGATGTTTTAGGCATGGTTTCACATTGTTTTGGATGGTACAACCCGCTTAGGGCTGATTTTTAGAATATCCCATAACCTAGAGGGGACCCACCAAATGTACGATGTGGCTTTCTAATACACATCACGGTGGGGCCCACACAACTCAACCTCATGGGAAGCTCCCATGAGGCCGATCTCATAGTACCATTTCTATACACACACACACAGACACATACACACACATATATACAATATATATGTATGTATGTATATGTGTGTGTGTGTGTGTGTGTGTGTGTGTGTGTGTGCGCGTGTGTGTGCATACACACGTACGCACATGCGTGCACGCGCACGTGTACACACACACACATATATATGTATGGGAAAAGGTACTATGCGCTCGAGCGGATGGGAACGTCCCATGAGGTCAAGCTGTGTGGGCCCCACCGTGATGCGTGTCGAACATCTACCCCATCAATCAGATGCACGATTCCATCATGGGCCTAGGTCTCAAAAATCAAGTCAATCCATGACTTGTGTGGGCCACACCACATACAGAAGTTGAGAGGGGCCGTGCACCATTAAAACATTCATAATCATTTTTTGGGCCCACCGAGATGTGGTTTGCAAATCCAGCCCATCCATTATGTGTGTCCCACTTGGATGAGGGTTCGGACCAAGTTTCAGCAGCATTCAAAACTCAGGTGGGCCCCACCAAGTGCTTTTATATGTTTTTGGCATGTCTTCACATGATTTTAGATGGTATGGCCCACCTAAGTTCCGTATACGGCTGATTTTTGAGATATCCCATAATTTAAAGGGGACCTATCAAATGCACGGTGTTGATGGTCGACACACATCACGGTGGGGCCCACACAGCTCGACCTCATGGGACGTTATCATGAGCTCGAGCGCATAGTACCTTTTCCACATATATATATATATATATATATATATATATATATATATATATATATATATATAGGTTGACCTCATACACACACATATATGTGTGTGTGTGTGTTTTATTAATGAATTTTTACGGTAGAATTCCTCATGAATTATAGTTTTAGCAAAAAGTACATGAAGGTTTGGTATGGTAATCACCACAAAGTGCTTTTCGAATTACCCACATCTTTCTCTTTTTCTTTTTTTAATAAAAATCCATTGGTATAGTGCAATGTGGGACCACATGGTTTGTGTATGACATCCTATCCTTGAGCAGGTACACCTTAGGGCCCGTTTGGGAGCTTGGATTTGGAACCCCCTAGATTCGGAACCCCAGGGTTTGAAATCCTCCCGGTGTCTTTGGCACCCAGAGTGTGGCTCAACTTTAATCCAAAAGTAGCTATGTATGGTATATTTACAGGGGTTTGAATTTAGTTACTAAATCAACTTTAATATCTCTAATTAGTGAGATATATAATTTTTGACACAATGGTTGTGATAAGCCCGCTGAAATATTAGCTTTGCCCAAAAATGATGAAATTCCAAGTCTTGGATGGGCCACAAGCACAATATCATGTTTGAGTGACTAACCAACAATTTTTAATCATTGTTTACATGGACAATGTTTGGACGGTGCTAGACAATGTTTGGACGGTGCTGATCATCATTAGTGGGCCATGCACCCAATAGAATGATAGTATAGTGACACACATGTTACACCTACAACTATTGAAATGATTTTAGGTGCAGTACAAGCTCTAACCTTGAAAACCCTGGTTACTTTATGCTGCCAAACAGTCTGTAGATTTGAAACCCCTAGTTACTAATTTATGCTGCCAAACAGCCCGTGGATTTGAAATCCCCTCGAATCCACGGTGCAAACGACCCCTTATCATGATGATCATATAAACTAAAAATCATGTCAATCCATCAGATGGGCTGCACATGAATTTTTAGTTTTCTGGATGGTGTAATTGTTTTTAATGATTGTGGCCCACCAATGATTGGATCACCTTGATTTTTTAATTTATCCGATCATCATAATGAGGTGCATCTGTTGGAAGGGTTGGATGTCATACAAACAACACATGGACCCCACAATCCCCAAATCCACCACTTTTTAGAAGAAAAAGTGGATGAGAATACTGTTGATTTCAACCTCTAAAAAACATGTTTTGGTAATTTCAAAATGGTTAGACATTTTTTAATAAGAGCATAATTTTTGAGAAATTTCGTGGTAAAACTCCCATGAAAAATGCAACAGTGATAATGATAGTTCCACAGCAACAATTGTAATTATGTTAGATCTGATTCTCACAAATTGTAAAATCAGAAACCAAAGATTAAGAGAAATCCCTTCTCGGGACAGCAAGAAATTGTTGTTTGGCACATCGGATTCCGGCAACGGTAAGAGAATCAGAATTTACAAAATAATAATAATAATAATCAACGAAGCTTTCTAATCATCCGATGGACGTAGCATGCTCAAATCACCTAGCGAGAGATGAACGAAGCAAAAGTCATGAGGCAAGTGATCACTATGAGGCCTTTAGATCTTCCTAATATGATTTTACTTTTGCTATTCAAATAATTTTCATGGGTGTTACTTGTCTCGATATATAATAACTGAAATGATGGATGAAATGCCTTAAATGTTTCAATTACTAAAGGAATATAGAGAACGAAATATGAAATGCCTTGAATGTTTCAATTACTAAAGGATCATAGAGAAACGAAATATGAAATGCCTCAAATGTTTGAATTGCCAAAGGCTTGTGGAGAAACAACTTTGTCCATTTACAGCATTTGATTTTTTATAATTTTGTGATTAAAACTTTATTTAAGAGGTGATATTTTCTCTTTGAAGTCTAGAATAATTTTTCTTTATGTTAGCAATATAAATAAGAGAAATAAAGAAAAAGGGTTTCTCCTGGAGGGAAAATTTTCCTCAATGTATTTTTTTATATGTTTGAAATGTGGAACAAGTAAAAAGCCACTTTTACATTGACTATAAAATATATCTGATCTCTTGTTGTCATGTAACCAAGAAAACTGTTGAAAAAATATCCTGCCATTTCTCTCCATATGTCAAACATATAAAAAGTAATAGATGGTGGTCTCTCCAAAGCTTGGACGGGTTTTTCCATTATACTTGCAACGTTAAGAAAAGAAAGAGGGAAAAAGAGTTCTCGTATCAAGGGGAGAGTTTTCTCCAACGTTTTTTTATATCATATTTTAGAAAGATATAAACTAGGTGGAATATTTTTCTCAAACATTCTCTTGGTTACATGATGAGACGAGGTGGAATTTTTTATTTATTCATTGTTTATGAGCACTGTTCTTCTTATATTTTTGTATTCTTCTTATTTTTCTTGCAGAATAATTTATCACTTTATTAATTGATAAAGAAAAAAAATGAGTAAAAGGTATTTCTTATGAGTGTGGATCATTTATAGTGAATGTAAGACTCCTATCAAGTGGGCCACATATGATTATCGGTTTAGATTTGACCGTTATATTATTCAGATTGAGCAATTTAGTGAGTCTCACTTCAGCTGTGATCATTGTAAATAGGTTTGGAGCGGGATGCTTGAACCGCGGTCCCTATACATGGTTATTAAGCTGAATATGGAAATTTACGATGTGGAGACCTTAAAGGGTAGAAGTGTGACGGGTAAGCTTCTAGCCCTTTTTTCCTATAAATAGATGTCTTGGTCCTCTCACCAACACAAGTAAGAAAACCCTAGTCTCATTGTAGGTTCTCTTAATTGTGTGAGGTACAGAAGATCAAGATTTCTGTCGATGGAATGTCTTCCCAATCAAGTATGTTTTTCGTTTATGGTTTTAAATCTCCATTTTTGATGCATAAATGATCCGTCAATTCCGCAATATAGGTATAACAATGAAGGGACAGGAAAATTCAATGCGGTTGCTTCTCATTGATACATGTCATCGCCGATGACGATAGGTTACGAAACAAACTGATTTTCTCTATCGAATTCGTACTACACAACTCAACTTTTAATGTGTGGAACTTTTTTAAATCCCACTATGATTTATGTTTTATATCCGCATCAACCATCAATTTATACAAATCATTATAATGCATGAGACTCAAAATGAGGCACATCACAAGCGCAGGTGGAGCACACCATAGAAAGTAGTAAGGATTAAATGACTACTGTTAAAACATTCCTAGATTCCACTGTGAAGTTTAGTTACCATCTAACCTTTTCATAATGTCACATGGGCGGATTAGGTAAGACCCTAAATCCAATGGTGGGTGGGACCCCTAACTGTGGGGCTCATAGTGATGTATGTGCCTTAAATCCACACTGTCCAACTATGTTGAAAGCTCATTTTAGAGTATGATCCCAAAAAATGAAGTTGACTCAAATCTTAGGTCAACCACACCATGGAAATAATTGTGATTGAATCCTCACCATTAAAAACTTCATGGATTCCACCGAAATATTTATTGGCCATCCAACCCTTTGATAAGGTCACAAACACCTAGATGAAGGAACTACACAAATATTATCTTCATCCAAAGCTTTTGTGGCCAACAAGAAGTTTTTAATGGTCAATCACCACTATTTCTTGTACTATGGTCCATCTGGGATTTGGAGCTGCTTTATTTTTTAGATCATGCCCTAAAATGAGCTTTCAATATGGATGGACAACATAGATGTAGTCACCTAAACTTTGATAAAGGGACTACATAGACTTGGATAAAGAGAAATTACAAATATCTGCTTGATCATAATCTTCTGTCGCCTCCAAGTTTGCAACAATATGCATCTAATTCCAACTATTTCCTGTTGTATAAGCCGCTTAAGCCTTAGATCTACCTCAATTTTTTTGTCTCATGCCCCAAAATGGTTTGGAAAAAATGGATGGATGGTGTGGATTTGATACATGCATCATGATGGGCCCAGAAAAGCTCCACATGTCAATGCTTCCTGTCTTCTTCTCTCACCCTTAATGTGTTGCACCACACAAGTGTAAAATTTATGTAGGCTCCACAATGATTTATTTCTTAGATCCACGTTGTTTATCCAACTTTTCATATCATTTTTGGATAGGAGCCCAAAAACAAAGCAAATCCAAAGCTAAAGTGGACCACACCACAGGAAAAGGTAAGAATTGACGTTATTGTTGAAAACATCTTGGGTACGTGTCCGATTAAGCTAATATTTGTATTTTACCTTGCTTTAGTGAAGTGAAGTGGATGTACTTCACACTCATGCTCTATAATTATCGGTAAAAAAAAAAATTGACGTTATTGGATTTAAAACATCATTGTGGGACCTTCCGAAATATTTCAAATATTTGTATTTTAGGCAATCTATTTCTCAAAGAAAATTTGAGAGTATTTTGTGAACTTTGGAAATAACGTGTACCAATGAGAAGCCACCGACACTGTTCATCCTTTTTCTCACGATAATTTTCTGGTATGAAAAAAAAATCATCAGTGTGGATTTAAAACAAAAGTCATTTGTGGGACCTTGAAATATTTCAAACTTTTTGGTTGTGTTGTAAGTGTAGGACAATCTATTTAAGCTCAAAAAAATTTGAGCGAAAAAGCATGGACTATAAACAAATAATAAGGTGATCCTCAATAGAAGCTAATCCGCACTCATTACTTATTTATTCAATGAGGTTTTCTTGCTACATGACAATTGCCTGGTATGAAATCCAATTTGATCGACTCATTAGGTGGACCACACTGAGTCATATATCATTGGCATCTTTTTCCTGGTATGAAATCCAATTTGATCGACTCATCAGGTGGCCCACGTAAGTGTAGGACCTGCTTTATATTTAAGCTCATACCTTAAAATGATTTGGGAAAAAGCATGGACTGATAAACAAATACATGAAGGTGATCCTCAACATAGGGGCAGACAATCCGCACTCTCATTACTTATTTATTCAATGAGGTTTTCTTGCTACATGACAATTGCCTGGTATGAAATCCAAGTTGATCGACTCATTAGGTGAACCACACCAGTCATATATCTGAGGTCATATCCAATTTGATCATCATCAGGTGCCATCTGATCATTTCTTTGGGAAAAAGCATGGACATAAACAAATACATGAAGGTGATCCTCAACATAGTCCATCATTACTTATTTATTCAATGCTCAGACAATGCTTGAGTCATATATCATTGCCATATGCGTGTCCTACGTGTCTGTCCATGCCCTGTCCATTTATATATGCAATGTAAGATTCCAGCTTTTCATCAGGTGGACCATTGTTTAGATAGTTTTTTTAATCCCAAAATCTTTCTTTCTTTCGCAATTTTCTTTTAAGATCATTTCTCTAGATGCAGTACGAGAGTCGAGCTTTACATCAGGTGGGCCATATCTTTTACATCTTCTTCTGGTCGCTTTCACTTTTTCTTTTGAAGGGGGGCCATATCTTTAGATCTTTGGTCATAGAACCAAGGTGGTTTCACTTTTTTATTTTTTCCTTTTGCCCTTTTTCTCATCTTTTAGATATTTTTTAGATTGTGTAGGAAACTCCTGTCCATGGGCCAGGCTGGCCCACTTAAAATTCAATGGGCCAGCTGGCCCACTTAAATATAAGCCCATTTCCCAAGCATGAGTTGGACTAACTAAAGCTGGAGCTTTGTATGGGTAATTTTTTAATATATAAAAATCATCTCTTTCCCCTCAACCCAAAATCAGATTTTTATTTTATTTTAAAAAATTTTTAAAAAAATAATTAGGGTTAGCATGTCAGTACACACCCACGTCAGCCACCCCCGCTAGGGGTCGATACCAAGACCTCATGTGTTGACACGAGGTATCTTCACTCAATCTGCCAGTTGAGCTATGAATATGGGCAATCTGCCAGTTGAGCTATGAATATGGGTGTAACCCAAAATCAGACTTGCATATTGATTAAACTTCATGGGCCATCATGATCTATGTGTCATATCCACTCGTACATATTTTTCCTGTATCATTATATCATTCCAGGGCATAGTTCCAAAATTCAAGAACATTTAAGGCCAAACTACTTTTCAAAATTTTTTGGAGTTGTTTTGGATGAACCTGATATTTATGTTTTTCTTTCGTATTTTTGTAACCTTGCAAATGGGTCAGTTGTAAATAAATATATTATGGGCCATAAAGAAGGTCTCACTAGTGGACAATAATAACAATAATAATAATAAAAGCATTTTAGGTTGAGACATCAGACTTGAAAAACCAAAAAATAACAATAATAATAAAAGCATTTTAGGTGAAACACGGTGGTTAGGTCTCTGGGCATGATTATCAGTAGCTTATTAACGGCCCACATTCAATGATGGCTTATTAATGGTCCACATAGTTTTTTAACGGTCCAATGGTTGATATGTTAGACTTGAAAAAAAAAAAAAAATCATACAGACAATCATATTGAACCAAAAAATAACAATAATAATAATAAAAGTATTTTAGGTGAAATACCTAAGTGAATGTGAATGGTTGAGCCTCTGGGCATGATTATCAGTAGCTTATTAACGGTCCACATTCATTGGTAGCTTAAAAGAATAAAAGTATGGTGGCTAGAATCGCTAGATGGGTCTGATTTTGAAAGATGGGGCATCGATGATAAGGCCATCTCCCATAACTAAATTCCAATAAAAGGGGTATAATAAATATAATTTTATATTAATCTCTAATCCAAGAAGAAACATATTACAACAATCCAATTAAAAATAAAATAAAAATGGGAATTAAAAAAATAAAAAATAAATAAAAATCCATTCATAGACCCAAAGTAGCCAAAACCGCCAAACAACTGAAAACGAGTCCGGCCTTGTGCATGGGGTTCGACCCTGACTCGTCCGGTGCACTCAACGGACTCGGTGCATTCTGCCCCAACAGACTTCCCGGCGTCGGACTTGGAGGATTTAGTTCCGATGAAAAAACAGGACCCGGCGACGATCTCGTTGGAGATGTTGCAGGAGTAGCCGGAGTTGGCATGATCACCGGAGATGACGGCGGGGTTGCGGCGCCGGACGGGCTGATGGCGGGTGTGGCTGCGACTGGTGGAGTCGTGGCCGGGGGAGATGATGCGGGAGGTTTCGATGGAGTTGCAGCCGGAGATGTCGCTGGAGATGCCGATGGAGGTGGAGATGAAATGGGGGTTTTTGATGGGGTTGGCGCCGGAGGTGGAGATGAAATGGGGGTTTTTGATGGGGTTGCCGCCGGAGATGGAGATGAAATGGGGGTTTTTGATGGGCTTGGCGCCGGAGGTGGAGATGAAATGGGGGAATTTGAAGGGGTTGCTGCTGGAGGTGGAGATGTAATGGGGGAATTTGAAGGGGTTGCTGCTGGAGGTGGAGATGTAATGGGGGATGTTGAAGGGGTTACCACCGGAGATGTTGCTGGTGGTGTTGTTGGGTTAGGGGATGAGATGGGGGAATTGGAAGGGGCGTGGAGAGGTGTTTTCGCCGGAGAAATCGCCGGAGGCGGTGTTGCGAGGGTCGTCGGTGCCAGACCGGGTGCCTGTGCATTGCCGGAATTTGACACCACCAGCAAAAACAGAGCAAATACGCACAGGTTATGCATTTTGGGAGATGTCAAATTCCAAATGAAAAGATTTTCCGGTGGCCGCGAAAAGGCGTTCCGGTAACCTGTGTTAGATTCCGGCGATGTCCGACGGTTTTCGGCGATGTGGGAGGATAGGGAGTTGGGAAGAGGGTTGGGGTTTTGGGAGGATTTTATAAGCGGGTGAGGGACTTTGAGACGTTGGAATTTAAAATTGTCACGTGATTTTATGTGACCGTTGGTGGTGGGGCCGTTGATGACCGGCTATAGCAGGTAATGTTGCCGTTGCTTGTCAGTAGTGACCGGGTGAACTGATGCCGAGAAAAACTTTGATACTCTGGCAGAGTATGATGAATGATACGCAGCCACTTGAAAATCACTTGGAAATTGCACACGTGGCTCACAAAGTAGTCAAATCAAATCGTACTCACTATATATGTGTCATGATCTAGAACTTAACGTAATTTTATTATCCGAATTATCGAATTATTGGACCAGTTAAAAATGAAAATAATCCAACGGTCCTTTTTCCACAAACAACTGTCCACGAATCGGAGGTCAGGATCATTCAACGAATCTGATATTAGGATTTTAAATTTTAAAAATTGATATGGACAATCAAGTCGGTTTGATTTGAGTTAATATGTGCCACGTGTATATCTTCTGAGTGCCCGAGTATCAAGCTTCATGCGCACCTGAGCATCATATAACTCGTCAAGATGAGAAATTGACCACTGTAGACGAAACTTTTTACCCTGTTTCTTTTCATGGGAGAAAATTACCACTGTTAACCCCACCTTTTATCCAGTGTCTTCTATGAATATCCAAAACTTACCTTTTTCCCAACTTAGACCTTGCACATATGGACGAAGCATTTGAGGATGAAAATACCCTTGCTTATGTTACTTATGGCTACGGTTATCATCAGCAGCTATAAGTCTATAGAACGAAAAATTACTTTGAAAAGCAGAGGTATTTTCTTTCTCAAATGCTTTGTCCGTACATGCAAGTTCTAAGTTGGGAAGGTAAGTTTTAGATTTTTCGTACAAGACGCTGGATAAAAGGTGGGGTTACAATGATAATTTTCTCTTTTTCCTAAAGAGTCCAAAACTTACCTTCCCAACTTAGACGTGGGACATACAGACGAGCATTTGAGGACCAAAATACCCCTGCCTTCCTTTTGGAAGAGGATTGGCTGGCGTGCGAAAATGAGCACTGACGCTCGTGGGCCCCACCATGATGTATGTTTTGTATCCACACCTTTTATCCATTTGGAGAGATCATTTTAGGACAATATCCAAAGAACGAGTTAAATCCAAATCTCCAGTAGACCCTAGCACAGAAAACAGTGGGACAATGACGCCCACCATTAAGAACTTCTAAAGGCCACAAAGTTTTAGATCAAGTTATTTGTGTTTTCCCTTATTTCATGTCTTTTTTAACTTTTAAACAGGTTGGATTTCAAATAAACATTATAATGGGCCCTAGGATAGTTTCAACGGTGGGAATCATTCTCCCCACTGTTTTCTTTGGTGGGGTCCACTACAAATTTTTATTTGCCTCATTCTTTGGTTCATACTCTAAAATGATATCTAAAAATGAATGGATGGTGTGGATATGACACATACATCATAGTGAGGCCCACAGAACTTGGTGATGTCACTTCAGGAGCCGACTCACTACTCAACCTATCACTATGACAGTATCTAATTCGCGTCGGAAACGGATTGGCTACTCTCCTGCCAGCATCTTTGTGGCTGGTGGTCAGTGCTCTGTGGGCCCCACCATGATGTATGTGTTTCATCCATTCCGTTCATCCATTTTTAAAGATCATGTTATGGCTTGATCCCAAAAATGAGCGGGATATAAATCTCAGGTGGACCACACCACATGAAAACAGTAGTGATTGGCTATCCACCATTAAAATCCTCCTAAGGTCTTCTATACTGTTTGTTTGACATCCAATCTATTCATTAGGTCATACAAGCCTAGATGAAGAGAAAGAACAAAGATCAGCTTAATCTAAAGCTGTTATAGCCCCGAAAATGTTTTTAATGGTCGACCCTCATTCAACATTGTTTCCTGTAATGTGGTCCACTTGAGATTTGGATATACCTCATTTTTAGACTCATATGGTAAAGTGATTTGTAAAAATAGATGGATCGGATGGATGAAACACATACATAATGGTGGGGCCCACATAGTACCGAACACGAGCCATTGGCTGGTGTCAGGGGGAGTAGCCAATCCGTTTCCTCCGTGTCCGAGCATCAGCGCTTGTCTTCGCACACCAGCCAATTTGCTTACGAAAGGAAGGTAAGGGTATTTTGGTCTTCAAGTGCTTATCCGTACATCCAATGTCTAAGTTGGGAAAGTAAGGCCACGTTTGTTTCTTTTCATGGGAGAAAATTACCACTGTAGCCCACTTGAGTTTTACATGTACCTTATTTTTGGGCTCATGCTCTAAAATGATCTGAAAAAGTTGATGGACGATGTGGATCAAACACATAAATCATGGTGGGGCATAAAAAAGTTTCACAGGTTAAAAGTTGATTTTGTATTTCGCAAACAATTTAAAAGAAAAAAATTGCCCTAGTAACATGAAAAGGAGTACTTTTGGAAAAAAAAATTATTTAATGAAAAATCACGGAGCGCATTCCACATCACCATTAAGCCAGACTCCTATCACAGAAAGAATTTAGTGAAAAACCACTTAGCGTTTTTTGTCTTCCACGTTAACAATGCATTAACAAACACTACTAAACACAGAAAATTTTTCCAATTCTGCATTAAGTGCAAAAATTAAGCGTTAGCAAACACACCCTAAATTTTAGACTCTTCGGGAAAAAAAATTAGGCAATAAGTTGCATATACAGTGGTCAATTTCTCGATGATAATCCGGCTGATCGACTGAGTTTCCAGCAACGCCAGGGAGACCATGCATCACTGTGGAAACCACACGTGATTTCTGAGTGAAATCTGATCCGTCCATCCGTTGATCCACACAATCTTAGGATGTGATACCAAAAATCAAGCAGGTCCAAAGCTTAAGTGAGCCAAAATACAAGAAACAGTGGGGAGTGGGACGCCCACCATCGAAACCTTCTTAGTTCCCATAGAAGTTTTCGATCCGGCTGATATTTTTTTTCCCCCTTCAACCTGATGGGAAAAACCTCATGAACGGGTTGGATGGATTATAAAAATCATTCGCTGCAGGAAAGTTTCAATGGTGGTGCTTCCATCCCTTACATTTTCCTGTGGTGTGGCCTGGAGTTTTGGATGAGCCTCGTTTTTGGGAATGCCATTCTAACATTAGCTGAAAAAAACTGATGGACGGAGTGGAGGTCACACAGACATCACGGTGGGCCCCACAGAGAACAAAAATGAGTAACTTCTCCTAAGAGGCATTAGTCAATCCCTGGGTGGAACATTGTATTCCACATCTTGGGCCTCCAGCTTTACAAGTGAGGCCAACGGATCAGTCATTCAAGCCATTGATTTGGTGGGACTTACCATGGATAGACGAATGCACCAAAAATCCTTCAAATCAGGTAAGTTCTAACCATTCAACAAGTGGCCAAGAAATAAACGGCCCATATTCAATCTAGAAAACTCTGGGATTATTAGGATTTTGGGTGCACTAATTCATCCACTGATAGACCCATTATACCAACCGTTTGGATAGTTGAAAAGTGGGCCCCACTTGCTCGAACTTGGAATGGCGATGATGGCTCGAGGATTTTGGTGGACCGGCTCGGCCGGTTAGAGTGGATGACGTGGCAACATTAGGACAGGAGAACCGGCGAACGAACCGGGTTGTCGTCCGGAGAAAAAGACAATGAAATGTTGTTTTTTTCTGACCCAAACGGCTCGTGTTGGCATACTGATACGGTGACGGACTACGATTGTTCATAGACATTCACACAGCTATTGTAAAAAAGGTGTATATTTATTTCAATCCAAACCGTTCAAATAGCACCTATTGTACAGTTGTTATGATGCAAAAACATACAGAGAAATGTTGAGTCTAAGTATCCAATTGGTGGTCATCTAATGGATGATTAAAATGAAATTAAATCAAAGGTCCTAATTCACCGAAGTATATCCATTTGATCAGAGGTTGAAAATCATAAAACTGATTTGAATTTAGGTCTCCACCACCTATAAAGCAGGGCCCACATTTTGGACGGTTTAATTTTAGGCATTTATATATATAACAAGCACAATTTGTGGGCAGGGCCAATACTTTTTTGTTTTTTCCTGCTCATGTAAATTGCTTCTTTTTGTTCATGCTCATGTAAATTCCCCCCCAACGGTGGATGTTCTTTGTCGGGTTAGACACGACTTACTATTTTGAAACCCAGATCCAGCGAGGTCGGGAAACACCAAGGGCATGTTTGGGCGGTGGGATTAGAAGGGATTAGGTGGGATGAGATTCAAAAAACTAGCCATTGCAGAGATTGTCCCTTTTGCCATGGAATAAGATTAACCGCATGCTTTGTTGGTAATATGGTGGTACATTGAATGGATATACCCACCATCATTTGAATTACTGAGAATAACACACATGTGTTATATCTAAACCGTTCATTTGTTTTGTAACCTCATTTTATGGCATGAGCCTAAAAATGAGGTAGATCTAAAACTTATGTGGCCCAAAGAAGTTTTCAACGATAAGTATTCAATCCCCGTTGCTTTCTATGGTGGGGTCCACTTGAGCTTTAGATTTACCTGATTTTTTGGCCATGCTCTAAAATAATCTCGAAAAACGGGTGGACGGTGTGGATATAGCACACAAATCATGGTGACCTATACAACTTGCTAACATTGAGTGAAATTGGCACGGACCGATGCAATTCCATCTAATCTAATTCCAAGCTTTTCCATTCTTCCCAAACATGGAGTGGAATTGGCATACGATGAATCCCATCCCACCTAATCCCTTCTAATCCCACTGCCCAAACGTGCTCAAGTTCAGCGAAGCCCGGTGAGATTTATTATGCCATGTGTTTGGACAAGATTCGGGACAAGTACTGTTGTGGGTTGATTTACAGTTTGGGTCATGTGAACAATCAATGATCTACTGATATTCTACTGCTGTTGTTCGCTCTGACATAGATGGATGTTCATCTTTTCTCTTTTCAGGTATTATTTGGACATTCAATAAGTTTCGCTTTTTCTAATATCTTTTATCTTTGTAGTAACCAGAGAGATCTTGGCTGTTAAAAAATACTCCTTGCAGCTTGAGGTAGTTCATGTTATTGTTGGAGCCTATGCGGCTCAATCTTCCTTAGAGAATGCCAATGCCTCAGACTCCAAGAAGACCATGAGTGATGCCCCTCGTCCAGATCTTCAAACTCAAGAGGAGATTGAGACCATGCAGCCAGTAGCATCTCTCCTTACCGATGTCAAAACCAAAGTGTCGGTCATTGCTCTGGATGAGGTGAAGAGGATGTTGGAATATTTGGTTGAATTAAATAGACTTTAAAATCGAGAACCAAAAAAAAAAAAAAAAAAGTTTTGAGAAAAAGAATTTATTGTATTGAGTCGAGGCGTGATTGAGTCACTCAGCTTGAAATCGAATTTGTTCACCTTGGAAAGCGACCCAAGTGCAACAGGTTTCCAGAGCAATCGACCTCCAGGATACAACGACTATGACCCGGTCCTAGCGGTGCACTCACTGTATGCGGGCTCGAACCACTTGCAGTTTAATCCGAAAGTGCTGAGTTGACTCAGCGATGAACTCAGTAATGAAAATGAAAACCGTATCAGAGAGAGTTTTATAAGAGAGAGTATTTTCGTATATTTAAAACTGGAATCGGTAGTCTTTATATAGACTCCGAAGTGGTGTATAAATACCCTTTACAAAAGGTTAGGTCCGTTGGGTTTAAACCCAACAGGTACGACCAACCGGAAGGGATGCATCTCTCTGGTTTAAAAGGAAAAGGCGCAAGTGCGAGTACACTCTCGCAAATAAAGTTCCGCGAGTACCCATACATACACACCCACGCGAGTACACTCACACCGCACCCACACCCGTATTCTGCCCGTTGAGCAATCAATCGCACAGCTGCAGCACGCGCACACGCACAAGTCGGCTCGGCCGACGACGGCTTCCGGCTCGTTTCGGCGCGAAGCGCGTGTGGTCAATGACATAGATTAGAGCTACCATGCCCCCACAGACCAAATTCACATGCCCCCTGGAAGGGGCACAAGCCCTAGGCAAAAATACTATCTTATATACAGGATAGTTTACTTTGTCAAATTTGATGTGGAACAAAACTCACAACACAAAAGTACTAACACTTTTCAAATATGGAGGAAAATTATCGAAAATTTAAAAATTCAAATTTTATTATTATTTTAAAATAAAATATAACAATCCCCCACATGTTTTAAAATAAAACTCTTTCGGATTAAAGCGTAATAGTTGTGCAATGGTGCCGGTGTCATCATAGACTTGAACCGATATTAGAGTAAGCAAGATATGTCTACAGGAATCAGGTGACACAATAGTCTTGAACCTGAATCCTTTTAATGTAGATCGCAAATACATGTCACTCACACAACTCTTCCTCTACAAGTGATTCTGCGGTTCGGTGCGTTTCGGCTATACACCATTACCTGGATTTCATGAGTGCTCTAGAGAATTCGTCCAGATTCTCATAGGAAGTGGCCTCCACCTCCACACCCATATAGGTGAATTCCATCAAGTGTATGCAGCAACTGTATACACCACCAAAATATATAGCTATGGATTCATTAAAAGTTCTAACAACTCATCCTTCTTCGTTGCTGCTCGCACTGTAAACCATAGAAGGGGCTCATACAACTCAGTGCAATCGTCTACTTCGTGTCTTGTTGTTTACTCATTTAACCTATCTCATGGGATCTCCACTTGTATAGGTTGGGTTGCCGACACTGGAAGCTCATATATTAGGCTCAGCCCCATTCCCTTCGATGTATCATTGACTAATCTTTTAGATAGTCCTTTTGTTAGAGGATCTGCTAGATTCTTTTCTGACCTCACAAAGTCAATAGATATGACTCCATCACGCAACATGTGTTTCACCATGTTGTGTCTGAGTCTAATATGCCTGCTATTTCCATTATATATTTTACTCTTTGCTTTTCTATAGTCCTGACAATCCAATGAATGAGACACGATAGGCTTTGTTGGGCACAATGGTATATCGGTAAGAGATTTCTAAGTCATTCACTTCTATTCCACCTTTTTCTAAGGCAATAAACTCGGTTTCATAGTAGACCGAGCGATATATGTCTGCTGGTAGACTTCCAAAAGACTTGCTCCTCCACCCAAAGTGAAGACATATCCACTTGTAGATTTTGTCTCATCCGAATCACTCGATCCATCGAATATCCTTCTAATACAAAGAAGATAACCATTATAATGTAAACCATAAGCCATACTGTTGTCTTTTAGTATCTCAAAATCCTGATGTGGGCATTCCAATGCTCTTTCCGGGTTATGTGTATATCTACTTAGCCTTCCTACTGCAAAAGCTATGTCCGGTTTAGTGCAGTTTGTTAGATACATAAGGCTACCAATTATTCTGGAATACTCTAATTGAGACACACTATTTTCTTTATTTTTCATGAGAGTCACACTATAATCATAAGGAGTATTGACAGGTAAACAGTCAAAATGGTTAAACTTTCTCAATATCTTCTCAATGTAATGAGATTGTGATAATATAATAACACTATTTTTCCTGGTTACTTCAATACCCAAGATTACACTAGCCTCTCCTAAGTCTTTCATATCAAACTTAGATGACAAGAATTTCTTAGTTGAATTAACTAATTTAATATTAGTTCTAAAAATAAGCATGTCATCAACATAAAGGCATATAATAACATAATCATTTCCAGAAATTTTATTATATACACATCTATCTACATCATTTATATGATAACCATTTGATTTTAAAACACCATCAAATTTTTCATGTCATTGTTTAAGAGCCTGTTTTAAACCATATAGTGATTTAACTAGTCTACATACTTTATTTTCTTTTCCTGATATCTTATAACCCTCAGGTTGCTCCATATATATTTCTTCTTCTAGGTCTCCATTTAGGAAAGCCGTCTTAACGTCCATCTGGTGTACCACCAGTTTATATATGGAGGTTATCGTTATTAAGATCCTGATTGATGTAATTCTAGTTACAGGGGAATATGTATCAAAGTAATCTATTCCTTCCTTTTATTTAAAGCCTTTTGCTACCAACCTAGCCTTAAACTTATCAATAGTTCCATCTGGTTTTAGTTTCTTTCTAAACACCCATTTACAGCCTATTGGTTTGTTTTTAGGTGGTAGGTCTACAAGTTTCCAAGTATTATTAGATATTATAGATTCCAACTCATTATTTATTGATTCCTTCCAAAAGGTTGCATCTGGAGAATTAATAGCTTCTGTATAGGTTGTAGGATCATCTTCTATTAAGAATGTGAAAAAACCATCTTCTATGTTAGTTTCTCTTCTAACCCTAGTACTTTTTCTTGGTTGTATCTCTTCTACTACTTTCTTGTAAACATTTTTACTAGTAGACGCAATATCTGATTCATTGACTTCCTCTATTCCTATAGATTTAGATTTCATAGAAAATACGTTCTCAAAGAACTCTGCATCCCTAGCTTCTATAATTGTATTAGGATCCAGAATATTGTCCTTAATTTTTAAAACTAGAAATCTGTAGGCTGCACTGTTTTGTGTGTAACCTATAAATAAACAGTCAGTCATTTTAGGACCTAATTTTCTTTTCTTAGTTTCAAGCAATCCTACTTTAGCAAGACACCCCCACACTTTAATATATTTGTAACTAGGAACATGATTCTTCCAAAGTTCATAAGGTGTTTGTTTAGAAGATTTAGAAGAAATCCTATTTAGGATATAACTAGCAGATAGAATTGCTTCTCCCCACATATTTGAAGGTAAGCCCAAACTGTTTAACATGGCATTCATCATCTCTTTTAGGGTTCTATTCTTACGTTCTGCTATTCCATTCTTTTCCTGTATAAGGAGTTATAGTTTCGTGAACTATTCCATTCTTTTCACATAATTCTCTAAATTGAGAAGATTCATATTCTCCTCCTCTATCTGTTCTAAGTCTTTTAATTTTTATATTTAACTGATTTTCAACTTCAATTTTGTATTTAAAGAAAGCATCTAAAGCTTCATCTTTGTTTCTTAATAGATAGACTCTAGTGAACCTATAGTAATCATCTACAAAAGTTATGTAATATCTTTTTTCACCTCTAGACATGTGATTTATAAAATCACCTAAGTCACTGTGTATTAACTCTAATAAAACAAATGATCTTTTTATTCGTTTAAAGGGTTTTCTAATGAATTTTGATTCTACACATGTTTCACATTTTTCGAATTCTTCATTAGATATATTAGGTAATAAACATAATCTTTTCATTTTCTTCAAAGATACTTTATTCACATGACCTAATCTACTATGTCATAGATAAAAAGGTTCAATGATATAAACAGAACTAGATGCCTTCTTATTATTATCATTGGATATATTTACAATGAATAAACCATCACTACAGTATCCTTTACCAACAAAAGTTCCATTCTTGGTCATTACAAGCTTTATCCAATCAAACACTAACTTAACACCAAATTTTATTGAGGAGCGAACCGAGACCAAGTTTCGTCTAATGTCGGGCACATGTAGGACATCATTCAACATCAGAGTCTTTCAAAGTGAGTTTCATAAGTACTTTCCTTTCCCTACAACTGGAGACGTTCTAGCATTACCCATGAACACTTGTTCATCATCTCCTGATACTTGGTAGGAGGTAAACATGCTATGACCCTTGCACACGTGCCTAGTTGCACCTGTGTCTAGTACCCATTCTAAGTTGTTTACTAGGAAGACTTCTGACACCACAGCTACTACCATGTCAGACTCATTGTCTGTTTCTGTAAGATTAGCGTGCGGCTTATCTTTATTTTTCTTAAGCTTGCAGGTTTTAACATGATGTCCAGGCTTTCCACAGTTGTAGCAGTTTCCCTTTTTCTTGAATTGATTATTTGCATTCTTCTTTTTGAGCCTGCATTCATTTGCGTAATGTCCAGGTTTGCCACAGTTATGACAGTTGCTCTTTTTTTATTATTTACCCGACTTGATTCCACAAGATTCGCCTTTGAATCTATCTCACTTTCATTTTCTTTTTGGTCCCTGATTCTATTGGTCTCCTCTATTCGTATATGTACGATAGTGGTTTCCAAAGAAATACCGTTCTTTTTATGTTTCATTCTATTCTTATATTCTTTCCAGGAGGGCGGTAGTTTTTCTATTAGCGCTCCTGATAGAAACACTTTATCCAACTTAATTTCTTCTATCGATAGTTCGTGAACTAGACTTTGAAAATCATGAATTTGATTTGTGATAGGTTTATCGTCTGTCATTTCATAATGAAGAAAATTAGCAATAACATGTTTCTTAGAGCCTGCATCTTTCAATATGTATTTCTTTTCCAAAGCAGTCCATATGTCTTTAGCTGACGCGTAAGAAGCATACACATCATATAATTCGTTGGATAGAGAATTTAGAATATAGTTTTTACAATTATTTTCATCTGTTACTTCAGTTTGATTTGCTGGATCTATAGTAAATGATTCAGATCAAATGTATGAAACTTTCAAGGTGGTCAAAGCGAACATCAGTTTTTGTTTCCACCATTTAAAGCATTGTCCAGCGAATGGTTCGATTTTGGCTAACTCAGTAGAAGCATTTACTGTTACTGTAGCCATAGTCTATATAATTTAACAATTCGATTTCAAGATTGTTGAAATATTTGGTTGAATTAAATAGACTTTAAAATTGAGAACAGAAAAAAAATAAAAGTTTTGAGAAAAAGAACTTATTGTATTGAGTCGAGGTGTGACTGAGTCACTCGGCTTGAAATCAAATTTGCTCCCATTGGACAGCGTCCCAAGTGCAACAGGTTTCCAGAGCAATCGACCTCCAGGATATAACAACTTTGCCCGGCCCCAATGGCACTCATCAGACGTGTTCTCGAACCACTTGCGCTTTAATCCGAAAGTGCCGAGGCTGATCAAATGATGAACTCAGTAATGAAAATGAAAACCGTATCAGAGAAAGTTTTATAAGAGAGAGTATTTTCGTATATTTAAAACTCGAATCGGTAGTCTTTATATAGACTCCGAAGTGGTGTATAAACACCCTTTACAAAAGGTTAGGTCCGTTGGGTTTAAACCCAACAGGTGCGACCAACCGAAAGGGATACATCTCTCTGGTTTAAAACGAAAAGGCGCAAGTGCGAGTACACTCTCGCAAATAAAGTCCCGCGAGTACCCATACACACACACGCGCGAGTACACTCACACCGCACCCTCGCCCACGCCCAGCCCGGCCTTCAATCGTCGTCGTGGCTGCTGCGCAAGACGCTTACACGCACACGACTCGGCTCAATTGCACGACGGCTCGGCTCGATACTTTCGGTTCGGCACGCGCGCGTGTGTGGTCAATGGCATAGATTAGAGCTATTGACATAGCCCCCCCACAGGACCAAATTCACATGCCCCCTGAAAGGGGCACAAGCCCTAGACAAAAATACTATCTTATATACAAGATAGTTTACTTTGTCAAATCCGATGTAGGACAAAACCCACAACACAAAAGTACTAACACTTTTCAAATGTTGAGGGAAATTACCGAAAATTTAAAAATTTAAATTTTATTATTATTTTAAAACAAAATATAACAGAGGAGCACCACCATCGAACTATCTAAACAAACAATCCTGGCTCAACCAGTAGACGTTGAGTACTTATTATGGAATAAGAAGAAGAAACCCCTCGACCAGCCATGGATTCTCCTAGTTGAGCAACAATGACTGAAGTCCCATTGACCGAGGAAGTTGGTAATGCTACCATGCCAGTTAAGACACCAACGGCTTTTTCTTTCAACTTATGAGGAAATGCTTGTCGTTGAAGATTTACTTTTCTCCTTTGGCCAAGTCCTTACCAGTGATATTCTAGTGGTCGAGTGTCCGGTACATTTGACTGAACTTCAGCAATTCTAGGAAGAATTATGCGCTCTCATTCATTTTAGGGCTTCTGAGATCATTTTTCAAGTTCGGTCGATAGACTTGCTCTCTTCATTCGTTCTTATCAAATGATCACCTGCTCAAATGAAACTCTATCGGTCAAAATTCCTTCACTTTATGAATTCATGGGCTTAGTATAGAAATGCCATGACATCGATGCAACAATCGTTAAAGCCCGGGGCGAGCATGCAACCACTAAATTTAAAATGACCAAAGTCACAACTGTCGTAGAGCAGTTATCTGCTGCATATGCCGAACTGAAGGTGGTAGACACTTAGATGACCAATCCGGCTATTCAAATTGCCATGATGAAGGAACAACTGAATGTGCCAGAAGATCATCATAAACAATTAAGAAATGTTAGAGAGCATCAAAAAACTAAAATAAGTTCCTTGACCGTCTTCATTCGTGACAACACATTGTGTGTCGACCAGGCTAGAAGTGTAATCTTGAAGATTCAGGCAGTTCTCGGCCGATAAGTGATAAAAAAAGGCAACGATACAGGAGCGGCTGTACATATTTTCTTCCTTCAAAATTTGAATCATCTTCTTGACCTGTAATTGATTTGTAATATAGTTGTTCATCTAATGGAATTGGCTCGAGTGCCCTTTTCTTCCATTCTTTGTGCCTCAATTGCTTCTCATACTCAACATTTTTTTATGCGTTCGTGTAGAAGCAATAACTGCCCCGTCTACGTGAAAATAAAAATGAAGAGTCACTTACCACTTTTGGCAACCGCTCATTTCCTTTTTCGAGGAGATATCCACTATTACTAGGCACTCTACTTGTCACAACGCATCAGATGTGGTAATGATTTAATGCTTTGAGTATCTATATAAACAACATCCCGATTTCCATTTCTTCTTAAATCCAAGCTCTTTATCTTCAATCCTTTAACTCCCTTCCCCTTTCACAACCATGTCTTCATCTGTAATGCTTACTCCTATTTTTTAAGTTATTGCATTTTTTTAAAAAAAATTCTTGGCCATGGAACTCGCTTCTTTCGGCCAATCGATGCTCTTGTACCACTGGTTGTTTTTTCCATCAACTGAGCAAGGTTGCTCAATTTGATAAATCCCTAAAAGAATTTTAGAAGTTCTAAAGGAATTCCATAGTCTCGGGGAGTCCTTTTTCAAGGTCAATACTAAATATCAATGCACCAACTGCAAACTCAAACAAGTGATCGTTGTCAAATAGGACATAAATATGCTCTATTCTGATTTCGATGTTGCTTGATTTGAACAACTTTGTTGGACTTGAATTCATCAATTTAATAAGATGGTGTTGGGTGTATTTCAAGCCTAGTTCAAAGATTTAGAAAGTGACATCAAGGAACTTGAACGAGACTACAGTAACCCGGACGGTTCACATCCTCAATAACTTCTGATTTTCATTAAGTCCAAAATTGTTATCTTTCAAGACTGGTTGCAAGATAGCGACACTAGGAAAAGAGAGGCAGAGTTCAAAGTCAAGGTTATAGGACATTGTATGGATGAAGTTGTGTATGTCCTCAATCGTGCTATGATAGATGGCACGTCTTAGGAAAACAAGAAATGTCAATCTAAAAATATCATGTTGCGCGTAAGCAAGGAATTTGAAGAGAGTGCAATGGTTCACTGTTGAACTGTCTTTCGGCCAGGCCCCTTTATCTTTTTTTGTATCTCTCTCTCTCTCTTTATTTGTATATGTATATGGCTAAGGGTGTAACGTCCCGAAAAAATTCGTACAAAGACCCGGGTACCACTTTAGGCAGAAATCACTAAGGGTCAAATTATGTAGAAATTAGACGAAAATTAATTAAGTATTAAACTGGATTAATTAGTAGATTAGTTTGAACCGCTTTCTACACGAACTGTAAGACCCAAAACTAGTAGAATTGCTAACTCTACATTACCTAAAAACCTAGGATCAATCTTAAAACCCAGTTGCACATGGGAGCACATTGAAACTCCGTATCGGACTTGGATTGCGCGTCAAAAGTTCAATTACCGCGAAACTATACGGTTATGACCGCGTTGCTAGGCTTGACAACAATCGCGGGAATCGAGCCCAAATAGTGTCCAAAAATGTACAACTTGAGTCTGGAGCGAAGTGTGTGAGAAACGCAAATATCTTTAAAAAATGAATTAAAACTTAATAGATTTGGGACGTTCGCTTACAGGCCAAATTTAAGGTTTTAAGCCGTCAGATTCTGACCTAACTACACCCTTGGATCAGAAAAATTTTCCTACACATGTCAGTGTACTTGTGGCCCTGATCAAGTGGCTATGACCGTTGAACTGAAACTGGTCCTCCACGGTCGATCCACAAATCCGATCGGATCGAAATCTTAACCTGGCATAGATCTAATGTCAGGGAAGTTTTTTCAGACCGTATGCAGAAAATGGGCCTCTAGATGAGCTCCGTTGGACCGAACAGCCACTCTTTGGCTATAACCTAAGTATACCATGTCCCTGGGGCCATTTTCATTAGTTTTGGGCCTATATAAGGACCTAAACCCACCCCTCTCTCATTCCATACGAAATTTCAAGCCCTATGAGAGAGAAGAAAGAAAAAGAGGAGAGAAGAGTGAGGAGAAGAGAGGGAGATAGGGAGATCGTTACTAGGATTCATTCCCACGACTCCACATGCCGTTTTGCCTCTCCACCATCACTACACCATCTATTCTAACTTCGATTTGGGTAAGGAATCCTAACCCTAATCTTGTTTTAGATGTCCAGATAGGGTAATCAGTGAAATAGCTAACCTATTTTGATGATTTAGGTATTGTTATTCCGTATTCGGGTGCGTAGAATTCGAACCGAGTTGGAAACGAGCAATCCGATGAAAGGTGCAGACTATAAACGCTTAGGTTATGGTTTTTAAGGCTTTCAATATAGCTAATGATTTATGTCTGACTTGATTGTTGTCATATGATCTTAGTTACGATGTATTCGATAATTTATACATGTATGTGAACTATGTGAATATATGATGCATTCCATGTGTTTATTGAAATGTTCGAATGAATATGAAATTATGATTTGTGCTTGCCATGACTATTAACCTAGAATACATGATTGTTGTATGTATGACAACTCCTTTGTGAAAGGATTTGCCATAATATTTATTATAACTAATTTAGTTCATATATGTGGTAATGTGTAGTCTAAGTGTTTGATAAAATGTCTGAATGAGAAATTGTTTGATGAATTGTATTTATTAAGGGCGTTGAGATAGGATTCTCAACTACCTTATCTAGATATATAATTTTCTTCATCTAGTCTTAATTTCAACTACATGATTTATGTATAACATGTGTATGTATAATAACATGTTGTATGTGTTTAACAAAATGTCTGAATGAGATATTGTTTGATGAATTGTATTTAATAAGGGTGTTGAGATAGAATTCTCAATTACCTTATCTATATGTATAATTTCCTTTATGTAGTCTTAATTTCAACTACGTGATTTATGTATAAAATGCATATGTATAATAACATGTTCTATGTATTTGACAAAATGTTTAAATGAGATATTGCTTAATGAATTGTATTTAATAAGGGTGTTGAGATAGAATTCTCAATTACCTTATCTATATGTATAATTTGCTTCATGTAATCTTAATTTTAACTATGCGATTTATGGATGAATTGAAATGTTCAGTAGTATGTTCAATATGTTGATAAAATGCTCAAATGAGTGTTATACTTAGATTGTCTGTTGAATGCCTATATAATTATCACATGTTTCCACATGCTGCATTTGAGTATGATTGGGACTACTACGTAGTCCGGGCAATCGGTAACCATTCCCGATTGAGTAGCCGGATTAGTCTCGCTACATTTGTTGCGTTCGGTGAATTCGAGTCGTACGATGATTGTCGACTGTGGTACCTTATCGATTAATTCAACGTATGCTCGTACCATTCGAACTTGTCTAATAAACTGATTGACCTATTGTGGGTTTACCATGTATGGACGCTACTGCTTGAATCTAAGGTACCACTTACTAATGTAAAGCCTGTTTCAACCATGGTACCGATCTGTTAAGACTCATGAGCCGGCCATGGTGGTATGAGACACCGTGGTCGAGCTGTTGGCCTACGCTGGGGTGACGAGCCTCCCCGTAGTGACCAATAATCAACCCAAACTCGTGAGCTGAATACGGTGGTATGAGATACTGTATTCGAGCTGTCGGCCTACCCCGGTGCAGCCTGGTTGTGGTCTCCAGTCGGGTTGGTGACGAGCCTTCGAAAATAGACTGTCAGTTGATAGGGCGTTGGTGGAGTAACCTCGAGTATAAAACAGGCCTACGATTAGGTAACGAGCCTCTCGTACTGACCTCGAGTATGAATTAAGCCTACGTTGAGGTAACGAGCCTCCCGTAGCGACCTATAGTATAAACTCGCGAACTTGCTTATCGTATGTAAATAACTAGGATTGAGGACCCTAGATGGATCATTGTTTGGGTAAGTGATATAAAAGGAGGTACATTAGCTTTCCGAATCTGTTGTATGAATAAGTATAAATAAGAACTTGGTAACACGATCATGCACCGCATTGCATGTGCTTTGACGAGGAAGTTCATGTTTACTGGGAGAGTTGCATATGCGATTGTGAGATGATGTCGCAGAGGGAGTGCAGGTGAAGGCGTGCATCATTATCACATACCATTCTTGCATTAACAAGAGTACTTAGGATATGATTGTTGTTTGCTTCATCATTACTGCTTGACTAAATTAATAACATATTAACCTTTGCTTTATAGTTCCACTAAATTAGCTACTCATTCCCACCTGGTGTTTTAAAACACCAATCAGATTCTGTTGTAGATACAAGTGGCGACGGTGTCCACGCTGCTGATTTGGATTTCATAAATAAGGAGGAGGAATTCTCCTATGTTTAGCTATCAGGCGGGTCTATGTAGACCATGTACTGATCGACGAGGTTACAGGGACTAGAAGGATTAGTTGGATATTTACATTTTCGTATTTTATAAATTTTGGATCAATACATGTATATATATTCAGCCTGGTAACATATTTATACTCTGGAGATTAAGAAACACTTGTATACTTTATATACCTATCTCAGTCTTTCGCTTGCTTAACTTAATTATCTCTGGAGTATGATATGTTGTTTTAGTATAATCTCACTCATGTTTAATGCACTAATATAGACAACATTTAAACATCATTATCTATGTTGCATAAGTGATGCGTTGGAATCGAGAGTTGAGTCTCTGCTCGACTCCCGATTTTCAGGGCGTTACAAAGGGCCTGATCTATGCTTCATTTTCTACTTTATATTTGTCTTGAACCTAATCGATTTCAGCCGACTCTTAATAATCTCTACTAAAATTATTACTTGGCCTAACTTCTCATTATCTCCCATTTATTGGGATGATAAGTCTTTAAGAATTGTCCATTGATAAGATTTTTCCAACTTTTTCTTGTATGCAGAGAACATATGAACCTACATGGAGAACTTTCACCACCATAAATGGCTCATCCCAAGTGGGTGACCATTTGAGGAAAATAGAATATTTGGATTTCAAATGTAATTTTACCTTTCAAACCATATCGCATTTACCAAAGGCTTTCTTCTTTACCTTTTTATTACGAACTTGGGCAACCTTGGCCTTATTAGCCATTATGGAATCCAAGGCTCTCGATCACATCTCATCTAATTCCTCTAACTCGGCCAGCATGACTTCCGTAAACTTGATCGGAATTAGGCCATTTTGATATGCAACCTAAATGAATGACAGAATAACTTCTAAGGGTAAAACTGCGTCATGGTCATAAGTGAGTGTAAATGGACTCATTCTCGTGCTTGTTCGAAGTGAATTCTGGTAGGTCTAGAGTGCTTCAGACAATTTTGTATTTCATTCTCGAGGATTGTTATCAATTATCTTTCACAAAATATTCTCGATGGCCATATTGCTAGTGTCACGCCCCAAACTCGGAGACTGGGTTCACAAAATTTTCGATTGCCGAATCCGGCGCCGACAACCTCCGTAGTACCCCATTCTCGGCTCCCGGCACCCATATACCAGGTTCCGATCCTGGGATGCTACAAGGAGAATTTCTAATAATCCATTTGATTCGTAATGAGCATAACCACAAGCATAACCCACGGACAATAACCACAAGAACACAACCATAAAATCCACTATGATAAAAAACTTTGAGTACAAGGTGTATAAAAGGAAATACAGGATAGTGCAAATACAAAAAAACTCTAAAAGATCGACTGCACGCTCCAACTGTGTCGAAGCTACGGCTGCGTCCTAGCGTCACCTGCACGCATCAATCGTGCATAAGCTTATGAAAAGCTTAGAGGGCGGTGTATGTGTGTGTGAACATGCTCAGAATGCAAAGTTAGAGTGATGCAGAACCATGCTGATGAGTACGTAAATGCAACCAGCCATACCGAGGCTATGCAGTACAAGATATGAATGCAATCGGCCATAACAAAGCCATGCGATACAACATGTAAGTCAAGCATGCCAATCCTCATACTAATACAACTCCTCACTAGAGCATCAAATCAGTACAGTTCTCAGTATGGATAATCACCGGGGTTCAGTACACTCTAAATGACACCGTCTCTCTCCAAGCAGCACAGTCCAAGTGAGCGTAAGAAACCTCACTATCTGCCTGGCTAATAGTCAACCAATACCTATCCAGCACGTCGATAGCGAACCCATTTTCGAGCTGGTCAAACTCAGCCTAGTAATGCCCCCTGCTCTCGGACGAGTAAGGCCACTACTCCTTTCCAACCGACCACGACACAGTGGGAGACGCGGCCTCATGGTATTCGGCCCTCGTGCACTCATATATCCATTCAGTCTCGACGTTGGAGTCATCCTCTGGTACCATTGGGTTCAGGGACTCTCACCCAGGGACATCTATGGCACCCCAATTACTTGGAACAAGATTTTTCGGTATCCAACCAGCCACCCACGATATATCTGTGGAAGCTATGGCCCTGATGTCGTGGGGCGTGTCTCGAATCATACAAATGCAAGTACATGAATCATACGTCGAATGCATCGATCACTGTGCATACGTGCGCTCATGTAGGGCACTCGCATATCGGGAGCAGTGAGTCGGTCTGCCCAGAGGCATATGCTATGATCGAGACACTCCTTATCTCAAGCATACATATGATGCGTATGATCATGAACCATGGGGCTGTGCTAAACATGTTATAAAGCAATAAACTATCCTCTCAATGAAGATGGGCCTAGATGGCCTACATGAAACAGATATGGGCCTACCAGTGGCCTTAGGGAGAGTTATAATGTGGACATCTAACCAACATTACTTGTACAATGTAGACGTCAAACCAACATTGTCCCCAAGGCTCGACTCGTCTTAAATACTATTAAATAAACCCTGGTGGAATTACACATTGCAATGTGCCTTAGGTACATTCCATGGGGCCCTAAATATATCAAATGAGCCGTATCTCATAGGCCTTATATTCATCAAGTGGGCCACCTCAATGAACCTCACCAATGGGCCTTAGGTACATTGCAATGGGCCATCATCCATGGGCCTTAGAATGCATTAAAATGAGCCCAATCACATAAGCTTTATGTGTATCAAACGGGCCTAATCACATAGGCCCTATACATATATCAAAGTGGGCCTTAACAATGGACCACAAATACCTCTGATGGGCCTCATAACGTGGGCCTATACATATCAAGGTAGGCCCCAACAACGGGTCTATAAACATATCAAGATGGCCTACACACATGGGCCCATATATATACCAAAGTGGGCCTCAATAATGGGCCTATATACATGCTAAGATGGGCCTAAATACATGAGCCCATAAATATCCAAGTGGGCCTTAATAATGGGCCCAAAAAATACATCAAGATGGGCCTAAGTATATGGGCCCATATGCATCCAAGTGGGCCACATGTGAAGCCCACCATAATGTTTATTTTCCTATCCAATTTGTTGATAAGGTCACATGAATAGGGGGCCTACCAGAATGTCTACTTTCTAGCCAACCTATTGATGTGGTCACATGGACCAAGGGTGGCCACTGTAACGTTATTTATTTATTTATTTATTTATCTATTTATTATTATTATTATTATTATTATTATTATTATTATTATTATTATTCATTAATTTCAACGGTGAGTATTCATTCAACACTGTCGCCTGCACTGTGGGCCAACACACGTCACGGTGGGGCCGTGCACACACATCACGGTTGGGCCAGGGTAGGGCCCACTGTAATGTTTATTTGCCAACCAACCTATTGAAATGGTTGCGTGGGCAGGGGCTCACTGTAATGTTTATTTCCACCAACCTGTTGATATGGTTAGTAGACCAAGGAGCCCATCATGATGTGGTCCACAAATCCAGCCCACTCATTATGTGTGTCCCCCCATACTGACCGTTCAGACCAAGTTTCAGCCTTATCCGAACTTCGGGTAGGCCCCACCAAGTGGTTTTATATATTTTAGGCATGTCTCACATGGTTTAAGATGGTATAGCCCACTTGAGATCCGTATACGGCTGATTTTTGGGGACAACCCATAATCAAAGGGGACCCATCAAATGTCCGGTGTTGATAATCGAAACGCATCATAGTGGGGGCCCACACAATTGGGCCGTGAGGCCCATTGTAGCTAAGAAAAAGAGCGGCAATGTACCACTCTTTTTTTTTGTTTCGTGGGGCCCACATCAGCAAAATCCAACCCGTTCATTGCATGTGTCCCATAATATTAGGGGTCCAAACCAAGTTTCAAATGGGTCCAAGCTCCTTGTGGGCCTCAGCAACCATTTTCCCAAAATCTAACAAAAAAAAACTAGTGTTCTCAATGCCACGGCCCACCAGAAAATGGGATCAGCTTCATTTTTCGGCTCAACGCCTAAAATGAGCTAGAGAACAGAATGGACGGCATGGATCACATACATACATCAAGGTGGGGCCTGCATAAGCAGCCCACTCTAAAAAGTAACCTTTTTTTTTTTTGATTAGCCATGCAGTACATGCACTCTATGCAAGCCGCCTACGTCCAGCGTCTCTAGACACTGGACGGTTTGGACAAACACTGCATCGTGGTGGGTCCCACACGTAAGTGGCCCACGTGCGTCAAGGTGGGTCCCACATGATCGTGGCCCACCATACATATAAATATTAATAAAATATTATAATATATCATATAATCTAAATAGGGGGTGGATCTCTCCTAAAATGAGGTGGGCCACCCTATTTGATGGATGGAGTAGATTTAACATATTGGTGGGGCCCACTTCATTCTAAGGAAGAGAAAAAGAGAGGGAAAGAGAGAGAAATAGAGAGAGACCGATGGAGTAGAGGGACTCCGCCACCATGGGCCCCTCTCTAATCACAAATGCATACATCAAGGTGGACCCCATTATTTGTGGGGCCCTTTAATAGAAACCAACGGTGGATCACCCACCTTTCTTCCTTCTTCTTGCTCCCCTAGCTTCCTTAGCTCCTTGCCTTCGGGTTTAACGATGGATGATGAGATCTTGATGGTGAGGATGAGAGATGAGAGGGTGGGCCACACTTATTATTATGGAAGGGAGATTGGGAGAGATTGGACGTTGGAATCCCTTGGTTTCTTAGGAGATTTTAGAAATGAGAGAGAGAGAGAGTAAGATATGGATGGGATGATGATGTAAGGAAGATGGGGTGGCATGGGAGAGTTTGAAATGTTGTAAAAAGTGGTATGGTTTAGTTTGAAAATTGTAAAAAGGAGGAATGGTGAGGGGAGGGAGAGATTTGACTTATGGGAAAAGGGAGAGAGGCCACTTGTACTTGTTGTTGGGTGAGGTGGCATGGAGGTAAGGTGGTATACTTGACTTGATTGATGGCACATCTCGTAGAGATTCTCTCGTAATTCACAATGTGCGGTGTTTCTTCAGAATAAACGCAGACTGGCATCTTCCCACCTAGGTATCGGTTCGGTGCGTGAGTCACGGCATTGGAACCGCGGCGACGGTGCGATCGATAGGATACAAGTTTCGGTTCGAGCTGACTTTGGTATGCAAGACTCAGCTTAGGATCACGCGTAACGTTAGAAATGGGTCGAGGATTGCTGGAATTCGACCGGTAGGATCGCCGAAGCCTATGAAACGGTACGGACTAGGATACGAGTCTTACAGCTAGCCTCGACCTGACCGCTTGCTTGTGCATAATAAAGTGTCGAATGTAAAAATTAATTTTATATTGCTCAGCCATGGCCTTTACTTAGACAGGAAAGTTGCTCCTTCGTCTAACATAATTGATTATAGTGTTTCAATTAATTTAATAATTTCATTTTGGCTGACTCCTTTCATAGGTTGTGTTTCCACCCACTTAGAGAAATAATCAGTGACTACAATGATAAAACTTTTCATCCATGATGAAGGTGGATAGATTTGGTTTATTGAATCAATGACCCATTCTCGAAAAGGCCAGGGTTTAACAATAGGATGTAATTCAATCGCAGGCACATATTGTATCGACCCATGTTTCTGACATGCTTCACACCCCTTAGCATATTGAATGCAATTAATTGTCATCTTCGGCTAGAAATATTCATTCCAACTTGGTGTGCTCCGCATATTTCTTCATGCACATCGCCCATAGAAAACATGGCTTCCTTCTTATTTAGACATCGGAGAAACACACCATTAACCCCTCTTTTGTATAACTCATTCTTGTCCATCACATAGTTTACAGTCGATCTTCTAATATCTCGAATCCAAGGAGACTGAAGATAGTTTATAATCAAAATTCTCCAGTCATTTTCGTCTATTTCGGCCTGACAAACTTTCAAGACTGATCCCCTCTGAAAGACCAAGGGTAAAGATTTCTTTTGAATAGTTATAGTCCTTTGGTCGGTCCCTGGATGATCTGAAGTCATGCTGCTAGTTGTGCTATTTCATTAGTATCAACGTTGTTTTCTCTTGTTACATGCCTTAATTCGACCTCGTCGAAGTTATCCATTAATTGAATTGCCAAGGCATAATATGGAAATAATGTATTATCGGTGCATTTGAACAGTCCTACTACTTAGTTTATTACCAAGTTATAAATCACCAGTCACTGATATGTTTTGTGCACCTAATTCCAGTAGCATTGCTAGAACGATTATTAAAGCCTCATATTCAACCTGATTTTTAGTGCATTCAAACTATAACTGAAATGCGTATTCCTGCCTTTTCCCATATGGGGTGATCAGGAAAATCCATGCACCAAATGATTTGTCGGTCCTTAAACCATCAAATACCAATATTCAGGGTGACAGATGTATTGTATACAAATCCATCACTTCTATAGGAAGATGATTTTCAAGATCGGAATGATAATCGGGTAAGAAACTTGAGATGACTTCTCCTTTTGCCGCCCTTCGAGGTACATACTTAGGATCAAATTCAAATAAGGTTAAAACCTATTTACCAATTCGGCCATTTAGAATTGGATGATTTAACATATACTTGATTAAATCAGTAATAGAAATTACATCAACTGATTCGGCCAACAAGTAATGTCATAATTTTGTAACCACAAAATGCAATGATATGCGTGATTTTTCAATGGTTAAATATCTTCTCTCGATATCTAATAATATTTGACTGAGATAATAGACAGCATGTTCCTTTCGGTCATCATCGTCTTGCCCTAATAAGGCGCCGATTGACTCTCCGATAGTCGCAACATACAGCTTGAGCAGTCAAACCTTAACTGATGGTATTAACCTCGGTGGTTTCATCAAGTATTCATTGTTCTTTTTGAAAGTTAAGCGATTTTTAGCGTCCCGGTTTAATTCATCTCCCTTTTTTAGCTTCACCAACGGAGAAAACATGTTAGTTTTCTTGCACAGTTAGAAATGAATCTACGCATGAAATTGATCTGTCCGAGAAAGCGTTGTAACTCTATTTTATTTCTTGGCAGTTAGATATTTATCATTGCTCAGGCTTTATTTTTATCTATCTCAATTCTTCTATGATGTACCAAGAATCCCAAGAAGTTTTCAGCTGAGACCCCAAAGGCACAATTGAGGGGGTTTATTTTCAGTTTGTGGATCCTCATTCGCTCAAATGATTTTCGTAAGTGAACGAAATGTTCAGCCACATTGGTCGACCTGACCACTATATCATCAATATATACTTCCATGAAGTGACCGAACATATCATGGAAGATTGCATTCATGGCTCTATGGTAAGTTACCCCTGTATTTTTGGGTCCAAAAGGCATTACTACCCAGCAGAAAGTCCCTAGATGTCCAGGACATCTAAAGGTTGTCTTTGGCACATACTCAGGTGAAATACTTATTTAGTTATATCCTAAATGGTCGTCCATAAAGGATATCATCTTATATGTTTGACTACTCGGTCGATCAATTGATCAACCAAGAGCATTAGATATTCATCCTTAGGTGGGACTCGGTTTAAGTTCCTGAAGTTAATACAGACTCAGAGCTTATCATTTTTCTTGATGACTGGAACTACATTTGAGATCTGCTTGGCATATTTAATAGGCTTGATAAATCCAACCTTCAATAGCCATTCAATTTCTTTTTTTCTTTTTCTTTTTTTTAAATTTCCTGAGTAACTTCGGCCGTTATTCACCTAGGTGGTTGCTTGTGTGGTCGATACCCCTCCTTTATTAGTAATTTATGCTCGACCAGGCCTCGGTCTAACCCTAACATCTTATGGTAATCGTAGGTAAAATAACCAGCAAATTCCCTGAGCAAAGCAGTGAGTTCAGATTGGACTTGTAGTTCCAACAGGCAACTAATGAAAGTCAGCCTGGGATTTTGTTATGTTCCCAAGTTTACTTTTTTTTAAAACACACACGCACACGCACCCACGCCGTAGTGGAATTTCACCACCTATGGGTACTCGAACCCTTGACTAGGTGTTGAAACTTCTAAGAGTCTACTATCAGAGCAAGAGCAAGAATTTCACCACCTATGTTCCCAAGTTTACTTTGCCAAAGGATCTTAAACTTGAGCTTGAGAATCGTCTAGTTTATCTGGAGCTTGTTTTAAATTGTTCATCCTTATGCTATCTTTGGCTACCTCATTGGTCAGTGCTGCGATGTCGGCCATGTTGACGAAGCATCCATCACTGTATACTTTCAAGTTTTCTTTGAGCTGCCTTATTCTGACTGTGAATTTGATCGTTCTTTCATTGATTGATGATAAACTCATCACGGGACTTCTTTTATAGTAAAGCTTGGGACTTCCCGATAGAAAACTATAACTTTTGGCAATTCATTATGCAATCATAACATGGTAGCAATGTCCTGCGGTATGCTATCTGGGTTAACTCTAGCATCTATACGACCAGCTGGCCACCAATATTTATCTCTTCCAGTAAAGTATATTAGGCCAATATCATTTCCATAGAAACATGCCTCGACTGCATTGGATGTAGCTAAAAATGGTTTATTGTCTGCCAACATCAATTTAACATTATCATGATTCCAAAAAATTACAAATTGGTATAAGAATGATGGAATACACGTGAATGAATGTATCCAGTCTCTGCTTAACATGACATTGTAATTTAACATAACATCGACCATAAAGAAAGCAACCAACACCTTTTTTATTCCCGCTATCAAATTTACAAGCATGACTCCTTGTGTTTGAGTTACCCCTTAAGCAAAATTACTAACCGTGACTTCAGTCAAAATTAAATCTTCTGAGGTTTTCCCCAGTTTGGCCATCATTCTAGACAGGAGAATATTTACAGTCGCACCATTGTTGACCATGACCCTAGTGACTGTGCATCCTTTCAAGTGGACAAAAATGTATAATGACTTCAGATGTTGAGTCATAGAATAGACAAATCTTTTTATGACTACTCTTTTCGATAATGTGCTTGCCTTAACAGAGATAGTCAACACATTAGTCGTCTTCCTGTTCACTCCCCAAGTATAGGGTTGTGATGTAGTAATAAACTCGGTAAGACCGAGGTCGAATCCACAGGGACTGAAACCTGTACGCTTTCTAAAAATAACCAGATCTAGAACTAGGCTAAGATGAAATCTAAACCAATTATGATTTGAGGAATAATGGTGAAATAATTAATCTAAAACTTTAGGAAAAATCAGAGAAGGAAAACTAGGGATTCAGAGGATCCACTTGTAGGGATCAGGGAGATCTTATGCCTGTATTACAATTTAGGAAAATTAACTGAACTGTCTTTAATGTAATTTTGATAAGATGAAAGGTATATGAATTAGAATGGATTCCATCACCAAACCATGCCCAGGAGACAAAGCAAACAATAGAATTAAACTAATTACCAACCAATCAATGTATGAAAGTTAGGAAGGGTACCGACATCCAACCATGCCCAGGAGACGATGGTGAACAACAGGGCTTCCTGACGTCATAAACATAAAAGAAAAAGAACATGCTCAAAGCCATTGCAGACCCATTGTAATTTCAGTCACAACAGACTATTAAAGACTGAAAACATTCCCTTAATAAAATTAAATTAAAATCAGATCAGTCTAAACAAAAGCCACAAGCAAAGAGGCCTCCCATCACGCTACAAGCTTCACCTCTTGGCCCTAGCCAAGAGGTTTAGCCAAGCATGATGCGGCTATAACTCTCAAAAACTACGAAAAATAAAAAATGAAAATAAGAAAATAAAGGAAAAAAAAAACTCTCCTCCTACCTCTCTGCCTCCAGCCCCTGCCGTCCACGTTCAGCTAAAGAGAGGTTTTTTTTTTATCCCTCATCTCTCTCTAATTTATATGCAGCAACCAGCAGCCCCAGGTCCGTGGAAAGACCCCCTGTTCCTGCAGTCCAAATCTCAAAAGAAAACGGACTCTGCTTTACGCAGGAAAAACGCAAAGACAACTTGCGTTTAGACGTTGTTTTGGCCGGCTGATCATGATATCTTCGTTCTAACTTCATGGCCAGGGTCATCCCTGACCTGGGATCCACTTGACCGGTTTGGATCGTTGATCCGATCACGAACTATGGCCCACTATCGCCCGGAATTTTCGGATTGCTCGGACGTGCGTAAAGCCTACGCAAATGCTGACGTGTTCAGTGGGCCCCGCAGTGATAATTTCGAAGGAATCCACTTCGACCATTGGGTTCGGCTCGGAAAACCGTCCAAGAAAGAGTATTGTCCAGGTGAAATTGGTGTGGCCCACAAGATCTTTACTCCACCGTCCATCCTCCGTTTGGACGATGGGATTTATCTCCTCGCGATATTCCGTAATTCTGACGCCTAGACAGTGGTAATAGGGACTACGTGAAGCTAATGGACGGTTCAGATTCCAGATCTGGATGATAGGTGGGGCCCACAACACAAAACCGGCGTGATCAGTGAAGACGCTGTAGCGTCTTGCGTAAAAAAAATTCGATCCCATGATTGAATTTAAATGGGAAATCCATGCCGTCCACTTGATTCAGGAAGAGAAACCGTCCAGGAAGGAGAGTTTCTGTTTGATTTCAGCGTGGCCCACAGGAGTTTTCTCATTGCCGTCCGTAATTCGTTTTGACGGTAGAAAACCGATCTCCGACGTTTTCTCCAATTGAATGTACTAGCACAGTTTACTGCACGCCCAGAGATGAATGAACGGTCTGGATTGTCCGTTTGGACAATGGGTGGGGCCCACAACTCAAAATGGACAAATCGCGTCCGTCCGCTGTCTGCACTTGGCGAGAAGATCGGTCGGCCCCGATTGATGGGCGGCCGGTCCCGATCCGCGGTACATGCATACCCCATGTACGTGCGTTGTACATGCGGGGTCCATCGTGATGGTCGTGCGAAATGTCACACCGTCCATCCTTTTCCCCATCCAATTTAAGACGCCGACAACGAAATTGAAGGATATCGTCGTATATCGGCGGGCCCCAGATGAGTGATTTGTGGGCTGATCTATCCGTTTGGCTGCTTCCACAAGGATCCAACGGCCAAAATTTAACGTGTACGGTTAATTCATGGTCCTGAAGCCATGTATGGAGTTTTAAGCCAAGCGGATGGTGGGAACAATGTGATCCTGCATTCTGGACCAATTTCGGGCCACCTGAGCTTCAGTTTCTCGATTTTCTCGGGTCTTTGGCGTGTAATTCTGTTGATCTCCGTACCCCAGGGTCCGCCGCTTACTACGGTAAATTACGAAGCGTCAAATACACACTTTTAATACCCAAGTTCAGTTTAAGCTCCTAAATACATCCTGCATCAAAAACACAATTAAATTAACCCGTTAATCAGTACTATGTTTGTAAATTCAGGCAATAAATGATATGCAATATTTGACCCTCAACACTTCCTTTTAAGTATCGAAAGATGCATGTTGTATGATTGCAGGAGGACTAAATTCTTCCACATCACATTATATTTTACTTGGCTAAGATGGTTTGGCCTGAAAACTTAATGGTAAGGTTAGTACCATGTTACAATCTAGTACAGTTGGTGGTAGAAATCCAAATTAAATTACCGAATTCGGACATTACCTCCCAGGCATTTCTGAATTCGGTCATTTTGCATTATTTTCGACCACAATATGTTCATGTGAAGTATCATTTATCTAAGCTTTGAGGTTGGATGAAGTTTCTCCCAATGAATTTGCTCTTTCCAGGAGCTCTTCGATCAACAAATCATCCCCTGAAAAACATTCAGCGCTAAGATACTCGATCGAGTCATCCACATCAATGTTTTCAAATGGTTAATTCATTTCGACCATATTGTGTGAATCATGTTCCTTGGTTGAGTCCACCATTTTTATTGTGATCTGTTCATCTCCTAGCTGTGAAATTATTGACATCGGTTGTGATCGTACTATCATTTTATAAGATTTTTTATCCATGACAACCAATTCTCTTCTCTTTGTGGCTTATTGCCTTTAATAATGACATTTTTTAGTACAAGTCATCCCTTCCTGTATGTTGAAAACTTAGGGTGCTTAAGACTTTTCCATATTCCTTCCTGGGTCAAAGGAGGTTTAACCATCATTTGTCCTAACATCAAAATTGGTCAATGGTGGTTAAAATGATGTTGAAATTCTATCCTTTGCTGACCGGATTCTTCTTCCTTCATTTTCCTCCTAAGCCATGATTTAATTCGACCATTTTTCTTAGATATTTGATTGAGGCAACTGTTTGTTCGGTCGAACTGACCTTGCACATTAATCACATAATTTTGGTGATGTTATTTTCAACTGTAATTTTATAGCTGCTTGCTATGTCAGCAAAACTTCCTTTTGGGTTGACATACTGCATCTTCATCGTTGCTGACCCTAAGATCAACCTTTCGTCAAGGTTGAATCAATTTATGTGGATTAGTGTCAATTAGCATAGCTATGTTAATCTCCATGCTCGCTGGAAATAGATCAGTGTCAATTATCATAGCTTCTTTTTCTTTTTTGGAAAATTTAAGTAGTCCCCAATCAATATTATCTTGGATAACATTACTGAAAATAATATATTTGTTAGTAAAATGTGACCAACTACCATGTCATTTGCAATATTCAATCTTTTTCATTTCATCGACTGTAGATATGTTATGATTAATAGGAACTTCGATAAATTATTCGGCCAACATTATATCAAAGATTTCATCGGCCTGAGTAATATCAAAGGCATATGTCCTCTGAGGTTTTTATGTTGTTGTTACGGTTGTTTTTATTTTAACCAGTGCCAAATAAATAAATTGTTGTTTGGCCACTACTTCGACCACTGCTACATCATAATTGGAATTATAATAATATGTCCCAACCAAGTAATTTTGTTATCTCATTCCCTCTTGAAGAAGAGCTTCATATCAGGATAATTTCTTGGTTATATCATAGAGCTCAGCAAACTCTGTTTCAATGAATTTCTTACGGAAATTGAATTCCAGACTATCCTGAGCCAGTTGTACAAATTCTGCCTTGGTTGTTACGACCTTACATAAGCTTTTTACTCTCTTAAACCGAGCAATATAATTTTCGATCAATTCGCTAAGTAATTGATGAAACTGGGCAAGATTGGCTATAAAAATTCCATTGTCCCTGCATAAGAACTGGGTGTGAAATTTCTCCTCAATTTCTTACCATGTTTGAACAGAATTCGACAACATATTAGAGTACAAGGTGAAAGCCGCTACAGTTAACGAATTACTAAACAATCGTAACTTGTAAAAGTCATTGTTAGCAAGTTCATCATACTGTATGATGAATTGACCTACATGTTCTATGGTCGATTGACCGGTATCACCGATAAATAGCATAAAGTCGGGTCGTTAATCCCTTGTTAAAGGATATTGCTGATCGATCCATTTGTGATATGGTTTATGATAAACATGAGTAGCTGTTCAGCTAATAACTTTTCATGCTATTTCTTAGACCATGTGGAGAATTTGGTCATGATTGCCTTGGTAAGGTTCGACCATGTACGGGAGGTGGCTTAAGACCTACCAGGTATGTTCCCCATTGTAATTTTGGTTTTTATGGAAATGTGACCCAATAGGTTTTCCTTTATTCCTAACATCTGGAATGGAATTCTTGTTTTCCCACTCATATCGCCTAACTTTGGCAAGGGGAGGAACCGTTTACACTTCTTGAGTAGGAGGCGTACGGCGTCATATAATGGATATTGCAGGTGTTGGCTATGCTGGTGCCAAGTTTTTGACAAAACTTGCCTTAACAATAAGCAAAGACATTTTTTACTAAGACACAGCGGGGTGAGGCATAGTATGTTGAGGGACAATAGGTTGTGGCATAGTTTGCTGAGGAACAATGGGCATTCTTTTAGCAAGGATAACCATTATCCTATTCATGCTCTCAACCTGACTAACCATCCATCTATTGAAAGTTTCATCTTAATTTCATGATTGCTCAACTTGAGCTCATAACTGATCTGTAAGGTGTTGAATCCCCATATGCATATCCTGCAATATGGCCAACATTATCTTGAGAGGATCCGTTTAAGATGTAGATGCCATGTCCGGGTCGGAAGAACTACGTGCTGGGTTTAGTAAGAACTCGGGTGCTGGTTGTGCTTGCAATTCATCATCAACCAATGGAGGTTTATGAGTGCTAGAAGTATTGTGATCACCTCTTCGACTCATATGTTTGCAACATAATAAATATATTCCTGACAACCGAGTAGTTTAGTGTCCCACTGGGCATGCCAAAAATTGTTCGGTACTTTTTCGGTTTGAGTTTTTGTGGTCATGTGTGGTGCATGTGGCAGTACTATAACTAACTGTGCAGCTCGATTCCAACTGAACAACTTGACCCCAAGTGCCAATATAGGCACATACAATGACTATGATTATATATGATCGATATCTAAGCAGATCGGCCACTTATTCAGCCACTCGCAATTTGTTTAAGAGAATGATCATGTGATAGTTGGAGAGTGAGGTTCTTCCTCCAAAAATGGGTTCTCTTTTATCCTTTGTATAAAATGACTTTTCTGATATATGGTCGTCGTCAAATGAAAAGGAAATACTTACAGTCGATCGAGACACAACTGTTAAAAGCCTTTCTAAATGAAGAACTGGTTATAATGAAAACAGATAGGGTTCAACGTATGAGCGTAGACCAAGATTACAACTAAAAGGTTATCGCTACTCCTAGGAAAGAGCTAAGCTATGATAAGGAAATATAATTTAAAAGATAGTTAAAAGATAATTTAATTGGTGTGGGACCATTTCCTTTGTGGATTTTCTCAATTATTTATAGGCTTCTTTGTTATGCAAATACTCTGTATTTGTTTCTATTATTTACTTTAACGGTTATGGTGGCTGAATCATTGTAACGTCAGCCTTCTAGATTTTTCCATCTCTTTGTATTCCTCTGACCGTTCCCTTCTCTCGACGTGGACTTATAGGCCGTGCCTCGTCATCAAATGACTTGTATTACCAACTCAACGCCAACCGTACTTTCATAAAAAGTGCTTCAAATATCTTTGAAAATATTTCCGCATGCTATATTCTCTGTGTAATAATATATGTCATTTTTTGATTAATTATTTCAAAAATAGCTAGAAATAAGGTACAATAATGCAATTTTTTTCCGCACCACAAAATTTTCAATGATGGGGGTTCAATCCCCACTATTTCATTGTATTGTTCACTTGACTTTTAGATCAACCTCATTTCTCAGGTCTTAGTATAACCGGGCAAAACTGATGGAAGGTGGATATTTCATAAATATTATGGTGGGCCCACATAGCCTTTTACCATGGTAGCTTCTTAAGTCGTGTGCTCAGGCAATCCATGTCCATGTGGCTAATAGGTGTCACACCCCGAAATTTGAGTTTAGAGTGTGCACCCTAAGACCTAAGTTTCAAGTCGTAACTCATATATAAAGTATACTAACTTCATTCCATTATACGAATTTCCAGAGGCAAAAGTAATATTCATTTTTACATTCTAACTAGTCTATTCACAAGCATTCATACAAAATGATTTAAGCAGCAACATTTGTTAATTATCAACATCCATAAACATTCAATTAGCATAAATTAGGCATCATTCATCAGTCAATATAACTTACTAAAGATGTAGAACAGTTCAATTAAATAACATCAATCAAATGTTTAAAATCATACAACTAATCAGATAATCCTAACAAATAAAATTCTAATTAAATAATTAGGAATGGTCCAAATGCGGCCAATTCCTCTTCTAATAGGTATGGCTACGTCTCACATGTGTCATGCACCAGTTCAACCACAACGTATTGTTCCTATGCCAACTCATCAGCTAATTGTTCATTTGTATGGTTTTTTCATCAATAAAAATGTAAGCTGACCAGACTTAGTGAGAAAACTCAATACGGTTCATGCTTTTTGAAATTAAATTATGATAGAAACTGAGTATGCATAATGATATAGATACAACGGTGCATGAATGCATCAAATAGGATGATCGTCCATTTGTTTATGTTGGAGATCATTAACCCGCATCCACCGGTTGGGCAGGCTTCCGCCTTTCGACAAGCTTGTGCATAGCCCACATCTAGTAACACTCTATCAAGATCAACATTTCTTCTAGAGAGGACCCCTAAGATTGACCATGCATTAAGCAAATACCATGAATGACGGATGATGTATGAATGTATCATTTTCATAACTGTCATATATATTTGTTTTGATAAGTGAATTTAACGTATAATTATTATAGTTTACGCAATTCGGCACAGATTAGCATGTGATCTATTATTATATATATTCACAGTAGTAAAAATCAACAATATCGTAACAAAACACTCAAATCAATACATCAATCAATCAAACCATCACATACAATTTATTTTAATTCCAATGAATTATGAGACACGCTGGGTTACTCACACAAGTCTGATAGTATAGAATCCACAAGGTAATTAAGTTGGTTTGAATTCAGAGATCCTACCAATTATATTAATGATATGGTTATTCATCTAGTTTTATTACACGGTGGGGCTCACATTTGATTAACATCTTATGTCGCCAAACCCTAAATGATCAAACAATTAAAATTTCATATATAATAGATTCATTAAATTTAATTATCAAATTTTAGATTTTTTTTTTAAGCTCTTGAAATTGAGTGGCAAATGATTGATTGGGGTGGCCCATCAAATAATTAGATCATCCATATTCTTGAGGGCTTCACATATGTTACCTCTACACATTGGATGAATGGTGTGAATCTAATCACATATACACCGATGACCCATCTCGACCTTCTACGTCAAATGGTACCAACACTTGGACAAAAATATGAGCTTTTATCATTAAACATTTTCAAATTTGATCAGTGTGGCCCATCTGATGGTTAGATTGATATGGAAGTTAGGGCCCTTATATATTTTAACATTAGAGATCGTATGATTCATACAGATGTAATCTGATTCGACCAAATGCACACCAATCAATATTTGCGATGAGAACTTCGCATTAATTTTAGACTTCCATAATCTTTACATCAGATATACCTACAGATCAATGTAACGAACATGTGACCGATTCTCACTGTTCATTGCATAAATCGAGTCAAATTACATTAAATGCATCAAAAAAATAATGAATGAAAAGACTATAAACTTATCAGATCTAAGTTCTCTAAAATCCACTTTTTATTTTCTCCATTTCTCAGTTGCGCAAGGTGCATTTTTGTTAATATCTAAGTTGGAGCGAAACTCCTCTTATGACACACTCCCTAAGAGGAAAGCTTATTTGAGGGATTGAGACTTGAGAGATACAAGGAGGGTTGATGGTATATATAAGGGAGAGTAGTTAGGGATATGGGTAAGATAAGGATAAGATGATGATAAGATAGAAATAAGATAGAGATAATATATGATAAGATTCTAAGATATAAGATAATATTTAAAAAATCTATTATTATTATTAATTTATTATTAAATTAAAAATTTTCAGAGATTACAATAGGTGATCCTCAAGTTATGGCCAATCTAACTGTTCATACATTATTCCATTCATTTTAGGGTTGAACCGAGGTAGATTTAAATCACAGGTACCCCACCCCCCCCCCCTCTTTTTTTTTTTTACATCCAACTTAATAAAACGCATGCATAATGGCCCACTAGCACCGACCACCAGCCATTTGACAGTGCCACTAGCCTGGTAGATAGTGGTGGGTGCTTTGCAGACCCCACTATGAAGTATGTCTTTTATCCATGCCGTTCATCCATTTTTACATTTCATTTTAGGGCTTGATACCAAAAATGAGAGGGATATAAATCTCGGGTGGACCACACCACAGGAAATCAATAGTGATTGGATATCCACCATTAAAATCCTCTTAAGACCCACTATACTGTTTATTTGACATCCAATCTATTGATTAGGTCATACAGACCTAGATGAGGGGAAAAAACAAAGATCAACTTGATCCAAAACTTTTATGGCCCCCAAAAAGTTTTTAGTGGTCAACGTTTAATCAACACTATTTCTTGTAATGTGGTCCACTTGAGATTGGGATATATCTCATTTTTAGGCTTGTAACATAAAATGATCTGCATAAATAGATGGACGACATGAATGAAACACATACATCATGGTGGGGCCCATGGAGCACCGACCATTGGCGAGTGGCAATCCGTTCTCCTTGCCATTGGCGAGTGGCAGGGTAACTAGCCAATCGAGTTCCACATCACCTGGGCTTGAGACCTCTTCATACTGTACTTATAGCAATCAAAATGTGAAGGGAGGCAGGTATAACTGTCACATGACTAGGAGGAGACCGGTGGGGCAATTAACCCTGGCGGGGATTAGGTACTACGCCCACCGGGACTTGGCTAGAAACGGATGGTCTTATCAGAGTTTTGTGGGGCCCACCGTTATATATGTGTTTTATCCATGCTGTTCATTCATTTTAAAAAATTATTTTAGGTGATTATTCAAAAAGATAATGCAGATGGAATGCTCAAGTGAACCACTTCACAAGAAATAATGAGGATTGAATGCCTACCACCGAAATACTCTTCGGGTCACAGAAGTTTTGGATCGAGCTGATAATTATGTTTTCCCTTCATCCATGCCTATGTGACCTTTTGAACAGGTTAGATGGGAAATAAACATCACGGTAGGCCTTAAGAAGGTTTCAACATTGAGGGTCATTTTCACCCCTTCTTCCTGTGGTGTGGTCCAAACAAGCCTTAGAACTACTTATTTTTTCAGCTCCTAACTTAAAATGATATTTCAGAATGGATGGACGGCTAGGATAAAACAAAAATATCACGATGGGCCCATAGATCCCCAGATAGGACCGTCCATCTCTAGCTATGTCTTGATGAGGGCATCATCCAATCTACTCCCATGAACCTAGGAAATGGATTGGCTAGTCCCCTGCCACTAAACCGGTGGTTGGTAGTCGGTGCTCTGTGGGACCCACTATGATATATGTGTTTCATCCATGTCGTTCATCCATTTTTACAGAAGTGGATTGGCTGGTGTGCCACACACCAGCTATACAGCTGGTGTGCTGACATCAGCAAGTCCCGTGGGTCTATCATGAGATATATATGTATTATATCCAAACTGTCCATCCATTTGGCGAGATCGTCTTAAGGCCTGATTTGAAAAATAAGGCAGATATAAAGATTGGACCACACTGCAAAAGCAGTGGGGTATTGAACGACTACCATTTAAACCCTTTTCGGAGTCACAGAAGTTTCAGATCAATATGAAATTTGTTTTACCTCTTTGTCCATGTATTTGTGACCTTATTAAGAGATTGGATGGAAAATAAATGTTACGGTGGGCCCTAAGAATTTTTTAACGGTAAAAATCATTACCCTCGCTGCTATTTTTGATGTGGTACATTTGAGATTTGGATACGATTTGCTTTTTTTTTTTTTTTTTTTTATACTCTAAAATGATCTCAAAAAATGGATGAACGGTATGGATATAATAAATACAAGCTCCGGGAGTGTTGGCGCTCGATCAACACTGTTTCCTATGATGTGGTCCACTTGAGATTGGGATATATCTCATTTTTTGGGCTCGTACCATAAAATGATCTACATAAATAGATGGATGGCATGGATGAAACACATACATCATGGTGGGGCCCACAGAGCACCGACCACTAGCCATTCGCTAGTGGCTGGGGAGTAGCCAATCTGTTCTCCTTGCCATTGGCTAGTGGCAGGGTGACTAGCCAATCGAGTTCCACATCAACTAGGCTTGAGACCTCTTCGTACTTATAGCAATCAAAATGTGAAGGGATGCAGGTATAACTGTCACATGACTAGGAGGAGACCGGTGGGGCAATTAACCCGGGTGGGGATTGGGTACTACACCCACCAGGACTTAGTTAGAAACGGAGGGTCTTATCAAAGTTTTGTGGGGCCCACCGTTATGTATGTGTTTTATTCATGTTGTTCATTCATTTTGAAAATTTATTTTAGGTAATTATTCATAAAGATAATGCAGATGGAATGCTCAAGTGGACCACTCCACAAGAAATAATGAGGATTGAATGCCTACCACTGAAATACTCTTCGAGTCACAGAAGTTTTGGATCGAGCTGATAATTATGTTTTCCCTTCATCTATGTCCATGTGACCTTTTGAACAGGTTAGATGGGAAATAAACATCACGGTGGGCTTTAAGAAGGTTTCAACATTGAGGGTCATTGTCACCACTTCTTCCTGTGGTGTGGTCCAAACAAGCCTTAGATTTACTTATTTTTTAGGCTGATAACTTAAAATGAAATGGATGGATGGTTAGGATAAAACAAAAATATCACGATGGCCCCATAAAGCCCCAGATAGGACAGTCCGTCTCCAGCCATGACATCATCCAATCTGCGCGCATGAACCCAGGAAACAGATTGGCTAGTCCCTTGCCAGTAGAGCTATACACGAGCAGACTAAGGCTCGAGTACTCGCTCGACTCGACTCAGAATACTCGACTCGTACTTGACTCGTCTGAGTTAGAGCCGAGTACGAGCGGGTTTCCACGACTCGTTTAGATTACGAGTAGAGTACGAGTCTAGAGGTACTTGACTCAGTACTCGACTCCTACCCGTGTATATAAGTCCGTCCGAAGAAAAAAAAACCCTACCCCACCCCGCCCATCATTTTCCAGCAGCGCCCAAACCCTACCCCAACCGTCCTTTTCAAGCAGCGCCCAAACCCTTCCCTCCCAGCGAGCGTTCTCTCTCTCCCACCCAGTGCCCGTCCGGCCATCCCTCTTCTTCCCTCTCTCTCTCTCACTCGCCCCTGTCCCCTGTCCGGCGGTGCTAGAAGCCTAGACCTTGCCGCTCGTCCCTAAGGCCTGTCCGGTGACAGAACTTGTCCCTGTCACTTGTCCGGTGCCACAGCTCGTCCCTGCCAGGCTGCCACTCATCTCGTCGTCCATCATCGCTCTGCCCTGCACACAGCTGTTGGTCGTCCCTCTTCTGCTCGCCCGGTAAGGTGTGGGGTTGATTTTTTTATTTTTTATTGCTAATATATGTTACAAATTGTTAATATAGTTTGAGATTAACCTGATATTTGTGTTTTCATATAATACCCAAGTCTGATATGCCATTGGTATTTGGTAATGAACATATACATATTGATAAATTGTTATTTATGTTTTCATACAATACCCAAGTCTGATATTTGTGTTTTCATACAATACTCAAGTTAGCATGCCTAGTGTACAAAGTAAGTGTACATGAGCCAAACATCATAATTCACGTTGTCAGTATTACTACGTTAAATGCGGTGTAATGATATGTACCAATCAAATTGCAACAAACGGAAGTTTTTCGTCTATGCTAAGCAAAGTGACTGATAGGTGAGAATCTCAGATGAACTTTGATGTTCTGACAAAGTTTGATGGATGATGTACAGGCACTACAAAAAAGTGTTAAACAGGACGCACATTGGGTGAGCCTGGGTTAACAGCTCATTGGGTGAGTCCCTGACCGTAAGGCCCAGCTCATTTTAGAGCATGGTGAGCAAATACAAATTTCAAGTAGACATAAGCACAGGGAAAAATCTCATTAAATGCCCACCATTAAAATCTTCCTGGTGGTGGGAGTTGAAGATCTAGATGGATCTTGATGGCTTCAGGCTAGCTAGCCATTAAAATTCCTAGCCTGCCGAGGGCTTAAATTGGCCATGTGGGCCCAGGTCAAAATATTCAATTTGATCCTTTATGGTCAAAATACAGTTTTGGGATTAACCTGATATGTTAATATAGAAATTGTTTAATATATGTTAGAAATTGTTAATATAGAAATTGTTTAATCAAGGGTGAACATCTCACTCTCATTTGTTTACTTTAGTGTGGCCCACCTGAATTACAAGTCATCATTTTGTTTGTTTGATTGTTTCTAAGCCTATCGTGGGTCTAATTAACATCATTGTGGGCCTATCAAAGTCAAAGTGGGCCTATCAATTAATAATTCCTAGTTAGCTAGATGATAAATGTCAATTTCAGCATGCTCCTTTGTTTGCATAGATATGAATTATTTGTATTGTTGTAGTTGTAGACTCGTAGTATAGGATAATCAGTTGCCCATTTAAGGATTTCTACGTTGCCAGACATAGATTCAGTGTGTTCTTGGATGCATAGAGATTCTCAATTTGTCCCTTTTTGGACAGTTTAGGGTTAAATAGATTGTAATGTCTTAATTTATTCCAATTTAAATGCATATGCCTGTTCTGGTTTCGTCTCTTCTTTTTCTCTCTGGATATATTTCATGTATTTATTTCTGTCGTCAAATGTCCACACTTTGTGTTGATGATTGACATGAGAATCAAATATAAGATTAATATATTCTGGAGAGATAAGAGGAGATGCTGCCGGAATTTCGGCGTAACATTTCAATTGGAAAATGAAGTATTACAATCTATCTAACTTTGAATGGGTGACTGATTTAGACATTTAAGTAATTATGCCCGTCTAGCGGTTTAGCCATCTAGGACCCTAGGTATAGCCGTATAATATATCGAGAACTTTATTTTATAGATGACTAGTTAAGATGAAAGCCCAAATACCCTTAAATGGGTGCATCGGCCACATCTCCTCTAATAGTAGAGGGAGATACAGATACGTCAACCGCATGCAAAGGGAAGAAGAAGAGATCAACAGTGTAGGATGATTTCGAAGATGTGATAGTTAACGGTGTACAGAAGATAAAGTGTAATCACCGCAAAGGGTTATTCAGCAAGATTCCAGGAGTATCTACGACACATCTAATTAAATATTTGAAGACGTGTCCTAAGAAAGCAAGACTCCCTCCTCCCGGCTAACAGACGCTGTTATTTACGAAGTCAAAAGGGGATGACTCCCAAGGCGTAGTGTCTACTCATAAGTTTGACAAGGAGAAGCTAAATGAGTGGCTTGCTAGATTAATGATTTTGGAAGAAAAACCTTTCAGAATGATTAAAAGTAAAGGGTTTATGGCTTTCTGTTAATTCCCTAACCCTCGGGCCGAGAATGTCTCCTAAGTCACAGTGCAGAGAGAAAGTATGAAGATGTACGTAAAGGAGAAGATAAAACTGAAAGAAGTTTTGGCTTCAGTGACTAGAATAACTTTGATTTCTGATTTATGGCCGGCCTCCAATCAAAGAAAATGATACATTTCATTAACCGCTCACTATGTTGATAGAAATTGAAAACTATACAAAAGAATTTTGAACTTCAAACACATTCCTCCTCCATATACTGGTTTACTTATTTCAGATTGCATCTATAGTTGTCTAGAAGGCTGGGGCATTGAGAAAAAAATTTCAGCAATAACTTTAGACAATGCTTCAGCAAATGACAGTGTCATTTCATGCTTACGTAACTAGTTCAGGGCTACAGGAAATTTTTTTTTGAAGGAAAAATATTTCAGGTCAGATGTTGTGCCCATATTGTAAATTTGATTGTACAAAAAGGGTTGAAAGCAATTGACAACACTATAGAGAACATAAGAAAAAGTATGAAATATATAAGGGGGTCGTCATCGAGACTAAGTGTATGGAATGACATCATCCAACATTTGAATGTGCGGTCTAAAAAAACGTTAAAGTTGGATGTCTATACACGTTGGAACTCAACCTATGAAATGTTAGATACGACAATGGAATTACAGTTTGCATTTCCTGAGTACGTGGCACGTGATAGAACATATTCTTGGTTGCCGAGCACAGGTGATTGGGCCAAAGTACAAGAAGTTCACACATTTCTCAAAGTTTTTTATGATTGCATGAAGATTTTTTCTGGGAATCAGTATCCAACCGCGAATCTGTTTCTTCCGTCTCTTTAGAAGATTAAGGATGCTCCACAGAAAAATGTCAGTGCGGGTCCAGATTTCATACGCCAAATGACAGTTGATATGAAGATGAAGTTCGATAAATACTGGGACGAATGTCATCTGTTGATGTCCTTGGCAGTTGTTCTTGATCCTCGTTGTAATATGGAGTTGGTTAGCTTTATTTTTATGAAGCTTTATCCTACTGAAAGAGTGGCAGCAGAGACGTCTAAGGTTCGTCAAGCCCTTGAAGATTTGTATAAATCATATGTTAATACTTTACCTGCAGCGGGTGTTGAAGAAAGTAGAGATGCGGATATTTCTGTACCTGGTAATCCGGATGTGCTAAATGAATACATATCATACTTGGCACAAGCACGAACGGGAGTTTGATACTAAAGAATCAGAGTTAAAAATGTACCTCAAGGAGCCAATCGTAATGTGATCCGAATTTGATGTGTTAGAATGGTGGAAGATGAAGGTTAGTGAATTAAAATACCCTACATTATCTGTGATGACACGTGAAATGTTATCAATACCAATTTCAATAGTAGCATGAGAATCCGCATTCAGCACAGGGAGCAGGGTTGTGAGCAAGTATCGAAGCTCACTTTCGCAAAATACAGTTGAAGCGTTGATTTGTACACAAGATTGGTTGCACCCAATATGGGGAGGAGATATGAATGAAGATGATGATGAAGAAGAGGAGATTAAGATTCGTGACGAGTCTCTACCTACAAATCAGTAATTATTTTCGATTTTTCAAATTTTTTGGTTGAATGTTGAATGATCTGTGATATTATTTCACTGTAACTGCAAACACGAAAGTGTTGGTCCTTTTGGAATGTGGTTTGGAAGACTTTTAATCTTTGATATTATTTACATATGCCTGTTCATTTGCTTTTATTTTTGACTTTTGATACATTTATATTGCTTTCTTTTGTTCCTATATTAAGTTCAATTTATTTATCAATATTTTGATTTTTTTTATTAAAAATTGAATGTAGATATGTCATCATCTGAGCCATCGACAAACATTTAGGACTATGCTTCCCTAGTTGAATCACCACCAAGGTCTAGAAAAACAAAGATTAGGTGTAGTTTGTGTGGTGCAAAGTTTGTAAACAAGACTAATCGCTTTCGCTTACACTTGTCATGTTGAGGTGGTGATGCAAAACCATGCCTCAATGCCCCTAAGGATGTCCAAATTCTTTTTCAAGCTCTGTTAGATTCGAATAGAAAACCTTCTACTCCATCCAAACCTTTTGCTTATGGATCTAGTATACAAATGACATCCACAGAAGATGCAGAGAAGGAAGCCAGATTAAAAGCTTTGGAGGAAGAACAATTCCAACTCGCCTTAAAACGCAGTATGGAAGATGTCTCTAGACTTCAGTGATATTCGAGTCAAAGACAACACGATGTTGAAGCAGGGTCGAGTTACTCAAGTACGACAAATAAGAAGAAGAAAAAAGAGTAACAAATTGAAATTTCTGACTCGTCTCAGTGAATTTTATAGGCCATTAGGTACTACATACAATTCTTCACATAAAACAAGTTTGAAAATTTTAGTTCAAAGTGTAGAAGAGCACGAAGGAAAAATTTCTTCGCCTTTTGACTCAGAGGAAGTGAACCAATTTGTATATGAAAAATAGATAGCAGTTCCGATGGATCAGATGACAATACAGGAAGACACTCCTCTTATGGAGGTTATTAGTTATAAATTGTCATTTTGAAGTGAATAATGAAATGTAAATATGCAAATGTAATTATCGAAATTTTTTAATCATAAATTATGTGCATTTTATATATTTTATTGTTTAGTTTAACTTCAAATTCCAATTGACTCGAACTCGCCTCGAAAACTCGCACTCTACTCAACTTGATTTCTGCTCGTATTTGAACTCGCCTCGAAAACTCGGACTTGACTCGACTCGTTTACTACTCGTACTCGGCTCGTACTCGAGCGAGTAGAGTACGAGCAGGGAGTTCATGCTCGTTGGCCGAGTAGAGCCGAGTACGAGCAGCACTCGGGTGTTAAGAGCCGAGTACGAGTAGGGCGATACTCGACTCGGCTCGACTCGACTCGTATATGGCTCTACCTGCCACTAAAATGGTGGCTGGTAGTCGGTGCTCTGTGAGACCCACTATGATATATGTATTTCATCCATGCCGTTCATCCATTTTTATAGAAGTGGATTGGCTGGTGTGCCACACACCAGCTATACCGCTGGTGTATTGACATCAGCAAGTCTTGTGGGTCCATCATGAGATATGTATTATATCCAAACCATCTATCCATTTGGCAAGTTCGTCTTAAGGCTTGATTCGAAAAATAAGGCAGATATAAAGATTGGACCACACTACAAAAGCAGTGGAGTATTGAACGACTACCATTGAAACCCTTTCGGGAGTCACAGAAGTTTCAGATCAATATGAAATTTGCTTTTTCCTCTTTGTCCATGTATTTGTGACCTTATTAAGAGATTGGATGGAAAATAAATGTTATGGTGGGCCCTAAGAATTTTTTAATGGTGAAAATCATTACCCTCATTGCTATTTTTGGTGTCGTCCATTTGAGATTTGGATATGATTCGGTTTTTGTCTCATATTCTAAAATGATCTCAAAAAATGGAGGAATGGTATGGATATAATAAGTACAAGCTCCAGGAGTGCTGGCCCTCATAGTCACATGACATGTATCTACACAAGCTATATATCTAGTGTGTGGTACACTAGCCAATCCGCTTAATGAGAGGGATATAAATCTCAGGTGGACCACACAACACTAAAACAATAGTAATTGGATATCCACCATTAAAATCCTCCTAAGGCCCACTGTAATGTTTATTTGACATCTAATCTATTAATTAGGTCATACAAACATGGATGAAGGAAAAAAAAACAAAGATTAACTTCATCTAAACCCTAAATGTGGTCCACCTGAGGTTGGGATATACCTCATTTTTTATCTCATAACCTAAAATGATCTTAAAAAAATAGATGAACGGCGTGGATGAAACGCATGCATCATGGTGAGGCCACAGAGCACTGACCATCAGCCATTGGCTGATGGAAGGGAGTAGCCAATCGGATTCCATTAACCCAGCCCTGTATTTGTCCCGCACGCTCCAGCGCAGTTTACGTAGACCCAAAATATCCGCGCACCTGTTTTACACAGCGCGGAAAACACCTAACCTCTGTGAGGTTACCATGTTGAATACGTAAAATCTACTCCGTCCATCATGTTCTACCTCGATTCTTATAATATTTAGGAAGAAAAGATCATCAGATCCCAACTAGTGTGGGCCACACCACAGGGAACAGTCGATATGGGATGCCAACCGTAGGTTTGCGGGTAGGTCCACCATGGTCCGTATCTTTCATCAAAAACCGTCAATCTAGTGTAACTCATCAGGATTCTTATGTGTGGGATTTTTCAAACGTAGGGTTAAAATAAGGTTTCTGACCGGATGGACGGAATGGATTTACACATACAACATGGTGGACCCCACAAAGGTAACGCGTTTTAGGCAGCTGCGTAAAAGTGGTGTACGCCAGTAGAGGATTCCGGTCCGTTTAGAACTTCTGTCTCCCCTCATCCGAAAGACAAAACAAACGAAGAGATTGTCTTCCCCAGATTTCCAGATTAGGGCTCTGTCTCTCTCTGTCTGTCTCTCTCCGGTAAGACTTTCGGACGTCCTCTCTCTATAAAAGCCTTTCCATCAGAGTCTAGACGCCCTCTTTCTATAAAATCCTCTCATCCACTGTCTCTCCAAACCCTAAAGCAAGTAAAAGGGCATGGAAGACGGGGACGGCAATTTCGACAGCGGAGATCGGAACGATCAGTTCCACCGGAACGAGGCGATCTCAGCTGTTGCTGACGACGGGTTTTTGGGGGAAGAAGAAGAAGACGACTACGAAGATCTCTACAACGATGTGAATGTAGGCGACGGATTCCTCCAGACTTTGAAACGAGATGAGACTGACGAGATCAAGCCGAAGATTGAACCGTCTGCTTCGATCCCAGGCGTTGGCAGTGGCAGTGGCATTGGCAGTGGCAGCGGCATTGGGAAGACTATTAAAAAAGAAGTTATAGAGGAAGAATTGAAAGGTCCTCCGGAGTTGGGTTTCAGAGGCAAGACTATTAAAAAGGAAGTTGTAGAGGAGGAATTGAAGGGGCCGCCGGAGTTGGGTTTCAGAGGGAATGAATTGGGCATGAGAGGTCCCATAGTGAAAGTTGAAATGGGTGAGCCCTCGGGTAAATTTGGTGAAATCCAAGGGCGATTTGGTAATAGCAATCCTCAACATGGAGTAGGAGTTGGGAATGCTTTTGTTAATGCCAATGTTAATATTGCTAATGTTAATGGTGGGGGTGGACCAGCCGTTGGAGGTGGGGTCACTGTTGGAGCTGGGCCTGCCCCTGCAGCCGGAGGTGTGCCCGGTGCTAGCAACATGGGTGGGACGGTCCTGTATGTTGGGGAACTGCATTGGTGGACGACGGATGCCCAACTCGAGAGTGAACTTTCGAAGTATGGCCCGGTGAAGGAGTTGAAGTTCTATGATGAGAAGGCCAGTGGGAAGTCGAAGGGGTACTGCCAGGTGGAGTTCTATGATGCTGCTGCTGCAGCTGCCTGCAAGGAAGGGATGAACGGCCACATTTTCAACGGGCGTCCATGCGTTGTTGCATTCGCGTCGCCATATAGTGTGCGTAGGATGGGCGAGGCCATGGTGAACAAGAACCAGGCGATGGGGGCTGCACAGACGGGCCCTATTCAGGGGCGGAGAGGGCCGGCTGATGTCGGAGGTAGAGGTGGTGGAATTGGGTCAGGCACTAATTATCAAAATTTTGGGAGGGGCGGGTGGGGAAGGGGTGGGGGAGGGATGGCAAATAGAGGGCCGATTGGGCCGATGAGGAACAGGGTTGGGATGGGGGGGAGGGGTATAATTGGAAACAATGGTAATGGGTTTGGGCAAGGGCTCGCAGCAGCGCCACCGCCATTGTTGCAACCTCAGGCGATGATGGGTCAGGGGTTTGATCCAACATACGGAGCGACAATGGGGAGAATGGGTGGTGGTTATGGTGGTTTCCCTGCAGCCCCCATGCCCCCTTTCTCGGGGGTATTATCGTCTTTCCCAGCAATGGGTGGTGTGGGTTTGCCTGGTGTGGCTCCACATGTGAATCCAGCATTTTTTGGAAGAGGGATGCCGGCAAATGGAATGGGTATGATGCCTGCAACAGGTGTTGAGAATGTGGGAATGTGGTCGGATCCGAGCATGGGTGGATGGGCAGGTGAAGACCAGGGTGGGAGAGCGGGAGAGTCAAGTTATGGGGAGGATGCTGTGTCAGACCATCAGTATGGAGAGACAGGTGGCCATGAGAAAGGGGGATGGTCGAATGCTACGAGGGAGAAAGATAGGGCCCCAGAGCGGGACTTATCTGGGGGTGCTCCTGATAGACGGTATCGTGACGATAGGGAACCGGGGTGGGATCGGGATGCGCCGAGGGAGAGAGATACTGGTCGTGATCAGGAGTGGTCAGAGAGAAGGCATCGTGACGATAGAGAAGCAGGATGGGACCGTGACCGGGACCGCGACCGCGACAGGGATCGTTATAGAGAGGATAGAGAGAGATATTCGGATCACCCTAGATACAGGGACCGTGAACCAGAGCATGATGACGAGTGGGATAGGGGACGGTCGTCGAGGTCTCATCACAGCAAGTCACGGCTGCCACATGAGGAAGAGCAGCGCCAAAGGTTGAGGGATGTTGAACACGGGAAGCGGAGACGGTTACCATCGGAGTAACTGAATCCTTTGAAACTATAGTACTTATATATTTTCTCAGGCTCTTGCTTTTCATGGTCCCTTGTCTTCACCATGGGCTATGATTCGATACCTCAAAAATCTCTTGTGGAGACTGCTTGCAGGAGTGTCGTGTCATTCGCACGATGAAGAATGTAAGTTTGTACATGTTTTTATACATTCAGTTGCATTTACAATTTGGTCCTCCATTATAAGTTCATAACTTTGTACATTATATTCTTATAGGTATACATGTGCTCATATTTGGTCATTTGATGCAATCAAGCTTGGTATTTTATTTTCTTGTAATTTCAAACGCCATGGGATTGTGAGGGTTGTCATGATTCTTGTGTTCAGTATGATCCAAGAAGTAAAAAATGTTGCTTATTTTTTTCTCGGGGCAACCAAAATTTTATTAGAACAGGGAAAATAATTACAAAGAGGATGATTGGGCATCATCCCAGATATAACAAAGGAGAAGAAACCCCCAAAGATTCCCAAAACAAATCTAAAGGCCTGTCAGCAAAGTGTTCTAGCCCAACCAATATCTAGTTATTTAGACTTCAAAAAGACCTGTCCTGTCGAGCCAGACTTATCTTGGAAAATCCTGCTGTTGCGTTCAAGCCAAATAGACCACAGACAAGTAAGAAGAAAAAGCTGCCATAATGAATACCTCCTTTTACTCTCCTTGACTCTTTGCCACGCTTGAAAAAAATCCCTTGGCATGACCCAATCCACCCTAAAAGTTGGAAGAAGTTCCACCAAATCTCCAGTGTGAAGGGACAATGCAAGAATAAATGGTCCACTGTTTTTCTTCTCCCATAAAAGATGCATCAATTTGGGATGATCATCTTCCTGCTCCTCAGGTCATCAATTGTAAGGCCGTTACAGGCAATTATTTCCATTACAACCACTACAACCTTGTAACGTGTAACGGTCGCCACCTTTACCTTTACATAATGGCCTTTAAGATCTCGTAACAGCACCATGCATGCAACATTTCCACAATACCTAAAAAGTCAATAGTTTCCTCATCTTTCATATCTCTATGGGGCTTCTAAACCATGTTGACACCCACCATCATGGTTTTGAATATTTGTCTCACATCGGCTGATAGGGCTTGTATCGGCTTGTTACATACGTGATACAGGGCCATAGGGTTCCACCAAAACAAGGGGCCATATCAACTGATACGGGGTGTATTGGCACCGATAATGTCCGATATGACCATAAAGGGCCAATTTGAATTTTTTCTCCCAAATTTCTCTTGTTTTTCCTCTTCCTTTTTCAAATTTGAATAGATTAAAAAAACTCGGCCATGCACCCCATGTGAACTCCCCAGTGAATGATTAGATGGTCCACCGATTTTGCATTTTGAAGACAGAATGCAGACATTGAGATGACCATTTGTTTATTTCTCAAATGATCAATGGTTAGCTTGTTTATCTTTTTGCACCAACCAATCAAAGCGACCCATCCATATGAGCCAAATTCCTGTTTGCAGAGCCCCTTCTCCTTGATTGTACTCTTCCCTGATAAAGCAGAGTAAATAGGTTTAACTGAAAACACTCAATCATTCAAATTCCAACAACACTTGTGCCACTCTACAGTCGAAGGTTTCCACCATTGCAGAATGCAGATACTCCACCGGGCTCACTTGGTCTTCAATTTTGTCTTTGCTCAAGTCCCCAGGGAACGTTGGTGACCATTCTACTTCTCCACCATAAGTTAAATGGAGAAATCATCACCTATTTCATGGGCCACCTTAGCCAACCGAGTTTATAATCTGCTAAGAAGCCAATCACCACACATTCATGCTCCCAAAAGTGAGTCGGAGGGTATCAATGATCTCCTTTCTGAAGAAGCTTTCCATTGTAAATACTACTTTCCACACTCCTGATGCTTTGTATTGAGACAACTTCAACGAGCGAGCCATCAGCATTGCCATATTAGGCGTCCAAGGGCTGTTGTCCTCCATGCTAAATTTCCAAAACCATTTCCCCCAATCACACTGTATCTGTTATTTTAAAGATTTGATCCCAACCTCGTCATTGCGTTTTCGGCATGCCAAGTTCTCTTGCTCTATTGAGTTGAGTTTTTGCTTTTCCTCCCCACTTCTTCACAGGAAATCCCTTTGGGATTTTTTCTAGCCAATTGAGAACATTAGATGAGCATTGAGATAGAGGCATAAAATAGACTAGCATATTTGACATTGCCACCTTAATCAATGTAATTTGACCACGAAATGAAAGATATGTGGTCCAACTAGACAATCTCTTTCCACAATAGCTTCCCAAAGATGTTGAGATGGCTTCACAATACACAGAGTAAGGCGTAAATAAGATGGCGGAAGCTTGCTGGCTGCCTCCAAAGATCACTGCAAGATTTGAGATTCCGTTTGTCCAAAGCGCACTTTTCAAGAGTTTGATCTTTTGTCTTGAGATCGCTTAGAAACACTATAGAATCTCTCTCAAATTATCAACTTTAGCTTTATTTGCATCACAAAATATGAGAGATTTGGAAGTTCATGGTTTCCACTTTAAAGGCACATATTAAACCTTCCTCCTATCTTCGTCCAACAACTTGCTAAGAGCATTAAAGGCATTTTTTTTTTTTTTTCTGTTTTTCTGTTTTTGGGAAGAAATGATATTTTATTAGGTAAATGCCAGAAGGCAAAGAACAAGCTACAAAGACCTTAACCCAACTCAAGATGGGAAAAAAGCAATCCATAGAGATTTTTAAGGTAGAAAGCCCAATACGACATCTTCGACTTCACCCACCTAAACATCTCCAATGCCGAGTCACATTTATCCCGAAAGCACTGATTATCTCTTTCCCCCAAAGAGCCTAGTGGCTATCCATCATAATACCTTGCTTTCTGATGGCTGCCTCCATGCTATGCTAAGAACAAGCTATCAATGGACCCCAATATCACCCAAATTGCCTTGAAGAGGCCAAAGAACCTCTCCCACATTGATCTTGTAAATGGACAGTGGATAAACTTGTGGTTTACTGACACAGTGTCATGCAAACACATGGAGCACATGTTAGGAATGGCCATCAACCTCTTTTGGAGATTGTCAATAGTGAGCACCTTGGTTCTACCCGCCAACCAAGCAAAGGCTGCTATCCGTAGTGCCGCATGAAAGCCGTGAAAATTGGATGTGAATTCGACGACGATTGGGCGAGCAATCCATAGAAGGACCGAACAGAAAACTGGCGCTTTTTTCCCAACCTCTACACCATGGCATCCTTCTCTCCATATGAGGGGCGAAATCTGTGAAGCCAAGTTGAGATCTGAATGAACTCGTCCAGCTCCTTCTGTCAAATTCTTCCGGGGGGTGGATCACAATGTTTCCTCTCTCGATAGGGAAAAGCACTGAGCAACGAAAACATTGCCATCCATAGCTATCCTTGTTAACCTTGGGAACTCAGCTTGTAGAGGCCCCTCACCTAGCCACACATCTTCCCAAAAGCGGATTCTCTCTCCATCCCCAACTGAGAAGTTAACACCCTCCTTAAACTTGTTAGCTACAAATTTATCACTTTCCAAATCCCAGAAGCCCTACATAAAGAAGAATCCCTAACCCACCAGCCCTCCTCTTTAATTTCATATTCGGTAGGCCCCACGTTCCTCCACAGGTTCCCTTCATCCATCCTAAGTCTCCATAGCCATTTCTCTAACAAGGCTAGATTCACCATCTCAAACCTCCTAACATCTACACCCTCCTCTCCATAAAGCAAGCCTACCTCTTCCCATCTCAATAGGTGGAGCTTCTGACAATCTGCGGTTCCTTGTCACAAGAAATCATGCCTCAATTTTCTGACCGGGCCAACACCCAATTTGGGCATCTAAACAGAGACATGAAATAAAATGGCATATTAGACATGGCTGCTTTAGTGAGAGTTAATCCTACCCCCCAAAGATAAATGCCCACTCTTCCATCTGGATAGTTTCCTTTCAACTTTTTCAATGACCTTGTCCCATGGGTGGTGAGTGGGGCCCAATGTCCACTAGAGTTTTGGGTTTGTAAAGATTTGAAAAATCTATGTTAATTTGAAAAAGACTACCCAACTTCTCCACCTCCTCCCTAGATGTGTGTATTCCCAGTAATTCACTCTTTAAAAATGTTAACTTTCAAGCCCGAAACAACTTCAAAGTATTTATCTTTCTCAAATTATCAACCATACCCTTCCCCCAATTCCCCATTCCCCACCTCAAATCCCTTAATGAGCCCTGCAGCTTTCCCTAATTCATCATTTTGCTAAATGCTTTTGTGACTACCACAGACAAAAAATGGGACAACGGGTCCCCATGCCGGACACCCCTCGAGGCCTTAAAGAAACCTTTTGGGGATCCGTTTCTTAGGACAAAGAACTTAGCTGACCGCATGTATGCTTGGACCCATCCTCCACCTTTCCCTGCACCCCAACCGACCCGGAATATAATCTGGATACTCCCAGTCCAATGATAATACACTTTTTTTTTTTTTTAATGTCTAACTTGCAGACAACACTCTTTTCATCGGCCTTGTGATGCAAATCAATACATTCGTGCGCAATAAGTGCATTATCCAAGATCTGTCTCCCCGCAATGTAAGTGCTTTGAACATTAGAGATAACACTCGAGATGGAACCTGGACACCAATATTTTAGCTAGGATCTTTTATGGGCTTCCAATAAGACTGATTGGCCTAAAATCCCTCAAGCATTCACCTTCTTCCTTCTTCAGAATAACAACAATGAAGGAATTATCGCCCTTTGATGCTAACCGACTGCATTCAAAGGGCTCAACTTTAAAATTGGTCACATCCCCTTGAACCATCCCTCAAAACTCTTGGAAATACAACAAATGGAAACCATCCGGGCTTGGAATTTTATCCCTTCCTAGTGCTGCTACTGCAGCTTTAACTTCTCCCTCCGAAACCAGCCTTTCCGAGGATTTTGCTTCTGCTACGGTTAAGCAATTAAATGGAAAGTTGTCAAGACATGGCCGCAACCACCCTTAGTTGTTCAGCAAATCTTTATAAAACTTGACTATAACCTCGCAGTTGCATCCATCTTCTCCATTTCACATTAAGGCCGAACCTTAACATGTAATCTATGTAATGTAGGATTCTTTTGCATCCTGCCTGGCCGTCCCTCCCCTGTTTCTGGAATGGATCCAATTCATGAGTGGTAAGGGCCCCATTCAGAATCTGTCTACCAAATACAAACCTCCCTTGGGATTTGAATATTACACCACCTAAGCATCGCGAAATCTTGTAGTCAAAATCTTAACCAAAATTTTGTGAGGTCCCACTATCAAACTTATAGGTCTAAATCCTCTAAACATTTGACCCCCTCTTTCTTTGGGATCAATGTGATGAATGAAGCTCTGGGTTCTTTTCACAATTTTCCCCGGTCGTAAAACTCTGATATGAAGGCAATAAGACCTCCATTCACATCCTCCCAGAAGAATTGATAGAGTGTGATTATTGATTGGAAGTAGTCCAGATCCAGAGCCTTTTCTCGTTCTAAGTTATTCACTGCTTCACTGCTTCATCTATTGGCCTTTCAACTAATTAGCTTCTTCTTTGCACACTTTCTCGAAAGATAGATTATCGTAGATTTTGCCACCCCCAATCCTTCCTAGTGATAGGTTAGAGTAGAAGTTTACTATTAACTTGCATATTCCTCCTTATCTTCAAAATTTTTTTCCCATCAACCATTATGCTTTGGATAATACAATGTCATATCTGCTTCACATTTGCTTGTCCATGGAAAAAAAGAGCGTTTTGGTCCCCTTCTTTTGGTTCTGCCACTCTAAATATTTGCCCCCACTTAATCTCCTTTATCTTTGCTTTCTTTCGACTTTCTGTAGTCACTCTTTAATTGGTTCTGCTTTTCAAGTGGGGCTCACTAATATTTTATCTTGGTTTGAACTTTGAAGTTACCCTTAAAATTGTATGTTTTATAATTTCATTATTACGTGTTGACAGTTGGAGTGTGTTTGTTTCTATATCCAAATCTTTGGTCCCGAACTTTTCAAGTGAAACTATATTATACCCAAACAAATCCGTCTCCGAGTTTTTGATGTTTCCATATTTTGTAGTTGAATTTTTAACCATATTTTTCAGTGTCTACACTGAATAATACTCGAACTTTTGCCGTATCGAATTTTTACGATACACAGAATTGCTAACTATCATTGGCACTTAGGAGATCTTGGGAAAAGTTTAAATTTTGTTTTTAAGAGGTCTATTTGGCAAACAGTGCTGGAGATTTAAGTCATTCGTCAAGTTGGCATGGACTGGCCTTAATTTTAGGTCATACAACTGTAACCGCTGATAATTGGCTAAAAAAGTTGTCACTCCTAATTGAGATCATATTGAAAATGTTTGATCGTCGATCTAGATTTCCCATTATGTGTCTCATCTTCGATTGGCCATATCTCTCTAAAAGCACTTTGATCGGATGATTCTAAACCATTTGAAAACTGTTGTTAGGAAGATGGATGGTTCATATTGGTTATATTAGAGAGTGCAAGCATTGATCTAGACTTTCTATCATGTGGGGCTACCTTTGATTGCATATACATCTTCAAAAGTGACTCTTTTTTTTTTTTCAAAAAAAAAAAAAAAAAAATTAAAAATGATCATAACCAACCCACCAGTGGCTATGAAAATAAATGGTCTATATTTATTGTGCTAGAGGCATGATCATTGATCTAGACAATCCGTCATGGGTGGGCACCTTGGATTGCCCTTCCCTCCCTTTTAAAAAAAAAAAAAAAAAAAAATTTTAAAAATGATCATAACCAACCCACCGGTCTATATTTATCGGTGTATTAAATAGCTAGAGGCATGGCGTAAGCACAAAAAAATGCTATGTAGCGTATAAAATAGCGTTAAAAAAAGAAAGAAAAAATTGGTAAAAAAAGAGAAAAAAAACGACCTTTTTCTTCTTCTTCTTCTTCTTCTCCTTCTTCTTCTTCTTCTTCCTCTTCTTCTTCTTCTCACCCTGTCTGGGTAGTTGCAATTCTTGATGGTGGGCACCTTCTCCTCCTCCTCCTTCTTCTTCTCTCTCCCTCCCTCTCTCTCCTCTCTCCCTCCCTCTTCTTTCCCTTTTTTCTTTTCGGTTTCCCTCTCTCGTTTTTTTCTTTTGAAATCGAGGCGGTTTGACCGGTGTAGTATAGCCCTCTCCCTCGAGTTGTACAAACGGTTCTCAAAGTTACATGGGCTCCACAACGATGTATTTATTATATCTACACTGTTCATCTATTTTTAAATATCATTTTAGAGCATTAGCCAAAAAATTGATCCAAAGATCGCTTACACCAAAAATAGCAATGATGATGATTTTTCACCGTTAAAAAATTCGTAGGCCTACCATAACGTTTATTTTCCATCCAATGTTCAAAAGGTCAAAAAGACCGAATGAAGAGTCATTTCATATTGATCCGTGGTTCTGTAATCCCAAAAAGGGTTTCAATGTTAGCTTCAATCCCCCAACGCTTTTTGCGGTGGGTCCATTTGATAATTAAATCAGATTATTTTTCGTGTCAAGCCTTAAGATCTTCAATCTTTAGATATAACACATACCTCATGATCGGACCCACGGGACTTTTGTGTGTTAAATGAATGTCTATGTTTTTTAATAAAATGTGATGGAAATGGTATTTTATCCATGGTCCATCCATTTTGCCACATCATTTTAGATTATGATTCAAAAAATTAATAAGAAAATCTCGGGACCACAACATAGGAAACAATGGTTATAAAATGCTCACCATTAAAAATTTCTTAGGCCATCCAATGTTTATTTTCCATCTAACTGGGTGTCACACTAACATGGATGAAGGAAAACACACATGTCGAGCTTGATCTAAAACTCTTGTAGCCCCGATAAATTTTTAATGATAGTCTAATTATCATTGTTTCCTATGTGCGATCCACCTTCGAGCTTTGGATCTAACCAAAATTATTTGGCAAAATGGATGGGCACCATTCATGAGTGGGGTCTAAAAAACTTTGACACTCTTGCTACACTCACTATGAGTCCTACCTAATTCGGGCCCAAAAAATCACGAGACATGATTAACTTAAAATTTACCAATTAAATTATGGACTATAATTGCTAACTCAAAATGCCAAAATATATTATTTTTTCTTACTATTTAATATTTATTATATATATATGTATATTATATATATATAATATTTTTTTTAATTAAAAAATAGAAGTATTGTGTAGCTTACGCTACACGTTACGCTATTTCGCTACACGCTACGGAGGGTTGAACGCTACGCAATACGCTACCGCTATTTAAAACACTGATATTTATTATGCTAGAGGCATGATCATTGATCTAGACAATCCGTCATGGGTGGGCACCTTCGATTGCCCTTCCCTCCTAGGAATTTACTTTAATTGTATTATGCTAACCATTTGATCCACGCTTAGGAAATGGATGATGCAATTTTATACCATGGAAGGTTCGATCATTGTATATCATATTGCTTGGGGGGGGGGGGGGGGGGTACGCCTTCCAAGATTCAATCTCATATGATGATGCTATGTTTGATAAATTGATGGAAATGGAAGGTCCACCTTTGTTGTATTAGAAACGGTCTAATAATTGATCTAGGCCATCCATCATTTGGGTGTCACCTCTGATTGGACAATCCGTACTATTATATACTAAAAAAGGCCTAACCATTGTACACCGTGTGGGACCAACCTTTCATCACTTGTCCCTCCCAAAAAATCACGATGATCTAATGATGGAAAATGAAGAATCCAAAATTTATTAAGTACATTAGAAAAGGTCTATTCAATTACTTAGATTCTAGACTGCCTATCATGTGGGTTCTACCTTAGAGGTGAAACTCGACAGGTTGGGTCAGGTTGAGGGTCAACCTAAAGCCTGACCGACCTCAAGAGGACCCAACCTGCAACCTGACCTAATCTGAATTCCAACACGAGATGCCCAACCCGCAACCTGCCCTAATCTGAATTCCAACACGAGGTGCCCAACCCGCAACCTGACCTAATCTGAATTCCAACCCGACCCAAATACATGTGATTTTTCCCAACCGACCTAACTTGACCCAAATTTGCTCAACTTGAACCCCAACCCGATTGCAAATCAGGTTGGTGTTTTTGAACCCGGACCTAACCTGAGGACCTTGACAACCCGACTGAACCCGAACCAAACTCTGGTTGGGTCAATCAGGTTTGGGTTGTTCCAAACCCAAGTTGCATCCCTAGTACACCTTTGAGCTTGGGGAAGAGAAGAGGATACAATTGTGCTAGAGTGGTGTGAGGGAGGCGTAGAGAGAAGGGGTGCAGATAGAAGGATGGGGTGCTATTGTTTTATAAAATTTCCCAGTTTTTCCTGGGAAAATTTCCCTAGCTTTTAGTCAGGGAAATAATTCCCAGGAAAAGCTGCAAAAATTGGGCCTTTGGGAAATTAAAAACCAAGAAAGGACGTTGCCAAACACATTTTCTTTGGAGGGAATTTTGTTTATGAAAAGACAAAAAGAGACCAAGCATGCCCTTAAGTATTGGTATCTTCTTGCGGATCAGTGTAGTTAAATGCACTAGGCATGTCCTAGGTGCAACTGCCCCTTGAATGCTTGAAACACTTGGGCATGCCTAAGCGTGTGCCTGGAGATTCTAGGCACATTAAATTTATTATTATTATTATTTATGTTACATACTGTTACATATTGATTTTATTTAATAGTTTTAGCTCTAAAACTAATTTTAGCACAATAAAATAAAACTATCTATAAAGTTATTATGTCTTATAAAGAGAAGATACTTAGTCACCACTTGCAAAAACTTACGTAGACTAAAAGATTCCAATGAATCCACAAAACCCTAGAATTTCAAATTTCCTCAATTTCCCATACCTAGAAAACCCTAGTTTCATAAAATCCTATATTCCTCTTAGCTCAAAATCACATATCCCCATTTTTTCTTAAATTCCCACAATTCTAAATCATAATGTTCTAGTTTTCCTAAATCCTAATCCTAAATTTCCTAATTTCCTCAACTCCCCGAAATTCCCGAATACAAAATCCTAGTTTTGCTGAAATCCCTAAAATTTTTAAATATTAAAATTCCAAAAAACATCTCCAAATCCTCTAATCTAAATCTTCCAATTCCCCCGAAGTCCTGAATTTATCTTCTATCGCTTATATGGCACAAATGGAAACTCCATGGGGTTTTAGAAGTCCAATATAGTGCTTAAAACACTAATAGGAGAAAGAAGTCAAGAAGATCCATGAGTTTATAAGAAATCTAAGAAATTTGGGGCACGATATTTTTTGTAAATCAAAGCTTTGATCTAAAAGAAATTGGAAAAAAGTGCTCAAAAGGGGGTTTATATGACGTCTTCCATCCTTACTTTTTATTTTTTCTTATTAAAATGCCCATTGAGAGGCGAGAATGAAATATAACCTGACTCTACAACTCAAGAAAGGAGGAGAGATTAGCAGCCTTTGCTGCATTTACATAAGATACCTAACCAAAACAAAACCCTTTTCTAATAATCTCTTTTACTGTAGAGCTTTCGTTCTGAAAGCAGCGTCCATTCCAATCCCCCTAAATAGATCAAAAAATTACCATAATAAGAAGTCTCCACATTGCTTTCCTAGATTTACCTACCCCACCCCCATGCCAAGCCCATAGGAGGCCCTCAACAGACTTCAACATCACCCAATTGGTATTGAAAAAGTCAAGTGTTCCCACATGTTGGAGCAAAAGGGAAATCTTTTGGTGCACGAACGCAAAGATGACTGATCACCCTTTCATTCCATCCTTAATGGGTTCCAACATTACCAAAAATACTATTTTTTGTGGTATCCGAAGGGTTATATCACAATATTATGTAGATGGCACCTGGGTGCACCTAGGTGTCAGGCACTAGGCGCATGCCTGTGGATAGTGCCTCACCTGGGGCCCATGTAGGTGTCCAAAACACGTAGGCATGCGTCTAAAATGCCTTTGACTACATTGTTGTGAATATGTGGGGCTGGGGTCTAATGCAGGAAGGGGTAACTTTGGGAGGGAATTTATGCTTTAATTATTAGAAATTGTTGACAATCTAGGGAAAAAGGATAACAAGCATCGTTATTTGATACTCTGGCAGAGCTTGATGGTTTGATACAAACGCACTCGTGAATTGTACATGTGGCATAAATTGCTCAAATGAAACCAGATTTGGAGACCAGCTGTAGATATGGCCCTAGCCAAAGTCCCTGTTCAGACTAGACTGTTTCACACATGTATGGCATTCTCAACTAGCTATGGTTGTGATTTAAGCATCTGGTGTTACAGTGTTGGGAATATGCGGGGCAGGGGTTTAATGTAGGAAGGGTAACTTTGGGGGGAATTTATGCTTTAATTATTAGAAATTGTTGAAAATATGGGAAAATATAACAATTGTAGGTATTTGATGTTCTGGCAGTGCTTGATGATTTAGTACGCATGCACTCATGAATTGTACACATGGCATAAATAGCTCAAACTAAACCAGATTTGTAGAATGTAGACCAGCTGTAGATATGGCCCCATACAAAGTCCTTGTTTGGACTAGACTGATTTGCACTAGTATGACATCCTCAACTAGCAATAGTTGTGATTTAGGCATCTATTGCACCAAATGGCATGTCTCATCCAATGATGGATGACTCACCAATGATTGAGGCTCATATGCCAAATCGACTTGTGATGCCTGTGTGAATCATGCGTGAGGTGCATGTTCTCTCGTCAGCCCACGAAAAATTGTTTTCCTATTCTTGTTGTAGATGCATCTGTTTCCCTACTACCAATGGGAAGATGAAGTTGATGGCTCCTATATGCCTGAGGAATGAACTTGTATGACCCTGCAGCACCAACTTATCAAGTCAAGAAAAACAATGGATGTTTCCTTGCATGCTGGACTATGCAGACCTCCTTGGGCAGCTACCCTCAGAATGCATAAAAGGAACCTTCCATTACCCAAAGAAAGAATATTGTTTTTTGTTGTACTCAAACACTTGAAAAATGGGCCTTCCCGTGAACTTCCCTGCTTCATCCTTAGTTGCACAATCCTTCTATCTGGATTGTGCTTTGGATTCACTATCCTGCTCCCTTTTCCTACCCATTTATTTATACTTGAAAACATTTTGAAAGAGGCACTTCCCTGCTCTTGCATGGTTGCACCCCAATCTACTGTCGCTTCGCATAATGTTCGAGTAACTATAGTCCTTATCCATGGCCATCATGCCTTGTAGGTTGCTGGTGAATGGATTTTCACCTCCATAACCATGGTTAGAATGATTGATTGGGTACAGTTCAGGCTGTGTGCCCAGATGCCATGAAACCGATATTATATTAAAACTTCATCATGGTGTCACTATACCACCTATTGTAATCACACTCCCCCTTTTCCCATGCAGACCAAAAGTGGGGTTCATAACCCATCAAACTAATTAGCGGAGCCCTGCATCTGTGCAACTAAATAATCCCTACAGTTGGACTAAATGGTCCATACTGTTGTTGGTTTCCACAGTAAGTAGTTTTGTTAGCTTAGTAGCAAATTTCAGTTCAAATTGGAATAATTGGGATTGGCGTTTAGTTTGTTTCTTAAATTTTGTTTTGTTTTGTTTTTTTTAAAGATCATTTTCTCATTTTCTACATTAATGACCCGAACCTTCCACCTTGCATAGCCACCCACCACTTGGTAACCGTCACCTCTCAATTCCTTGCTCTCTTAAGTCTCTACAGTTACCCGCCTCTCTCTATCTTCATCACCCTTAACTGCTCACACATGTGCGTGCACACAGACGCACATATAAATACGGAGAATAGAAGTCAGAGAAACAACTCTCTCTCTCTCTCTCTCTCTCTCTCTAAGATGGACATATAGTCAGAAAATCAAAATTGAAATTTGTTGATGCTTGAGATCGCCAATCTCTCTCTCTGTGTTTTGGAAATAGTGACTGTTATAGGTACATGTTATTTGTTACAAGAATTGTTAGGTGAGATTATTTGAAGTTACGACTGTTACTTCTTAATTCTTATAGATAATGTTACTTGTTATTTCTCCACTCTATAACCTGTTATGATGTTTGTTTGAACCAGTATGGTTATCAAACAATTCATCTGGTGGGGTATGCATATGCCACAGCTAGAACATATTTGAGAATGTATTGGTGGCACTTAATTTCTAGTCCAGGAGTATTTGTGGCAGATGTTCACATTCTATTGGCAAAAGTCAATTTTCTGGTGGTTAGAACACATGATTGATGTGATTTTAATCTGCTTAGGAGATGGTCAGTTCCTATTGATGCTCACAAGCCATTGTTGTTCCTGCCTGTGATAGATTGTCCAGTGGGGCATGCAGCGTGGTTTTAAATATCGTCTGGTATGACTTGGTATCAATTGAATCATGTCGGTTTTGGTCCAACATGAAATATGTTATGATACCAATATGGGGCGAGTCAACCCCCCGGCGAGACGCATTATGAAACCGCTACACAAATCCATAGCCTGTAGTGATCATACATCGCTCCATAGGGTGGTCCACCCATTAGGTAGCCAAGACATGCATGTTTAGTGTATAGTTGTTTAGCCATTTTTCTCTATCCATATTTCTCTCCCATCTTTTTCCTTCTCTAAGGCATCGGCTGGGACCCCACTTGTTCTAAGTACTTGTAGTTAAACGGTTGTGTTATTAATTCTGTAGCTAGAGCTGTTCATGAGCCGAACTGAGTCGAGCGTGTCCTGGCTTGGCCAACAAGCTACCCCAGCTCGAACTCAACTCGGCTCAGCTCGGCTCGGTCAACAGCTCGGCTCGGCTTGGCTCAGTCAGCAGCTCAGGCCAGCTCGAGATGAGCTTGAGCTCGATCTTTCGAGCCGAGTTCGAGTTCGAGCCTACAAGCTGAGTTCGAGTTTAGGTTTTAGGGTTTTTAATATAATATAATATATAAATATTTACAAAATATTTATATTAAGTGAACTTGATTAGAGTTGAATCGATTCGAACCGAGTCAAGTTCTGAGCTGAATCGAGTCGAGCTTGGACTCGGCTCCAAATTTTTTCGAGCTAAAAAAAATTAGCTCGACTCGGCTTGAACTCAGTTTTGAGCCGAGTCGAGTTGAGCGAGTTAATCGAGCTAACTCGGTTTGTGTACAGCTCTATCTGTAGCTAATCCCGTTGATGGTAGAGGTGAAATTTCAGCTTCTAGATCTTGGTTAAGAGACGGACACTAGGTGAGTGAATGGGATTAAGCCCTGGGTGACATATGTGCTACAATGGCTGGGACAAAGGGTAGCATGGTTACTAGGACTTTAGTCTCCTTCTTGGACAGGACCCCAAGAACATGTATCTTTACCAATTAACTAATTTCTAGACACTGAGCTTGGAATCCAAATCACAATTACATTGGAATCAAGGTGATTTTGAATCCTCATTTGTGTTTGGTTGAAATGTACTGGAATGTAAATATTATGTTTGGGAGCTTATATTTGGAGGGCATTGGAATTCTTCGGTATATTCACAGGACTTAGATTAGATTGACTAAATTAGCTTTCATATCCCAAATTAGAATGATTGTAATGTATATCCCAAATTAGAATGACTAAATTAGCTTTCATATCCCAAAATAGAATCTAAATATTATGTATATGTGATATTTGATAGAATGATTGTAATAAGTCCATTAAAATATATGCTTTGGCCAGAAAAGAGGAAATTTTGAGCCTTGGGTGGGCCACAAATGCAAGGATCACAAACAAGCGACTCATTGATGTTTTTAACCGTCCATTTAGATGTCCAACGTTTGGATGTTTTAGATCATTCTATTGATGTGATTTTAGCATTGCAACTGATAATTTGATTGTTTTGGGGTATCATCAGCGTGCCATGTGTTCAATGGATTAGTAGCCTAGAGACGCCTTTGTTATGTGTGCAACTCTCCTGCTCTTAAAAAGAAGACAAAAAAGGCACTTCCTTTGGATTACACTAGAATCTCAACATTTTGCTAAGATTTCAAAACACACCAAAAAGGTAGATTTGAAATACCTCCGATTCCATTTACCTCCAAATCTAAGGCTGCCAAACGCAAAGTGCAGCTATTTGGATTTGAAGTACACTCATTTGCCACCAAATCCAAGGTGCCAAACAGGGTGTAAAGAAATACAAACTTCCCTAGAGACTCCGGTAGCACAACTGACATGGCTATGGGTTCTCTGCCCCTGTGGGATGGAGCGACATAAGTCTTGAGAATCCTATATAAGGTCACAATGAGATTGCGTTTAACTTTCCTTTTCTTTTTTTTTTTCCTTTTCTTTTTTTGGCGGCTCTTTCCAAAAGGCGTGAATGCAAATAAAAAACATCTCCTGGATAAGCTTCACGACCGGGTGGTCTTCTTAATAGAAGAGACATTTGGCGATAAGCTTGTGCTTGATATGGATCAATCTATACTTTGTATCTACATATATGTACATGCAAATAGCATTCTTTGAATAACATCTAGTAATATCACTCAAAAGTGTTGTTAAAATACTTCTATGAGTGCTTGCTTTTGACAACAAATACGACTGTGTTTTGCCCTTTTTGATTGAGAATAGTATCTGTGAGGATCCGACCAGTGCGCCTTATACTTCTAACTGGCCATGAGCTAGATTAGAATCATTCTCAACGAATCCATAAGAAGTGATCCAACTTTTTTCATTGGGTACAAATTTCTACCCTTGCCGCTTTTGGGTACATGAATCCTTTTGTTGAAGTTCATTTGAGCTTTTCTTGGGAGCTTGCTTTAACCGTTAAGAAGGTGGTTCAAATAAGAATACTCTTTTTTAGTTACCTCTCATTTTGTTCTAGGATTCTTTCTATTCGTGGGTCCTCTGTGGCATGCGAGAAGGACCTTGTGTGGCTGCAACAGGATTTGAAAAAGGAACCACCTATTGTCACTAAGAAACTGAAAGAAAACTTAGAAATGGAAGAAAGGGGGCAGAGTGCGGAAGGGCCTGTAAAGTTCACTAGGATAAGTGGTATTATCGAACTAGGCAAAACAAACATTTGATGAAAACCAAAGACAAAAATGTGAATCCATTGGAAAAAACGTAGACGTGTCTGATGAAATGGTTGTTGCCATCTGCTATGCTTTACGTGATTTCCCCCTTATTGACGTGACGATTCTGACTGACTTCACCGAAGCATTCATTCCTCTCATATCATAAGCACTCTGTGTTTGGATTTTGCATTCCTCTCATGACGGGGTTAGTATAGTTCCTTTTTAGAAAAAAATAAATAAATTACAACCTTCACTGAAGCCTGTCTTGAACAGGTTTCGAAATGTTTGGGGGTAGCTGATGCTACTGAGGATGCGATGGCGCGTTGAGAGATGACACTGACTTCGTGGCTTCCCTGTTTCCACGATTTCTATTTTGTTTATTGGGATTAGATGTTGTTCCATCCCTCATCCGAGTGAGTGGAAGCCAAGCCTCCCAACCCTCCAACAAAACAAACAAACAAACAAACATGAGAAAAAAGGAAGAAAAGTTTTAGTTACTAGTAACTTCCAGTTGTTAAGAAAGTCTCAGTAGCAGTTAATTGTTTTGTTCACATATGGTTAATTGGAAGTTAGGTGATTCTAAAAGCAAAGGTTTAAGATTTTCCAGTCCTATTTATGTATTTGGCTAAATGTGGATTCTATGGTAAAAATAAAAAATAAAAATGAAAAAAAATGAAAGTATTATTTTTTAGATAATTGAAACTGTTTTTCTTCTACACCTATCTCCTGCGGTTGGACTTGGAGAGTGTCTCAATTGGTGGGGAGATTCCTCGATGAACTGTTGGGGAGATCCTTGGAGTTCTTCTGACTGAATTATCTCACTATTTATAAATCGATGTGTAATTTCAGTTTCAGATTTTCTACATCGATATGTTCTGATAGGATGCTGAATACTGTTCCACACACATTCAATATCAGATTGCTGAATTTAAAGATTCAATACTAGTTCTGCGTTAGTTAGTGAGTTACTATTCGATATGAACTTCATCAGTTTCTGGAAACTCTGCTTCTAATTCTCTTGGTAATACGTAATCCTCGCGTTGTATCAGTTTACTTGGTGTTTTAGTTTTATAGTTGTGTGGTACCATTCTCCACATTTCGAAGACACATCTGTGGCAATTTTTGTTGCTTAGTTCAACATGCATTCTCCTGCATCATTTTCTTTATTACATGGGTGGTTGATTCTTGCTTTTCCATCCATTGAATGATGCAAGTGGCTTTTCCCCCCTTGAAAAACCTTTTCTTTCCTAGCAATGTGTAGTTGATTAATCTGTGTAAGTTGGACATTGACGCGTGTCCATGTTGGACATGGTAGGTTTTAGAAGTCAGGTTTCCAATGGGCCGATCTGTTAAAGCTAAATAAAATATTACATTTAACAGGAGTCATTCTCATCATAGCCTGGCAAAAGTTTGTGATGAGATCAAAGCTGCAGTGGACTCATTAGGTAGGGATAAGGCCCTAGGTCCAGATGGATTTCCAGTGGCTTCTAGGTTTTTTGGGACGTTGTGAAAGGTGATGTGCTTAAATTGTTATTTGATTTCAAGGAGAGGGACAGGATTTTGCTGGATATGGAAGCATCGTTCATAGCTATCATTCTAAAAGTTGAAGGAGCTGAGAGCCTATGAGGTTTTTGGCCAATCAGTCTCATTGGGAGGCCTTATAAAATCCTTCCGAAGATTCTTGCCTCTAGATTTCAGATGGTGCTTAGCAAATATTATCTTTGAAGCTCAAGGTGCATTCATGGTGGTGAGACAAATATTGGATACTGGATACTGCTTATTGCACACAAATGTGTGTTTGATTGGTGGTACAAGGGAAAGGAAAAATGCATCGTTTGTAAATTTCGCATCAAAAAAGTGTGTGGCCATGTGAACTGGGACTTCTTGGACTACACATTGGGGAGGTCAGGGTGCAGGCTGAAATGGAGAGAATGGATTTAAGTGTGCATCCATTCAGTACGGTTTTCTATTCTTGTCAATGGATCTCACAAAGGCTTCTTCCAATCGTCAAGGGGCTTGAGGCAAGGTGATCCATTATCCCCTTTCCTATTCATGGTAGGTGGGAGGGAGGCTAACCTTAACCAAGGTGGCAATGTTGAATCTCTCAATTTATTTCATGCCCTTCTTTAAATGCCCAAAGTCGATCATGATTAAATTGGAAAAAAAATTAGGAGGGACTTCCTATGGAGGGGAGCAGAAGAGAAATACTGAGTTCATCTTTTGAAGTTGGTGGATGTGTGTAAGCTGTGGGATCAAGAGGGTGCAGGTTTGAGAAGCTTAGAGGTAGTGAATATGGTGTTGCTAGGAAAATGGGTTGGAGGTTCAAGGTGGAAGAGGGTAACCTATGGAGAGAGATGGAGGGTACGAAATATGCAGGAGGATGGTAGGTTCGGTCATCTTCTTTATGTAGATCTTCCTATCTTTATCAATCAATGGCATTAATAAAAGGCAAGGTGTGGGAAGATTAGATTTTGGGAGGACATTTGGGTGGGGTAGAAGAAATTGTGAGGTTTTTCCTAGCATAGCTAATCTTTCGACAAAGGCAAGGTTTGGGAAGGGATAGGTTTGTCCTTGAAATGGTTTGAAGATTAGGTTTTGGGAGGACATCTGGGTGGGGGAGAAGAAATTCTGAGGTTTTTCCTAGGCTAGTGAGGCTTTCGACAAAGGCGAATATTTCGGCTGCTAGTTGTTTCAATGTGCAAGGTGGGGAAATTTTGTGGGCGCTACCGTGTAGAAGATATTTAGATGATGCTGAGACCGAGGAGTTGGTTAACTTGCTAAAGTTGCTCTTCGAGGTGTATCCTGTGCTATCAGAGTCTGATTCATTATTGTGGATCCCTGAAAAGTGTAGCATATTTTTCATTAAAATCTTTCTTCAAAATGCTCAGCGGTGGAGGTTCTAGCAAGGGGGCATGTTAGACAACTTATGTTTGGAGGTATGGGGCTCCTCCTACAGTTGCGGCACTAGCTTGGTTTGTGGGGTGTAACAAGGTGTTAATGGTTGGCAATCTTTGCAAGAGGAAGAATCTTCCGCCTGTTTGTTTAATATGCCATCGGGATGATGAATCGGTGGATCATCTATTTCTCCTTGTTCGTTCGCAAGAAGAACGTGGGAATTTTTTTTTTCTCAATTTGTTCGGAATGGTATGGGTGTGGTCAGGATCCATTGGTCAATTCTTTCTGATGTGGCATGGAGTAGGCTTAGGGAAGAGCAGGAAAAAAAGTATGGTGATAATGCTTAGTAGTGGGGATATGGTTCCTATGGCTAGAGAGGAATAATCGAGTTTCAGGAATTGGGCGGGGCATATATCAGAGGTTTTTAATAGGGCCCAAATGCATGTAATGGAGTGGGCGATTATGTCAAAGGCAATCGCTCATTTCCTTGATAGTCGGCTAGAGTCCCCCACTCCTCGTTTGGCTTTTTTCTGGCTTCTTTGTAATTCTTTGGTTGCAAACCTTCTGAATAAAATTATATAATGTTCAAAAAATAAAATAAAAATGGTAGTGTTGAGTAAGATGTTGGAAAAAGGCCAATTGATTGGGTTGATTAGTGGATTTGGGGTGATTTTGTGTCAATATGACACTCAGGAAAGAGGATGGTGTTGAAGGATTCAGCGGCCTACAGGGCTTCTAAGATGTGGGAAGCGATATGCAAAGTGAAGAACAACTTCAAGAAAGTGATTTGACTTACTTGTTGCGATGAGTAGATGATCTGTTTTTGGGGTTGATCTCTGGATTAGGGAGTGGCCTCTCGAGGATGAGTTCTTGAGGCTTGCAAGGTTTGCCTCGGACCGAAACATTAATGTTCACCATTGTTTTACTGATGGGCCTTTCGATATCTAGTCCAACCCTGGCCCGATTTAGAAACAGCCTTGAATTGTAAGCCTCAGCCTGGCCCTCGGGCCTGAAATTCCAGTCCTAGTCTGGCCCAAGGTGGGCCAAGCCTGGAAGCCCGACAGCCAACCTGACCCATTGACATGTATAGGGTCTAGATTGTCATGACTGACCATTTGGACAGGATTCTTAGGTCCTGATTGGGCCAATTCAACAGTCTGATTGGACTGAAACCCACAAATCCAATCAGATGGCCTTGATTGATGAGATGTTGGACTGTGGGGCCCATTAGTTTAACTATACAGAATTAGCATTTGTGTATGTGTTGACTGTGCCTCATCTTTGGACCGGTACTATCGAGATACAAGGAGTTCTAGGTGATTTGAACTCTTTAAGTTTCCTTATTTGATTTTATTTCCTTTTCCTTTCTTTGCCATGTAACGATGTGATTTGATTATTTTAAGAAACCTTAATCGTACTATCGAGATACAAGGAGTTCAAGGTGATTTGAACTCTTTGAGTTTCCTTATTTGATTTTATTTCCTTTTCCTTTCTTTGCCATGTAACGATGTGGTTTGATTATTTTAAGAAACCTTAATCGTTGAATATGAAATTAGTAAAGGGATCTTTTAGAGGCTTCTTTCTGGAGAAGTTTCTTGGGAGGGGATGGAAGCCTATAGGTAAGCATATAGGATCATGCTCATGAATAATGCTTTTTAATACTTTGGATCTTGATTGAATGGAAGTTGTTTTAGTTTCCTTGGAATTCTAGCCTAGGAGAGTAAATTGGTTGCTTGCAAGAATCCTAGTCTTTAGGTGGTCGAGTCATGCTCATAAAACCTACCCTTATGAATCTCCTAACCTATTCTATCTTCCTATTCAATATCCCATCTCAGTAGTGAAAATGCTTGAAAAGATCCAAAGGAGTTTGATTTTAGAAAGTAGGGAGGGGGTGAATTTCATTTAGAGCCTATTTGGTTTTCCAATTTCCGTTTAAATTCAAAGTAAATAAGCTATCATTATCATTTTAGGGTGTTTATTTGAGAGAGAATTACGACACAAAACACAAGTCAAATACACCTGTAAAGTAAACAGGTAAAGGAAAATTGTAATCATTACATTTTTACAATATAAAATTACCATTTTTATAGGAATTTCCTCCATAAAACAAACAATGGTAGAATGTGCGTGATGCCGTTGCCATTGCTGAGCGCCATGCTTGGACACTTGAACGCTCGCACGGACGAACACGAGTCTCCGGGGAATGCTGGTGACAACTCCGTCCCCATCGACGCTGAGAGTTCGGCACTTCACGACACTTATGTCTCTTCCGAACCATGGCATCATGTCGTGGGTAGGAAAGGTAAAGGGAAGGAATCGTTTCGTAAACCCAGGTCAAACGCGAGTTATCCAACCCTGTTTGTTAGGGGATTCCTGGCTGGGTGGTACCCCATTAATCTTTCGGGGGTATTTGGTCGAGCAAGTGTGGTTATGGACGTTGTCATGCCCAGGGACATGAAAAATGGCCAGTTTAGAGGTTTCGTGCTGATTAGAATGGGCTCCGAGGAGGAGCTGGCTCGGGCGGTCCGGATGCTTCACAGAGAAAGCTTTGGGGGACTTCCATTGTTGGTTCAAAGGTTCAGATTTGGCCCATAACGAAATCCCAAGAACATCGATCATGGCAAGCCTTCGGCCCTTGAGACTACGAGAAGACCAATCTATCAACCCAGCACTAAACAAACTAATGAAGACGTATCGTTCAAAGATATGTTGCTCGGTTCGTCTTCCCAGAACACTCAACAGTCAAGAGAACTACATACTGGAGACAAGGAAGGGTATAAGAAATCTTCGGTGTCAGACTCTCTTAATACGGGCTCGGAGTAGATATTGCGAATTAACCATGAATCCTTCGCTTGTGCCAGAAAGGATCTGGAAGATGCAGTCGTTATCATAACTAGAGAGGGTGCCTCCATCTCTCAAGTGCGAAGATGGATTGACGAGTGTTGCGGTATCCAGGCGTTTGCTTATATCATGAAACCCATCGGTTACAACGAGTTATGGATCAAACTCGGTCCGGGAGTCAGCTCAGACCTCTTGGTTATGGCAGGGGCTTTGCACACAGACGACCCTGTGTTGAAAGTTTAGAGGTTGGATGAGTTCTCTTATTTCGGCATGGAGGAGGTTTTGATCCTTATCTGGTCGATACCTCTAGAACTATGTTACGATGAGTATTTTTTTTTTTTTTCTTAGCAGCATCCATGGTGGGTTCCTTTATTGAACTGGATGCTAAAACAAAAATAAGAGAAGAAATGGCCGTTATCAGAGCTCGCGTAAGAAGAAACAGAGGGGACCAAATGCCATCTCACATTGAAGTTGTTGCGGACAACAGAAAACTATTCTTGCCGGTCCAAAGGGAGATGACGAATGAGCTGACTCCTAGGTGGGGCGATCTGTGGAGATCGAGGGAACCGGGCCCCTTTCCCTCTGTCTCCGACACCATTGAAGAAGAGCGCGTGACACCTAGACTTGGGTGCTCCCGGGGAGCACAGAACCACGAGATGTTGACTGCAGCGCCTCATGATGGTACTGTCAGTCTGACGTCAGTTCGTGCGGCACGCAGAACGCTTCACCCAGAGACACGTGTCTCCTATCCCGTCGATAGCCCCATCCTCATGTCTCCAGCCTCCTTCGTCAGACCCCACTCAGGTCATGAGACATGTGGCGAGCGCTCCAACTATGCTTCCTCCAGGTGTGTGGCCCACTTGCCATCTAAACCGCTATCGTAGCACACTCAGACCTTGCCACGTAGCCCACTTTCTACTCCCATTTTTCACGATGGATGACAGCAATGCATCCACCTGTCTGATGCAACCACGTGTAGGGAAGGAAAACCATCTTGCGACAGATGGCGATGTCGATGGTTACCAGTCGGGTCTAACTCCGCATCGGTCCCTAAAGCTTCATTCGGGTCGGGTCCGCAAATCATGCCAAATCGGATATTCAGCCTCAATGTTTCCCTAAGCCCTGACCCTAATCTGGACCGTAGATTAATCTCCTTGCTTCCTTCTTCGCCAAGTGTCAAGTCTTTTGATCTCCCTGATAATATCCCAAAGGTTCGGCCCCATGCTTCGACATTGCAGTTTTCTGTATTGGAAAATCCAAGCGTCTCGAGGCCTATCACTACAAGATATCGGACCCGCTCATTTGACGTTAATCTTCACTTCCTCGAATGCGCTGAAATGGGGGAGTTTGAACATTAGTCCTGTAACTCGGAGAATTCGGCTTCCCTCGACTCTCCTCCTCTCTCCCCTGCAGCTTCCTATGGGTCGATATCTGATCAGGCTCTTATAACCCTTTTTCAGGATAGATAGCTGATTGGATTATTGAGGCAGAACCACTCCAGATTCGTATTGGTGCATCTATAGAGCAAGGGATTCTTTTGGAAAAGAAGACGATACAAAACGAAAACTGGGCGACTCTCATCAACACCATCCAGAAGAAGAAATGGATCAGAGATGCGATTGGTCACGTTGGTAGGGCCGTTGGGTTATCTTTCGGGGATTGCCCTGAAGATTATATCGCTTTATTCCAATGTGTGGAAGCTCGTGGAAGACCCTTGCCTGTTACAAGATCGCCCAAAAACCATCTGTCCAAATCATGTAGTAACAGAGAATTGCAGCGTCTGGCTTCTTCTGTGGGATCAACCTTGGATCCTTTCCACGTTGCATAGTGACAGGGTACTCGGGGCAGTATGGTTCCTCTATGAAGATCATTTCTTGGAATGTAAGAGGGGTGGGGTCTAAGCAGAAGAGGCGACTGATTAAAGACTCCTGTGGTTCTCGATACCCCGATATAATTTGTTTCCAGGAAACAAAAATCCAAAATTTTAACGTTAGGATAATGGGCTCTCTGTGGCAGGATGCATATGTCAAATGGGTTGTGTTGGACGCTATCGGAAGTGCAGGTGGCATTTTGATTGCTTGGAAGTCCTCTCAATGGAGGTTGGTAAACTCTTGGTCAGGGGTTTTTTCGGTCTCGGTCGTTCTAATAGATATCTCTTCTAATCAAGAATTTCTGATTTCTTCTGTTTATGGCCCTATCCTCGATGCCAAAAGGGCTGAATTCTGGGATGAACTAAGTGATTCCAGGCTGAAATTCTCAGGTCCATGCTGCTTTGTTGGAGATTTTAACATCACCTGATATGCTGAAGAAAAATCTCATGGCAGAAATGTGTCTCCAGCGATGCGCCATTTCTCTAGCTGGATCGATGACCAAGAACTTGTCGATCTTGGACTAACGGTAGAATGAACCCATCCCACTCTAGATTGGACAGATTCCTTGTCTCTTCGGACTGGTTGGAAGGGTTTCCTTTCCTCTCTCATACCATTCTTCCGAGAACAACTTCAGATCACAGCCCAATTATGTTATCGTCCGACGATTATAATTGGGGTCCAAAAGCTTTTAGATTTGAATCCTCCTGGTTAAATATTAATGGCTTTTTTCAGTTAGTTTTGGATTGGTGGGTTGGTTTTCATGTTGCAGGATTCACAGGTTACAAGCTTTGTAGCAGACTCAGAATGCTTAAGGACAAGTTAAGACAGTGGAAGCAGGAAGTTTTATCCAAAAGGGACTCAGATGTGGAATTGATAAAGGTAGATTTACAGGCGATCGATGTCGGAGCTGAGATTTTATCCAAGAGAATTCAGCTCATTTAGTCTCTGTCTGCCAAGGTGCTTGATAATGAAATCGCTTGGAAGCAAAGATCTCGTGCCAAGTGGCTTAAGGAGGGGGATAAAAGCACTAAATATTTTCATAGTATAGCCAGCATGCATGCCGGGAAAAACAAAATCAACAACATTATTATCAACGACCATCGAAATGAAGATAGATGAAATCGCTGAGGAAGCGATAACGCACTTCAGTTCCTTGGCTTAGCGAAGAGGGTTAGACCGCAACTGGATCACCTTCGGATGGACTGCCTTCTTACTGAGGATGCTGATGCATTAGAAGCCCCCTTTTCTGTAGAAGAAGTGAAGCTTGCCGTGGATTCATTAGGAAGTGATAAGGCTCCAGGCCCTGACGGTTATCCTATCTGCTTCTATAACTTCTTCTGGGAGGTGATCAAAGACGATGTTATGCTTTTCCTCAGCGAATTTCATGATAGGGGAAGATTATCCAAAGGTTTGGGGTCCTTCATCACGTTACTCCCTAAAGTCTCGGGTGCCAGCTCTTCTAAAGACTTCAGGCCTATATGTCTGGTAGGGGGCCCTTATAAAATTTTGGTGAAAGTTATGGCCTGCTGCTTGAAGAAGGTCATAAGGAAGATTATATCTGGTCACCAGAGTGCGTTTATTTCTGGGAGACAAATCATCGACTGCGCTCTTATTGCTAATGAATGTTTGGATTCCTGTCATAAAGATGGTTCGAAGGCTATCTTCTGTAAATTGGACATTTAAAAGGCCTATGACCACGTGGACTGAAAATTTCTCTAATACATGATGAGGCGTATGGGCTTTGGTGAGAAATGGCGTGGATGGATTGGGGAGTGCTTAAGGTTGGCCCACTTCTCTATCATCCTCAATGGGACCCTGAAAGGCTTTTTCAGGAGCTCCAGAGGTATCCATCAGGCTCTCCCCCTTCTTATTTCTCATAGTGGGAGAAGCTCTCTCCAGAATGATTCAGTCAAGTCAAGAGGCGGGCATCCTTTGCGACATTAGAATGAGAGGTACGTCCTCTCCTATCTGTCATATCCAGTTTGCAGACGATACTCTGGATTTTAGCGAAGCTGACCCTATCAAGGTTGGCAATTTCCGCACCACGATCCGTTATTTCGTAGCACCGTCGGGCCTAAGGATCAATTTGGCTAAGTCTAAGATGTTTGGGGTTAATTTGAAGGATGAGGAGGTTAGAGCGTTTGTTGATTCTTTTGGGTGTTCTTCGACTCCGCTTCTGGCCTCCTTTGTTGGCCTTCCATTATGTCTAGGCTCGCCCCCCAAATCTCTTTGGGACAAGGTCATTAACAGATTTGAAAGCTACCTGGCTAGATGGAAATGCAGATATCTCTCTTTGGGAGGCTGCCTCACTCTTATTAAGGAAGTCCTCTCAAACCTGCCATTATACTTCATGTCCCTTTTTAGATGCCTAGCTTCAATTCTGGCCATGCTTGAAAGATTAAGACGCGATTTACTTTGGCACAACAAGGAAGAAAAAAAGAAATTTCATCCTGTCCAATGGCATCAAGTTTGCAAGCACTTTAACGAAGGCAGAGCAGGGATAAAAGATCTCAAAAGGATGAATAGGGCCCTCCTAGGGAAATGGATTTGGAGACTTAGGACCGAAGACGACAGTCTTTGGAACAAGATTATCAAAGGAAAATACGCAAGTCTATCAGTGGATGGTGGACCAAGGACTCTTCTCGCTATAGGGCCTCATCCCTTTGGAAAGGGATTCTATCTTTGTAAAAGGACGTGCTCAAAGGTATCGGCTTCATCCTGGGCAATGGTGTCAATATTCGGTTTTGGGAAGATATTTGGGTAGGTGATACGTCTTTGAAAGATGACTTCTTAAACATGTTCAGTCTCGCCTCCAACCCCGCCATCCACGTTGCTAATTGTTTCTCAATCTCGACCAACAAAACGGAATGGTCTGTGGCTTGTAGGAGAAACCTTCAGGATTGAGAGGTCGAAGAATATGTGAGCCTTCTTGAGTGCATTTACAGGGGTGTTCCAGACATCCATAGCCCAGACAAGATATTCTGGAAGGCGGATAAATCCGGTATTTTCTCAGTTAAATCGCTCTGCTCTTTGCTGGTTCGAGAGTCGGTCTTTGATGACGACCGTCCTCCCTTCCAATTTTGGAAATACTCGGTCCCCCCAAACGTGCAGCCTTTGCTTGGTTGGTGGGGAACAAAAAGATCCTCACGGTGGATAATATGAGAAAAAGGGGAATGCCCATCGTCAACATTTGTCTTGGCTGCATGAAAGAATGAAGAATCTATTGATCACCTGCTGCTTTTTTGTCCATTCATCTCTCGAATTTGGACAGAATTCCTCATCTGCTTCAACATTAAGTGGTGTTTTCCTAGTTCGTTGTCCTCTCTCCTTAAGGGCCTGTTTGTTTCTTCAAAGCAAACGTAAATACCGTGAAATGGGTAATTATTATGGTTTCACAGCGTTTGAAAATTCATAGGAATTTATGCATTTCAAACCGGTTCAATTGAGATAATTTTAATTTTTGAACCACATAGTAATGTATATGATATATCCGCTCTGTCCATCTATTTTATTGCAATATTTTGAAGCATGAGACAAAAAATGAAGCAGATACAACACTTCAGTGGCCCACACCAAAAGAAACAGTGGCCCCACAAAGTTTTTAATGGTAAGTATTCGATTCCCTTTTTCTTATGGTGTGGTCCACTTGAGTTTTGGATATACCTCATTTTTTTGCTCATACTATAAATTCAAATGGCATAATGGATGAACGGTGTGGATAAGAGAAATGCATCACAGTGGGACCCATATATATTTTGTAATGTTTTAGGTTTCCGTGTCAAAAAAGTAAGTAGTCAAATCACGTATGTTGTAAATACATGGGGAAATAATTATTACTCTTTTACCTGGTATTTACCAGTGCATTGGAAAATCAAACAGGCCCTAAAGTTTGGCATGGGGTCAGTTTGGGCAAACAGAAGACGCAGCTATGGAAAATGGCAATTATCGCGATTTGGTGGTCGGTTTGGGAAGAAAGAAACGATAGATGTTTCAGGGATACTTCTAGCTCGGAAGCGGTTATTGCCAGTAAAGCTAAGCGTCTAATGATTGAATGGGCAGTTCACGTTGTGGATCTTAAGGATTGTGATTTTGTTTTTCTTGGAGTTTAGTTGTGATTGCTTCCTCGGCGATCTCTCCTCTCTGCTGTTTTGTTTCCCTCTTTTCCTCTCTTTTATATATAAAGTGACTTTTCAAAATTAAAATAAAAATGGTAGAATGTATTGATTGCAGTCAAATTTAAGTGATATAACTAGACAATTACAGGGGTAAGTAATCATTACCCATATACAGGATCATGCACATGAATGATGCTTTTTAATACTTTAAATCTTCATTGAATGGAAGTTATTTTAGCTTCCTTGTAATTCTAGCCTAGGAGAGCAAATTGGTCGCTTGCAAGAGTCCTAGTCTTTAGGTGGTTGAGTCATGCTCATAAAACCTACCCTCAGGAATCTCCCAACCTGTTTTATCTTCCTATTCAATATTCCCATCTCATAAAACCTACCCACATGAATCTCCCAACCCATTCTATCTTCCTATTCAATATTCTCATCTCAACAGTGAAAATGCTTTGAAAGATCCAAAGGGACTTTATTTGAGAAAGAAGGCAGGGGATGAATTTCATTTAGTGCCTATTTGGTTTTCCAATTTCTGATGTAATTCAAAGTAAATGAGCCATCATTATCATTTCAGGGTGTTTGTTTAAGAGAGAATTACGACACAAAATACGATAGTCAAATACACTTGTAAAGTAGACATGTAAAGGAAATTGTAATCATTACATTTTTCAATATAAAATTACGATTTTTATAGGAATTTCCTTTGTAAAACAAACAATGATAGAATGTATTCGTTGTAGTCAAATTTAAGTGATATCACTAGACAATTACGGAGGTAAGTAATCATTACCCATTTACAGCCAGTTACCGTTATAATTGGAACACCAACACCCCCTTAATGTAATGAGACAAGGTGCAAAGATCAAAAGCTGAAGGGGGAATCACTATCAGTATTGGAATAATTAGAGAAAAGAACCGGGCTCTTCTTGCCAAGTACCATTGGCGTTTTGCATTTGAGCAAGGGGCGTTATGGAGAAAAGTTATCATAGCTAATTCAGTGCAAGGAAGGGATGGAATCTGGGTATTGTCATCGGAGGAAGAGGTTCGTGTATTTGGAGGGCATTTCTAGATTTGGTGATGCCTCCATAGGTGGCAGTAAGGTTCTCCAAGATGGGAATTCGGTTTTTCATGGGAAATGAGTTGGATTTTGGGAGGACAGTTGGGTTGTGGATGCCTCGCTTGTGCAAAGATTTCCTGCGTTATACTCGCCTCTAAATTCATGAAGGCTAAGGAGTGCTATGAAGTATGGGGTGACAAGGTTGTCTGGAACTTGAGGTTCACATGGAGTTTGAGGGAACACGAGGTTCAGATGATTGAATAAATTCTTGAAGCTCTTGATTGCGTGTTTCTATCTCTGAATGAGCCTTAACAGATGTATATGGGACCCCTCATCATATGTTCTTTAGGGTGTTGTGCCCAAAGGTTCTGCTTATGTTGGGACGTTCCTAGGCGTGGGAATCCCTTGCTTCGGCTCTGAGTAGAATAATTCTGCTGCATGGCCTTGGGAAACAAAATTCTACTCCAGATAGTTTTAAGAAGAGATAATTGGCCACCTTTTCCTCCTATTTAAGATGGTCCGATACATTTGATAAACTTTCTTCAATCTCTTTGGAATATATCTTGGATGATGCCAAAGCATGTGGAGGATCTCTTCATCGCATGATGTGTGGAAAAATCTTACAGTGCTCTCCCGGTGCTATCTTATTCTTATGGGCCATATGGAATGAAAGAAACAAAAGAACTTTAGATGGCAAGTCATTCCCTCCAAATAAGCTATTGAGAAAATCAAAATCTCTTATATCGAGTGGGCTGGAAAGTAAAAGAATTTAATGGAGTGCCCATGATGGATATGATAAAAAGTTGGAACCATGGTCAGGGATTATCACAGGTGGGTTAAGCTTGCTTTCTTTGGTATGATCTGTGTTGGGTAACTCAAATGAAGTGGAGTTAGCTAGTTAGGAGCAATAAAGACTGGTCTGAAGCTTATCAAGGATCATTGTCGAGGGCGACTCCAAAAGTACTATAGTATGTGTTTCAGCCAGCTTCTTGGAAGATGAATTTTGTTTAAAATGGAAGCACCAATGTCCTTGAATTTCATTTCTTTTAATCTTATCCTAGAGAAGCTAATTCCATGGCCTTCATTTATTTGAGTGGCCCTGGAGTCTTTGTTTGTTGATGATACTTCTAAATTGTCTAATGCCCCATTTTCGTTTTTTTTTGCCAATGAAATGTGTCCCTTTTGCCTTTTATTTTCTGTTGTAAGAAGAGGGGTCATCAATTTGTAGCAACAATTGGAGGATTGGGTGCATCTGCCCACAACCTAAATGGCTATAAAACCCTCCTTTGCTTATGATTTTGTCTTGGTTTTTATGTCGTTCTTCATTTCAATCTTAGAAGAAGCCTCTGGATAGACTTTAAAAAAAAAATAAAAAAAAATAAAAATCAAATCTAAACCTATGTTTGAGAGCAAAACCCAAGGTTCGACACAATTTGACACATCAAAGTGGAATAGACATTTTGGGAAAATCTATATATAAAGCATCACTGTTTATATATATATATATATATATATATATATATATATATATATATATATATATATATATATATATATATATATATATATATTCTTCATCTTTTTGTTGTGTTTCTATGTAGTGTGCTCTAACCCACCTAATAATCATCCTTGATTTCTATTTGATTAGATGTATTTTGTTGATTCTCTCAAATTTTCACATTTTATTTTTTTTTTCTTTTCTGAAAAATTGAAGTTGTGCATAATAAACAAATAAATTATGATTCGGTAAAATAGCATATTGCTCATGTGAGTGGTCTCCCAAACCCAACGGGAGAGAATGATGGAGAGTAGATTGAGATGGTTCAGTCATGTGCAACGAAGATTGGAGATGGCTTTGGTTAGGAGGGTAACTGACGCAGGGATGAACGTGATGAGGTCGATCACCGTCTTCCTCAAGGATAACTATGAATCCACGGAGCTTCTCTGGACTCCTCATAGAGACTTCTCGAATCCACGAGGAAAAAGCAAGAAAAATAGAAATAAATTCTATAAAATTCGTAATTTGATTGATTGATGAAATAAACGAGTTCACAACCCTTTAAATATGGATTCCAAGCAATGAGAGAAATTTTAGAATCATATTACAACTAAAACTCCTAGAAGTCGCAACTTACTATAAATAGTAAACTTACTATTTATATACGGTCGTGATGTCTACTAGTGTGCAAGGTTTTCGGCCAAAAATAGTAAGTGTCCTATTTGGCTTCACCAAGCTGTTCTCCTAATTATTCTAAGCACTTTTCACGTTGGGCGCAACTCCTAAAGCCCAACGGATGAAGAGTTATAATCAAACTATAACTTACTATTTATAGTAAAAAAAATTAAAATAGGGAAACTACTGTCGATCTGATGGTATTTCGCAAATTCGGCTTCGCAACTTGGCATAATGGGGTTGGGTGGCTAAAGTAGCTCGTTTTACCCCAAAATCATATATTTTACGTCTGATAACTCATTCCGGATTGCGAGATACGCCCGATTTAAGGTCTGACTGTCCGGATCACTTCTGTCGTCGACCGGGCCTTTTCTGATCCATCTTGGCCGTGAAACTGTTTGCGACCCGCTCTACATTAGTCCCCTCCACTTCAAAAGAACTTGTCCTCAAGTTCTCATCCTGCTCTGTTTCATGATACTCGGTCAGGTTTACGACGTTGAAAGTTCGTGAGATCTCCATGTCATCTGGAAGATCAAGAACATAAGCGTGGTCATTAATCTTTCAAATGATTGGTACCGGTCCAATCTTCTTATTCTTCAACTTGTTATACTTCTTGGTTGGAAATCTTTCTTTGCGTAGATGGACCATAACGTGGTCCCCCACCTCGAATACTTTTTGTCGCCGATACTTCTCCGCTTGCTCCTTGTACTTCTCGTTTGAGGTATGTAGCTTGATCTGCACCTTCACATGAATGCCCATGATCCTGTCTGCCATATGTTCTGCTGCAATGGTCATGACTAGGAGCTTGGGTAGAGGGACTAAGTCAAGTGTGTGGCGAGGCACTCGTCCGTAAATAATCTGGAACGGGGATTTTCCTGTTGAGCGGTTCACCATATTGTTGAATGCAAACTCCGCTTGAGACAAGGCCAAAACCCACAACTTCAGTTTTTCTTCTGAAATACTTCGAAGGAGGTTTCTCAACGTACGATTCACAACCTCTGTCTGCCCATCAGTCTGTGGGTTGTAGGCGCTTCTGAACTGAAGTCATGTATCGAATCGAGTCACAAAGTCCGCTAAAAGTGGCTAATGAATTTCGTGTCATAGTCAGAAGTCTTGGGAACCCTGTGTAGCCACACAACCTCTCTGAAGAATAGATTCACCACGTATGTTGCAACGAGTCTTCTTGCAGGGGATAAAGTGCTCCATCTTGGAGAAACGATCTACCACCATGAACACCGAATCCATGCCGCGTTATGTTCGTGGGAGACCAAGCACGAAGTTCACGGATAAATCCTCCCAAGGACCGTCAGGCACAGGTAACGGGGTGTAAAGGTCGGTATTATAAGATTGCCCCTTGGAGGTCTGACAAACATAACAATGTTGAACTGTTTTTCCCACATCACATACCAATTACGGCCAATAATACCGCTCTTCCACAAGAGCTCACATCTTGTCTCGCCTAAGGTGTCCACCAAGGCCACCTTCATGTAGCTCCTGAATAATCTACTCTCTCAGAGAACTTCGAGGGATGCACAATTGAATCCCTTTGAAAAGGAAACCGTCCTGTATATGTAGGTCATTGGGATGACCTTTTTGACAATTCATCCAAGAATCTTTGAAGTCCTCGTCCTCGGCATACATCTCCTTGAGACAGTCGAAGCCGACCACTTCATTGCTCATTGTAACAAGTAGTGATGCACGACGACTAAGTGCATTAGCCACACCTTGTTCTGCTATCCTGACCTATGCTTCAGACCGAACGTGAATTCCTGCAAAAACGCAACCCATCTAGCATGTAACACGATTGACGTTAGTTCGACTATTAATAAACTTTAAGGCTTGATGGTCAGTGTACAGAGCAAACTCTTTGAATCAGATAATGCTGCCAATGTCACAGCGCCTAAACAACTGCGTACAACTTAAGCTTATACGTTGACCACTCCTTTCGAGCTTCGCTGAGCTTCTCGCTGTAAAAGGCTACTGGGCTGCCTTTTTGTGATAATACTCCTCAAAATCCGACGTATGAAGTGTCACACTCAACCTCAAACAGCTAGCCAAAATTAGGAAGAACCAAGACCGGTGTTGTGGACAAATGATGCTTGATTTCATGAAAGCTCTTGTTAGCCTCATCGGTCCACTAAAATGGTCATTTTTTCATGCAATTTGTAATAGGTGCGACTATCGTGCTAAAATTTCTCACAAATCGACGATAGAAGGTCGCCAACTCGTGGAAACTCCTCACTTCATGAATGTTTGTCGGGATCGGTCATTCCCTAATTGCTCGCACCTTTTCATCGTCCACACGGATGCTCGTGGACGTTACAACAAACCTTAGGAACAAGAGGTTGTCCGTTAAAAAACTACATTTTTTCAAGTTGAGGTACAGCTTGTTAACTTGTAGGACCTGCAGCACCTGCCTGAGATGTTCCCTGTGCTCTGTCTCATCCTGGCTATACATCAGGATGTCATCAAAATATACTACCACAAATCGGACAGTGAACGGTTTTAGCACTTGATTAATCAAACTCATAAAAGTGCTTGGTGCATTTGATAGACCGAAGGGCATGATCAACTACTTATACAACCCATCCTTGGTCTTGAATGCTGTCTCCTACTTATCATCGGGTAGGATACGAATCTGATGGTACCCGCTCCTCAGGTCTAGCTTAGAGAACACTTTGGCCCCTTCTAGTATATCGAGCATGTTGTCCAATCGCGGTATTGGGAACCGATATTTGATGATAATTTTATTGATTGCTCGGCTGTCGACACACATGTGCCGACTCTCATCTTTTTCTGGCTAGTAACGCTGGTACGACACATGGGCTCATGCTCTCTCTCAAAAGACCCTTACGGATCAATTCCTCCACTTGTCCCTAAAGTATTTCACACTCATTCGGACTCATTCGATATTGAGGGCGGTTGGGTAGGCTAGCCCCAAAGACGAGGTCTATGTGATGTTGGACGTCTCTCATGGGGGGGCAATCCGTCGGGTAAATCTTCAGTCAGACTTCTTTAAATTCGTTTAGCAATAGTCTTAAACTTGGAGGAATGTTTGAAGGCTCCGATTCCTCACCCTTCACCACTACGGCGTATACCTCTCCTATTTCCTTGGATTTCTCTATGAAATTCCAAATGGGTAGGAGGGAACTCTCCTCCACTTTAGAGGCTTCAGGGTAGTTCTTTGGTGCCATAGGGGTAAGGATTATTTTTCGACTATCTTTGACGAAGGCGTAAACATTGTCTCGTCTCCTGTGCGTCGCATCACGGTCTGATTGCCATGGTTGATCGAGTAACATATGACATGCTTCCATGTTAACCACGTCATAAAGTATTTGATCTTTATAATTTTTCCCAATTGAAAACGAGAAAGTGCATTGTTCAGTTACGTTGGTCTCGTTCACCTTTTTTATCCATCCAATTGAGTACGGGGAAGGATGTTTTGTTGTTGGTAGCTGCAACTTGTCCACCATCACTCTTGAGACGATGTTCTCGCTACTGTCACTGTCTATGATTATATCACAGACTTTGCCGTTGACGGTGCACCGCGTACGGAATGTATTATGTCGCTGTGGATGTAATTCCTTCTGTAGGGTGTACAGTAATCGCCTCACAACTAGAGATTCTCCTCAATCATCGCCCGTCCATTCATCGCCATTTGTTCCTTCCTCGATGGCTTGTTCATGTTCATCAAAGCTATGGTCTTTTTTTGCTGTCTCACCTTCAGTGCTTCCTTCGTTTATGGTCAAGTATGCTACAGGACGTTGAAGACGTGTTTGATAAGTGGCCTGGTTGGCCGCAGCGAGAACAATTGTTTGATCTTGGCCGAACATAAGGATTTAGAATCCTACTTGGGCCCGCTATTGTCGGTGCTACACGTTGAGGCCTAGATGAGCCGCTCCCTGTATCACCTTTTGCGGTTGCAGGAGGTTAAAGACGTTCTTATATTGGTTATTTTCCTCGTGCCAGCACTAGATCCTCTGTGGGACCCGTCATGGGGGGTCGAGTTGAAGGATAGGGCCAAGCATTAACTCTTGCAAGTTGTGTTTCTGCCCTACCTGCCAATTGAACTGCTTCATCCACGGTCTCGACTGGGTGCATCTAAATTCGGTCCTGAATCGTCGGTTGTAACCCACCTATAAATCGTGCTACCTTCTGAGATTCGGTTTCTGATAGGTCGTTTTGCTTTGCAATTGCTGGAATTCTTCGGTGTAGTCGGTGACGGTTCGATTCCCCTATCGACAGTTTTGGTATTGCTGGAATAGTACCTGCTCATAATCACTGGGAAGGAATTGTGATCGAAGAAGGCATCTCATCCGTGGCCATGACGAGATGGGCGCCTTATTCTGTCGGGCACGTGAGAGTTGTAATTGCTCCCACCATGCAAAAGCACCGGATTTTAATTAAAACGCTCTAATTTCACCTTTTTTTGTTCTAGCACATCCATGTAATCAAAATATCGTTTTACTTCAGCTAGCCAATCGAGGAAATCTTTTATGTGTAATAGACCGTTAAAACTAGAAAGTTTAGCCTTACCTCGATAGTCTCTTTCGGCACGATTTAGATGATCGCCCCCATGGATTGGTCGTTGGGCAAAGCCTTCATCGTTGCTAGAACTTGAATCATCTGGTGTAGCTCTACGATTTACCACTAGTAGTGCTCTACGAAAATCGGGGTTGTGCCGTACAACGATCACAGGCGGTGGAGCGTTGCCTAAGGCTCGGGGCGGAAGTAGCTCATCTGCAAGACGGTCGAGGGTTGCTTGCAGCCCTTGCATGGTCAACTGACTCTCCCGGTGGAAAGCTTCCGTTCTTTCTGAAAGATAGCGAATCGCTGGATCATTGTCCACAAGATTTTGGCTCATACCTTCGTTGTTTGCCATCGGGCCGAGGGGAGTCCTCGCTCTAATACCAATTGACGCAGGGATGAACGTAATGAGGTCGATCACCGTCTTCCTCAAGGATAACTACTCCAAATCCACAGAGCTTTTCTGGACTCCTCATAGAGACTTTTCGAATCCATGAGGAAAAAGCAAGAAAAATAGAAATAAGTTCTATAAAATTCGTAAAACTAAAACTCCTAGAATTCATAACTTACTATGAATAGTAAACTTACTATTTATAGACGGTCGTGATGTCTACTAGTGTGCAAGGTTTTCGGCCAAAAATAGTAAATGTCCTATTTGGCTTCACCAAGCTGTTCTCCTAATTATTCTAAGCACTTTTCATGTTGGGCGCAACTCCTAAAGCCCAATGGATGAAGAGTTATAATCAAACTAAAACTTATTATTTATAGTAAAAACGGAATTAAAATAGGGAAATGACTGTCGATCTGATGGTATTTCGCAAATCTGGCTTGTGCAACCCGGCATAGTGGGGTTGGGTGGCTAAAGTAGCTCGTTCTACCCCAAAATCATATATTTTACGTCCGATAACTCATTCCGGATTGGGAGATATGCCTGATTTAAGGTTTGACGGTCCGGATCACTTTTGTCGTCGACCGGGCCTTTTCTGATCCATCTTGGCCATGAAACTGTCTGCAACCTGCTCTACATCAGTAACATTGGTTAGTGTTGAAGGGTTTGAAAAGAGGACGATAAGGAAAACTAAAGGGACTCGGAACGAGGTGGTGAGTAGAGACATGGGGGCTTGTTCACTTGCTGAGCATGGGGCCTTAGGCAGGAATGATTGGTAGAACATGATTCATAAAGCGGTCTCTAAGTGGCTGGGCTATGATATGATGATGGATGATGATGATCGCATCTAATTTTCATCAAATTCCTGGGGAAGCCAATAGTGTGGCCGATTCTCCTCACTTATGCATATTGGATTCCTATCCATAGCCTTTATGGATCTTTGCATTTTCTTGCATGTTGGCCCTTTCACTAAAATACTTCTTATTAACAAAAAGAATACACTTGGTTGTATATTGTAAGTATTATGTATGGAAGGTCAATAAATAATAATGATAACAGTAGTAGAAACCAGTGTTTGAAATATCGATACTATCGGCCGATATATCGGCCGATATTATCGGTATCGGGCCCTAGCGAGACGAAACTCCTCCGATAACCCTCGGAAGATACGGAAAATTCAAAACTTTAGATATCGGCCGATATTATCGTCGATATCGCACCTGGGAGAGCATCATTATCCGAAAAAAATGAAGAAAAAAAAAAAAAACTATTAACGGTAGATTTCGGTACCTGTGAAGAAGATCGCCCTGATCGGAAGCTGTTTTTGATGGGCCATTCGAATAGAAGCCTTTGATTTGGAGAGATCTGGGCGCGAAATCCGTCGAAATCCCCGAAATCTTCGTTATTTGGGAGAGATTTTAGGGTTCCGAGCGCCGGAACCCTCTCTGCTTCGAAAAAAAGGGCCCCGAGCCCTATTTCAGAGGAGGCAAACGACTGGTGCGTCGCACGTGACCACCGATTGTGTTGACATCACCAAGTTATGTGGGTCCCATCATGAGGTATATATTATATCCAAACCGTTCGTCCATTTGGCGAGCTCATCGTAAGGCTTTATCCGAAAAATAAGACTGATCCAAAGATCAACTGGACCACACTGGAAAAGACAGCTGGATATTGAACGTCCACCATTGAAACCCTTTTGGGGTCGCAAAAGTTTTGGATCGTATGATATTTGTTTTTCCTATTCATCAAGGTCCTTGTGACCTCATGAACAGATTGGATGGAAAACTAATGTTACGATGGACCCTACGAATGTTATAATGGTGAGAATCATTGTCCTCACTGCCATTTGTGGTGTGGTCCAATTGAGGTTTCGATGTCACTCATTTTTGGATTCATGATCTAAAATGATCTCTCCAAATGGATGAACGGTGTGGATATAATAAATACATTATTGGTGGGGCCATGCAACTCTGATCTCCTTTGAACTGTTGCACACGTGGACGGTGGAAGCGGATTGCGAACTGCGTAACTCGTGCACCCTTAGCGTACGGAGTAAACTGTGTGGGGTCCACTGTTATTTGTTTATTTTATCCACTCCACTAATCCATGTTAAAAGATAATTTTAGGGCTTGATCCCAAAAATGAAGCAAATTAAAATCTCAACTGGACCACACCACAGGAAACATTTTGATTGAGCCTCTACCATTGAAAATTTTTTGGAGGCGAAAGAAGTTTTGGATCAAGCTGATGTTTGTGATTTCTCTTCATCCATGTATTTGTGATCTTATGAACAGGTTGGATGGCAAATAAAAATTACTTTGGACCCTAGGAAGGTTTCAACGGTGGAAATCATTATTCCTCACTGTTTCCTGTGTAATGGTCCACTTGAGCTTTGGATTTACTTCAATTTTGGTATAAACCCCTAAAATTAGCAGTAAAAATGGATGGACGGTGTGGATAAACCACATACGTTCACAGTGGGTCCAACCGAGTTTACTCAGTACGATAAAAGCGTACGCAATCCGATTTGGTGGACGATTGCACGCTCGTCTGGGCTTCGCATGAAGTTCATGCGCTGGAAACTTAGGTGGGGTCCACTGTAATGCTTGTGAGAAATCCACTCCGTCCATCCGTTTTTTGAGCACATTTGAAGACATAGGGCCAAAAATGAGTCGAATCCAACACTCAAGTAGGTCGAAAACGTGAGGATTGAAGGTCCACAGTTGAAATATTCATGGGGCCACAGGTTTTGAATCAATCTAATATTTGGGTTTTCAATTCATCCCAGTAGTAATGACGTAATGAACGGTATGGATGGAATGTAAACATCACTGTTGACCCAGGAAGGTTTCAACGGTAGGAATTTCCCTACCCACCTTTTTCTTTAGTGCGGCCCACTTGAGTCTTGGATCCAACTCAATTTTTCCCTCAAGTCTTAAAATAAGCTCACAAAACTGATGGATGGAGTAGATTTCTCACAAACATCACGGTGTGCCCCACTCCTGCGAAGCGATTTAGTAGGAAATCCGCATCCCATCTTCGCACGACACATGCCCATACCTTGTGTGGTACACTAGCCAATCCATACCCTCCATCCATTTTCATAAGTAATTTTAAGGCATGAGCCCAAAAAGGAGACAGATGAAAGATCAAGTGTACCATACTACAAGAAAATGTGGTGGCAATGATGTCCACTATTGAAGCTTTTTAGGGCCCACCATAATGTTTATTTGTCATCCAATCTATCCATGAGGTTTGACAAACCTGGACGGGAAAACATAAATATTAGCTTTATCCAAAAAATTTATAGCCCCAATATAGTTTAATGGTGATCATTCAATGAACACTATTTTGGATGGTGTGGTCCACCTCAGATTTGGATCAGCCTTATTTTTCGGCCCATGCACTAAAATGACATGTTAAAATGAATTCCAATTGATGTTTGGATGTGACTCATTTTCATACATATCTTTATACATTTATAAATGGTATGCATCATATTTAAATATATTTACCTTAGTTTAATCAGATAGCGTATAACTTAGTACCTTATACAAAGGAAATTTATTATATGCACTTCTTTTTGATATTTTATGATTCAAAAGTGTGCATTAAGGTCTTTTTAAATAATCCCCAAAGTTTCATAAAAAAATTCAACCATTTTGCTAATGTTTCCCCATGTTTCCCAAAAAGCGCGATAAACTATGCGATACAAAATATATCCCGATAACCGATAGTATCCGTATCCCAAGGGTGCGATACATTGTGCGATACCGATATTTCAACAAACATCAACAACATAAAATTGGTTTTTACGTGAGTTGTGTTGTGGAGTGTTTGACACATGGATACAGACACGTTGACACAGGATGATTTCAAAATGGTGGTGCGGTGTCCTTATTACATACCTCATCCATGTTTATTTGGTTGTGTTACTTTTTTTTCCCTTGGCTTTCTAATACTTGCAGTCTTGGGGGCAATGTGCACTTGTGAGCTTTTCCCAACTTTTTGTTCTTCGAACTTGTAGTTTTGCACCCAGACTATTAATCTACTTAATTTGATCACAGAACCTTGTTAATTATCTTGATGTCTGTTTATGATCTTTTCTTTTTTTCATTGGCGATGGCAAACCACTTGAAAACAACAGTGACAAACTGTAGCTGCATATCACTAGTCAAAGTTTCTGCTTAGCAGTTACCATCTATTAACAGGGGAATAAAAGGAACATAAATTTTGAGAATCAAATTCAAAACCCCAATTCGTTGACTGCCTGGTTGTTTGTTCTGCTATGTGAAGCACATTCCCCTCAGCACCATTCTTTCATGCTTCAATTGTAATCCTGCATGTTCTTCTTAGCTTCACCAAAAGTCCTTGTGTTTTCCAGTTTGTTGCAACTTCTTTGTATGTTTGATTCATCATCATCATCATCTAAGCCTTATCCCAACTAATTCAGGTTGACATTTATGTGTATTTGATTATGGAAGAAAAAATGGAAAAAAAAAAGATCCAATTCATGATTGGCAAGAACCTTAAAAAAAAAAAAAAAAAAATGTTATCAGGGACATTCATTGCTTGGTCAAGCAAAACAGCATTTTTTGCAGGGCACAAGACTAGCAAGTACTGTGGGTGATCTAGACCCTATCATCTGGTTGCCCCCATAATTGATGGGTCATATTCAGAGTCTCCCTCAATTGAGGACCCTAAGTCTCTAACTGTGCCAAGGTTGGTTTTTCCCATTAAATGTGGACTCTTGGTGGTTTTCTTTTCTTTCTTTTTTAAAATGTCCATTTGCAAGCCACCATTTGATGCTTAGGATCTTCTGATGTGGGAGACTTTATGTCAGAGCTCAAACCATGATGGGCCCACCAGATGAACAGTCCAGATCACTGAAAGGTGGGCCTCATTCTCACGATTGCTCGGCAGAGCAAAAAATGCCAATTGCATGGCCAAGCATTGGTCAGTATGCTTTTACTTCAGCTCTCTAATAGAATGTTTTAATACTTAGCTGATTGTTATTAACTGCTACCTATATGTGCAGTTCAAGGGCACTTGGGAGACGGTTCAAGGGCACTTGGGAGACTGCACGTTCTCGCTCACAAGCTGATGTAGGGCTTTCTCAGAGACATGGCTTTCCACCATTAATTGAGAACCTCTTTCTTACCTTTATTTTAGCCTTCTAAATTTAAACTGATTTTAAGTGTTCTTGGGTGTTGTCATCACTCTCCAACCTAGACTAGAACAGCAGGAAAATGCAAGTGGATGTGGTAGCTTTGTAGCAGATACTGTTTGAATGACGTGTAAGAGATTTAGGATATGGTTTTCATTTTTGTTTTCTTTTTCTTTTCTTTTCCTTTGTGTTTTTTGTACCTTAGGTTGCTAGTGTTTAGCCATGAAATTGATGGAAAGATTAAATGCTAACCCCCTTATGATTTTGTTGATACAGTTTCAGTGTTAGGTCCTCTCTGGTTTTTTCTGTTGATGTTTGAGTACACGGTAAATTCCAAGCTGGATTTTCAATATATGAAAGGGCTGACGGACTGAAGATCGCATTTATTTTTTGTATTGTGTTTGTTCAGCTGAGTACTGTGAACTTTCGCATACATTGCCATTAATCATTAACGTCATTGTTGTCATCATCATAATATTATATCAGCCGTTTGGGGTAAATTCAATTTCTCATTCATATGATTCTAACCATATCATCCACTTCCCCTTAGGTTCCTTCTAAAGGCAGGGGGCATTTCGAGAACCCAACTGTCTATTGATATTGTCAAATTTGGTAGCTGTACTCATATTTAACTTGTATAAAGCATCATACGAGATACTCAGTGGACAATCCCCACACCAGTAGTCTCCCCAGATTCGAGCCATTGTTCCATTTCAGTCCCTCGAAAGCAATGCCTTGCCCAAATATATTTTCCTGAAATGGATTTCCAAAGCCCTGATCCACCTAGGAGTGTGGGATGGTATTCTATTGGGGGTCTTTTTCTCAGGTGGCATAGTGGCGGTTATGGGAAAAGAGGTTGGTCGAGGCAGCTTGCTTGCTGGTCTTTGGATCCTTTGGAGTGGGCGGAATAAAATCACTGCGTTCGGCATCGTAGTGGCTCTCATTCGGATGTTCTTAGGAGGGAAAAATGTATATTTGGTAGTGGGCACCCAGATTCTCCTCTTATTTTTTCTTGCTGCGGCTTGCTTCTTGTTTAGCTTTGGCCTCCGGCCTGTTTTAATAAATCTTATTGTTTCTCAAAAAAAAAAAAGAAGAAGAAGAAGAAGAAGAAAAGAGCAGCAGCAGCAGCCCTGGTCCACCTTGATGAGCCAGGAGTATCCAACTGTCTTCTTGCATGTCATAAACCTCGCAGTTACCCGTAAGGAGTACCATCTTCTTCTCTACACCAACATGCCAGCCTGGTCTGGAATGGTTCATGACTCTCCATGGCATAATGCCTGCTTCTCCCTGCTTACATGGTTTCACACCTTTTCCATTCTAGAAGATGACTTTTACTGTTTTAGTTTTATTTTTGCCCATTCCATCCGCAAAAGGTCCCTTTGCAGCTGCTCCAATTACACTTGTGATGACATTGAAATAGAAAATATATTGGCATTGCTGAAACCACTGTGCTAGTGTAACACAACCTCCAAAGGAATAGCTGTCCTCTCTTCCTAGTGGACAGCTTCCCTTTACACACTTTCAACTATCTAATCTGAAAGACTTTCAGCGGCCTTCCCCACACATAACAGAGGAAGTTCTAGATGGAAGGGACCCCACCTCTCATTTCAGAACTTTTGCGAGATTTTTTCCCCATCTCTCCTATCTTCTCCAACATCTTGTTTTTAAAACAAATTCACTTTCAATCTTGACACTTCAGTTATCATAAGATACATCTCAGATTCAAAAGATGTTCACTAATCATGAGATTGAAAACTGTGAGTTGTCTGTAAATTGCAAATGAGAAACCTGCAAAATAAGTTTGGTCCACCCAAATGCCTTCAGACAAACCATTTCTCCTTTGCCCTTTCCAACATTTTACTTGGATCTGCTGCAACGACTACTACAAGTGAAAGAGACGGAGGGCTCCTTGCGGTAGCTCCTCCTCAAATGGGTGACCAGCAACCAGCACGCCAATTCATCGGCATGACTAGCTCCGTCATCCAATTTCTATTCTATGGAAAACTCTGTGATTAAACGATGGAAAACTCTGTGATTAAACGAATGCAACACGTACTTGTAATCACGAATAATTCACTGACATGACGAGTTGGTCCAGTTATCCCTGGCATGCATTCTCTCCAGCTTTCAAAACCTTGCCAAGTCACACATACGAGGGAGTTCTTACTGACTCAAACTCAAAATCTCGCCGAGTTGAATCAGTGAAACACATCTTGGGAAAAGGAGACGATCGGGTCTGCAAAAACCTTTCCTATGATTTTTATGCAGGGTTCCATTCACACTAATGGGAATGTAGTCTATCAGAATCCTACCCTCTTTCTTCAAAATTAGTGCAGTCAAGGGCACTCCCACATCTTTACCAAGTTCCCAAATCTCATGAATTTTCACCGCAAGTTCAGAACATCCCCTTTCTTCTCAAAGCAACTGAAAGATGTAACAGGATAACCATTCGGACCAGGGGCTTGATCATTCTCCAATGGTTTCCCTGCCTCTACGCTGGTGGACCTTCGAGGGACTTGACTTTTTCCTCTGTAATTCGACTAGTAAAACTGAACAATACCATCACAAATATCCGGCAGCAGAGGCTTCTCCACCACCTCAGTCACCTCAAGGCTTTCGATGCAACCTTTGCATCCCTTTTATCCTTCTACAAATGATTTGATTTCATTCATTGATTTTTGAATTAAGCAATTTAACTCTTTAAGGCAAGTATATGTGTGGGATGCAAGCATGATCAAGATCCATGAGTTTATTGAACATGTGCGTGTTCGAACTTATTTTACCTTTTTGTTCCCTTATCTGTTAGTTGTTAGACAGATTAAGACTTTAAAATTGGTTGGAGATTTTGATTAGAGATTAGAGAGTTTTTATCAGATTAAAAGTTTATGGATTATGTAAAGAAGTGCAATATGAAATTTTGAAGGAGTAAATGAATTGTTTTGGTGTTGCTCTTAATCTTGAAGTGTTTCTCTTTTTCCAGCTAGTGAATGGCAAATCATGATGAGTTTACTGAGTCAGAGAACCAACTTGACGAGTTTGGCTGAGACAATTGAGTTGAGTTGAGTCCCCAAATTTAGGACTATGGTTTGTGACCTTTTAAATTCTCATTACTTGAGCTGCGCAGTGTTCAAGGACATTTATCATATTGAATTTGTTGCTATATCCATATCTTTTCGGTCATCTGAGCTGACATAGCAATGGCCCGAACCAATCACATGACTATTCCACCTAATAAGGGCTTTAGTGTTCTTTTGTATTTTGCACAAAGCCTTCCTTTTCCAATCAACTCAAAACAAAGGAAGTTGGACCCAAGATCCAGTTGGTGTGTTTAAAAAAAAAAAAAAAAATTTCATAAACATCCACAAATGGTTAGTCCCCTCCCCAACCTGGTTTGTTCACATGCAAGGATTGAAATTGGAGCATTACTCACATCTTTCATGACCAATACTCAAATACATATGTTTGATAGACGTGCAAAAATGACCTCATCTTAATTATGTATTAAACATCAAGATATCCAATCGATGATTACGATTAATTAAAATGAGATGAACTAATTTTTAGACGTCGATCACATGGGCCTTAATAAATGTTCCGCCCACCAAATATTTGATAAATGGGAACGGCAATGCAATGCATTTCCGTTTCAGATTATACTATAAACATAGGTCACATTGGGTAGCCTTAAAAGGGCATCATTCCATGGTTAAAAGACTCTCAAGTATTCGAATTGACTCGTTCGAACCTGAGTCAAGTCAGGGCTGAATCGGCCAGAGTAGCCTGAGTCGAGTCAATATGAGTTGACTCAGAAGAGTTGTATTGGACTGGTCCGAGTCTCAAATTCAGTCACCATACTCGAACATACGAGTCTATCTGAACCAATCAAATGGCAATTGGCAAGTAACATTAGCATACATCTTTTGTAGGCCGGCTTTTGGCTCTCTCTCTCTCTCTCTCTCTCTCTCTCTCTCTAATTAATAATATTTAATGGTCCGAATTGATCAATGGGCTTTGAGGATGTTAGGCTAGGCGTGGACCAACCTGACTCTTAGATCAGAGCATCTGAATAGTGGTATCCCTCTGATGAATGGATTGGATTCCTTATGTATGTGCCACGTTGGCAAATGTGTGGCCTGTTCATGAGCTGCCTTCTACACGCTTTTGGGCTTAACAAAGCTCTACTGTCCAGTTCGCACGTGTCAATCATTCACCTCTTCAATCTCTCCTCGTTTATAAACCTCAGTCACCCAAAATCCTCATTTGCTACTGTACCAGTGGCAAGTCACCTATGATAGACGTGGCATGATCCAGGCCGTTGAAACATGGAAAATCACATGCATCAAGTGATCCTGACCGTATGATTTGACTGTTGAATTTAAATTCAACCTTTTCCTTTTCAACCATCTTTTGATGGGCCACATGTTAGGGAACCGCAAAAGCACAAAGAGGCGAATCAAGTAAAGTACTACCAATTGCACAATTAAGTACAAACCCTTATAATCTGAATTTCATGTGGAAAAATTACTGCGAAAAGAAAAGAAAAAAAACCTATGGTACAAATCCACGAATAATACACTATGAAAATAGAAATATAAGAGATAGATGGTTACTGATTCGAATAAGCCTTAAATCCATTTCACAAGCCCAAGCTATACTTATAAAACCCCTAAGAATGAATTAGAAAGTCATAAAACTCTTCTCATACTTCCCAAATCTCAATTACACCCGATGTATATAATATAGGATCACAATAAGAATAGGAAAAAATCCTTCACTTACCTAACTCTACGTGCACCCTCCATTCAATGACATCGACTAAAAACACTAAAACATTTTAACAATCAACATGAATTTTTCCAATGCCATCGAGCATTTGTCAATAGCATAGACCTCTACTCGAAGACATCGAGTGGTCTATCGATGGCAGACCCTATTACTTAACAGATTTAAGACATTAACAACACAACCATAAATGTGCCATACATGACAATCCCTAAATCTTTCGATCCATCAGTTAAATATTTGGTATTCTTTTAATTGAATGTGGATGTTGCTCAATTTTTTCTTAACCATCTGTTGTGGACCACCAATCAGAAGGTTAGGCATGTTCCGATCTAGTAGATTTATTTTTTGGTGCAGCGGACCGTTCACAGCCGTTCACCTGGGTCACTGAACCATAACCCATCTTTTACAAGCTTTAGAACCAGATTGAAGTGAAGATCAGATCAATTCACTTATTAGGTGGGGGTATATCCGTACATTGAGTCAAACCATAACCCAGCTTTTCCATCCTGGTTCTCTCCGAAGGTGATCTCTATGAGTCGGCCCACATCTTGAATGGCTCAGATGCTCTATTACAGAAGTGAATACGTGGGGAGGAAATAATATATATAATGTATATATAAATGTGGAAAATCTAAACAAGAAGTTGCTGTGGTGTAGTCGGTCATCACGTTAGTCTTACACACTAAAGGTCCCCAGTTCGAACCTGGGCAGCAACAATAGTTTTTTTTTTTTTTTTTCCTTGAGCCTTTTCAAGGGTTGATATGGTGGGCCCCACTAGTACACGCCGTAGCAAAAGATTAGCTAGAAGAGGTGGCCCATTTTTTCGATGGTGATCGTCGCCACTCTGACATATGTTAATTGTCTAGCATTGATCTGGTGGGGCCCACTAGAATAAGCCATTAGCCAAAGATTGGTGGGCCCAAATGATTACTTGGAGTGTTTCCCATGGGACGAGCGGTGGTACACACGCAGTGAGCAGTCCAAATAATATGGTGGCCCTGGGAAGGTTTCAACGGTGAGTAAGGGTGTACATAGAGTCGAGCTCGGTCCGAGTTTGTCATTGAGGCATTTCTACGAACACTTTCATTGTTTGTAAAACAGAGGCAATGATATTACAAGTGTTTTATCAAATAATTTCTAAGTAACATAAAAACCAAAAAAATAAAAAGAAAAAAGGTATTTATTTAATGTACCAACCTTCCTTGCCATTAGCCAAACCTTCCTCGCCACTAGCCACATTTGGTTGAGTCATTTTATCAAACAGTTGGTGAGCAACATCAATGGCAAAGTAACCGAGTCACCAAACTGACTCGATTGGAGCTGGATTCGATCCGAGTCGAATTGAGCTGGGGCTGCTCCAAAAAAAAAACAAAAAAATCAGCTCGAACTCAGTTTCGAACCGGGTCAAGTCGAGCCTTTTCGAGTCAAGCGAGCTAACCGAGCTAGCTCGGTTCGTGTACACCCCCAACGGTGAGTGTCATTGTTCCTGTTGGATTCTGTGGTGTGGTCTACATGAGCTTTAGATCTGCCTCGTTTTTGGGCCTACTCCCTAAAATGATCTTTCAAAATGGATGGACGGTGTGGATATAACACATACTTTATGATGGGCCGCACAGATCTTGGTGACGTTAACAGACCACGTTTCCATACGGGGGAATGGATGATGTATAGATGTTATTCTTTGACGTGGTCCGTACAGTGGAGGCGTTTCTGATGATCATGATTAAAAGCTTGGTCGGATCCGTGCAATGGGTGGGCCATTAGAAAGCATCCACAACAATGAGATCCATAAAGATTAGAAAATGAGATCTGGACCATCAATTCCACAGCTGATCAGATCGCGTAGCTTATATAATACATCTGACTATGTCACATACTACAGATAAGAAGCCCACATGTGGGGAAACGGATTGGCTACTCCCCCTGCCACCAGCTCCGTGGCTGATGGTCGGTGCTCTGTGGGCCCCATCATGATGTATGTGTTTCATCCATTCCGTTCATCCATTCTTAATGATCATTTTATGCTTAAACCCAAAAATGTGAGGTAAATAAATCTTAGGTGGACCACACGACATGAAAACAGTAATAATTGGATATCCACCATTAAAATCTTCCTAAGGCCCACTATACTGTTTATTTGACATCCAATCTGTTGATTAGGTCATACAGGCCCAGATGAAGAGAAAAAACAAAGATCAGCTTAATCCAAATCTTTTATGGCCCAAAATGTTTTTAATGGTCGACCCTCATTCAACACTGTTTCCTATAATGTGGTCCACTTGAGATTTGGATATACCTCATTTTTTGACCTATATTGTAAAATGATCTGTAAAAAGAGATGGATGGCATGGATGAAACATATACATTATGGTGGGCCCACACAGCACCGACCACCAGCCATTGGCTGGTGTCAGGGGGAGTAGCCAATCCGTTTTCCACATGTGGTGGCAGCACTACTGTTCGGCAGATCCTAATAAGATCCCTACGGCTTAAGTCAACGTTGGGAGGAGGTGAAAGCACAAGGAAGGCTAAAAAAAAAAAAAACACGTGTCACATAAATACTATCACATGTACATATATTCGGTAAAGTAAGATAGGACATTAGTTCTATAATAACCTTGAAAAAGCCATTCACAGTTGCTTTTTTTTTTTTTTTTTTTAATAAAACTTTTAATTTTTAATTTGTTTTTTTAATAGTTGCTAGAGATTTTTTTTTACGATGCATAGTGTAAGATAAGTGGTTACTTATACACGAAATTATAAGCAGATGCTCTAAAATATACAATTAGTTAAGACGGTGATCAATGGTGATGCATAACATAACATAACTAACCAAACAAGCCTACAAGTAAGGGCTTGTTTGGGAGCGTGGATTTGATACCCCCAGTATTTGAAATCCTCCTAGCGTGTTTGGCACCCCAGGTTATGAATAAACTTTAATCCCAAAGTAGCTAAGCATGATATATTTACAGGGGTTTGAATTTAATTACTAAAACAACTTTAATATATCTAATTAGTGATATATGTAATTTTTGACACAGTTGTTGTAATAAGCCCACTAAAATATATGCTTTGCTTGAAAATGATGAAATTCTAAGTCTCAAATGGGCCACAAGCGCAAGATCATGTCTAAGTGACTAACCAATGATCTTTAATCATTGACTTACATGGAACAATGTTTGGATGGTGTTGATTTACGTGGACAATATTTGGATGGTGCTAATCATCATTAGTGGGCCATGTGCCCAATAGAATGATAGTATAGTGACACACATGTTATACCTGCAACTATTGAAATGATTTTAGGTGTAATCCAAGCTCTCACTGTGGATTTCAAGCCCCCTCTTTGAGGGGGTTTGAAACCCCCAGTTAATTTATGTTGCCAAACAACCAGGGGATTTGAAACCCCCTCAAATCTCCTCGAATCCACAATGCCAAACGACCCCTAAGTTGATTATGCGAAGATCATGATGACTCATTTCATAATAGAAATATAATTAAATACGCTTGCCAAATAATTAGTTGATTATAGGAAGATTTCGAATACTCTTTTTGAGTTAGAAGTATAGTTGGTCATATCTACTAATTGGTCAATTAACTAAGAGAAAGTCGCGGAGGTTGATTCCAATATGAGTCTTCAACAAACCTCATTATACTTATATAAATTCAGCAGAAAATGAAGATATTGATGCCCAATATATTCCATTATAACATAACACTACTATTTTAGTGACATGCTGTATATCTTTCTTTCGCCATAGACACTTATCTTTATTATTATTATTTAATATAACTCCTCCACTGCTAGCCAATGCCATGCTCCAAACCAAATTGGATTGGTTAGATTAGGATTCGTTAACTGTCGTCCTATGTTCATGATCATGTCGTCAAACCTAGGAAGATCTCTAAGTCTCAAATGGAGAGCCGGTGGGGTCATCTTTCCATGTGCTTAGAGATTTCACTGACCATCTAGCCATAAAGTTCGATCAAAGTTATGAACTAGCTATCGTTTAATTACAGTTGTTTGGACATGGTGTCTAATCCAATGATGAACAGGTGGTCAAATCACAACAACGTTGCCTATGGAGTGAGGTTTCAAGTAACAAACAAATAGTCGTTCTTGCCATGGAATGAGAATCCGTAACAATTAACAGGTTATCACCCCATTGACCCTCTTGCTCGCAAAGTACATTGTAGAGTAACAAACAATTGTTTGTCTAACCACAACCAACTCACCACGAAGTTAAGCCATGCAAGGTAATGAATCGACCGTTGTTTCCAACGACTCTCACAATGGAGCCCAACAATGCGACAAACAAATTGTCAAAAATCTGCCCGCCATCGATTTTCTTACTGTGGAACCCAAACTTTCATAACAAACGGTCAATCGTCTCTAATAATTATCTTACTATGAAGTCATCCGAGAAATGAACAAACGACCATCTTCTCGCAAACCACCATTGTCTTGCACAACAAAGCCTAGCAACGTGATGAATAGATTATTGTCTTCGACGAATGTCTTGCTATGAAGCAGCTAAATAGGTGATTCATCTTTCGTGCTCGGCTATCTTCTTACCTATGAAGCTCGATATTCTCTTAGATAATGAATGAATTGTCGTTAATTATTACATTTTATTTTATTTTATTTTCCTTTTCAACCAATTATAATTACTTTTAACGTATTAATATTATCAACTTTGACATCATTTTTACCTTTAATAAATATTGTGTTGTTGTTGAATAAACTATCATATGTTGAATTAAAAGTTTCTTTTTCCAAAGGCAAAATGAACTCATTAGAAGAATGAACTATCCCCTTTGCCAATCGCTAGATTTTTCATAATCGGTGGCTAGATAGACAATCGATCCATACAAATCTGCTCTTAATTGGTCTCTTTCAGCCCATGGGGTCATAAGTCGTTCAGTTTGGTTCGATTAGATCCGCATTTGGCTCTTGCATGCCCATCACGTACACATCATACGAATGACCAAGTTTCAACTAAACACGATGAGCTGACATAACTTGTGATAAGTGCATTTAGGATAAGGGTTTGATAAATTATGATGTTTAAAATGAGTTGTATGTGCCTTGAAATCTTTTATCTACAAAGTATCAGATTGATTCGAATCTTATTGGTATATGGTATTCTAGAAAAGGTATGGAATGTGTAGGTTAGTGTGTATTCTGAATGTCATGTGTATAGATTTATTTAAGCACATAAGAAAGGCTGTTGAGTCAATCGAGGTCTCCTCATTTGGATGGACCTAATCCAATGATGAACTCTGCAATAATCCACAAATGATTTATTCGATCCGAACTTAGATGTTACCTGAAGCTCAACTTCAATTGAGAGTGAGCCTACTCCTATAGTTCATCCCTTCTCATTATGATTAATTTGATGGGTTGGTTCAAATTATTTAAGCCTCAAACTAACACCAACTTTTATATAAACCACACTTTTTCGACTTCTAATGCTCCTTTCACCGTATCTTATAGGAAAGAAGAGGGATGTGGACGTATAAAAGTATTGAGGTAATTCCCTCGTTTGATATTTTATAGGAAAGAAATTTTTATTTTTATTTTTTAATGATGAAAGTTATGCTAGAAAAGGTATGAAAAGTGTAGCATGTGATATATTTTTATTCCCTCAATAATAAGTTATACTTCTTCAAATTCAAAATTTTTAATGAAAGTTAAAAGGTCATCGAAATAAATCTTGATTGATTAATGATGATCCACCCATTCATAAACATGCCTAACCATGTATTTAATATATGTTGATGTAGTAATCTGGTCGATCCTATCTCACATCTTGTTAGTTGAAGTACCTATGATTTAATGGAAAATAAAAGAATGCACTGGGGGCACCGGTTAAGGCTGTGGACCATCCAATGCCTAAGTCAAAGTAGGTTTGTAGAAGGAGTAGAAGAATCGGTATTGTTATGTGTAACTTTTTTTGTAAAGGAGACTCTTATTGTAACTTTTGATCTCAGAGACATATATGTCAATGCCTCTTGGATGGTGATTGTGTATTACGGAAGAGATCTTCCTCAAAACGTGTCATGATTGACTTCCTGAGATCCTTAGTGAATATCTCAGAAGATAATCTTATCTTAATATATTATAAGTTTATTTGTATTTGAAAAGGCCTAGCTATATGTCCTAAGGGGGGAGATAGCGGAAATTAAATGAATAAGATAACCTTATAAACAAATAAATGAAATACAGTACTTTAAATAAATCACAGTACGAAGATGTAAAGCAACCTCAATATTCTATTATTGAGAGGCTGATACGAATGATGTTATAAGGACAACCTTGCACCATAAAAATCAAGGGTTTATGGCAGGACAACCTTACTTGAACGGTGTAAGTATCAATATCTTAAACTGAAGAGGAATAAAGGAAATAGCAAGAATTGAAATTCTAAACTATTACAACATTCCCACAATGCTTGAAATGTAAAAGATTACAACATTCACATCCACAAATACATTCCACAGCTTTGAATGATAAAATATAGAAATTAAATAAATATTCAAAACCACAAGACAAAGAATTATAGTGGTTCGTCTGTGTGTAAACCAACTGTTAAACAACAGCCACATAGATTGCTACTTCACTCCTAATATCCTCACACAGGGGATATTAACGTTCACTATGAAAATAGGTTTCACAGGTTCACCTAAAACCTTCACAATTGTGTCTTTCAAATGGGCTTACACAATTCAAAAACCCCACTTTCTGAGTATTCTGACACCCCTCAGATAACCACAAGATTGAGATTTTTCTGGCTTAATCTCAAACAAAAACCAAAATGAAGGAAATTTACAATACGGTAAAATACCTGGATTTCTCCTTTCGTTGCAGCCCGGAAGAACCAATCGGAGTAGAAGTTCAATTGTCCAATACTCACTTTAAAATGGTTCTAAATTCTAATTGATTTTAAATTAAACCAGATGGGCTAACTCTATTTGATTTTGATTCCAAGAAGAAGGAATACAATAATTCCTCTTTTCAATTCAGATTGAAATGCAAAAACAAAATTAAATTGACAAAAGCTAACAAAAGAGAATATTAAATATGCACATTGTAGCTTAAAAATTAACACAAACTTGTCTCTAAGTGATGACTTGATTTTACTTAAATTTCGATTAAAAAACTCTGAAATTCGTGTTCTTTTTATAAATGCAGAAATTGCATCTACTACTGGTCGAGTGGCCACCACGATTGGTCGTAGCTCGAACTGCATTTTGAAATTTTAAGCGTGATCGGATAAAACTGTTCCACAACTGGTCGTATGGTGTCCACGATTGGTCGTGAGGCCTCCACGACTGGTCGTGAGGAACCAAGAATGGTTGTTGGAGTTTGAGTCGTAGTTGCAGGACTAGTCGTGAATCGAGTCGGCACTGTTCCTATGATCGGTCGAGCACACTCCAGGACTGGTCGAAGCTCAACCAAAAAATTTTAAAAATTTGCAACAACTTAGGACTGGTCTTGGAATTTCTTGGACTGGTCGAGCCAGTTCTAAGACTAGTCAAACGGAGTCCAGGACTAGTCAAAGAATAGACGAAATACATATAAAAATATTCATTTTGAATTATGTATACAAAATGACTTACCCTAAGGTCAAAGTAAGGTCATTTATACCTTGAATGTGAAGTAAGGACATTGAAACTTCATTTTTTAAGATGATGGTTGACCTTCGAAGATTGTGAAGCTTGAGATCTCTGATTTAGCTTGAACTTGAGATCTTCTAAAGCTTGGACTTCATCTTGTACTTTTATTCTTGAGTTGTACTTGAAACTTATCTTCTGAAGTAGCTCTTGAAATATTCTGATCATTGAAGCTTGTAGAAGTAGACAAATAACTTGAACTTGAACTTCTTGAAGTAGATCACCGTTCTTAGCTTGTAGCATTGATGCAGAGACTTGAACATACAAATCAACATGCTACACAAGACATAGATTGTGTTTTTGGCACCACAAAATTTGACAACCAAAGTGGCAAATAACTATTGCACTTATAGTATTTCGAGGTGGTGGTCGATATCTGAGGTTGGCATCCAAGATCAAGGTCTTTGGTCAAGGTCGACCTTTGAAGCTGAGGTTGATACCCAAGGCTGAGGACCTAAGGTCGGTATCTGAGGCTAAGGCGATTTTTCGACCCTTAAACAATCCATAGTCTTCAAATCTGTACATCTGGTCGGTCCATTTTTACCCATAATAGTAGCCCGCTACTTTTGAGCATTCTTCAGGAGCTCGAGAAGTAAGTTAGTATGGACTGATATTGTGTGATGCCTTGTGCCGAAGAGGTTGGGAGGTCAAACAAAGTAGAGCTAGTGGGCCATGTAATCATAAGATCGATAAGTCGATTGTTCAGTGGTATATCGCGCATGGTAGAATTAATAGGAGAGACCTTTTTCCATTCAATCAAGGGAAATCCTAGTTGTCGGCCAATCAGAGTACAATGAGTAGGTTGGGCAGTGTAGAACTAATCAGAGGGACTTTTCTTCCCTTCAACTGATAACAGTACCAGTTGTTGATTGCGTAACTCAGATAGTCAGAATTTGAAAGAAATTCTCCTCCCCTGACCTGGGGAGGTTCTTTCATAATAGAATTCACAGTGGGTGACTTTCTTCCCTTGCACTAAGGGAAGCCCTCGTAGTCGGTCATGTAATTCGAATAGTCGAGAAATCATTTCTTCCCCTAACCTCGAGAATTTTCTCAGGATAATGGCCGACATCAGCACGTGCATAGCTCTCGCTTGATAACAGAGATCGTGTCGAGAATGACAGACACGTCCACTCCAACCCGAAGGTATAAATAGAGGGCATAACGACTGAAACATGTACGCAAGATCTCACACCCTAAGCTCCAATTACACTACTTAGACCCAAATTCCTAGCCTGACTTTGGCATCGGAAGGTCCCCTGCTCTAGCCAAGGTCTCCTTTGTCCTCTTCCTGTGCAGGTTTATAAGGCGCGGCGCGAGTGTTCGGAGCGCACCAAGGGTGAACTAGATTTTTGCATCAACACTCCTTAAGTAGATTATCTTGGTTTCTACTTATTTCGTAGATAAGCTTATTTGGTAAGCAATATACCTGTCAACTAAAAAGTAGAAAAGCATATTTTGTTTCCAACATCACATAAGTATTTATCCATCATGTTTGTTTGGTCCACCCTCATATTCCACGTTCACCATATGGAATCTTTGGTGTAGACAATTCATTTTGTGGGCCCCACCTTTGATGTGGCTTGTCTATCATGTAGAGCCCACCTTGGATTTAAGTCAATTATCATTAAGGGACGACCTTTATCCATCATGTTTGTTTGGTCCACCCTCATATTCCACGTTCACCATATGAAATCTTTGATGTAGACAATTCATTTTGTGGGCCCCACCTTTGATGTGGCTTGTCTATCATGTAGAGCCCACCTTGGATTTAAGTCATTTATCATTAAGGAACGACCTTTAATATGCACTATCTATTATGTAGGCCCTACCTTTGATGTTTGTCATACATCATGTGGGGCTAGCCATTAATGTTATTGTCCATCATGTGGGGCTTGCCTTCAATATCCATTGTCCATCCTATGGACTATCCATCATGTGGGCCCCACCTCTGATGTGGACTGTCTATCATATGAGCCCCACCTCCGATGTGGGTTGTCCATCATGCGGACCCACCTTGGATGTGGGCCACTCATCATTAGGGTTGATGCTTGATGTGGACAATCCATTGTGTGGGGCCCACCTTGATGTGGGTCATTCATTCTTTGAAGCTCGCCTTTGATGTGAACTGTCCATCATGTGGGCCTCACGTTCAATGTGAATCGTCCATCATGTTGGGCTCGTCTTGGATGTAGGCCATTCATTAAGGGTTGAACTTTGATGTGGACCGCCCATCATATGGGGCAACCCTTGATGTGGGCTATCCATCATGTGGCCCCACTTCAATGTCCACTGCCCATCATGTGAAGCCCACCTTTGATGTGGCTCCACCTTTGAAGTGGGTTGTCCATCATACCGTCCTGCTTTGGATGTAATTTATTTATCATTAGGGGCGGACCTTTGATGTAGATCATCCGTTATGTGAGCCCACGTTAATATGGGGTCATCCATCATATGGGGCCCGCCTTTGATGTGGATTGCCCATCACATGGGCCCCACCGTCGATGTAAATAATCCATCATATGGGGCCTCCTTTAATACGAATAGTGACACAGAGGAGTAGAAGTAATAAGTTTTTTGTTTAAAAAAACCTTATTGAGATAAGTAGCTTTAATCACTTAAGTCACTTTTACAATGATGTTTATCAAATTAACTTAAGTAAAAGAAAAAGTAAATAACTTAAAATATATTAAAAGTAACTTATTTTCAGGTATCCAAACAAGCCCTAAAAGACTACATGGAATTGAGAATTTGAGGTGGCTAATACCGGACCATCATCAAGAGGATAAGTCCTGTGGCAACCATAAGCCAAAGGCATGAATAAGACTAGCGCCATGAGAGAGGTACAACCTTCCTCTAGCTGTGCAACCCATTAACCAACCAATGGGTACTTTGCCTTCGAACTTCTACACCTCATTAAAAGATCCAAGCTTCTAGCTTAGCCATCTAAGAAGTCAAAGAGACTTTATTTCCATTCTCAATCTAGTATTTAAATACCTTGAACTTGATCTATAAAGACAAATTTTATAGTACACGCAAAAATTTTTATATTGAAAAAGTTCATGAGTATAATGATGAGAAGACTATGTAGATACATGTCATGATCACATGCAGCCTGCAATTTTCAAACGGAGTAATGTCAGCCATCCACAATTAAATGAATATGCCATATTTCAAAAAATATGCTTCTATGAATAAAATTATCTCAATCTTATCTCTTTATACAGTTGGGAATCACATGAACTAATAAAACAATAAATATAGTGTGCAAATCCTTTATCTTGCCTACAATTCTTCAGATGCTAAAGTCTCCACACTTCACTTACAGCCAGTAATTGAACAAGAGTTAGGCTTCATATGTGTTGACTTTGTCCAAGAATTTCCATTATTTCCCAAGGGATGTTGTGGTGGTGGCAAGCCATTAGAAATTGGGAACATCAAGCCCAATCATCACAACTCCAGTTTGGTGATTTATTTTGGGTGATGCTCTTGGTGTGAACTGTCTATCATAGAATCATCAAAAGTCTAACTAAACCTCCAAAAATCATGAATTTTGTGGGCCACTGCAGGGGGAATATTTGATTACAAAAGGTCAAAACTAACATGTGTCTTTATTAGCCTATGCCACGTGGTAAAATTGGAATAATGTAACATTACTCTTGGTGTGTATTTTTATGGTTTAGCTCCATGGCTCAATGGTCGATAGACTCTGTTTCAACACTGAGACCAGGATCGAGTGACCATGTGATGTGGGTGGGTGTGTGAGTGTGTGAAGTATGGGAGTGCTTGTAAAGAAAGTATGTTGGGAAAGCAGTTGAGTTAAGATTAGGTCATGAAGATGGTAGAAACAAAAATTTTATTATACAACAATGATGATGCACAAGAGGCTTATCTAAGGTGTTAGATCAATATTAAATATTTATAAGTAAGCTTGGATCCATCATGTTTGCGAAGGAAAATGTTCATATTTAATTTGACTTCAATCATTAAAGAAAGTTATAAAGAAACATAAACACTAAAAATTAAGATTATAAAAAGCTTGGTTTAATATAGTTGGGACTGAAAAGATAAGAATGACAAAAAATGAATATGTGTAGGTGGGTATATCATCATTATCATCTACTCCTTATCCAAATAATTGGGGTAAAATAAAGAACCTCAATTAATATAGAAAGTTTCAATTAAAATAATTAGAATTTCTTTATGTTTGGGTAATAATGGACGCGGTGTGGAGCCCACTGTGCTGTAAGTGTTTTATCCATGCCGTTAATCTTTTCTTTCAGATCATTTGAAGATATGAGACAAAAAATGAAGTAGGTTCACAGCTTCTGTGGACCACACCAAAGGAAGCTGCAATGATAATGACACTCATCGTTCAAACCTTTCTAAGGGCCACCGTGATGTTTTTTTACCATCCAACCTATTCATAAGCTCATGTAGATGTGGATGAAGCGAGAAAACAAATATCAGTTTGATCCGAAACTTCTCCCTCCCAAGAAGTTTTTAATGGTGGATGTTCAATCCCCAATTTGTGGTTCATTTAAGCCTTGCGCCTGCCTCGTTTTTTGGATCATGCCTTAAAATGATCTTAGAAAAATGATTAACGGCGTGGATAAAACACTTACATCACGGTGGGCCCCACGGAGCCCTTCCCGGACGGTAGGTAGGACGCAATCCGGGTCCGGTAATAATGTATATAACTAATTGAATTATGTTCTTTTACTCTCTCAAATCCTTTCTTTTCAAGTAATCCTCGCTAACATCGATTTGTCTCTACTAAAAAATTTCACTTTCTACTTAAGTGGTTAGTTGCTACCACCAATCTTTAGTTTTTAAATTGCCCCAAAAAGTCTCTGTTTTAAATGAAATATGTTGGAGGAAATTAGTTTTAGTCGGTTTGCCAAAAAATTGAATTTTAATCTTCCAAAACATACAAAGTTTCAAAACATTTAAACAATTATATGAGTTGTTTAAAAATAAAAAACCCAAAAAAATTGCAACGATTGGAAAGACTATAGTCCCAAACGTCACACATTAAATCAATCAAATTAGAGGTTGTAAATTGGATATTCCTCTCTAGAAGATATCATAATAACTCGATACACGTCATTACCACGGAAATAAAAGATAAGCACTTGTTGCTCTCTAATTAATTAAGGGTCTCTTAGTGGGAGGCCCACAACCTTAAATATTAGGATTTGGTTTGAGATACGTTTCTCCTATTTAAAACCCTAACCCTAGAAAAATACTCTCCATTAGGAATGTGGCCCACCAAATAGCTAGAGCGTCACTGTATATAGTGTTCTCTTTTCATCTATGGTTGAGAATTAGCATCTATGATGACTAAATCCTAATGTATTTTTTTTCCCATTTGTCTATTTTCATCCAAGCATTGTCCTATTGCCTAAAGTGCATGGTTATTTTTAATATTCAATTATTAAAAAAGACACAAATTCAGCCAAATATCTCTAATAAGCGTTTGACTAAAGCAAGATTACCATGGCCATGGATCAAGAGAAATATATCCTAGAGCCGGTTGTTGGAGTGATCTCCTGGCTTTACACGTGGCAAGCTGACTTGTTATTTGGGGCCGTCCATTAGCTGGCCAGGTCACAAGCAGCATACTGAGTAATCCTAGCCTTTAGATCATTGACCTTCAAATAGAGGGCACAAAGGTTTTAGAATGCGGATTACCTATGGTAGGGCCCACTAGATGGACAGATCCGATTGATACATCACCCTCTGCCGGGTTTGGGTCAACCGACACCCAACCCATTTTCTAAACGGGCCAAGAATTCTAGCCCAAGACCGAACCACAACTCGCTAGACCTGGCCCACTAAATTCATCAAGCCCAAGCTGGACCGGAACCGACCAGTTCAATTGTAATCGGGTTGATCTTGACTGACCTGAGCCAATCTACCACCACCCAACTCCTCTTCTCTGTCATGTTGTTTCGGATTGGGACGAATTTGGGTCATCTATTCTAGATCTATATGAGCGGGTTGGGTCCAGTAGGATCGGATCCAAGCCTGACCCATTCACTCAAACGGATAAGATTTCTAACTCAAGTCAGACCCGCTACCCATTTAGATAGGTCCGAACTAGAGGTGGGCAAAATGGACCCAATCTAGCGGATCTGACCTGATCCGACCCGATCTGCTCCGATTCGAACAGAACCGATGGTCTGGATCGGTTAGGTTCGAGGAGAAGTGTCAAATCCGAACGACAATTGGATCGGATTCGGGTACGTAGTAAATCCGACCGAACCGAACCGAAATCCAATTCGTTTGGATCCGATCCGATTCGATCCGAACAGCACCGGGTGTAGTAATTAGTAAATTACAAGTAGACCCCTCTCTATATCTCATATTAGTAGGTGGATCCTACAAATTTTTTAATAGTGAAAATCATTATCTCCACTTCTATTTATGGTGTGGTCCAGATGATCATTGGATATGATTCATTTTTTGGATAATGCTCTAAAATGATCTCTGAAAATAGATGAACGGTGTAGATATAATAAATACATCACTGTAGGGCTCATGTAACTTTGATCTCCTTTGAACCGTTCGTACAACTCATAGCTCGAGGAGTGTCAGTGCTCATCTTCGAGTAACACGTACCTAGAGCAGCTACCTATATAGCTGGTGTTAGCTAGATAGTAGCTACAAAGGTCAAAGAGTGGGAAGCGAATTGCGTACTGAGTAACTCAGTATGCTAAGCGTACTGAGTAAACTCTGTGGGATCCACCGTGATTTATTTATTTGATCCACACCGTCCATCTATTTTAAAAGTTAATTTCATTTCCATATGCCAAAAATAAAGTATATCCAAAGATCAAATAGACCACACCACAGGAAATAGTGTGAAATGAGTGTCTACCATTGAAAATTTCTAGGGGCCATCGAAGTTTTGGATCAAGCTGATATTTTATCTTTCCCTTCATCCAAGTATTTTTGATCTTATGAACATGTTGGATGACAAATAAATATCACTGTGGGCATTAGAAAGATTTCAACGGTCGAAATCATTATTCCCACTGTTTCCAGTGGTTTGGTTCACTTGAGCTTTGTATATGCTTCAATTTTAGGCTCAACGTATAAAATTAGCTGAAACAACATATGGACGGATTGAATAAACTGCATACATTCAAGGTGGGCCCAAATGAGTTTACTCAGTATGATACACAATCCTATTTCCGGACAATGCTCGTCTTGGAGCACGTGACTTGAAGCTTCTTCAGGAAGTCATGTAGCCGGTATAAGCTTCTTCAAGAAGCTATGTAGCTGGCGTGAGCTTTACAGTTTTATCCCACTGAGTAAACTATGTGGGGCCCGTTTTGAATTTTTTTGGTTTATCCACACTGTCTAATAGTTTTTCCATATCAATTTAGGGGTTGATACTAAATTTTAAGTATATCTAATAATCAAGTAGATCACACCATAGAAAACAATAAGAATAATAATTTCCACACCGTTGAAAAAAAATGAACGATCCAAATCTTGTCCAATCCGATCCTACTCGATTTTCCTGACCGAGTCGGACTCTGATCGGTTCAAGGCAGCAGAAGATTGGATCAGATTGAATAAGATGGCCCGGACTTGGTACTGAATCGAAATGAGTTCGGGTTTGACCCTGGAAATTTCGAACCGAATCGAGTTGTGCCCAATCCGATCCAACTTGGTCCGATGCCCAGCTCTATCCGAACCCACCTCAAAAGAGGGTCGGGACGGGTTGACTCATTGTAACGCCTTGAAAATCGGGGGTCGATCAAAGCTCAACTCCCGAGTTCCAACGCATCACTTATGCAACATAGATAATGATGATTATGATGAGTGCCTTGAAATATGAATGAGATTAGACCAAAACAGCATATCATACTCCAGAGACAGTTAAATTACGCAAGCGGAAGACTATGATAGATATATAAAATTTATAAAGTGTTATAAGTCTTCAGAGTATGAACATGTTACCAGGTTAAATATAAACATGTATACACAAAAAATGAACAAAATGAATATACATGGGTGTTCCAAAAGTGCAAACTAAAGTTAATGGCGTCTAATCAGCAACCCTGTAATCCCATCGATCAGAAGATGGTCTACATAAACCCGCCTGATAGCTGTACACAGGAGAAACCCTCCTCATCATCATAAAAGTCCGGTTCCACTTCGCAAGCATCGTCATCATCTGAAACTAAGACAGGGTCTAGTTGGTGTGTACAACACTGTCCCGTAACGTGGGAGTGAGTGATCAACTCAGTGGAACTATAAAGCAGAGGTTAACATGTTATCAACTAAGTCAAGCAGTAATGATAAAGCAGTACAATCAAACATTCCTAGATACTCTTATTAATGCAAGGATGAAATGTATTCTTAATGTATGCCCTCGCCTACACTCACTCGTGCGACACCATCTTACGGTCGAGGCATGCTTTCTTCCCTCTGTGCTCTTCAACCCGGGGCACATGCAGTCGATGTTATGAGCATGATTACCAAGTTTTTATTAGTCCTTTTCATACAGCAGGATTGAGAAACTAAGGTACCTCCCTTATATCAATACCCAATAATAATCTCAGTCCTAGTAAATCTCATACGATGTTGCGGTTCTAGGTCGCTGCAATGGGCTTGTCACCTGATCAGTGCAGGCCTAGTTTATACTCTTGTTGCTACAGAAGGATTGTCGCCTCCACGTAGACTCAGAGTATGCTCGAGGTCACTACAAAGGGCTCGTCACCTTATCAGTGTAGGCCGACAGCTCGAATACAGTGTCCCATACCACCGTATTCGGCTCACGAGCTTTGGTTGCTCACTGGTCACTACGGGGAGGCTCGTCGCCCCAGCGTAGGCCGACAGCTCGACCACGGTGTCCCATACCACCATGTCCGGCTCATGAGTCTTAGCGGATCGAGGTACCATGGTTTAACGGGGTTTCACTGGTGAGTTTGGTACCTTAGGTTCAAACATTAGCGTCCATACATGGTGAACATACAATAGGCAAATCGGGGTACTTGACGAGCTCGACTAGTACGAGCGCACATCGAGCTGATCAACATGAAGTGCGTGAGCACTCCGTGTGGCCTAACCACTGTCGACAACCGTAATACGACTTGGATTCATCGACACATCCTTTGTGGCAAAACAACCTCAGCCACGAAAATGGAATCTGTTACCGATTGCCTGGACTACTTCATAGTCCCAACCACACTCAATACCAACAAGAATTCATGTTAGATAATCAAGCAGTAAGTAAGTCAAATCCTACAACCGTTCGAGCATTTTATGAAATATAATATAAACATGCATTCACCCATATGCATTTCATAAGTAATCAGACAATATAATATAAGATATACATAGAAGGATTTATACGCGTAGTTAAGGTAGTTGAGAACCTTATCTCAATGCCCATAGACAGTACAAGTCACCAAATACTTACTCGTACAGACATTTTATCAAACACTTATACTACACATATTAACATTCATGACATATGTTGATTTGTGTCATATACTTGGACAAATCCGTCCAACAAGGAGTTATCACGTACACAACCATCATGTACATGCATTCCATAGCCACGATAGGCACAAATCATGATTTCATCTTCATTCAGTCATTTCAACAAATACTTATTCTACACTTAATAACATACACAATGTATGTTGATATAACATGTATTAGGGCTAATCCTTTCGCTAAGGAGTTGTTACACTCATAACTAGTATATACACACGACCATTAATCATGACAAACACACTTTCAAATTTTATACGTATACAGGACTTTCTACAAATACAAAGAATACGCTAAACTCCACATAATTCGTATATAACTGAACCGTAAAACAAACATCGCATTTTGCATGTGAAATAGCATCCACCTCAGGAATCTATTATTAACCGACATTGAAAGCTTTAAAAACCATAACCTATATGTCTATAGTCCACACCTTACGTCAGTAAACGCGTAATGGATTCATTTTAAACACGTAGTCTTTGTTACCGACAGGATGGCAACCTATAGCATGAACTAAGTTAGTTATTTCATCATTTCAACTATTTGAAACCCTAGAACAGATTAGGGATTGAATTTCTTAACTAAGAATGAGATCGGTAGCGCCGGTAGAGCGGTACGGAAGTGGTGGTAAGGCACGTGGAGTGATGGGATTGAATCTCAGGGATGAACTCCAACTCTCTCTCTCTTTCCTCTCTTCTCTCTCTTAGGGTTTCTCAAATTCATATGAGATGAGAGAGTGAGGGCTTAAGGCCCTTATATAGGCCTAAAACTGATGGAAATGGCCCCAGGGCTAAGGTATTCTTAGGTTATAGCCAAAGGAAGCTTGTTTCGATCCAACGGAGCACTTCTGGAGGCCCCCTTTCTATGTGCGGTCGGACTTAAGCTCCCTGACCATGGATCTAGGGCGTGTTAAGTTTTCGGTCCGATCGGATTTACAGATCGACCGTGGCGGACCAATTTCAGTTCGACGGTCACCGAAACTCGATCAAGGCCACAAGTACATTGCCATGTATGAAAAATTTCTCCTGATCCGAGGGTGTATTTGGGTCAGATTCTGACGGTCTAAATCCTTATATTCGGCCTGCAAGCGACAAGTCTCAGATTACTTAAATTCGGATTTCATTTCTAAATATATTCACGTTTCTCACATACTTCGCTCTAGGCTCAAGTTGTGCGTTTCTAGACACAATTTGGATTTGATTTCTGAGATGGTAGTCAAGCCCAGTAAGGCGGTCATAATCATTTAGTTTCGTGGTAATCGGACTTTCGACGTGCGGTCCAGGTACGATACGAAGTTTCAATGTGCTCCCAAGAGCAACTGGGTAATGAGATTGATCCTAGATTAAAGGATAATGTAGTGTCGATGATTCTGCAAGTTTTGGGTCTTGCAGATCATATTTAAAGTGATTAGTACGAATTTCACAAGTAAACTAGTTTAGCACTAGCTAATACTAGCCTACTTTCTAAAGGATTTAGTCCTGTATGATTTCTGCCTGAAGTGGTACTCGGGCCTTTGTAATTCGTATAGAAGGTGATTCAAGCTATTAATACTTGATTAAATTACGTCCTAATCACGGCAGAATAATGTCCTAGGGCAGTTCTACGTCCAATGATGTCCATTGCCAAGTTAGGAAAAATCCAGAGTGTTACACTCATATAGGCCCGACTCGGCCCATTGTCACCGCCTACTGCCACGTGTATTTTCGGGAGATGGCTTGACCATATTTCGGTCCAATCTCGCTCATCCGACTAGCATTGTACCGAGGGCGTGCCTACAACTAATGGATAACTACTTGGGTGAGATTTTGAATCAGATCCAATCCGTTCATCAGGTTCTTAATCACATTTCCACCATGGATACTTAAACAAATACACTCAAAGACTTAAACGGAACACACCATATGGAACGAAGGAAAATCATCACTACAAACTGTAAATGAACGTCCGTTGACCCGCTTTAGTCTTTGTTAATATCATGATTTCAAGTGAATTTATTCATCCTAGTGTGTCGGTACAGATGCGTAGATTATATGCCATATACACACCACGAAGGACCCCAAAAAATTGAACGATTTTACTGCCAGGGCTTCACATCTCAACTGTTCCCCATGGTGTAGCTCTCCTGAGCTTTTCAACTATCTGGTTTTTAAGAAAAAACCTAAAACAATAGTGGCCCACTTGATGGACGGTATGGATCTTAATCACATGAAGTTCGCCGTCCACGTCAGCCAAAAGTCATGCCCCCACGTGACTCCGGTGATCACGCAAGCGTTTTCTTTCTATCCCACACCTTACGTTACCATCAAATGCAAGCTCATGATCCACTACGGATTCCTGGTAGGCCCGTAAGATCACGATGGACCACGTGGCATGTGTGAACCTTCGTGGATTGTAGATGGACACTATAATCACCGTACATCTGTCATCCCTTCATCCGAGACCTTTGGTCATCTGATCACCTTGGCTTCAGGCCCATACGTAATCGGCAGTGAACCCCACTCATCCAACGGTTATTAGTGATCATAGGTTCGTTCACAGGAATTCCCACCTTAATAAGGAACGAAGCATTCGTATCTTCTAGTAGTTTTTAACTAGACGGTCCAGATAAAAGATGAGATCCCCACTGGAGTACAGGAAACGACCGATCTTACATGTGAAATCCAATCCGTCCATCTGGTGATAAATCCTTCTCTCAGCTTCCATGAAAAATATCAGCCTCATGAAAAATTCAAGTGGGCCACACCAATGGAAACAGTGTAAAATTTCTCCGTAAACCTCTAAGGTCGCCCATTGTAGCCTGACTGAGTTCTGGATCAGGCTGATTTTTTTTATTTTTTTATTTTTATTCCCTTCATCCTTGTGATTAAGGCCTGATGAATGGGTTTGATGAAAGATAAATGCAATGGTTGCCCCACATACAAACCTATGGTTTGCGATCCATCCCCATTTTTTTAATACAGTGTGGCCCACCTGAGTTCTGAATCTACTTATTTTTTGGTCTCAGGACATACGATCGAGGAACTCGCCAGGTGGACAAAGTGGATTTTACCTATACGTGGTGGGCCCCAACAAGCCTAGGTGCCACGTGCTGCCTAAAACACCCAAGCTCTGTTTGCTGTGGGGCCCACCATGTTGTATGCGTAAAATCTAATCCGTCCATCAGGTGCTCTCCTCCATGTTGTGCATGTTTTTATCAAATTTGTTAATCAGGTGTAATTCATCATGATGAAGAGAATGTACAAAAATCAGCTTGGTACAAAGCTGAGGTGGGCCACACCGCGTGTACGTGCACACTGTAGAAGCAATTTTACATCTTTTCGATTGGTGTGGCCTACCTGGGTCTTTTATGAGGATGATATTTTTTATATGCGCTGAATATAAAGTTTATCACTGATGGACGGATAGATTTTACATATATAGATGATGGGCACCACATGGTTTGGAGAGATTTTCCGACTGTCTGCCTCACTTTTAATCCATAGGCTCTTTTGGTCTCAAACTTTACTTTCCCCAAAATTATTACCCTGCTGTATGGATGCATTTTTACAGGATAAAAATGCCCCTGTAATAGAAATGCAATTTTTAAAACCTTTTATTTCCTTCACACAACAAAACCCTAGCAGCGAAAACTCCATTTTCTGATTTCTTTTCTCATATTTGTGATTGGCCACCCTAACACTAAATTCTTATTTTCTTTTCTTATTTTGGTACGAGAATACTCTAGCATAAAAAACTTATTTCCTGAAATTTTCTAATTTCTTTTTATTTTTTCTTTAAGTCGAGAATACACTTACCATGTACTTTATTTTCGAGTTTTTCCAATTCAAGATATGACGAAAATGGTGCCTCCATATACTACCACGAAAAACTTATTTCCTGAAATTTTATATTTTGTTGTGAATGATGTCTTGTATAAAATTTATGGTGAATGAATACTTGTTTGTGAATTGTTAATTAATTAATTTGTGAATAGTGATTTCATTGTGAATGGTGATTTGTTTATGAATTGATTTGATTTATCTGACTTCCTCGGTCAATTTCACTTGTTCTCATTCACTTCAACGCTGTCATCAGTCAATGAAAGAGTCTATTACGCCTTACTAGTCAATTTCATTCAAGTATCGGTCAATTTTCCTAACTTCTTGATCAATTTTACTCACTTTGCGGTCAATTTCATTCAGGTATCGGTCAATTTTCCTAACTTCTCGATCAATTTTACTCACTTCATAGTCAATTTCACTCACTTCGCGATCAATTTTACTCAGGTATTAGTCAATTTGACTTGTTTCACGGACAATTTTACTCACTTCACGGCCAATTTCACTCACTTCGCAGTTAATTTCAGTCAGTTCGCGGTTAATTTAACTCCGTTCGCGGTCGATTCACTCACTTCGTGTCAAATTCACTCAGGTATCGATCAATTTCACTCGTTTCACGGTCAATTTCACTCGCTTCGCAGTCAATTTCACTCACTTCGGGGTCAATTTCATTGAGTTCGTGGTCAATTTCACTCAGTTCACGGTCAATTTAACTCCCTTCGTGGTCAATTTAACTCCCTTCGTGGTCAATTTCACTCGCTTCGCGGTCAATTTTACTCAGGTATCGGTCAATTCGCGGTCAATTTCACTCACTCTGCGGTCAATTTTGAAAAGGCCAAGCTATATGTCCTTGGGGAGGGGGGGGGTGAATAGGACTATGCCAAATTAAAATGATAACAGCGGAATTTAACCAAATAAAAGAAAGATAGCACTATAATTAATTCACAATACTGAAATGTAAAGCAACTTCAAATGTATGAGTATTGAGAGACTGATACAAATGTTGTTCTAAGGACAACCTTATACCAAAAACCAAGGTTTATGGTAGGACAACCTGATTCCTAGAAAGGTCTTTGTATCAAAAACTCAAACTTAATACAAAGGAATAAGTAGATAAATAATAAGGAAATGAAATCTAAGTTATTACAACATTCCCTACAATGCTTGAAATGTAAAAGATTACAACATGCACATCCACAAATACATCCCACAATATTGAATGATAAAATATATAGAAATTAAACCACACATCCACAAAACACAGAGTTATAGTGGTTCGCGTATGTGTACACCAACTGTTAAACAACAGCCACACAACTTGCTACTCCACTCCTAATATCCTCACATGGTAGATATTAGCGTTCACTATGAAATACGTTTTTCTTTGGTTCACCTAAAACTCTCACAATTGTGTCTTTCAAGTGGGCTCACACAATTTAAAAACCCCACACTCTGAGTTTTCTGGATCACCTCAGATAAACTAAAACAATGAGATTTTTCTGGCTTAATCTCAAAAGAAACTAAAATAGAAGATTTACATAAGTGTAAAATACTTGTATTTCCTCCTTTTGTTGCAGCCCAGAAGAACCAAATCGGAGTAGAAGTTCGAATAGAAGTTCAATGTCCAATACTCACTTATGAAATGGTTCTAGATTCTAAATTGATTTTAAATTAAACCAAGTTAGGCTAGCTCTATTTGATTTTGATTCCAAGAAGTGGAATATCACAATTCCTCTTTCAAATCAGATTGGAATGCAGAAACAAAATCAAATATAAAAAGCTAATAAAAAGAGAATATTAAATATGCACAATCTATCTTAAAAAGATTACGGACTTATCTCTCAGAGTGATGCCTTGATTTTACTTGAATTGGATATCAAACTCTGAAAATCGTGCTCTATTTATAGTTGCAGAAATCACGTCTACGACTGGTCGTAGGATGAACTGATTTTTGAAGTTTTGAACGCGATCGGATAAAATCATTCCACGACTGGTCGTAGGCCTTGCACGACCGGTTGAGGGACCTCCACGACTGGTCGTGACCTGTCCACGATTGGTCGTGTGGAACCTGGAATGGTTGTTGGACTTTGAGTCGAAGCTGCAGGACTGGTTGTGAACGAGTCGTGCACTGTTCACACGACCAGTCGAGCAGTCTCCAGGACTGGTCGTAGGTCAACCAAAAAATTTTGAAATTTTGCAACAACTTAGGACTAGTCGTGACAGTGCTAGGACTAGTCAAACAGATTCCAAGATTACTTGAAGAACAGACCAAACACTTATAAAGTAATTTAATTTGAATTATGTATTCAAAATGACCTACCATAAGGTCAATCTAAGGTCTTCCATACCTTGGACATGAAGTATGAACATTGAACCTTCTTTTCTTCAAATGATAGACGGTCTTTGAAGTTCATGAAGCTTGAGATCTCGACACATAATGGAGCTTGAACTTAAGATCTTTTGAAGCTTGAATTTGTAGTACTTGAGTATGAACAGTTGACTTGTCTCTCAATGTCTCTTTAAAACTTAGAACTTTGAAGTTTAAAGGAGTGAACAATGTACTTGATCTTGCGTTTCTTGAAGTAGATCTTGTTCTTGTCTTAAAGCATTATCCTTGTACATGTGATGCATTGTTTTGAACATATATATTAATATGCTACACAAGTCACATACTGTGGTTTTAGCACAACAAAATTTGACAAACAAAGGAGCAAATAACCACAACACTTACAAATTTCACTCAGGTATCGGTCAATTTCACTCGCTTCACAGTCAATTTCACTCACTTCGCGGTCAATTTCACTCGTTTCAAGGTCAATTTCACTCACTTCGCAGTCAATTTCACTCAGTTCTCGGTCAATTTCACTCCCTTCGCAGTCAATTTCACACAGTTATCGGTCAATTTCACTCAGTTCATGGTCAATTTAACTCCCCTCGCGGTCAATTTCACTCACTTCGCAGCCAATTTCACACAGGTTTCGATCAATTTCACTCGATTCGCGGTCAATTTCACTCGCTTCGGGAAATTCACTTCGCGGTCAATTTCACACAATTATCTGTCAATTTCACTCAGTCATCGTCAATTTCACTCACTTCGCAGTCAATTTCACTTACTTCACGGCTAATTCCAGTCCCTTCACAGTCAATTTCACTCACTTCGTGGTCAATTTCACTCAGGTATCACTCAATTTCACTCGGGAATCGGTCAATTTCACTCAATTACTGATGATCTATCAAATGAGCGTTCCCGGTCAATTTCACTCAATTATCTGTTAATTTCACTCAGTTCGTGGTCAATTTCACTCAGTTATTGGTTACCTTACACCAGCGGCATAACAACAAAATGATATGGCATAGCAGGTACCATGCAAGATTGTCATGAAATGTTTCGAGTCATTGCAACATTATCCACCAAACCCATGATATTTCCTCTACCACAGTCACCAACAAAGCTCTTCAGTCTTAACTATTTGATGACAAGCAGTAGAACATATTTCCTCTACCACAATCACCAACAAAGCTCTTCCATCTTAACCATCTGATGACAAGCAGTAGAACATTTTTACCAATGCGTGCTCTCATCTCGCTTAAATATATCTTTTTATGTTATTTAAATATCTACACAAAATCTCATTTTTTAAGAAGTTCAATCGAAAAGGGCCTCCAATAAAACAGAAAAATCAATTCAAACCAAGAAAAAGTTATAATAAATGTTGATGCAGTTTTTCGGCAAACCCTCCGCGATTGACCCTCTTGGACCTGCACACGTGTAAAAGAGAAACAGAGGAGACCCTGACTAGTGCGGGGGAATCTCTAATGCTTAAGTCAGGACCAGAGTCTTTTTCGTAAGGTAGGATATCCAGAAAAGAGATACCAGTCGAATGTTAGGGTTAGAATATGCGTACCTTTGATGGTTGAGGATACCTCTATATATATAGGGAAGAGAGTCCAATCGTAGAGGGCTCGTCCCGATATCTTAGAGATCCATTCGAATTCATGATCTTTATGAGATTACAGGATTCCGACGTTATCGGGATTCGTTCTTATCCCCCGAAGATTAGGGGAGAGATATTTGGGATTATAAGAGATTCCTTGAATCTATAGCTCAGATTTAGGCCTTCTCCCATAGGCAGGTGATGGCTCAAGAATGAGCGACTCCGATCTTCTCGACAGATCAGCATTCACTATCTTTGACCAATAATTGGGTCGAAGGATCCGTGTTTACCTTTAACTGGGTGCTAATAGTCATCGACCTTGTCATGGGGACGTTGCTTGACCTGTAACCGGACATTGTCTGATCTATGACCGTCCAATGGACGAGCTATGACCGATCTATCATCAGACAGTGACTGATCTAGGATAGATCTAAGATCGACCTCTATCCGACCAATGGTCGAACTGTGGCCGATCGGCAATTAACCCATTAGGTCGGAACACGGTTTATCTGAATGGGCTCGTTATCGTGTTCTTTGAGTGTCTTTACAGTTGCCTCGACCTTCCTTGAAGGTTTACCTGTTTCTGGACGTAAACGCTTTATCAGGTTTGGGTTTCACTGGGCCTGTGCTGGTTAAGTAAAGTTGGTCCATTCCATAATCCAACTTATGGACTTGTCAATTTTTCTCCTGATAATAGGCATGAAACCACAGGAAACCAATTTTAAAATGAAAAGTAAAATGTGAAAAGGAAATGGAACTAGGTTACTAAACGATGAATAAAGAGAACAAAAAATGCATAACCATTTGAATATGTCCTAGCAGGGAAACAAAACTTCTTACAGTTTTCTGCATACAAAACAACAGAAAATGTTTGAAGAACACCACATGAGATCACAACAGCACGGCCATAGTTTCAATGGTAAGACGTTCAATCCTCCACTGCTTTTTGCAGAGTGGTCCACTTGATCTTTAAATCTGTCTTGTTTTTTTGGCTCAAGTCTTACAAGAAGCTCGCCAAATAGATGGACAGTTTGGATATAATATATACCTCATGAAAATGGCAGCACCACCGCCGATCCGGTGGCACCACTAGACATGGCAGTAGTAGCGGCACCACCGCTGGACTGTTTAATGCCGAACGGGTATTTTCTACCGGTAAAAATGCATTCATACAGCATGGTAGACAATGCACACTGTATTTTGATATATATATATATATATATATATATATAGGGAAAAGGTACAATGTGCTCGAGCTGATTTTAACGTCCCATGAGGTCGAGCTGTGTGGGCCCCACCATGATGCGTTTCGAATATCAACACCGTGCATTTGATGCGTCCCCCTTAAATTATGGGATATCCCAAAAATCAGCTGTATACGGAACTCAGGTGGGCCATAACATCTAAAACCATGTGAAGACATGCCAAAAACATATAAAAGCACTTGGTGGGGCCCACCTGAAATTCGCATGCATCTGAAACTTGGTGTGAACCCTCATCCAAGTGGGACACACATAATAGATGGGCTGGATTTGCAAACCACATCTCGGTTGGCCCAAAAAATGATTATGAATGTTTTAATGGTGCACGGCCCCTCTCAACTTCTGTATGTGGTGTGGCCTACACAAGTCACGGATTGACTTGATTTTTGAGACCTAAACCTGGGATGGAATGGTGCATCAAATGCACCGTGTTGATGTTCGAAACGCATCACGGTGGGGCCCACACAGCTTGACCTCATGGGACATTAAAATTAGTTCAAGCGCATTGTACCTTTTCCCTATATATATATATATATATATATATAAAGGCTTTCGACGTGGACCCAATCCGCTTCCATAGGATGTGGATAGCAGTCGAATTCTTTTAAGCCGTCCATTAATTTCTTCATGAAGCTGTCAGATTATGGTTTCTATGAATAATTTGAATTGAATTATCTTCTCCCAATTAGGTGCTATATATAGATACAATTACATCTCATATAAAAGAAAAAAATCCTATTATAAAGGAAGCTAAATATTCTTATATTTACAAGGACTAATTAGAGAATCAATCACACCCCATAGAATCAATCACACCTCATAGAATCAATCACACCTCATATACAACTTATGCAGACACTCCCCCTCAAGTTGGAGCATAGATATCTATCATGCCCAACTTGTCGATTATACCATGGAACACCTTTCCGGAAACTACTTTCGTAAGTATATCCGCTAACTGGCTTTCGGACTGAATAAATGGAAACTGTATAATCTTTTGATCGAGTTTCACTCTGATGAAATGATGATCAACTTCAACAGGTTTGGTGCGGTCATGTTGTACATGATTCTGTAAAATCTCAATGGTTGCCTTATTATCATAATGGAGATTCATAGGCTTTGCATATTCAATTCCCAAATCTTTTAGTACACTTTTAAGCCACAACAATTCGCATACACAATGAGACATACCTCGGAATTTGGCTTCTGCACTTGATCTTGCTACAACCTTCTGCTTCTTGCTTTTCCAAGTGACAAGATTACCTTCCACAAATGTAAAATAGCCAGACGTGGACCTTCTGTTGGTTTGATCACCTGCCCAATCAGAATTCGTGTATCCTTCAATGTTAGAGACACTGTTTTTGGAGAACAACAAACCTTTGCCTGGTGCACTCTTCAAATATCTTAAGATTCGATATACCGCATTCATATGCTCTTTACTTGGTGCATGCATGAACTGGCTTATGACGCTCACTGCATAAGCTATATCCGGCCTCGTGTGAGACAAATAGATTAATCTCCCAACCAACCGCTGATAACGACCCTTGTCTGTTGGAGCTTGATCTGGAAAAACTCCGAGTTTATGATTCATTCTATGGGCGTTTCTGCTGGTTTGCAAGCAAGCATTCCAGTTTCGGTTAAAATATCTAACACATATTTCCGTTGTGAAAGGAAAATCCCGTGTTTTGATCTTGTAACCTCAATCCCCAAGAAATATTTAAGTTGCCCGAGATCCTTCATTTCGAATTTAACAGCCAAATACTCCTGTAATGCTTTCATTTCACATGGAACATTTTTTGTCAAGACCATATCATCGACATACACGATTAAAACTGTTACCTTTCCTTATTTATGTTTTATAAACAAAGTATGGTCTGAATTACTTTGTTTATAACCGAATGCCTTCATTATAGAAGAAAACCTCCCAAACCAAGCTCTAGGTGACTGTTTCAGCCCGTACAATGACTTCTTCAATTTACGAACTTCACTTCTACACGAGGAACTATATTTGACTCCGGGTGGCAACTCCATGTAAACCTCTTCCTCTAAATCTCCATTGAGGAAAGCATTTTTGACATCAAATTGTTGCAAGGGCCAATCCCGATTTGCCGCTATAGATATGAGAATGCGAATTGTATTGATCTTGGCTACTGGTGCAAAAGTCTCTTGATAATCCACCCCATATCTTTGCGTATACCCCTTTGCAACTAACCTTGCTTTATATCTATCAATATTGTCATCCACTTTGAGTTTCACCGTGAACACCCATCTACATCCAATTGTCTTCTTTCCTTTGGGTAATGGAACAAGTTCCCAAGTCGCATTCTTTTGTACAGCCTCCATCTCTTCGTTCATCACCTTTGTCCATTTCGGATCAGTCAATGCATCCTGCACACTACTAGGAATATATACAGTGGATAATTGATTAACAGTAAATGCATATGATGTAGACAATTTATGAGAGGACACATGGTTACTAATTGGGTATTTGGTCTTGGCTTTACAATCAGGTTCGTATTGTTTCTTTGGAACTCCCTTAGTTGATCTTTGTGGATATTTAGGAGCTATATCTTCTGCAGGAACATGTGTTTCATTAAACTCATCAAATATGGGATTCGAGATTACCTGAGGAAGAACATTCTGGGTTGATTCTTCAGTTAATGGTGTGGACATGGGCAACTCTGAGGGCATCGGTGATTCTGACTTGTCGGGAGTACCTGAGTTATTTTGGGGAAGAACTATGAACTCACTTTCGACTTCAGGAATACTATCACAGTTTTGATGAACACTTTTCTCAAAAATTTCATTCACTTTTTCTAACTCCATAAACTCATCTCCTCCGCCAACTTCCACATTCTCTTCACTAGAGCTCTCCCCCCGAAGAGAAGGGCAATATACTTCCCATGTGTAATAAGGTTCTACTTCACGAAAAGAAGCATCCAAAGTCATATGTAATTTTTGAGTTTGAGAGTCATAACACCTGTATCCTTTCTGAAACTCAGAATAGCCAACAAAGACACACCATTTTGCACATGGATTAAGTTTGTTTCACAAAATTTTAGGGATATGAACATATGCAATACAACCAAAGACTCGTGGTTCAAGATTTGGGAGATGAGGAACTGAAAGTTATTATTGCATCTTTTGTTGGGGAGTTTGAAAATCTATCACTCAAGAAGGTGTTCGATTAATGAGGTAAGCAGCGGATTTTACAGCCTCTCCCCAATAGAACTGAGGCATGTTCATGCCAAAGGGAGAGGCACGAACCACCTACAATAGTTGTTTATTCTTCCTCTCTGCCAATCCATTTTGCTGTGGAGTATAGGTGCAAGAAGTCTGATGACGAATCTCATGTTGGCTCAGAAGCTCACCAAAGGATGTATTTATATACTCAGTACCATTGTCAGATTGTAAAATACGAATCTGTTTTTGGTATTGAGTGCCCACCATATTATGAAATTCCTGAAATGTTGTACATACATCACTCTTTTTGGTAAGCAGAGACACCCAAGTCATTCTAGTGCATTCATCAATAAATGTAACAAAGTAGCAAGCTTTTGAAATAGAAGGGATTTTTACAGGACCCCAAACATCAGAGTGAATAACTACAAAAGGTTCTGAACTTTTATTCAAACTTGGTAAATAAGAAATACGATGACTCTTAGCCAATTCACAAATGTCACAATGAAAATCCAAATTATTCAAAGCTGAAAAAAGATGTGGGTGTAATTTTCTAAGATAACCAAAGGACAGATGTCCTAGTCTTCGGTGTCATAACCATATAATTGCTCGAGATTTGTCTTCGCTACTAGTTTGATTTGCCTGACTGAATTTCGGTCCCCCATTTTTTGTCAATTCCAAGCAGTAGAGTTTGCCCCCGTCTAACACCATAACCAAGAATCGTCCGAGTTAGAATGTCCTGAAAAACACAAAATGAGGGCTAAAAAGTCACAGTGCAAGCAAGAGTGGAGGTAATTTGGCTAACAGACAAAAGATTATACTCAAGGGATGGAACAACAAGGACAGTATCTAATGTGAGAGTATTGGATAAGATGACATATCCCTCTCCAGTAATAGGAGAGGTACTACCATTAGCTGTGGAGATAACAAATTGAGAAGAAGGGACAACGGAATGCAACTGACTCGAGTCCCTTGTCATTTGATCGAATGCACCTGTATCAATAATTCAAGTATTGTTCTTAGCAGTTGCAGAGAATACAGATGTCTTACCGACAATACCTGGATGGATAACGTTTGCTGTAGGTTGCAATTGGTCTTCTTCCGTAAATGTCACCATAGCTTTCCCTACAATCTTCTTTCGAGGTTTCTTTGTGAAGTCCCACCACTCAGGATAGCCAATGACTTCATAACATCGCTGTTTCGAATGACCTGTTTCACCACAATGAGTACATGTCAGGCCACCAGACTTTCCAGTTGATTGATTATTTCGATTTTTCGATGAGCCAGACGACGATCTTTGTCGAGTTTGGTTAGCCAGCATAGCCGAACGCTCAGAGATTGGACGAGAGCCTCCCATTGTCTATCTCTGTTGGTATTCTCTCCTGACATATGTATACGGGCTCTCCAAATTGAGTTTTGAGTCTTTTTGTAAGATTTCTCTATGGACCTGATCAAATTCGGAGTGGAATCCACTTAGAAAAATATGAACTCGAACCCTAACTATCGCGGAACGCAACTGGACCACCCCTTCAACTGTTCCTTCCTGAGAAATGGTCCTGTGATCGATTTCCTGAAAAATAGCAACAAGTTCATTATAGTACGTTGATAATGGTCAACCATTTTGCGTGGTAGAAAAGGATCTCTAATTTAATTCAAAGATACAGGTTTCGTCCGATCCATCATAGAAGGTTTTCGATACGGCCTCCCATATCTCCTTGCTGTGGGGAGACAAATAAATCGCTGCATCAGCAACAAACTCATTGAGTCAATAAGCCAACTCTTCACTTTGTGATTTTCGATAATCCATGTTCCAAGATTGGGATCTCCAGGTGCAGGTTTCTTTTCTTCTCCGGTGAGATATCCTGCTTTATTACGAGCGCCAATACGCATTTCCATGAGTTGAGATCATAATGAGTAATTGGTCTCATCTAGTGTGATGCCGGTAGGAAACACAGAATTGTCTTAGTGGACAATAATCTGTGGTGTTAGTGTTGGAGCTGGTTCAGTTGTTGCGCTTGTGGTGATTTCCATCGCACTCACAACAGATTTACGGTGGTGACTCCGGTGTTGACTCTAGTGTCATACGCTCCTGATGTCACGGCCTTCATCGAGGACCGTCGGATGAAGAAGATGATCACCATAAAGAGTAAAGAGAGCTTGATTGTCTTGTTGATGGAGAAAGCAACGAATACAACGTCCTTGGAGTGGCCAACGAAGCGACTCCTTAGAATCGAACCCGCTTTGATACCATGTCAGATTATGGTTTCTATGAATAATTTGAATTAAATTATCTTCTCCCAATCGGGTGCTATATATAAATACAATTACATCTCATATAAAAGAAAAAAATCCTATTATAAAGGAAACTAAATATTTTTATATTTACAAGAACTAATTATATAATCAATCAGACCTCATATACAACTCATGCAGACAGAAGCCCTCCTCATGAGCTAACCAGCGTTGTATATGAGGCAACCCATCTACAAGGTAATGGGCCGGTCCAATGAACAGCTTGGATGCCCACACGTGTGGGAGGTGGCTGCACGTATGTGCATTGGCACAGTACGTATGGGTTTTCAGTTATAGCAAGTGAGACCCATGGTTCGGTATCCAGACCGTTTTGTTTTTGTTGGGTGGACCATGCCTAAAAGTACCCTAGATTATGAAAACATATGAATGGTTAAGATCCTGTACTCGTCTTGCAAGATCTGGAGAACAGACGGTTCATAAAATGATCTGGTATACAGATGGACGGTGTGGATGTAGTATATATACATCAAAATGGGACACAACAAACCAACGGTGGTTTACTAAACCATAGCCCCACATGTGTCAGAAATGGTAACCCACTTATACCGTGCAAACAAACAGATGTCTCTTCCTTCATTTTCTTAAACACCCACAGCAGCCTTCCGTTGTTGGTTAACCTAATGGCCATCCAATCAATCACGTGTGATAAGTGGCCACTCTCACCATACGGCTACTTGTGTTACAACGAGACACGTGTAGAAAAGAATAAAAATTCAATGATTTACATACGTGACGATGTGGATGCTAACAGATCTACACGTGTGGAATTAGCAAAACGTTAAGTTCACCCACAGGAAACATTGACTGTTGGTGTTTGTACCGAACCATTCCACACTTAAACTTAGAATCTGCTGGATCTTAAACTATTACAAGCTGGCAAAACGGGTAGACGGCATGGATATATAACCAATAAATCACGGTGGGCATCACAGCGCCATGATGACGTTGGGATCACACCTCCCCGACCATGTGGCCCAACTGACTAGTGGATCTATCTAATTCTTGGGCTAGCATATAAATATAGTTTTGCCGTTTTGATGGATGTATGGGGTCTTAAAACTATTATGTCATGCTAGCATATGTATGACGTGTACATGAACTTTATTGTACACAGGCAGGGATCACAACTCTTGAACTGGCTTTAGGCCATGTCTCAGTTTTCACACATCTATGTTTACGTCCACGTAGGGACACGGTGAACCTGATGAGTGGAATGGACATTTTTGTGGGTAAAAGTGCATTCATATTGGGACCCACTACACGTGTTCCACATCCACACGTAACCTCGTGATGTTCTAAAGTGCACATGTTCCATCTGATGCATCATCCAGGATGCTTGTTATTGGCTGATTCATAATCACGTGTCGCACACACATGTGAGGTCTACCTCATGTTTAAGTGTGCATGTACTAATACAGCTACCACCTTTTCAACAAACTACATGCCACTTGTGTTGGACGTCGGCACTTTTCTTGTAGTGCCACCATTTTTTTTTTTGGCCCACCAAAGATCAAGTGAAATAAAATCATGGCTTCCTCATCATCACAGGGGCCATACCAATGGAATCAATGGACAGCCCACGGTCTGACTCCTCGTGCAGTTATGACCCAACAAGTTGATTAAAAGTAGTACAATCTTTATATTCTAGTCTACGGTTTAAATGGTACTGATGTTTAGCAAATCGGATGGATGGTGTAGATAAAATCTACTTTGAGAATTAGTGATCTAGAGTTCATTAGTGATCGAAAGGATCATTAACCATGATGATTAATGTTGATGAGAAGATCTATCATCAATAATGAACATTAACGGTAATGATCGGATCCATATCTAATGGACATGATCACTAGTGAAGATTGAACTCTCTTCATATTTAAGCATTTTCTATATATTTTTTTTAATGAAAATGTTTATATGTGTGATATAATTTGGCTTGATGTGATTAGATCTAAGCCCTCCTTATTTTTTTATTGGAAAATATAAAACTTAGTGTTTAGATGCTCCCTCTATATAAAAGTTGTGCATAACCTGAGTAGGAGTTTATTCTCCTCCACCAAATGATGCATGCAACCAAGTAATGGAAAGTTGCACATTATACAATTATAATTTTATAAAAGAATCAGTTTCATCTTAAAAAGAGAACTTGATTGTTTTACACCGCCCATTCGGGAATGTGAACTTTTAGATATGAGTTGACTACTTTTATACTCTAAAAATTTGTATAACACATAGAAATGCTGATGATTAGAGTTAATACCTTAGATCATAACTAAGTAGTATACTTATGCAATGTAGAGATGGTCACCAAAGTGTTAATCGTTGAACAGCTGAAAGGACAACATTTCGACGGTAACAACTACGAAAATTGGTCCCGCGCGGTGCGAAGCCTTCTAGACGAGAATAACATATTGCACACACTCGATGAAGTTCAAGAGAAACTTATATTAGTTGAAAACGAGAATTTATAAGAACATAGGGTTGTGATGACTCGCTACAATAAGTGGCGAAAATTAAATTATTCAGGTCGTAATGTCCTTATTAGCACTATGCACAAAGAACGCATATCTAAGTATAAAGTGCATGACACCGCTAAGGAAATCTGGGCAGCACTGAGAAATGCCTATGCGCAGAAGTCAGATGCGAGAGTTCGGGCAATGAAATTAGAATTCCAAGAGTACAGGATATCAGTCGGCTGCCCCATCAAAGATCATATCCGTCAGATGGAGTAAATGATGGGTGCCCTTAGGAATGTTGGGTGTAAATTGACTGAAAATCAAAAGATAATAGTAATGTACCGTTCTTTGCTAGAATCTTGGGCCTCAATTAAAAGAATTTTGAACCATATTGATTCTATCACTACATTCAGAGACTTTTGTGGCCACTTGGTACGAGAGATTGAAATGAATGCAATTCAGCCAGGTTCGGCCAAGGCCTTTGTAGCAGAAACCCATAAGCAGAAAGTTAATAAAAAACAGTTCAAAGCTCGCAAGAAGGCGAAAAAGAATAACCAAGAACAGAAGTCTACAACACCTCCTCCAAATCTCAAGAAGGGGAATGGAAAGAAGAAGCAAAAAAAGATAAATATAATTTGCTTTGTCTGTGAAAATTCCGGCCATTATGCTCGGCAGTGTGCCCATAAAAAGACGGTAATTCATAAGTTACTAGATACTTTGTATGTAGGCGTTTGTTCTGAAATCGTTTCCATTAATACTATATCTAACGACTGGATTTTGAATTCAGGCGCAACAAAGTACGTGACATGGAGTCGTCGAGGACTTGAGGAATTCTGGCTTGTAGCCAAGTGAAGTTATAAGGTGTATATGGGAAATAATGCTGTCAAAGACGTAATAGGGATTGGCGTTTCCCATCTTCGTACGCATATGGGTGAACAATAATCCTCCGTGATATTCTTTATGCAACAGAGATGCGTCGAAATTTAATTTCTATTTCTAGGTTATTATTTGATGGTTTTGATATTCGATTTTTCGGGACGAGTTTCTTTGAGACTAAGTAATCTCATCTTTGCATGGAGAAATTTAATTTCAGATTTATTTATTTTGGACATTGTCGCCCTGAAAATCGGGGGTCAAGCATAAACTCAACTCCCGAGTTCCAACGCATCACTTATGCAACATAATGAATGATGATTGAATGTTGTCTGTATTAGTGCATTGAACATGAGTGAGATTAAGCCAAAATAGTATATCATACTCCAGAGACAAGTGAGATAGCAAGCGAAAGACTGTGATAGATATGTAAAATATATAAACTGTGGTAAGTCTCCAGAGTGTGATAATGTTACCAGGTAAATTCATTACAAGTACAATTTCAAATTATACCAAATTGTGTAAGGTCGTCTAGTCAATATCCCAGAGAGCCCCTTCGATCAGGACACGGCTCACAGGAACCTGCCTGAAACTGTATAAAAGAGGAATCCTCCTCATCCTCATAAAAGTCCAGCTCCGCTTCACAGCATCGCCATCATCTGAAACTCAAACAAGTCTGGTTGGTGTGTACAACACCGTCCTGTAACGTGGGAGTGAGTGATCAACTCAGTGGAACAGTAAAGCATAGGTTATTGTTATTAAAACATTCAAGCAGTAATGATAAAGCAGTACAATCAACAATCCTAAGTACTCTTGTTAATGCAAGTATGAAATGCAGTCATGATGTATGCCCTCACCAACATACTCCCTCATGCGACACCATCTTACATTCGCGGCATGCGTTCATTCCTCAGTGCTCCACATCTTCCAGGCACATGCAGTGCGATGATGAGCATGATTACCGAGTTGTTATTAGTCCATTTCAAAAAGCAGGATTAAGAAACTAAGGTACCTCCCTTGTATCATTCCCAAACATGATCCATTCTAGGGTCGTCAAACCTAGATAATCTCATACGATAGTGTGGTTTTAGGGCGCTGCAAAGGCTGCCAGGTCTGTTACACGCAATCGTTACACCACTCCCTCATCACCTTTTTAATGGTTCATCACTAAATTAATACAGGCCTAGTTCATACTCTATTCACTGCGGCAAAACTCGTCGTCTCACTGCAAATTCAGAGTATTCTCGAGGTCGCTACAAAGGGCTCGTCACCAATCAGTGTAGGCCGATAACTCGAATATAGTGTCCCATACCACCATAATCGGCTCACGAGTCTGGTTGCTCAATGGACACTACGGGGAGGCACGTGGCGCTAGCGTTGGCTGACAGTTCGACCATGGTGCCCATACCACCATGCCCGGCTCATGAGTCTTAGCGGATCGAGGTACCATGGTTAACGGGATTTCACTGGTAAGTTTGGTACCCTAGGTTCAAGCAGTAGCATCCAAACATGGTGAACATACATTAGACAGATCGGGTTACTAGACGAGCTCGGCTAACTCGAGCGCATGATAAGTCAAACGATATGAAGTGCATAAGCACTTCGCGTGGCCAACCACTATCATCAACCGAAGCACGACTCAGGTTCGTCAAACACATCTCACGTGGTGAAATGAATCTCAATCACGAACTCAAGTCTGTTACCGATTGTCTGGACTATAATTATAGTCCCAATCGCAATCAATTCTTATTCAGAAGCATGTGGAGTAAAGCATAATAAACAAAGTAATTCAAGTATGTTAACAAACATGTCATAAAGCATGTAACAAAGTAAAATATAATTAAGAAATACAACCACATATATTTCATAGTAAGCGGTTAAATTAAACAAACAACATGGAGGAAATCATATACATCTTTAAGGTAGCTGAGAATCCTATCTCAACACCACTATTAAATTTAGTTCGTCACACAATTTCTCACATAGGCAATTTATCAAACACTTATACTACACCTCTTCAACATACATGACGTATGTTGAATTCAACATAGAATATGACAAATCCTTATATCGAGGAGTTGTCTCATACACATCAATCATGTTCTTACATTCAATACATATGGTAGGCATAAATCATAAATCCATATTTATTTAGACATTTCAACAAACACTTAGACTACACACATTAGCCTACATAAACAATGTTGGCCCAAAAGTTTATTAGGGCGAATCCTTTCGCCAAATAGGTCGTACATCCATAACTAGCATATATACACAGCAAATACTCATGGCAATCATATCAGCAAAATTTATACAAATACAGTATTTTCTACAAATACCTAGAATACACAAAATTTCATATTCTTCGTATTTAACCGAAACGGAAAACAGACAGCACTTTGTACATGTGCAATTGCATGCAGATCATGAATCTATCATTATCTGACATTGAAAGCGTTGAAAACCATAACCTATACATCTAAAGTCCGCACTTTTTATCGTAAAATCGTAACGAATTCGATAGGTTTGCTAAACTTCGGTAGACAGCGATGTGGCAACCTATAACAGGCTTTAGGTTAGTTATTTCATAACTTACAACTATCAAAACTCTAAAACAGACTAAGGTTAGGGTTTCTTACCTAGAAATGAAATCGGAATCGCCAAGAAAGCGATTAGATCGAGGTGGTTGGGCTTGTATAGCGGCAAGGTAGAGTGATAGGGAGATCCTCCCACATCTCCCACACTTTCTCTCTCTTTTTTCTCTTCTCTCTCCTAGGTTTTTCTCAAATTCATATGTAATGAGAGGGTGAGGGTTTAAGGTCCTTATATAGGCTCAAAACTCTCCAAAATAGACTCCAGGTCAAGATATACTTAGGTTATAGCCAAAGTGAGGCTGTTCCATCTGAACGGAGCACTTTTAGTGGCCCCCCTTGAGCCAAAGGTCGGACTTAAGATCACAGACTATGGATCTAGGTCAAGTTAAGTTTTCGTTTCGGTCGAATTTTCAGATCGCAAATGGCGGACCAGTTTCAGTTCAATGGTCAGTGGATCTCGATCGGAGATTCTGAGTACATGGATATGTTTGGGCAAATATCCCTGATCCGAGGGTGTAATCTGGCCTGATTCTGACGGTCAGGTTGCTCAATACTGAACTGCAAGCATCACATGCCAGATTTCATAAATTTATCTTTTATTTTTAATTAATTTCACATTTCTCATACTCTTCACTCCGGGCTCAAACGAATAGCCCCAGGACACTATCTGGATTTGATTTCCGAGATGGTTGTCAAGCCCAGCAAGGCGGTCCTAACCGTTTAACTTTGCGTTAATCGGACTTTCGATGTGCGGTCTAGATCTGATACGGAGTTTCAATGTGCTCCTGAGAGCAACTGGGTAATGAGATTGATCCTAGATTTTAGGGTAACCTAACGTCAATGATTCTACAAGTTTTGGGTCTTGCAGATCGTATTTAAAGTGAATCAAGCGAATTTTGTAGCTAATCTAGTTTAGCACTTAGTTACCTTGTGAAGGATAAGGTAGTGAAAGTGAGATTTGTGAAGGAAATGGGTTAAGAAGCGATTTTAGACTGTGAGATTGAGTTCTGACAAGTTAATAAGGTGTCAGGAGCAACCCATTGCCTAAGGAAGTCTAATTTTAGGTTGGCAAAAATTCAGGATGTTACAGACATAGATACTGATAATGCACCTCTTGCTTTATCTGCTATGTCGAATGAAACTGTAGTATCTGAATTTTAAAAATGGCACGTGAGGTTAGGTCACATCGGAAAGGATCGTATGACAAGATTAGTACATTCTGTCCTGTTAGACTCATTATCCAAAGTTAATTTGTCATTTTGTGAACATTGTGTGTTCGGGAAGACTTCGAAGAAACCATTTCCTAAAGTGACTAGGTCTAAGGGCACACTAGAGATAATCCATTTAAATATCTGTGGATCCTTCAATGTACATGCCGGAAATGGATGTCAATACTTTATCACTTTTATTGACGATTACTCGCGCTATGGATATGTGTATCTCATTTCACATAAATCTGAGGCTTTTGATTATTTTCTTAAATATAAAGCTGAGGTAGAAAATTAGCTTGAGAAAAAAATTAAAATCCTTCGATCTGGTAGAGGTGGCGAGTATACATCTGAAGCGTTTAAATCATATTGTGAAAACGTTGGCATTGTTCGGCAGTACACAATGGCTTACACTCTACAACAAAATGATATTGCAGAGAGAAGGAATATGACACTATTGGACATGGTTAGATCGATGATGGTACAAGCCAATCTCTCTACCATATTTTGGGGAGACACACTGTTGACAGTCGTCTACGTCCTTAATAGAGTCACATCCAAATCTACTCCTAAGACCCCGTATGAGATGTGGTATGAGAGGATTTCTTCTATAGCCAACCTACGCCCTTAGGGATTATTGGGATATGTTTTGCTACCTATTCTGTATAGAGGTAAACTTGATAATAAAATTATTAAATGCGTGTTCATAAGGTACTCTATGCATTCAAAGAGATACGTTCTAGTTTATGAGGACCATGAACGATGGATTGCGATAGAATCCCGGGACGTGACCTTCGTCAAAGATAGATACCCCAGCCGAATGAAGCAAAAGGTTCCAATATAACTCTTTAGAATACCCGATGTATCTCAGGAGAGTAGGAGTTCTGCTTCTCAATATGATGATGCTCCTATAGTTCGTCAGGATAGTGGGAGGACATCTCAGCAGACTCTTGAGTTATGTCGAAGTGAAAGAGGATTGATTTTCCAAAAATACTTCGATATTGAGGGGCAAACATTCTCTTGCGTTGCGGTTGATGATGATGAACATGATTCGTATCAGGATGCATTATTATCTTCTAACTCAGCCGATTGGATGAATACAATGGACGAAGAGATTGCTTCCATGGAAAAGAATAAAGTCTAGGAACTTGTTAATCTGCCTTCCAATCACAAAGCGATAGGTAATAAATGGGTACTAAAGATCAAAAGAAAGGCAGATGGTACAGTGGACAAGTATAAAGCACGATTAGTTGCTAAATGTTTTACACAAAAAGAAAGTATTGATTACGAGGAGACCTTTTCACCTGTTGTAAAGTTCTCCTCAATCCGCATGATTTTGTCCATTGTCGCAAGTTTAAACTTAGAGTTATATCAAATGGATGTAAAGACCGCATTCTTATATAGTGACTTGGATGAAGAAATATACATGTAACAGCCCATGGGTTATGTGGACAAAAAAACATCCAAAGAAAGTCTGCAACTTGTCGAAATCTATCTATGGGCTGAAGCAATCTTCAAGACAGTGGTACGTGAAGTTCCACTTAGCCATCACCACTTTTGGATTCACGATGAGTGAAGAAGATCATTGTGTATACATGAAACGGTCTGGAAGATTTTTTCTGATGCTATCTCTATATATAGACGATATCCTGCTAGCTGATAATGACATGCAATTGTTGATATTGACTAAAGATTGGTTATTCTCGAACTTTGAGATGAAAGACCTTGGTGAAGCCAACTTTATTTTTGGGGTAAAAATCATCAGGGATCGCCCTAAGAAATTTTTAGGCTTGTCTCAAGCCACCTATATACAAAAGATCTTAAAGCGGTTTAGGATGAAAATTTTAAAAGTTGTTGAAACCCCTATGGATAAAGCTACCAAACTAGATAGAAAATCGTGTCCCCAAACTGAAGCTGAGAAATTGGCTATGTCCTCAGTACCTTATGCAAGCGCAGTAGGGAGCTTAATGTATGTTATGCTTTGCACTAGACCGGATATTAGCTATGCAGTTGGCATAGTCAGCCGCTATTAGAGTAACCCAGGATAGTCTCATTGGCAAGCTGTCAAACGTATATTCCATTATCTCAGAAGAACAAAAGACATAATGTTGTGTTATGAAGGCACAAGCCTCGAGCTCAAAGGATATTCTAATGTTGTTTGGGGTAATGACGCCAATGAGGGAAAGTCTACTTTAGGATATGTATTCTTACTCGAATGAGGAGCTATCTCATGGTCGAGTAAGAAACAGACATCCACAACTCTTTCATCTATAGAGGCCGAGTACATTGCATGTTGTGTTGCAGTTCAGGAGTGTGTATGAGTTCGCAGATTTCTATTGAGTCTAGGTGTTGTACCCAGTGTTCCTCAGCCCATATCGCTGAAGATAAACAATACTTCTACCATTGACTTGGCAAAGGACCTTAAACACCACCAGAAATTTAAGCACATTGAGATCAAGTATCATTACGTCCGTGATCAAGTGAAGAACGCCCTCAGCTACATTCTTACTAAGGAGATGATGGCTAATCCCATGACGAAACCTATAGCTAGAGATTTATTTCAGGTTCACGTCAGGCAAATGGGATTGAGGAAAGCTTGAGTGATGTACTTATTTTGTAGTACCTTTGATCTTTTATTAATGAATAGACATGTTCCATTTATTCAGTATTGAACACTAATATAAACTAGGTAAGCAGATCATTAGCATTTACCTTGAGATCATGTAGGATTTCTATTTTTGTCGACAGGCCGGTCACCCACTCGCACAGGTTGACCAACCTTGAATGTACAAGAGAGATACAGTTGAGGCCATGTTCATATACTGAAATATGAACTTCTCTCTATTGTGAATAATAAAGGATAAGGATATGAGTGATTCGTATCCACCTACAATCTTTTAAGATTGAAGATGTGATTGATAAAGTTGAATAACACAATCGCATTATTCTTTTTTTATGCGCTCAATGTTATGGCCTGAATTTATAGTCAGGTTATGAGGTTATAAGATGTGTCATACCTCATGTAGAATGACTTGCGTATTGTAGACCCAACATTCTCTTAGTATTATCTACTTTACGATGTGGATTGTAGCCACGTGCTGGGACCTTTTACCTACAGATTGCTTTGATTCGATTTAATCATTGTAACGTGCAAGTAGCTAGTCCCGTAGGTGACTCTTTGTGTCCTTAGCTACCTTCCTCACTTGTATATGAGGATGAGATTGAGTGTCGCTACTTTAGTGTACTATGATGAAAAGTCTTTGATTAGCCAGACTCAGTTACACTAGGAAAGCAGCTTCATTAATTTCAAATTACACATCTGCGTGGGGAAGATCCCGTAACAGCTACACCAAGTTTCTAGAACTATAAATACGCACTTGAAGACTTATCCGCCGGTAGTATCGAGTTGTTTTTAATAGACTTTTACAATCAATATATTTTTTTTAAAGCATATATATGAGTATTGCTTTAAATCGATTTTAGTCGAAGTTTGTGAAAAATCAAGTTTTAAGAATAACTCGATAAGTTGGATAAGTGTGTACGTTAGCCGAGTACTCTAAATCCGAAGTTAACTCTATCTGGTGTGGTCATGCGGACTAGGACAGGCATTGCAAAGCTTGGGTCATTGATTACTAGTTAAGTGGTCACTTAATACTTAAGCACTTGTGAAAAGATTACGGTGATCCAGCTGGTCTCACACCTCTGATTATTTTGATCGTGATGTTTGGTCTTTGATTGTTATTAAGCGAGTTAGATGGACAAATTTTTGTGTATATCTCATGGTATGATTAAGTGAGAGATGTTGGACGTAGGCCAATGGAGCCCACTGGTTAGCAATCACTAGTTTGAGTCTCATGTGTTTAGGCTTACCGTGACTTTTTCCTTCTTGTTGAGATTTCGAATTCAGTTCTTGAACTCAGCCGCATTGCTGGTTCTCAGTCAATTCGCGCATTAATAGAAGATTAGGATACAGAAATTATAGCCAGAACTTCTTGGTGGAGACAATATACAGTGAAAAATGCCTCATATCCAAGCGGTTGCACCACAAGTTATGGTACAACCAGCAGTTAACCTCCAACATCTAAATGAGTATAAAATCTAATCCGTCTAATAAGTTTCATCTATCATGATGTTCACCTTATACAATATTCAATCAATCCTCTATTGAGTGGACCACACATGGATTCCATCTCTTATCAATGGGTAGATATTGTTTTCTACAGTTTGGCCCATATGATAAGCAGATAGGGATAATTTTCGCATTACCTGATACCCCATGGTGGGCCCAACGTATGAAAGGGTTGGATTTTAATGTACATGATAGGTTGGAAATTATAAGCTGGGTGGAACACGTCCAACCAGCTGGACTTCAGAACTTCCCATATATAACATGGTAGGTTGAACAACAGAATCCGCGGACGCGGATTGCGTCCTACCCCGGCCCGGACGGTAATCCGTCCGGGCAGATCTCTGTGGGGCCCATCGAGATGTAAGTGTTTCATCCACGCCGTTCATCGCTTTTATCGGATCATTTTAAGATATGAGCCCAAAAATGAGTGAGTTAAAGTTCTTATGTTGACCACAAGGTGGGGATTGAACGCTCACCATTAAAAACTTCTTGAGAGCTGGAGAAGTTTTGGATCAAGCTGATATTTGTATCTTCACTTCATCCACGTCTACATGACCTTATGAATAGGTTTTATGGTTGAAAAAAATCACGGTGACCCTAAAAAGGTTTCAACGGTGGATGTCATTATCACTGCAGCTTCCTTTGGTGTGATCCACTGGAGCTGCGGACCTACTTCGTTTTTTCGATTATAACTTAAAATGATCTGATAAAAGCGATGAACGGCGTGGATGAAACACTTACATTACGGTGGGCCCCACAGAGCCGACGCAATCCGCGTCCAGAATCCGCAGGATGAGCTGGAGGAGCTCGTGGACATCTTTCTGCCACGTGGCAGTGCTCATTCTTAAAAGGGTCAGTGTCAAAGGGTCAAAATCATGGACGCGGATTGGCTACTCCCCCTGACACCAGCAAATGGCTGGTGGTCGGTGCTCCGTGGGACCCACCATGATGTATGTGTTTCATCCTTGCCGTCCATCTATTTTTACGGATCATTTTACAGTATGAGACCAAAAATAAGGTATATCCCAATCTTAAGTGGACCACATTACATGAAACAGTGTTTAATGAGCGTCGACCATTAAAAACATTTTGTGGCCATAAAAGTTTCGGATCAAGATGATTTTTGTTTTTTCCCTTCATCTGGGCCTTTATGACCTAATCAACATATTAGATGTCAAATAAACAGTACAGTGAGCCTTAGGAGGATTTTAATGATAGATATCCAACCACTATTGTTTTCATGTGGTGTGATCCACCTAAGATTTATATACCTCTCATTTTTTGGGACCGAGCCATAAAATGATACGTAAAAATGGATGAACGGAATGGATGAAACACATACATCATGGTGGGGCCCACAGAGAACCGACCATCAGCCCCGGGGCTGGTGTCAGGGGGAGTAGCCAATCCGTTTCCCAAAATCATCGATTACGCCATGGCGATTGAGGGCTATGGATGAGTCTATATGTCGTTGAAATTTTAACCGAACGGTCCATATCAAAGGAGATCCTCGAGTCTACTAAATAATAGAAAATCATACTCTTAACCTCTTGCCGAAAGTAATCTAAGATGGTACATTGGATAACGTAGATGAGTAGGAGAAGCCCATGGACATCGTCCTGCCACGTGGCGGTAGCATTTGACATGGCGGTCAAGAGCCTCTATGATAACTCGACAAGGGGATAAATCTTGGCCATCCACTTGGCATTAGGCGTTGTTGAAGAGACTGGAAAGATTATGATTGCTATGTTGGAGTGATTGGGCAAGCCCACAAGCTGTGGATTAATCCTACCCATACAGACTCCACAACAGGCACACGTGCCAACATAGTACACACGTATGAAAGATCCGAACTTTCCATCCAGGTGGGCAGAACAGGTACATCTCCTGCCTCAAAATTCAGGCTATACATAAGCTACTTGTACCTCTAGTAGCTTAGCCTATCTTGGTTTCTATTCATTCAGCAAATAATTATATTAGATAAAATAACGTGTATGTAAGTTAAAAAGTTATAAAATAAAAAAAGTATTTATAATTTCCAACATCACATCATTATTTATACCTTTTTGTTCCATTGGGCGCCTCAGATGTGGACCATTTATTGTATTGGGTCCACTTTGGCCCGAATGTGATGTCCATTGTGTCTGATGCCTACCTTTAATGTGGACCATTCACCTAGCCGATCCACTTTCGATGTGAGCTATCCATCATGCAGGCCCCTCTTGAAGGTGGATCACCAATCATGTCAGGATTTGGGTAATCTATCATGCGAGACCATCTTTAATGTGGACCATCTATCATGCAGGGCCAACTCCAATGCAGCTTATCCAGTATGCCAAGCTTGGGATGTGGGTCATTCATCAGCAGGGGCTGGCTTTTGATGTGTACTGTCCTTGTGTAGAGCTCAACTTAATATGGGTCACCCATTATGTGGGGCCTGCCATCAATGTTATTGTCGATCATGGGGTACCCACCTTCAATATCCACCTCTCATCAACTGGAGCCCACCATTGATGTGAACCATCCATCTTGCGGGGCCCACCTTCGATGAGGGACATTCTTCATGTGGGATCTACCTTGGATGTAGGGCCATTCATCATTGGGGGCTGATCTTTGATGTGGACGATTCAATATGTGGGGTCCACATTAACATCCACTGCCCATCTTTGACATGGACGGTCTAAGTGTGGGCCCCACCTTCAATGTGGGCCATCCATCAGGGGAGGCTCACTTTGGATGTGGATCATTTATCATTAGGCGGGGCCCATTATGCGGGGCCCACCTTGATGTAGGTCATCCATCATGTGAACCCACTATTGATGTTAATTGTCCATCATATAGGGCTCACCTTCAATGTCCACTTCTTATGATTAACGACCTGCACTAAGGTGGGCCCCTCGTAACGGGCAAAGATGAAAGATGAAGAAAACAGAAAATTATATAATTGAAAGGTAAGAAGATTTTGTTGAGGGCGGGTCATTTGAATGCGACTAAATGGTAGGAATTGGGACTAAAATGGACAAGAGGTAGTTTGCATGGGAGTAAATGGAGATAAATGGACTTGGAAGTCAATGGATTGGTTTGAAATTTTAAACGAAGAGGAGATCTGTGAGTGAATGGGTATAAATGCCATTTGGGTTCCCTTAGAGATTTGCACAAATAAAGGTGTCACCACGAGTGTATTCGACGTACGCATGGCCCGCTAATGATACTCTAAACAATTTAATTATTAGGTACATCACTAAAATCACACTAATAATCAAATTGTCCAAACGTTGGCCATCTAAATGGATGGTTAAAAATTGTTGGCTAATTACTTGTTTGTGATCCTTACATTCGTGGCCCACTTGAGGCTCAAAATTTCCTCACTTTTAGTAAATTATATATTTCAATGTGCTTATTACAATCATTCTGTCAAATATCACATGTATACACTATATAAAATATTAAAGTTTATTTAAGATATCACATGTTCTCGTGAATATATTGAGAAATTTTAGTGCATTCCAATTCCTCCCATTTACTCCCATTCAAACAGAATATTTAGATTTCAATGCATTTCATTCTCCCACTCAAATGCTCACTAAGTTACTTTTAAAATGGTGCTTACCAAAGTAACTTAACAAAATAACTTTTTTGTTGTTGTTAAAAAAAAAGAATAATAAATAAAAATAAAAATAAAAAATTATTATTATTATTATGAGATAGTATCCAAATATGCCCTTAATAAACTAATAAACAAATAACTTTGTAGATGTTTTGTATCCTTGTGGCCCACTTGAAAGGTTAAATGGCCTCAGTATTAGGCTAGAATATCTAAATATAATTAGCCTAGTGAGAAGTTTCACTCATACATGCATATGCCATGTTGGCACATGTTATACATTAGTGACCTACATTCCATATAGGGGACGCTCGAGATGAAAGCGCTACATTACCATATCATGAGCGGGACCATGGTGGAAAGGTAAAAATTCTCTACATAAAATGATCATTTACCCTTTATATATATATATATATATATATATATATATATATATATATATATATATATATATATATATATATATAGTCGCATGCATGTATACACACATGTGACATTTTTCATTAGCGTTGGACCCCCTTAAAAGTTTGTAGAACATATTTTAATGAAATATGTTGATTTTTCAAATAAGTTTACATATTGAAAATGAGAAGGTCCATTGGAATATAAATCAATCTCATAGGGAGAGTACATACCTACCATTAACATTTCATAGGAGTGATATCTAGTTTTCTTTAGTTTTTTTTTTATCTCCGACGTTCTCTTGGATTTTAGAGTGTTAAGAATAAAGAATGAGAGAGTGACGTAGGGATGGACGTGATGAGGTCGAGCATCGTCTTCCCTAGGGGATAAGTACTCCGAATCTATGGAGCTTCTCTAGACTCTTCACAGATATTCCTCGAACCCACGAACAAAATAAAAAATATAAATAATTTTCTAGAAATTTGAAATAAATTGATTGATGATAAAAATGAGTTTACAACCCCTTAAATAATGATATAAACCCTAAGAAGAAGTTTCAGAATCAAACTAAAACTAAAACTCCCTAAAATTGTGACTTATTATAAATAGTAAAGTTATTATTTATATACGGTCATGATTTCCACTACACCTCATGGTTGTCAGCCAAAAATAGTGTCCTATTTGGCCTAACCACTTTGTTCTCCTAATTTTTCTAAGCACTTTTCGTGTTGGACGCGACTCCTAAAGCTCAAAGAATGAAGAATTACAATCAAACTAAAACTTACTAAAAATAGTAAAAACGAAAATAAAATGGATTTTCAACCGTCGATCTGATGGAATCTTGCAAATTCAGTGTAGGCAACCCAACATAGCAATTTGGTTGGCTAAAGTAGCTTCTCCTAGCCCCAAAATCATATGTGGTACATCAAATAACTCATTCTGGTTTTCAAGATATGCCCGTTTTAAGGTTCTGAGGGTTCGGATCACTTTCGCCTCTAATCGGCCCTTATCTGGTCCATCCGGGCCATGAAATTGTCTACAACCCGTTCTACACTAGTCCCTCCCCCCACTTCAAAAGAACTTGTCCTTGAGTTCTTGTCCTTCTTTGGTTCGTGGTATTCGGTCAGGTCTTGAAAATTGAAAGCACACGAGATCTCCATATCATCTAAATTAAAGATCAACAACATAAGCATTGTTATTGATCTTTCGGAGGATCAGTACCGGTCCAATCTTCTTGTTCTTCAATTTATTGTATGTCCCAGTCGAAAATCTCTCCTTGCATGGATGGACTATAACTTGGTTGCCCACCTCAAACACATTTTGTCACCAATACTTGTCGGCTTGCTCCTTATATGTATCGTTCGAGGCATATAACTTGTCTTACACTTCCGCATGAATGCCCATGATCATGTCTGCAATATATTTAACCACAACACTCTTGCTTGGGAGTTTGGGCAAATCGACCAAGTCAAGTGTGTGACAAGGTACTCGACCATCAATAATATGGAACGGGGACTTCCCTGTCGAGCTGTTCACCAAGTTATTGAATGCAAACTCTGCTTAAGATAATGCCGAATCACAGTGCTTAATTCAGTTTTTCACCTGAAATACATAGAAGGAGGTTCTCCAACGTGCGATTCACAACTTCAGTTTGCCCATCAGTCTGTGGGTGGTAGGTATTGCTGAATTGAAGTTGTGTACTGAACCGATTCCACAAATTCTGTCAAATATGGCTAATAAACTTCGTATCGTAGTCAGAAGTAAAGTCGTAGGAACCCCGTGTAGCCGCACGACCTCTCTGAAGAATAGATTTGTCATGTGTGTCGCAGGAAGGTCTTCTTACATGGGATGAAGTGCTCCATCTTCAAGAAATAATCTACCACCACAAACACCAAATCCATGTCATGCTATGCTCGTGGGAGACCCAACACGAAGTCCATAGATAGGTCCTCCCAAAGGTTGTCAGGTACAAGTAACAGGGTGTAGAGACCCGTATTCTGAGACTTCCCCTTGGAGACTTAGAAAACATGACAGTGCCGCACTGCTCTACCCACATCACGTACCAACTGCGGTTAGTAGTACCATTCTTCAACAAGAGCTCACTTCTTGTCCCACCCCAAGGTGTCCACTAAGGCCACCTCCATATAACTCTTGGATAATATGCTCCCTCAACGAGCTTTTGGGGATGCACAATTGATTCCCTTTGAAAAGAAACCCGTCTTGTATAGTAGGTCACGGGAGTGACCTTCCTGGCATATAACTTATGTGTCCTTGAATTGTTATCATAGGCATATAAATCATTGAGGCGCTCAAACCCGACAACCTCATTACTCATAGAGATTAACAAAGTTGTACAGCGGCTAAGTGCATCAACCACTTTGTTCTGCTGCTCAGACTTATGTTTCAGCATAAACATAAATTCCTGCAAGAATAAAATCCACCTAGCATGCACACGAATCACGTTAATTTGGCTATTAATGAATTTGAGAGCTTAATGGTCTGGGTAAAGAATGAACTCCCTTTGAATTAAGTAATATTGCCAGTGTCATGGTGCCTAGACCACTGCGTACAATTCGAGGTCATAGGTCGATCACTTTTTGTGTACATCGCTAAGTTTTTCACTATAGAAGGCTACCGGCCTATCTTCTTGAGATAAAACTCTCCCAATTCTGATATACGAAACATCACATTCAACCTCAAATAGTTTGTTGAAGTTGGGAAGTATAAGAACTGGGGTTATGGACAACACGCGCTTAATTACAGCAAAGCTCCTGTTGGCTTCATCAGTCCACTGAAATTGTCTCTTCTTCATGTAATATGTGATTGGTGACACAATGGTGCTAAAATTCTTTATGAACCAACGATAGAATGTCACCAATTCATGAAAACTCTGTACTTCGTGAATGTTAGTTAAAACAGGCCATTCCTTGATGGCTCTCACCTTTTCGTCATCCACCCGGATTCTCGTGGATGTCACAACAAAGCCAAAAAACAACAGGCTATCAACAAATAAAAAAAGCTACATTTTTTAAAATTAAGATATAACTTATTTTCGGTGAGCACTTGAAAGATCTTCTTGAGGTTCTCCATATGTCTTACTTCGTCCTAACTGTATATCAAAATATCATTAAAGTAGACCACAATAAACCACCCAATGAATGGCTTCAGAACTTGGTTCATTAACCTCATGAGTGTGCTAGGCACGTTTGAAAGACTGAAGGGCATGACCATTCATTCATACAACCATTGGTCTTAAAAATCGTCTTCCACTCATCACCCGGCTGTATTTGAATTTAATTGTAGCTGCTCCTTAAATACAATTTAGAAAATAATTTCGTGCCCTCAAGCATGTCCAACATATCGTCCAGCCATGGTATGGAAAATCTGTACTTTATAGTAATCTTGTTGATGACCCAGCTGTTGACGCATAAGCGCCAACTCTCATCCTTCTTAGGAGTTAATAAAGTCGGTACGGCGCATGGGTTCATGCTTTCTTGGATAAGACTATAATGTCCCAGAAAAATCCGTACAAAGACCCGAATATCACCTCAGGTAGAAATCACTAAGGACTAAATCCTTTAGAAATTAGACACAAATTAATTAAGTGTTAAACTAAATAATCAGTGGAATTAGCTTGAACCACTTTCTATACAAACCGCAAGACTCAAAACCATTAGAATCGCAAACACAACATTACCTAGAAAACTAGGGTCAGTCTCAAAACTCAGTTGCTCTCGAGAACACATTGAAACTCCGTATCGGACCTAAACGGCGCGTCGAAAGTCTGACTACCGCGAAACTATACGGTTATGACCGCCTTACTAGGCTTGACAACCATCGCAGGAATTGAGCCCGAATAGTATCCAGAAACGCACAACTAGAGTCCTGAGTAAAGTGTATGAAAAACGCGAATATTTTTAGAAAATGAACTCGGATTTAAGTGAATTGGTCTGTTTGCTTGCAGGCCAAATTTAATGTTTCAGACCGTCAAATTCTAACTCAACTATACCCTTGGATCGGAGAAATTTCCCTATACATGTCAGTGTACTTGTGGCCCTGATCAAGTGACGATAGTCGTTGAACTGAAACTGGTCCTCTACAGTCGATCCACAAATCCGATCGGACCAAAATCTTAACCTGACATAGATCCAATGTCAAGGGACTTTCTCTAGACCGTATGTAGGTAATGGACCTCCAGATGAGCTCCGTTAGCCCGAAACAGCCACCTCTTGGCTATAACCTAAGTATATTATGGCCCTGGGGCCATTGACATTACTTCTGGGCCTATTTAAAGCCTAAACCCACCCCTCTCTCATTCCATACGAATTTTCTAAAACCCTAAGAGAGAGAAGAGAGAAGAGAGAAAAGAGGAGGAAAGAGTGAGGAGAAGAGAGAGAGAGAGAGAGAGAGTTGCTGGGATTCATTCCCACCACTCCACGTGCTGAATCATCTCTCCCGTATCGCTACACCGTCGAATCCAAATCCGATTTGGGTAAGAAATCCTAACCTTAATCTGTTTTAGGAATCCGAATAGAGGAAACGGTGAAATAACTAACCTATTTCATGATTTAGGTAGCCGTTGTACCGTACATAAAGGCGTAGTGTACGATCCGAGTTCGTAATCAGCGTATCGGTGAAAGGTGCGAACTATAAACATTTAGGTTATGGTTTTCAAGACTCTCAATGTCAGTTAATGATTTATGACTGACTTGATTGCTGTCACATGTACTTAGATGCGATGTTTTCCGTGTATTACACATATATATGAACTATGTTGAATATAATGCATTCCATGTGTTTGTTGAAATGTTTGAATGAATATGGAATTATGATTTGCACTTGCCATGATTATTGATTGAGTATATACGATTGTTGTATACGTGGCAACTCCTTTATGAAAAGATTTGCTATAATATAGGTTATAACTAATTTATTACATGAATGTTGATATGTGTCGTCTAAGTATTTGATAAAATGTCTGAATGAGAAGTGGTTGTTGAAATGTATTTAATAAGGGCGTTGAGATAGGATTCTCAATTACTGCATCTATAGTTACAGTTTCCTTCATGTAACCTATCTCGCTGCTACGTGATTTATGGATGAAATGCCTAAGTATGATAATATGTGCACTATGTGTTTGTTAAAATGCTCAAATGAGATTTATATTTGAATTAGTTGTCACATGTTGTTTTAACTATCACCTATGAATGCCTATTGTATTTGAGTATGATTGGGACTAATACGTAGTCCAAGCAATTAGTAACAGTTTACGATCAATGGCCGAACTAGTTTCGCCACAACGGATATGTTCGATGAATCTGAGTCATACGGTGATTATCGACAGTGGTTAGGCCACGAGGAGTGCTATGCACTTTATGTCGGATTAATTTAACGTGTGCTCATACCAGTCGAGCTTGTCAAGTAACCCAATTGGCCTAATGTATATTTACCATGTATGGACGCTACTACTTAAATCTAAGGTATCACTTACCAATGCAAAGCCCGTTTAACCTTGGTACCATGATCCGCTAGGAATTATGAGCCGGGCATGGTGGTATGAGATACCGTGGTCGAGTTGTCGGCCTACGTTGGGTGACGAGCCTCCCCACAGTGTCCATTGAGCAACCCAAACTCGTGAGCCGAATATGATGGTATGGGACACTGTATTCGAGTTGTCGACCTACGCTAAGGTGACAAGCCTTTCCGTAGTGACCTCGAGTATAAACTAGACCTACACTGAGGTGACGAGCCTCTCCATAGCGACCTGAACTTGCCTATCCACTGCTTTCCAATCAGGGGTGATGTTGCCCTATAACTTGCCTATCGTATGTGATTAACTAGGATTGACGACCCTAGATGGATCATTGTTTAGGTAAATGATATAAAGGGGGTACCTTAGCTTCCCGAATCTGTTGTATGAATAAGCCTAGACCATGCACTGCATTACATATGCTTTGGCGAGGAAGCGCACGTGTCCGGAGTGGTACATGTGCGATCGTGAGATGATGTTGCTAAGGGAGTGCAGGCAAGGGCATGCATCATTATCGCATACCATTCTTGCATTAACCAGAGTAGTTAGGACATGATTGTTGTACTGCTTTATCATTACTGCTTGACTGATTTGATAACATGTTAACCTATGCCTTATAACTCCACTAAGTTGATCACTCACTCTCACTCCGGGACGGTGTTTTAAAACACCAACTAGACTCTGTTGTAGCTGTAAGTGATGGCGAGGCTTACGAGATGGAGCCTGACTTTTATGAAGACGAGGAGGAGTTCTCCTACATGCAACTCTCTGACGGGTCTATATAGACCTGGAGTTGCGTCGCCGGGGTTACAGGGATATGGATTAGATGTCAGTACATTGTATCATTTTGTAAATTTTGGAACTATACATGTAATTATTTAACTTGGTGACATGTTCATACTCCTGGGACTTACAACCACTTATATGCTTTATATATCTATCACAGTCTGCCGCTTGCATAATCTAATTGTTTCTGGAGTATGATATGCTAATTTAGTGCAATCTCATTCATGTTTAAATGTACTAAAATGACAACATTTAATCATCATTATCCGTGTTGCATAAGTGATGCAATGGATCTCAAGAGTTGAGCCCTTGTCTGAACCTCAAAATTCGGGGCGTTACAAGTTGGTATCAGAGCATGATTTGGATTAAACTAGACCTGGGTTATGGTAAGACGTTGCACACTGATTTACTTTGATTTAAGAGGGGGCGATGAAATGTAAAAACAGTCGTAGGATTCCAAGTTTCACTGATGGGTGAAACTGATCATCGAAACATGACCCGTATGCATCTATGATCATGTGAGATGATCCCAATTCCTTTCTAGACCGTCAATTGACGGATTTAGACGATGATCCGGCGTATTCCACACTCAAATAACCCGGAAAGCATGAATATGGGCGAGATAGACTCCGAAAATGTCTTAAATGGGCGTAGGGGCCCAAACCACATGAAACAGTGGAACCCAAGGTGGGTTTCGTACATTTTCGACACCCCGGGAGGGGGGGTTGCCCAGAGGTCCAGCAGACCGCGATGGCATCGCCCCTACCGCCAGGCCTTGCGGTCCAGGTCCTGCGGGCCGACCGTGTACACTCATGTGGGGCCATGAAAAACGTGTGGGGGCCCTCTATTTCTCCCCTTTTTTGCTTCATTTCATCCCCACCTAACTTCTAAACCCTTCCAACCCCTCCAAAACCTTGATTTTTCACCTCAAATCCCCACTCCATTCTCATATCTTCTTCTTCTTCTTCACTACATACCCATCTCCACCATTTTCCTCAAAAACCCATCTTCGACAACCACCCATCTCCATCATTCTCCTTATTTGAGCACAAAGCCTATACCTTTGTGTCTCATAACACACAAGCCTCACAATCCACCCTATTCCCAAGCTTTATCGATTTTCATGGCTCTCTTTGAGCTTGTGGCTGCGATCTTCTCCCTCTCCACACTTCTTTCCCTCATGGGAAAGAAGAGGACTTCCACAGATGAAGTTGGGCCTAGTCACCCAACCCGTCCAAGGAAGAAATCAGGTGTCGAAGCTAGTACGAGCGCCGCACGAGAGTTGAGGACTAAGCGGAATCTCGATCCCCAAATTCCTCTCGAAAGAACCCTACTGCCGGGCATCGCACATGGTAGGTTCCAAGGTCATAGAGTTCTCTGTGAAGCGCATGTGGACGAGAAGTTATTTGAGCATTATCCGGTGATGGACCTCCAAGTGGACACCGGGTGGGGTCCCATATTTGAAGGTAAGACACTTGCGTGTGAGAGCACCGTCCGACCCTTCTACACCCACATAAGGGACCCATTGCTAGAACCTCTACAGTTGGGAAGGCGGGCAGCTATAGTTGATGTTGGTGTGATAGCTCGGATTATGAGGATGGAGCGTGGTGAGGTTCATGCTAGCGAGAAGAATCTCAGGAGTGCGTGTGAAAGAGATCGCCGCACGCGTCCAAGATGACTCATGACTTCCACCTACTCCACCACATATTCACACACAATGTGTATCTTAGGTAGAGCAATCGCTCCAAATACACACGTTTAATGGTGGAGTTCCTATACAGAGCTAGGTAGGGAGATAAGTTGTGCCTGCCTACATTTATCCTGCTATAGATAGTCTAGACCGCACACTCTGTTAGGATAGATATTTCACTCCCATTTGGCTGACTTATATGCAAGCTTGCTCGAGAGTTCGGCTACCGACTTGACACGGAGCTTATGCTGATCCACTACATTAATGACACTATGCTCAACAACATGGGATTTGGCCCTCGACAACGTTAAGCCCGACTCGATGAGAGTGGGGATGAGACGGGAAGTGAAGAGGAAGAAAGTGAGGAAGAAGAGGAGGGGAATGAAATAAAGGAAGAAAGTGAGGAAGAGGGAAAGCAGGAAGATGAAGAAAAGGAGGCCAAGACTCTGATGGGAAACTCCTCCTGCTATACATGAGCACCGCCGTGATCAGGCAGCCATAGAGGCCCACTTGGTTCAGATTGAGGAGAGCCCACTTGCCATGAGACAGGAGGTCAGAGAGACCTGGGCCAAGCTTGAAGAGAGTCAGGCCTACATGAAGCAAAGATTTAAGAAGGTGTCCCGCACTCTGAAGGCCCTCCTGTGCTGCATGCAGGACAAGGGTGCTCCTCCACTATAACCAGAGTCGGACGACTAGTTGTGTGTTGTAGTCGTCTTTGGGTTGTCTTTGTTTTCTTGCTTTCTATGTTATAGCCTTGATAGGCTTGGCGGTATGTTAGAATTGCTGGCATGTTTGGTGTGTAAAGCTTTGTTTAGATTAGCTCACATGCATCTTCTGTCATGATCCATGTAAGACTATATCTCATGTATTGTGACGATTTTGGTTAAATGAAATGCATGAAGCTCCTTTTATTATGGAATGTGTAGAATGCTTGACAAGTTGAGTATTGTTATGCTAATCTTACATGTGTTGCACCCTATGTTATGTATAGGGAATGCCTTCGAAAGCTACTCGAAATACTACATGTCTAGCACTTGGCGGATCATTTGACAGGGCACCTCCCCTAAGCGATAGCCATACGGACCCCAGCTTGGGCCCTGACAGTGACACGATGCCGGATTCACAGCCGGCCACTAGCCCCACTAATGGGCTAACACCTCCTGCACCACCGATTCCTGAGCAGAACCTTGCGGCTACCTCGATGTCACACATGCCTCAGGCGGCTTCTCGTCCTGGTAGGTTGGAGTAGATGATACTCCTTATGCAGCAGCAGCAACAACAGATTTGGACCACCATAGTAGGGGCCCTTACCCAAAACATGAACGTAGTTCTGCCTACACCACCTATGCACCCTGCGGGAAATATGAGTGCCAACGGCCTCTTTGAGCGATTTCAGTGCTTCTGATCTCCTACGTTTGCCAGTACTCACAAGCCCGAGGAGACCGAATATTGGCTTGACCGCATCTCTAAGATGCTGAAGCTGCTGTACTACACTAAGGCAGAGCAGGTTGAGTTGGTCACATATATGTTTGAGAAGAAAGCTAGCCTCTGGTGGGACAGCATCCTTCGGACCGTTTCCGAGGGTTATGTATGGACATGGGATGCTTTTGAGGCCCGCTTTCACGAAAAGTATTTCCCCCTCACCTACTGTAACGAAAAGGAGAGAGAGTTCATTCGCCTCCGTCAGGGAGGAATGACCATGGTCGAGTATGAGAACAAGTTCACGAAGCTGGCCAGATACACTCCTTTGATCCTAGCGAACGAATCGATGAAGATGCGTCGATTCTCCGATAGTATGCTGCCCGATATCCGCACGAAGATGTGTTGCGCTAGCATACCCAACAATGTTGAGCTAGTGAGCATGTCTCTGCGAGCTGAGCAGGATGGGGACAGGCTATCTCGTACACGTGTACCCATGGGTCTTAGGCCTCGACCAGATTTGCTAAGCAGGCTGTACCTTGGCAAGAGGCCATGTGCAGACTCGCCTCCCAAACTTATGACTCCACCAGCCCAGCTGAGGTGATCAGATCTATGGTGCACCTACTACAAGAAGTCGGGCCATACAGATACTTACTGTTTCACCAAGATGAGAGATAACGGCTTCTCGCCGCCTCAGAAGATCAATCGTCAGCTTCCTCAAGCTATCTGGGCTCTACCTCTACATTCAGTACTACCAGCATAGCCTTTCTATAGACTTAATGTACCTCGTAGTAGGCCCCCTCAATGACCTATGGTACCCCTGCCAAATCGTTCTCAACAAGCTCGTGTACACTCACTTGCAACTGAGGCATCCGAGACGACCGTTACAACACCATTGGCTTTTGAAGTCACAGCACATGTCCAAGGTACACCAGTCTTCTATTTGGTGGACACTGGGTCCACTATCTCGATAAAATCATGCGTAGTAGTCAAACGACTAGCATTGAAAACTACTCCTATGGTTGGGTTGAGACTCCTTACCGCCACAGGGACCTTCTCAGACACTACCAAGATTTATAAGGGTTGCTTGATAGACTTAGGAAGTAGAACAGTACTCGTCAACCTGATTGTTGCCCCGCTGTGCCATTACGACGTCATCCTCGTCTTGGATTGGCTCACTGACATGAAGGCAGAGATTGATTGTGAGACTAGAGTAGTGACAGCCCATGATCCTAAGGGCACGACCTTTAGTTTTCCAGTTCAAGTCAGTGGGTACTATCGCGTTAATTGTTACACTTCCTTGTTAGAGAACGTTGATGGTCCGACACTTGGGAACACACCAGTAGTTTATTATTTCGCTGACGTGTTTAGAAAGATACCTGAATTACTTCCTCAATGCGAGATCGATTTTACCATCGACCTAGTACCTAGTGTGACACCTATATCTCTACCGACGTATCACATGCCTCCATATGAGATGGAGGAACTGAGGAGACAATCGATGATCTGTTGGATGCAGGCTTCATACGACCAAGTGTATCTCCTTGGGGAGCACCTATGTTGTTTGTGAAGAAGGATGGATCACTGCGATTGTGTATCGATTATCGCAGGTTGAATCAAGTGACAGCTAAGAACAAGTATCATTTGCCCAAGATAAATGATCTGTTCGATCAGTTGAAGGGGGCATAGTACTTCATTAAGATCGACTTACAGTCAGCGTATCACCAGTTGCGCGTCAGAGATGAAGACGTACAGAAGACAGCGTTCAGAACCAACTTCGGGCACTACGAGTTCCTTGTGATGTCATTTGGACTTACGAATGCACCGGCTGTGTTCATGGACGTCATGAACCGGGTGTTTCGGCCGTATCTGTATTGATTCGTCATCGTATTTATTGATGACATCCTGATATACTCTAAGAGTCGGGAAGATCACAAGGAGCACTTGCGAGCAGTCTTTGATACTCTTAGGAAGAACCAGTTATTTGCTCAGTACAATAAGTGTGACTTCTAGAAAGAAGAAGTCAAGTTCCTGAGACATGTGTAAGACCCGTATCGTAGACCATACTGTTCCGTCGATTTTCATGATCCTTCCGGTTGAATTCCGGCAATTCTCGACTCATATCCATGTTACACGCGACCTTAAGCTGAGTCCTGCCTATCGAAGGCGGCTCGATCCGAAACTCGTACCTTGGCGACCGCGCCGTCGTCGCGGTTCCAACGCCGCGACTCGCGCACCGAACCGATACCTAGGTGGGAAGATGCCAGTCTGCGTTCGGTTCGAAGAAACGCCACATGTTGCGAATCTCGAGGAAATCTCTACAAGATGTCCCATCAATTAAGTCAAGTACACCACCTTACCTCCATGCCACCTCACCCAACAACAAGTACAAGTGGCCTCTCTCCCTTTTCCCACAAGTCAAACCTCTCCCTCCCCTCACCACTCTTCCTTTTTCACATTTTCAAATAAACCCATACCTTTCCTTACAAACACCACTCCATCCATCCCTTTAATCCATCATTTCTCATTTTCTCTCATTTCTCACAACTCAATCCAAAGCAACCCAAACTCCATACTCCAAGCTCCTCACCCTCAACTCCAAGTGTGGTCCACTCTTCCCACCTTCTCATCCTCCATCTCACCCTTCCAATTATCATCTACAACCGTCAAACTTGAAGGCAAGGAGCTAAAGAAGCGAGGGGAGCAAGAAGAAGGAAGATAGGTGGGTGATCCACCGTTAAATTTCTTTTCTTAGGGCCACTTGTTGGTGAGACCCATTTTTTATGTATGAACTGTATCATGTGGGACCCATAGTGGCGGGGCTCCACCATCACCGCCTTTTTGCGTCTTGTCTCTTTCTCTATCTCTCTCTTTCTTTCTTTTCCCCTTGAATGTTGTGGACCCCACCAAATCATGTTAAATCCACTCCATCCATCAGACGGTGTGGTCCACCGCATTTCAGGTGAAACCTACCCTTCATATATATGTATGTATATATGTAGTAGTATATATTATATTATATTATTATAATATATATATATGTGTATGGTGGGCCACGTGCATGTGGGACCCACCATGAGGTCTGTGTACGTGGGACCCACATGAGGTCTGTGTATAACGTCCAGCGTCTCTGGACGCTGGACGTGAAGGACGTATATATATATATATATATATTTGCTTTTGGGGTGGGCTGCTTATGCAGGCCCCACCCTGATGTATGAGGATGATCCACGCCGTCCATTCTGTTCTCCAGATAATTTTAGGCATTGAGCCAAATTTTTTAAGGTGATCAAATCATCAGGTGGGCCATACCGTCTAAAACTATGTAAAGACATGCCAGAACATATAAAAGTACTCGGTGGGACCCATCTGAAGTTTGGATGCAGATGAAACTAGTTCTGGACGGGTAGAACAGTGGGACACACATAATGTGTGGGCTGGATTGTGAATCACATCTCGGTGGGCCCCAAAAAAAAAAGAAGTCAAAAGCAGCAGCGCTGCTACTGCAGCAGACGTAGGCGGGCGGACAGGCTGGGCCTCACGGCCCAGCTGTGGGCCCCACCATGGTGCGTTTCGACCATCTGCACCGTGCATTTGATGGTTCCCCTTTAAATTGAGGGGTATCCCAAAAATCAGCCGTATACGGAACTCAGGTGGGCCATACCATCTAAAGTCATGTGAAGACATGCCTAAACATATAAAACCACTTGGTGGGGCCTACCTGAATTTTGGAAGCGGCTGAAACTTGATCTGGACCCTTATTCAGGTGGAACACACATAGTGGGTGGACTGGATTTGTAAACCACATTTCGGTGGGCCCCATGCCCACCCCCAGGTCCACGTGACCTTATAAACAGGTTGGCTGGCAAATAAACATTACCGTGGGCTAGGCCCACGTGACCCTATCAACGGGTTGCATGGCAAATAAACATTCTGGTGGGCCCCCTGGTCCCATGACCTTATGAATAGGTTGGATTTCAAATAAACATTACAGTGGGCCTTACCCAAGGTCCAAGTGACCTTATGAATAGGTTGGATTTCAAATAAATATTATGGTGGGCCCTAGGCCCATGTGATGGAGCCATATTGATGTATTTCTGGCCGTTGTTGAGGCCCACCTTGATATATATATATTAAGGCCCATGAGATTAGGCCCATTCGATGTATTGGTAGCCCGTTGTCAAGGCCCACTCTGATATATATGAGGCCCATGTTACGAGACCCATTGTGATGTTTTCAAAGGCCCATGGAGTATGACCCATTACAATGTACATGAGGCCATTGATGCGGCCCACTTGACTTATATAAGGCCCATATGAGGCAGCCCACTTAATGAACCTAAGGCCATTGGGACGAGGCCCAATAAGATGTATATAGGTCCATTGCAATGTGTGATTCCCTATGGTTTGTAATGATGTTATATGGCGGGCTGTGCCTTGGGAACAATGTTGGTTTGACGTCCACATTGTAAAGATAATGTTGGTTGAATGTCCGCATTGTCATTCTTCCTAAGGTTCACCGATAGGCCCATACTTGTACTCTGCAGTCCATTTAGGCCCATCTTCACTTTGAGCAATGCCCATTATCATACCATAAGTATAGTGCTGCCCCATGATTCATGATCATACGCATCATATGCATGCTTGTGATGAGGGGTGCCTGATCATAGCATGTGCCTTCGGGCAGACTGTTACGGGCTCCCTGATAGGTGGAGTTGCCCTACATGAGTGCGTACTTCACGCAGGATGATTGCATGACTGGTAGTGTGATATATGCACTTGCATTTGTGTTATTGTGATATGCCCTAACGACATCAGGGCCTTAGCCTCCACAGACACACCGTGGGTGGCTGGATTAGATACCGAAAAATCTTGTCCCAAGCAATTGAGGCGCTATAGATGTCCCTGGGTGAGAGTCCCTGCACCCGATGGTACCAGAGGATGACTCCAACGTCGAGACCGAGTGGATATATGAGCGCACGAGGGCCGAATACCATGAGGTCGCATCTCCCACTGTGTTGTGGTCGGTTGGAAAGAAGTGTTGGCCTTACTCGCCCGAGAGCAGGGGGCATTACTAGGCTGAGTTTGACCAGCTCGGAAATGGGTTCGCTATCGACGTGCCGGATAGGTATTGGCTAACTATTGGCCAGGCGGATTGTGAGGTTTCTTACGCTCACTTGGACTGTGCTGCTTGGAGAGAGACAGTGCCATTTGAAGTGTACTGAACCCCGGTGATTATCCAGACTGAGAACCGTACTGATTGATGCTCTAGTGAGGAGTTGCATTGGTATGAGGATTGGCATGCTTGACTTACATATTGCATCGCATGGCCTTGGTATGGCCGATAGCATTCACATCTTGTACTGCATAGCCTTGGTACGGCTGGTTGCATTTACGTACTCATCAGCATGATTTCGCATTACTCCGGTATTGCATTCTGAGCACATTCACACACACTTACACCGCCCTCTAAGCTTTCTATAAACTTATGCACGATTGATGCATGCAAGTGACGCCAGGACGCAGCTGTAGTCTCACCGCAGTTGGAGCGTGCCGCCGAGCTTTTGGAGTTTTTGTTATTTGCACTATCTTGTATTTCCCTTTCTACGCACTGTATTCAAAGTTTTTGTTCATAGTGGATTTTGTGATGGTGTTCTTATAGTTATTGTTCGTGGGTTATGCTTGGTTATGCTCATTACGAATCAAATGGATTATCAGAAATCCTCCTTGTAGCATCCCAGGATCGGAACCTGGTATATGGGTGCCGAGAGCCGAGAATGGGGTACTACGGAGGCTGTCGGCGCCGGATTCGGCGATCGGGAATCTTGTGACCCCGGTCTCCTAGTTCGGGGTGTGACAACATGTGGTGTCCAATGAAGGAATAGTTGTGGACCTTGCTAAGGTGATCGCAGTTTAGGACTGGGAGCAGCCTGGTTCGGTTACTAAAGTAAGGAGTTTCCTTGGCCTGACAAGTTACTATCGCCGATTCATTAGAGACTTTTCCAAGATAGCCAGACCGTTTTCTCAGCTCACTCGGAAGGATCTTAAGTTTGCCTAGAATGAGAAGGCAGAAGCAACCTTTCAGGAACTAAAGGACAAGTTGATATCCACACCCGTGCTAGTATTGCCAAAGCAGGGGGTCAAATATACGATATATACCGATACGTCTCGTATTGGTTTGGGTTGTATTCTAATATAGAAGGACAGAGTGATTACTTATGCCTTGCGACAGTTGGGGAAGCACGAGAAAAACTACCCTACGCATGACCTAAAGTTAGCGGCCGTCATCTTTGCATTAAAGCTCTGGAGACATTACCTCTATGGAGAGGAGTTCGAACTCTTTTGCGACCACAAGAGCCTTAGGTACATATTCACGCAGAGGGACCTAAATATGAGGCAACGACGATGGATGGAAACCCCTGAAAGACTTCAAGTTTGAGGTCTCCTACCATCCTGGCAAGGCCAACCTTGTGGTAGACGCGATAAGCCGCAAGAAAATGATAGCATTTGCAGCTCCGCTAATGATAGATGAATGGAACATGGTCAAATTTGTACGAGATTTTGAGCAGCAACTAATGATAGAGGAGCTGTTCGAGAGCATCTCACATATTTGTGTACAGCCACTTATCAATGACCGAATTATTGTGGCTCAAAAGGAAGATGAAGGGTTGGTAGAGTTGAGAAAGCGAGCTAGTGACGAGGAAGACTCGGAATGGAGAGTTGGTACGGATGGGGGTTTAAGTTACCGTGGCCGCCTTTGCGTTCCAAATCTTCATGACTTGAGAAGGGAATTTCTCGAAGCTGCTCACAATTCAAAGATGGCGATGCATCCTGGTAGTACGAAGATGTATCCCGTTGTACTGGTGGGACAACATGAAGACCTACATAGTAGACTATGTATCCCGTTGTCTCACGTGCCAGCAGGTCAAGTCTGAACATCGTCAACCCCTGGTTTACTTCAACTCATGCCTATAGCTGAATGGAAATGAGATTTCATCTTTATAGATTTCATCTCAGGGTTACCGAAGACGAGGAAGGGACATGACTCCATTTGGGTGATTGTGGACCGATTGACGAAGTCGGCTCATTTCCCCCCGATTAGAGTCTCAAACTCAGCAGATGATTTAGTCAGGATGTACATCAAGGAGATAGTACGTCTGTATGGAGTGCGTATAGAGATTGTGTCAGATCGAGACACGCGATTCATATCTATCTTCTGGACTCATATCCAGGAAGCGATGGGTCTGAAACTAAGGTTCAGTACCGCGTTCTACCCACAGACGGACTCGTATCCAGGAATCAGGTGTTAGAAGATATGTTGCGGTCATGTGTACTCGATTTCAAAGATAGTTGGGATGACTGTCTTCCCTATGCTGAGTTCGCTTATAACAACAGCTTTCAGGCGAGCATTGGCATGGCTCCGTACGAACCATTGTATGGGCACCCATGTAGATTGCTGGGCAAAGGTTGGCGAGAAGAGTTTGATTGGCCTAGAGTTAATGCAGACAACCTCAGAGAAGATCGACATTATCAGACATCAACTTCTTGCAGCACAGAGTAGACAGAAGAGTTACACTGATAAGAGACAGCGACCGCTAGAGTTTGAGGTTGGAGACCACGTGTTCCTTAAGGTTTCCCCCATGAAGCGAGCCCTTCGATTTGGCAAGAAAGGGAAACTCACGCCACGATTTATTGGACCGTTCCAGATTCTAGACCGAGTGAGTGTGGTAGAGTACCGCCTTGCTTTACCCACATCACTCGCAGGCGTGCACAACGTATTTCATGTATCGATGCTAAAGAAATACGTTCCCGATCCTTCCCACATTATCAAATGGGAGCAAGTATATTTGAGTGAAGACGCTACTTATGTACTGCGACCGACACGTATCCTAAATAGGAAGGAACATGTGTTGCGCAGTAAAGTGATTTCACTTGTGAAGGTACTATGGACACACCAAACTGAGGAAGAGGCTACTTAGGAAACAGAAGTAGAAGTCTATAAAAACTACCCTTAGATTCTCAAAGAGTACGAAAAGGTGCTAATTTCGAGAATGAAATTTTTTTAAGGGGGGTAGATTGTAATGTCCCAGAAAAATTCGTACAAAGACCTGAGTATCATCTCAGGTAGAAATCACTAAAGACCGAATCCTTTAGAAATTAGACTAAAATTAATTAAGTATTAAACTAAATAATCAGTGGAATTAGCTTGAACCACTTTCTATGCAAACCGTAAAACCCAAAACCATTAGAATCGCTAACACAACATTACCTAGAAACCTAGGGTCAGTCTCAAAAATCAGCTGCTCTCGGGAATACATTGAAACTCTGTATCGGACCTAAACAGCGCGTCGAAAGTCCGACTACCGCGAAACTATACGGTTATGACCGCCTTACTGGGCTTGACAGCCAAAGTGAGAATCGAGCCCGAATAGTATCCAGAAACGCAGAACTAGAGTCCTGAGTAAAGTGTGTGAGAAATGCGAATATCTTTAGAAAATGAACTCAGATTTAAGTGAATTGGGTCGTTCACTTGCAGGCCAAATTTAAGGTATCGGACCGTCAGATTATGACCCAACTACACCCTTGGATCAGAGAAATTTGCCTACACAAGTCAGTATACTTGTGGCCCTGATCGAGTGACGATAGCCGTTGAACTGAACTGGTCTTTCATGGTCGATCCACAAATTCGATCAGACCGAAATCTTAACCTGACATAAATCCAATATCAGAAAACTTTCTTTGGACCATATGCAGGTAATGGACCTCCAGATGAACTCCGTTGGCCCGAAACAGCCACCTCTTGGCTATAACCTAAGTATACAATGGCCCTGGGGCATTGACATCACTTCTGGGCCTATTTAAAGCCCTAAACCCATCCCTCTCTCATTCCATATGAATTTCTTAAAACCCTAGGAGAGAGAAGAGAGAAAAGAGGAGGAAAGAGTGAGGGGAAGAGAGAGAGAGAGAGAGAGTTGCTGGGATTCATTCCCACCACTCCACATGTCGAATCATCTCTCCCGTGTCGCTACACCGTCGAATCTGAATCTGATTTGGGTAAAAAATCCTAACCCTAATCTGTTTTAGGAATCTGAATAGAGGAAATGGTGAAATAGCTAACCTATTTCATGATTTAAGTAGTCGTTGTGCTGTAGACAAAAGCGTAGTGTACGAGCCGAGTTCGTAATCGGCGTATCGGTGAAATGCGAGGACTATAAACGTTTAGGTTATAGTTTTTAAGGCTCTCAATGTCATTGCTGTCACATGTACTTAGATGCAATGTTTTCTGTGTATTACACATATATATATGAATTATGTTGAATATAATGCATTCCATGTGTTTGTTGAAATGTTTGAATGAATATGGAATTATGATTTGCACTTGCATGATTATTGATTGAGTATATATGATTGTTGTATGCGTGACAACTCCTTTATAAAAGGATTTCAATAATATAGGTTATAACTAATTTATTATATGTATGTTGATATGTGTAGTCTAAGTGTTTGATAAAATGTCTGAATGAGAATTGCTTGTTGAAATGTATTTAATAAAGGCGTTAAGATAGGATTCTCAATTACCATATCTATAGTTACAGTTTCCTTCATGTAACCTATCTCGCTACTACGTGATTTATGGATGAAATGCCTAAGTATGATAATATGTGCACTATGTGTTTGTTAAAATGCTCAAATGAAATTTATATTTGAATTGGTTGTCACATGTTGTTTTGACTATCACATATGAATGCCTATTGTATTTGAGTATGATTGGGACTAATACGTAGTCCAGGCAATTGGTAATGATTACGATCAGTGGTCGAACTAGTTTCATCATAACGAATACGTTCGATGAATCCGAGTCGTACAGTGATTATCGACAGTGGTTAGGCCACGAGGAGTGTGTATGCGCTCCATGTCGATTAATTTAATGTGCACTCGTACCAATCGAGTTTGTCAAGTAACCCGATTGGCCTAATGTATGTTCACCATATATGGACGCTACTACTTGAATCTAAGGTACCACTTACCGATGCAAAGCCCATTTAACCTTAGTACCACGATCTGCTAAGACTCATGAGCTGGGCATGGTGGTATGGGACACCGTGGTCAAGCTGTCGGCCTACGCTGGGGTGACGAGCCTCCCCGTAGTGTCTATTGAGCAACCCAAACTCGTGAGCCGAATATGGTGGTATGGGACACTAGCTTCCCGAATCTGTTGTATGAATAAGCCTAGCTAAATATTGGTTAATACGACCATGCACTGCATTGCATGTGCTTTGGCAAAGAAGCGCACATGTCCTGAGTGATGCATGCGTGATCACGAGATGATGTCATTGAGGGAGTGCAGGCGAGGGCATACATCATTATCGCATACTATTCTTGCATTAACCAGAGTAGTTAGGACATGATTGTTGTACTGCTTTATCATTACTGCTTAACTGAATTGATAACATGTTAACCTTTATCTTATAGCTCCATTAAGTTTATCACTCACTCTCACTCTAGGACGGTGTTTTAAAACACCAACCAGAATCTGTTGTAGTTGCAGGTGATGGCAAGGCTTACAAGATGGAGCCTGACTTTTATGACGACAAGGAGGAGTTCTCCTACACGCAACTCTCTAACGGGTTTATGTAGACCTGGAGTTGCGTCGCCTGGGTTACAGGGATATAGATTAGATGTCATTACATTGTATCATTTTGTAAATTTTGGAACTATATATGTAATTATTTAACCTGGTGACATGTTTATACTTTGGGAACTTACAACCACTTATATGCTTTATATATCTATCACAGTCTTCTGCTTGCGTAATCTAATTGTCTCTAGAGTATGATATGCTGATTTAGCGTAATCTCACTCATGTTTAAATGTACTAATACGGACAACATGTAATCATCATTATCTATGTTGTATAAGTGATGCAACAGATCTCAGGAGTTGAGCCTTTGCTCGACCCTTGAAATTTGGGGCGTTACAAGTCCCTTATAGATCAGTTCCTCCACTTGCCCTTGCAGAATATATTATACTCCTTTGGACTCATCCGATAGTGAGGATGATTATGTAAGCTGGACCCAAGGACAAGGTCAAAATGGTGTTGAATATCTCGCATGTGAGGCAATCCATTAGGAAAGTCATCGGGTCGAATTTCTTTGAATTCATGCGGAAAGGGTTTTAATTTCTCAGGGATGCTGGTAGGTTTGAGTTCTTTCCCTTTTACAATTAATGCATAGACATGTCTTATTTCTTTGGATTCCTCCATAAAGTCTTGTATGGTTAAGAGAAAATATCCATCTAGTTTAAAAGTTTCAGGTGGCTCCTCTAGATCCATAAGGGCTAATATGGTTTTCTGGTCATCCTTGACAAAAATATACACATTATCTTGCCCTTTATGAGTAGCGTCACGATCAGATTGCCATGGTCGACCGAGTAGTATGTAACAAACCTTTATGTCAACTACATCGCATATTATTTTATCTTTATAATGTTTACCAATTGAAAAAGATATAGTGAATCGTTCAGTTACCTTAGTCTCTCTAACATTTTTAGTCCAATCGATTATGATGGGGAGGGATGATGTTCCGTTTTTAATTACAATTTCTCTACCACAACCTTGGAGACGATGTTCTCGCTGCTTCCACCCTCGATGATCACATCACAAACTTTTCAATTCACCATACACCAAGTTCAGAAGATGTTATGTCGTTATCGGTATACTTCTTTCCTTGGTGCATACAATAGTTGTCTCATAACGAGCGAATCACCATAATCCTATGGAACCCAATCTGTCTCATCCGCTTCATCCTCTGCGGTGCGCTCCAATCCATCAACGTTTGGGTCTTCATCGACGTTTTCAACATTACCATCTTTGATGGCAAGGTTCGCCACTTGTCATTGGGGACAAGTGTTTGATAGGTGATCCGGTTGGCCACAACGATAGCAATGGTTAGGTCTTGGCCGACCATAGGGGTTCGAGATCTTGCTTGGACTAGAAGCCATCGTTACACCCCTTTGGGGCCTGACTTGCCCACTTCCCTGATCTTGGTTCATGGGTGTAAGAGGTTGAATGAGTGCTCTTACAGGTTCTTTCCTTTTGGGCTATGAAGCTCCCTGGAACGGACTCGCCACGGCGACCCTAGTGGTAGGATAGGTTTGTGTGTTGGGATGTTCGAATTGCGCTTCTGCTTGGGTAGCCAACTTGATTGCATCATTCATTGTCCACACGAGCTAAATCTGGATCTGATCCTGGTTCGCCATACGTAATCCACCGTTGAATTGGACGACTAGTTACGATTAAGTTTCAATGAAATCGTTACATGCCACCAAGCGGTAAAATTCTTCTGCATAATCTCTCACCGATTGACTACCCTGCTGATAATTTTTGTAGTCTCTGGGGAGGAATCGGGCGCATAGCAGCCACTTCATCTGTGCGGATAGGTGCTTTCATCTATCTCGTCCGTGCGAGTTGCAATTACTCCCACCAAGCTGAATCTTTGCCCTTCAACTTGTAGGCTACAAGCATAACTTTCTTCACTTTAGGGATTTCCATATAGTCAAAGAATCGCTCAACTTCAGAAAGCTAATCAACGAAATCCTCGATATGAAGTTGGCCATTGAAGTTAGGAAGATCGACCCTCATCCTGAACTCTCAATATGTCTGATCTGCTCAATTGCCGCCTTGTCCGATATATTGGTGGACCATGCCGTCGACCTCCTTATCGCTGGATCCCTCCTCCTCATGAATGATCCTTTAGTTCACCATTGGCACCATCCTATGATCAGTGCAATTATGAGTTTCAGCACCTATTGGGGGTGGATTACCGTCATGAACACAGAATTACCCTAGGGCCTCCATCATACAATCCATGCATGACTTGCCGATTCTCTTGCTGCTCTGCTTCGAAATTTACTTCAAAAGCTACTGTTGTTAAAGGTAAATTTCTTAAAGCACCATCCATGGAATTGCTGCCCGACTTGTCACTAGAAGCCATAAATCCGAGGAAAAAGTCTCGCTTTGATACCAAACTGACGCAGGGATGGACGTGATGAGGTCGCGCATCATCTTCCTCAGGGGATAAGTACTTTGAATCCACGGAGCTTCTCTGGACTCCTCACAAAGATTCCTCGAACCCACAAGGAAATTTTTTTTAAAAAAAATAGAAATAGTTTTCCAAAAATTCAAAATAAATTGATTGATGATAAATAAAAAATAAAAAAAATTGAGTTTACAACCCCTTAAATAATGATATAAACCCTAGGAAGAAGTTTCAGAATCAAACTACAACTAAAACTCCCTAAAATCGTGACTTACTAACTTACTATTTATATACGGTCATGATTTCCACTACACCTCATGGTTTTCGGCAAAAAATAGTAAGTGTCCTATTTGGCCTAACCACTTTGTTCTCTTAATTTTTCTAAGCACTTTTCGTGTTGGACACAACTTTTAAAGCTAAAAAGGATGAAGAGTTACGATCAAACTAAAACTTACTAAAAATAGTAAAAAAATAATTAAAATGGATTTTCAACCGTCGATCTGATGGAATCTTGCAAACTCTGCATGGGCAACCTGACATAGTAGGTTGGTTGGTTAAAGTAGCTTCTCCTATCCCAAAATCATATATGATACATCGAATAACTCATTTCGGTTTGTGAGATATGCCCATTTTAAGGTTGATGGTTCATATCACTTCCGCCTCTGATCGGCCCTTCTCTGGTCCATCTGGGCCATGAAATTGTCCACGACCCGCTCTACATTAGAGAACTAGAAAATTAGAGAAAGTTAAAAGTTGCACGATGGGGGGTGAAAATAAGACTTAAGGAGCATTTATAGGGATGTCTCTAAGACGGTGAATATCATAGAACACGTTTCTAACACTTGTGTACACTAATTTTTAGAAATTTGGCATACAACTAGTAGTAGAAGAATGGTTAACTTTAGAGCTATTAACGTTTAGGGCCCATTTGGATACCACCAAATAAGTTACTTTTTCTACTTACAGCACTAGATAAGTAACTTATTTCATATAAGTAAGTTTGGTTTATTTTTAGTTATAAGTAAGTTTTTTAATTAAAAGTACTTAATCACTTCAGTTAATTTTTTTAGCTTTTCTACTTTTCATAAGTTGTTGAAGAGAGGCATAGGAGGGACCAAAGAGAGGAGAAGTCGATATGTAGGTTGTCTACCAAACATACTTATCTTCTTAATAAGTAGAAAATAAGATAAGTTACTTGTGGCATAAGTAACTTATCTTAAACAACTTACGATCCAAACGGATCCTTAATGAAATGCCTTAAAGCATATTTTACTAAAATGTCTCAATTTATATGAACTGACATATTGAAAATGGGAAAGTCCATTAAAATATGAATTGGCCTCATGGCTAGAGCGCTTGCTATTAATGATTCATAAGAGTAATTTTTAGTTTCCTATTGTTTTTTATTTATGGGTTCTCTAGGATTTTTGAATTTTAAGAATATGAAAGAAGGAAAGAGGGTGACGAGTAGAGAATGCAAAAATGTTATGAGATTAGGCAAAAAGAATATTTAAAGGTGTATTTATAGGGACATTTATAAGGTGGTGAAAATTTTAAAGCACGTCTTTAACACTTGTGGACACAAATTTTTAGAAAAATCATGTACAACTAGTAGTAGAAGAATGATCAACTTTAGAGCTATTAATGCCTTAATAAAATGACTTAAGAGCATATTTTAATAGAATTCATCAATTCAAATGAGTTGACATATTGAAAATGGGAAAGCCCTCTAGAATAATAATCAACATCATGAATAGAGAGCTATTACCAATAAGGTTTTACGAGAGTAATTTCTAGTTTTCCTTTATTTATTTTTTTTTATCTATGAGATACTCTTGGAATTTCAGGGTTTTGATGATAGAAAAGAAAAAGAGAAGGTAAGCAAGTAAAGAAATTTAGGAGGTATTTATAGGGATGTAGGGATGTTTCTAAGGCTGTGAAAATCCTATAACATGTCTTTCACTTATGGATTATAATTTTTTAGCAAATTCATATAAAACTAGCAGTAGAAGAAGGATTGACTTTAGAGCTATTAACTTCGCAATGAATTGCCTTAAAGTATATTTTAATCAAATGCCTTAATTCAAATTACTTGACAAATTGAGACTTGTGGATGGAGTGCTTACCATTACCGTTTCATGAGAGTTATTTTTTTATTTTTTTTTACCACGGGGTCCTCTAGGATTTTAGGGTTGTGAGAATAGGGAAGGGTAACAGAATAAAGAAAGCTAAAAGATGTGAGATGGGGTGAAAAGAAGACATAGGGGGTATTTATGCAAATATTTTTAAGGTAGTGAAAATCTTAAATTGTTCTAATACATATAGATAACATTTTTAAAAAAAAATTCACATATAACTAGTAATATGAAAAAAAAAAAAAAAAAAGACTTTTGAGCTATTAATGTCAACTAGCAATTGATTAAGATCAATGTCAGTGGCTCTAACACAAATTGGCAGCTCCAATTACTATAACTCTATATTGAATAGGATTTAGTGTCTCCTAAAGGGGACTTTTACTCCAATGAATGGTCTTAAAACCTAATAAGGGTATGATGTGGCTTATCTATGTATCTCAATAGTCATGCATCTATATGTGTTCATATTGATATGTGCAAAAGAAATAAAAACTCAAAAAATAAAAAGATTTGCCCAGTTGCACTTAAATGCAATGATTTGGCATGTACGCATATATGCATATATATTTACTTTGATCAATATGTCTTGCTTGGTAGATTTTGGAATGTCATGATATATGCAAAAATGCTTGTTTTCAACTCGGTTTTTACAAGTGTAGTTGATTTAAGTATATTCTTGGTGTATGTTTGAACGTTCAAATTGACCTTAAGTAGTGCGAAAGATGATCTTTGTTGCGAAAAATGTTTTGACACTCAATTGAAGATTTGAATGTTGGGGATGCTTCTGATGCTTTGAACCTTCATCTTTCTTATGATTATAGTGGTGTGATCCTTGGTAATTGTGAAAATATTGGATTGAGTATCTGAGCTACTCAAAGTTGAAAGTTATCTATCATGCTTAGTAAGTTTAACATGTTGTTGTAAGAGTACTTACATATGATTTGTAATTATCTAGAAAATTAGGATGATTTAAATCAAAGGTTCATGAGATTTTACCTTCCACCCTGATGGATATATTTCAATTTTTCATGTACATATAGCATCAGCCTGTTCAATAGGTTGGCCCCAGCATGAGGATCACCTTGTGCAGAAATTAGCTTGATCCACTCATTAGGTAGATCACACTTTCATCACTATCACCATTATCTAAGTCTTATTTAATTAATTGGGGTCAACTTCACAAATCTTGTTTCGTCATTCCACTCTATTAAGGGCCATGATTTTAGTTAGACCATCCGTCATTGTTTTTTTTACCACCTCCACACACATCCTTTTGAGCCTTCCCCTTCTAATTTAAAGCATTCAACTCGCAATGATTCACTCATTCTAACTGGTGTAGGTCTTAGTATCTATTAAACACGTTCAAAGAATTTAAGTCTACTTTCTCTCGTCTATTATCCATTAGTGTTACTCCCAAGTTTCCCTGAATATATTTATTTCTAATTGTATACCTTGTTCATTTTGTACTCACCCATTTCAACATCCTCAGTTCAACAACATTCATCCAATGAATATATTTGTTATAGGCTATTATATCAATGGGTTACATATTGTTTTCTATGGTTTGGCTCCCCTGATGAGTGGATCAGCTGATTCTAGTATAACTTGTCCTCATGGTGGGCATAACCAATTGGGTAGGTGTGGATGCTAGAATCGCGGGAATCGTGCCCACAGGGGCCTTTTTAGGCTTTCTCTTGTGTGATTATGCAGTTTAACTCAAAATACAAAATATTTGACTTGTAATCGCCACTAGTCATTAAACTCATATTTCTACACTAGCTAAACCTATAGAATCCTTATAAATTAAGGAATATAGGAATTCCTTATTTTATAATGACTCTTGATCTATGGCATAGAATTTTGAGTAAGGGACCTTGATAACATATAAGGAAGGTATTAATCATCTTCTCTGCCCCCATAAATGTGCAGTCTCTACTTACGAAACTCAGTGGATTATAAAGGATTTAATTGTCCTAGCTCCGTAGACAAATGAACGATGTATAGGGATAATAATACGTAATGCAGTAGTGATATGATTAAATTATGAGTAGGTGTGAGAGATCAAAACACAAGCGATCTGCATGACCCGTTTACCTAAGAGAAGTGGTAAAGAAAATAAAAAATACCTTGATCGGTCCAAAATTTTGGTATAACAAGATTCAGAGAATTGGCAAGCCTAGAGCATACACTCAGATAGATTAGAGAAGCAAGAGGGTTAAAGATCCAAGTAAATTGATAAGCCCCGAATCATACACTCGAATATACTAGACAAGCGAGAGGAGAGTTGAAAAGAGAATGAGTGTTATGGCTAATTATAAATAAAATAAAAGAAAGCAATAAATGTTCCACGTGAGGTGACCAATAAAACAGAGATATGGTAGAGAAGAAGAAAACCGACACTTTTCATAAAAGAGATGGTTAGATATCTTCAAATCTGGCCCTACTTCACAAGATCTAAATTGTTAAGATGACTTGTATTAGTTGGATGGTGACTTTGAATAGATTGGATTAACTTGGATATGTGTTAGGATTTGGATCAATAGCTTGGATTGACTAGAGTTGGAATGTAATGCTCCAGATTTTCACCAACTTGGGTTATAGAAATCCTCAGGCGGTTACTATTGGAACTTTAAATAGATATGGATGTATATGCACATCCACACTCGAAATTTCTAAAACCCTACACATGAGAAATATGTCTCTATGTATCAGACCTTGAAAAAACTTCAAACAAAGCCGGTATAGATAAATCGAATCATAGAAGTTCAATAAATTACCCTTAGGAAGCTATCAATTATTATTGATAATCAAAATCTTGGGCTTAACCTTGTGACCTATTCATCTAAGGCCTAAATCTAAGCGACCCACTATTGATAAATTAGAAATAAACGTAACTTAATTAATATCTATCTAAAACAAAGAAAACTATGGATCATATCTTGATTATCCCATGTATATAAACCAAATTCACATTACCTTTACACCCTAAGAATTAATGATTTAGGGAGATTAATACTAAATTATCATTTTCGCTAATTGTGAATAACTCACACCGCAAACTTAGGTAATCAAGACCTAACTAATCGTACACGATAAGTTTCGTTAACTTTTTTATTCCAAAAATTCTTAAATTAACTAAACAAGCCCTATACTGCTTGTCAGTAGACCATTGAACCCGAAACTATAGAAAAAGGTTCATCTTGGTGAGCTTGACATCCATCGCAGGATATTAAGCCAAGATCGCATTTCAAATTATTCAACTTGAGCTCGCAAGTGAGGACATGAGTTATGTGAATGCCCTTAAAAATTATCATGAACTTAAGTTAATTATCCCCATCTGAATCTTTCTAAAGTTGTTCCTTTCATATCATGATCAAATTAAGGGCACTAACCTAAGTTAATATCCTACACACATCTGTAAAATCGTGCCCCCGATCGATGATCGGTAATCGTCGAAATGTCTTTTTATCATATCGATCAATCGTCACGTCTAAATTGCGGGCGATTGTATCCATACATAAGCCATCACTAGGGACAACTGTCTTACGGCATAGATCAACCTGTACATCTCCTAGTGGGCCCCGATAATTAGAAACAACCTCTCATATGTTTATAATACATATCACCTAGTCTTTAGGCCTAACCAAATCATATATGGTAGTATAAATACTTATATATGGGTAGTCCCTCCATTCCGTTTAATTTTTTTTCTAGCAAGAGATAAGGAGAGAGAAAGAAATAAGGAGAGTGTGGGAGGGGTTTTTGGTGTTTGCTTTGCCGGATTCCCTTAATCAAATCCTATCTGCTGCTGAACCCTCCGTCGAATTCTCTTTCATTTATGATCGAAGATAAGAAATATATTATACCTTTTTATTTATGTTTTTTTTTATAGATTCCATGAATCTCGTATAATTCTTCCATTTGGTATAGGAATAAGAGTTTTTCCCCCAAAACCCTAACCCTAGGAGCGATTAGATTGCGTGAAACCCTACTAATGTGTGGATTATTCTCCTATATTTCCTTTTATCAACCCTTGATAGTATTAGATAATAATTTTTAGTTGTTATTAGGATTTCATATGCTATTTATGCTTGAATTGCTTTATTATTGCAACCATAATGTTACTTATTGTTGTTAGCCAGCATGTTTGATGAAATGCTTGATCAATATAAAATTCCTACTATTAAAACTCTTTTATATTATTTGATAAGTGTTATTATTATAGGTTGGACTGTATTGAGATACATTAGATTGCATTGCTTTGTACATTTACTCTATTAATATACCATAGTGTGGTATTAATTTGTGTTATTGATACACATTAGGTTTGTATTGATATACCTTGGTTGGTACCGATTGGTACACATGTTCTATTCATATACTCAGGTGTGGTATTAATTAGCTTCATAATTTTAATTATGTATTTGATAATTTGAATTATATTTTGTGATGGATCGAGCTTTACAAATCGTTTAAGTGCATTGCCCACTTTGGGTTGGCTATCCTAGACTTATACAGTCGACCGAGGTTGAACATGGATGATTTGTAGTCATTGGAACTACACGGGATGCTTTACACCCAATGTCAGTTTTGTCTAGATTCTCCATAGTCGATCGGATCAATCTAATGCAGAGTTAACTTTTCTTATGTTTGATGATTGTACAACATTCAATAGAATCTAGGATACCACCGTTACCATTGAATTTAGTCCATTCATAACCGTTAGTGCGTTATAAACCTACAAAGACTTATAAGTCAAGCATGGTAGAATGAGACACCGTGTCTGAGTTGTTTGCTTATGTTAAGGTGACGAGCCTCCTCATATTGACCATTAAGCACTAATGGAGGCAACGAGCCTACCATATTAGTGATATAATTGGATTACTAGCCCTCACCATATTTGACACTTGGCTAACGAACCCTTACCTTTTTAAAATTGTCCTTGGGTGAACATGAATGACCCTTACCATTGGAACAATCATATACTTTGGACATTTAAGCGATAAACCCTAGATTGGATTAAAGGACACTGGTGAGGTGCTGCTACGTGTTGCAATGAGCTACATGATCCGGATTAGTGACTTGTAATATAATGGCGGTATCTTAGCTTCATCAATATGTTGTTTAAATTTGGATTAATAAAGAATTGGCCAACATGCATATCATAGAATCTATTGGTAATGGTGGTCACGGGCCACATTACAACATGATAAATATTTTTGTGGATTATGGTGTTAACTGTGATGGGCTACATTATAATGGGATACATATTTTGTGGATGTTTGTGTTGATAAGAAGTATTACAGTTATTGTTATTCTTGAGACATGCATCTACACCATCCACACATTTAATAAACCAATTTTGCATATATATATTATGCCATCATTAACGATGCTTGATTGTGTTAATAACACGCGTAACTTAGGAAAATGGCCACTGAGTTAATCACTCACTCCCACCTAGGGCGATATTTTAAAATACCAACCAGACGATATTATATATGTAGGTACCACCGAGATCTCAGATGTGCGGGCTTAAATCGACATGCACCATCGCCGTAATATTTTTTGGAGCGTTGAGCGAAAATAAAAAACTTTACACTTTATTCATTTTGGACATGTATATATTTGAGTCCCCGGCTTAGTAGACTTTATTGGATGAATTTATTTATATTTTGTATTATTGACTCAGGCACACTTATTTTAGAACTTTTATATGTTATTTAGTTTAGCTCTTACGATTGTTTGAATGTCAATATAAATATACAGAGTAATCATGCTTCCGTAAAAGTAAAAGTTAACACTCAAAATATCGGATATCGAGTGTGTGCTTGACCCCTGAAATTAGGGCGTGACATGGAGGGTTTGAATGGTTTTAGTGGGCTAGATGAGTTAGGTTAGTTGGGTAATATGGGTTAGGTTGAGTGGGTAAGATAGACAAGATAAGCTAGGTTGAGTTGGTTTTACTGGGGAAAGATGGCTTGGGTTAGATGGGCTAGGCTTGAAAAGGAATGGCTAGGTTGAGAGCCATCTCCCTCCTCCCCTCCTAGTGTGTTAGTGTATTAAAACGAAGAAGAAATGTGGTATTGATAAGTGAAATGGATGGTATTTTGGATGGATGGGAAAATAGAGTGTAAGACCCGCATCCTAGCCCGTACCGTTCCATAGGCTTCCACGGTCATTCCGGTCGAATTTCGGTGACTCGCGATCTGTAACCGGCGTCTACACGCGATCTTGAGACAAATCCTGTCAGTCTGAGTCGGCTCGACCCGAGACTTGTACCAGTGCAATCACGCCGTCACCGCAGTTTCGATGCCGCGTTTTACGCGCCAAGGCGATACCTGGGCCAGGAGATGTGGGCCCACGTTTAGTTCGAGGAAAACACCGCACGTCGCAATTCCCAAGAGAATCTCTACCCCAAACATCACATCAATTCATTAATGAGAGTCAAGTATATAACCTTACCTTGCCATTCCTTTTTCACCAACAAGGAATGGCACCCATTCCTCTTTTCACCCAAAAGTCAACAAGCACCATGCTCTCATTCCATCACTCCACCTCACCACTTCTCTCTTTCTCATTTCTCTCTCATCATTCCAATAACTCTCATGGGAGCAACCCACGTCCAACCAAACTCCATGAGAGGTTTTGTGTGGCCCACTTCCTATCTCCCATCCGTACCCTCAAAAAACAATCTCAACCGTTGAAGTTCGTCCTTTAGAGTTTTAGATCACGTTGGCGGGAGAAGGAGGAGAAGATCATAGGTGGGTGATTTTCTTTTGTGTAAATCTTAACCTTTGGATCATAGTAGGTGCTTCTTTCTCTCTCTCTCTTTCTCTCTCTCTCCCTATCTTTTTCATTTATTTATTTTTATGTATGATGAGGTGGCTGTGTGGTCAACCCGGATGGACCCCACCATGAAGCATGTGTTTTAGCCAAGCCGTCTAGTAAGTGGGGCCTGCCTAAAAATGTGTTTATGCAAACTGTCCAGCGTCCAAGGACGCTGGACGTGGCTGGATAAAGAAGTGGGCGTTGACGGTGGGGGTGTATTACAGTAGCAGAAAAACAAAAATTTCAGCTTGCTTCAAAGCATTGAGGTGGCCACTCATGCAAGCCCCACCTCGATGTATGTTTCTAATCCACGCCGTCCATTCTTTTTCCTAGCTCCTTTTAGGCGTTGAGCCAAAAAAATGAAACTAATCCGAGTAGTTGGTGGGCCATAGCATCGGAAACTGTGGTGGTTACCGATGAAAAATCACCTGTTGTTTCTATTCACGAAAATACATTTAATATTGGGCTTGATAGGTTGGTATTGGGCTGTAGGGACCAATGGCTGGACTGGATTTGTTTGAAGCGGACCCCGCCTACCAAAAACCACACAGAATATGATTTTAAAAAAATAAACAAAGAAGAAGAACGCCAGCGCCGTCCGTTCGACAGTAAAGCGCAGTACACAGCTGCGGCTGCCGGGGTGGGCGGGCGGACGACAGAGTCCCATGGCCCCTAGCCGTGGGCCCCACCATGATGTGTGTGTGTGTGTAATCCAAACCGTTCATTAGGTGGGCCCCTGCTTGAAGTGGGCCCCCTCTAAAAACTGGCTTGATCTGAAACTCAGGTGGCCCACATCATAGGAAACAGTGGTGATTTAGAGCCTGCCATTGAAACCCATTTTTGGGCCACAGGAGTTTTGGATCAAAATGAAATTTGTTTTTCCCTTTCATCCAGGTACGGGTGACCTTATGAATGGATTGGATGGAAGATAAACGTTATGGTGGGCCCCACGTGAGACCCACAGTGATGTATGTGTTTCTTTTGCACCGTCCACTGACGGTGGACGGTGGCAACCCACCATAATTTGTGTCATATCCGCACCGTCCATTGCACTGGACGATGGGACCTACCCCACGTGTGGGACAATGTGTGTATGTTTGTGTGTGTGTATATATATATATATATATAATATTATATTATATATAATGTTGTATATATATACCATATATAGTTCATATATTATATTATACATAATATACATGATGTGGGCCTTCGTATGAATCCCCACCATGATGCATGTGTTGCATCCAATCTGTCCAACCATTTTGAAGGCTTGTTTTAGGGCTTGAGGCTAAAAATAAGACAGATCTATAGTTCAAGTGGGCCTCACCTTAATATATACATATGGCCCATGTGATGTGGCCCACTTATCATATTTGAGGGCCCGTTATTGAGGCCCACATTGACGTGTATGAGGGCCCGTTATTGAGGCCTATTGTCATGTGTATGAGGCCCGTTGTTGAGGCCACCTTGATCAATATAAGGCTCATGTGATTAGGCCCATCTTGATGTATTTGTGGCCTATTATTGAGGCCCACCTTGATATGCATAAGGCCCGTTATTGAAGCCCACCTTGATGTGTATGAAGGCCCGTTATTGAGGCCCACATTGACGTGTATGAGGGCTCGTTATTGAGGCCTACTGTCATGTGTATGAGGCCCGTTGTTGAGGCCACCTTGATCAATATAAGGCCCATGTGATTAGGCCTATCTTGATGTATTTGTGGCTTGTTATTGAGGCCCACCTTAATATGCATAAGGCTCGTTATTGAAGCCCACCTTGATGTGTATGAGGGCCCGTTATTGAGGCCCACATTGATGTGTATGAGGGCCCGTTATTGAGGCCTACTGTCATGTATATAAGGCTCACCTTGACATATATGAGGACCATGTGATTAGGCCCATTTTGATGTATTCTAGGGCCCATGGGTTGAGGCCCATTGTGATGTATTTAGAGCCCATGGGTTAAGGCCCATTGTGATGTATTTGGAGCCCATGGGTTGAGGCCTATTGTAATGTGATCCCACCATGGTTTATATGTTAACCTTTATGGCGGGTCATGCCTTGGGGGCAATGTTGATTTGACGTCCACATTTTAAGTACAATGTTGGTTAAATGTCCGCATTGTGACTCTTCCTAGTGTCTAATGATAGGTTCATACTTGTAGTGTGTAGACCGCCTAGGCCCATCTTCGTTATGAACAGAGCCCATCACCACAACACAAGTTTAGTATAGATCCATAATTCATGATCATACACATCATATGTATGCCCGATGTGAGAAATAACTGATTATAACATACGCCATTGGGCAGACTATGCCTGGGACCCACCTTGATGATGCGTTGTATATCAACTCCGTCCATGGCATGTGAGACCCACCTTGACATACATGCTCTATATTCAATTGTCCATCTGGACGAGTGGTGTAAGGCCACCATGATGTATTGTTATATCCAACCCTCCTTCCGCTTAAGGACATGGACCCCACTTGAATGTATGTGGTTCTCCATCCATCCATTTGTCTAGGGTAGTGTGGGAACTCGCTATGATGTATGTATTCACCATGCCACCCATCGGCATGGGGGGGGCACACCATGATGAATACGTTTTAACCACGCTGTCTATTTATTTTGCTAAACCATGGACTGCCCCATTTAGCCCACTTAATATATATGGGGCCTACCTGTTTGGTATTTGAAGCCCATGAGTTATGGCCTATTGTGACGTATTGAGGCCCATGGGTTATGGTCCATTGTGACACATTTAAGGCCCACGTGATTAGGCCCATTATGATGTATTCGGGGCCCATGGGATATGGCATATTGTGACATAATTAAGGCCTATAGGATGTGGCCCTTCATGATGTATATTAGACCCGTGTCAGAGGCCCATTGTGATGTATTTGTGGCCTAAGGGCAAGGCCCATTGTGATATGTATTAGGACCATGATGTGTGGCCCACTTGATGTATTTCGAGGCCCAGGTACGTGACCCATTTGGTGCATATGAGACCCATTAATGCGATCCACTTGATGTATATTGAGGCCCACAGGCGTAGCCCATTATGATGTATTTGAGAATCATGGGTCATGGCCCATGGTGATGTATATTAAGCCTGTGTATTCGACCCACTATGATGTATATTAGACCGTATGATGAGGCCCATTATGATATATTTGAGGCCCATGGGATACGACCGATTGAGATTCTATATGATCATTTAATGCGGCCCATTGGATTTATATGAGGCCCATTGTTGCGGCCCAGTTGATGCGACCCACTTGATGTATATGAGGCCCATATGATGAGGCCTATTAAGATGTATTTCTGGCCCATGTGATGCGGCCCACTTGATGTATGTGGCCCTTGTGTGAGGCCATGGGCCCACGATATGATTGGCTCTATGAGGGTCATTCCTTGGGGGTAATGTTGGTTAAATGTCCACATTATCGAGTTCGGTTGTCGATACCGGTTATTGATACCGATTATGAGTATGTGACATCATAGCATCATGATACATACCCATGTGCATCATCTGCATGTTTGTTATGAGATGCGGTTGATCATTGCATATGTCATTGAGCATGTTGTTATGAGACTCCCTAATAGGTGGAGGTTATCTCACATGAGTGCACAGTATGCGCAGGATTGATGCATGACTGGATTGTATGACTCATGCATCCTGCATTATGATTAGTATATGCCCTAGCGACATCAGGGTCGTAGCCTCCACAGGCATATCATGGATGGCCAGACGGGACACCGAAAATATTTGATTCTAGCATACGGGCGTCATAGATGTCCCTAGGTGAAAATTCCTAAACCTCCGTAGTTAGGAGATGACTTCAACCTCCAGACCGAATGGATATATGGGCGCACGAGGGCCGAATACCAGGAGGTCGCGTCTCCCACTGTGTCGTGGTCGGTTGGAAAGGGGCGTGGCCTTACTCGCCCAAGGGTAGGGGGCAATACTAGGCTGAGTTTGACCAGCTCATGAATGGGTCCGCTATCGACGTGCCGGATAGGTATTGGCAGACTATTGGCCAGGCGGATAGTGAGGTTTCTTACGCTCACTTGGACTGTGTGCTGGGAGAGAGACAGTGTCATTTGGAGTGTACTAAACCCCGGTGATGATCCCAGAGATGAACTGTACTGATATGTGGACTTATTGAGTAGGAGTTGCATGCTCATTCATTCACTATCCACTCGGGCTGGTGGTGCGCAACTAATTATTGTGTGCCTTCGTTATGACAAGGATTTCAGTTGGGGCGCGCGACTAACCTGAGATCAGGAGTTTACCACATTGAGTCTGACTATCCAAATTTAGGTATGGGACTGGTTTGGATAGAAGTCTCTTGTGGTGGATCCCGTAGCCTGCGATACTACGTACTATCATCCCAACTTCATACTCCAACATGGTCATTCCATTAGCACCACATATTGCATATTGCATTACACCCTCGGCATATGGCATTTTGGGTTGCTATGTTTCTATATTCCTGTGACTTAGATGAGAGTGATGGTATTCGTTAGCTCTTCCGAATTGAATATTGCATTATATTTTTGGCATTTGATATTTGATTATTTATGACTCCTCATTTGCATAGCTGTGTTACATTGCGTATTCTGATATTGATTGACTCATGGACTTGTCCGTATTTCCGCTTACTCTGTTATCGTATGATTTATGATCTTGTCAGTATTTTTGTTTACTATAATAAATTCCTGCTCTTGTCAGTGTTTCTGCTGATTCCGACATTGTACGATTTATGGATTACCAGTATTTCCAACATTGTATGATTAAGGCATTGCATTGTATACTTGGCACTTACCTCGTGCACACACTTACACCACCCTCTAAGCTTTCTATAAGCTTATGCACGATAGATGCGTGCAGGTAATGTTAGGTTGCTGCAGCGTCGAGCTTGGAGTACGTAGCCGTCTTCTGGAGCTTTGATTTTGATATATATATTTCCCTTTGAGCACTGTACTCAAATGATTATATTAGTGGATATGTGATGATGATATTGCCTTTGTGAATTGGGTAATCTTGTGGTTATGCTTATTATGAGTTAAATATACATCAAAAAAAAATTTCCTCCTTATAGGATCCCAGGATTGGAAATCTGGCGTATGACGCTAGGAGCCGAGAATGGGGTACTACGGAGGCTGTCGGCACCGGATTCAGCCATCGGGATTCTTGTGAATCCGATTTCCCGATTTTGGGCGTGGCATAGAGGCTTAGAGGATTGTGATTGATTGATGAAAGGGAATGTCATATGGCATTCTCCCATTGGCTAAAGGGTATGGTATGAGTTGTAAAAATAGTGATCTCTAAAGGCAACTTAGTCATTCGGGCCCAAGCACAACACTTAAGGTGAAAAATGCGCTCTCACTCCTCCCATAGACTGCACCTCAAATTGTGGAATCATCCACGTGGCAGGCAATTCATAATGAGCTGCCCACAGCTCATCAATAGCCACTCACCTCATAGAGTGTTCCCAATTTTTATGGAGAGCTCCATTTTGTGCTTTGTGAATACCTCTGAGGTTCTTGGTTTGGGCTAGAAGTGGGTCCTACAAGGCATGAGCTTGGATTTTAGGCTGAAATTCAAGTTGAATTGAACTTGCATTTGGTTTGCATTTTGCTCAAGTTTCTGCTTAGGATTAGGACTTGGCATGGAACTAGGCTTAGTTTTAAGCCTAGTTTATGTATAGAATTAAACTTGGTTTAGGGGAAAATTATAAGTCACACACAGTTTGAATCCTGCTACGATTGATTATCCCAAACAGGGTGGGGTGTCTATAGTAAGTTGGATGTCACACTCATATGATAAGTCGAAAAACATCAATTCAATAATTAGTTACTTATAGTCCAATAGTTTAAACTTTAAATACAATTGTAACACCCCGTAAAATTAACTATACTTAATCTTAGCATATACGCAGGTGTTACTGTCAGAGAACTATAAAAGTTCAATTAATTACCCTTAAGACGTTATAGAATACGTCCGATCACCTACTCCCGGGTCTAGCCTTATGATCTGATCATCTAAGGCTTAGATTTAAACTACCCACCGCTAACTAATCAAGGTAATTGTAACATAATGAAGACTTACCTAAACCTAAGATAACTAGGGATCATATCTTATTTACCCTGTGTACATGTACCAAATTGACATGGTCACTCTATTAGCCTAAGAATAATTGGTTTAGGGTAATCAGGGTTGAAGTACCATTTCTCCTAATCACGTAAAGGCTAAACGACAACCGAACCCCACCTCTAGGATTGTGCAAGCCTTTGTCCTCCTTACTTTTTTGAGATAGATATGAAAGAAATTTCTTACATTAAAAGTTCAGCATTAAACTTTTATAGGATGATATAACACAAATCCAAGGTAAGCTTTTGGCCATTAATCAATTTGTATTAATACTTAATAGTATCTAGACAAGGATCCTAAGGTTGTCAAAATCACTATACCATGTCCTATATTGATAGATAAAATGAATAAATTGATGGATTATATATATATATATGTCATAAATGAACCATTAGAGAAGTATGAGTCAATATTAAACACAAATCTTACTTGTGTTGACACTTCGGTTTATTTTCTATCACATGTGATGTATTCCTGTGTGCGAGAATCGATAAAGCGACTTGATCTAAACCGATCAACTTTGACCCCAAGTGTCAAAATAAGCAGATATGTCTTATATGAACGTATATAACCAGATTCTGAGAAGATCGGTTGCTTAGTCAGCCATTTGCAGAATTTTATAATGATCGAGTAATAATCAAAGGATGGGGTTCTTCCTCCAAAGATGGGTTGCTTTGTGCCTTCCATAAAAAAGGACTTTCAAGATACCAGTGCAATCAAATAAAATGAAAAACTCATAATCAGTCACTAAGAGCAACTGTAAGAATTCATCTCTTGAAAGAATTGTGTAATATTGAATAAAGAACAAATCCAATATATGATCGTAGATTTGGATTACAACTAAGAATTACTGTTACTGGATTATAGCTACTCTTATGATAAGCTAAGATAAAAGATAAATTGATAGATTTATTTGCTTTGATTTGTACATGATTGGATGGTTTGCTCGGTTAGATTCCTTTACTAGTTATAGAGTTTTGTTGCAGCTTATTCTTTCATATGCTTCTTTCATTACTCCAGCGGTTACGGTAGTGGAAAAGACTTCTCTAGATACTTCTTTTTGTTACGTTTCTTTTTTCTAATTGTTCCTCTTTTCTCAACCAAGCTCTGCTTTGGTCACTAATTTTTTATCAGCCATACATTGGCTGCATTGCTTTCATCAGTCGTCTGATGACATGTATTATTAATTCTTCTAAATATTTTTCTATTTAAGATCGTAGTTGAACCATTGCCGCGTGGTCTTCCAGATCCTTCTATCTTTCTTGATACATTTTCATTTGTATGTTTTGCTTCTAAACACCTCTCGGCCGTTCAATCTACTTTTAGACACCTCTCGGTTGCACCTCCTAAATGTCTTTTGGTCATTTGGTTTGCTTTTGAATACCTCATAACTGCTTCATGCCTTATCAGTTTATTAGTCGTGATTCCGTATAAAGCATTCTAAGTATCATTGAACACCTTTAGCATACAATATATTTATGTTGCTATAACATGTGTCCTTTTCGAATTGAGGTTCTAAAAAATAGCTAGGAATAAGGTACACCAGCTTGCACATATAATGATTGCTCCAACTTATTTTTAGACGTGGAAAGCATTGATAATCCATCTCGTGTAAATTTGCATATACACAATATTAGTGTATCACCTTAACCTTTCTCCATTAGATCATTGAACATAAGTTAGTATAAAAAATTAAAAAACACGTAGTACCAAAATTTCAATGTCTTATTAATCCATTAATAATAAATGGGTGTTGCTTTAAAAAATTAAAAATCCTCTGCGGGTCAAAAGAATCATAGGATAAAGAAATCTAAAACTTTCGGTAAATAAATGCCTCTGAAAAACATAAGATGGACCTATTTTCTTTTAATAAAATGCATAGAACAATGAGAGCCCCACTCTCATAAATTACAACATGAGAATAAATTTTGAGGATTTCTTTCTTGCATGGCCTCGTTGAGCTTTGGATCCACTAGATTTTTGTCTCATTTCTTGAAATGATCTGAAAAAATGAATTAACAGAGTTAATTTTTCATAAATATCTTAGTGGGCTCCACGTAGCATCGAGCCCATGAACTAATGAAGCTTATAGAATGTTCAAATGGACCACGCTATTGGAAAAAGTTTAATGAAACATCTATCGTTGAAAATTTTCCTATTTTTGTTTTCCATTCATCTATATCTGTATGATCTTATGAACAAGTTAAATGACAAATAAACATCACCGTGGGTCTTAGAAAGGTTTCAACGGTGGAAATCATTATCCCCACTGTTTCTTGTGGTATGATCCACTTGATCTTTGGATATGCTTAAATTTTGGACTGAACCCCTTAAACTATACGAAAAAAACGGATGGACGGAGTGGATAGACCACATACATTTAAGGTGGGCCCAAATGAGTTTACTCGGTACGATAATAGCGTAACGAGTAACTCAGTACGCAATCCCATTTCGTCCAACTGTCAGCTGCTAACCCGCGACAGCGAAAAAGCACACAGAATACTTTGGAAAGAGACGTTTGTACTATCCTCCGGCAGAGGATCTGTCCTTGGTCTGCAGACTGCAGTACCTACAGTTCGGGCCTGTTGGTATGTTTATCTAGATTCTAGACCGTTGTCGTGAAGCGCCCTGACATGGATGGTCCACGCTTCAACATTGCCTTTGATTTGTCAGTCTTAACTCACGCATTAGTCGTCCACCTCATGACAAGTGGCATAGATTAGGCTCTTTAATATTGATCTTGGAGATATTTAGGGCTTGGTCCATCCATGGTGGGGACCATTAGGACAACGGTCCAGATCACAAAACCAATGGCTCTACTTTTACAAACTGCAGACATGAGAATACATATAACAATCCAGGCCATTCAATTAAAGGACCACCTCTTAAATTAACCATAGCCCTAAAAAATGCTATTATTCATGCGAATCTCATCCATCGCCCCTCCTTCTCTTTCATGGACGGTTCAGATTAAAAATTAGGATACCCAAATGCTAATCTTATCATTGATCTATAGGATGGTCGGTCTGGATTGATCGACAATAGGGTAGGTAATATGTACTACCCAGGACCAGCTTCGCTCACTAAGTTCCAATTAGAGCCAGGAATTGATATTTCCACCCACCCTCTTTAATAGATACGCGAGGTTTTATACTTTTGGTAATACAACAGTACAGCTTTGTTACTGTAGAAAGAAATGTAAAAGCTTGCGTGACTTTCGCAGGCCGTTGGGGACCGTGACTTTTGCTTTCGTAGACGGAACGGCTTCTAGATGAGATCCATACCGTCCATCAGGTAACCCATCCAGTTTTCTAACAGAATAGAAAAAATTAGGCGGATTTAAAAACTTATGTGGACCGCACTATAGGAAACGATTGATAAGGAAATTTCCACCATTAAAGTCACCCCAATTTTGTGTGGGGTCCACCTTGGTGCACATATACCATCTAATCTGTTCATATGACGTAAAACATGGTGATGAATGCATGTTAAATGAATGAAGGCATTAAAAAGGAATGTGGGAAGTACCACATGAATTTATTTAAAAAGTTCCTTGTGTTTAGATGAATTAAGTAATATTTTGAAATGATTTTAGTATATACAGTCAAAAGGTCTCAAATTATCTGATGGACGGAGTGGATCTGATGTATGTTAGTCCCAATTATCGTTCAAGAAGTCAGACCGTCCGCTGACCTATGCGAGGTAGCTAACGCATTCGGAAAGTATGGTATCTGTCATAAGGAAAAGGTAGCGCTCGACCTCACGATAAGCTCCCGTGGGGTAGAGCTGCGTGTGCCCCACCGTGATTTTTTTCGACCATTAACACCGTGAATTTGATGGGTCCCATTTAAATTATAATATATCCTAAAAATCAAACGTATATGGAACTCAGGTGGGCTATACCATATAAAATTATGTGAAGACACCATTAAAACATATAAAAACACCTGGTAGGGCTCACCTGAGTTTTTCATGCACCTGAAACTTAGTCTGAACCCTCATTCAAGTGGGACACACATAATGGATGGGCTAGATTTGCAAACTACATCTCGGTGAGCCCTCAAAAATGATTATGAATGTTTTAATGGTGCATGGCCCCTCTCCACTTCTGTATGTGGTGTGGCCGACGAAAGTCATGGATTGAATTTATTTTTGAGATCTAGGCCCACGATGAAATGGTGAATCTGACTGAAGGGGTAGATTTTCGAAACGCATCACGGTTGGGCCCACAAATCTCGACCTCATGGGACGGACTCGTGAGGTCGAGCGCATAGTACCTTTTCCCCTGTCATAAAAGGACAGGTGAGAGCGAATGAGAAGGTGAATCACGGCACAGATGCGAACGTCCCACGCTAGCACGGGGAGCGGATTCGATCGGGCTGTGAACGTGGGGCCCACCTTGACGTATGTGTTCTACATTCACACTGTCCTTCCTCTTTTTCCCATCATTTTAGAGTATGATCCTAAAAATGAAACATGTCAAAATCTCATGTGCACCACACTATTAGAAAGAGTGGTAATTGAATACTAACCATTAAAAACTTCCCAGGACCCACCGTAATTTTCTCTTTCCATAGGGTTTAAAATCCATGGAAAGAGCTTGGATTACATCTTAAATTCTTCCGATAATTGCATGTGTAATATTCATGTCACTGGACTATTACTCTATGGGCATATGCTCACTAATAATGTCCCAAAACTTAGATTATCAATTGCATCACTATAATTAATTATATGATGATTAATACAGTCCAAACATTGTTTATATAAATTAACAGTTAAAAATTATTAAGTAGTTACTAGGACATGATTTTGTGCTTGTGGCTCATCTGAGACTTGAAATTTCAACATTTTAGGCAAAGCATATATTTCAACGGACTTATTGTAATCATTATGTTAAATATTACATACATTCACTAATTATATATATTATAGTTGGTTTAGTAATTACAATCAAGCCCCTATAAATATTCCATAAATAACTACTTTTGGATTAAAGTTGGATTTGAAACAAAGGGTCTGTTTGGGCGGTGGGATTAGAAGGGATTAGGTGGGATGCCATTTAAAAAACATAATTATTACCTATGGCAGGGATTATCCCCGGGATTAGATTAATTTCATGCTTTGTTGATGATATGATAATACATTGAATGGATATACCCATCATCATTTAAAATTACTAAGAATAACACACATGTGTTATATCTAAACCGTTCATTTGTTTTGTAACCTGATCATTTTATGGCATGGGCCTAAAAATGAAGTAGATCCAAAACTTCTGTGTCCCCAAAGAAGTTTTCAACGGTAAGTATTCAATCCCCATTGCTTTCTATGGTAGAGTCCACTTGAGCTTTAGATTTACCTGATTTTTTGGCCTATGCTCTAAAATAATCTCGATAAATGGGTGGATGGTGTGGATATAGCCCACACATCATGGTGGGACCTACTTGGCACGGGAGCAATGCAATTCCATTTAATGTAATTCTAAGCTTTTCCTTTCTTCCCAAACATGAAGTGGAATTGGCACATTACAGATGAATCTCATCCCACCTAATCCCTTCGCCCCAAACAGGCCCCTAAGGTATTGGAAATCCAAGCTCCGAAACTGGCCCTGAGCTCATGAGAAATTTCTCAGTAGAATAATCATTCATCCTCATCCGTATCTTTTTTGTCTTTTTGGAAACCTACGGGGCAATTTCTATGTATCAGTCAGAATCAATAGCTATCACAAATATCATCTTGATACAAATGCCTTGTGGCCCACGACAAATTTTTAATGGTCTTCCACCATTGTTTCCAATAGTATGGTCCACCTTAGAATTAGATATACTTTATTTTTGGGCCAACACCATCAAATAATATGAATAAAAAAGATGGACGACCAAATTAAATACATCAAGGTGGTCCCTAAGTGACGACCTAACCGAATCCCTCCATTGGTTCAAAACTCAGGGCATGTACTAGGTGGGGCCGATCTTCAACACATGCTGTCCCAAAAATCAAGCTGACATAGTAGTCAGGTGGGTCATACTTGCACAATGAAACTGTACAGATGATGATTTACAGTGGCCGTCCATTTTAGTCATATGTGTGGGGTCCACCTTATGAGCTAATATTATAAGAGTAATAAATGTTGATGTTACGATCATCGTCGGCTCTACCAAGATTATTAATGGCTCGGGTTTCAATCAACTAAGACATGTTGACACGTGTCCGCGGTTACCTAATTAATCTGTCCGGCGCATGTGACCGTATCATTCTTTATGGACACGATAAGGTAGTTCTCTACACGCTACAAGTGTCAGGCTAATGAATTAATCAGGTCCATCCATTTACTTGCACTACTTTATATATATATATATATATATATATATATATATATATACATATACGCAACGTTTTTTCAAGAGAACTGGTGAACTCATCGTACATGACGTGGGTACAAAATCTGAATTGACGCAGCAGCACCCCGTGAAACCCCCGACTTTCAGGCTGATTAAAAATTTTGGTGAGATATGGAAAAATGAAATTGCTTTTTTCTCTTGATTTGTCTCTCTTTTGATTTGACCCACCAAAGTTTTGAATTAGAGTAAAAGTCATGCCCAAAAGGTTTCATGAGGTGCTGCATCACATAGATGGTTTAGGGCCTGTTTGGCCGGGCAGATCCCATGATATTAGGAGGGATGGGATCAATTTTAAGGTAATGATGGTGGTGTTAGGGGATTGTCTTAAGGTCCATGGGATTGCTTATATCCAGGACAAGTTAACTAGGTCTGTCCGGCACGCCCTGCATATCTTGAGATTTTACCATCCAATTCATCCAACCAAGGGATAGGATCAATTTTAAGGTAATGATGGTGATGCCAGTGAATTGTCTTAAGATCCATGGGATTGCTCATATCCCAGGACAAGTACACTGGATCTGTTTGGCACGTCATGCCTATCTCAGGATATTGCAGATCCCATCCCTCCTAATACTGTGAGATCTACCTGGCCAAACAGGCCCTTAGATTTTGGGCCACATCACATGTGATGAGTTGTAAAAATGTTCTCGTGAATTCTCGTGAGAAGTGGTGTGCAGTGAGAATTCTTGTGTCTACCTAACCTGTTAGGTATATTGGATTCACGTACTGGTTACTAGGTATGTCCTTATCACCTAGATTGATAGCCCAACTGGCAGACTGAGTGAGGTACCTCGTTTCAACACTTGAGGTCTTGTATCGGTCCCTATTGGAAACAGATTGGCTACTCTCCCTGGCACTAGTCCCATGGCTGGTGGTCGATGTTCTATGGGCCCCACCATGATGTATGTGTTCCATCCTATTTGTTCATTCATTTTTACCGATCATTTTATAGCTTGATCCCAAAAATGAGAGGTATATAAATCTCAGGTCGACCACACCACATGAAAACAATAGTGATTGGATATCCATCATTAAAATCCTCCTAAGGCCCAATGTACTGTTTATTTGACATCCAATAGGTCGATTAGGTCATACAGGCTCAGATGAAGGGAAAAACCAAAAATCAGGTTGATCCAAAACTTTTATGGCCCCAAAATGTTTTTCAATGGTCGACGCTCATTCAACACTGTTTCCTGTAATGTGGTCCACTTAAGACTGAGATATACCTCATTTTTTGTCTCATATTATAAACTGATCTGTAAAAATAGATGGACGGCATGGATGGAACACATACATCTTGGCGGGGCCCATAGAGTACCAACCACCAGCCATTGGCTGGTGTTAGGGAGAGTAGTCAATCCGTTTCCATCCCTAGTGAGGGTGGCTAACATGGAGTGTGTGTACTGACATGAGTGTGTATCGACAAGCTAACCTTTATTAATAAATTTAATTTTAAAAAAAAAAACATGCTCTTATCCTACTGAGTAAACTCAGTCGGGCCCACCTTGAATGTCGTCTACCTATGCCGTACATCAAATTTTTCATCTAATTTAAGACGGTGAGCTCAAAATTGAAGCATATCCAAAGATCAAGTGGATCATGCCACAAGAAAAGTGGCGATAATGATTTCCACCGTTGAAACCTTGCTAGGCCCCACAGTCACTTTTATTTGTTATACAACTTATTCATAAGATCATACAAATATGGGTGAATAGAAAACACAAATATAAGCTTGACCCAAAACTTTTGTGGCCCTAAGAAATTTTAAAGGGTAGAAATTCAATTCAACGGTTTCCTATGGTGTGGTCCATTTAAAATTATATATGTTTCGCTTTTGGGCTCAAGCCCTAAATTTATCTGAGAAAATGGATGAACGGAGCAGATAAAATACATAAATCATGGTGGGCCTCACAGATCGGTACGCTAAGAGCAGTGAGTTACTACGCAATCCGCTTCCCCGTCAGCACCTTTGCATACATGTCATTGGCATGGAATTTCAACGGTCCACGAAGACGTATGGTTATGTCCATCCTTTTCACCCGTTTCAACGGCTCATTTAAGGGGATGAGCCCAAGCACGTCCAAAGTTCAAGTGGACGATTAAATGCCCAACGTTAAAATCTCCATGGGGCCACACAAGTTTGAATCGATCTGATTTTTATATCGACCCTTATCCCGTCGGGGTGACCTCACGAACGGATTGGATTCAAATAAAGGTGGCGGTACGCCCAGACAAGGTTTCAACAGCTGGTGTCATTATCCTTGGTGTGGTCGACTTGAGATTTGAGATTTGGATCACTCTCATTAATTCTCAGAAATGAGATAGTAAAACAAGTGAACGGTAAAAATACATACATCACAGTGGGGGCCACAAGCTTAGCCGGGAGCGGGTTAGGTGCGGCCGTGGCCTCAACCAAGACGGTGCGGCGCTTACCTTGGGGCCACCTTGATATATATTTATTCGGAGACGTATTGGCTACTCCCCCTCGACCAGCTAATGGCTGATGGTCGGTGATCTGTTGGCCCCACCTTGATGTGTGTTTCATCCATGCCGTTCAACTATTTTTCTAAATCATTTTATGGAATTTGACCATAAATGAGGTATATCCAAATCTTAAGGGCCTGTTCGGCCGGGTGAATCCCGTGAAATTAGGAGGAATGAGATGGATTTTAAGGTAATGATGGTGGTGTCAATGGATTGATTTAAGATCCATGGAATTGCTATATCCTGGGACAAGTTCACTGGGTCTGTTTGGCACGCCTGGCATATCCTGGGATTTTACCTTCCAATCCATCCAACCAAGAGATGGGATCAATTTTAAGGTAATGATAGTGATGTCGGTGGATTGTTTTAAGATCCATGGGATTGATTATATCCCGGGACAAGTTCGCCAGGTCTGTTTGGCTCGTCATGCATATCCCAGGGTATCACAATCCCATCCCTCTTAATACCGCGGGACTAGTCCAGCCAAACAGGGGTACCACATTATGGGAAATAGTGTTGAATGCATGTCAACTGTTAAAAACTTTTTGGGGCCCATAAACCCTTTGAATCAAGTTGATACTGGGTTTGTTTGACCTAATCAAAAGATTGTCTTTCAAATAAACAGTACGATGGGCTTTAAGAGGATTTTAATGGTGCGTATCTAATCACCATTGTTTTCTTGTGGTGTGGTCCACTTGAGATTTATATACCTCTCATTTTTTGGATCAAGCTCTAAAGTGATCCCAAAGAGCACTGACCATTAGCCACCGGGAGTAAAAATGGATGAACGGAATTGATAAAACACATACATCATAGTGAGGCCCATAGAGCACTGACCATTAGCCACCGGGAGGGTGGCCCATCCGTTTCGTAGATGAGACTGTACAATGCCTTTTTTTTCCCACCGCCCGAAAGCTTATCTCACAAAACTCTATTTGTAGGGTATGAATGTTGGTTTTTTTTTTTACGTACCTACCTATTAGGATAAAGCAGATGAAAAAAGTAGAGGTATTTTTGTCTTTCTAAGTTCATCCATATGAATAAAGGTCTACTTTGGTGCTTAATTATTTTCTTTGAGTCCAACGAAAAAATGCGGGTATTATGTTGGGTCTATACAACACAAAATCCCTTTATTTTGTACCGACACTCTTATATACATTTTTTTTAAAGATTATTTCAATGCATGTTCCTAAAAATAAAGCAGATTCAACCTTTAATGAGGTCGTATAAAATTGGATTAATCAAAAAACAGATATCATCTTGATCTAAAACTTTTCTGGTTCATACTTAGTTTTTAACTGTCAATAACCACTGTTTCCTGTTTCCTGTGGTATGTTCTACCTGAGACATGAATCTGTTTCATTTTTTGTTTCATGACCGAAAATGATCTGATAAAACGGATTGTCCGCATGGACATGGAATACGTGCATCAAGGTGGGCCACACCTTCTTGGGTGAGTCCGGTGCCTCACCTAATACGCTCCCGCGACCCGCGTCCGCTTTCAACTGTCTCCATCAATGACGGAAATGTGAAGGCGATTCTCACGAGAAGATAATGAAGAAGAGAATCGCTGCCTGCATGCCAACATGGAACACGTGTGTACTTCCTAACCATTCATCTGGAACGTAAGGAAACTGAAATTGACGTGGCATTAGTCATGAAGGTTCATTCACCAGGTGGACCCCACGTCGCATCAGTGGATCATTTTTCAAACCGTCCATTTTTCTCATGTATTACCCACATCAGTATAATTCCAGAATGATTTATTTAACATAATAGAGGTGGGGCCCACTCTATGAATGGAATGGATCTTGCACTCAGTTTCTAAGCTCTTCAGCTCTCTTTGAGTGAATCGCCTTCGCATTTTACTTGAGGTGTAGCCCGGCTACTGTGACTCGCTACAGTCCAGCTCGGATGAGTCATGAAGCAAGGAAAACATGATAGTCTGCAGGACTACGGAAATTAGATGACAAACATCTGTGTTGGAAGCCATCCATAAACAAGACTCAGTACTCACGCAGGCTACCATATCTACAGAGTAAATGAGTAATCGTAAGCAGACGCAGTTGAAGACTATCCAGCGGAACTAACTAATTAAACAAACGCAGGAAGTCTGGCTGACGTTGATGCTTGATGGACATGCACTTAAAAAAAGTATACGTGTAAAATCTTAAATCAAAATAACAAACTATCAAGAACTTGGAAAATCCTAACCTCGGATTGAAAGAAGCTATTTTTCAGAAATAAGACCATTGGAAGGTATTCATTTTTAATTGTCCAATAAATGGTCCGTAAATCTAATAATAAGATCACTAAATAGATCAAGCTATACACGAGTCAAATCGAGTTGAGCTTAGCACACCTCGACTTGGCTTGGCCACTAGCTGACCCTATATTTAACTCGGCTCGACTTGATCCTCTAGCTTGACTGGCTAGCTCAGCTCGGTTCAGTCAATAGCTTCGGCTACTTTGAGCTGAATTCAAAACTACGCGACATTTCTCAAATGCATAAAGTGCATATTCAATTTCTCATAGTTTGTAAAACAGTTGCAACATTTTACATATGTATAGGTAATATTAAAATCAAGATCCAATAATAATTTTATCATGTAATGTTTGTTTTTTTAGTAGTGATTTATTTAGTATCCATGCATTCCTCGCCACTAGCCAATTCCATAGAGAATACATCTATCATAAACAATACTTCGTCGAGTCATTTTATCAAATACTTGGCAAGCGACATCAATATCAAAATAACCGAGTCACCAAATTAGTCCGATCCAAGTTCGATTCAATATGAGTTAATTTGAGCTCAGCTAAGCTTGAACTCGGCTGGAAATTTTTTCAAAAAAATCAGCTGGACTCAACTCTTGATCCAAGTCAAATCGAATTTTTTCAAATCGAGAGACTTAACTGAGCTAACTCGGTTTGTGTACAACTCTACCACTAAATAAGGTCAAACATCTAAACAGGTACACATAATTTAGATAGTTTATTTTAAATTTTTATGTTCCAAGTGTACAATTTCTTGGCAATTTATAACTACCTGTGGATCGTCACTCTGCCAGAGTATCAAAATACTTCTGATTTAAAATAGTAGTCTGGTATTACTGTAACTTTACTCGGGCGACTAAGATCGTGAATGGACACAGGTGACACGTGCCTAATTGATGATCGGCACCATTCATCGTGTAGGGGCCATCGTTTACAATCTATGTATTAACTATCATATCGTGTGAGAAACTTCACGGCTGGAAACAGTTATCGTACGTTCGACTTGCATTGTACACGTGTGGCCTAACTATTAGGTTGGCCGGCATCCTTTGTTCGATTCCATGTTCATAATAAGACATGCTTGACTAATAGGAACGGACAGGATCTCTAACACGTACCCCAAATCGGCACGTGTATAGCGAGGTCCCTTATCTATCTCACTCGCGCGATTCCATTTTGTATTCAGCACTTTTACTGAGGCCAAATCTCCCACAGCTAAAATGTCAACGCGGTTACCACGTGGAAGAGACTGCACGTGAACAAAAAATAAAAAAGAACGAAGTTTGCTACAATACATACCGACGTACTGCAAGCATACATACTACACCAAGCATACATACTACACCGTTGGATCTGAGCTATTCAAACCGTTTAAAAGATGGACATCGCCATCGATGGCTCAAAGCTAATAATACAACCTCAGATATATATACTTTATCAATTTATAATTTAATATTTTTCCATAAATGTGGACTTTCTGTTTATCCGTTGCTTTGTGGGCCATTAATTCAAAATTCTATAATTTTCTAATCTTTAATTTTAAAAAAAAACCGGACGCTTAATCTCTGTATTTTTTTTTCATATCAACGGTTTAGATCTTAGAATATGTCCAGTGCCGATGAATCCCTGAGACTTGCTCAGGGGGGAAGAAAAAAGAAAGGCATAAGCTACTCATGCGAGTACAATAAAACAAATACTCGCGAGCACACTTACCAGAGTGGCATACATACGACACATTCGGACTTCTCATCTAGCAGGTCCCACCGTCTAAAGAGAAAAACTTTAATACTCTGGCAGAGTGTGATGGATGATGCGCAGGAATTTAGAAATTATTGAGAAACTATGGATTATAATTAATTCAAACTAAACCGTCCCAAATGATGAGTGTGAACCAAAAATTACTTTTATTTTGTTACCTAAAAATTAGACCTTTAGATATTTATTGGACGGTTAAAAATGAAAAAAAAAATCCAACAGCCACTACACCAAATTCCCTATATAAGAATGGTTGAAAATCATTCCAAAACCATTTAGGAACTATTCTAAACCGTGTTTAAATAGGGCGTTGCAAAAAATTTAGAATGTCTGATGTTCAGTCCAAAATTACGATTTTGGTGTAGCCAGCCTTGGTTCAAAAAACAAGTATTTGCAAATCATGTATTATGATTGTTCAACCAATTGGATTTTTAGATTGCGACTTGATGACGTTGGTTCCACAATTTAATTTAAGTTAATATCTCCAACTGCATAATTTTTAAATGACTGTCTAACAAATGTCATATATATATGACCAGAGTATTTAATTACTTTTAATCTAAGCTGGTTTACCATCTAAATTGGGCCTACAAACTGAAAAGCTTCATTTGAGTTACGCACTTGCCACGTGTATAATTTCTTACTAAATGTTTATTAACGACTACGCGAATTTCCAACTATAGTTGAATACATCCATCAGCTTTGTCATATTATATTAAGACATGGCCCAAAAATCAAGTAAATTCAAATGATCCCCGCAGCAAGAAATAAAAGAGGTGAGGGCACATTATTAATACCTTCTTGAGTATTTTAGACACTTGTGCATGAGGCAGGTCCCATTAATATGACAGTCACAATCAATCTCGGCCTAATCCATCTTCCTGTCCCTATTATTTTCCAAGATGTAGTACGCTCGAGTTATTAATACACTTGCTTTTTAGGTTCACGTCGTAGTACAAGAGGACGTGATTAATGAGCATAGTAGATGACACATACCCTCACACTCACGCCATAGTAAGATTTCACCACCTACGGGAATTTAAACCTCAGATCTCGTGTTGGAAAAATGAGCATAGTAGATGACCCATGCCCTCTCACTCGCGCCATAGTAAAATTTCACCACTTATGGGAATTTAAATCTCATATCTTATAATGGAAAAATGAGCATAATAGATGACACATACCCTCACACTCGCGCCATAGTAAGATTTCACCACCTATGGGAATTTAAACCTCTAATCTTGTATTGGAAAAAATGAGCATGATAGATGACACATGCCCTCACACTCACGCCATAGTAAGATTTCACCACTAATGAGAATTTAAACCTCAAATCTTGTATTGGAACTCTTGATTCTGCCATTGAGACAATGACTCAAACTAATCTTGATTTTTTTTTTATTAAACTAGAATGATTAAGTAACTTTAAATAAAAAAAACTTATTTATAATTGATTATAAACTAAACTTAAATAAATTGTTTATTTACTTTTGTAAGTAGGAAAGTAACTTATTTGATGGTATCCACACAAGCCCTAACACACGGATGAATCAAATTGCTGATTGGACTTTTTTTGTAATTAATCATGACCATCCATATTAAGGGACAATGATCAAATGGTTAATAATTATCATATTGGGTAGATATTTGCATGGTTGCCCATAAAATGTGCCAGTGGACCTAAATAAACCGTTTATATATGGATTGAATTAGCTAAGTGTCCAAATGCAACAAGAGCACTGTTAATTCAGAGTGCCCTTTGCATATTTCCCATGCCTCAGCAAAAGGAAGTTCCATCTATCAGTTTCTCAAGACCAAAATAAGACAGGACTACAAGATGATATTTTTGCCTATTTGGGAATAACTCTGTGAACGGTTTGGATGGCATATAAACATCATACTCGCTCTAGGAAAGCTTCAATGGTAGAAGTTTGCGTTCTCACTACTTTCGCATGGTGTGGTTCATTTTATTTATGGATCTGCTTGATTTTTGGAATCCGGTCTATTTTGGTCTTAAGAAACTAATTAACAGAGTGGATTTATCAAGGGCATCTTTGAGGTCCCACATGACTTCTGACCACAGGAACTTCCAAAGACATTTCACATGTGTATGTATACAAGGAGCAGATTAGGACAAGGTCCTAAAAATTAAGGACCATGTCCATCCGTTTTTCTAACGCATTTTAGGACATGGTCCTAAAAATTAAGCAGATCCAAATCTCAGGTGGAACCCACCACAGGAAGCAGTGGTGATTGAATGCTCACCATTAAAAACTTCCACAGCCCACCGTAAGAATATTCTTAATGTTTGCCATTCAGTCCTTTGCCAACATCAAACATTTTAACAAGGTCAAATATAAGAGAGAAATACAAAGATAAGCTTAACCAAACTTTTATGGCTTACTAAAAATTTTTAATGATCATTAACTGCTTTTTCCAATGGTGTGGTCCACTGGAGATTCGAATCTCCTCAAGTTTCGGCATTAACGTCTTTAAATGAGCTGAAAAAACGGATGTGCCGCGTGGATATACAACACATTCTTCAACGTGGGCCCCACATGGCAGGAGTGCCCAGGTCCTAATCGCTCCCATATATATAACGATTAACGAGAGCAGATTGCATGTGCCCCGGCCGAGAGATATACCTGTGACTGGGGCTATGTGGGGTCCACATAAATGTCCTTGAAAAATCGACTTCATCCATCTGTTTTTAAAGACTACAATAAGATAAGAATCTAAAAATCAGGTATATTCAAAACTCAGGTGGTCCACATAAACAAAACACTAAAATCAGGTATATTCAAAACTCAGGTGGTCCAAAAAACAAAACACTGGAAACTGAAACGTCCACCGTTGAATCCTTCATGGAGCTGACCATGATGTTTACAAGTCATCCAGACCGTTCATAGGGTTATTATCACTCAGATAAACTGTAGGAACAAATATCATCCTGGTACAAAACTTGTATCACCCCCAGCCGTTCAATCCCCACTGTTTGGTGTGGTATGGCTTACATGATTTTTGGATCCTCCGATCCTAGAATCCTATCCTGCTGGGGTCTTTTAAAACAGATTCACCCGGGGGGCTGTTTGGTTGATCCGGAACCTCATAGATTTGAAATCCCCTATATTTGAAACCCTCCCATTAAGTTTGGCACTTTGGATTGGGAATTAACTTTAATCTAAAAAGTAGCTATGCATGGCATATATATATATATATATATATATATATATATATATATATATATATATATATATATATATGAGTTTGATTTTAATTACTAAATTAACTTTAATATCTGTAATTAATGACATATGTAATATTTGACACAATGGTTGTAATAAGCCCGCTGAAATATATGCTTTGCCCAAAATTGATGAAATTCCAAGTCTCGGATGGACCACAAGCAACAAGAACATGTTTAAGTGATTAATCAATGATTTCTAGCTATTAATTTACATGGATAATATTTGGACGGTGCTGATCATCGTATTAAAATAATTATAGTGAAGCAATTGATAATGTAATTGTTTTTTGTTATATCATTAGTGGGTCATGTGCCACGAGAATTATAGTACGGTGACACATGTTATGCATGCAACTATAGAAAGTATTTTAAGTGTAATCTAATCTCTTAGAGCCCGTTTGGCTGACGGATTGGAAGGGATTGGATGGTATTGGAAGGGATTGGAAGTTAAATCCCGGAATTGGCTCGGCGTGTCAAACAGACAGGGTGATCTAATTCCAGGATAGAGCAATCCCATGGATCTAAAGACAATCCATTGACAACACCATCATTACCTTAAAATCCCATCCAATCTACCCTAATCCGTTCAAATTTGCCTGGGACATGTTTGGTTCAAGGGATTGGAAGGGATGGGAAGGTTTAATCTCGGGATTGGCCAGGTGTGGCAAACAGACTCAATATAACAATCCTGGGATATAGCAATCTCATGGATCTTAAGACAATCCACTGACAACACCATCATTGCCTTAAAATCCATGCCATCCACCCTAATACCATTCAATCCCTTCCAATCCCGTCCAAACGGGCCGCCAAATAACCTGGGGATTTAAAATCCCCAAATCCATGGTGCCAAACGACCTCCTAGTAGATTTGTAAAGGTATGCGGATTTACCGTGAAAAGGCTTTCTCAAGTTCTTTCACATGGATTTTGGGTGGGCCTACTCGTTTTAGGATATGCTAAAAATAATAATAATAATAATAATAAAAGAGTGTGTCCAAAGCTCAAATGAGTTACACTAAACGAAATAGTAGAGAATTAGGGCCTGTTTGGCCGGACCGATCCCATGGGAATAGGAGGGATGGAATAGAATGTAACGTAACGGTAGTGGTGTTAGTGTTTGTCCCCTAATCCCATTGGTTTGGGATAGCCCATGGGATACACCGTAGAGTGTTTGGACGGTCACTAATGGATAGGTTTGCATCTCCACTGCTTCTTGTGGTGGGCCCCACTTACTAATGGATATCTGCGTCAAAATAGGTTTATGGCTAAATGTAGGCTGATAAAAATGATGGACGGAGTGGATATCTCATTGATATCTCGGTGGGCCCACATAGTGATGAAAACATGCATCCCAGGATGAGTGGGGCACGGTGGATGAAATACATCCCCGCCATCCCGAGCAGCAGACGGGATGGGAATATGAGATGGCGCATCCCACCTAATTCCATCCCTTTTGACTGTCCAAACACGCCCTTAGTGACCACCATTGAAACATTTATATGGCCACATAAGTTTTGCATGAGTGTAAGTTTTTTATGTTTTCATTTCATTCATATGAAAATGACCTTATAAAGGGTTTGGATGGAATATAAATATCAAAGTACAGCAAAGGAAGGTTTCAACGGTGGGTATTCTTCTCCCTGCCTACTTGAGTTCTGTATTCTACATAGCTCGTAAAACGGATACATGCGATTTCTCATAAACATCAAGGTGGACCCACCTTGGATTTCCTGCGAAAGCCTTCTGCAGTAAATCCGCGTCCTTTGTAAGGTACATCTGTGGGGCCACACAGCCCCAGCCCAGGGTCACAGGCAATCTGCCTCTGAACGGCCTCAATCTCACACACAACCCATTCCGACACGTGTGCATGCGAGTAGCAATCGAACCCAACTCGCGCGAGTAGCCCAAACAAGCCTCGGAAGAAAACAAATCGCGAACCACTCCACTACAAAAAGAGCTTTTTTTCCAATCCTAGTTTTTTCTTTTTATCTTCTTCTCATCATCACCCACAGAAAGACAACTTCCAAACCCGAATCCGATTCGATGCAGATCTTCTCCACATACCCTTGATACATCACTCTCTCTCCTCCCATCTCCGAGAAATCCAAAATCCCAGATCCCTCGCTACAGATCCAACGGTCCAGATCTGATCTCAAAACTCCCTTCCCCGTCGCTTCTGCGCTCTTAAATAAGAAGAAGACGACGACGAACGAACGAACGAACCCCAGAAGAGGAAAAACAAAGAAACTCCCGCTCGAGTACGCGATCGCCTTTTGTACTCGGGTCTCTGACGGGAAGAGAATGGAAAGGTTTCAGGTCAGACGGTTCTCAGTCTCGCGTATTCGTGGCAATTTTCGCTGTCAATACACGCGGGTGGTATTTATTTTGGCGTCGTGGTAATTAATACGAAAACCTGCCCTTTTTATGAATGTTATGTTATCAGGAGCTCTGTGTGTGTGGGGTAGTTGGCTATTTTACTCCATGGGTGCGTAGGATTAGTTCCATGCGGACCCCTTCTCTTCCAACTTTCGCTTCTGTTCTCTTTTTCTTCTGCAACGAATCTTATTGTGGTTGTCTCTTTCGCTATAGTAGTCTCGAATATCTGGTATTTTTTTATTATTTCTTATATATATATGCGAGATCTCTCTCTCTCTCTCACCCTTGATTGGCACTGGGGCCCACCTGAGTTGCAAAACAGCCTAGCTTTGGGCCAGACCCGTCTATCCAAGGCAGATGAATGGTGGGAATGGCTTGGATTGCAGATAAATTACACGGTTGGCCCACTATTCAAATCAACGGTAGGCGTGCACTCTTAACTTGTTTCCTGTGTTGTGGCCCACGTGAGTTTGGGATCGAGTTGAGTTTCGGGAGGTTTGGTATTTTGAGGTCGCGTATCTGATGGACGGGTTGGATTTCATGAATGCATCACGTGGGGCCCACTTTTGTCGGATACCATTGTAGATGTGTATGTATGTTTTTAGATGGTGGCGAAGTGATGAATCTGATATTTAGATTTTTCGGAGTGTTTTTTTTTTTTTTTTTTTTTTTGAATTTTGATTTGAGGTTGGAGAGGAATTTGGTTTAAATGGGTTTTATTTTAATTAATTAATTTATTTATTTGGAATTCTTGTATGGATTTTTGATGGGTTAGATTTTGAGGTGTCGAAGATAATAGGATTCTTTTCTCTTTCTTCTTCTTTTTCGTCCTTTTTTTGCAATTTTTTTTTTGAAATTGGGGAGCACCCTTTTGACATTGTTAATTTTTTTTCCGTTGCAGAAGACCTTGATTGTAATGGGTTAGATATTGGTTAATTGTTGGACTCAGTTTTTTGTTTTTTTAAAAAAATTTTAATTTATGAAAATGGAATAGATACCTTTGATTTTTAATTTTTGCTAAGAATGTGTTTGGTTGCGAAAAATATCGTCCAATTTCGTGATTAATCAGTTTAGTTTGGTGCAAACTATCCTGAATTTCATGATAGTTGGTGCAACCAAACGCACCATTAAATACTTGTATTAGTAGATTAAATTTTTAGGCATCTAACAAAAGGGTAGATAGTTTGATTCTGATATATCTTTTTTTGTTTTCCTTTCTTTCTTTCTTTCTTTCATTTTTCTACTAGAATTGGGAGAACCCTTTTGATTTTTTGATTTTTCTACAAAAACTAGGTTGAAACTGTTTTTCTTTTTTTCTTTTTCCTTTTTTTTTTTTGAAATTTGAATATTAATTGTTTTCTTTTTTGCTTATATGATATTAGCAAATGAACAGCAAGATTTCATAAACCAATTTTAGGTGGGCCCAGCACCATTTTATGCTGTCATAAGCTTCTTTTTTTGGCTCTGTTCAATGCTACAAAATAAAAATATTTGCAATCTGAGTGCTGAAATTTTTGAATTTTGAGTTTGGTTGCAAGTGTAATCTTTAGTTTGTTAGATCGCCTTTGTTCGAGATCTCCTTACCTTTTGCAGATGATTTACTGTTTTTTTCTTCTTCTTTTTTGGAAATTTGAATATTATTTATTTTCTTCTTCCTCTTCTTCCTCTTCTTTTTCCTTCTTAAAAGTGTGATGTTAGCAAATGAACAGCAAGGTTTCATGAACCAATTTTGGGTGGGCCCAGCACCATTTTGTGCAGTCATAAGCTCTTTTTTTTTTTACCCCCACAGTTCAGTGAACAAGTTGTCATTTCGATCTGGTGGCCCTACCGCCCAGACGGACCAGGCCTCAGAAATATCCCTGATATGGAGGAATCTCAATTTGCGAAATGATGGTCTGAGAAGGAATGTGGCAAAAAGGACTAGGAACGGACATTGGATGCCCAGGATCCTCCAATCTCGGAGATTTTTGGATGCCCAGGATCCTCCAATCTCGGGGATTTTTGGATGTCCTCGATCCACGGTAGGGCCCATCAAATTAACGGTAACGATCGCCGAACTGTAGTTTCCACCTGTGCCATATCAGAACATGAGCTCACTCTACATGTCATCAAATAGGTGATCATATAACTCCTCTTGGTTTGTTTTCAATCTCATAAAAGATTACTGATTTTTCAAGCTTCTTACCAGCTTGCAGATTTTTAGGTGCCTTCTGGTTGGTAACAGAATTCCAATTTAGTATTCGGTAGCATTAATTGCTTGAATATCTTGCTTCCATATCAAGATTTCTCAATTTTCTGTTTCTGGTTATTTTCAGCGATTTTCACTGCTTTACCTTCTTCATTGAATTATTTTATAAGAGTTAGCAAGTTGGCAAACATTTCTTTATGGCATTGGCAATGGAATTTAGCTCAGTTCTAGCTGTTTATAACTTTCCATACCTCTGCTTCCCTGGATAAAGATAGTTTTTTTGAAACGATGATTACCTGTCTTCAGCCTAGTTTGATTGCTCATGATACCTTGTACTCTGGTTTTCAAAACCATAATCACAGCTCTCTTTAGATAATATGGTGAAGTGTCTGCTAAGCCCATGTGCACACAACTATATGTGTCGGCATGGCAGACAGGTAGAGTATCCAAGCCAGCCACCAGGTGGGTCCGACCTTGAAGATGATCTCACACAAGAATCACGCTCGTCCAATCATCGGGTGGGTCATGATGTTTAAAATAGGTAGACGGCTTAGAAAACTTCAGCCAAGTTCTCGTCACTCATACATTTGATCGGTAAATTGCAGCCTATGCGATTAGTAGACCAACCTGATTCTTGGTTCAGGATCATCCGTATAGTGGTAACCCCTGATGGATGGATTGGATCTCATAGCTATGTGCCATGGTAGCACTTATGGTGGGGTGCGTGTTAGCTGTCTTGTGCATGTGTGGCAGTGTAGCAAAGCTCTTTGGTCAAAATGTTGGTGTTTTTTGGTCAAATTACATAGATGGAGCTGCCCAACTTATGATGATTCGAGTCATTCATATGGTGGGCCCTGTGCTGGGGGAGAGATGCCCCCAGATTCTTCTCCATAGGGTTATCCTAGCCATCCGAGTTGGCTGTCATTCACTTGGTTGTAACTGTCCATTTTCACCAATAGCTGGGATCATCTGCCAGGTGGGCACAACCCATTCCATGGTGCTGCCAATCAGATTAACAGATTAGATTGCTGAAAGATGGGTCCCACCTGTACCAATGTTGTGTCAGACAATAACTCCTTTTGTCTTGACTGACATCTGATAGCACCTTATCCGCTTATTGCATAATATAGTGGCTTGTTTGGTTGAGCTTATTCTGGAAAAAAATTTCTTCTTTGTAGTTTATTTGACAGAAGTAGTAAGGAAGTTCCTTCTTTTCAGGCTTCAAATAGTAGTCCTTTGTATGTGTAGAGAATTGATCTAGTGCAAATGTTTTCACCACAATTGTGGTGCAAACAAGTTTTGTGAGCTCCACCGTGATGTGTTCATCAAATCCACTCCAACCACCAGGTGAGTCATCGCACATTAGGCCGTCGGCCCAAAAATTAGATTGTTCTATGATTCAGGTGGACCACACAAAGGGAAACATTTTGCAGGGTGGGCATCCCCTGTACATAGTTTCCGATCATGTAGCCCACCTGAATCACGGGCCAGTTTGATTTTCGGCCCATTGGCCTACAATGTGGTGATAGGATCGATGGTCGGAATGGATTTCGCATGCACAACACAATGAGGCCCACCCCAAGGCCCCCTCGGTTTTGCTTGCACGTAACTTCCCTGTGGCACAACTCATAGGGGACTGCCTCTTGGTTTTGCTCGCATGTAAGTTCCCTGTGGCACAACTCTTAGGGGACTGCCTCTTGGTTTTGCTCGCATGTAAGTTCCTGCAGTGCAGCTTGTAGAGCACTAGCCACAGAGAGAGAGAGAGGGGGGGGACTATGTCCAACTTGTTGGCATATGGGGCCCACCATGGTGTTTGTATGCCATCTCTCACGTCCAGCAAGGCTGTCCCACCGTGAAAATGGGATGCCCCAAAAATCAAGTCAATCCAACTGCACAGTCATGTGGGGCCACTTCTAATGGTTGGATCGTCCTGATTTTTGGGGCATCCCATTTTCATGGTGGGACAATCGTGTTGGATGGACAAGATGTCATACAAGCACCATGGTGGGCCCCACAAGTGAAGGGGGAGAAGAGGGAGGAATGCTCACACACAATTAGTTGCATGTCCAACTAGTTGGTGTGTGGGACCCAATCATAGTATTTGAATGACATCCCACCCATCCATCATGGTACCCACAATGAAAATGGGATGCCTTAAAAATCAAGTTGATCCAACCATTAGATGGGACCCATACGAACATATAGAGGTTTTAGCATGGTCGTTCATTGTTTTCTATGGTGTGGCCCACCTGACAGTTGGATTGACCTGATTTTTGGGGCATCTCATTTTCATGGTAGGGCTACCTTGCTTGATGGATTGGATGTTATACAAATGGTGGGCCTCACACACAAATAGTTGTGTTTGAGGCTTTGAGCTTACGTACACACGTGTATATAGATAGTAGATAGATATAGATATGCATATTTGGAAATTCACTTGTTTAATTGGACTGGGATTTTCTAGTTATGATGACGCCGATGATATTTTTGCAGACAAAATCTTATCTATTCATCTTATGTTTTAAATTTACGAGATATGCAAGAAGCAGAATTCGTTGTTTTTCTTTTTTATTTTGATAATGACAAGTAGTGTTCACAGTGGTATGACAAACTATATTCTTTTTGGCAGATGAATAGACTGAATTGCTGATACACGCTGGAATAGGATATAATTGCATATGGTATCAATTACCAGAAAGAAATTGCTTATAGCATCAGGACAGCAGTGCTATAACTACACTTTCAATCTTTCCAAACTCATGTAAATCATGAAACTAGGTGATTCTTTTGCTCTTGCTTCCCTGACTTTGCACTCACTTTTCTTTCTTTTTTTTTTCCTTTTCCGAAGCAGAGTGAAAATATGCTAAATTTCATCACGTGTGGAGGATACTCTATTGCTGCATGGTTTTGCTGGCTTCAATACACCATTTAGTATTTAGATATGATTGCCTTCTATATTTATCATCGCATGGTTTCACCTCCCACTGAATACTGATATTAGCTATTGTTTTATTTGATGGGGTATTCGAGTTTCAGGCATCTTTGTCTGGGGATGTTTTTCCTTGATTTTCTATTTATGTACAACAGCTTACAAATTGTTTTCTATCTTAGGATTGATTTTCAAGCGTTGCTTAGCCCACATGCGTGTACAAGTCAGCTAATGCACATGCACCTTCACATATGCCAGCATAGCAGATGGTTCAATATCCAAGCCATCTAACAGAAGGGTACCGCCCTATACCAAGAATCAGATTAGTTCACTAGTCAGGTGGGCCACATGTCAGTAATGTACTGTTGTGAAAAAATCAGCTGGAAGTTTTCTAATCTTTCCACTTATTTCTAATATTATGTCATACCTACTGAGTATACCACCTTTATCTTTAGGCAGAAAGTTGCAGTGAGGTCCACCTTTATCAAAAGGCAGAATGTTGTTTATACGATACAAAATAATCTTCTGAAAACAGGCATACTCTTTTGGCCTATTTAATCAATCTAACTGTTGCCTACAATTGGATTACTGAAGAATATGAAATGGCATCAACCATGAAGTCTCTATTAGCAGATGTGTTAAACATACTAAAATAAGAAAAAGAAAGCATATGGGTGTTATGAAATAAATGTATTTCCAATAAATAATGGTGTAGTCTGTACTCAAGGTAGAAGAGAGCTGACAACTTGAGAAATAAATTTCAAAGAAGGAAGCAGATAGTTGTGACTTTGACTATACGACATGGAGATAACACAATAAATGAGAAGGACCTTCAACCACCTGATTGAAAACAGAAGTAAACAGAGAAAAAAAAAAAAAACACAACACATGCAAACAGTAATTCCTCTCTGTCATAAATCCAGAAGTAACACAAAAGGCAGCCTCCTCATGGTCAGTCATGAAATATCAAACTCTATATGAGACGAGGAATTTGAATTTTACAAGTGAGAATGCTTTGATTATATCGCCATCATTTTCACCAGAGATGGCACCCATTTGAATGACAATCCATTTGATTAAACAATTTCCATTTTTGAAAATTTCCATAGAAGATGCAGGGAACGACAACATTGTGAAAAATCAAGAGCTTTGCTAAGCCCATATGCGTGTACAAGTCAGCTGCACACTACCACATATGCCAGCGTGGCAGACAAGTTGCAGAACTTGTAGTGGTTTTTTTTTAATTTTTTGTAAAGATTACGAGAACTTACATTGAAAAAGCGCTGAGGTCGTGCTAAGATGCAAAAACAACAAGAAAAACAGAAGAAGCAAAGAAGAAAATTACAACTTATCCAACCGCCCCTTACCCCATGCCCATTCAACAACATTATCCCAGACATGAGAGACAACCCCCTCTACTCTTTGGAATCATTGCAAAAGCATCTACCATTCCTCTCACCCCAAATCCCCCATGAACTTGTAGTGGATCAATCAATTCAACTTGAAAAAACATATTCTGACATAAAGGAATAATTCATTGTTGATTATTCTTTTATTTCTCTTTACTTAATTTCTTTGTTATTTAGATTAATGAGAGAACATTTATTGTACTGTTCTGTTGGCTTTCCATCTGAATTTGAGAAATGCAATTTGGTAGAGTATGCAGCATCAGTATTTTGTTCCATGGTTAGCCATAAAACTTTTTTTCCACATCTATGTTTTAAAAAAAAAAAAAAAAAAAAACTCTAACCTTGAATCAGCAGCAAAAATTCTTACCATTGAACGATCTCCACCATCTGATTGGTGACCTACAGGTGGATGGTGGAAAAGAATAATGGACCATCTAACTGCAAATGGTTCACCAATAGGATGGTTTTGGTCGTCCAACCCATGTGATTCATTTGACGTGGCGTCCACTGTGAGATCCATCCCATGAACACTCTGGATCAAGAACTGTCATACCATATGTCGGAGTTTAGTGTGGCGCACTGATTAGCTCTTCATTGATATGTTAGATTACACATGTTCTCAAGTGTGGAGAATTTACATATGCTTGCAGATAGTGAAGCTGCATATTGTCATTCTTCTCTGGCTCACGAACCAGCGCCCAGGACCATTGAATATGATGCTGACAAGACTGAAGAGACTGGACCATTGAAGGCAGACTATGAGGCTATAAGAGAAGGAAAGCATGTAAAACAATCTGTTCTGGAAAGCGAAAACTATGAGATGGACACAGATCCATTACCATCCGAGAAGTGTGATGGAGATGGACCCAAGGCCAGACCAGGACCCTGCAACTATATGATGGAAGATTCAATTTGTGAGAATGCAAATGAGAGCAGAGATAAAATTGCATCAGATTCTATTCCTACCAGTGATGGAGATGGACACAAGGCCTCACTAGGAACCCAGGATTATATGGACATGGAAGATTCAATTTTGGGGACCACAAATGAGAGCGGAGATAAAAATGCCTCATATTCTAATTTGTCTGGTGAAGTTGGGTTGTCTGAAAAGGGTGCAGATTTATATACCGATAAGACTGTCACAGAAATTGAACTTTCAGAACTGATGGTTTATTCCAAAGACAATGTCGTCAAGGACATCTGCATTGATGACGGAATACCTCCCATGGACAAAGTTTTGGTAGAAAATGATGAGGTGGGCCAGAAGAGAGTTGGATTTCTGCAATCAGAATTAGCTGAAAATGTTGATATGACCGAAGAAATGGAGGACAGTGGCGGACCTGTTGCAGATGGTTCGAAATCACTTGTCTTCAAGGGGCAGCTTATTTCTGGCGAGTATGAGGAAGTTGCTGCTAAAAGCAGTACTGCAAGCTTGCGAGAGGAAGGTGGACAGAATGTTGGTGCAACAGAAGAGATTGTAAATGCTACCACAGATGTGAGGACACCATCGGAAGAGTCACTTTTGGTCACAGAAGAGGTTGTAAACGAAGCCTTGGTTCAAGAGCCAAGAATGGAAATGCTGCAGGATGAGTCTTCCAGTTGTGCTAGAAATGAAGATCAACAACCATATGATCAGGTAGAGAGATGAGCAGTATTTTTTTTCCCTCATTATCTAAGTGACTTTATATTATCCTAAAATCTGAGGGTATGTAGTATATGCACTGTCTCCTTAGGTTTTCAATTTATGCAAACTAGCTGGTGGGGCACGTGGAGAAGGGAGAGAAATTTTGGAGATGGATTTTGCTAGGATCCAGTGGCCCCCCTACCATAGTACAGTGGCTGGTTTTCACCCCTGGATTGCATTTTATATGATGATCTGAACCATTCATATTCTGCATTGTATGGTGTACCCATACTATGGAAAGAAACATTTGTCGAATGGGTGTGTATGAATATGAATATTCCTTGGCTCATATTCAAATCCAAGATTAAAGGTAAAGATAATCAATGAAATATGATTATAGGACTATAGCTTCTGTATGGTGGTGTTGAGAACATGGACATCAGTTCAGATCAATCTAAGGATGGTGTAAACCGGCCACCTTCCAGTTCCCAAAATACTGCTAACTTCATTTAAGATGTCTTCCCATGACCATTGAATATTCGAAGTTTTCCATCCCCATGAAACTAATTGCAGGGACAAAAATGTCAAAAAACTGCTCACATTATATGTAGTATATATGGGGTCATGGTTAACTGATCCAAACTGATTTTTTCTGATGGGCCCACTGGGAATGGATCATGACTCTAAAATTTCCTGGTTACGAAGATTCTAAACCTCAAATGTTCATCCTTTTTTCTTTTGGATGTCAACTGTTGTTTTAAATTTCTTTGGTGTCTATTTGATGACCACAAATTGAAAGGTTAGGATCTTCTAATCTGGGATATGTTCAGAGCATGGTCCATTCATGGTGGGCCCATCAGATGAAGGGTTTGGATCACCGAGCTCCACTTGTATAAATTGAGGATACATACACCTGGGGTCAAGAACCATATAGCTCCTCATTTAAGATTGTTCATTGAAAAAGCTGATAATTACGTTCCTTTTTCCACTGGCAAATGACCTCTCTCTTTTAATAAATGGCAAACATTTCCTAATATGTTGGTTGTCAGGGACATGCTTTGAATTCAAATGAATCCATGGATGTAAGATCGCAGGATGTGACTCAAGAGACAACCTTAGCATCACATTCTTGCTCTGAAGCATTCAGCAACAGCAGCAATCCGATAGATTTAGCTACTGATAGTAAGGTGGAAAGTGGAAGCATCGCTATGAATTCCGATCCTTTGCCAGCAGAAATGACTAGCAGCAGAGACGAGAACAAAGAAAATGCAGAATGTCAGCACTCAGGTCGGAGGTTAACTGCATCTGTGCTCGATGATGGAGCACTGGATAGCTTGACAGGTTCTACACGGAGTTTCTTTATTCAACATGGCCTCGGAGAGTCTAGTTTTTCTGCGACAGATTTGGTCTCTGGTCCAATAGCATACTCAGGGGCGATGCCATGTTCTGGTAGCATCTCATTTCGATCAGATAGCAGTACAACAAGCACACGTTCCTTTGCTTTCCCAATGTGAGTAGAGTCTTCTGACCAAGCATTTTTTTTAAAAGTTTTATTTGCACTCATTTCATGTATTTACCTTTGAATTCTCAACTAGGTTTGTTCTTCCTTTCTCCATCTTACGTTTGATTCCATAAACATGCATGAATGGACTTTGTATATAATTTATGAGCTTTGCTATGCCCACAAACGTGTACAAGTTAGCTAATGCACATGCCCCAGCATGGCACGTGAAATATCCAATCCATCAATCAGGTGGATCTTACCTTGTATATGTTATTGCCTGAAGATAAAGGTGGTCCACTCAGGTGTGCCATATTATAAGAAATAAATTGACAGCATAGGAAACTTCAGCAGATTTTTTTACAACCCTACGTTGAATTAATTGGGGCCCACCTGACCAGCAGACTTCACCAGATTCTTGGGGTAGGGAATCTATATAGTGGTACCTTTTGATGGATGGCTTGGATCAAGTACCGCTGTACCAGTGGCATACGTGGTGGCATGTGCATTAGCTGACTTGTACATGGTGTTGGCTTAGCAAAGCTCATAACTTATGCATCCATACCTGCATTTCATATATACAAGAATTTTCCTGTGAAGCTGCTCTACTTGTGCACGACTGTGTTTCTGGTGGGCTTTGATGTATATGCCATGAATGCAATTGGAAGTTTATGTGGCAATACTTGTGTTTTCATATATACAAGAATTTTCCTGTGAAGCTGCTCTACTTGTGCATGCCTGTGTTTTTGGTGGGCTTTGATGTATATGCCCTGAATGCAATTGGAAGTTTATGTGGCAATAACTAAAAATGGGGAAAACTACAAAAGATGCCAATTAATAAATGTTTTTATGGCAAGACACATAGTAGCTACTACAAACAAACCTTTGATGATCCACATAAAATGGGGATGAAACAAATGAAATCAGAAGCCATGAAATACTTCTTATTGCATTTGCCTGCATGCGCTGATTAGGGCCTTTCATCTTCTATGGTGAATGTGCTCGAGCCCGAAAGTCAGGCTGGTCCACCTTTCAGGTAAGCAGCTGGTATGCATTGAATAAAGGATGGTTGATTATCTTTTTTAACCTTCCATTTTTGTGTAAACGGGTGGCCCACCCAGCAACTGTTTGGGCTGTGGCACATTCTCCGTGGAGAATGCCACACCTATACCTTCTCACACGCGTCTGTATGTGAAATTTTCTTTGAGATGTGTGTTTGGTGATTTCTGAAGTACATAAATAGTCGCTTGAATGCAATCGGGTCTTTTGGATTTTGGAGAAATCAAGTGTAAAAACTCCATTTCTAAACCCCAAATGATTGATTGGATGTCCACCCAAGGTGCCATTCCCATTTCTTACCGATCAATGTCCATCGAAGGTGCCATTCTCACAAATGCTTACATGCCTCTTTTTGCTTCTACCATCAACCACAACTAACACAATTCCACCTAGACTATCTTTTCCTTGATCAGTTTTAGTGACGCAGGGATGAACGTGATGAGGTCGATCACTGTCTTCCTCAAGGATAACTACTCCGAATCCACGGAGTTGAGGAAAGAAAGCAAGAAGAATAGAAATAAATTCTAATAAATTCGTAATTTGATTGATGAATGAAATAAACGAGTTCACTACCCTTTAAATAGGGATACCAAGCAAGGAGAGAAATCAAAATCAAACTATAACTAAAACTCCTAGAATTCGCATCTTACTATAAATAGTAAATATCTATTTATAGCAAGTGTCCTATGTGGCTTAATCACGTTATTCTCCCAATTTTTCTAAATACTTTTCATGTTGGACACAACTCCTAAAGCCCAACAGATGAAGAGTTATAATCAAACTAAAACTTACTATTTATAGTAAAAACGAAATTAAACATGGAATTCGGCCGTCAATAGGACGGAATCTTGCAAATTCAGCGTGGGCAACCCGGCATAGCCGTGTTGGTTGGCTAAAGTAGCTCGTCCTACCCCAAAATCATATCTGGTACGTTGAGTAACTCATTCCGGTTTGCGAGATATGCCTGTTTTAAGGTTCCGACGGTCTTGATGACTTCTGCTTCTGATCGGGCTTCTGCTTCTGATTGGGCCTTCTCTGATCCATCTTGGACGTGAAAGTGTCTGCAACCTGCTCTACATCATTCAGCCTTCTCCAGTCTTAGATTTTCTAAGTTCCTATAAAGAGAAATTTTGAATGCCTTTTTCTATAACAGTGTGCTCTTTTACAAGGCTAGACCCTGGCTTGTGTTTGCCATATCATGTGAAATTGTGCTGACTTGTCCTCCCCATACATAGCATATGTGTATATACCAATCCTGACCATCCAAGTCATGGGCCCTATTCTAGATGGAGCACAGCCCGAAAGTTATCCCAATCAAATGATCTGGCAATTAATAGATGGTGAGAAAAAATTTGATTGGTCCAAATTTAATGGATATAATCAGATTGTCAAGGGCATAAGTAAATGAGAACCCACAAAATGTGTAGTCTGGAGGAGACAGACAACCTGGATCCTTTTTACCATCCATTCTAATTAGCATCTACCCATCCATCTTTCTGCCTGTATATTCTGACTGACTAAAGCATTTCTTTTGGATTTTGGCATCTGCAGATTACATTCAGAGTGGAATAGCAGTCCAGTAAAAATGGCGAAGGCCGACCGGAGGCATTTACGAAAGCACCGCGGTTGGAAGGTGGCTCTATGCTGTAGATTCTGAATGCTGCTCTTTACTTACATTCCAGTCCTCCCTCCACACACATCGTCAAAATTTTTATATTTCGATGTCAATTTTCTTATAAGCATTTCATCTTCAGCGCCACCCATGTGTGCATTGTGCGTTAGATCAAAAGAGTAGAGCCCCTATGGTTTGAAGCATGGAAAGTAGATATATAAGCTAGTTATTGCCATTATACTCTGAAATTCATTTTCTTTTGTCCACATTTTTTATTCTATTATAAATCCTTGTATTTATTTGTTGGGTTTGTGAGTAATAATATTATATTTGTGACGAGCAAGTAATTTCACATAGTATGTTTTATTATAAAGCAAAGATGAAAGTGATGAGTTTGAATGATTGGTTTTATGTTTCCGCTGCTAATGCAAGAAAAAAAATTGAAAAACCATTGGGCTGGATTATCATCTAATTATGAAAAAGCATTCCTTCTTAGCTTTTTTCTCTCTTGACTTTTCATTTGGAATCTGACATCAAAGATAACGATGAAGTATGGGTGTTATGGAGAAGAAGGCTCAAGGATAATAGCTGATGAAGAGAGCATTAGATAAACCGATACGAAAACCATGATTTGCTATGGATATGATCTTACAAATTGAAATGAACAACTCCATAAAATCTTGTTCTTTGATAGTGGTGGAATGTAACATCCCTAAATCACATGGGGACCCACAAATGTATGTTGCTGCCTAAAGTGGGCCATGTTAGATTGCACAATAGTTGGGTTCATCTAGTCGGGCTCCCTTTTTTTACCCCTTAATTGATGGAGGAATGTTTTTGACAGTTATCTTGTAGCTGCTTTTAGGTTTTCATATTATGCTAGAATAACAAGAAATCAGTCCCCTGTGAAAGTCCATTTAGATTTCGAATTAGCCCAAGAACATTCAATTCCCACATCAGTTAAAGAGTGTTATGCCAGATTTAGAGAACAGCTATATGGGTTTGATGGGATTTAGGGATGTTTTAGTTATTGTTGCATATTTTATTAAAATATATGGTAAGTATTGGAATTAATGAATTAGTCCTATGTTACGCCTTGCTTGGGAAAGGTATATATTCATGTAACCAATATTATCTCTGGTGGGCTGCTGCTACCTTGGCCTGCCTCAGATGCCTATCCCTTTGAAGCCCCTAAGTATGCTATTGATGTCAAAGAGTATTAGAGAGAGATTAGAGAGGACTGAAGGATGATCACAGGTTTGTGAAGCTATTGTAAGGTTTTATTTAAACTTGTTGACAATAGATATATGGAATTGACTGAAGCTTGATAACCTTCCTTCGACAGAAATTCAAACAGGAAGAGGAATTATTGGATTGTCTTTTTGGGAGGGTGAGGTGAAGGCAACTGTATTGTGTCAAATTTGGGTAAAGATAAAGCATGAGGCCCAGATGGATTTTCTATTTTCTTCCAAGTCTTTTTGAAAGGAATTGAAAGATGATAAGTTTTACTTCAGAATTTTATGAGAGTGGAAGCTGTCTAATGGGTGCGCCTGGTTCGTTGCCCTTGTCCTCAACAAAGATAGTGTTGAAAGCTTGAAAGATTTCAGACCAATCAACCTTAGTAATGGCTCTTACAAAAAAAAATGCCAGAAGAGAGTGAGAGAGAGTACTCTTGCTGCTAGTTGAGGAAATTTTTTACTCGTTCTTCTTTTCTCTTCTTGGAAAGAGGCAAACGGCAAACAATCCTGTGAATTGGGGTTTCTTAGTCATATGCTTTAAGGAATAGGTAGCTTTAAGGAATAGGTAGAGATTGTGATATTCGAGAATTACGAACGGGTCTAATCATATCCCGATGCAAAATGTAATCCGATATGTTCATTGGAAAAAAATGTGAGGATCGTAATGGTAATTTTTGTTTGATGATCAGGTAGGCCATCTAATGGATATGATGAAAAATTACGATAGGTGATCAAATAACTTGATCTAAGTATGAAAATTAAGGATGTGTGGTTTAAATAAATCAAGTGGCCTTGAGTTAAATTTTCACTATAATTAGACATGCAAATATGTCTTTGAGAATGGTCCAAGGATATGGTTGTATATACCCTTAGACTTTTAGGTAATTTGTATGCATGTGTAGGGTTCTTAGATAGAGATTTTAACGGTAGAAACAGTTCAAACAATACTGAGTAAGATTGTCGGTTTACTTCATCAGACAGTCAAGTATGGATGATTACAATATATTTTGGGTTCTTTTACTATGATGGGGTGGCCCCTTATATGATGTGAACCGATGGATTACAAGATCTGAGCTTAATAAGTCATCTTTATAGTTAGATTGGATAAAAATAGTCTAGAGGTTAAATCCATTAAATATAATTTCTATGGTATACGTAAAAGTGAAAATTTATAATTAAGCCTTATGATTATAAGGTTTAAGAAAATCTAAAATAGCCGTGAAAATTCACACCACGACCTTAAAAATATTCGCATTTAACCTATTTCAAACCAAGAATGTTTTCCCTTTACAATAAAATATATAAATAAGGGTTAGGATTTCAAGGATACACTTGACTTCGGTGTACTATACTGTAAAGGGAGCCCATCAATCTGCATCTATCATACACATTATGGTCCAATCCCTCCACTATCAAGGTTATCCATATATGATTTAGATCCAATATTGATTATGAAATGAACCAACAAATCTGGGCCAGCATATTATCATCAAGTATGATCAAAATAATTTTAATGATTAAAACAAAACTTCAGATGTTGAAAACTTTTTAAAAGTCATTTAAAACCTTAAGCGCTGGCTCAGTGAAAAAACCACTTGATTGTTTTTTATCTATCCAAATCTTATCCTTGACAAGTACCATGGTAAACTATGTGAAATTCTTATTGGCCCGCATGAGAATCAATGAACCCTTATGAATGTATCCAAAATCACCCACTTTTTCTGGCCTCTATGTAGCCTTGTAAAGTGAGACAAAGTTGCCTAGTCAAGATTCAAGACCCTACACATCCTCGGGTCCAAAGGTTGATTAATGAATATGCACAATCATACCATTGATCACATAATTACAACCCAAGCCAATGGATCCCTAAATTATTGACATGTACTTCAATCCACTATTGTTACTGGCTAAGGGTCCATACTAGGATCCCATATCAATGCAGTACTCATCCTCCTGTGTAGGTTTAGGGCAAAAAGCACAACCAACACCAAGTTAGTTCCCGATGGTGGAAACCTTCCATCCTGACCTAAGTCAATCCTCTCACATATGATGACTGTGTATCTCCAAAAACAATATTCATGGATGTGTCCTAAGTATCTGTGCCGGTCATGACTTGTCTGGATACTGAGTTCCATGGAACACAATTCTCCCCACCCAGTGACCACTATATCCAACTCAAGTTTCCTAAGAGTAAAGGATATATCATGTACTCCTCATACAGCCCAATGAATATTAGATTAATGAAACACTAAATATGCCTAAGGTATTTATAATATATGTCCAAGTAGGACCCTTAGCCATCTAGATCTATGGTTGAGATCGGCCCTATTAGATCCACATGACCAATAGATTAGGGCACACATTGTTTTTCCAGGGCACTAATTCCAATAATCTCCCATTTGTCCTAAAATCAATGCATACTCAAATTCAATTAAGCACACATGACCAAAGAACTTCTAAGTCAAAAGATTAAGGAGTCATATTGATCCTCTATAAAGTCGATGAAAACTCTTTAATACTAACTCTCACAATCTAACACACTCAACCAAGTGCATTCGATTTTCATGACTGTCATTTTTATTCATTGTGTCATTTATCCTTGTGATCGAAAAATTGATCACCCAACTGTCACAATTCACTTAAGAACTTCAATTGATCTAAGAGATAAAAGAGTTTCAGTGTATATCACACACTTGAATCACTAGGGAACCCCATGGCATATCATATGCCAAACTGACAGTATTACCATACGAGTGACATGACACAAACATGATATTTGAATCACAAACATAAGAAGCATTTCTAACCTATTAGAGTGGAAACTTCTTACCACACAAGAGTCATTATCGTGTTTATTTTCTCCCATTGACTAAGACATCTGTTTAAGTCACACCTTGCATGCACATGCACAGGCTAACCAAGGGAATCCTCATGAGCAAATAAGGACCTATTGGTCCAAATTCCTTAAATTTACCTTTGATTAGTATCATCTAAGTGATGCTTTAGATCCAATTGATCTGTCAGGAAAACATAAGCAATGAACCCTTAAGTTAAGGTGATAAAACATCTCATCACATAGTGTTCACAATTAGACGAGATAAAATATATCATTCCATAACATGCATGTACATGCAAAGTAAGTGTGGAAGCCATCTTAGAAACTCTATTTCATCACACATCACCAAGTGACATACCCAGAGCCATTGCTCTCATTACCACCATCTAACACATGGGTGGTGGCAATCAAGGATAATTTCATGCACCTGATTGACAACCATACAGTACCCGTCCTGAATTTCAATTAATCAAACATCAAAGAAGCTACAGTAGTGATGAGGAATCCTATGCCTTTAGTAGAATTCTAGTGACTCTTGCACAGTATCTCTCTTAGATTTTTAGATGGAATCCAATGCCATTTTTCCTTAACACCAGATATCTTAGAGAGTGAAGATAAAGACAATCCATCACATAACATCTTGACATGAATAACAAAACTATGGACATGCTCATTTGCTTCTGGCTAATGTACACTCGCCCTCTACTTTCCATCATGTCTCTTCTGATCTTTTGCACAAGCAGGTTAGCAATTTGTTAAATGATATGTTAAGTATCATTCCTCAAATTCCATAGAAGGTGAGAGGAGGGGGTTGTTCCCGCATTGCCCTCCCAAGTGACTCACCTTTAGTAGGCAAGACACTTGGCCTTGAAGTGGCCTGGCTTTCCGCACTCCCAACATTCCTCATTCTTTCCTCTTCCCTTCCTTTTGCCCTTCTTACGGGCAGAATTGCATGTCTCCTTAGGTTACCGTCCTAGCCATTTTTATCATCATCTCTCTCATGCTTTAGGAGAATTAGACTTGCCATTAGAGGTGTCTTCTACCAACTGCACCACTTGCCCCCTTTTTTACATATCAAATCCTTAGCCTTAGAAAGGACCAACTGCGTGTGAAGTTTTTCCTCATCATACTCAACATTCATCATATTATAATTGTCAAAATGAACCTATCATACATAGGTGTCAATGAGATGAACATGCCATTTATAATAGTTTCATCATCCTTGGCATGTCTAATTTACTCAACTCATTGGCCAATTAGAGCATTTCATGATGTGATCACTAACCAAGGCGCCTTCCTCGAGTCTCGACAATATAGTTGTCTTTCAAGGGTCTAGACTAAAGCATTCACTTGGGCATCAAACAAGCCTTTCAAGGTGTATATCTCTAGCCTTCAGGATGCTCGACATTTGATTTTAAAGCACATTTGATATGGAAGCCAATATGTACACTTTGGCTACCTCATCATCTATTTCTCATTTGGCATAGTTGGAAGCGATGGTCAAGGGTTCATCATTAAAGCCAGGGTTGGCTCAAGTGTGAGCATTAACTCAAGCTTTTGGGATGAGTTGATATAGTTCTTCTAGTGGTTTAGAAATTGCATTAAGTTTCGATATAGTTGTATGTCCATAAACTTTAGATTTAGTGTTCATTCATTATTTGCCAGTGAATGTATTATTTTAGGCACACAAATGCAGAGTCCATCCTATCATGTCCTTAACACAACTAACGGCTCCCACTGCATGAAACAACTAAGGATAACATAACAAAGCCTCATAATATTTGTCGATGTAGAAATCTGGTTAGTCCTCCCTGGACTAGTGAACCTGTACAGAGAACAAACAAGGAAGACCCTAGCTCGTACAGGGGACCCTCCGATGCCTAAGTCAGACAGGGAATCTGGGTCTTAATTGAAAGGAGAACTTAGAGTTGGAGATTGTGCGTACCTTTTACCATCGAGGGTCCTCTTATTTATAGGTGGGGAGAGGCGGTGGCATGGAGGGCCTCTCCTTGTTTTGGTGGGGATAAATTATAGTAGGATTCAGACTCCTTGCTTGGCGGGAGGATCTTTCTAGATCCTTGGCTAGAATCCCGGGTAGAGGCGTATTGGGGTCGGTTTCCTGGATCTTCAGCTGAGATCACAGACAGACCAGATAGAGGTCAGGTCGAATACCGTGGAGGGCGGGTCTTGCTGACTTGAGGTGATCTGACCTAGTTCATGCGATTGAGGTCGGGTCATATTCGTCAGAGGACGCGTCTTGCCGACCCGAGGCAAGTAGTTCATTTCTTTCAGATCATGGTTGGTCAACATTTATCCCGACCTTATACCCAGAGGTCGACCTCGGCCTTTGTCTACTTTGGTTGAGGAGATGAGGGTCGAATCATTGGGTTGTACCTGCTGTTGTTTAAAGTGCTGACCTAGCCTACAGATAGTTGGTCAATCCATTTTTCCCATAATAATATTCATCGACAAGCTAAAATTTCATATAGAGTACATGGAACTCAGCTCAAAAGCATCTCATAACACCAACTGGTATATAGCATAATCAAATGCACAAACAATAAGGCATCTGTTTGAACTGTCTTGTCTTTCCTCTTGCGATCAAGGCACCTTCGACATTTGTGAGGCCTTAAGGCACAACTCTCATTAACATCAGTGGGATTATCATGGTTGGGTCTAACACAACCTATGAACCAACAAACATGCATAATAAAGGGATGATCTACAAAAAGTATGTAACCCGTCATGGTTTGAGTGAATGACTTCGGTCGTGTGTTTGCTCCCCAAGGACGTGAGTTCGATTCCCCTCCTCGTGGCTTACCTGAAGAGCACATTAACAACATCGTTCAAATCAATTTTCATCTCAATCTGATCACTATATCATGAGATATGACCCACTTATCTACATTTCAAGAGAACTTTATTCTTCGATATCACCTAATCAGACTATCCCTCTACAGTTTCAATCTAACGAGATTGTTCGTCCTTAATATGAGTTCAATGAAACCATTGATATTCTGTATTGGCTCATTGGACTTAAACTTTAATATTGACCCTATTGGAGTATTAATTTCCAATTTTGGCCAATCCAGGTTGTTCCTTTTTATTCCTTAGTTCAAACGATTCATCTTTGGTAATGTTCTAACAGAACCATTCAACTTCAAAATCAATCCAATCAAACCATTGATCTTTAATATTAGCACAATCAAACCATTCATCTATAATAAGCCTCCACAATTTGGATTTGGATTCTTTGAAATTCGAGGTGGAATTGGCGAAGTGTTCAACTACTTGAGGGTTATTTGCCGTTTGCTCTTCCTCGTTATTCTTTTGAAGGGGGCAGGCGGTAGTAGCTTTTTGCGATACGCAGGAAACAGCCCCGGTCGGCCCTGCCCCAATGGAGCTTCGGAGTCTGCCGGCAGCGCAGTTCCGAAATGGATCCTGCGGTTTGTTTCAGACCCTCTCACGGTTCTCCCATGGAAAGATCTCCGGAGTGGATCGCCCAATTGGACCTGCCGGCGGTGCCTTCGGGCCACAAGCAAGCCCAATTAAACCGATGATCTTCAAACATTGGTCCGATTTGGGACCAATTACTCTTAAAAGTCACTAGAGCTGATTATCCTAACCATTCGATCATGGGTAGGAAAATAAAAAGTGCATACTAATTATTATATAAGCAAAATCACTTATTTGGATTATACATAATGTGCCCGCGTTTGATTGCTACCTTTGAGAGGAAAGGGTGAGAGAGGTGGCGGAATTTAGGAAAGTCAATGGTAAAATCTCTCTCAACATAAACTTATTATGTACTGAAGATTGAGATCTCTACTATATGATTATTGTTAACTAAAATAAGATAAACTCATTTTTAGAAATTAGTCAAGCAGAGCTTAAGATTATAATTATAATTACACTATACAAATTGAAGAAATAATGCATTATGGAAGTATGATGTATCAAAACTGTAATCATAATGAGTCTTCTAAATGCTTTTCATTAACATAATGCACTATAATATAATACATTATTTTGATAATTTGTAAGTAATTTCATAATTGACTATTTAAAGGGGCCTTATGTAGGAGTGGTAATGGACTAGGTTGCCCAACTCGGCCCTAGCAGCTCAGCTTGTAAGGCAGGGCTTGGCCCCCTAAACTTGGCCTAAGTGCATGTTGGGTTGGTCCAATCGTCAAGTGGTTCACCCTTATATGATGGACTTGAAGACACTTGTGAGTGAAACCATTCAACTAACATGTCTGGTTTAAAAGCGCTTTTAACTATGAGCTTCTATTTCTATGATCAAAACAATTTATATGATGGGATTCATTGTAGTAGGGGATATTACAATTTTATTTTTAAAAATTTAGACTATTTATTTGACTGTATCACTCTTTTCTATATAAGTCCAACCCTGGCCTAGTCCAACTCTATAGGGCTAGGGTTAGGGCCGAGGCCTTTTTAACCTAATTAGGGTTAGAGTCGGGCCAAAGGGAGCACTCAAGATACGAAGGTCATGTCAAGGCTAAACTAGCGTAGCCTTTTAGCCTAGCTCATTGCCACCCCCTAGCCCTAGGTCCCCCCCATCCAAGGTAGTGAAAGTCATGCCCTGTTGCCTGTGAAAGCTCGAAAAAGAAATTTTAGAAAGCAACTTTATTCATCATTTGCCTTTGGTTGATTGGTTGCTTTTCACATGGTGGTCCACTGTGGCTTACCAGGTCATTTTGCCTTTGCAAGTATAATTAGATTCTCTCTGCTCAGGAAAATAGAGGAATGCCTTCAAGCTTTAAATTATAATCACACTTGATATATATATATATATATATATATATATATATATATATATATGTGTGTGTGTGTGTGTGTGTGTGTGTGTGTGTGTGTGTGTGTGTGTGTGTGGGGGGGGGGGGCCACTGTGATGCGTGTCGAACATCTACCCCATCAATCATATGCACCATTCTATGGTGGGCCTAGGGCTTAAAAATCGAGTCAATCCTTCACTTGTGTGGGCCACACCACATACAAAAGTTGAGAGGGATTACCCTCCATTAAAAAATTCATACTCATTTGTTGGGCCCACCGAGATGTGGTTCAAAAATCCAGCCCATCCATTATGTGTGTCCCACTTGGATGAGGGGTCATTCCAAGTTCCAGATGCATACAAATTTCAAGTGGGCCCCACCAAGTGCTTTTATATGTTTTAGGCATGTCTTCGCGTAATTTTAGATGGTATGGCCCTCCTGTGTTCCATATACAGCTATTTTTGGTATATCTCATAATTTAAAGGGGACCCACAAATGCACTGTGTTTATGGTCAACATGCATCACAGTGGGGCCCACCTAGATGTGTGTCCAACATCGACACCGTGCATTTGATGAGTCCTCTTTAGGTTATGAGATATCCCAAAAATCAGTCATATACAAAACTCAGGTGGGCCATACCATCTAAAACTATGCGAAGACATACCTAAAACATATAAAGGCACTTGGTGGGGCCCACCTAAGTTTTGGATGTTTTGACCCCTCATCGATGCGAATTAGGTGCAGCCAGCCTCACCCAAGGCAGTGTGGCTCATACCATGGGGCCCACCTTGATGTATTTATTTTGTATCCACACTGCCTATTTTGCCCGATCATTTTAGGGCACTAGCCTAAAAATGAAGAAGATCCAAGTCAGGTGGACCATACTACTTGAAACAGTGGTGATCGAACACTACACTATTAAAAACTTTCTAGGGCCCACCTAAAATGTTCCAATGATTTTGATTTGCCATCCAATCTGTTGATAAGGTCACATAAGCCCACAAGAAGGGAAAAATACAAATATCAACTTAATCCAAAAAAATTTGTCGCCCATAATTGCCAATCACAATTGTTACTAGGGGTGTACACAAACCGGGCTAGCCCGGTTAGCTCGCTCGACCCGGCCCGAAAAAGCCCGAGGCCTAACTTCAGTTCCGGGACGACCAATTTTCTAGGCAGAAAGTGAGTTGAAGCGAGTTCGGATACCTCCTTTCGGCCCGATTCCAAATCCGACTTGCCCGTGCTCGACTGTATATGATCAGTATTTAATTTGTATAAAATGTTTTATTTTATGCTTTGTCAAATGTATGTAAATGTCCTAATTAGTTAGATTTTTTTGTGGAGTCATAGTTCAACTATTTAAACCGTTGATCGAGGGATTTGTAATGGGACGCGGATTACCACAAAGCCCTTCCCATGAACTTCTTTGTAAGGTTCGAAATCGCCCGAACTCGAAGGTTCGGAATTCCAGAACCCGAACTGGCTGCAACTCGCTCGGGTTCGGGCTAGAGATGTTGCCGGTCACTTAGGCCCGATCGGGTTCGGGCCTTGTGTGGCTATTGAACGGCTGGACGGATAAGGCCGGTTCGACTCGGCCCGACACCCACCTACACCCCTAATTGTTACCGTGGTAGGGTTCACCTGAGAATTAGACATCCTTCATTTTTGGGCTCCTGCTCTAAAATGATCAGATGTACTATGTAAATATAAAATACATACATCAAGGTGGGTCCCACGGTGAAGCCTGACCTGCACCTAATCTGCTTTCCACGCAAAGGCTCCATCTCTAACAGCATGGCCAATCAAATCTCATCAAGTCCAAGCTTAGTCCCGAGCCTGTCCCAAGCTCGAAACAAGCTGGGTCTGAGGGGCCATAATGGGTTTATCTACATTGTCCCCTACTATTGAAACCATCCAACCTGTTAATAGGGTCACATAGACCTGCATGAAGGAAAAACAGAAATACCAACTTGATCTAAAACTTTAGTGGCATCCATAAAAATTTCAACGGTAGTTGTTTAATCCCTACCGTGTGGTCCATTTGATTTAACTACCTCATTTTTGGACTTGTATCCTAAAATGATAAGGCCAAATGGATGGATGGCATTGATAAACCCATACATCACGGTGGACCCCTCAGAGGCCTCGCCTGTTCCGAGCCCTGGGCAGGCAGGCTAGTACCTAGTCGGCGTCCGTTTCCTCGCATGGAGTCCACCGTGATTTATGTATTTCATCACTTTGATTATCCATTTTATCATATAATTTTAGTACTTGAGACCAAAAATGAAACATATCGAAAGCTCAAGTGAACAACATTATGAGAAAAAGTGTGAATTGAACTTCTACCATTTAAAATTTCTTGTGGGCCACAGAAGTTTTAGATCAAGCTGATATTTATTTTTCCTTCATCCATGTCCGTGTGATTTTACAAAGAGGTTAGATGATAAATAAACATTACTGTGAGCCCTAGCAAGGTTTCGAAGGCGAAAATCATTATTCCCACTTTCTCCCGTGGTGTAGTTCACTTGAACTTTGGATATGCTTCAATTTTGAGTTCAAGCCCTAAAATGAACTGAATAAATAGTTGGATGGCATGTATAAACCACATACATACACTGTAGTTCAACAGAGTGGACTTCAACTCCTAAAATGAACTGAATAAATAGTTGGATGGCATGGATAAACCACATACGTACACTGTGGGCTCGAAAGAGTTCACTTGGTGCGATAAAAGCATAGGGAGTAACGCAATCCGATTTCGTTGTCCGTATGGGTGCAAGTCGAAAAATGAGGCAGTTACAAGCCTCAAGTGGACCACACAGAGGGGATTAAACAACTATCATTGAAAATTTTTTGGATGTGATAAAAGTTTTGGATCAAGCTGATATTTCTATTTTGCTTTCTTCCAAGTCTATGTAACCTGATGAATAGGTTGGATGGAAAATAAACATCAAAGTGAGTTGAAAAGCTTTCAATGGTACATAAGAATTATTATCACCACTGCATGGTTCCAATGGTGCAGTCTACATGAGCCTTGGATTTGCCTGATTTTTAGACTTATATCTTAAAATAATATGGTAAAATGAACAGGCGATGCAGAGAAATTCATAAGTCAACGGTAGGTCCCTCGTAGCCTCAACCTATTCAAAGCTCGAGCCATGCACGGTTGTAGATAATCTGCATCCCAGAGGACCTTGTCCGCTCGAAACACCCACTTGGTGGATGTACCTTTTCACCTGCGGTGATTAGGAGTGTCAATGGGTCGGGCTTGGGCCTGATATTTTGCAGTGACTTGGTTTACCACCAATTGGGAATTGCTATAGACTTTTAATGTCCTACCTCCCATTGCTTAGGTTAATCTCAGGCCGGTGAGGAGTGTTTCATATTCTACTTCATTATTGGAGGCTAAGAAACCAAATGTTAGAGCATACTCGATCTTGGATTGGTCGGGTGAGATGAGGATCAATCCCACTCTACTCCCCTGAGTGTTTGATGACCCATCCACATGAAGGGTCCATGCATGTGATCCTTCGTCTTACTCGGTTTTTGTTTGTTGTTGGAGGGTGGGGTAAGTGAATTCTGTGATGAAGTCGACAACAGCCTGGCCCTTGATCACTTCTCTTGGCCGGTATACGATGTCGAATTCACCTACCTTGATCGCCCATTTGGTGAGTTTTTGCGATACTTGACGGAGTGACTGATTGGTCAGGACCATGATGGTGTGGGCATGGAAGTAGGGTCGAAGACGTCAGGACAATATAATCAATGCCAGAGCTAGCTTTTCTATTTCCGGATAATGTGTTTCTACATTAATCATCGCTTTGCTCACGTAATAGACTGGTCGTTGGACACTTCCTTATTCTCAAACAAGGTTGAGCTAACCATTGCGGGCGATACAACTAGATACAACAGAAGCTCTTCTCAAGGTTCGGGATTGGAGAGTAATGGTGGAGACCCTAGATATGTTTTAATCTATTGGGATGCTTGCTCACATTCCTCCATTCAAGTCGGTTTCACACTTCCCTTCAATTGCTTCAAAAATGGCAAGCATTCGTCTGTGGCCCGAGGGACGAACTTATTCAAAGCCGCCACTCTGCTCGTAAGGCATTGAATTTCTTTTGTCATACTGGGGAAACTCATCTCTAGGAGAGCTTGGATTTTGTCAGGGTTCGCCTCTATTCCCCTCTCGTGAACCATGAAGCCTAGAAACTTTCATGAGCTAACGTCGAAGGCGCACTTGCTCGAGTTTAGCTTCATTCAATATTTTCTAAGGATTTTAAACATTTCCTTCTAGCCTGCCACATGGTCTTTTTCCATGGAACTCTTGACGAACATATTGTCCACGTGAACCTCCATTGTCTTCCTAATTTGGTTGGCGGACATCTTGTTCACTAGGTGTTGATACATTGCTCCAACGTTCTTCAATCTGAATGGCATAACTTGGTAATAGAACAGGCCCCTATTGGTGATAAAGGTTGTTTTCTACTTGTCGTGTTCATACATGGCGAGCTGATTGTACCTCAAATACACGTCTATGAAGCTAAGGAGTGCGTGCCTGATAGTGTTGTCCACCAACTGGTCGATCCTTGGGGGAGGGAAGCTATCTTTTGGATGGGCTTTATTGAAATCGATATAATCTATGCAGACTTACCACTTCCCATTGACTTTCTTTAGTAGCACGACATTAGCCAACTAATCAGGATAATGCACTTCCTCGATGAATCTGGCTTCAAGGAGTTTTCTGACCTCTTCATTGATCGCCGCATACCTTTCTAGGTCAAATGCTTGTCTCTTCTGCCTTACAGGTTTGTGGTCGAGGTTTACATTTACTTGATGGACCACGACTCTCGAGTTTATTCCGGGCATGTCCTGGTGTGATCAGGAAAATTCATTGATGTGCTGCTTTAACAGCTCGGCTATCTCTGCATAGAGGCGTGGTTCAAGTAGTGACTGACCTGGACAATGCAGGATAGGTCGACCTCAAAGAGTTATATTGAGACGAAATCCTCTACCGGTGATCCTCTTTCGATGGTTTCTTCACGGAGGTCCAGAGAGGTGACTTGTATCGTCCGTTGCCATTGCGCCTTCCCCCGAAGAGTCATTGAATAACATTGTCGAGTTGGTGCTAGTCACACCAGACCTGCCTAACTCCATGCTTAGTCGAAAACTTCATAGTGATGTGGTAGGTGGAGACTACGACTCGCATGGTATTTAAGGATGGCCTGCCTAAGATCACATTGTACACGTATAGGCAATCTACTATCAGAAAGCCGACCATGGTGGTGACCTGGTTGGTTCCCTCGTTGGTTGTCACTGGCAGAAGGACACTCCCTTTTAAGATCACTTTTTCTCCTACAAAGCCGAGTAAAGGGGTCTATATAAGTTGCAATCTTGACCTCCCAACTCCTATTTTATTGAAGGCGGTCACAAATATGATGTCCGTCGAGCTCCCGGTATCAACCAATATTTGGTGCACTTTGTGGTTAACAATGGTCATGGCAACCACTAGGGCATCATCATGTGGATGTTGAACTCCACATGTCTTCTTCAATGAAGGTGATGCTACATGAATCCATCCTGAGTTCCTTCCTAAGTCGCCCGGTGTGGTATACCTGATGCTCTTCTTCACTACTGTTCGAACTCCATGCGTGAGCTCGATGCAAATAGTTTGAGTCTCCACCCTAAGCAGGTCCCACAAAGATGGTGCATATTTCACCTATTGGTTCGTTGTCAGCTTGCTCATCACATCATTCTTGTTGCCTGGTTGGTCGGTCTTGTCTACTTCTATCGACAAATTTGTGCAAATGCCCCTTTTAAATAAGGGATTCGATCTCCTCCTTGAGGTCGAAACAATTAGTCATGTTATTACCATGATTCCAGGAAAGTGACAATATTTTTTCTTGTTCATCTTTTTTGGGTCAGCTCTCATCTTATTGGGATCCTATTGTCTTAAACTTTCCATGAGTACTTGTTCCGGTGTGGTATTCAATGAGGTATATCTGCGGACTCAGCTTTCCGAAGGTCAACTGGATCGGGGGATGCTGCTTTAGTCGTCATCATTCCTCCTCTTGGAGCTCGCGTTGGGTGCCTCCTTCCCTTCCTTCCTTTTTTATGTCTCTTGATGTGTTGCTTTCACCTTGAGTAGTTTCGTGCGCACTAAATTACTCTTCTACATTAGAGTACTTCTAAGCCCGATTGAGGAGATCGACAAGAGTAGTCAGGAGATTCTTCTCGATCGAGAAAAGGAACTTCCTTCGCTTGAGCCCGACCATCATGGTTGTGAGGGTAACCTCATCAAAATATCTGTCCACCTGGGTGTAACGCCCCGAATTTCGAGGGTCGAGCGAAAGCTCAACTCCCGAGATCCGTTGCATCACTTATGCAACATAGATAATGATGATTAAATGTTGTCTGTATTAGTGCATTAAACATGAATGGGATTACACTAAATTAGCATATCATACTCCAAAGACAATTAGATTACGTAAGCAAAAGACTGTGATAAATATATAAAGTACATAAGTGGTTGTAAGTCCCCAGAGTATGAATATGTCACCGGGCTAAATAATTACATGTATAGTTTCAAAATTTACAAAATGATATAATGTGATGATATCTAATCTATATCCCTGTAACCCCGACAACATAACTCTAGGTCTACATAGACCTGCCAGAGAGTTGTATGTAGGAGAACTCCTCGTCGTCATAAAAGTCAGGCTCCATCTCGTAAGCCTCACCATCACCTGTAGCTACAACTGAGTCTGGCTGGTGTTTTAAAATACCGTCCCAGAATGGGAGTGAGTGATCGACTCGGTGGAGCTATAAGGTAAAAGTTAACATGTTATCAATTCAGTCAAGCAGTAATGATAACGCAATACAACAATCATATCCTAAGTACTCTTGTTAATGCAAGAATGGTATGCGATAATGATACATGCCTTCGCCTGCACTCCCTCGGCGACATCATCTCACGATCGCGCATGCACCACTCCGGAAAGTACGTTTTCTCGCCAAAGCACATGCAATGCGGTGCATGAATGTGTTAGCTAAGTGATTTATTAGGTTTATTCATACAGCAGATTTGGGAAGCTAAGGTACCTCCCTTTATATCATACATTTACCCAAACAATGATCCATTTAGGGTCGTCAATCCTAGTTAATCACATACGATAGGCAAGTTATAGGGCAACATCACCCCTGATTTGAAAAGTAGTGGATAGGTAAGTTCAAGTCGCTACGAGGAGGCTCGTTACCTCAGCGTAGGCCTAGTTTATACTCGAAGTCACTATGAAAAAGCTCATCACCTCAGCCTAGGCCGACAGCTCGAATATAGTGTCTCATACCACCGTATTCGGCTCACAAGTTTAGGTTGCTCAATGGATACTACGGGGAGGCTTGTCACCCCGGCGTAGGCCGACAACTCGACCATGGTGTCCCATACCACCATGCCTGACTCATGAGTCTTAGTGAATCGTGGTACCAAGGTTAAACGGGCTTTGCATTGGTAAGTGGTACCTTAGATTCAAGCAGTAGCGTCCATACATAGTAAATATACATTAAGCCAATCGGGTTACTTGACAAGCTCGACTGGTACGAGCGCATGTTAAATTAGTCGACATGGAGCGCCTATGCACTCCTCATGGCCTAACCATTGTCGATAATCACCGTACGACTCGAATTCATCGAACATATCCGTTGTTGCGAAATTAGTTCGGCCACTGATCGTAAACCGTTATCGATTGCCTGGACTACGTATTAGTCTCAATCATACTCAAATATTAGGCATTCATATGTGATAGTCAAAATAGCATGTGACAACTAATTCAAATATAAATCTTATTTGAGCATTTTAACAAACACATAGTGCACATGTTATCATACATAGGCATTTCATCCATGAATCACGTAGAGCGAGATAGGTTACATGAGGGAACCTGTAACTATAGATACGGTAATTGAGAATCCTATCTCAACGCCCTTATTAAATACAATTCAACAAGCAACTTCTCATTCAGACACTTTATCAAACACGTAGACTTCACATATCAACATACATGTAATAAATTAGTTATAATATATAATACAACAAATCCTTTCACAAAGGAGTTGTCACACATACAACAATCATGTATTTTCAATCAATAATCATGGCAGACATAAATCATAATTCCATATTCATTCAAACATTTCAACAAACACATGGAATACATTATATTCAACATAGTTCATATCTATGTATAATACATGAAAAATATCGCATCTAAGTATATGTGACAACAATCAAGTCAGTCATAAATCATTAACTGACGTTAAAAGCCTTAAAAACCATAACCTAAACATTTATAGTCCGCACCTTTCGTCGGTTTACTCGTTACGAACTCGGTTCGTACACTACGTCTTTGTCTACAGCACAACGACTACCTAAACATTGAAATAGGTTAGCTATTTCACTGGTTCCTCTATTTGGATTCCAAGAATGAGATTAGGGTTAGGATTTCTTACCCAAATCATATCTGGAATTGCTGGTGTAGCAATGGTGGGGAGGTGATTCAGTACGTGGAGTCGTGGGAGTGAATCCCAGCAACGATCTCCCTCTCTCTCTCTTGTCCTCACTCTTTCCTCCTCTTTTCTCTCTTCTCTCCTAGGGTTAGAGAATTCGTATGGAATGAGAGAGGGGTGGGTTAAGGCCCTTATATAGGCCCAGAAGTGATGCCAATGGCCCCAGGGCCATGGTATACTTAGGTTATAAACAAAAGTCGTTTGTTTCAGGCCAACAGAGTTCATCTGGAGGTCCATTGCTTGCATACGGTCTGAAGAAAGTTCCCTGACAATGGATCTATGTCAGGTTAAGATTTTGGTCTGATCGGATTTATGGATCGACCGTGAAGGACTAGTTTCAGTTCAACAGCTATCGTCACTCGATCAGGGCCACAAGTACACTGACATGTGTAGGAAAATTTTTCTGATCTAAGGGTGTAGTTGGGTTGGAATCTAACGGTCTAAAACCTTAAATTTGGCTGCAAGTGAATGGCCCCAATCACTTAAGCTTGAGTTCATTTTCTAAAGATATTCGTGTTTCTCGCACACTTCGCTACGGGCTCAAGTTGTGCGTTTCTAAATACTATTTGGACTCGATTCTCGTGATGGTTGTCAAGCCCAGTAAGGTGGTCATAACCTTATAGTTTCGCGGTCATCGGACTTTCAATGCGTGGTCCAGGTCCGAACGTAGTTTCAAGGTGCTCCCGAGAACAATTAGGTTTTGAGATTGCTCCTAGGTCTTAAGGTAATGTTGAGTCAGTTATCCTAATGGTTTTGGGTCTTGCAGTTCGAATAGAAAGTAGTTCAAGCTAATTCCACTGATTATTTAGTTTAGCACTTAATTAATTTTCGTCTAATTTCTAAAGGATTCGGTCCTTAGTGATTTTTGTCTGAGGTGGTACCTGGGTTATGTATGGATTTTTTTGAGACGTTACAATCTACTTCCCGTAAAGAAAAATTTTGTCCTCGAAATTAGTATATTTTCATACTCCTCGAGAATCTGATGGTAGTTCTTACGGACCTCGGCTTATGTTTCCTAAGTGCCTCTTCCTCAGTGTGGTGTATCCATAGTACCTTCACAAGCGGAATAACTTTACTGCGCAGCACTTGTTCCTTCATGTCTAGAATACGTTAATTCCACTGATTATTTAGTTTAGCACTTAATTAATTTTCGTCTAATTTCTAAAAGATTCGTGTAAGGCCCGTATCTTAGACCATACCGTTCCGTAGGCTTTCGCAGTCCTTCCGGTCGAATTCCGGCAACCCTCGACCTGTATACGACGTTTGCGTGCGATTCTAAACCGAGTCCTACATACCAAAGCCAGCTTGACCCGAAACTTGTACCCTAGCGACCGCGCCGTCTCCGCGGTTCCAACGTTACGACTCGCCCACCAATCTGATACCCGGGCTAGAAGATGTGGGCCCACGTTCATTTCGGGGAAGACGCCGTGCGTTGTGAATTTTGAGGGAATCTCTATAACATGTCTCATCAATCAATCAATCAAGTCAAGTCAAGTACACTCCATACTTCAACTACAAGCAACCCATTCTTCCTCTTTCCTAAGTCAACTCTCTCTCTCCCCTACCCATCCCTCCTTTACAAAAATTTCAAACAAAACCTTACCTCTCCATCTCTCTTCCTTACAACCACCATTCCATCCATCCCTTCACCCATTATTTCTATATATCTCTCTCATTCTCTAGCAATTTCTCAAATCCCATGAGAAATATCCAACAACCAAGCTCTCTTCCAAAAAAAAACAAGTGTGGCCCACTTTCTCATCTCTCATCTCAACCTTTCAATACCTATCAACCTCTATCAAAGTTGAAGGCAAGGAGCATACAAGTCCAAGGGATCAAGGAGGAGGTGATCCACCGTTAAATTTCATTTTTGGGACCACATGTGGTGGGACCCGTTTGAAGCATAATGTAAGAAATGAAGGGCCCATAGTGGCGGGGTCCCTCCTCTCCATCACGATCTCTCTCTCACTCCTCTCTCTCTCTCTCTCTCCTTTCTAAGTTTTGTGGCTCCCATTGTGATGTATGGTTCATATATTTGATCTAGACCGTCTGTGGGCCACCATGGTGCACGTATAAATCCACACCATTCAGTACCTTGATACGAGGCCACCTTGACATATATAGATCGTGGGCCACGTGTATATGGACCCACCTTGATGGACATCCAGCCATGGAGTGTCTAGCAGCTGAGACGGCTGGGCCGCATGCACCTGTGCAGCCTGGAAAGGACACACCTCTCCTTCCTTTTACTATCAGTATTATTATTATTATTATTATTATTATACATGGGACCCACCATTTTAAAGCCACCTGTTTGACGTCATACAATAAGCTGTATAGCTGCTGTGTTGACGTCAGCGGGGTCTGTGGGACCCACTTCATCTGGCAACCATCCCCACCGTCCAAGGTAGTACGTGGGGCCATCTGTGAGGCGTGTGGGCCCTCCACACGTGGGACGTGGGACCACCTTTCATGGCCTTTATCCCAGCCGTCTATCCTTCTGACGAGCTTGTTTGAGACAAAACAATATACATATATATATATATATATATATATATATATATATATATTATATATATATATATATAAAATATAATATTTAATATTATATAATATATTTTGTGAGAGGGAGGTGGGATGGCATACCCAGGTGGGACCCACCTTTATTGCTGGTTGACCAGCGTATCTTTAGCAGTTATATAGTAGCTGAAGTACTGTCAGCCATGGCCTCATACGGTGGGACCCATCGCTGATGGGTGTAACCTCATCCAAACCGTCCATCCATTTGTCATGCTGGCCACTGGCCACGCTGGTGGACCCACCTACATATATGTGTCCCATCTGCACTGTCAGTTTGGACGGTGCCAGGTGCGGCCCCATCATGATGTATGTACTGTGTCTACGCAACCCACCCAATTAATGCATGTGCTGCAACTATACCATCCATCAATGGGGCCCATGACACCAGCAATTTTGTGGGGCCCGTTGGTGTATGTGTTATATCTAAACCGTCCATCCATTTGGCAAACTCGTCTCAAGGCTTGAGACTGAAAAGTAAGACGGATCCAATTATTAGGTAGACCACACCATAGAAAATAGTAGATTGAACCCCCACCATTAAAACCCCTTTTGGGTTGCAGAAGTTTTGAACTAATATGATATTTATTTTCCCTCACTGTTCAGGTCTTTGTGACCTTATGAACAGTTTGGATGGGAAACAAACGCTATGGTGGGCCCTCTAAATTTTTAACAGTGAGAATTATTATCACCACTGCCATTTGTGGAATGGTTCAGATGATCCTTTGGAAATAATTCATTTTATTTCTTTTTATATATATGTGCTCTATAATGATCTTTACGATGGACAAATGGCCAATTGGAATTGGCCCAATTGATCGGCTCAATTGACTTGGCCCATTTGATCGGCCCAGTTGATTCGGCCCATTTGATTCGGCCCAGTTGATGTAACTGAGGCCCATGATGATGTATATTAGGCCCTAATGCTAAGCCGTGGACCCCTATCCGATTGGCCCTATGATCGTCATTCCATGGGAGCAATGTTGGTTAAATGACTACATTGATGGACAATGATGGTTGAACGTCCACATTGTGACCTTCCCTTAAGCCTTTTAAGCCCATTCTCATCATTCTCTAGTGGGTTAACCCAAACGCTTGGGCCTCATTGATTTTAATTGGTTCATCATCGGTCGTCTATCTATAGACCCCGCCTCGCGCCGAGGTTGATTATCGATGCCGATTATCGGTGCCGATTGCCGATACCGTCTACCGTTACCGATTATGAGTTTGTGACAGCATAACATCATAATACATGCCCATAAGCATCATCTGTATGTTTGTTATGAGACGTGATTGGCCATTGTATATGTCATAGTGCAGGTGGTTTATGGGACTCCCTGATAGGCGGAATTATCCTACATGAACATACGGTATGTGAATCATTGTTGCATGATTGGACTGCTTGACTCATGCACTTTGTATTTGTGTGATTACTATATGCCCTAGTGACATCAGGGTTGTGGCCTCCACAGACACATCGTGAGTGGTTGGATTAGACACTAGAAATATTGTTTCTAGCATCGGGGCGCCATAGATGTCCATGAGTGAAAATCCCTAAACCCGATGGTACCAGAGGATGACTCCAACGTCGAGACCGAGTGGATATATGAGTGCACGAGGGTCAAATATTAGGAGGTCGTGTCTCTCACTGTGTCGTGGTTAGAGGTGGGGCATCGGTCCTGATCGGAACGGATTGGGTTTAACCCGATCAGATCCGAAATAGCAGTGCTTGGACCCGAATCCGATCAGATCTGGAATCAAATCCGAGTAACCTGAATCGAACAGATCCTATACATGATTCACCTTACCCGAACCCTACAGAAAAAGCGAGTCGGATCCATTGATACGATTCTTTATGTGTAAATTTAATTTAACTTTTTATATAATGTGGTCCACTTCAACCTTTAACATATGCCATTTTTTTTTATCAAAGGCTAAATTGATATGACAAAATGGATGAACGGCTTAGATAAAACATATACATCAAGGTGGGCCCTACATAGCTCTGAAAGAGCTTTTCACTTTCGTACTCATGTTTTCACTATATATTAACACGGCACGTAACTGACGTAAGTTTGCTTTTTAAATACATGCAAAGTTTTGATTTTATATATATAATAGTTAGTTGTGTGGATTTAATCATGGGATATATGTTATATCCAAACCGTCCATTCATTTTGTGACCTTGTATTAAGGCTTGAGACGAAAAATAAGACAGATCTAACTATCCATTAGACCACACGGATTATTTAATGGCGAAAATCATTTTCTAATTCTATTTGTGGTGTGGTCGAGATGATCTTTTAATATTATTCATTTTTAGACAATGTCCTATAATGATCTGAAAAAAGTGATGAACGGTGTGGATAAACCAAAAAGATTTTAAAACGGGCCCCACACACTTTCCTAAGTAGACAAAATAACTCCTGTACGACGGGTTACTTTTTAAGAAGCTTTGTACGAAGGTAGCTTCTCGAAGAAGCTTTGTATTAGCTTCTTGAAGAAGCTTTATACAAGCAGTACAAGGGCAATGGATTGCGTGCTAAGTAAACTCAGTGGGCCCAGTGGCATTCATGCATTTTATCCACTCAGTCCATCTCTTTGAAAGATAATATTAGGGCATTATCTCAAAATTGGAGTATATCCAAACCTCAAATGGACCACACCACTAAAAACAAGTGTGAATTGAACATATACCATTAAAAAATTGTTGGTGACAATGAGAAGGTTTCGATCAAGTGATATTTGTGATTTCCTTCACTCATAATATATATATATATATATATATATATATATATATATATATATACACCTGGTGGGTCAGTCTGTTTCGAGTCGGATCTATCGGGTCGGATTCGGGTCGGGTCGGGTCGAACATGGTCTATCCGGAACAGATCCGAAAATATTTCGGATCTGGTTTCTACTACCCGATCCTGCCCGATCTTGACCGTCGGTTCTGTTCGAATCGGGTCTGATCGGGTCTGATCGGGTCGGATCCAGCGGATCGGGTATAAAATGCCCACCTCTAGTCGTGGTCGGTTAGAAAGGGGTGTGGCCTTACTCGCCCGAGGGTAGGGGCATTACTAGACTAAGTTTGACTAGCTCATGAATGGGTCTACTATCGACATGCCGGATAGATATTGGCAGACTATTGGTCAGGCGAATAGTGAGGTTTCTTACGCTCACTTGGACTGCGCGCCTAAGAAAGGGGCAGTGTCATTTGGAGTGTACTAAACCCCAGTGATTATCCAGAATGAGAACTGTATTGATATTTGATGAGTTGTATGAGGATTTGGATGAGGTTTGACATGCTTGAGTTGTATCTCGCATCGCATGGCCTGTTATGGGCAATAGCATTCATATCTTGCACTGCATAACCTTAGTACGGCTGATTGCATTCATGTACCCATCAGCATAATTCCGCATTACTCTGGCATTGCATTCTGAGTACGTTCATACTACGCACACACTTACACCACCCTCTAAGCTTTCTATAAGCTTATGCATGATTGATGCATGCAGGTGACGACAGGACACAGCCGTAGCTTCACCATAATTGGAGCGTGTAGTCTAGCTCCAGGAGTTTCCGTTATTATCACTATCTTGTATTTCCCTTTATCCGCATTGTACTTTAAAGTTTTTTATTATAGTGAATTTTGTGATGGTGTTCTTGTGGTTATTGATCATGGGTTATGCTTATGCTGAATCAAAATCATGTTTGAAATCATCCTTATAGGATCCCAGGATCGGAACCTGGAATATGGGTGCCGAGAGCCGAGAATGGGGTACTACGGAGGTTGTCGGTGCCGGATTCGATGATCGGGAATTTTATAAGCCCGTTTTCTGAGTTCGGGGCGTGACAAAAATTGGTATCAGAACATAACTTGGTAATAACCGAGAACAACATCACATGTTTGCTATGAGTTTAGGATAATTAGGTTCCGGGTGCGTAACCTTCTGATTGAGTTTCCTAATGTGAGATTCTCAAGGTTGATTGGCATTCTTGTTCTTTCCTATAGTGCATGTTGCCCAGGAGAGCGACCCGAGAGAACCCCGCTACACCACCTGAGGCTCCAGCTTTACTATCTGCAACTCTTGTTCCACCCCCAGAGATCCCTACTCCCCAACTTGAGGATGTCGTTCCTCCACCTGAGACCGGTGCGGATCTGACCGTACCCGTGAGTGTCTCCCAGTTACAACAGACGTTGCAAGCTGTGACAGCTGCTCTTCAGGGACAGGGCAGGCGCCCAGTTGTTTCGCCAGCCCAGGCATAGCAGGAGCGCGCGAGCACCCTTCTTCGAGAGTTCGGACAACTCGATCCTCCACGTTTCCATAGGCGAGTCAGATCCGACTGCAACCGAGAGATGACGCTCCGATGTGGAAAAGATTTTTGATACTATGACATGTACAACTTAGCAGCGAGTCCGATTGGCTGTATTTCTTCTCTAGGGTGAGGTCGAGCATTGGTGGACTTCTGTTACCCATGTTGTAGGGCCTGATTATACATAGACATGGGAGGATTTTATTGATTGATTCGAGTAGCAGTACTTCCCCGACCACATTCGTCGTTAGAGAGTGATAGAGTTCGAGACCTTGGTGCAGGGAGACATGTCAATGGCACAGTACGTGGCCCATTTTATGGCGTTATCGAGGTTCGCGCCGTATTTGGTTGATGATGAGGGGCAGAAGGCCTGTCGTTTTGAGAACGGCTTGCGTTACCGTATTCAAGGCCGTGCTATTGAGCATGAGCTCCCGACTTTCCAGGCGGTAGTACAGAGGGCCCAGATCTACGAGATTGAATGGGCCGGCAGGCAGAGAGATTGAGATCAGAGGAGAGGTTGGAAGAGGAAGGCCCCCTCCAGTAGATCCCAGCAGTATCGACGGCCACAGTGGTACAGGAGCCACCCACCTGTCAGAGCACCAGCAGCAACAACGGCACCTCCAACGCCACTCCAGTAGCCGTTTATAGAGACTTATTTTGGATGTGGTGAGATAGGGCACCGCGTGTATGAGTGCCCCCGCCCTTATCTGCAGCAGTCGGGAGGACCACAACAGCCTCTAATGCAGCAGCGACCGCAGCAGCAGCCTCCAACGCAGCAGCGGCCCCATCAGCAACGACCGCAGCCACCTCAGCCGCCAAGGCCCCGGCAGCAGCAGAGAGAGCAGTATAGGCCGCCACAGAGGTAACAGCAGCACCAGGAACCTCAGAGGGGACAGGCATCTCCTCAACCAGCTTAGCTAGATTCTATGCGGCTCAGTAGGACCCGCAGTCATCCGGAGGAGTCGTTGAGGGTATACTCACAGTCTCCACATACATCGCCCTAGTATTATTTGATTCCAGTGCTTCGCACTCATTCATGTCTGAGAATTTTTATCGATCGTCTAGATTGCCGACAGAGTCTGCTCGCGAGGGGTTGACCATATCGACGCCCTTGGGGAAGACCACAGTATTGGGCCGTTTCTGTTCATCTTACCATGTTCTAGTCGGTGATATCTTTTTTGCCCGCTAACTTATTTGTGCTGCCGATATCAGATTTCGACGTTATCCTGGGCATAAATTGGCTTGCCGAATACCATGTTGTGTTGGACTGTTCCGCGAGAACCGTCACATTCTGCACATCTTGCCCCAGTTTCAATTCGTTGTCGAGACCAGAGGAGAGTCATTGTCTTGTTTAATGTCCTACGCCATTGAGGAGCCAGTTGCAGTATGTATTAACTAGTTGTCGATTGTTTGCAATTTCCCCGACGTGTTCCAGGAGATTCCGGGGTTGCCGCCTCGTTGGCATATTGAGTTCTAAATCGATCTTGTGCCGGGTACCGCGCCTATCTCGAAGGCCCTATACCTTATGGCACCAATGGAGTTGCGTGAGCTACAGCGACAGTTTGACGAGTTGCGTGAGTTAGGATTCATTAGCCCGAGCCGTTCTTCATGGAGAGTGCCAGTACTCTTTGTCAGGAAGAAGGACAGCTCGTTGAGGCTTTGCGTAGATTATCACGAGCTCAACCGGGTCACGATCAAGAACAAGTACCCGCTCCTGAGGATAAATGATTTGTTTGATCAGCTGCAGGGTGCACAGTTCTTTTCGAAGATTGACCTACGTTCTGGTTATCATCAGATTCGGGTCTGAGAGGAAGACATCCCGAAGACGGCTTTCAGGACGCGTTATGTTCATTTTGAGTTTCAGGTCATGTCCTTCGGACTGACCAATGCACCCGCGGTCTTCATGCAATTGATGAATGAGGTCTTTCATCCATATCTCGATCAGTTCTTAGTGGTCTTCATCGACGACATTCTGATATATTCGAGGACTCGTGAGGACCACATGCAGCATCTAGAGGTCGCATTGTAGACCCTCCGTGCCCACCAGCTGTATGCGAAGCTGGAGAAGTGCAAGTTCTGGCAGGAGGAGGTGAGATTCCTCGGTCACGTGGTGATGAGGGAGGGTGTCGCAGTAGACCCCTCGAAGGTTGAGGCAGTGCGTCAGTGGGGCCAGCCCACGAATGTGTCCGAGATCCGCAGTTTCCTTAGTTTAGTGGGCTACTATCGGCGTTTCATAGAGGGCTTCTATCATATTGC